>JAWNPJ010000027.1:14220526-15627369 GCA_035047585.1 Drosophila monieri
GATTTAAAGGATTAATGAGAAATATATTTGGTAACTTTTTTTGTTGCAAGACCGTCGGGGTAATTTTTCTTGCTATGGCAGCCCTTTTTAAAATGAATGGCTTTGAGCACACAAATTTAGTCTTTACGCCTAATTTCTTTGCCTTTTCGAAAAAACGGCAACCTCATCCCCGTGGGTTCCTGTGGGTGGGCGGGTATATGTAGGCCCCTTTGACAATACATCATGCGCAGCAAAGTAGGCAACATCTGGCGGCAGCAATTTCAAGTCGCTTGTAGCTTGTTGCTTTTGTTTTGGCAGTTATGTTCGGCCTGCGTCACTAATTTCCGCTTTCAGTAAATCAATTCGAAACCCTTAACAGCGCCGACTTTGGTTTCGCTTTCAAATTTTTTTTGGCTTGTTTTGTTTGCCAGTTGTTGGCCCTGCCCCGTGCCAGGCCTCCCATGAATGAATGGCGTTCTGGTTGGCTTCGGCCGGAAAATGCACAAAACGAAATGGCATGCTCAAGAAAAAACGGGTTAGCTTCTAGCCAGATTCGGGTGTTTGTGTTCATGCCTGTGTGTGTGTGTATATAAGTTGGATCAGACCATTTGGCCCCATCCATCATTGCCTCGTAGTTCGCTCTTTACTCATTCAAAATTTGACAGCATCGTTTGTTTGTTTGTTTGGGTGATGCTACACTGTGAAAAATTATTTAAAAAATAATAAATGTAATTTTAAAGAATGAATTATTCAATTCAACAATTAAAAATTCCTTTTTCTACAGGGTTGGTAGCTTTCTATTAATTTATTTATACTGTTGAGCAAAAAATTCACGGTATGTTTCTCTGTACCTCCTGCTGCGGCTTCGTTGCGGATCTTGCAACACGGAGGCGGAAACGGATGCGGCACATGCAGGGCATAAACCGCACCCAACCCAACCCGAACATAAGCCGGAAAAACAGGGCCACCGGTACAAGGGTGTTTGGTCAACCGAATACTCTTTAAATTGGACAAACAAACTAAGTTTAAATTCCATCCTGTACGGGGACAGTGTTTTTGGTAGCAAGGAATAAATTTTCCCCTTTTCTGGGTTAGTAATTGAACTTGATTGTCCCTTAATTGCCTTGTCAACGATATATCCACAAATTCTGGTGATACCTTCCCGAATATTTCTGCATAAATGTCGCAGCAGAAAATGAACAAAAATAGCAGCCGGGCTGGCGCGGCGGATTTGCCTCAGTTGGTCACTCAACGGGCTCGTCAAACTGCCGCCGCCGGTTCTAGACCGAATTTATGCAAATGTATGCGAACTTTTTCCTAAAAACCATTCACCTTTTTCTCTTGGTTTTTTGTTTCTTTGTGACCCCCGAAAAAAATCGGAATCCGACTCTTCCGCAGAGGCGCCTGTCCGTGTTCCGTTAACAAGACGTGTGTGGACCCGAATCAATCATGCAACTGCGATGTAAAGGAGAACAAATGGAATTCGGATGAGGGTTACTACCAGGATCCGCACAGCTTGGGCATCACCAACATGTACTTCCTGCAGCAGAAGGATCTCGACGATGAAGCGCAGGGACGCATTACTCTCGGTCCTTTGGAGTGTGTCGAGACAAGTGAGTTTTAAATTTATTTTTACTAAATTCTTTTTCACTCCCTCCTTAAGACTAAAGACTATATAGTTTATGGGACCTTGGTGGTATTGGATTACCGTCTAGTTTTGCTATTTACTGCTATTGCTATTAGCTACCAATTACTGACTACCCCGAACCCCATTTTCCACAGACACCCAGAAGTACGTGGTCACCTTCACAACATCGCAGTCGTATATTGAGGTGCCAGGATGGCGGAAGGGCGACATCGCCTTCTCCTTCCGCACCACCGGCGAGAAGGCCATCCTCCTGTTCCAGCCACCGATACGGGCCCACTATCCCTCCTTTATGGTGGCCCTCACCGGCGACGACCAGCTCACGTTCACCTTCACTCTGAGCACGGGCACCACTCGCGAACTGGTCATTAACTCGCACCGCCGGCTGAACGGCGGCGAGTGGCATAAAATATGGATCGACTACAACCAGTATCATGTGCGCTTCATGATAAACACCGATTACCAGATGCTCGATTTGCTGCCCGAGGAGGAGTTCGGACCGTTCGAGGGCAGCATGTTCATCGGTGGCGCCACGTTGTGAGTATTGCAAAAAAAGGGTAAACCACAAATGAAAATACTTAACATAAAAGTATATGCAAGGATATTTCTTAAAATGTAGTAAACTATTATAAAAATCAATATCTGATTCTATTTAATTCCCTTGAACCATCTCATTATTATTTCCCTTTTAAACTTTATTACTGGGAATCGGTAAAGCATCTTATTAATTTAAGTATTTTCCATTTTAAAAACTGCTACCCAGTGTAATCAGACATTGCTTTTTACGGCTGCCTGCATTGGTGGCAGCTGTAATGGCAATCGATGTTAAAAAAAACTCTATTCCTGCTCCCCCTGGTTGTTGCTGTTACTGGCAGTGATGCCTTTCCTGCTGGGGGGTGCCCTCACTGGCAGTTGCGGTATCTGCAATTTATTGCTGCAATTACGTTTTAATTATAAACGCGCGACTAGCTGCCAAGCGATCTAGTTAATAGATCGATTAAAGACATTATCGCAACAGTAACTAAGCTAACACATACCTTTAAAAAACAAAAAATTAAAATCCTAGAAAACAAATATCAAGTATCAGAAATTCTCGCCCTGGGGTTGGATTAACTTTTTGATTTTCAAGAACTTGATCAAAAGCATAATTTGTATGCGCAAACTGCTCTCAACCTTCTCACTCATATCTGGGGGAAACCCAATCCTTCGGGGGTATAAAAAGAATTGCCATAATTAAATTAACTTTCCGCTGAAAATTCATTCCAAAGTCATTATCAATAATCAAGCCACAGCGTGAAAAGGGGGAAAGGGAGCACAACTGGTTGGCTTTCCCAGAATTTTCCACGGCGACTCCTCCAGTTCATCCCCTTAGGAAGTTAGCGCACTTAAAACGCGCTTATTCTTGATTGGCATAATTTATAAAGTTTTTTTCCCTGTTACCATGGATGCTCACGCCCACGAGATGTATGGAGAGCGTTGGCTAAAAACCATTTTGACTTTGTTTTATTTTTGTAAGAAGCCACACATACATGTACGTATGAGAGATAGGAGGGTTGTCGCTTACTCTTCCTCTTTTTTTAATTATTGAAAATGTATAAAAATCAAGCTGAAACTCACGGATAGGAATATATGTACATATGTGCCACTTAACCCCGAAAAGTTCTGTACCGACGCTGCAAACCACTCATAAAATATCGATGAGCGGTAAACACGCAGAGTAATTAACGGTAAAGTGCTACGCTTTATAAAGGCCAGAACAGCCCAATCCGCTTTCACTGAGCCAATTTATTCAATTTATTTATCGCGGAAAAGAAAGCTCGGTAAAACATACAAGTAATATGGAAAATGCAATATTGATGCACTTGGCCCTCGTAGCCGCGGAAAATTCGAGGGTCTGCTGACGAACGGAAAGAGGGCTTATAGCCAAGAGGGTGGATGGTGAGGGGGGACGGCTGGGATCGGCCGTGTGTAAGGTTGAACGTAAGCCAATAAGTGGAATCAACGGCTGAGGTTCATAAATAAAAGAGTTAATCAACATATTGATAGAGAAACGGCGAGACTTCAGGCGAGACGAGTCGAAAAACAGAAGAGCCATGTGTTAACCCATTAAGAACTTGCGGCTGAGAGGCTTAAAATTTATTTCGCATCACTGAGTTCCATTGGTGAAAAGCTTCTTATTGGTTTAACTTTAGAAACCCAAAAGATAATACTTGAAGCTCTATGCAACGTCGATTCTAGCCGAACAACTTTGTGAAGTATTCCCCTATTTTTTTAAACTTTCCCCACTATCGATAGAAAACTTTTCAAAAATACTCCATGCATACTTGAGCACTTTAACACCATTCAGTTAATGGGTTAAACAGGACTTTTCACACAGCTTAAACGCCACAAGGATGAATGAAAATTTATGCAAAGTGGGGGGCCAAAAATTACAATGGCCGATGATGCTGCTAATGATTGTTGTAATCGGTTTTTGCATGCGGTCCGACCGCGTTCCGTTCGATGTCATGTTGTTTAGGAAGCGACAGCAGCTGCAGGACCTGCTGGTCCTTCGACTCCTGCTGCTGGCGCTGTTGCACGGAAGTCCTGCTCATCATTTGCATGGCCATCGATTACCACATCGAACCGCATGCCACGGGAAAAACACAGGCCACTGGCGTGCCAAATATGCGATATATTTTGGGTCTCTGCAGGAAACAGGACGACGTTAGTGCACGGGTAAAAGCGATAGTCATTTATGGGGTAGCCTTCAATATGGCTAGTTATTTTAAAATATTTTTTTTTAAATTGTAAGGTATGTGGAAAATAATGAGATATATGTACCTGTTAAGCATGTTAGTCAAGCATGAAACTTGGAGCCCTACACTTAGGAGATACCTGATCCTCAGAAACCCATACAACATATATATGAAATCCTTCAAAAAGTCTATTTCTATGAGCCTTACAAGAAAGACCATCCTAAACCTAATAGAATACAGTATTTGTTTTCCGTGCAAACTAGATGCCAATAGTAAAGGGGTCCTGCTGATGGAAATCCTTGGAGTATAGTGCCCTGATAGTGGAGGAGTGGCACTACCAAATAGCACCACCATTTGGGGTAAAATGTGGTGCTGTCGCCGCGGCCATGAATGAATGAAAAGTGCTTAATTGCTTGTGACGGCGTTAAATAAATTCTTAATTGCTTCGCACTTTGCGCGTTTGCAACGTTAATAGGATTTCCGTCGCCTGCATGTCGCCAGGATATGCACATCGGCTGCTCTTCACGCCATCGTCCTGCCGCTCTTGGTCGAAAAACGTCTTTCCTTTGCGTTTTATTGCCGTTAATTTCCGAGGAATTTCGGTTTATTTTTTATTTCCGTTTTTTTGTGCATTTTGGCCAGCCGCCGTACAAATCCTTTTAGCCAAGTGTCATCCAGGCCAGAGCAACCAGCCGGCAGGCGGCACATCATTTGCAAGGCAAAGCGCTAAATTTCATTTTACATACGCGTGTGCCACGCGTGTCCTCCCACGCGTCCTCGTTACAACGTCCTGTATATACACTCAGCCAAATATTCAGTTTTCCTATGTTGAAGAAGGTATATTGTGGTATACTGAAGGTATATATATAGTATATATATGAAGGTATATATTGAAGGTATACTAAAATATTCTATATATTGCTTTTGTTTGCCATCAAAATTCAGTCAGATGGCCAGATATTTCTTTTTTGAAATGGTTGAGAAAATAAAACTAGAAGAGTGAAAATTTTTTAAATCGCAGTGCACCTGCCTGGGGCTGTTGACGTAAAAAAAATTAAAAATGCATTTGTGACATGCCCGCAAAAAGAAATGCAGCACACGTTGCAAAAACTAATGACTTAATAGCTCCCTGGCTGGCGGCAAGGACATCGCGTTCGGGAGGACTCAGTGCCTCCACTAGAAGCGAAAGTGGGTGAAGTGTCCTCGGTTAATGAAAATCACAAAGTGGAGCTCCTTACTGCCCGATTATGGCCAATTCGTCTGACAGCCTTCGATAACTTTATCGCTTAAATAGCTATTATGCAACGCTTGCCAAACAATTACAAGAAAAACCAAGGAATAAAACGCTAAGTTGTAATAAATTCAAACAAAAATGGCCACAGGACACAGGAAACCCCAAGGATCCAAGCCTCTTACTTTTCGTATTTTTTGAAACAAGAATTTTAATTTCAGTTCAAACTCTCGCTGGCTCAGCCAACACTCGGTTGCAGACTTGTGGTGGAACCTCGGATCAGGCAGGGGGCGGAATGTCGCGTAATGAAATTTACATAATTTAGAAAGACATTTGAGCAACTTTCTTTTGCCGCTGTACGCGTATAAACAAGACATTTCCGCCACTTTAATTTTCAAAAGCTTACACTTGAGATTTTATTGGCCAATTCATTGTTGGCCAAGGTCTGAAGGGGGAAAAGTGCAGTGTGGAAGAGAACTGCGAAAAGGGCGAACGAAAAAAGTAAATTGCCAAAGAAAAAACTTCAACTTGCCTCCTAAGAAGCTTGGATGCTCTTTATAAACTTTAAGGGCGTACAATAGTGTTATTATTGTTGAAAGGGGTTTTATTTTTTTGACCAATTTTCATTACAAGTTCTTGATCTTAAGTTTCTCAATAGTGCTATCTATAGCTTTTGAATATTATTAGTGACAGTAGAGTGAATGTGCCCTTTGGGAAACCTTCTTAGCCTCAAGTGATGTGCCCCTTTGGCAGATAAAAACAAAACTTCCTTGAAAGTAGTTTAAAAACTTTTGCCACAGTGGTCCGCCAAAGATGCCACTTCGATTTTCAGCTGGACAAGTTTAAAACCCACACGCGTCGCATCGGATCGAACGGGTCACAGGTTATTTGCATAAAGTCGGTGACGAACTGGGCAAATATATGAATACCTCGACGATGTTTTATGTCTGTGGAGGGTGAGGGGGTGGCATGGAATATTGATAGGGTTAGGGAACGACTAGGGCAGCTGGCGCAGCTTAAGCACAAGTGGCCAGGTTATTGAATAGTTATGACAAGTCATAAAATAAAGTAAAGTAATCCCCAGCTGACTCGACTCTGCATCCTCTCGTTTTACAGCGACCTGCTGAAGAAGCTGTCAGTTAAAGCCGGCCTTATTGGCTGCTTCCGTGGCCTGGTGGTCAACGGCGAGATCCTGGACATCTACAGCTACATGTCGGTGCATCTGTCGGAGATTATCAAGGACTGCAAGCCCTCCTGCGTCCCCTCGCCCTGCCGCAATGGAGCCCAGTGCAAGGAGCTGTGGAGCAGCTTCAAGTGCGTCTGCAACAATCCCTGGGCCCACATCGGAGAGTTCTGTGAGACAAGTGAGTGCAGAGGGGAACTTGAATGCATATTGCTCCTGAAAATCAATTGATTCTCCTCCCCCTCAGACATTAACGAAAAAGCACTAACCTTCATCAACCGAGAGTCCTTCCTTATGAGAAATTACCTGAGTGTGGCCGCCACCCCCGCCGTTCTACTGCACGGAACTGAGGGCGAGCGCGAAGTTCTTAAGGGCATCCTTAACCAGGACCTGCTCATCAATCTGCGAACCTACGACACGAATGCCTTGGTGCTTTATGCCAACGACCACTACAACAACTTTGTGCATTTGTACATTAGTCTGGGTCGCGAGATTGTTTTCCTCTACAACTACGGCGATGAGATTGTGAACCTCACCCTGCCGGACGACACACTTACCAGTCTCAAGAGTATCCAAGTTGCCATTGTTCGCGGAGAACAGGAAACGAGGATGCACGTTAACCAGAAAAGTGTGAGCATAGATCGAGGAACCCTAATATTGGATGAGTATGCCAACAAGCCGTGGAGCAATCCGGAAAAAGGTACCTCCTAGACATAAGGCTTCACATTATATATTTAAAGACCATTTTAATTTTTTATCAAATAACTGAAACAGTTCACTTAAAATCTAGTTGCACAGTTATTTAGAGAACTTATATTGGTCCGATACAGAAACAACATCCTCAGTCGACGGAAAATAAACAATTTTACTCTGGACCTACTTTCGTCACTTCCAGCGGCTGCCCATCTTGGAGGCTTTGTTGTGAGCATTGCTACTGTTCTGATGCTGCTCCTCCTGGGCGGCCAGTTCCTCGTCGATAAGTAATTCAAAGTTGCCCAAAGCGTCCGCGCTGGGGACCTTATTCCAGCGAACATCCGGCACTCCATCGGGGGGCAGGACCACCGACAAAATATTGTCAATCAGCTTGTATTTCAATATGCGATCGTTGACCGTCGTGGAGGTGAGGGACGGCGAGGCATTGACCTCCACCAGCCAGGGTTTCAGGGCGTTGTCAATGATGATGTCGTAGCCGTAGCACTCGAAGCAGTGCCTGTCGCTGGCCATCACAGGAGCCACGGCCCTCAGAGAGTGCACTATCAGCCAGGATATGGCACCAAATAGGCGGTCCGTAACCTCCTTGCCCCGGGTACCCTCGAGGTACAGGGCCAGATTCTGCACCGACCACTTCCCACCGTGCAGGGTGTTGTACTCACCCCCGTGCTTCTGCACACTGACATTGGTCAGATGTACGTACATATTGTCCAGCTCGGTGACACTTGTATCGTACTTGACGGTACAAAATCGGCAGAATCCTTGCTTGAAGAGGTAAGCCTTCAGGGGCCTGAAGGAGGCCACCAAAACGTAAAGTCTCAAGTCGAACTTCTTACCACCAATCAGCAGGGGATTGTCAATGTATCTGGAAATTACATACGACTCCTTGGCAATTTGTGGGTGAAAAGGTCCTTTGGCTTCTCGGGACCACTTTTTCAATTTGGAAAGTTTGTTGATTAGGAAAATTCCGGCACCTTGCGACTTTCCGCAGGGCTTCATGATCCAAGTGCTCAGCGGAAACTTTCGATACTCCTCCACGAACATATTGTAATCGGCTGGCAGGACGAAGGTCGTGGGCACAAAGTCCAGATAGAGGTATCTGGTGCCACTGGAGTTGTTCGACTCGGTTTTCTCCGCCAGCGGATTGCCGTCCCGCTCAAGGTCCTTGCGATAGCGTTTGATGTTCTTAACCAGCAGGTCCTTGCGCGACAGTTCGTAGTGGTTGGGAAAGTGATTGATCATCTGGTTGTCGTGCATCCGATAGCCGCTGTCCACGCTGAAGATATTCCGGCACGTCTGCACTCCGGCCCAGTAGAAGTGCCAGTCATCGTCGCCGTTCACCTGATGCCAGCCGCGCTTCTCGAAATTGTTGACCAACACCGACTTGTCCAGGTCCGTGCAGAAGCCGATTTTCAGCTTGTCATGTCCTTGGCCGCCGCCGGCCCCACCACTGTTCGCGGCCCCGGTGGCAGTGCTGCTGACGGTCGGCGGATTGGCGCCTCCCGCTTGGCGACCGAACATTCTGCAGGCTGAACTGATCGGGCGGAGTGTCGGCTGAAGACTGTCCAGCCGCCACGGTCCGCCATCCGCCCACACAACGGACATGTTGTCAGGTCCCCGATTATTGAACCAACAACTTGAACTTGCTAGCAACCCTTTTTGTAAGCGGTTGCCTGGCAGCTGACTGCCTTGGTTATATCTCCTGTTTTTTGTTTTTCCGTCCTCTGGCTGTGTTTATGCCCCGCCAAGCGTTGCACCAAAATTTTCAAATAGTTTAGCAAGTTAAGCTGCAAAAATGCCAAAAATGTTGCTCCCCCATACACAGAAACACACACACGCAAATCGCAGAACGGCAAACGCCAAACGGAAAAAAGGAAACTGAAGCCGAGCCTCGGAAAATCTGTGCACTGTGTGATGGCCAAATTATGTGCACTTGAAATTTTTTGTAGTTTTAGCCAGCAAGTCTGCTTGCGCCAACATGTGCATGTGTGTCTGGCTGGGCGGCCGTTAAACTCAGTAGAAAACTGTTGGAAAATAAACGCCAAGCGAATGGATAAACTTTTGCTCTGTGGCACAAAAACAACGAGTTGCTTTGTAGTTTGTAGATATTTGAAAATGTTCAAAGCGCTTTTTTCACTTTGTTCACTCAACATGTAAATTAAACGGCATTTCAATGGCCAAATAGTATGCGGAAATAGTTGTTAAACGTGGATATGCATATCCACTTGATTATGATCGGAAATCTTTTTCGGTTACAAATTTCAATAGAAATCCTTTTGCCTTGTATTAAAAAATATATATTAAATCCTGACAGCCTTTATAAATTGGAAGTGATATACAGTAGGGAGCAAAATTGAGTACATGTTGAAAATTTGATGTTTAAGTGCTCACAACAAATAAACGATTTCTAAGATTTTATATCTTATTCATAACAAAATGGCATATTTATTTTAATCATTAAAGAAGCCGATTTATAAGACTTTTGTTCTTTAATTCATACTTATTCTTGCACAAGCTCAATAGGTTGTCCGATCCCTTTCAAAGGCCTATGACCCATTAATTACACCTTTGACATGAAAGCTAACAAATAGGTCTGTACAATTTCATTTCGAATCCATCGGCAGCCCACTTTGAAATCCGATTTAATGGAAAAGTACATTAAATGCACATTTTGGTCGAAGGGTAAAATCAATCAAATAGCCTGTAACTCCGTGCCAAAGCGATTTCCCAGCAAAATCAATCATAATTACTCCTCGCTGGCCCCAAATATTCGTCAAAGCATAACGCTTCGTTTTCATTTCGAACAAAATCGGCAATATTTTGCACAGAATAAAGCATAAGCACTTTTGTAATTAAATACGTTAACCAGATGGACTGCATCAGAACCCGGATTGTGGCATGCAGCAGTCGGTCAAATCGGTTTAGTTTGGTCCCAGCACGCTCGGCCTGGCCTGGCCCGGTCTGGCTGGCAAACATTTCAATTAGACAAACTTAAACTCGAAATTGATGGGCCTAAACCTCAAACGGGTTGGGTTCGAGTCCTGGCCCTAGATAGGGACTAGCTACGGTCTGGGGGTGCTGGGTACGGGTCCGGCAGCCTAGCTAAACCTCGAAATGCGACGGCAATGAAGGCTCATTTCCGCACACAGCAATAGACGGCGTCGCTTCCATAAAGCAACAACGAAAAAAAATGCACTTGAAAAATAGATTTCAAAATTGAAATGTCAAAACATTAAAATATTTTAATCAGTAGTATTTTTTGTATTACTTCCTAGTATTATAACTAATGGATATAATACTTATAGCTACTCAGTATAGCTTTTTCCAGTGTTTAGAATGCTCTAAGCCCTGCAGTATTCCATGCCCCATAGTCTCATTCGATTTTGTTTATTTGCAGAGGTCCTGTCGCCGCATAGGCCGCCCGCCCCTCCTACCGAGTACTTCCAGTTCCATGTCGGGGGCTATGATCCGGCGAATTTGCTGCGGCCCAACGTGGATGCCCCCGCTCTGGACGGTTATATCGGATGTGTGCGCGGCCTGAAAATCGGGGCGCACTTGATCGACTTGGCGGAAATCAATGAAAGGAATATAGCGCCCAGTAAGTAGCCAGTATAAATCAATTTTCACAGAGTGCCATTTTCGGTCGGCCCTAATGCCATTTTGTGAAGCACTGTGACTGCGGCTGGGGCTCCGGTTCCTGCTCCAGCTACGATTTCGACTGGAGCTGCTCCGACTCTAATTCATGTGCCCCTGAATCGGATACACTTCAGCTCACATCACTGTGGTTGCATCTGTGGTTGCTGCCTGACTAACTTAATATGCGTGCAATTTCCGTTGAGTGCCGAGGACTACTGCGAAAATGGAGACGGCCAATGGCCATGCCATGCCAATGAAGAGGCCACTTCGGTTGGCGCGCCAAGATTAATGCCAATGCGATAAGCGGCCGGCCCACATGGCGTATGATTTATGCGGCCACGCATCGCGGAAATTGCAACCTGACTTTGATGCGATTAAACTCGACCCCAGTCGAAAGTAAACAAGTTGCTTGTGACCAAGGAGGAGCGAGAAGGTCTTGCCTTTAATCGAGATACCGATTGTGAAATTGAAACATACATCAAGTTCAGGCTTTCTGTTTTTAAGGCCAAGTGTAGATTTTTTGTTGAGAGACTCTGAGGATTGCGTTTTGATGGATTTGTAGATTTTTAGATAAAAGTATCCCAGGGACATGTAAGATACTATAATGCTTGAATGTTTGCATTATATTTAAAAGGATAGTTATTAAATTACCCCTTAAAACACTTTCCCAAATTTGTAATATTAAATCCCTATTTTCTCCCCCAGCTCAGGATGGCGTTCTGCCCAACTGCCAGATCATTTGCGACGCAGAGCCCTGCAAGAACGGTGGCACCTGCCACGAGCACTTCGCCGAGCAGTACTCCACCTGCGAGTGCGAACACACCAGTTTCCTGGGAGAGTTCTGCTCGGAGGAGAAGGGGGCGGACTTCAGCGGAGAGTCGACCCTGCAACGCAAGTTCGAGCTGGGCGCCAGTACAGCCCGCGTCGACTATGTGCGCCTGCAGCTGGCCTTCTCGTCCTTCGACCTGCGCCGAGCCAATCGCATCATGCTGCTCATGCAGACGGATTCCGAGCGGAGCTACTACCTCTTGCTGGCCATCACCTCCGACGGCTACCTGCAGCTGGAGGAGGACCTCGACAATGGCCAGACGATAGGCGCCCGGATCGATCGGAATTTCCTGAACAGCGCCAGGCACTCGGTCTACTACGTCCGCAACGGCACTCAGGCCACTCTCTTCATCGATCGCGAGCAGGTGCCTCTGTCGGACTTTGCGGCCCGGGTTTTGACCACCGGCGGGGATGCAGGCTCGAACCGGGTCCAGATCGGCGGCATCAATAGCACGGACTCGCGGTTCGCCGTCTTCAAAAGCTACAGTGGCTGCCTGTCGAGTGAGTGTCGTAAATTTTATTCCTCACTGCCATTAATTACTTTTCGGTCTCATCAGCTGACATGTCCTTCACTATTCACTGTCCCTTACAATGCACTGCTAGAAACATCAGTATCAGTAATAATATTTATTACAGTTCAGCCAAGTGGAACCATATACTCTCTAAACTCGAAAGTTATTTTCTTTTAAATATTTTTCCTCTTTAGATACCTCGTATTTAATGCCATAAATCAATTTAAGCTTCTTTAAAACCATAATGTTATTCAAAAATGTTTTAAAATCACAATAGCTTTTTTTAAACATTTTCCCAAAGTGTTGCCCCTTTAACTACTGCAACTTTATGAACTTACTGAGCGGCGCTCCCAAAATGCCAAGAGGAAAGAGGTGATAGTAGTGCTGGCGGGGGGCTGGGATAAACTGCTTCACATTGTTGACCAAAAAATTAAATTTATTCGCTGCCATAAAAAGTCATTTCCGTGGCCATGGCGTCGTTGCCATAAATTGTGTCAGTTTTTGCTCTCAAGATTTACAGTGGCTCATATTTAAATTGCTGCTTTGCTGCCACTCCAAACCGCAGCGCAGTGGCCAACACTTTGATTAAAAATTCACCCATGTGCCCACCGAAATGCACCCACTCTGGCTGAAACCACGCCCATTGCCACATGTGGGCGGGCTGTAAAACGTCCTCGTACTTGATCATCCCATTAAAAAGCCATCGAAGTGCGATAGTTTTGGGTCATAAACAGGAGATACTCGTAATAAGCTAGTGAGGACAGTGGAGCATAATGGGAGGAATTTTTATAAAGTAATTAAAATAATAATATATGAAGGCCATATATACATATGTATATATACTTTAATTTCTTCCGAGTGACTATTTATTAGTCTTTGTTTTTATCTTTCCCAAAATTAAGCTCCATTGTCGTTAGAACCCAATCAGACAGCTTTGACTGACCTTTAAATTACTTGGAGACCTTTCATTAATACATTGCAAGTCTCGTAATACACACCCCCTGAATACACCCCCGAAAAAAACACAATCACGGAGAAAACACAACCGCGGCGCTCTGGGATTTTACCGATAGGCATTAAAATTTTTATTGCTAATTTGGGGACGGGCGTAAAACACGCACGAATGACTTGCCAGGGGTCCTGTTTTGGGTCCTGGCCGAGAACCTTGAACGGAACCAAAGCCACTCAAGCCAAAAGCCAGCCAGCCAAGGCAAACGCAATTCCAATTTCTACTCGCCGTCCACACACATTTGCATTTCAATTTGAATTAATGACCAATACTAATGAACATTTCCTTCCCCCACCCCACCCTCTGCCGCTGTCCGGCAACCGCAAATTGGGTAAACCCACTGACCGCCGCCCCCGCCTATGCCGATGCGCCCTCCCCCGCCGCCAGACATCTATATTCAGGTGAACGGGCACGTTATGAAGCCACTCGAGGAGTACATGCTGTTCACCAAGAACGGCGCCGACAACATAACAGTCATAAATCCGCAGGGCGTGCGCTCCGCCCAGTGCAACGCCAAATTCGATGTCAGCGAGCAGCCCACCCAGGAGCCGATGGTTAATGTCAGCATGGTGAGTATATATCACTCGTGAAAAAGATCTATGACTTTTAATAAATGGCTTAAGTCAATTAATGGGGTAACAAGTTTCTGAAATGTATATATAGTACAGATATTCCAAGTAAGCCATGAGATATTAACTAAAAATTATATATATTTCATTTAATGATTTTCTTAAAATATGTAGATTAAAAAAAGAGTATTCGAATAACCGAATATCATCGATAGTATTAAAGTTTTTTTAATTAAACTATTTAACTCAAAATATTCTACCAGTATTACAAGGCCCTTTAGTGACCTTTTTTGGACAAGAAATAAATATTGACTCTTAATTTGTATTTATTTTAACTGAAAAGGTTTGTATGAAAGAATTCATAATAAAAACTCAACAATAAATATTTAAATCAAAAGATTTATATGTTTAAAATAGTTAATAAATAACACCCAACCGGGTAAACCTGTTTTTATTATCTGAAAGGTTCTCTTCCTGAAAGAAACTTTCAGACCCTTATCTGAAAGTTATCCGAATGCAATTAGTTTTATTTGAACCAATATATTTAGGAATATTTCTGCCTGTACTGTGTTATGAGGGAATCGGATTATTCGAAGCCAGGTGACAAATTGTTCTAATGAATGTCCTGTACCTGTTGTGGTCCGCAGATACCCGAACCCTGGGTGGAGGAGCCCCCAGCCCGCGTCCCCTACGTACCGAGATTCGTGTACGACGAGAACAAGAAGGAGGACTCCACGCAGGTCGTCTTCCTCACCTTGACCAGCGTCTTTGTCATCATCGTGATCTGCTGCCTGCTGGAGGTGTATCGCAGCCACCTGGCCTACAAGAAGCGCATCGAGCGGGAGACCGACGAGGACATTATTTGGTCCAAGGAGCAGGCCACAAAAATGCACGAGTCGCCAGGTGTGAAGGCGGGTCGTTTGGGCGGAGTGACGGCGGGCTCCGGAAACGGCCTCCCCCCGTATTCGTACAAGGTGGTAAGTACTGGTCACGATTTCCATTAAATTTGCATAAAGTTTCCCTTTTCCGACATGCGAGTATTTAAAAGGCACAATTAAGTACTCCAAAGGCTTTAATTTTGTACAAATTTTAAATACACTTTCGTAATGAAATAAAACTTTAAAATTTGATTTCTGATATAAAATATTTATTTCCAGTTGCCGCAGGAAGACAAGAAGCCAGGCAACGGGGCCCCTTTGGTCGGTATTTTAAAGAACGGCAGTGCCACGCCTTCGCAGCCCGGCACGCCCACTGCCTTGTCCAAAAACGGTGACATTGCCACACGCATCGAGGAAGAGGAAGAAGAGGAGGAAGACATAGAAGTCCTTGTGGAGCCTGCAACAGAGAAAATCACGGAGAAAGAGGATCCTCCAAAAGAAGGACCTCAAAGGGAGGAAAAGGCGGCAGAGTCACCGGAGCAACAGTCGGCAGATGCCTCTGGGGAAATAAGTGGTAAGTTATTATAAAATGTGAAAAAAAATTAAAGGAAATGAAAAAGAAAGGAAATACAATTAATTTTTCTTATTTTTTATTAATTTTTATAAAAATAAGCTATAATAAGGACCTGAAAAGTTCTGAATTGGTTCACTTCTCTAAAAATCAGCAAAATATATATTTAGTGAATTCTGTTCTATGTTGAATTTTTAATATTATTTTTATATCAATAACGTTGAATTGAAGATGAATGAAATCATAAAAAAAAACACTTTAAATTTTTATACCTTCTTTTTTTAATTATATTTTTCAGATATTAAAACGAGTTAGTTTTTATTTCTAGTTTTCAGTTAACTTATTTAATAATTATTTTAACTCTTTAAGGTTTTTGCAATCTTTTAATGAGTTTTAATGATTTATTTTACTAAAGCATTAAACTATCTCCTTTTTAACTTTTTAGCTCCCGTTGAACCAGAGGCAAAGGCCGAGCCAGCTGCCACCCAAAACGGACAATCCTCGCCGACCGAGAAGGCGGGGGAGGAAGTGCCAAGTCTACCGGTAAGCAGAGGACCCAAATTCCACGAACCCAATGAAAACCTTATCAGAATGGCGCCGCTAGTCACAATCAGCGAAACCGATTTGCATGAGTTGAGCTGAGGGACGCGGCCTTGGCATTGGCATGTAAATAACAACACCCACCCACTCAACCACACACTCACACACACAATACAAGCCAAAAGGATATGCAAGGGGCATGTCACTTCATAATATATAAGCAAAGTAAATGGCATCCAAGTACATAGCCCGACAGCTGTAAGGCATGGAATTGCATCATTTGCAATTGAAATTGCAAGGATATCTCCGAAGACAAACACATGGGCACACACTTTCATGGGCCATTATTTGGACAGGCCATGGGGGACATTAGTGCGGTCAGGTTGTTCAAACAAAACGCTGTAATGCCAAGTACAATCAGGGTAACACACTGCCAGGAAACCACTGGTAATTGCGACTCATGGGGATTAACACGGAACGCAAATGGAGTATTAATATTTAACCAGTTAATCGTATTTTTGATTCTGTGTGCCCTTTTCCACTAATTTCAATTCATTCAGAGTTTGAATTTTTAATTTTGGAAAATTGTTGGAAATTTTTGTTAGTAAATAAATAAGCGATTTTATAATTAAATAAACAGAAAACTTTTTGGTTTAGAATTGTAAAATGCAGACATTAGTAGAGTGACCTGCAATCTATTTCATATTATTTTAGTTATAACCATTACCCATACGTATAACACTAGCATGTCCTTAACTATATAAAATATATATGTATATATCCTTTTTGTGGAGTATTTCGTTTTGTTTGCCCCGCATGTGGAAAAATACTGCCTGGCGGCAGTCACCAACTTCCGAGAATGTTCCGTTTAATTAAACAGCATTTAATTGGATTGAACTAAATAAACAAAGCATGGAAAAACGTTTTCTTCACTTTCAGTTTGCACATTTCAATTCCAACTCCAGCTGAAATTTTGCCATGGATTTTTAAACATATATATATATAATCGGTATATAATGGTGCCCCACTGTGTGAATTGTTTTTTAGCGTGGGCCATTTTAATTGTGGATATTGAATGCACTATAGTGTGACTGTTTAATTAAATTTAACGCAAACCAACCAAGAACTGAGAAAAAAACTGGTTTAAAACTGAAACAGAGGGAAACTATTGTCAATTGGCTTAACGGGACGCAAACCAGACGAAATTGGCCGGGCCAATAGATACTGGCCCGAACAATGATTTTGCAAAACGACTCAATTCAATTATTTCTCAATTATTGTTTAAGCCGATTAACGGTGCTATCGAGTTAAATAAATTAATTGCAGCCAAGGCGAATTGAATGAGCCAACAAAAAAATACGCCAATTCTTCTGCTGAATTAATTCAAGGATCTATTATTATGAAAATCTGCAAAAAAAAAAACCTTTTCTCTATAATTACCTATAAAAATGTTCCATTATTATTTTCTATCGTTTTCTTTGTATATTGGCCAATTCGTTTTCCTTTGTTGGCCAAGAAAATGAAACCTCTGCCCGGCTGTTGTGGCCAGGACAATTTCTTAAGCGGCATCAGTGCAGTTTCTGGCTCGGGGGACCTGCCCCAGCTTTGGTTTTTGCCGCCAAGCCAATTGTCTAAAATGTTATTTAATAGAAAAAAGTGCCCCGCAAGAGCACAAAAGCTAAAATACCTCTCAGAGCCATTCCAAAAATAAATTGAACTGCATTGAGGGAGGGAGGCTGGGAGCTTATTGCAACGAATCCATTGTATGCTGGGGGGGCCTGGACAAAAAGAGAAATTTACCAAATGAATATGCGTTGGGGAGAATGCCCTGGAGGGAAACCTATTTCTCTGTGATGAACTTTCCGACCAACAATAACAATTGGTGCAGGCCACAATTTATGGGAGAAGCTGTAGCTTTTTTGCTTATCAAGTGGGCCCCCGTCCATGATTTATACAGATTGTATATGCATGGGGGTGACCAGAAACTCCTTGGCCGGAAAACTTAAGACAAAACCTTCAGCTAAGCAGCAAACGCGCCAAGAACGAACATCAACTTTCAACTTTTGCCTTCGACTTTTCGGCACGCCCAAAAACAAACTTCCAGGGCAACTTCCACCAACTCTATCCGTTCACTTTTTGGGGAAATTGGAAAAGCAAAATATTGAACTTATTGGCTTTTATGTAGTTTTAGCTGGAAAAGTGTCTATCGGCAGCGCCGGGGTCGTCGCATGTTACTTTTGAGCTTACTTAGCATGTACTTTGCCTGAGCTTAAGCTGCAACCAAATTGAATTTCCCGGGCTTCGGCACCGCATCGCATCGTTTCGCCCAATCGCTGCACATTCAAATCTTGCGATGAATTTTCCCGCTTTTTCCAGCGACACCCGAAAAATGGCGAAACTTGCCAAATGCGTGCCGTGCCCCATTGTCTAGGCTTCACGCCTTCCGTGCTCCTTTCCCCGTTTCCACTTGACTTGCGGCGTCTACCCGAGCCTGATTGCAAAGCAACCAAAATTGAAGCGCACTCAAAACTTTTTTCCTGCCTCAAAATCAAAAAGTTTTGCTCACCCAAATAGAGCGCCAAGGGGTCTGCGGGGGCTTTGGTTCTCCATCAAAGGGGTTGTACAGTGGTCCTTCGTTAGGGGGGATTTTTCAAAAGGGTGCTTTCAGGATATAATGAGGAAAAGGCGCTGCAAATAGAGCTTGATAAATGATGCCATTTTGTGGATCCAACAAATATTTGTTTTCATTTTTTACGATAATGATTTTCATAATAGGCCCACTTGGGATTTTTTCATAAAAAGATTTATTTAAATTCCTCCATTCATTAAATTTATGAATCTTTTTTAAAATTTTTAAATGTAAGCATAATTGAAAAAGGAAAAATGTCTACTCTGGATAAGAGAGATTTTATTTTGTTGGGTAGTTTATTAATGAAACTTGTTTAAATATTCTCTTTTGATCTATTCTCAATGGATTTATTTTAGAAAAACAAGTCATTTGAAAAAATGATTAAAAATATACCATTTTCGTATGTTTTAAATCGGTGTTTACTGTAGTGAAAGTTGAATCCGAAGCTGCATCTTTTGTTTGAAGAGAACGAAAAAGTGCAAGTGCCTCAGATGGTGGCTGATGCCGTTGCTGGTTTTGTTGCGTTTGCCACTGAGCTTGCTGCTGTCATGCATGCCAAGTTTCTTTTTATTCAGAAATTTTTGTGGCCGTCTTGGCACTTTTCTTTCATCTTTAGCTTTTGATGCTGGTACCGCTCCAGCTCCAGCTTCAGCCCTCTACTTCTGCCACTACTGGCACTACTACTACTGGTGTTCATTTTGGGCTGCCGCAAACGCAGCACGCACTTAACTTTGCCAGCTACCACAATGCTGCGGTGAAACTCATTACGAGCTTAGAATGCAAAAACGAAACCCCAAAGCTCACCCAGCTGCAACGCCAGCTTCAGCAACAACAACTAAAACCAAAGTCTTGCTAAAAAAACACACAAAAACACCCACATCTCAGACCACCCACCGCCCACATCCCACCTCCCACATATAGAGACCAAAGCATAGATTGTGTGTTGTTTGTTCAAGTTTTCTATAAATCCTAATGAAGGCAAAGAAGTCGACCCGAGCTAATGATGTGTAAATTAAAGCAAAAGCCACAATTTAATAAACAAGGGAGATGGGTTCGATTGAAACTCTGCAAACTTTTATACGAAAATTATATTAATTTTGTATCAAAAGCGGATCCATTTTCAATTTGTTTATAACCGAAATTTTAAGTTAATTAAAGGAGAAGCGCTCGGGGCTGTTGACAAAATCAATTATTTCAAGCAATGTTATCAACTGTTATTAAAATAATATTGGTTGGCTGCTTTTTCGCTTTTCAAAAAGACAATTTAATATTTAACCCTGTGTAGGTGGCCTTTATAGCAAAAATTTTAATTAGCCAGCATTTGGCAAATACATGTATGACTTCCAGCTTGGCATTGTACGTTTGGGTAAAAAACAAGCAAATGCACAAAAAAGTACAATGAAAGTCACACAATGAGTTGGGCTTCGGGCGACGTCTAATATTTCATATTTGAATGGGAGACCTTATTCCGAGACATCTCCAGGGTACAATAAATTTTAAATCGCATTGAGCAAATAACAAGGAATTCTCTAATCTGATATGTACCACTAACATTTCCGGAATGCCTAATCAACACTTAATAAACCTCTAATTAACAAGTTAATACACCTGCATGTCAACTATCATATAAAGAGAATATAAATGGAATGAAATATGAATTGCAAGCCAACAATTAAAATATGTAACGCTCGTAAAACAATATGCGATTCAAAAGTTTTTAATAAAAAACAATTTGAAACATTTCTGCACTTTGACAGCCACAGCAGCAGCAGCCACTTGAAATTCAAAAGCAGCAGCCGTTGCCGCAACAACAACGGCAAATGCCACAAAGAGGGGCGACACTTCAGCAGCACAGCTCCAAACGACGAAAGCCAGGTTCCGGGGGCTCAGGAGGTGCTCCTGGTGCTAGTCCTGGTACTGGCTCGGGTTCTGGCGGTGCTGGACCGGCAACTGTGCGGCGACAAGTTTCTTGGGGCCCGCCAATCGTGGCCGAAACGGATGTGGATTTGGCCAACTCCAATGGCAACAGCAATGGCAATGGCAATGGCAACGGGAGTCGCAAGTCGGGCGGCAAGCAAAATGGATACCATGGCGTCAATAGACGGGCCACAACGACCCGAAACTGACGGAAAACCACCGAGACGAATGCAGAAAGCATTCGCCAAAGGATGTAAAAAAGCATAAATATTTAGGCAAATTGATGGCAAGAAAACACAGCCGGCTAGAATAAACAAAGCGCAAGGCACGAGGGCCGAAACAAAAGCAATTTGTATAAATAAAAACCTGGCACTGAGACAAAGTCAAAGTGCGACAGTACGACAGTACGGCAGTACGAAAGGCAAAACAAATAACACAAATTGAAAAGAGAAAAGTCGTTGGATTGTTGCACAAAGAAGGCTGTCTGCCCATCGACATGAATATTCCTTTAAAAATGGGCGGAAACCAACTTTTTGCCAGAACAAAGCAACCGAAAATTGAACTGAACAAGACTTGCACAGAAACGTGGTGTCAAAGTTTGTGCAAGGAATCCAAAACTATGGCTTTAACTTTGACAAATAACAAAATTATATTTACATGCATTCATGTCTTGTAACATTCGGACATTTCTTAGAATTAGTTAGACGCACTACGGGCTAAGTTTTTTCAGGCAAACCATGTTAGTTTATTGTTAGAATAGCATTAAGAAATTTTACAAAAATCCATTAAGTAACCATCACACATTGAGAATTTAATGCCTAATCTAAGAAGAGTCTCTCTAATACTCTCGTATGTTTAATATTCTTTTGAAGTTCACAAACTTAAATGTAAAATAATACCATTTAAGATAAGCTGAAAATAGCTCTCTCACAAATTTTGCTGTAAAAAAAATTGGAGCGCAAAGTTGCCTCCATTAAGTTTTAAGAATTGCACAACTTTCATTATTTTGCCTCGGTGCAATTTCCCTTTTGTTTTTGTAATTTTCATTCATGCTGTGTGATATACGAAGGTAATAAAAGTTCTTTTGGGCAATGAAGCAACTTTAACTTAAACTTCTTTCATATTAAATGATGAGAAATTACGCCGAACAACTCGACCATACATCAATTCATTTAAATGCGTTTATTAAAAAACTTTCCAACAACAACAGAAATGCTGACGACAGCTCAGAACACAGAGAACCCAGAGAAAGCCCAGAAAGCGGAGAAAGCAGCAACAATATCGACATTGACACAACAACAAGGAGCGATGAAGTCGGAGAAGATGGAAAAAGTAAAGCGCACATAATGGCACTTCAATATGTGAGGCGAAAATGTGGGGTATACCCCCACCAACCCAGAGGGGACTTTTTGGATGCTGAGAGTGCTACCAGAGGGGCTTTATCTGGGGATGGTTATGGGGTCCGGTGGGGGCGGAGGTAACCAACAGCTTGTTAGTGGCTTTGTTGGTCAGTACTTTTAACTAATGTGTTTTGTGCGACCTTAGAGAATCTCAAGTGCTCACACACATGCTTTGGCTCTTTCATATATTTGATGTACTTAATGCAAGCACAGCAAAAAAAATGATTTTAAATTTTGTCAAGATTGTATTTTTCCATTTATCATTCTTTATGAATTTAATTTAATGCGTCCATTTTATAAGAAATTTCACCATGATCACCGACTTCCAAAGCATGATTTTTAGAAGTTTAGAAGTTCCAAGTTTTGATTAGCATTTCCGTCATTTCTAAATTCTAATTCAAAATGTAGAAATATATTGGTCTATTAGTTAATCTATTACTTAAATAGACTATTAGTTATTAATCTCCATAAAAAATAGTCCTCCTAAAAAAACATTTAAAATAAATATAAAATATTTTTTTTTTACTATAATGAAAAAATTCCTATTATTGATATATTTCCCAATTTTTAAATAGAGTTTAATATTTTATTTTGTCGAGTGCATATCCTTTAGTTTCCCTTGAATTGAAGGGTGCTAGCGGAACCGCAAAATGTGTCCAAGTGGGTTTTTGGGGGAACACGGGGCTCCAACACGTGGGGAGAGGGACTTGTCTGGCTCTGTAGTTGCTTTGAGCTTCTCTAGTTTCGGCTGATGCATAAAATAGCCGCATAAATGTCCTTAAGTATAACGAAATTGAGTCCGCACATAAATTCAGATTATGAGATTAAAATGATGTGATTTTCGCACATAGAGAGCACGGCCCAGACTCTTGGCCAGTCCGGGAAACCCTTTTCATAATGAAACCCGAAAAGGGGATGCCGAATATTTTGTAAACTGGTAGCTGGTAGCCGGGACACCCCAGGACCTCATTGCAAAATACGCTGGAATAAGCAATAGCAGCCCCATCAAAAGTGGCAACAAAATCAACAGCAGTCAAGCCAATGTAATGAGTTTATATCGCTCTTTTGCCCTCGAGCATGATTTTATGAAAAAATAACATAAAGTACAGTGGAATTGGCTCTTATGAGATTATTCAAATCGGATAGAAAATGTGAAAGGTTAGCTGCCAGATAAGGTTTTTATGAAAAATAAATAAAGTTAATGGTGATACTGTTTTTAAATAGTGATAGCCCTCAATTGGATGAGAAGTCTGAACATCTTCAAACATTTTTAAACACAAAAATAAATATTGTTTTAAAAACTCCTAACAATTGTCTCTACTGTACTTCTGGCGAATAATAAAGAAGTTGCGGTGGTGGCCGGCGATCAAAGTCAAATATTTTGCTTGGCTGTTTACAAATTGGGTCAGCTGGTCATTTTAGCCGGCCTTCAGCTATGCAGTCGACCCTCCTTCGCCTCGGGGCTGGCGCCTGTTTGTAACCCGTTACTGTGTGAATTTCCCAAAATTGAGAGCCAAAGAATATCTGGGTATCTGGACATCCGACGGGCTATCAGCTGTCGTTTCATTATGACGCTAATTGACGGTATTGCTGTTTGTTAAAGGACTGTTGGGAAAGGATTAGCAGCGAGAACCACCTAACCGCCGGAGAGACCGCAACAGGACGGGAGAAGAAAGGCGAAAATGCCGAAACCGTCGCTCACTTGACCCATAAACAGTTTAGTTTGACTTAATCCGGTTATATATCCGGATTAGCGAGCGAGCAACGCAGAACGGACTTTTTTCCACCGTTTTGCCAACTTTACGACACTTTTTAGGTAATGAATGGGATTACATTTTTTTAATCCACTGCGCCCAGTCAAGCAGCTGGCTGTAAAAAATCTAATGACCACGAAAAAAATGCGCCCAGGTCAATTTTGGAACTGGCGGAAACGATTGACCTGCGGCCCGGGTCTCATGAATGGGCAGGTCAGACATAAATCGTCCGCCGGAGTATAAAATAGCGAAGCATCGCTGACGTAACCAGCAAACGCAATCGAACCATCCAAGAACCGACATGTGCCTCCTTCAGCAGAAAAGTGTGCCCCAGGGCAAGTCCGGAAAGGAGCAGAGTCCTAGCCAGGGATTAGAGAACTCGCCGCCGCGTTCACCCACCGCGGCATACGCCATGTTCATGCACCGCGAGGAGCTGAGACGCCGAAAGGTTCACTCTTCACGGGCTTCTGTAACAAAGATTCATCTGACCAGCGAACTAATCGCCAGGACTAAGCAGAACATCAGGCAGTGCAGCTTCGAGGATCTGGAGATCCTTGCCCGGGAGACGCTCTTCAAGAAGAGTCTGCAACGACATCTCCACTACAGACGGATGCAGATGCAACAATGGATGATGAACAAGAAGAAAACCATTCCCAAAGAAAAGAAATAATATAATTAATATTTTATATATATTTATTTGTAGAACAGCTAAAGTGATATTTTAAAATTCGATAAAGTGATTATAATATAGTTATTATATAGTTTTTAAGTAAGGCTAATGCCTTGAGAAAATAAAGGACTTCTTCATATATAATAAAGGACTTAATTTAAAAAAAAACCTCCAATATAATCTCAGATCTATCCAGAGATGGCAGAAAACTTAAATTAAGCTTCAGTCATTTGTAAAAGCGATGGCAAAACGAAATTTCCACTCACTTTCTCACCTTATCTCGTCCTGTTTGCAAAAGTGCAATTTTCCATTTAAATATTTGATTACGCTTCCATAGAGCAAGCGTCCTAGCGTCGTCCTAGCTGGCAGCATTGTCAGGACAGGCGGGTCGTGCACTTGTAACGGGTGTAAAAACAAATTTACACATGATTACCAGGCCTGGGCAGGCAACAAAACTGCGAACATTTAATACAACTCAAACAAAATGGTGCGTTGCATAAATTTGAACAGGCAGCAGTGGCAGAAGCAGCAGCCCAGCACCACCAGTAGCAGCGTTTTGGGTTGTAGAAAAATTTTTGCCTTTTTAGACTACATAAATTTTAATTAAATGTCACTCATACGCCATGTGCACCGCCACCCATTCGAGTGTGTGTGCGTGCAACTGAGTGCCGTCGTCAGAGTACGAGTGTGTGCGAGTGTCTGAGCTGGCGACAAATGAATGCACATGGAAGTGGCGCACGAATTACAGTTTATTGAACGGCAGCAGGAGCACAAGGAGCCCTAAAGGACTCACAACAAAGGACACCGGCTGCGGAAGTGGAGCTGATCCAAAGCTAAGCGCAAAAACAAAGGACACCCAGAAGTCCCGATGGCAACTCGAATGTTTCCATTGCTCTGCAGCTGGGAATTTTTAAAATTACAACAGCACTTAGCAGGACACATTTTGGAGCAACATTCTCCACAATTTCAACACAAAATTTAGAGACAGGAACATTAAAAGTTTAGAATAATAAATTACATTTTTTTTTATTCAAATATAATTTATTAAAAATATGCCTTTTTGGCCTTGGATTCTAGAACCTTTTTAGGCAGATTCTGTAAGCAAACTATTTTTTTATTTAAAAAAAAATTAGTAACTATTAATATTTGTAACTTTTTTAATCCATAATTTCAATACAAAGCCAAACACTGAAAAGCTGAAACTAATTGCAAACGTTGGTTACCAGCTAGTTTTAATATTTTTCGTTTGGCACACTTTTCGAATTTTGTTTGTTTTCTGTCGTGGCGTTTCTGTGGCATTTCCTTGTCGGTGAATTTTCATAAAACTTTTATAGCATGCATTATTTATGTTCTATGTACAACAATTGCTTTGGTCCGCAGAACAGTAGTTAAGAGAAGTCCTTTCCTAGTAGCCTAGCGATTTAATGAAAAAACATCAGTTGGCATCTTACGCTGCCATTTCCACTCGAAACTTTTTCAATAATTTTTAACATATTGTATGTGTGTGTTGGCCCGGATTGTCCGACTTTTCTGACAAATTAACTCAAGTACACAATGAAGTGTTTATTGTTCTGGGAAAAGTTTTCTCATGTCGATTGAGGGCTGGAGCTTAAGAAGTTGTCAGGAAAAACCAGACCAGGCTATAAATATATACATAAGTATTTATGGTAAAGTGCTGAAATGGCTCAGAAATATAAGCAGGTGCTGACCTTATTTTTAAGATTTAAAAAAAGCTAGACATTTTTAAGTCTCAAGAAAGATTTTTTTTCTAGGCTCTCCCAGGATATCTAAAGAAAAAACAGCCACATTCTCATTTCTGTTAAGCTGAGTGGCAGTGCAGGACGTAATCGTCATGGTGGCTTAAAGCAATTTGTTATTAATTTCCGTGTTGAAAGTTGAAAAAAAGGCAAACTTTTTCTTTTCTTTGCTTTTCCGTCTCCTTTCCACCCAATTTCCCTCTCTTTCACTCACTCCGAGTCCTGTCTCAATGCCACTTGGCATTCATTTAATGCGAAAAGTTATTGTCGTTTTTTCTGTCGTTGCTGTTGTTGTCCTTGTCGTTTGTCGTTTGTGTGTTGCCACATTAAAACATGGCCCATAATGGTTAACAAGGCATTTGCTTGTTGACCATCGACCAAATGAGCAGCCAAACTTGTGCTTACATTGTTCAACATGTGTAATAAATATATTTAACCGACGCCCGTCCAGAATGCGGGTCTGTATGGATGCAGTGTGGATAAAACATGGCATCAACAATGGTTGATAGTTGGTATTAACAATTTCAAGGAAAAAGGATAAATCTAAAACTAACAAGGACAGCTATAACCGAGTTTTTCAACTATATGATATCTGCTACTTTTCAGTTTCATAATTAACCTTCAAAAATAGGTTCTTAAAATAAAATATAGCATACTTTTGGGTAAATTGGAAAAGGCCATTGAAACAAGGATGCAATATTGAAACAAAATTGAATCCGGTTTTTGGGTTAATTTGGAATCAAAACTTTTTTATTCTTTGTCTTTAATTTTTTAAATATATACATATTTTATACAAATATATGTTTTTTGTATTATGTAATTTTTCCAAGTATTATTGCTGGGCTGGCAGGTAATAAATTAGTATATCCCACCGTGGCATGATGACTTGGCAAAGTCCGCACAACTACACACAAACACGTGTTTTCGAAACGCATGCCCCGCCACGTATGCTATGAAAAATGTCAGAAGAACGACGTTAATATGGCTGCCAAAGGATTGCAGGACGACTGGGCGCCCGTTGAGGGGCGCAGAAGTGTGTCAGTGTGCTGCTTCTGCATGAAAGTGCAAGTTCTGCTTATTGTTTTTGCTCCGGCAGTAACCTTCAGCTAAGAACAATAAAATCGCGCAAAAATGAAACTGAAATGGGTCTCCGGCAAATGGAAAATGGAAAACTATGAAACGCAAAGGCTGCCGCGCAAAAATAACATTTTAAATGCATTTCGCTTTAACTGCTATTTTATGCAATTTGTTGTGAGTTTCAGTTTATATTTTATTACTTTGACCATTTGGCGGAAAACTTTAAGCCTGGAAATTGTGAAAATTTAAAGAGGATATTTTTGGGATATCCTTGAAGTTGCCATAGTTTCTCACATTCTCCCGATAGAGAATGTATGTAAATGCAACACATTTTCACTCGACTTGGCTGAGAAACGCGTTAGCCGCTTGCCCTGCAGTTGGTTTTCGGGTGGTTGCCACGCCTTAAACTCCTGGGGGGGGCGGGCAGGCGCCGAGGAGGGGGCCGGGAAACTGCCACACAAAGTGCTGCAAAGTGACTGGCGGGTTTCGAGTAACCAAGACACCAGCATCCGGCTCTCGGGGACGGGCGCAGCGCCATTGTTGGGCAGATCCTTGGGGCCCAGCTTAACGGGCAGCAAAATGGATTTTAGACGGTGCCCAGGACAGAACAGGACATGCTACAAAATGCAATACAGGACATGCAAATACATGCACACACACACAGACACAACAAAAAACACACTTGGAAAAATAAATGTTGTAAACTAAACCAAATGATTATTTTCATGATTAATGAAGTTTTTTAGAAATTATATTTTTTGGGAATTTTTAGGTAATCATACATATTCATAGAATTTTTAAAAGTACATTATCATGTCAGGTCGATACAGCCTTTATATTAATAACAAAAAAGTGCCAATTCACGACAGGTACCAAAGTCCCTTCAAAAATGATAAACTATGTCCTTTTTGGTAAAAATTAAACTTGAATGTCTGTGTCCCTTTATTGTCCCTACTCCTTTCTGTCTGTCTCTCTCAAAGCCTCTAAATAATTATAAAACTTTATCTCTTCTCCGGACACGTTCACACCCACACTTCGCCATGAACCCTTCACTGCCATGTCCATCGAACTTCACTTTGAACGTCACTACTAAAGCCAAATAGAATTAAACCCTGAAAAATATTTGATATAAATTCCTGAACCACCTCTCCCTCTCTCTCTCTCTCTCTCCATCCCGTTGCATCTGTCTTTGTCCCACTCGGTGCCATTTTCATGCCCAATCTCCCCCAGAAAGCGCAGCATCAGGAGAATCAGGAGCAACAGCAGCCGCAACGACACAAATCCCGCCACAAAGCGCCCGATGACACTGAGGATCCACAGCAGCAGCAGAAGCAGGAGCTGGAGCATCCCTTTGATGTCGCCGCAAACGCCAGAACAGGGTCCACCCAAACAGCGCCCACCAACACCACCCCGTCTGATGAAAAACCACCTCCGGTAGTGGTGCCACGACGTCAGCGCGCCAAACCGGCCCCCTGCGCCCCCGTTTTCCTGGATAGCTCGCTGCTGCAGCGCCAGTTCGCGAATCCAATTAGTTACTTGGGTGGACCGCGACTGCAGCCGCGCAGTAATCGCACCAGCATCGACTCGATATTATCGCTGGATTAGCACCGCAGCCAGCCAGTATTCCGCCCAGCCGCCCCAAAATCCTCGCCGACTAGTCACAAGCTGTCAACTGGCCCCGCCCGAAGTACCACTGTGGATTCTTTCCAGGTTTCCCGGCCACAACCTCAAGCTATAAAATCCAGTTCCAGTTACAAACTTTACGAAATGTTAGCTAGACCACTGAACAAATTTTGTTAAATTTAAATAAATTGTTAACTATTAAAATATATCTAAAGTCGTGTTATGATTTAGAGTAATGGCTACTGGAATTAAGCATAACTTTTAAAAGATTCGTATTAGTGATTACAGAATGGTACTTTTTTTTGCAGATCGGATAGAAATGGAAGCGTTATGGCTATTGGAAGGGTGCAAGCTAGGGAAATTTTGAAAGTCCTATAAATACTTACGGATCATCTTTGAAAAAAGTCGAAACATTTAAAAATTATGTTTCAGCAATGTTTCAAATGAGGAATGGAGGTATTTCGTATCCCTAATTACAGAATGGTACACTATTTCCAAATCGGATACAAATTATAATAGTTAGGGCTATTGGAAGGGGCCAAGGAAATTTTGGAAAGTCCCATATATTCGTACGAGGCCCGTCCCTCTTGAAAAATTCGAAAAAAATTTATTTAAGCAATGTTTTAAAAGTTTAAATAGATAGTATGAACACTATTGATTACGGAGCCAGTGCACTATTTCCAGATCTGAAGGGGAAAAGCTAGGGAAATTTGGAAAGCCACATCATTTTATAGGGGTAATCCTTGAAATAATTCGAAAAATTTTAAAATTATAGTTAAGCAATGCATTGAATGAGGAATGGAGGTATTTCGTATCCCTAATTACAAAATGGTACACTATTTCCAGATCTGATATAAGTTAGAATAGTTATGGCTGTTGGAAGGGAAGCCAGGGAAATTTGGAAAGCCCCATATATTCGTAGGATTAAAAAAAATATATATTTAAGCAATGTTTTAAATGTTTAAAGAACTGAGGTACTCGTATCGCTGATAACAGAATCAGCACTATTGATTACAGAACCCGTACACTATTTCCAGATCTGAAGGGGAAAAGTTAGGGAAATTTGGAAAGTCGCACAATTTTGTCCCAAAAAATTGGACAAATTTAAAAATTATATTTAAGCAATGCATTGATGAGGAATGGAGGTACTCGTATCGCTGATTACAGAATGATCTACTACTATTATTCAGATCGGATAAACATTGAAAGAGTTATCAAGCTAGGGACATTTATTAACAAGCAAGGGACATTTGTAAAGCCCCTTAATTTCGTAGATTTGAAAAATTTTAATTTCAAAGGGGGAGTGCCTTCAGAAGTAGTACTTGGAAGGTTTTATTTTGGAACATTATGTATCTTTTGTTGGATTTTTTCTAAAAACTTAAAACAAATATGGGTAATTCTCCTGAAAGGTCAACCACACGCAAAAAGTTCAAATTCTATGTGTTTTTTTTTGTAGATATTTTTATAGGAATAAATTTAAAATAATTTTAATTAAACAAATTTAATAATATTTTACATTTACTTTGAACACATTTTGAAATATTTCAATACAAAGTCTGAAATGAGCAAAAGTTCAGTTTATTAAAAAAGTTAAAAAAAAAACTACCAAATATTTTCAAGTGAAACAAAAAGAATTACTAAGATCAATTAATAAATAATATTTTAAAATTGATTGCAGACAAATTTTTCCATAGGTTTCACTGAAATAAGCGATTGAAATGGTTTTTGAAAAAGTAACTTCTGTCTGTAACTTCAGCCCTAGTTTTTTCGGAATATTTTTAAAACAAAAAGTTATCCAAAATATATATAATATATGCACCAATTATAGTACTTGCCAAGAGCTATGAGATTCACTTTTTTAAAAATAAAAAACAATCTTAGCTCATATATTTTTTTCAGTTGAAATGCGTACGAATGTCGCGTTCGACATTAGAGAATTCCCCATATACTAAACTCTCTTTTAAATTAATTCAATTCATGTTGAAGTTTAGTTTGCTTAAATATTAATGTTTACCAAGTGAAAAGTTTGTATAAAAAGAATCTAGGATTTCCATAAGATAATATCATATTGAAATCAAAAAAAATATTTAAGCCTTAGAGCCATTTGACTCCCACAGTCCGAAGACAAAAACAAAACTCCATTAAGTATAAATATTTATTGGATAAGATTATTTTCTGCTTGAATAGCCGCTTTGGATCGGGTGGGCGTAGCTCTTTCTAGCTTACATTAAAAACTTTCGATCTACAGAGAATTGCCTTACAATAAATTGTATTTTAGCTTACGATGAGTTCAAGTCCCGCCCAAAGATTACGTTTAGGTCCCCCCCGTCTGAACATTTCCCGCGGTATCCCCAGAGCCGACTTAAAAGCTACATATAGTATTTGATATTGGGGGGGGAGAGAAGAGCGGGGCGGGTCACATGACAGAGGTGGAGAAGAGGGGTGCTCATGGGCTGTGTTCGGGGGCGGAGTGAGGCGGGGAAGGTACACGCCGCTAGGGGAAGTCCGGCGGCTTGTACTTCGGCGGTCGTTTAATTGGCTTCTATAACCAATTGCGGCCGCCACGTCATATGTTGTTCTCCTTGGTGCCCTTGGCGCCGGTTCCGGATCCAGATCCCGAGCCGGATCCAGCGCCGGCCGTCGCTCCAGCATCGTTGTCGCTCTTGTTGTTGCTGTTGTTGTTGCTGGTGCTATTCGTGTTGGAGGCCGTCGACTCCTCGCCGTCAGCTCCGTCACCTAGAAGGGATTAACTAAAATTAGTTCCAGCCTTAATCCTCACCAGATTGGTTAGAAAAAAAGGACTAAAAGGTATAACCCACCCTTATCCTTTTCATCCTTGATTTCGCTGGACGTTTCCGAGGACGCCTTGTTGCTGTTGGTGTCCTTGTCCAGGCGGGGTCGCTTCCTCTGGCCCTTGTACGTCCGGTTGTCGCGCCTGCCGCCCTCGCCCTCGTCCTCAGAGTCGGAGTACTCGTTCTCCGGCACGATGCGCTTGTCCTTGTCGCTCTGCGGCAGTCGGTCATCCTTGTCCACCTTGTCCTCGTCCTCGGACTCATCGTTGATCGCGTCCTCGGGAATCGACTGAATCTGTACGCCGGGAGCATGGGGCAGCATGCGCAGGTTCTCGAACAGGCGGTTCTTGATCTTCTCCAGGTACTCGGATGTGTTCTGATTCGTCATATTGCTCGGACTGATGTGGAGCTTAAAGTCCGGGCCGAAGTACTCGAAGTAGTCGTTGTAGGGCAGCTCGTTGGCGATTTCCACGGCCAGGGCCACCGAGGTCTCGTACGTCCAGCAGCGGGAGACGTTGCGGATGGTGTAGCCGCCGCCGCCGACCATCAGGAATGGAAGATTGTACTTCTTCACGAACTCCACGCACTTTCCGTGGCCCTTCACCGTCAGGTTGAAGCAGCCCAGGCGGTCGCCGGTGAGGGAATCGGCGCCACACTGCAGCACCACTGCCGCCGGCTGGAATGTCTCCATTACTTTGCTGATAATCGGCACAAAGATACTCTCATAGGCATCGTCGTCCATGCCGTCGCGCAGTGGGATGTTCACGGCGTAGTACTTTCCCTTGCCGGCCCCGATGTCACGGAGGTCCCCGGTGCCCGGGAAGTACTCGCCGTACTTGTGGAAGCTCACGGTCATCACCCGATCGGTCGTGTAGAAGGCCTCCTCGACGCCATCGCCGTGATGCACATCGATGTCTATGTAGAGAACACGCTGGTGGTACTTGAGAAGCTCCAAAATACCGAGCACAATATCGTTCACGTAGCAGAAGCCGGATGCTTCTGACTTCTTGGCGTGATGCAGGCCGCCGCCCCAATTGATGCAGATCTCCGAGGCCTGCTTGTTCAGCTTGACGGCTGCCGCCACCGATCCTCCGGCGGACAGCTGGCAGAACTCGTAGAGGCCGTCGAAGACGGGGCAATCCTCTCCCACGTTGAAGCGCTGCATCTGCTTGTTGTACTCGGTCATGTTGTCCGGCCGGATAGAGCGCAAGAAGCGGACGTACTCGTCCGAGTGGAACTTGGTCATCTCGTCGGCAGTGGCTTTGTGGGGGCGCTGCATAGGGGAGGGATTACAATTAGCTGGCCAATTAGACCTTCCATTAGGAGGAACAGTACCCGCATGATCGAATATCACTCGAGTGTACACAGAAAATAAACAAATCACCCAATGGGGGAGGGAATGTATACGTTCTCGCATTAAAATATTCGACCAGGAGGGGTAGAATGGAGCCTGTGAGGCCCCACTTACGTAAATCTCCATTTTGCGGTAGAGCCCGTAGTTGAGGAGCAGGTTGTGGGTCATGCGTATGCGGTGTGGCTTCATCGGGTGCCCCTGGCCGTAGTAGTAGTTGCCGATGTCGCCTGGAAGCAATAAGAAACAGGAATTATTCGCATGCCAATAACAATTATTTGCCACGCTATGCGGAATAAAAATTTTACGGCGAGGGTAGTGGCGGCGTCTCTGTTCGCAGAGCACTTTGCCCGAACGACCGAAGTAGCGTTCGTACTTTCGCCCCGAACACCAACAACCACAAAGAGAGACCCACAGGTACATACACGCACACGCACAAACCGGCACCGCGTCCGTTGCGGAAAAGTGCGCTCTGGACACAACGCGCGCGTACAGTGGACTTAAAAATTGAAATTCACAAAAATGCTACCATCAGACTCCGAGCGGGCGGAAAAAAACCCAAAGCAGGCTTTGCAAACACAAATACTAATCGCTAGGAAGAACTCCCCGATCTAGTTGGCCTTTTTTGTCATTAATTTATTAACACTTACTGTCGTAGTAGTAGCAAACGCGTTTTTTGCTATGAGACTGCATTTTGTGGAGCTGTAGACGGCGGCTTCAAATCGGTGTTTCTCGGCTGCTCCAGCTATTTATTTCGTCTGTCGGCCCAAGTGGTTCGCAAAAGAAGCCGGCGGCTTTGGCGGGGCTCCGGTAATTCCTAAAAACTTAACCTGAGCAAAAATGGGATCGCGCCGCAAAAAAGTATGTGCTGAGTGACCGTTTGCGCTTTTTCAGCAAATGCTTTTCCGAATTTCTGGTATATTTTTGGTATATTCGGGTGTCAAAATAATGCTGCCACCTAGTTCAAGTCCAAAATTTTCGGAGATAACCAGAAACAGCAAATACAATTTTTTCAGAGGAATTTAACCGCATGGAATGTAAAAAGCGCAAATAACGGAAGTGGGAATTTGTGGCAACGGGAAAATATGTCACTAAACGAGAGGTCACAAGTCTGGCAGCCCCATTTCTGACAGTGTTGAAAGGCGCTCTGATATCGCCCTATTGCCAATTAGACAACGGCGCGACGGCTGAGAATGTAGCCAAGCTGGCAACTCTGCTGCCACCAACTGCCCACAAATTTTCACCGCCACTGCGATTCGGACGCGTTCTCGGAGCGATTCTTCGTCGGTCGGTTTTGTCGTTGTCGTTTGTCGGCTTTTGGCCAACAAAAATAGAAAACATTTGTGAATAAATCCGGGCATATCTGTGCGAAAAGCTGAATGAAAAGTGAGTGCAGTTTGCAAATAGAAGACGCGTAGGCCCCTGACTCCAAGTGTGTGCGGGTTTTGGTGTGCGTGTGTGTGTGTGTTGTACAAAAAAAGAGAAAGAAGTTACCAAGCAAACGGAGTTGCATTCGCCCTCCCTCTCCCTCCTTCCGTCTGCCTCTCTTTCGCTCCCTCACACACACACACACACACGCGCGAATGCGAAGTGGAAAAATTGAAAACGAATTGAAGTGGCAAAGCGGAGTCACCAATAATGAATAAAATAATAGACCCGCAGCATAAATAAAATTTATCAAAAAATTAAAAATATACAAATAAAACAGATATCCTGCGCAACTCTCTTGCTGTTTTTTTTTTTTTGCTTCTCCCCTTGCGTCTCTTTCTCACCAACCAACGCCTCTCTGCAACTTTCTGTTACTTTTCTCCTCTTCTTTCCTTTTTTTTGTTGTTTTGTGCCCGCAGGATATTGAAGGCTTTTTTTTGGAACGTGTTTAATTATAGTTTTCTTTGTTATTTTCACTCTCTTTTGATTCTGATTCGCTCCCTCCTCCTATTTCCCAATTAGCGGCAAACTTTAGGGCAGAGCAAAGGCAAAAATCTATTTCATTTGTTGTTTTTATTTGGCCCGCAGACCGTGAATAAAAAAAAAAAACAGCAACAACAAAATCGGCGACTGCGTTTACGGTCGTAACTGTAAATTGCTCGACTGCTATTACCAGCAACAACTACAACTACAAAACTACAAAAAAAAAGGAAAGAACGACAACAGAAGTTTTGATTTATTCTAATTGAAAAGGTAAGTGTGCGAGCAGAGAGGAAGATAACCGGATTGGCTCCTTGTCATTCGCACCTCCTTACAAAGAACCGTTAAGTGAAGCCAATGAACGCATCTTGGAGGCAAATAAGTAAACTAACAACAACAATAACGGCTGGCCAAGTGCAAGAGCGAGAGAGTAAGATGATGATCGCTGCATTTCTATTTATTCTGCTGATTCTGCACTGAGAGAAAAAAAAATATTTTGTTGTAGACATAAGATCGCTTTAATAAAACTAATGGAATTTATTTTCAAATTGTTTTACTTGTAAATATTTAAAATTAGTAAAAAATCGGATCTGATTAATGGGGGTATTCCAGTGTACTGATAAAGGAAAAGTCAAAGAGCATCGCTTGTGGCTGTAATTGTCTTTAATTTGTAAAGAGGAAGCAGCAGAAACACAGCAGGAGTAGGAGTAGAATGAGATGGAAAATGAGGAGCAGCAGCAGCTCGCCAGCTGGCGACAGCGACGTCAGCGCCGACGCAGCAGCTGCTAGTGCTCCTCTTCTCTCCTTTTGCTCTCTTTCCGTTTTTTTCCCTTTTGCTCTATTTTCGGCCTCTCGCTGCTGGGTGCTGTATTTATTTATTTACTTTTTGGTGGCTTGTTTATTAACTCTCCCCCCACCCCCACTGCTCCTTGGGCTTTGAAGTTCAACCCACAAAATTGTTTTTGTTGATTTTCTGCTATTTTTGTAGCTTATCTGCTCCGCTGGGGTTATCTCCAAACCTCCTGTTCGGTAACTCCTTGGGATTTCTATTAACATTGCTGCCGTCTGTGTTTTTCTTCTTCTTATATTTGTTTACCTCTTCTTCATTTTCCTGTGTTTCTTGCTTTGTACTCCGTCCGCTGTAAATACCACAAATAGTTTTACTTTTTTTTTTTTAATAATTAAAGATGGAATAATTTTTGCGCCCACTGTACTGATTTCAGATTTATGGCTGCCTCTTCTTCTTCTCTGGCCAATTGCTCTTTAACCCTTATCGGTGAATGGAGATTCATTTGAGTGCACTGGGAAATTATGCTTTTTGGCCCATGCCCTCTCTCTCCCACTCATATTCTTCTTATATAGCCCCCTCCCCCTCCCTCCTGATAAATGCTCCAACAAGCAAATCTGCTTAACTCGACTAACGGCAAACTTGTTGAGATCTTTTCATTTCTCTATTTTGCTCTCAGTTGTTGTTGTTGTATTTCGCTTTTCTATTTTGCACACAAAGCGCTTTCAAAGGCAATCAAAAAGAGGAAGGGGAGGGGGAGGGGGAGCCAGAAAAGACGTGGGAGGTGCACAGAACAACTACGAATCCAAAGAAGAAAAAAAATAGTCAAAGGAGAAGAGGCGGCAGAAGCACAAGTAGAAAATTCAATTGTTCCCCAGTCTCTTTTTTGGCTCTTCCTTTGTGCCCGCCATGCGTGTGTTGGTGTGTTTGTCCACTTCGGCGGCCAACAATGCACAAAACAGAGCAGCGTTTTATTGATAAGGAAGGGAAAATAGGGAAGAAATGAAGCGGAGAAGGAGGCGAAGAGTGGAAAGTGCGTGGCAAGTGTGACAAAAAATCTCTTGTGTAGAGATTGCTGCTTGAGTGGAGACAATCGGATGGGTCTTTCTCAGTCCCGGTGCCGATCTATTTTTTTTGCTGCCTGTGGACATGAACGTACTTGAAATGCTTTTACTTTTAAGGGGGGGACTAGTGTTAGTTCGTATTAAAAAAGGCACATTTTAGTGATTGTTTTTTTTAATACTATTTCAATCTATTTATTGGAATAGATGGCACTCTAAATATTTAATGAAATTTAGAGAATATTTTTATTAAAAAAAATGTTATGGAGAAATGTAAAAAAAATACAATGGTTGATATTTTGTTTTTAAAATGAAATTATAGTTTTCAAACTAAACAAAAAAGTCTTCTTTAGATCAATTAAACTGATAATCTGATAAGAAATTCGCAATAATTAGAAATCGCATCGCTTTTTTTTTGAAAACGCAAAAAAGTGTACATACAGTTGTTATCAAAATAATAGGACTGCGCATTACGAATATGAAAATCTCAGAGAGAAACCTCAGAACTCATTGAAAAAATATGTAACGGCAAACTATGATTATATTCAGTAATTTGATGATAAATGTAATAAAAAAAAGCTAAAATTAATACTTCGTGGCACCACCTACAATCCATGGCTTAGAATACTCCAATTTCTGGTATCCTTCGGGGTCTTTACAATTTCCCAATTTCACAAATTGGAAAATGGCTGTTTTCGATTCATCCGACCAGAGGATGTTAAGGACAGAAAGGACAGAAAGGACAAGTGCATATGAAAAAGCACTCCTATTATTTTGACAACAGCTGTATATGAATTATTTAACACAAATCGCGCCACTAAAATGTTGAAAACAAAACTTTTAAGACTTGGCACTGAAATATTATATTTCAAAACGTGTTAAAAGTAATTAAAAATTAATAAAATTTAATAGATTCCCCAAAAAATATGTGAAAAACATACTTTTTAGAGGTTGTGAACTATCGATAGTCTGCGCCATCGATTGTGCTTGATAGTTTCCATAAACTGTCGACCATCGTCGATAGTTATCGATAGTGCAGTAAGTAAACTTGAAAAAATAATTGAATTGATTTTTGTATTAGTCCATATTTGTTTAAAGTGTAAAAGTATGACATTGGTTTTCCAATCTCTATCTGAAAATAATAAATAATTATTATAATATTATTTTTTTATTTGTATTTTTATGTCAACCAATAATTTTGGTTAAGAAAAAGCAAGACACTAACATTTTCGTCTTCAAGCCTTGTACGGCGCCTAAATCTGCGTAGTTTCCTTCGTCCACACTTTTAACGTAGAGATGGAAAATGCAAAATATCGACCACTATCGACGAAAGCGATTGACCACTATCGAAAGGGCGCCTAAATCTGCGTGATTTCCTTCGTCCACACTTTTAACGTAGAGATGGAAAAACCAAAATATCGACCACTATCGACGATAGTGATTGACCACTATCGAAAGTGCGCGCTATGTCGAGAGAACGTGTCGATAGTTCCGATAATGCCATCGATAGTTCTTAACCTCCAATACTTTTGACTTTTTGGTTGAGGTTGAACTTTCTGGAGAATTAGACATATAACTTATGTAATGCTGGGTGTGTTTATCGAAATTTCAATTCTAAAACTCCTTTCAGTAAAAAACACGATTTTTGGCGAAAAAAAAAAATAAAAACTATGATACAAATATTGAAAAAAAGTAAATAATATTCAAAAATTGTGTTAAAAATTAAAAAACAGGGTTTGCAGCTTGGTATAGTTTCGAAGCTTATGATTCCTACGCAAATTTGTTATTTAAAATAATTTTTATAACCCAATCCCCCCCTAAATTCAACAAAATGCAAAACTTTACTTTTTAGGACCAATTTGTAATTTTTTTTTAAAACAACAACAGAAAAAAAAAACAAAATAGAAATAAAGAAAGAAATTAGTAAATTAGTTGCATTCGCTTCTCGAGGTCCTTCTTTAGGTCGCCCCGTCCCAGAATAAAGTCCAAGTGGGGGCCAAAGGTCACCAGCATTCTGCACTGGCAGCGCTTGACCGCCGCCATCAGGAGCTCGTGACTCCGGCATGTCCTGACGCAATGGCACTGGTTCTTGTGGATGAGTCCGCTGGCGAGATTCAGCTGCCGCTCCACCTTGTTTAGGATCTCGAGGACGACCCGCAGGTCGTTTTGGACGACCCCGTACCGATCATCGGCGACCGACCGCATGAACACACAAACCAGACCCTGCAGCGTCCACACCAAGGGCTCGCCGCAATCCAGCTCGTGGTGGAGCTCGGCAAGGACCTCCTGTTCGAGCATGTAGCGCAGAATGTGCCAACGTCCTGGGAGATGCCCTTTCGCCCGTCGACAGAACTGGAGGATGTTCTTCCTCACCGAACAGCCCAGAATGTAGAAGGACTTCAGGTAGCCGGGTTTTTCGGGATTCGCAGGACACCCGCAAGAGGAGCATGGGACCTTCGCACGCTTCTGCTGGGATGGCTTCTTGAGAGATCGCATTCCGCTCTTGGACACCTTGGCCACCGCACTGTCCTTGGTGTGGAACTTCCTGATGCAGCTCTGGAGCCGGACCACAAACTCCTCAGCGTCGGTGACCAATAGGTCGCGCAGATCCGTCCAGTTGCAATTGATATTCTGGGCGTCGTTGAGGGCGAACAGCTCCTGGCCCAGTTTCCCCGACATGGCCGAGTAGAACTCCCGGGCGGCCAGCATCCGGAAGCCGTGTATCCGGCCGACACCGAGCACCATGGTGAGCGGCAGCATCAGGCTGTTGGCCTGCAGGGACCTGGGAACGGGCATCATCTGCATCGTGTAGACCCAGTGCTGGACATGGCCGAGGATGGTGTTGAAGAGGCAGGTGTTGTGGGTCTCGTGCAGCTTCGGCGAGTCGTTGATCAGCGGCAGGGGGCGCTGCATCACCAGGCCGTAGAGCTTCCTCACCATGTGCAGCTTGGCCAGGATCAGGGTCGACAGCAGCCAGCCCTGGACGTACAGACCCGCCCGGGTGAGGGTCAGGCCATCCAGACACCCCACCGAGTACCAGTAGATCGGGGAGAAGAGGACTGTCTGGTAGAGAGCCTCCCTGGCGGACCTCTTCAGGGTCTGCCACCAGGAGTTGAGAAGGGCCGCGTGGAAGTCGATTTGCATCATGGGCAGTGGGAACCGCTTCAGGTGCTGCTCGAAGTTGTTCGCAAAGTAGGAAACGGCGCAAAAGAGGCCGCAGGAGAGGAGGTAGTGCCACGATCCTCCCACCACATACCCCGCATCCTGGGAGGCCGCAAAGGAGACATACAGGAGGCTGGTCATGGTGGTGACGAACAGAATCGCGGAGAACATCCTGAGCAGCAGCGACCACTCCTCGGCGAAACGATCTCTGCGGTTCCGGTAGAGGACAGGGTCGGAGTAGTGAATGTTGCAGAGCAGCCACCCGTATCCTGCCACTCCGCCCCGGACAATCAGCATCATCACCGAGCTGTACACCGAGAAAAAGGTCCACCGGAAGGCCTCGTGCAGGGAGCTCACCGGTCTCCGCACTTCGAACAGATTCAGGCAGAGGAACAGGGCCAGCATCTGGTAGTCCAGCACGAAGCAGAGCACGCTCGCGAATACGAAGCGGTAGACTATCGTTATCCTGATCTTGGGGGGCTGCACCTGGAGGTACTTGGGCATCCAAGTGTCATAGATCGCCTGCACGTTCACTTTCATTTTGAGCTCCAGCGTTCTCCCTAGAGACTGATTTTTGTGAAGATCTTGAATGGGAATTGGAAGTTATGTGGGGGAGTCGGGGCCTACTGTCTCGACTGACACACTTCCCAGGTCAGTGGCTTCGACAGCAATCCACTTAATGGCAGCCGTTGTCCTGGCGAGCCGTGGGCGCGTTCCATTGTGACATTTTTCTGTAAAAGTTCTTAAAAGTTTTATAAGAAAAATGTTAGAAAGGAAACTCTTAAGGTTCTACCTTGTAGGAAGTATATCCTTTTTATTTTTATTATTTAAAAGTGTAGGGTATCCCAGAGACCCCGCCATCTTGTGACTTTTTTCAGCAAAGTTCAAGTTCAGAGTTTTTATGAAAATTTGTAAAAATTTGTATAAAAAAATTGTATAATGGTTTCTTTAAAGGCTTAGGCAGTATATTAAAACTCTAAAACATTGCCTCTTATTTATTATTATTTAAAAGTGTAGGGTATCCCAGAGAGTTTAGCCCGAACCTCGCCATCTTGTGACTTTTTTCTGCAAAGTTCCAAGTTTTTATGACGATTTGCAGTTTTTATTTCTAAAAAATAAAATAAATGCAATAACTTTTGAGAAAATGTATTAAAATAAATCAATTTTTTCTATTTTTAGGCGTAGGGTATCCCTGTTAGTTAAGCCCGAACCCCAGAAAGGACTAAGTGCAGCTGAAAAAATAAAGTTGCTGCCGCTTCTGGCGCAACATTGCACTTTGCAATTGTTTTTATTTGGTGGCTCGCCACTTGGACCTGCCCCACCTGAGGGGCATGCTCTGGAGGTGGAGATGGAGCTGCTGCTGTGCCCTCCTGGCCAAAGTTCTAATTTATGTCGTCAAGTTCGCCTGCGAGGCTGCGAGAGAGAAAAGTTTGCAGTCACATTTAATGGACGAGCCTCGGGCTGGACACTGGTCTGTTGCCTGCCATTTGGCCATTCCGGGCCGAGTGTGTGACCGGCTAACCCAGAAGCTGGCCGGGAGCGAGGGGAGGCCCGGGCCAATTGGATTTATGGGATTAGCACAGGTCGTTGGCTATAAAACACTCGCCTGCCAGCCGCCAGGGGGGGAGCCAGAAATGGCAGACAGTCGGAAAAAATGTAGAGGACTTTGCGTCTTGGCTTTTATTTCATCAAACTTTTACTTTAATGATGAGTTTTTTTTTCTGCGTGTAGTCGCCACAAACATTTGCATTGTTCGTCCTGTTCGGCATCGCTCTTCCTGTCTCTTTCGCCACTTTAGTCCTGCAACGCCCACCCACCCGCTCGCTCACCTTCTGGGCAACAAAACATTGTTTCATTCCATCTCGGTGGTTGTTTCGCTCTCGCACTCGGCCAGCTTTGTTCCGGTTTTCCCCATTCATCCTGTGCAGGGACAGAGCTGCTCGTCCTGCCCCTCGTCCTGATTCCCTTGCCATTGAGAGTCGGCGACAAAAACCACACACTTCCGGGCTACAGGAGTACCCTTTCCAAAAGGTATTTCGATTTTCAAAGCCGTTTTTAGAGAAGGAATCCTTAAGGGTATTCGGTAATCCTACCTTCCTGTTCGGAATATTTTCGGCAAGTTCGATTGTAAAACGCGGCGGTGGTTGTTGCCGGGCTGGCTAGTTTTCGATCCTATCGATTTTCATAAAGCCGCTTTCATGGGCGGCTCTCGGCGGTGCGCCTTCCTGCCCCTGCTGCTCCAATTAGCGGCACAAAACACAGAGATGAACAATTTCTGGACGATGACCAGGTATAGCGCCAGCATTTCTCGCATTCCAATCGCATTTCCCATTGACTTGCCTGCCACTGCAGTCGGCAGGTCGGTGTTTGCTTCATAAATTGAGTTTCTTTTTTTTTTTTCTGCTTCCGACCGAAGTATTCCTTTGTGGATGCATTCACCCGAAAAGCAAATCGCTCTTCTCTGTTGGCCATTTATGGCCGTGTTTTTGGGAAACATAACGCACTAATTCCGGCCAGACTTTTATTGGAATCAGATTCCTTAAGGATGTATAGTTTTTCTATAAATTAATAATCCTTATCATTTAATACTTTGGGTTTTAATATTTTGCTTTCCCTGGGAGGCATAGACTCCACCGGATTGTAGCACATTGATGGCTCAATTGAGGACCGCCCTCCCTGGACTTTCTCCCACAAATGTTCCTTATTTTCTGGGTGAATCCCACTTAAACGCTTTTTAAGGATGCCCCACAAATGCTCAATAGGGTTTAAATCGGGTCACTGAGCTGGCCAATCCATAACGTCGACTTTGTTGTCCAGAAACCACTTTTGGGCAAGCTTGGATGTGTGTTTGGGATCGTTATCCTTCACCAATTCCCCCTTCAAAGGCAGTTCCTCTTCGGTATATGGTAATGGAACATAGTCTGTAGGACACAGACTGCCTTGTTACCCAACAACAGACCACCTTGGGTAGGTGGTTGTCTTGTAGACCCACACCTGAAGGAATATATGGCCACCTCCGGGTTTGGATCGTCTTTGGTGTATTTGGAATCAAAAGCAGTTTCTTTTGGGCGTCCAACATGGGGCCTACCATCACATCCAAACAAATCAATCTTTGTCTCATCGAACCAAAGGACATCTCTTGGTTTTTGGCAAAGTAGAGTCGCCCTTCAATATGCTTCTTGCTCAAAAAAGGAACTCTCCTTGCTGAACGCGGTTTCAAGCCGCTCTCAATCAGCCTGTTGCGAATGGTGCCACTTGTTACGAATGCTTTCGGGTAGTTTTTAAGATCCTTCGAAGGAAATAATGGCTCCTTTTTCGACTTCCTTTAAGGGAGGAAAAAAGGAGAAGCTCGCTTTCTGCCACGTTTCTCCAGCTTCTCTGTATGGTGGATAGCAGAAAACACTTTTTTTTAATTGGCATTCCAATAGTTTCCAGCGTTTTTTGGTATATTAGTCCAGGACTCCTTAATGACACCCCAAAGGCAATCTATAGTCCTTCTGCCTTCTTAACGTCGGACCACAGATTTTCTATTGGATTTAGATCCGGCGACTGCGCAGGCCACTCCAAAACTTTTACAGATTTTTTGAGAAACAAATCCTTTGCCTTTTTACTCGTATGTTTCGGGTCATTATCCTGCTAAAATGTATGTATGTATGCTAAAATATAAACATGCTAAAACTTAAAGAAGCTAAAACTTACAAAAGAGCCTTTAAGTGAAATATTATATTCGTTTCTATTATTTTTCCGTCACTGTTAAGATAGTCCAGCAGAGTTCATCCCTAAGCTTTTTTTTTATTTTATGTTGAAGAGAATTTAATTATTCTCTAAAGGAGTCTAAAGATATTTTAATTATTTTTTATTCTTTTATTTAACTGGCCACTTTTAGCCAGTTTTAAAGAAATTCTTATTTTAAGAAGGGATTCTGGTCAAGAAACGTGAATTTTAGGTAATTTTTAAAGGGCGTAAAAAAAAGGCAATTAATATTTTTAATATTTTACTATAATATTAATATATTATTAATATATTATTAATATATTATTACTATATTTTTATTGGTTGTTTTTTAATATTCGAAGAATAGAGAAAAAAATTAAAAACTAAAAAAAGGAAAAATTGAAAAACCTATGAGCTGACGGAATGGGGGCTTTTGAAAAATTTTCACATGGCATATAGGTACGATTTCGACCCCCCTAGCAATCTGAAACCAAAAAAAAAAAGAAAAATTATTAATCAAGAATAATGTCGCAATATCCGGAACTAGGGAAAAGTTTGAAAACATTTTTTTTAACAAAATGGCGACTGTTTGAAAAAATAAATTCTTTTCGACCACTTTTTTTGACTGTTTTCAATTTTTTAAAAATAGTAAAAGTGAAAATTTGGGGATGGGCCTAGTTCCAGTTCTAGAAAAGCCAATAAAGAAGAATAAAAATTTCCTTTAAAATAGAAGAACCTTAACCTGTAGAACCTTAAAAAATCGTGGGTATCGTACCGAAAAACACATTTTTGAGAAAAACGCTATAGTCTTAAAAGTTAAAAATGCGTACATCGCCGAAAATAATTAAAATTTTGATAAATCCTTTCGTACTCATATTCTTGAATAGTTAAACTTTGAAAATATGGAAAAAAAAAACACTTTTTCGATTTTTTAGACCAGACTACCCCCTTAAGGGGGTCACTGGGAATAAAATTAGATAAAAGGAAAGCTCTAAGGCTTTAAAAGCAAGCTAAGCCTATTAAAATTATTATTTTTGCAAAATTTGGCATAAATTGATTAAAAAAATGACAAAAAGGCCATGTTATTTGATATTTTGGAAGATTTTAATAAAAATACTAACATAAAAAATACAAAATATTTAGCTTTAGTTAATTATTGTCTAATGTAATTTATTTTAAGCACTTCTAGGCTCATCTTAAGTCTTAAACTCAATACTCTTGATTCTTGCAATCTTCTAAACATTTCTTCACTCTCGGAGTTCCAGCCGTACGATATGTGGCAGCGCCATCCGTGCGATTAATTTGTTTCGAAGGGAGTTCACCTACAGAACTTTCCATTTTAATTAATCTACTTAGTTGGACACTTTTTAAGAGCTCCAGCTTAGGACGTCGTCTGTGGGATAAGGAAACTGCACTTGCATCCAAAGTTGGACCCAATTTTGGGGCTCAAGTTGCTCATCTCTAAACTTATGGGATGACACTAAATAAGAGCTCTGCCTGCGACTTGATGGAAACTTTTTAATTACAAGGATCAGGACAATAAAAGTTTATGAGGCGGAGAGCCCTTCTGGCCTTCTCATAGCACAAATTTTTGAAAATAAATACTCGGCTCTGGGCTGTCGGCTCTCGGCTCCCAACTATCATTATGGGAAAATAAACAAGAAAATGGCACAGAAACTTGGCTAATCCCTTCGAAGCGAAGAGAAAAATAAGACTGTTGCACTTATATTGGATTTCTGCCACAAAGTTTCGTAAATATTTCCGATGCGCCGCAACCTGGTTATTGCCACCGACAGGCCACCATCGCAATGGCAAATCGATTGGAACGGGAATCTCTGGCTCCCGGCTGCAGAGGCTAATATTCAAATGAAGTTTCGGGGCGTTGAACCTGCCTAGTACAAGGTGTGAACTGGCAGGATGCGCCTCGGTTGGTGGCAGGAAGTCCCTTCGAGCCACCAACCAGATAAACACAAACAGGAAAGTGGAGCAGCCAAAGCTGTTGCCGCAATAACTGTCTTGGGAGATGCTATTCCCCCCCCTATGTGCGCTAGTCATCCAAGGAACAAAGTCCTAGATGACGTAGAGCAAAGGCATTTTCGGGATGGCAGCGAATAAAGCAAATGCCCGAGATACTTTCAACCCCACAACCCCTTGGCTTTCCTGGGAAATTCCCCAAATACATTGGAAACTTGACAACTTCACATGGTTGGGGAGCGAGGTCTTCGACAAACACACTCTCTCGCACACTCTGGAAGCCCCAAAATGAAATTAAAAAGTTAAACTATCAGCTCACTCTTTGGTTTCTTCATAAACTCGGGACATTAGGCAGCCACTTTGAGGACAGGAAGTGACTCTGGGGGTGGTGGTTCAAGAAATAGTTCAAGCTGCCCTCCCGTAATATTTGCAATTAGTCACAGCTGGCGGGCATCTCGAGCAAGATAAATGTGCATCATGGTCATGTGGGGAGAGATTAGTAGCAATCTCTAAACCAACAGGACCTGGCAATTAGCCAAGATAGCCAGTTGCAGTAATTTTTGATTTAATAAACCATTTCCCAGCTTAGCACTCTGGAAAGTGCGACCTAAAACAGATTATTTTAATCCCAAAAATAGTGATACTATTTCCATTTTCTCCTCAACCCTTGGTGGATTATTCATCAAGATTTCTGCTTATTCGAATGCCAAATCCCACTCCCCCACTATTTATTTCAACACGTGAGTCCCTCGTGACAAATACGTGACAAATTGGTGGCAGCTCGTCACCCAAACACGCGCGACATGAACATGGTTTCGGTCTGAGCCATACGGAATGCTTTTTTGGAGAAAAGTTCTATAGAGAAGTGGGACTGCGAGGGAGTCTGGAGGGTCTGTCATTCCATTGTTTGATAGGATTTCCTTTTTTTATATCCTTGCCAGGTATGTTTCTTATGTCCAGATGTTTGTTATACCTTGAAGGATTAATCTCTGATCCTTTTAGGCATAAATAGTTTTGACTCCATAGACTCCATCTGCCTTCTTTTTTTGTCAGAATCTCACTTGCTCTTAAATTCTCAGACAAATCTGACACTTGGATCATATTTCTGTCAAACCCTCCATCGAGTAGAATTTCTTATTGTTGTTTTAATCCCAATAATTAAACGAGAGTAGTTATTTTTTATGATTTCCCTTAATTAAACCGCAAACATCAGTACCAAAGCACCTAGCTCAACGACAATGTCGCACAAAAGGGAAAAGGATCGGTCAGTGTGACCAAAGGCTATGTTTTCATTAAAGCCTTAAAAGTATAAATATACTAAATGGTATATACCAAAGGGGTATTCCAAGACTTATTTTTTGTAGAATATTGAGGAATATTGAGAAGTGATTTAATATTTAATTTCATTTATTTAATATTTATTTAAAGAATATTTATTTATTTAATATTTATTTTAGGAATATTGGTTACTTTTTAGCAGAATATTAAGAAGTGATTGTATATTTAAACTTATTTTATAAAGATTGTCCGGACTTTTCCCAATTTAAATAAAAAATATGTAAAAAACAACGAAAAAAAAACACAAAAAAATTGTATGGTTCGAACCGCTTAGCACACAGCTTAGCTCCAAAGATCTAGGAGCTTGAAAGTCTAAGACCCAGGACCAGGCCACTATCTATTTAACATTAATGTTTTCTTTTTTATTTTTTATGAAGACTGTAATTGTCAAAATTGAGATGCTTCCCAGGAAGAAGAGACCCGAGACCGAAAGCCAAGTCTCGTTCTCGTCTCCAGTTGAGCGAAAAAAAAAGAATCTTGCCACTCCATCCGCCATTTAGTGCTGCACTGCGCCGGGGCCTTTGTCTCGAGTGCATTGCAGTTGGAATTGTTTCTGGAGTGGGCCGGCACTCGAGAGGCAGAGGAGAGGAAGCGGAGCGGAAACTCAACTCATCTCAAATGGAATGAATCGACTTGGAGCTTGGAGCTCCCCAAACGCTTCTTCAATGCACTGCACTTTGCTGATTATTGTTGCAGGTTTTTTTCTGTTTTTCTTTTTTTTTTTTTTTTTTTTTTGCAGTCACTACGTGACGCAGCTGTAATCAAGTTGACATAGATTTTGAAATCAATATAGAGAGGGGATTGTCACGAGCTAATGTGGGGGGTGGTGGGCCAAGGGCTAAGGGCTAAGGGCTCTCCCCGACAATTAGCACATTGGGGGCATCAATAAAGCTCAAGACAAACAATCAGTGGCAGCTCCACCCCCCATCGAACACCACTTCTCAAATATTTTCCGTAAATTGCAATTTATGTTCGCTCCGAGGATACTTTTCAAATACTTTATTCTTTCGTGTGGCCTATCAGAAAATATTTTCCCACATTTGCATCGAATGCACGGAGGCAGCTGGGCCTCAGCCGCCTCAAAATTGTTCACATGTCCGTATTGCATGTTCGAGTTGCTGCTTGCCACCGTGCCACATAAATTGCATTTTTTTGTTGGTTCCGAAACATGTTTTTTTTGGGGTTTGGGGTTGGGGCTGGGGCTGGGCTAGTTTCATGTAAATTCGCAAAGTTCCTTTTCAATGATAATGTTTCTCCTTTTTTCTGTTTTTGTATAAAAAATAAAGCCTTTTCTGATTCAACTTATCAACTGAAACGAGCCAATATGATTCAATCTTTTTTAATTACATAAATCCCCAAAGAACGTAACATATTACTTTTTTTCGCAGTGCAGAAAATCACGTATGGCCGCTATATAACACCACTCGAGTCCTCCTATCTCTAGCACTCGAGATTTTCTTTGATTAATTTTGTTCTTACTTTCGATTAAAGTTACTTAGTTTATGGCTGAAATGGTGGTATCAGCGTAATAGCAAATATTACCTCTACAATTATGTAAAAATGTCTGTAAATAACTGGGGAATTAAAAGTTGGCATTAATGTATTTATTGACGTTGAATTTTATTGTTTTTGAGCGAGTAACAATATCTGTTTTTTACGCTTTTTTTCTTTAAAAAATTAAAATATATGAGAGAAAAATGTTGAAAATGAGGCACAGCTGCTGGTAACAAGCCAGTTGAGTTTCTCTCAACCCAGCTGACTGGCTGGCTGGCTGGCTGGCTGGCGGAAACTGAAAGTGATACATCTGCTTCCCCAACGACACGAGCTGGGGTCGCTTTGTTAGGGTCACAAGCCCCTCTCGCATGACCAGAAGAGGAAAAGGCCTCAAGGCGCATCCTGAGACGCCTTTGCCTTTGCTTTGACTTGGTAAGCAGGTCACGTGAGCAGAAGGAAACCTTAGCAACTCTCTGCAGTGATGAGCATTAAGCAATATTTTGTAGAACGCAATATATGAAATATTTTGTCAATTTCGCTATGATTTTAGGAAAAAAAAAAATACATTTTTGAATAAATATCCACGCTACATTATTTATCTTCAATCAGAAAATAAAATGTTTGATTTTGCTTTGGACTGTAAGCCTGTAAGCTGTTTTGTTTTTATAGAAATCAATAAAGTGAAGATGTCTGTCCAATGATCTCTTTTAATATTAGTTAAAAATGTTCTTTTTTTAACAAATCATTATGTTACTTAAGTTTGCTACATATAGAAAATTAAATAGTGTTAGCTTCTATTTGGACTGAATTTTTTCCAATGATTTCTTTATTTTTATTCAAAATATACATTTTTAAACCAATCATTGTGTTACTTATCTTTTCTCCAACTAGAAAATTAAATAATATTAGCTTTTGTTTGGACGGATAATCTTTAACATTTTGTTCCAATGATTTTTGTAATTTTAGTCAAAAATTACATATTTGAGCAAGAAAATTAAATCTTGTTTGATTTTTCTTTGGAGTGTAAGCTTTTTTTTTTATAGAAAACAATAAGGTAAAATAAATATGTATTATGTATATTATGTTCGGACTACAATGGTCTCTACAACATCTTGGCACTTTGCTCTACTAACAATCTTAAATCCTTTATACTAAACGCCTGATCTGTGCAACACTCTTCCTCGTAATACTCTACTCCTTCTCTTTGTACTCTCTCGGATCTATCCCTGCGATTCGAGCCGTACGTTATGCGACAGCGCCCCTCGGTCGGTTGGGCGGGAGGTGGGGGCTGTACGTATTCAAAGGGAACCGCGCGAAAAAAAAAAAAGAAATTGTTTTTCCTAAGATCTGTTTAATTTTAGTTAAACATTCTATTGAAGACTAAAAATAATGTTTCATAATGTTAAAATTAAAAATTAATTAATGTTAGCTTGGATATGGACTGATTTTCTTAAAAATGTTGTTCCAATGACTTCTTAACTTCTTAAACCAATCATTGTGCTACTTATCTTTTCTTCAACTAGAAAATTAAATAAAGTTTGCATTTATTTAGGGCTGGCATCTCTATCTCGTAGGGGTAGTCGCCCCACAAATGTGATTGCCCGAAAGGGGGCGTACCACACGGAATCTCTGCTCTCACGCAGCTTGCTCTGCATTTCCCTGGGCGTATCGTAAAATGCAGAACAAATTTGCGGGATATCTTTTTGGCTTTGTTTTAACGCCGTCTTCTTGGCCGCGTTTGTCGCCTGGGCCGCGGCAATTGTGGCAACGTGTTTGAAATACGTTAGGACCGACCGACCTAGCCAGCCAGCCAGGGTCTGGGGCGGTTTGTTTTGCTTTTGGCCTTTTGTTTTCACTCATATTCGTGTGATGTATTTATGTACATACCCATGATGTATGTATGTATGTATGTACATAAAAAACTGAAGTTTCTGCTGGGTTAAAAATACGAGAAATGCCCGCCGCCCGGTGTACACACAAACATAAAAAATCAATATTTGCGCCGCGTCGCCGGCAGTTGCGTCTCTCTTTGATTACCCATTAGTTTGGGGAGGGTGCAGGGGGGGGTTTTAATAAATAAATATACCCAAAATATATATTTATATATTTTCGAAATAAATTTCACATTAAATATTGGCCAAAACAATGGATGGAAAAACTGTAACCCAAGGCGGCAAGTTAAATAATATTTTCCAAATAAACCCCCTTAATGGGCTTTCTCTTGCTGACTCTATACATTTAACTGATTGTGAGTTATTATTATAATTATTCCTTTTTTTTTTTTATTTGTTCGCCGTGTTTGCTCTGAAAGCAGCCCAGTCGTCAGTCAGAATCGGCTGATAAGCCCCCGATGCGGATGTGAAAATGTTCATGGAAAAGAGTCTAGCTATAAGCATATATATATAATATTTCGTATACCGATATCTGTAGCAGAGTGCTGCATATATTTACATTACCTACTGATATAATTGACCCTTTCCGCTATCTCTTTTCGTTGCAGGTTGCGATAACCAACTTTGTCCGAATCAAAGGTGAGCAGAATAGAAAAAAAAGCTGGGAACTGGAAATGGGTTTTCCCATTTGAGGGCACTCTCAAGCTTGTGTCACATGCCTGTGGGCGATTCTGAACTTGTTCCATTTTCGGAGGAGCTACCATCCAACATTTTTGTCCTTTGCCAGCTGTGTGTCTAATTCAAGCAAAAAACTGAAAACTAAAAACTGAAAAAACCTGATGCTGGAGCGGACACTCGAGCTGCTTGCTGCTCCAGTTCTTCAAGTGGAGTCCAAAACTTGTTTTTCGGCACTTGCTCGCCGCTAATCCCCGCCCATCCACACACATTATTCCAGCTGAGCTAGGCCTAGTTTCAAATAGTGGTTCTCTTGGCCATTAAAGCGAGAATGAAGCCACATCAAATCCGTTATTATATCTTGGACATGTTCTTGACTGGCAATATATTTTTATTCTTTTGTTTTATTACGTTCTTAAGTTAACAAACTTTAGATTTAAACCAAACACATCTTAAGAAAAATAAATAAAATGCCTTCTCAATTAATCATTCTCTCTGAAAGATTGCTCTTGACATTCCGCAAAAGCAGGCAGCCTTCTGGGTTCCTTTGGATTCTCTGTTTTGGCTGAGACCCCAGGATGGATTTCAGTGGATGAAGCGAATTACCATGTTGCAGCTGTCAAGTCCGGCTTTGGCTCTTTGTGGTATTGGGGAGGAAAGCTATCGATGCATTGCCAATGGTGGGGCCATCTCGTCGCATTCTTTTTCCCTTTTCTTGGCCTTTTGTTGTATAATGTGGAAACGTGTTTCGAATCACCTGGCCACATGCTGCGAACGAGAGCTATGTGGCACACGCGACAAGTAGCCAAGCGCATCGGGAGGGAAAATGGGCCTTGGCTGGGGCAGCGCAACCCTTCAATGCCGCCTAGACGAACCCTCGGCACGTCTCGGGTCTCCGATTTCACGACTAATTATACGGGAACGAAAGGCGAGAAGGTTAAGCGCCGCCTCCCTTCATGAAATTATGCGGATTATATTTTTGTTCTTCGGCTTGCATTGCTGGCTTGGCTTGCTTATTTTTCCTTTTCACCTTTTCGGTCATTAATGAAGTAATGGAGCTCCTGGGATTGCGGACTGGGGACTGGGAGAAGCCCGATGGCGGCATTGCTATTTGGTTTCTGACATAAAATAGCTGCTGAAAGTTTTATGAAATTGCATCTGAGCTACGGAGCAGAAGCGTATCTCCATCCTCACTGGCCCAGTTGTGGGATTGAATGCAATTTTGGGATGGTAGTTGTTTGAAAAGCTAATATTTATTATCAAGAACTTTCAATTTTATTATTTTACATTTCATAATATTCTTTATTCCATATATAAAGGGGGGTAGGGGTTTTCTCTTTCTAAAATCGATTTTTTTTTTTTATCTTATCTTATTGTTTAACATTTGAAGAATATGTGCTTAAAATTTGAAGTCGATAGAAGAAATATTCTTAGAGTTATCGTCTTATTAGTCTCCTGGCCTTCAACGCTCTAATTCTAACAGCTAAGGGCTGTTACGCGGTTTTCTCAAAACTAATTTTAAAGAACCATTGGTTTCTTTTCAAAATAATATTGGGTTTGGAGAACAAGATTCGAGGGAATTGAATGAGGATCTGGGGTATATAGGGTATTGAATTGGAAAATATATGGAAAAGTTACTGGTTATAGACAAGTAATAACTTATTATTATTACTAATAAGTTATACAAGAAAAATATACATTTTGTTTTAGTTACTTTTAAGGCTTTCAGGGTATGGAATCGGTTTCATATCAAGAATAATATCGCCAAGATTGCTTCGCGAACATAAAGTAGCTCTCAGTTCTTCTTTCTTACTCAAGATCATTGAGGTTAAATACCTTTTATCGGTGTCCGAGAGACGGGGTTCGTGTTTTTTGTAAAACTCTTCGCATTGTGGAATTGGTACATCTGGACAAACGCTGCTTAACTTTATACCGAACATATTAAAACCAAAAGTGTCGAGGCATTTAAACATCGTAAACGATAAGCACACATCGGGCCATGGAAACGGGCAGGGGCCCAATTCTTCTGAATTGGGGGAATAAAAGCGTGTTAGTTAAGTGGATTTTATTTTAGTTTTAATATTCGGATATCAGTTTAGATATTCACCCGAATATCAGCTTCAGATGCTTCAAAAGTGTTTTGAACTTTTTTAATGAACGTTATTTACTTCTAACTTTGTGTGTGGTTTTGATTCAGTGGCGGTTCAATTCTTGAAATAATCTTGAGTGGAATTACCAGTCCCATTTGGCTATCGACTTGCAGTATATATATCGGAACGAAGATCCTATAGGTGCGATATAACTCAGCGATCGGAAATCTCACAAGTTTCGTTAATATAACGAAATTTAATACAATTAAAATTTGATGATTAAATTATCAGGATCAGGATGCTTTTAATATTAACTGTCACTCAACTGCATCAGTACATCAACTTCGACTCCACCTTAAAGCTTTCCTTTATTGTTTTTATTGATCAAAACTTACTGGTCGTTGCTTCAAGCTCCTCCTCTGAACTGAGGGGATTCGGGCTTGAAGTGAGAACCCCGGTAGGATTTCCATGGACTTCCAGGAGCAGGGCTCCCAAGACGGCCATTAGGCAAAAGGACATCATGTTCTTGATCATCGTGGTTTATTTATCCCGGGTGCGTTCCGTTTGAAGGGGCGACTGGAAAGCGAATGAGCTAAACAGAAAAATATCGAACTTTTAAATCCAACTATATCTCGAATAGATACCATTAAATTTATGAGACTCCGAATAGGACACACTAAACTGACACACAGCTATCTATTCGACAAAAAAAAAAGAAGCTGCACCAGCTGGGGGTTAATGCCGGAATGATAGCTGCTGTACATATATACATATATGTATGTATGTATGTACAGACGAGAGCAGCAGGCTTGACATAGTTTCAAGCAGACGCTTAACGCCGAGTTATCTAAAACACAAACACCACCACACACGCTTCCCAAGAGCACAAGTCGATTTATGCAACAGCTGGCCGGCCAAGGCAACTGATTTTTCACTGAGAAAGGTTACAAGCTCCAACTGGAAAAAGAATAGACAAACTTCATTGAAGCATAGCTGTCTATATTCTATAGCTTCCATATATCTATAACCAACTGATGTCTCAACTTTGGCTCCGCCCGAAGATACATAGCATCCTAATAGATTTGCGACAATTGAGTCTCGAAAAGGTAAAGATATATGTATATCCTTTACTACTTTCATTTTTACCCGACCTTCAACTCGCTTGTGGATACCGACAGGCGGGAAAAGCCTTAAAAATTCAAATTTATTTACCAATGTGGTAAGCTCCCATCAGATCCTCAAGAAATCCCCATTCAACCTTGTCCTCAAACCTCAAAGAATTTTAATTTTCAGGAAACCATATAGTATGTGTATATTTTTGGCAGCATGATTTATGTTTCTGATTAATAACTTTAGTTTGAAATTTTTGGGATATTTTGTAGAACTTTCCAGAATGGTACAGTGCGTATGGGTGCGTCCTTGGCAAATTTTGGTTGCTTATCTTAGAGGCGGCGTGTGTTACAAAACTAAGATGATTAAACTTAAAGAACGGAAATAAGTACCCTTATAAGCTATACATTCTTCAGATAAAATACTTCATACGATTCGGCAATCGTTGTGCCGTTTGTGACACTTTTTTAAGCTTTCCTATTTTTGGCTGGAGCTGTGTGGAGCTCATTCGCTTTCCAGTCGCCCCTTCAAACGGAACGCACCCGGGATACATAAGCCACGATGATCAAGAACATGATGTCCTTTTGCCTAATGGCCGTCTTGGCAGCCCTGCTCCTGGAAGTCCATGGAAATCCTACCGGGGTTCTCACTTCAAGCCCGAATCCCCTCAGTTCAGAGGAGGAGCTTGAAGCAACGACCAGTAAGTTTTGATCAATAAAAACAATAAAGGAAAGCTTTAAGGTGGAGTCGAAGTTGATGTACTGATGCAGTTGAGTGACAGTTAATATTAAAAGCATCCTGATCCTGATAATTTAATCATCAAATTTTAATTGTATTAAATTTCGTTATATTAACGAAACTTGTGAGATTTCCGATCGCTGAGTTATATCGCACCTATAGGATCTTCGTTCCGATATATATACTGCAAGTCGATAGCCAAATGGGACTGGTAATTCCACTCAAGATTATTTCAAGAATTGAACCGCCACTGAATCAAAACCACACACAAAGTTAGAAGTAAATAACGTTCATTAAAAAAGTTCAAAACACTTTTGAAGCATCTGAAGCTGATATTCGGGTGAATATCTAAACTGATATCCGAATATTAAAACTAAAATAAAATCCACTTAACTAACACGCTTTTATTCCCCCAATTCAGAAGAATACCCGCCCTGCTTGTTTTCATTCGATGTGTGCTTAACGATGTTTAAATGCCTCGACACTTTTGGTTTTAATATGTTCGGTATAAAGTTAAGCAGCGTTTGTCCAGATGTACCAATTCCACAATGCGAAGAGTTTTACAAAAAACACGAACCCCGTCTCTCGGACACCGATAAAAGGTATTTAACCTCAATGATCTTGAGTAAGAAAGAAGAACTGAGAGCTACTTTTTGTTCGCGAAGCGATCTTGGCGATATTATTCTTGATATAAAACCGTTTCCATACCCTGAAAGCCTTAAAAGTAAATAAAACAAAATTTATATTTTTCTTGTATAACTTATTAGTAATAATAATAAGTTATTACTTGTCTATAACCAGTAACTTTTCCATATATTTTCCAATTCAATACCCTATATACCCCAGATCCTCATTCAATTCCCTCGAATCTTGTTCTCCAAACTCAATATTATTTTGAAAAGAAACCAATGGTTCTTTAAAATTAGTTTTGAGAAAACCGCGTAACAGCCCTTAGCTGTTAGAATTAGAGCGTTGAAGGCCAGGAGACTAATAAGACGATAACTCTAAGAATATTTCTTCTATCGACTTCAAATTTTAAGCACATATTCTTCAAATGTTAAACAATAAGATAAGATAAAAAAAAAAAATCGATTTTAGAAAGAGAAAACCCCTACCCCCCTTTATATATGGAATAAAGAATATTATGAAATGTAAAATAATAAAATTGAAAGTTCTTGATAATAAATATTAGCTTTTCAAACAACTACCATCCCAAAATTGCATTCAATCAAGTAGTTTAATTTCGTTCAAGTGCGCCCAGAAAGATGCGTCGGGTTACAAGTGGGGGCTGGCCCATAAATAGTTGGAGGGGCAATCATTTGCGCACTTGGAAGAAATAGGTCTTGACTCGAGAACATGGAGTCCATGCAACGTCCGTTGTTAAAGAATTTTTGTTGAAGAACCATATTGCAAAAATGTGTAGTTTTTATGACCCCTGGTGCCGCTTTAAGAGATGGAGTCGGAGGCCTGCTTTTACGACCAGGCCAGTTGCATTCTCATTCTCTTGCCCCTCCCTAACTTCTATTTATTGTATTCCCCTAAATTGTTGTTTATGTCTGCATTCAGACAGCTTCTGCAGTTGCAACAGCAACAGCCACTGCAACTGAAACTGCAGCAGAATCAGCCAGCAACCGACTCCGTCAAGAACCTGACAATTTGTGCTTGTCTCCCGTCTGATTGCAAGTGTTGCCGTTGTCTGTTGCTGTTCTCTGTAGTGACACCACTAGTAGTGGCTGCAATAAAAGTGCTAAAAAGTTTCATGCCCCCGGACTGCATCCTGTGCAGAGCCAGAGTGTCCTGCTGCCGTCCCAGTTGCCCACATACCATTTTTTTTTTTTTTCTTTTTAATCTTTTAAAACTGAGCCGTGAGCGCTGCATTGTTGCCAGCTCTGTTGGGCTGGGCTGCATTTGAAGTTTTCAAGCCGACTCGACTGGCTGAGAAACGGAAGAAGAATGCCGCAGTCCGCCCCTAAGAACAGCCCAGCCCATTGAGTCCCAGTCGGCAGTGTCCTTGCATTTTCCTTGGGCCTAATGAGAGCATTATAACTTTGTGACAAACTTTGTTTCTGGAGGGAGGAGCTGTGTTTGGGACAGCTACTACTGATGCTAATGAGATAGTGCTTCTTTTTCCACAAAAAGAAATAGAGTTTATATACCAAAATATTAAATAGTGAAGCATATTATGGTTGTGGCTGGTTTTTATCAGAAAGGTTTCCAAATGGAGCAACTCTATCAGTGAGTTGAAGAATTTTTATACCCTTGCAGAGGGTATTATAATTTTGGTCAAAAGTGTGCAACGCAGTGAAGGAGACATCTCCGACCCTATAAAGTATCTATATTCTTGATCAGGATCACCTCCTGAGTCGATATAAGCATGTCCGTCTGTCCGTCTGTCCGTCTGTTTCTACGCAAACAAGTCTCTCAGTTTTAAAGCTATCGACTTCAAACTTTGCACACATTCTTCTTTCCTTTGCAGGCAGTATATAAGTCGGAACGGCCGGGATCGGTCAACTATATCCTATAGCTGCCATATAACTGATTGATCGAAAATGCCATAACTTCGATGTTTTTTAAGTTAAAAGGATGGGACTTGCCGTGGACTCCTCTTTTATCAGACTTATTCGATCTGCAAAATTTCATAAGGATCGGCCGACTATATCCTATAGCTGCCATATAACTGATTGATCGAAAATGCCATAACTTCGATGTTTTTTAAGTTAAAAGGATGGGACTTGCTGTGGACTCCTCTTTTAGCAGACTTATTCGATCTGCCAAATTTCATAAGGATCGGCCGACTATATCCTATAGCTGCCATATAACTGATTGATCGGAAATGCCATATCTCTGTTGTTTTTTAAGTTAGAAGACTGGGACTTTGTATGGACTCTACTTTCGGAAAACTAATTTGATCTGCCGAGTTTTATAAGGATCGGCCGACTATACAAGATCCGATATATATCTAATAATATAAGCTGCCACATATCTGCAAGGGTATATCAATTTCGGCTCCGCCCGAAGTTAGCTTTCCATTCTTGTTTTTTTTGTTTTCTCCCCCTTGCTTGGCCATCTCTTGTTTCATTCATAATTTCTGCCTTGTCGGGGGTTGCTTGGAGTGTTGCAGGATGTGCCTGTGCCTGATATATATCCCTTAGGGGGTGTTTGCTCCAAGGAGGCGGAGATCCCGGACTCGTCGAGGCAACTTTGTCGCGTTGTCAAGCCTTTGTGGCTGTTTTCTATTTATGGTATGTGTTATGTTGTGTTACCTGGCTGTCTGGCTCTGTCCTGCCATCCCCGCAAATAGATGTCTGTACACGAACACGTACTGGAATGGCATCAGTGGCAGACGCTCAGACTGCAGTGCTGAGTAGGAAATTAAATACTCAAGTCGGATGTTTGGGGGAAATTTCCGCTTTCCAGCAGAAAGTCTGTTAACATTTAAGGTATTCCAATCAAATATCCTCCACTCCCCCGACTGACTGTCTGCTTCAGTAATTCGTATGGTTATTTAAATTGCATATTTTTCCAAATTCCAGTTTATTCATGGTCGGGCAGAGACGCTTCAAGCCCCCATTGTTCCAGCTCCTGGCCCATTCAATTAGACTGCCTCTAATGGCACTTGGCGCTTGGCTCTCTTGCTAATCCCCTCATGGTCAGCCTCTGTTCCAGCTGCACTTTTGGCCCAATTTCCTAGTGGGCACCCCCTGGCTTCCTCATTTTGCTCCCACTGCGCCAAAATTGCAATGCCAAAAAGGCATTGCAGCCTCATTTCGTTTTGCTGGCTATTCGTTCGCAGCTTGTATTATTTTTTTGGACACCCTTTCTTGCCCCGGCTGTTGGGTGCTGTTGTTGCGTGTAACACTTTCGCAAATGTCACACGAATGTGGGGCACGTCATGTATGTATTTATGCATGCAAATGCATCCAACACGTTCAGAAAGAACCAGAACGAGAACGGCACCGAGATATGAGGAGTCGGGCGAGAAAACCAATCTCTCTCCAATTCCCGATCGAGATTGTTGCCCACATGCCGAGTCGTGTTGGAAGTTTTTCTGTAAAAAGAAGGGCGTAGCTGCAGTGTGACATTACACTTTCGATAATTTGTCTTCTTGATTTCTCGAGTGTGACTCGTGTGCCCCCACTGTGGCATACATTTGTCGACTGGCGATGGAAAAACATGTCGCCACATGGTTTGGGCTTAAGGGTGAACATATAGGAGATCATAAACACACATTTAAAAAGTTATAAAATGATCATCTAGGGAATCTCTAGATGACACCCATAGAGATGGGAAAACCTGTGTCTCATCTCAACATGATGGGAAATGATGACATGATGATTACAGGCATCTCATCATATCCCATCATCTAGGGAATCGCTAGATGACTCACATAGAGATGGTAAAACTTTAGTCTCATCTCTAGGACATTTATTGACATGCACGAGGAAAAAAAACATTTTTGAATCATTGATGTTTGATGATTTAAATATCATGGTAATGATTTATAAGGAAAACCACAAGATCTTTTTACTTTTAATATAATACATATTTGTATTAAGTTAGTTATATGAATAAAGTGTAAAATCAGACACATGTTGTTTAGCATTTAGCATAAGTAGGTGACAGTTTAGGTGTTTAATTAATAATAATTAAGGTTGTAATTTATTGATTTTAATTCTTCCTCGAATTTAGTCTTTTCCTGCTGATCTTCACTTTGAATTAGAGGATCTTGGCTAGTTTGATCAACAAAATCTTTAGATATTTCTTGTCCATTGGTAATCGGGAAACATAGAAGGCTGTATGCAGATTTCTCGGTGACGAAAATCCTGTAAAAGGCACTCTTCTCATTGTTTGTGAAACAAGGCTCCAGATTTTTGTACAGTTCATTCCTCACGTATATTTGGACAAATGAAGCTCCGTTTCTTTTCATCGGGTACCAAGGGTCCAAGGCCCAAGGCAGTTCACCGTCTTATCTTTCGCTTGTTCGCATCCAGGTCGTTCTATGTACATCCAAATGGGGAGAGAGAAGCGTTATTTTTAGTAAAATAGATGTAATATCTGTTTTTGCAATTCAAATACTTTGAAGTTTGAATGATTAGGTGTCATTGAACATACAGAAGCTCAACAATTTATACTTGAAATGTTTTTGTAGCTTTTTTTAATGGTCAAAACTTACGGCTGAGTGCTTGAAGCTCCTCCTGTGAACTGAATGAATTCGGGCTTGAAGTGAGTACCCCGGTAGGATTTTCGTGGACTTCCAGGAGCAGGGCCCCAGAGGCGACCATCAGGCAAAAGGACATCATGTTCTTCGTTCCGTTTGAAGGGGCGACTGTGAAGCGAATGAGCACTAGAGATCTACTCTACTTGGGACTTGGACAAATTTAACAGCACATGTCCTCTACTCAGGGATATACCCTGGTCCCAGGTAGTCCCATAGAATCCGACTGGGATATGGACATCTTCATACGAAAGTTATGCCAAAAGTATACACATACTATGGTTTCTTGAAAATTTAAATTCTCTGAGGCTTGGGGAGGGTCTGATGGGAGCTTACCAGATTGGTAAATAAAATTGGAATTTTGAAGGCTTTTCCCGCAGATCGGTATCGACAAGCGAGTTTAATGTCGGTTAAAAAGGAAATTAGACATATAGATCGAATTAATTTGCCCAAGGTGTAACCCATATAAAGTCCCCATCCTTCTAACTTCTAAAAAACAACAAAGTTATGGCATTTCCGATCGATAAGTTATATGGCAGCTATAGGATATAGTTGACCGATTGCAGCCGTTCCGACTTATCCGACATATGTACATATATGTGTGCCATGTTTGAAGTCGATTGTTTTAGACTCCATGGACATGTTTTGACATTCAAGAGAAACAAATACTTATAAGTGGAGATGTATACAAACATTAAATATAAATTAAATATACATACATTTTGTTGTATGCCATTGACGCACCTCTCTAAAGAACCATAACCTCCAAATTAAGAATCGACATTACCAGTTTCCTCTTCAAATACATTGTGTTTTATGGGCTTCTCTCTGCCACCTCTGGAAAACATTAAAGCTTGGAACTGCCACTGCAAACACGAAGAACAGCAACTGTGATAAGCAGGCTCACCTCCACACAGACCATTAACTGCACTCTGTCGATATTCATTTGTACATTTCAGCCTTTTTGGGTTTTGAGGTCACCTATTCGAGCGTTTCAGTTTTGTGGTGTCCGATAAGATAACACCAGAGACCAGTCGCGGCTCAATAGCTTATCGTTCGAGGAACTGGCCCTCTGCCCACATGGGTGTCGAAATACAGAGCTTGACCCGGCTGGAGGGCCACAAGAAAGCAGCTGCCAAGAGCTGCTAGATTTCGAATTGGGAATTCTTTGAGTAATTGCTGCACTTTAGCTCCAACTCCATCTCCATTTCGACCCGCATACCCCAAAAAGTAAACCTATAAATAGTTCCAGCTTAACCATGTGGATGGCCACCCCGAAGCCATTTATTAATTTTAGTATTTAAAGTTTCTATTCCAACGTGACCTCTCATTTATTAAAATAATTCCCCACAACTATACTCGGAAAGGTCAGAACAATTAGCCGAATCAACAGGAACAGGACATCCCTATTGCTTTGCTAATTTAGCTACTATTTGTTTAATTTATTTTTCCGTTCACTGTGGCCCACCTTCAACCCATCCTGGCAGAAGTTGCGTGTGGCATTATTGAGTTGATGCCACCAGGATACAGTCGTTAATGTGCCATTGTGTTGCTGTCGTCATGGCCAGGAGCCAGGACACCGAAGCTTGCGCTGCTAACTGCGACTTGACTGGGCTTTAGGTTCCACTTAACTGGGCACTATCGGCCTTTCTAGCCGACGTCGAGGACGGGCCAACAAAAGCGTGTAAACACTGCCACCTCGCCGCGTCGTCCTGGCGCCGTATCGCCATTTTCCACAGTGCTGTAATTTCGTCCTTGCGGGTGTTTTTTTTTCCCCTTTTTTTCTATTAAGTATCGCTGGCAGTGTCGCTGGCATCTAATCGCGAGCAAATATTGTTTTAATATTGCACAGTACGCCACATTGCAGCTTTCCTTAGTTAGTCACTGCCAGGGCTCGGGTGTAAGCCCAACCTGCAATTAAGTTTCTTCATGGCTATGAAAAGGCAACTTCGCTGCTCTCGCCACTACTTCTAAACCGGGTTTTTTGTTGACGAAAATTACTGTTGTTTGTGCTGCCAACAATTGCTTGGCAAAAAAGCAGAAGGACGCTAACAATTGCCGGTTTGTTGAAAAAAAAAAAAAACATACTTTAGTTTTTCAGACACCTCTTGTCCAACGAAATTAAAAAAAAAGGTTGAAAGACAAAGTTTGCTTAAAGAAATTTTAATTGACTTTGCTTCCTTTTGATATTGACAAGTCCTTCAGGAATAAATACTACTTTTTATAACTAGACACATTCATCCCACAAACAGTGCAATTAATAAGCACATTTTATTCTTATTATCCCCCAGGTGCAACTCTTGTACAATCTGTTTAAATTTCTGGTTTTATTGCCTCATAGAATATTATTCAAATATTTCTTTGCCAACTGATATCCTCAGGGAGTGCCCCGAAAACGTCATATATGGCATGTTGGATCGGAGAAAAAAAATTGACTCCAAGCAGCGCCTTCAGCGTGTCGAGCTCCCATTTGTCTTTGGCGGCTAGATTTCGTCATCGTTCCGAACATTCAACGCCCCCTTTTTTTTTTTTGTGCCAACTTGTTTCCTGTTTTTGCTGTCCTGGCACGCAATGAGCAGCAACTCCTCCTCAGTAGCTTTTCTCCGCCTTAGTCCTTCCTTATTTTTCTTTCCATTTCTTGTAGCTTTTCCTGCTGTTGTTTCTCACACGGTAATTAGATTTCTGGGTTACTTTTTGTTGCTTCAAACTGGTCCTAGCCCTTTGACAGAGCTTGTTGATTTAGCGGGCTAATTAGATGTCCTTTGGATTGCCGCCCGTTAATTCCGCAATCCCTCCATCCAGCCACCCCTCTCGCTTCTAATAAAAATCATAACTTTTAACTTCTTGCCACATACAAATATTTCATTAGAATAAACCCGAATGAGCCGCAGGATGTCTGTCGGGCTGTCTGCGTTGGCATCCTGCGACCGCAGCCGTGGGAAGGGGGCGTGCCAGGAGCGGGTAGGTGGGAAACCCATTAAAGTAATGAGCTCATCTCGTGATGTTGTAGCGCGCCCACCGCCCTGCCCTTTCGCTGTTTGCTTTGGGCTTGCTCCACCGCCCGCGGAGGTTGACAGACCCAACCACAGACTCCCTACACAGAGACAAGTGATGTGCGTCCTGATCACGCGGCACTTCCGGCCCCCAGCCTCTTTTTCTACCCTATCTGGGAGTCTTTAGAGCTTAAGTTAAAGTTTGTGGCTAAAATATTGGAAAGGAATATATTTCCTCGCAAATGCGACTTTAAAACTAAGAGTATTTAAAGTTTATTTTCTTCTCCCCTTAATGGGGGGAGTTCCCGTTTACAGAAATGAAACAAAATTGCGTGAAGTTGTGCGTTACTAACGAGTTACGCCTCTAACCAGCCCCTAGAAAAAAAAGAAAAACACGTTCCTTTATATTTTCTCTTTTTTTTCTGGGAGTCCCGAGATTCCTCCCTAACCACTCGCCCCCAACTGGGAATCAGTCGGTCGGTGGCAGTGGCGCCAGCAAATAAATCTGAAATGGGAGAAAACTGAATCCCGGGGGATGTACCCTACTTTTAGCTTTGGCCCAGTGGAGGAAGAAACTTGGAGCTACATCACTGTCCCACATTTTGAGAAATTTAACAGGATTTGGGGTGGCTGGAAATTGTACTTTATTCGAGTGCCACAATCAACGCATATACCCCACTTCTAGGGTATGAGCACAACAATAAAACCTTGTTATTTTCCATGCGAATTTTGCATTTTTCCTTCCCTTTGCGATTTTATCTCTCCCTCTGTTTTAGCCGTCGAGTATTTTTTATTATTGCCGGCCAACTACGTGACTATTTTATAATTGCGCCGGGCTGGGCCGGGCCAGACCGGGGCAGAGCTACTCCCACTCCGTAGTGCACCCTCTGGCAGTGCCCTCCTCCTTTATGCATCGCTATATATAACTTTAATCTCCATATGGCTGCGGCTGCTCACGCCATCTGATTGATTTTTGTCACATGAACTTGTCAGGCTGTCCCTGAAGTCGGTCAATATATGCACAACTATTGGAGTATAGCTACACTTGAAAAAAAAATATAAAGAGCTAAATAATTAAGGATTTTGAAAAGAATATATATTGAGTTTTGTAGACATTTTTGATATGAAAAACTTATATTAGCAGGGCAACACTGGACAGTGGCTGTAGCTTATCCAGAGTGTGACCAGGTGACGAGAAGACAAGAAACGACAGCATAGCGTACAAAAGGATTCTCCAATTTGAAACATTTTTTTCTAGTGTCTAGTGACATGTGGGAGTATTACATTACTCTGGCTTATTATGATTATTGCTTTCAGTTCATTTGTTTAATGCCAGCAGACTGCCAAGTCCAAGTCCAGACCCTCGTTACCAGAATCTGGGGAACAGATCCCGGTCCACGCCAAATGTTTTTGGAAGTTGGTTGGAATAAGATACCCATAAATTGATTAGTTCTGCCTGTCCAATTTCCTTTTATTTCCCAAATAAATTAACTTAATTCATTCGCTCGTTTATTATTCCTTGTTGTACGAGAAAATAAAGTTTAATTTATTTTTACGCAACTCTGTAGAGTTACTTTGGCATGATCCCCTTTAATAACTCCCCAATTAGTATAACGAATTAAATTAAATTGGCAACTGATTGGGAGAAATTCCACTTGTCCGATTAACAACTTTATTGTTTCTTTTTAAACATATACATCGATGTTTTACAATTCAATCGAAAAGTCATAATTTCATAAACAATTTTTTATGGTAAAACAAAAGTAAATATTACTTTTCGTTGCATTATTTATGAGTTATTCGATATGAGGGGATAACTGTGTAAAAATTGATATTTATGTTCATTTCTGCCATTTCAAACCTTGCCGAACGGTGCGAATAAACATTTTGATATATTTTGTGTGGCAATTTATTTATTGCACTCACTGTCGGCCACGCCCCAACGTTCACCGCCATTTAATATTTAAGGGCCGGAGAAGGAAGCCAGCCAGTCCAACGGGTTAAATGCAATGTTTTATGCAACAAATTCAATTTCGATGTCACGTCAACGTCACCTGGGCAATGTTTTATTTAATCTTTATGGAAGACTTAGCTCAGTGCTTTTCCATCCCAAGGAGCTGGCGTCGGGGGATAAATAAATGAAGGATTTATTGTGCGCTTCATTACTAAGCTGGGCGAAAATTCATTGGCACATATTTCCGCACCAACAGATGTCCCGACGTCCGACGTGTGGATATCTTTTTGTAGACTAATCGATAGCACGTGACGCTTAAAGGTGAACGACTGTGACACTCTGGGTTGAACGCACAGATAAGACAAAGGGGGGGACCCGAGGACAATGCGGGGGATACCCGGCAACAGGACGACAACGAGGACGTCACACAAATTGACTTTTTAAGTAGGCAACAATGTGGCTACAGCTGACGAAGGACGAAAACGAAGGCAGTCAGGCTGCGGCAAACCGAGTATAATAATAATGGAGCGCAATAAAAAACTGTGGGTGAAACGGAACCATTACCATTTCCCAACCTCCAACCGCCCACCACCCACAATCTCCTCCCTTTTTCAAAGACGCTCTACATTTTCATATCAATTTCTATGCGATGTTTCAGAGTGTGTGTGTGGGTTTTGTATTCCTATGTGTTTGTGGGCCTGTCATCGGGAAATGACGGCATTACGGCATTTACAACTAATGCCTTAATGTCCTCAAGGATTTGGCCTGACATGCGGTTGGTTGGCCTGCCCCCAGGGGGAATCAAATTCTTTTGCATAATATTTGATTTTATTAGGCCCGGGAAGTCAACTATATGGTGGCAGATTGTTAATTTGACAAAAAGTAGTTTATTTGAATTCCTTTAAACGATTTGGGGGATCACGAAAGAAAGGGAAATGTCCAAGGACGAAGTTCAAGACCAGTTTGAATCTAAAAATAAAATATGTTAAGAATTTTAAGGATTTGTGCTTTAAATATTTGTCAGCCACAGAATGAGAACTTTAATGGAGGTTTCTTTAATTTCAAGATTAACAATACTACTTTAAATCTAAAAAAAAAATAATTTCAAGAATTTTTCTCCCAAGATTTTATATTATTTTATAATCCTTCTATGGAAAGCACGTTTTCTGCCCAAAAAGAACGTAAATCATATAGCTTAGGTTTGTATTTATTAGCCCCAGGATATGCATTTTAATTTCGAGTGCGATCTATCAGTGCTTCACATATTGCAGAATAATAATCCTTGGTTTCTGAACTGTTTCCATTTCCATCTTAACGCATACTAACACAACGTACGTCATAACCGTCAGGGTTTCACATTCGTGTTGCCATCATTCGGGCGAACGCAAAGCCGCAATATCCAATTAAGTATTCATTTAGTTTTGTCAACTTCAACAATGGAAATTCATGGCTCGTGTGCAGCTACAAGCCCATCACACCAACACAAACCACCACAACACATGACCTGCTTTCGCCCCCAAAAAGCAAACTAGAAAATTACATTTTCATGTCATACAACAGCGCACAACGAATCCTTCAGATACCCTCGCACTCACAAACACACCAGATACCGTATCGCTTGTCAGCGTGGAAGCCCAGAATTGGTAACTGGCAGCACTCACTGCTGTTTTGCCTTTTCGTTGCTGGCCATCAACCCATCGGCCATGATATAGTCGTATATTTTTTTCGATTTCAACTTCAGGTATCCCCGAACGCCCTTTCGCATTGATATGTCGGGGGGCGCATGGGCTATAAATCGCTCTATCCCAAAGAGAAGTCTTTGCCTGTCCAACAGGACTAAGTGTGAAAAATGGGAATAGTGGCCAGGACTAGGATGGGGTTTAACTTTTTGCTCCAAGACTTACGTGTAGATTCTGCAGAGTATTTTAAAATTGGAGTAGTCGTCAATCATTCGCGAACAATGATTCATCGCTTACTGTGCCAGGGCCCGTTCAATTTTATCATCCCATCTTATCAAGAGCCCTCAACTGTTGCTCTCGCTTTGTTGTGCGAATAATACAAACTAATCCAGTCACTGACTCTTAAAGTACATCTCATAAAATCATAATTGTATAGAATTTCCCAACATTATTGCAGCTTCAATGTTGGCTACTCTCTTTCGCAGATATACTTTTATATTTTATTTTATTTTTTTTTTTTTTGTGGCAATGCTCAGTGAAGGTTGCTTGACCCCAGGGGGAACTTTTCGATGTGGTTGTTGTGTGCCGCCGGACGGGTTCATGAACTCGCCGAAAAACAAACTTTGACTTTTTATGGGCAAACGAAGGCAAATTCGTACAAACTTTTATGGTTGTTGCTGGCGGATTTTAAAGCGCTACACGTTGTGTTTATCAAGTCGATGGGACAATAAAGGCAGACGGCGCGCCAACACAACTCAGACAGATGTCCTGGCATAATTGTCAGGCTGGGGCGTTGTTGTCGTTCTTCGCTGTCAAGCCAGCAACACTTTCGAGTGCGTTTCGAGCTAAGTTTTATTGCTCCTTAGCAGATGCACTTGAAGAAATACATTAACATTTAGTCCTTGCCATAAATACTGAACAATTTATAAGTATACTAATTTTTTGTAAGTGCATTTCGGTTCGCCTTGGACTGTCGCCTGAAGTCGCTTGAGCGCACTCGAGTCTCTAGACTCGGGTTAAACATGGCTTTAATAATTGACGGCATGCCATACCATTTGGAGCGAGACATGACAGGATATTCAGGATATTAGCTAATGCTGCAAATGCATCCTGGTCTCTGGTAACTGGCTACTGGCATCCGAGCGACAATTTCATGCCAGCTGCGCACACACACACACACACACACACACACAACAAATGCGCAACAATAACAATTAAAATTGGAAACTGCAGCAGGCCATCCCAGTGGCCGGGGGAGTGTACTTGCCGGGCGTTCTGTTTCAGTGGTTGTTGGATGGCCGGGTATTGTTGTTCCTGAGTGGTTCGGTCCAACCTTGGCCTCGCACACGCCCCTGCATCCACCACTCGTGCCCGACATCCTGCCTGCTGCTGTCGAGTCCTCGACTCCGCATTGGAGACCATAATTATCCAATTGAACAATAAACAGATGCCTGCCAGGCTTGAGTCAATAGACAATGGCACCCGCCCGACCAGGTCTGAAACCCTGAGCCTGCCCAGCTGGCAGCCTTTCAAACGATTGTCTCTTATGTTGTTGTGGTTGCAGTTGCTGCTGCAGCAGTTTCTGGTGCATTTGCTGTTTTGCGGTTATTGTGGCATCGTCGAAAGGTTTTGTGCAACTGTTGCCCCAGGCAGGTTGCAAGTGATGACTTGCCCCAGCAGTCTTCCAGTTGCCAGTTGTGATAGCAGCAGGATCTATCAGTGATAGTGACAGAGTTTTCTTCAATATTTAACTATTTCTTGCATTGAAGATTCTAATATATATTGGCATAAATCTTAATAATTAATAAATAAAATCAAATGTAACTAAGCAGTAGTTTAGCTTACTTGTAACTGACATTTAATATTTAAATCCCTTGGCATCTCGCATCCGCCAGGGCTGATGAACCCCAGCTATGTGTGCATTCTAATTTATTGTGGAGGCAGGCAGTGGGGAGAAGGACTCTGCTCTGTTTGGGATTTGGCCTCTCGGGCCAGTCAAGTGTAATAATGTGCCAAAAACGTTTAGGGAGCCGCAGGATGCCGGACAATTGGCAAAAGGCAACTGGTGCGGTCCGGCTGAGTGGACACGGGTCAGTGACTGACTGACTGACTGCAAGGGTCCTTTGTCTGGCCAAATGGCTATTTAATGAATATTTATTAAAACTAACTAATTTCGGTTTCCGTTCTTGTTCTCTGCTTGCTCTCACAGGTGACTGATGACAATGTGCAGACGGTCGCTGGCTGAAGTTGCTGGCAGGACACAGAGCGCTAGGATCAACCCAATCGTCGAGGAGGAGCAGTTGCAGCTGTGAATGTGGATGTGGATGTCGCAGCCTTGCGGATACTTTTTATACTGACCAACACGAAATGCGTTTTTGCAGCTCGGCCAACAACACAACACAGATAGCAACCAAACTACACGCCGTTGGTAGATGAATTGAATTGCAAATGCCCTCCAATTGCAGCTTTTGATGCAACCTTAAGGCAGGGGCCCAAGAACACACACAGAACCCAACTTGACTGATAGCTTAAACTACCTACTAGACACAAACCAACAGCAAACGGCTAAAACGTAAACAAATTTTTTGATTATGCTAAGACAACAAACTTTTTTGCAACAAACTCGTTATATGCCAAATATGTGTTGCACCAACTGAAGCTGAATCTGAATATATAGGAAACATAAAGAATTGTCGCAAGCAACACTGAAGTACATCACTAGCCAGCAAGCCTCAAGTAGCTAGTTCGCAGCTGGAGTAAATTGAGAAAGCCATGGGCAACCAATGCTGCAGCAAGCATCAGGATCAGGAATTGGCATTGGCCTATCCCACTGGGGGCTTCAAGAAATCCGACTACACCTTCGGCCAGACGCACATAAACAGCACTGGCGGCGGCGGCAACATGGGCGGCGTTCTCGGCCAGAAGCACAACAACGGGGGCTCCCTGGACTCGCGCTACACGCCGGATCCCAATCACCGGGGTCCTCTGAAAATCGGCGGAAAGGGCGGCGTTGACATCATCCGACCACGCACCACACCAAGTGAGTATTTTAATATTTTTTTTTCCCTTCGAACTAATTTCAATTTGTGCATTATCATGCATTAGTAATTAGAGTATACATCGTTGGGAAACTAAAATAAAAGTAAATACACTGAAAATAAAGGGACATTAAGAGGGAGATTGTTTTAATTTTCATTTAAAAAGTTTAGTGACTGATATTAAACTTGAATTTCTCAGAGAATGTCCTGGAAATATAGCCACTAAACTCTTTAAATAAGCCCCCCTCTTCTTTATAAACGATTCCAATTAGGAAAGTGTAATTTTCGGATATCTAACAGTGTATGCACAAGTATTATCATGCATTAGTAATTAGATGTTGGCAGTTAGTCTCTGGGGCCGGCGGAGGGTGGAGTGATAATTTCAGCTTTTAATTAGCAATTTGACTTTTTGCCTGCCACAAAGATTGGCTTTTACTCCAGGTTGGCCGGGTTGGCTGGCCTTCTGTTTGCATAATGTGGCAGCCAGGCAACCAGCTCGCTCGCCACCTAACCAGGCGTACCTGCCGCCATAATTAGAGTTCGCCTCCCGGGTGGTTCAGAGCTGGAGTCAAGTTATTTGCCAGGTGGCAGCGCAATTCTCATATTTGCAGTGGTAACACGATGACAGTCGTTAACCTTGACCAGCTCTGTAATGCGTGCCCCAGAAGTCGGTGGCAAGTGTCGGTTTAATGCCACCTTGAATGGAATATTGCATACGATATTACGTGACATTGAGTTGGCCTAAGGAGTTGGCCAATTGGGGCTTGCTTACGCGTTTACCTCCACTGATTAAGCTATTTATATGGAAGTTTCGAGGGCCCAGTCTTCGCATAGCTGTCACTATTCTTTAGCATTGAAGTGGACAGCTGAATTATTTTGATCCCGCCTGTCACTAGTTCACATTTCAGACCTCGCTGGCAGCCGATTAACTGCTGCTATTCCTATCCGTGACATGACAGTACTACATACGGGCCAGTAAAGCCGCTTAGGTCGTGTAAACCCTCAAAAGGTTGAGTGCTTGGCCAGTGATTTGTGCCGCCCTTACCGCAGCCCTTGTCGGCACCAGAGCCCCATATATATGGGGGAATCTGGCTAATGGAGGGCAGTGAGCGGCCAAGGCGACTGGAAAGCAGCGAGCCAAGTACGGAGCAGTTTATTTATGCGTTGCCTCGCTGTGGGCTAAATCAATTAGCCAAATGCAAGTCAGTGCCAAAAATTGTGGCTTGGCAAGCAGTCCCCTGCCTGGCTGCGCTGGCCCGGCCCGCCCCGGCCTGCGAAATGAAATTGTTTTGTTTATGCGCTCTGATATATGGCCTCCCGAAAAAGTATGCTATCCAATTTGCATTTGGCACTCATCCCCTCCTCGTTAAATTCACAACTCATTAAATTCTAATTAAATTTTGATGCAATTCAGGCGAAAAGATAGGAAAATGTCGAGAGAAAAAAATAATATTTCCCAATTTGTCGCCATAAATTGCAATTTAGGGACGCAAATCATATTTTGCGACCCAGCCAGACGAAAATTGCCACTAACTCGACCTCATTCCCTCTCCGCGCTTCCTCCTTCCAGCCGGCGTGCCTGGTGTGATGCCCAAACGAGTGGTTGTGGCCCTCTACGACTACAAGTCCCGCGATGAGTCCGATCTGAGCTTCATGAAGGGCGACCGCATGGAGGTCATCGACGACACCGAGTCCGATTGGTGGCGAGTCGTGAATCTGAGCACCCGCCAGGAGGGTCTCATCCCGCTCAACTTTGTGGCCGAGGAGCGCAGCGTCAACAGCGAAGAGTAAGTATTCCGATTAAGAGAGGAATTCATAATTTAAATGCCTGTGCATTTCTTAAATTATACGTAAAATGAAACTACTTTTTATGTTTTCTCATAGCTGGTTCTTTGAGAACGTGCTGCGCAAGGAAGCCGACAAGCTTCTACTGGCCGAGGAGAACCCTCGTGGCACTTTCCTGGTGCGACCCTCTGAGCACAATCCCAATGGCTACTCGCTGTCAGTGAAGGATTGGGAAGACGGACGTGGGTATCATGTGAAGCATTATCGCATCAAGCCGCTGGACAACGGAGGCTACTACATTGCCACCAATCAGACCTTCCCCTCGCTCCAGGCTCTGGTCATGGCCTATAGCAGTAAGCTTACTACAAAAAATGGAAAAAATATGAAACATGAATGATAATTTATTATTTCTCTCTTACCCTCAGAAAATGCTCTTGGCCTGTGCCACATACTGTCGCGTCCCTGCCCCAAGCCACAGCCCCAGATGTGGGATCTGGGACCGGAGCTGCGGGACAAGTACGAGATTCCTCGCTCGGAGATTCAGCTGCTGCGAAAACTGGGCCGCGGCAACTTCGGCGAGGTCTTCTACGGCAAGTGGCGCAACAGCATCGATGTGGCTGTTAAGACTCTACGCGAGGGCACCATGTCCACGGCTGCCTTCCTCCAGGAGGCGGCCATCATGAAGAAGTTCCGCCACAACCGCCTGGTAGCTCTTTATGCAGTCTGCTCGCAGGTTTGTGTGAAATATATGAGTTACTTTCCCGATTTTGAATGTCTTTGGTTGATTTTTCAGGAGGAACCCATCTACATTGTGCAGGAGTACATGTCGAAGGGCAGTCTGTTGGACTTTTTGCGCGAAGGCGATGGCCGGTACTTGCATTTCGAGGATCTCATCTACATAGCCACCCAGGTGGCAAGCGGCATGGAGTATCTGGAGTCCAAGCAGCTCATCCACCGCGATCTGGCGGCCCGTAACGTCCTGATTGGCGAGAATAATGTGGCAAAGATTTGTGATTTCGGACTGGCACGCGTGATTGCCGACGACGAGTACTGCCCGAAGCAAGGATCCCGGTTTCCTGTGAAGTGGACAGCGCCGGAGGCGATTATCTACGGCAAGTTCTCGATCAAGTCGGACGTCTGGTCGTACGGCATCCTCCTGATGGAGCTGTTCACGTACGGACAAGTGCCCTATCCGGGCATGCACAGCCGCGAGGTGATCGAGAACATTGAGCGCGGATTCCGCATGCCGAAGCCGACAAATCACTACTTCCCGGACAACATCTATCAGCTGCTTCTGCAATGTTGGGATGCTGTGCCCGAGAAGCGGCCCACGTTCGAGTTCTTGAATCACTACTTCGAATCCTTCTCGGTCACGTCGGAGGTGCCGTATCGAGAGGTGCAAGACTAAGCTAAGAGTCCAGCCTAATCACAATCACAGCCACACATCACCTTGACACCCTCACATACACACAACCACACGTCGTACGATATATAAATATAGTATATAAAGTTATACATACATATTATACATTTATATGCATATTTACTATAATTCTTAAGACTTTTTAATGGCATAGTTGCATACCAACCAACACACGTGCATCTACACGAACTCTATATGTATGGTATATGTATGTGTTTAAGCGTATCTAAACGATTCAGAAAAGAAAAAAAATCCAAAAAACAAAAATCAACAAAAAGAAAAAAAAAAACGTAAATTGGAAGAACTACATTTTATATTTTACACGCAAAACTATTTTATAATTTATATACCTAACTGTATGTACTATGGAAATAGAAAGTATTTAACTAGTTTTGTAAGCTTAACGAGAAACAGATGATGTATGTGGGCGAAGAGAGCAAATGAAATTGATGGCGACCCTATTGAATTTCAAGTCGAATACAGCTACCATTTAACGATACTTTAATCGGTGCTTAGGTTTTATGTATAAACAATCCTCCAATCCACTCTATAACTAGAACTCTTTGATCTTATCCTCCCTTTGCTGAATACTTTCTTCTGATTCTGACTTTCCACAAAAACACACAGACACAACTACCCCAAGACTATCTACTAAGCCAAGAATTATTTGACTCAATCAGTCCGAATCGAGAAATCAAAAGAAAACAAAAAATTGTAATTGTTGCTAATGAGAAACTCCAATGATGGCATTTACTTATAAGGTGGCGTAACCCTCGTCTCTACTTCCATGTCCGACAACTGAACGGAAATGATCTATCACCCGAATGAGAATATAAATATTGATTTGCTGCTTCCTCGAGTAGATGAGGCGAAAAAAAACACAAAAAAGAATGAATGAAAAGAAAAGAAAAGTAAGGAAATTAAATGAAAAGCGAAAATTGCATTTTGTACAAATCCATTATGAAGAGAAATAAGGCATTTCACGTTTCGTTGTTAGCAATTGAACCAATGAATGTTTATAGTACATTTAAGTTTATGCCAAAATTATTGTTTACTTTTGTTCGTACACTTAAGCACAAGCTAAACACAATTGGGCACTGTCCATGTAGTCTAGATATATCTTTATTGATGTACAACCTGCAGCGTTGGCCCGCATTTAGTTCCTCTCCAGACCTGCTGTTCCTTGCGCGTGCAGCCCAAATCAATAGCCCGACTCAAGCCATACGGATCACTTGCTATCTCAAGGGTTTCAAATGCAAAATATCAGATGATAAATGTAACGAAAACGATCAATCAATTGACCAGAGAACACACAGAACCACACAATACACACCTCTCTCTTAGCTTCTAGACATCGTCCTATACGAACAGAAAATCAGTTACCAGATAAACATGAATCGAACATCGATTGAGGAGACTTTATTTAATTTATTTGAGTTTTGTTATAGTTTTAGTTTGTCGTTTATCAGATTATATAGTACATATAGCATATATTGTGTTGGCCATTGTGTGCACATTCTGTAGCATAAAACCAAAGTTTAGCATTTCGTATTGAGATATATGTATTTGTAAAGAACATTTATACGGCAACTCGAAGCATTTCACACACGTACTACCCAGACACACACGAATCAGTTTATAGGATAACCAGCCAGGCTTAAAAACTAGCGAGAACGAAATCGAGACAACAGAATCCAATCATTGTATGAAATCGCATTCAATTTAACCACAACGGAATCATTGCAAATAATTAATTGAAATATTGTTATAATTCACAGGCAAAACTGAAATTGTTTAGCGTAGTTGATGAATTTTTGTATATAAACTTGACATAACATGTAGAATAAAGCGAAAATTAAATTGAAAAATAATAATACCAAAACTAATTATGGCTAATTTTGCAAAAACTGAAACAATGGCATCAGCGCTGCATCGGCATCGGCATCGGAAGCAAATTCAACAGCAGCAGGTGTGCGGCGCAGGCAACACGCAAGGGCGGCATCAACCACAAAAACGAGAATGAAATTTCACAAATTTTTATACTAACTGGCAATCAAATTGAAAGATTTACAAAATTTTTCAGCCTTTGCCTGGGCAGTCGTGCTGCATGCGCCGCTCGCCGCCTGCCACAGCGGCGGTTATTGTCTAATAATATAATGAATAATAACGTCAAATGAATAATTATATAGAAATAATAAATGAGGATTGACATGTAATACGGATCAAGGCTAATACGCTGATTCGCGAAACAAATATGAATGGAAACTGAATTTAGATTATGTAAAATGATAGAAATGTGTCCGTTAAGTCGGTTAGGTGTGTAATGCATAATACAAATAATAATGATAATAAATAATAAAATTGAAAGATATTTAATAACTAAAAATATAGTGTTTTATTTCAATCTTATTTAAGTTATGAAAAAATCGAAAGTCCCCCCTTAATATTTTCAATCCAAAAGTCCAGTTTTCAATTTGTGTTTTCGCTTTTTTGGATACCAAAAAAGTTGCAGAGATTTTATTGTACCTTTCCTGGTTTAATACATGTATGTATATATAATAATGAAATCGTTCCGTTTAAAAATTGTTCAAAGGCAAAATTGTACATAATATGTAATTCGTTATGTTTTGTATATGTATATATAATTAATTCAATAACTCGTTTTTAATCCATGAAGTGCGCTAAAAAGTAAACGTTTCTGTGTTGCAAATGCACTTGAAAGGACTGCCGCTAACTCGATTTAGATTAATTTAGTTTTGCTTTTTGGTTTAATTCTTTATTTTAAGTGAGTGACACCTACTGAAAATGTATGGCTATGTATCGGTTTTGGTTCGCTATTCTGACTGAGAAGATCTTCCGAAATGTGTATATCCTATATGGAGCGTATATATCGTCGCAATGGTATTGGGTAAAACAGTTCTGTACGGCATAATTGCTCTATTTGGTTATTGTATGTACAATAAATTCGTATTACTCTTATTTATTGTTTGGCATTCGCATCTGGACCTACGATCTGATCTGGGGTCACCATCGGTTGGCGCTAAGTAAGGCTCCATGGTAACCATATGTGTTGAACGACTGCTGCTCCAACACCTTGTCCAAAACAAGATAATCGAACAAATCCTTGCAAGTTCTAGTTGAAACAGAATTCAAGTAACAGTTCAAGTAACTATTCATAATATGAAGGTTTAGATAGGAATGCGGGGTGTACACTGAATGACCGATCACATTTCATACACAGGCTGAACTACTATTAGTTGTAGAGTTATCCGGGTCCTATTAAGGACCAATTAATCGGGTACCGTCAACATGTTCTCTAATATACATCGAGGCATAACCAATCACGTTTTATACATATATGTATGCAGAGCTAAGTTTACAGCAATATTTCGAGTCATCCATAATTAACAGGGCAAACACCTTAAAGCTATACATTTACAAAACACTTTCGTCAACACTGTTCTACAAGATAAGTTTCCTTCAACACCGATTCCTTTTTTTTTTTTTTTTTTTATTAAAAAACTATAAAGTATTTTGAGTATTCGGGTTTGAGACAGAAAGACTAATGGAGGCTAAAAATACAATTTCATTGCCTTGTCAACATTTCAATGGTATCTATTAAAAAAAAAAATTTGGTAATCTCAAGGGACAAAACAGTTTTTTTGTGAAAATACAAAACCAAACCAACCATTTTTGACTATTTCGAATCTTGGAATTTGAGATTTTCAAAACTGGTTGGTTTTAGAATTTTCACCTGCCCGACCCGAGAACATTTTCTATGACTTTAAATAATTTTAACCTTTATGTGACTTGAATATGTATTTTTGTGTTGATTAGTTGATTTTTGAATATGGCCAGTTCATCGGTTCTTCATTCCCATATATTTTCTAAAGAATTGCATCCTCTGGTCGTAAAGCTACAAATATTAAACTCTATCGCCTCATAATAAACTAGTCTAGGTTTTATAAAGGACCCTCCGATATTTTTGGGCCAGCTGCTGGCTAATGCATTTCGAATCGCACTTTTCGGTGTTAAGAACTACATTTTGGTTGCCATGAATTGCGATGACTTTTGAGTAAATGCTGTCACGATGTTTGCCATGGTTTGATTTATTTAAACAGCCCGACAGCTTATCCTTTTTCACCTCTCGCGGTCTTACATCGCCGATGAGATCTGTTGACCCTGTTGGTAGAGTTGCTGCGGTTGCATCTGCTGCTGCGGTTGCTGCTGCTGCTGCTGCTGTAGTTGCTGCTGCTGCTGCTGTGGGGGTTGCTGCTGGTATTGCTGTTGCTGGGGCTGCTGCTGCGGGGCAAGCTGCAACGGCGGCGGTGTGTTGCCAATTGCTGCCACGGCCGCTGCCGCATTCTGCTGCGTGGTGGCCTCTGTGGTCTTCAGGAAATAAGTTATCAAGTCGATGGGCAGCGGGAACACAATCGTCGAGTTCTTTTCCGCGGATATGGTGTTGAGTGTCTGTCGGGAAGCACAAAAAAAAATGAAACAGAAAACATTGTAAATTATAGATAAGTCCTTGGTAAATCGATTCGGATGTCAGTGACCCACCTGCAAATAGCGCAGTTGGAGGGCGGCCGGCGAATCTCCAATCACCTCGGACGCCTCGCGCAGCGCCCTCGAAGCCTTCTGCTCTCCCTCGGCGGCGATGACTTTGGCGCGTGCCTCACGGGCGGCCTCCGCCTCGGCTGCCATGGCCCTCTGCAGTTGCACCGGCAGGCGCACGTCCTTACTGTTCCGGCGATGAAGAAAACGAGATTAGCGGGTGGTTGGCAGATGGCGGAAATACTCGTAATTCAAAGCTAAGACCATTTTTACTACCACAGATCTTCTACACGTGGAGAACAGTCTTCATGCTGTTTTCGCAAGGATATTAGAGTGCGATTCTGAAGCTGAAACCTTTTTGTGGCGTTTTTAAATGCTTGCAATTTATCAGTGAAAAATATTGGGGTTTGATTTTAAATGAAGGATGTTTATGACACGACCATAAGCAGATGTCTCATAAATAGAAAATTAGAAAATCTGTGATTACAGTTCCACCATTGAATAAAAGTTTCGAGTACACATTTTTTCGAGTGCTCCTTTTCTAGGATTTTTCAAGGATTGTTAAATGGCCAGCTATCAAGTGAAATATTTCAGGTTCCATGCTAATGCTCCTCGCAGCAGGACTAAATGGGGCATCTTTAATTCAGATGTGCCTCAAAAAGCATTTGCTTTTCCATGGATAACAAGGCGTAAAGCCTAATTTACCAAAAATATAATACATCATTCCCTACTTGCCTTTAAGTTAAATGGCACAATATCACTCAAGAGTAACACATCGTATCCCATCATTTTATTGGGCAATTGAGAAGGATATAAGCCGGCTGATCGATTTCATAGCACATTCGCCATATTATGAAGATGCAGTGATGAAATATTCAACAACAGCCATTAAATGAAACCATTTTATGGAGCCGAATGGGGGCAGGCGAAAGGTAGCAGCCGCAGGAATAAACAAAACCACAACAACAGCAGTGCCAACTTCAGCCGTCAACGCGTCAAGTTGTTGCAGCTGTTTTAACACGGCCAACACCAGCCGGTGCTCCCGTGTTCCTGATGACGATGATGCTGTTATTGTTGGTATTGTTCCTACCTTATTCCCTGCCGCCATATTGCTGGCTATGTATGAGCATTTGACATGGCAACGTCACAACTCGGCGCAGCCAAACTGAAGCTGACAAAGTAGCCACTTGCCCCCGTGAGCGGCAAATAATAAATTACAACAACGGTGCCTCGGTGACAGCAGACAAAGGGCAGCATCGCCACCCACAACACCTCCCGTCCGTCATCCCGCGTTATTGTGATAAATGCCCAGAAAAATGGTAGAACAAATAACCAACCAGCTGGAGTGCTGTGCTGTGGCCTTGCTGGGGCTATGACAGGGCTTGCGGGTCGGAAACTAACCAATTTGGATGTTATATAAAGCTGGGACAAGTCCGAGTCCCAGGAGTCCCCCACAACGAAGAGTTGGTGGGAAATTACTAAATGTGGAGCAACTTTTATTCGATTAGATGGTTACATAAATGTGACCCAGCTTGGTGTCCTTACAGGATACCTCAGACATACGCTTAAATGCAAATGTAGAATCATTTATCAAGTGAATATCTCTGGTATTTACCATTTTGATTTGGTCCTTTGATTCAAATCGAATAGCTTTAAATTGTCTAAAGTAAGGATCCTAAACATACATCTTATTTCGTTTATTTACAATTTCCTAAAATCGGTTTTAAAATCCGAATGCACTTGTTCTTATCTACCCACTCAAAGGAATCACCGTTTAGCTGTAAACCCAGAGAGCTTAAAATGTCCTTTAGAGCATATCAACTTCGACTAGGTGGAGCAAAGCGTTTATAACATTACTTTTATAGCTTGACATAGAAACTTTTCCAGGTTGCCACTGCAAATGTGTGGCATGGAGCTGGGTGTTGGGGGTAAAAAAGCTGTGCTACTTACATTTCAACACGTTCAACTTTGATGCCCCAGGCATCGGTGGCTTCGTCGAGTTGAACCTGTTTATGATTGGACGCCAGGTGGTGTAGGTGGTGGGGTCGGTCGGTGGGTTTCCAGGGGCCGTTGGTGGTGTCGGTGGATTGGTGGGTTTTGTAGAGTCGTTGGCGGTGGATGAGCCGTATGAGAAATAGCAGTAGAACTACATTAGTTTTTGTTTACATGCGTTTTCAGGTCGTTAACAGTTTTGTTTTGGTTTTTCTTTTTTCTTTTTTATTTGCACCGCGTTTCGCCCCTCCCTGCCTAGTCAGGTTTTTCTACCCCACATTGGTTGTGGGTCGTTCAGCATCCTTGAAATGAAAAACTAAAAATGCAGCACTTGGCACCGACAAGAGCGGAGCGAAAGGAGCTGAAAACTCTTGCAACTTGGCATTTTGCACATGCTCGCTTCGACGTGCTGCACTGATGCTCCTCGAGATTTTCGCCTGATTTTGAACTATTTTTCATATGGCATGAAAAATAAATAAATAAAACTATCCGTTGCCAGGCAGGCCATGGAATTTGGGTTAAGTTGGCAGCTGCTAAGATATGCGGTAGATGGGTGGCTGACTGGGTGGCTGGATGACTGCCTTCCTCCCCACTGCATTTTCAATTTGCAACGATGAAAAAGCGCTTTGGCTCCGAGATTATTCTCATGCCAGGCACGGTCGCTGCCGACAGACCCGCCTTTGGCAGCTGCTAAATTTCGCAATTAATATTACGCTGTCGGAGTTTTACCGCAAAACTTTAAGCTTTATGCTGCATAATTAGGAGCAGTAAGCAGCAGCTTAAATGTCATCTGTCAGCAGACGGAACTGGGAAGTAGCTGGCTGGCTGCATTTATTCTGCGATGTCTTTCCTACTCGGCGGGTACACGGCGGGGAAATAATGTGATTACAATTTTAAATATAATTAAAAATGGCAGTGAGGACATTAAATGCGATTAAGTTGATTTTAATTGAATTGGAGGATGTTTCTGTTCAACATTTTATTATTTAATTCATTCAAAAAATGCATGAAAATGATAAGTCCTGGGACTATCCTCAAAATGAAGTCTAGCTGTTAGACCCCGCCTTTTCTTTGTTGGTTTGAAATATTATTTTTTGCCATGTATATGCATATATATTCTTTTTGTTTGCCGGGTAACTAAGTAAATTAGAGGAAGCAGCTCGATGGAGTCGCGTCTCTAGAGAGCCTCGAGCTCGTCGGCGGTCCGGGCCGACTGGCAACTGTCAACTGGTTTGAACTCACCTGCATTGTGCCGGAAATCGTCATACGCTCGCTGAGTATCTCATGCAAATGCCGAGTTCCCATTGTGTTTCGTAGAGTAGTCTGTGCCAGTAGCCTGGTCGAATGGTGAGCATTCTCCACGTTCGCTATAGAGACCGTTGCATTTGATACACGATAGTAAACCACTGCATCCACCGAAACCGTAACGCTATCCTTTGTGAGAACCTACAAGATGCAGTGGGTTTTCGTTTTTTTTCATATTTTTTTTGTTTGTTTTTAGTTTTGGTTTGGGGACATTGCTTTTTTGCTTGCTTTCTCTATTGTTCCTGCTATTGTTGTAGTTGGTCTGTAGTTATTTTTATTATTCGCTTGTTATTGTTGCCAAAAAAACACATTCACAGACGTTAAGATATATATGTGCGTATATACAAATAGACGCGCTTTGAAATTTGCAATTCGTACACGAGTATACATATATACACATGTGGGTGGAAGGCTACTATGGTGATAAGCTAAACATTTTGTATCTGTATCTGTATCTTTATCTGTATCTGTATCTGTGGCTGGCCACTTCATAGCCGAGAGGGTGGTATAATGCGAATGCACTTGACTTGAACATCGCTGGCTTCTTGGCCGGGTCGCTTTTTTTTCCTCTCTAATAGAACTAAGTGCAGGGAGTGCAAAACTTTTGCCTCAGACCTGGGACAGACAATGCCGAAAGACACTCACACACACACACACACAAACACTGACACAAACACATACATCCACAAAGGCAGTGCTTCCATTTTGATTATTGCATCTGTGACTGTGTCGGTGCTTTGCATTTTACATTTTGCATGTGCATCTGTATTTGTATTTGTATCTGTATCTGCATCTGCACGCGTATCTTTGTGCGCATCCCAAAAGTCCCAAAGTCTTTTCACATTGTTTTGCATTCAGCGAACTTTATCCGGCGGCAGCTGCACTTGCAACGGCAGCGAGAGTTATCCTAGCAATTTGCAGACACAAGTTTTATGTGCTCGAGTGGTATTCGATTATCTGCTATGCAGCGATACGTGGGGCAAACCCAAGAGCTACAGCGGTTACAGTGTATAAGTTATTGTACAGAGAGTGGCTGAGTGCTGGACTGGCACAAATTATACAAGTTAACGAGTGTAAGAGGCGCAAATCATAAGCCGAAAAGAAGGAACTCAAAAGCGAAACAAACTGAACAACCAAAGGCATTAAATCGTTTGTAGAGAATGTCTTAAATTCTATCAAAAGGGGGGTAGAAGGGGTAGATGTGACGGGGTCGTGGGCAGATTATGTACATTTTTCGGTTTTGTCGGTTTTCTGGGTGTTGTGGATGCTGGGCCAGGTCGTGGATTCTTTGCTTTCATCCATCCACTCCATAAGTTTACTGGCCCTGCCCAAATCGAATTCTCAAAATTGTATTTTTCTTTTCCTCTCCTCGACATAAGTTGGCTTAACTTATGCCAAACTATCATCCCGCATACACAAGCTCCTGTTCGGCGGCACAAAGTTTTTCCTTCTCACAGAGGGAAACGCTTTACGTTTTATGACCTGCCCAAACATTGTTCGGCGTAGTCTAGACCGCTTTTTACGGCCCCTACAAAGCTGAAGCTGTGGTGTCAATGTTGTTTAGTGTCATCGTTTCCACTCGGGCAGTTTCGAGGGTCTGTCCTTTTCGTGGGCGAAAACTTGGGCTTGGCAAATCTCTGGCATTTTACCATGAAAATAAACTGAAATGTGAGCAGTCCTGCCAGATTGGGACACAAGTGTTTTTATTTGCAAAGCCGGTCTTGAATTTAAATTTGGGCAGCTTTCTTGCATTTATTTTGTGGGGGAGAGGTCTTTGCTAAAAAATGCTGAAAATTGTAGCATACTTTTTAGGGCTCAGACGGAATCCCTTACGACTTGGACAACGGTGCGTATGAGTAACCTTGGTTGAGGCATTTATTATATAAAATAGTTTGTAAAGTTAATTTGTAGCTTATTTTTGTGAATTTTGTATATATCTTACACTTTTGTATGCCAACAGTGCGTATACTACGTAATATTTGAATAGCTAAACTGCTTAGTCCAACACTGCGTATGCGTGATATTTTTATTAATTGAATAAGAAAACCAAAGTCCTTAAGACCCACAAAGCAAGAAATATCCTCTACTAGGATTATTATTTGCCTCCGATTTATTATGATAATAAATTGTGAATATTTAAAATGTCTTCCTTGAGAATTCTCCTGCAAAATAGGTGGAATGGAGGCATCGGCTTGCACTCCCATTGAATGATGACTTGTTCAATTTAGCCAAAACAAATAATCGACAAATTCAATTGAGCATTGTGTGCGCATTCCATGGAATTGCATCAAGGCTCTACGGCTGGCATACCTTCGTAGCGGATAATCATGCTCGATTCACTTCATTATGAATGCCTGCTGCTGCTTGTCTATGGACCAAAAGCTCTAAATCAATTTGGCTAGAACAATGGCTTATTATTTCGAACAATAGTCGGGTGGCTGGGTTGGTGGGGTTTGTTCGGGTGGTTCGGCAGTGGCTGTAAGTGTGTCTGTGTAGCTGGGTGGCTCAGTGGTTCAGTGGTTCGGCGGTGGAGTGGAGATGGAGTGAAGTGGGTTGGATAAGTTGTTTTCTGGCTTGTTCATTGCATTTTATAGTTTGAATCGAGAGGAGTAGAACGTTATGGGCATGGCAACGGGGCATGGAAAAAAATAGAAATGTTCAGGATCCAATGATGAAATCATAGAAATGAGAGCAGAAAGAGAGAGAGAGGTAGTGTGGTAGAGCGGGACAGACGAAAAGGAGGGCGGATGTGAATGAAAATGAAAATTTGAAACGATAGTTCATACACACTTGTATACACTGTAACACCTAAACTAGTGAGTTTTCAATAAACATAATTAGATTATTTATTACAATTTGCACAGTTTCTGCTGTTGAGTTTGGCCAGCACTTGACATGACTTTCGCTTAATTCGATTTGCAAAGGGATTCAACTGAAAATATTTATCTTTGTTTTAGCTACCGACTACGGCCGAGTGATAGAGTTAGCAACAGAGACAGAGAGTGAGACAGAGAAGTTAGTAGAGAGTTAGTTTGTGAAAGAGACAGAGTCAGAGTGGGACAGCCCTCGCTCGTCTGGTCTGCATTCGATATGGTACTTTTCAGCTAAAGCTCCAAACTTTATCGCTAAATTATTGTCTATGGCTTAGTCTAGGGGCAACTACTGAGATGCTGATGCTGTGATGCTGGGATTATTTCTAGCGCTAGCACTTGCTTTTAGTTTTTACTCTAGCTACTTTAATGTTACAGTTACAGTTGCGATTCTAACGCGATATATTAGTTGGCGGGCGGGCGGCGGCATAAGGTTTTTTTTTTTTTTTTGTTTTCTAATGCTCTGGCTTGTGACCTGCATATGTGCAGGAGTTGAGTTACCACTTTTTAACAGCCTAAACCACGCAAAACACACATAGATGAACTCGACATGGGTTGCTCTTTCTGCTCAGACCAACACACCTATATATGTTCCTATATATACATACGCTGTGCCGCGGATATACATATATCGCATATATACGATGTGTTTTCTAGCATTTGTTTTTTCTTTTTTGGTTTTTTTTTTAGGGGGTGCGTCCTTTGCTTGCGCTCAAACAAATCAAATTGTAACGGTTTAATTAGTTAGTTGTACAATACATAATTGTTGTTGTTCTTTTTTTATTTTTTTGTTTTTTTGCACGGGGTGTTTTTTGGGGGTGGTGGTGGTGGCGAAATGTTTTTTTTATTTTTATTTTTCAAAAACTAAAAGCTCATGTGTGTTCATGTGTGGGTGAGAGAGAACGTGTGATCTAAACGACAATGTTTGATGTCTGTGTGTGCTTTGTGTGTGTTATTTTGTATGGTTTACTTTTTGGTTTTTGATCTTTGGTTTTTCCAGTTTCGAACTTAAGTTAGACCATCAAATATAAACTTGTGGCTGGTATCTGTTTGGATTTTTGTTTGTTTTTGGTTTTTTTTTTTTTTTTTTGTTTTCGTTTAAGACAGTTAGAAAGCTTTTTAGAATAGACATTTATGGAAATATATATTTAGCATGCTCTCAAAAATTATTTGAACGCTTAACCGAGGGGGGAAGAAGTGGGGGGTTTATCAAATAAGTGCATTTTGATAATTTTTTTTTCTTAATATTGTGTGATTAGTCTTGAGGGGTTTTGCTTTGTTTGTTTCCGGTTTTGATTATTTTTTTTTTTAAATATGGAAAAACAATCGGTTTTGCTAAACAAAACTTACATAGCTCAGTAACAAAATCAATATATATGTTTTTTGTTTTTATATATAGAGATAGAGAGGTAGAATATATAGAGTACAATATATATAGAGAGTGGGTTAGATAGACAGTCAGATAGAGACAGAGACATAGATAGTTAGACAGCGAGACAGAGATAGAGAGAGAGAGAGAGATAGAAAGGCAGTGATAGAGATCGGTTGTGGCTGCTTGGCAGGATAGTGAGCAAGGCAAAAACAGATGGGCGGATTTGAAAAAATTTGATTAGTTTTTGGTGTTGGTGGGGAGGTGGTGTGCATATTACGGTATAGAGTATTCTGCTATGGTTTTCGGGGTCCACTTGCATTTCTCTGGCATACTTTAAAGCTACGCAATACCTAAAGATATTTTTTTGGTTGTATCTGTGGCGGTGTGGCTGTGTGGGTGTGCGTGTCGTTGGAGTATCTGTAACTGGCTTTGTGTGGGTGGCTGAGGGATTAAAGTTTAAGTTTCTGTTTAAGTTTGCGTGCTGCACCCTGTGTTCAGTGAACAAACATTTGACATTCATTTCTTCATCAAGTTTTCTTTTTGGACAGATAGAGATAGCGACAGACAGTGAGTGACATACAGAGAGGGACGGAGAAAGTAAGAGAGAGAGAGAGAAGGGGAGAGGAGAGATAGCGACAGAGATAGAAAGAGATAGTGAGGTTGTGTGTGGCTGGGTTTTTGGTTTGGGTTTGGGTTTGGGTTCGGGTGTGTGAGAGAGAGAGCCAATGCGTAATGCGTACAGTTCTTTAGTGGTTTTGCCCCGCCCCCGCCCACCAATTCGTTTGCATATGCATATGTGGTGCTCGGCTGAACACAGAGAGCGAGACAGATAGATAGAGAGAGATAGAATTTTCAGTTGATATGCATTCTGGCACTTTGCTTTGATATTTTTTTTATATTTTTTGTTTTTTTTTTTGGGTTGTTTCATTTCTAATTGCAAGAGACAATCAGAGCTTTAACTATGCAAATTGTAATAACTTGAAGTTAATGTTCAAAAGACATCAAAAACTAAATACGATTACGATTACGATACGATACGGTACGATTCAAAAATGAATATTCAAACAAACCGAAAAGGAAACCAAATGAAAGTGAATCGAAATGATGCGCAAAAATCCCATTTCGAATGCACTTAAAGGGAGATTTCGGGTGAATGTATAATGTATGTGTGATGTGTGTCTCTGTGACTGCATGTTTCTCTGTGGATAATAACAACGATAACAACAACATCAACGAAATGACTGAGCTTGGTTTGGTGTTGCCTCAGTGTCCTTTTTTTTTTTTTCTTCTTTTACCCGCAGTGGCCTTCATGCGATTTACACAAAAACCGAACAAACTCAAATGGAACACCAGAATGCTGGCGGAATCGCAGATATGCAAAAAAAAAAAAAAGATATAACAAAAAAATATGAAGAAGGGGATACAGAACTCAATGAAACTTTTGACTCTGGTGTAATGGTATGTGTGTACTGTTTGTATGTGTGAGTGAGTTTGCTCCACGTGACGTCAGCAAGATGGTGGAAAAAGCCAGCGGATTGAAATCGAACCAGTCGCCATTATTTCTATCTTAAATTCACTTTGCCTGGCATCGGAATTTTTCACTCTACTTTATGGTGGGCGCTCGTTTTTTCCATATTTCATTTAAGTCTGCCAAGTGAACAATGAAATACGTATATACCAGGTAAAAATGAAAAATGTGGACCCTGGGATAAAGATCATGTAAGTGAACTAAAGGCAGCATCTTCTGCTGGAGTTGGACAAAAAAAGAAAAATACCCAAAAATAAATGGAGCGAGCTGTGTATCTTGATGAGACTCTTGTGTATCTGTGGTGGTGTGGGTGTGGATGTGTATGCCATTTTTTAATGTGTATCTGTGAGCAAGGTGAGGCTGGCAGTTAGTGAGTGTGTATGTGTGAGTAGTGGCAGTGTGGTTGAGTGCACACCAATGGCAATAATAATAAAAAATCTGCAACATTGTTCAACTTCAATACGACAACAAGTACGATACAAAGTATTTAAAATATATAAGTTATATATAGGATATACAACAAGACTACCAACAACAACAACAACAACGAGAGAGTAGAGAGAGCAATTGAATGTAGGTGGGTGTAAGATTTTTTTTAACGTGTAAGTGTGTGGCAGTGGCATACGTAGGCCTTTTGTAAAATTTGTTTAATTGTAAACAATTATACAAAAATTAAAATTTTAAAAGTAGAGCCCTGTTTAGCCTACGCCACTGACTTTTTGTATTGGGCGTGACCCTGGAAAAAGTATCATTTTTTTTTCTGGTGGCCACAAAAACAAAATGAACTGCAGCCACTCGAAAAAGAGGAGGGGAATTAAATTAAACCATCAATGCGTTAAACTAAAAATACAGTTTGTGTGAAAACTTGTTTCAGTTTTTCTTGAGAATGCTTTTTTTTGTGGTAAGTAGGTTTTTTAGCTGGCGGGAAGTGGAGATAGATACGTTAATAGATACAGATAGCAATAGACATAGATATACGTGTAGATAGAGAGCGGGAAGATACATAGACAGAGATAGAGATAGACAGAGATGGAGGGGGAGTCATAGAAAGACTGCAGCAGGAAGAAATACAGTTTCTCAGGAAGAAATCCAACACAAAACGAACGAAAAACGTAGAAGAAAATAGAAACCATAAGTAAACACCGTGACATGCGAAGACAACAGCAACAACAGCAATAATAACAACAAGAACCAGCAAAAAAGGGAGAAAAGTCAAAGAAAGAGAAACGAAGAAAACAGAAGACAACGTTGCGTATGCGTAATTCACGCTCCAGTTGCGTATCCTGTATCAGTGTGTGTTTCTGTGTGAGGGGGCTGTGTGTATGTGTCTGTGTCGTGGTGTGCTTGTGTGGGTGCCCTGTCAGCAGAATCAACACAACTCTGATTCCGGCAATGTTCAGCCGAGCTTCACTTGCGGATTCCGCCAACATAGCCCCAAAAACTCGGTGTGTCCGTGTCTTGTTTCTGTTTCTGTGTTGGTATATATCTGCACCTGAGTCCTTTTGTATGTGTATGTGTGTGTGTTGTTTCTTTTATTGTGGTATACTGGAAAGGAAAATGCAACCAAAAAATTGTTGTTAACAAACGTGTTGGCTGGAATAACTTGTGGCAAAGCTAAAAGTTTAATTGGTTTCTGCTTTACTTGGCATCGTTTTAACTTGTCGTATGTGTGTGTGGGGGACTTTTTGAAGTACATAAACAAAAAATTTGCATTGCCATTGCATTGCCCACGGGCAGCAGCAACGCTTGTTACAATAAAAACAACAACAACATCAAGGGAGGCAGTTGGCAATTGTAGCATCTGCCACCGTGCAACTGCCACGGTCGGTCTCATCCACCGGAACTTACCTCCTGGGGTGGCACATCGTAGGTGCGGGTTCGCAAGTCCACCCGGGCGTACGAGTCGATGCAGGGTAGGATGAAGAAGATACCTGCAATTACGACCAAGATGCATTATACGCTCGTTATGTCAGTAAGCTAAAGGTTACACTAACAAGCAGGTACTTTGGTTAAAACTATATTTTTATAATCTTTCCTCAACACTATTTGGTTTTATTTTAAAAAAAATGCATCCAGAGGTAACATATTTTAGTTTTAAATTCCGTTTAAGGCTAAAAAATGGGTTTTAATTATAAAACCTTATAAACTTCATATCACAAATAGTTTCATCTTTTTTTCTTAAATCTTCTTTCTTATTTTCTGTCGATTTCAAAAACCTTGTAGACCAGTGTCTTAGCTGTGCAGAAGTTCGCCTCGATTTGCCTAATCTCTTCCTCTCCCGGAATGGGAACACAAAACCAGAGCACACCGACAGAGCACCACCGCCCCAGAGTCGCTAATTTGGAGCAAGTGCAGCAATTAACACAAATTCTTGTCGCCACCGAGCGGCACTAAAATTTGCATAGAATCGTTCCTATCCCACCTGCTCCCCACCCGCAAGGCTGCTTGTTCACCTGTTCACCTGCAATGAGTACTCACCTGGGCCCTTGGCACCGCCCTGCATGAGGCGACCCAAACGGAAGATAACCGCACGCTCGTACTCCTGCACCACCTGAAAAATGTGGCACGTGAGTGACATGTTCGTGAAATGAAATTGAATCTTGTAGAAGTGTAAAAGGTGCCAAAAATAAGAGCTCCCTTAAAAGGGATATATTTTATTTCAAATATAAATGTAAGGGGAATACTGTTGGTTTTAGTTAAAAGAACAAGCTTATCATATTTCTAAAAACTTTATAAGTCATATATCATATTTAATGTGTTATAACATTTTTAACCATAAATCTTACCTTGAAGCATACGAAGAGACTGAAGGGTAATGTGAGTATCACAAGCGCCACGGATAGAAATATTAGCAATTTGCCGCATGTTGATGCCTTATCGCTGATTTCCTCGTCCGCTGCGAGAGAACGTGGCGAGAAAACGAGAAATTACTTATAAATACATATAGCGTGGCAGGATGGAATCAAGTGCTCAAAGCGAATGCTGCAAATTAAGGCTTAAGCTATAAATTCGTTCGTATTTTCTGTGCTTTCCATTCTGCTCAGTTCTCAGTTGGAAAGTCTGTTGCATGAATAATGCGCTGAGCGTGGGCTTTGGCACCAAAATAAAAAAAAAAGATGAAAAAGAAAAGGCAAGAAAATATCCAAAAAATACTTAAACGAAAGTCTCGGCTTGGCGCATACAAAAATTGCAGACAGAATCTTGGAAGAGAAAAAAAAAAGCTGCGAAGAAATGACAAAAAAATTCGGAAAGCATTCTTCATTACGAGTAGCCGCTTTTCTTAAAGTTAAGCCAAAAATTTAAGTTTTGCATGGGACGAGGGCAACAAGTCGCCCATTTTGTGTTGCTTATTGATACTTGAGACGCGCCATCATTTCGATGGGCACTCGTCGCCTCGTAAAAGTCAAAATGTTGTTCCCTTGGGGAGCATGGAAAAATCTGTAGCATACTTAGGTGGGCCCGTCGCAAAAAAATTTGACGGGACACGACAATCGAAAGTCAAGCAAACGAGGAGTATTGTGCATATCAAAATTATATATCTTGGCAAATATTCACTTTATTCATAATATGGAAAATATTAATAATAATTAGCAGAGTGTGAATGTATTGGTTTCTTTTTGTATTAGTTGAGATTTTGACTGGAGGATGTGGGGATATTTTAGTTGGTGTTTTGGTTTGGGTTTTTCCAAATTGGTGCGACTTACAATAGAGAAATCCATGTGAATGTTTTGCTTGTGTATCTGCAAGAATACGATAAATCGAATAACAGAAATTAATCGGGGAATGCTTTTCGGGTCAATTAGCAGCAAGCCAATTCGTGTGGGTTGCTGGGATAAACTTTGGTGTTGGCTTTGGTTTTTGTGTCCTGATCGTCCAGGACTAGCAGGATTGACTGTTCCATGCCACACATGCAGTGTTCTAGTTTTTGTAGTTTCATTATTTTTTTGTTGCGTTAATTTGTTGTTTAGGCTCAGGGTTAATTGCATGCTTGAACAAACTACGAAACTGAAACTAACTACAACCAAAGGAAAATCATAAATTATTCATGCCGCACATTTAAATGCTGTTTACTCGCTGCTAGGATGGCTGTTGCCGTTTGTTTGCCTTCTGGTTTCTGGCTGTCGGTTTTTGGTTTCCAGTTTCTGGTATCCCAGCTGCAGCTGCTGGCAATTAGCGGCACAGTTTGCATTTCAGTTTCAATTACAGTTCATTGAAAAGTTGCCACAATGCCAACACCCAGCAACGGCGACGTCAGCAAAGTGTTTTTAACGAGCTCTCATCCACCCACCCAGAACGCATACACACACATACATCAAACATCAAAACACCCATACAGCCATATACTGTGGCACACTCACAGACAAAACATGAAAAGCGACACTGGAAAAAGGAAAACTTTGATGGGCGAATCTGCGGAGAAAAGCGACCGGCTGGCTAAGCCAACAAGCTGCCAAACATTCGAGCCATCCATTTCCACCTTCCCTTCCCTTCGCTTTCTCCTCTCCCATTGTTCCTTTCTCCTTCCACCTGCCACCGCATCGCAGAAAACTTTTATTGAAATTGATTTCGAAATAATTGCGATTTGAATGCCAGTGCCAGGCGTAGGAGATGAAAGGCTTTCTGGATTTGTGTGTAACGCCTGGGGCTGGTGACCGCAGTCCTAATAGATTTATCCCTAAATTGATTCTGTTAAAAATTCTTGAAAACGAGACAGGCCAATTCTAAGGTCAGTCCAAAAAAATATTTCCTCTCAAAGGGTAATTAGGTAAATGGATTAAGTAGCTTCAAACGTTAATCACAGCTACTTAAGCTGGCTTTAAACGGATTGGAATTGGTTTCTGTACATCGGTTTACATCGGTGTACATTGGTTTCTGGACATCTAATTATAATTACAATAAGCTAAGGTACTCTTTTTTTTTTAAAAAGTTATGTACTCTATGTATCTAAAAGGGATATCTAAAAGGGATCTTTAAACTAGGACAAACGTTGCGTAGTTTTTTATAAACAATAAAATAAATAAAATAGATTACCTACATAAAATTTAAAAGCTATTATTTGTATACATATAGTAACAGATAAGGCATATATTCCCTTTTTAAATTTTGAAACCTGAACGTATACGTAATACGTACTATATTAAAAAAAAGAACCTGTATTCACATTTCTGTGTTGTTACAGACACCGCACTCTGAACAAATTGGTTAAATTTTGTGTTGCAGATTTTTAGTTAAATATCTGGAAATTGATTACAAATAAATATTTGAAGAGAGCTCTGTAAATAGAGCTTATTTGCCCCCCATTTCGACTGCGGGTCGTATTATTTTTGTTATTCCTCTAGTGCTGGCCCCGAAAAAAAGTGCTGAATTTACCTTAATGTACAATCTCGGCGAACAATGTGTGGTCATAATTTTTTAATGACCAGCCAACGGCTATCCAACTGCTCTCTCTCTCTGTTGGACTCGTTCTGTTCAGCACTCCGCCCACTCACCCACTCAACCGCCCCAACCAAGCGCCCACTTAGCCCCCGTTCCCGCCAGTCCCCGCACCACATCAACGCATACGTCAGAGCCAGCCCCTGGCAAAAAGCTTTGCTCTGAAAATGGGTCAGCTTGTTGTTGGTGATGGTGTTGGTGTTGCTGATGGTCCTGGTGTTGCTGTTGTTATACCAGTCTGAGTTAAAGTAATTTCTGATTGAATTTTGCATGGGAAATGCGAATGGAAAGGCTGTTAGCCTCAACACTTCTCCAGACTCCCTTTGTCGGGCCTAATGAAGCGATTAGCATGCATATGAGATGGCCAACGGCCAGGGCTCAGCTAAGTAATACACATTTATTCGGTGGATATGCAAAACATCATACAAAGTGGTATGTACAGTCTTAGCCCAGTACGGCAAAGACGGCTAACACGGCTATGTACAATGGCCTAGCCTAGCTAGTCTATCCTAAGGCTAATGAATCCGATCTTTGGAGACCAAGCAACAAGTTCAGCCAGCATACAGTAGAAACTAGGTAATGTGCAACCTCACCTCTTCGCGCCTCTGCTCGGTGGATGGCCTGCTGCTGCTGCGATTGTTGCATCAACGCATGATGGCTGTGGGGCAGTTGTTGTGGTGGCAGTGACTGTGGTTGCTGCTGCTGCTGCTGGTGTTGCTGTTGGTGTTGGTGGTGGTGTTCCCTTTCGCGCAACTGTGGTTGCTGCAACTGCGGCAGCTGCTGCTGCTGCTGTGGTGGCGGCTGCTGCTGCTGGTGCAGCTGTATGGATGCAGTCACGGGCAGTGGCGAGGAAGCTGCATTTGTCTGATGGTGATGCAGGTGTTGGTCCCGTTCCCGTTCCCTGTGATCGCTGGCAGCCGCCGAGGGACTCCCCGCCGGTGCCGGCGGTGCAAAAGTGCTGGTGCTGGCCGAGAGGCGGCCCGGCTGGTGGTGCGACGGCTGCTGGCGGTACAGCTGATGGTCCCGGTGCTCCATATCCATCATCGAGTCGGGCATCAAGCCGCGCTCACAAAACGACGCCAGTGCGGCGGCTGTTCCTGGCTGCTCCTGGTCAATCAGATTGAGCTCCTTAAGGATAAGTTCTCTTTTCTCGGCTCGGTTTGCTTTCTTTTGGTCAGTCTTGTATTTGAACACACTAGGCTAGTCTACTGGCCATCGCACTGGTTACTTTTTCTTTCTTTTTTTCACTCACACACACACTGACACATAAATACAGTTCTCACTTTGCGGTGAGCTAGTTTTCCTTCGGTTATCCTTTTCCAGCTCCTGGTGCTGCCGCTGCCTCTGTCGCTGTCGCTGCCACTGCCACTGCTTCTGCTCCTGTCCCTATTCCTGTTCTTGCTCCTCTTCCTAGCTGCTGCTGTTGCTGCTGCTGCCTCGCTCAGAATCCAACTGAAAGTGCGCCAGCAGCGAGCATCCTTTATATACTTGCCAGCTAAAGCTCGGCAGTGAGAGGGCCCACAACTTTGTTATCATCAGTGTTTAGTGTCGGGCATTTACCGAGCGACGATCAAAGAGCTTTCGCTCTACATTGCAGGCTGCAGGCTCACCGACTTGCAACGCCACCAGCAGCAGCACTGACAGTGGGAGCAGCAACTAAGAGAATTCCGTCCCGAGTTGCAATCTTGCCCCTGGCAGCTTTCACCTTTTCCAGCTTGCACTGACCTTGCGCACTCCCCGAAACATTGGGTCCCGGCTTGAACTTCAGGAACGAAGCTTTCCCTACCGCGAAGCTTTCCATTTTCCGGAAGGGGAAATGCGCAACAGAGATGGAGAGAGTTTCTATTTTTAGTTCGGCCGGAGAAGGGTTCTAAATTCGAAAGGACCTGCTGAGTTCCCCTCCAGAGCCGAGCTCGTGTGTGTACAGGTGACAAACCTAATTTATGACACCTTCGAGGCTGTTGATGCCACTGCCATGCCACACACCTGGCCGCATACCACACTTCCCGTTCGACGAGCCATTGTAGTCAGACTGGAGTGCTTTCTGTGTTTGTTAACTGGCATGGAATGATATGAGCACCAGGCTGCCAGGCAGCATCCTCCATTCTGGTGCCCAAACACAAACACATCCTGACTGCCCTGCCACGCTTGGTTGCGAATTTCTAATGAACCCACCTGCAAAGCCTGTCGAACTGTCGCATATTTTAGGTCACATGCAGCTCCTGAGCTTTGCTTTGAGCTGTCAATTACCGTTTACGCTTCATTAAGCACCACGAAATCAAGTCGGGGGTGAATTGGAGATACAGGTGGAAAAAATCGAATCCCCAACTAGCCAGAAGAATGGGGTTTATTCAACATTTCATTTGTTTATTTGCTTGGGCCATCTCTCAAAATTTGAAGATTATCATAGACAGGACATCAATCACAATCTATTTACACATCAAACTCTGTTTCTCTGAGTGTATAAAAAAGGATGAATAGAATGGCGAATGGTGGCAGTCCCTGAGGCACAGGACGCGGCAAGTATCGGGCATCCGATATGCCGTGTCATCTGTCGCACCACAGTGCGTATGAGTGTCATTATGTTTGACATTCATTCACAACACTCCACAAAGGAGCCCTCAAATTTGAAGCGAACCTATGTACGTATAGCGTATAGGCTTTCTGGCAGGCCAGTTAATTAATCTCGGCTGCTTGATTAATATACCGATTGATTTGGGTATTGCCATAAATTCCCATTCAGAGACAAATGGGGCACTCGAGCCCCGAGTCTAGGTGCTTTATTGCGAAGCAATCGGAGTGGCCTGGGACCCCTTGTGATTATCCTGCAGGCACACGTGCCTTAATTTAGCGCCAGATTGTATTTGCCCCAAGGGCTGAGAATCCTCCGAGGGCCTGGCCTTATATTAAAGGTTAAACATGGTTTTATGAGTAAATATTAATTGATTATTATCTCTCTTTTACTTACATTTGGCAGGCTGACGCAAAAGCAACTGCATGGAAATAAAGTAGAAATAAATCGGAGGTCCTCAAACGGAATTTCGTAGAGGAAAATTGCTTAACCACTTCCATTTTTAGAAGCTGGGCTGGCACATTCAAAGAGAATTTCGTAGCAGCCATTGCGCCGAAGACAAGACAAGACTGCCTAACCACAACCGGATGCCAGTTAAGTGAGGCCCGGCCCGGGTCCGCCCCAAGCTTTTATTTTGCCATACGCAGTTTTTATAGACAAACATAAAAACAGAGGGATACCATTTTGCCTATCGACAGGCCGGAGATGGCACGGCCGAAAGACAAAGCCGCAAAAACCATAAACACGATTTGTCCTTGCCAGGCCGGGGGGCAAAAAGGATTTTTGTGCAGAATCCTGATAGAATTGCGAAGCGAAGACGAGCGAATGATGTCACAGGCCAGTGACACATTTTTTGAGCTCTAGATAGAGTTGGCACAAGGATATCGGTACGTCTATTCCAGGACATCCTTAACACAAACATAGACTGCCTTGGTTTTAATATTTACCTCCTAATTTATTTACATACAAGTCTTTAGGCCGACTTCCCGAATAGACTTCCTTGAATTTTTAATCGGTATTGTGTTTTTCATGCACATCCCTGGCCCAGGACTTTGAACCGAAAGTCCTGCGGGCCTGTGTCTGCGAAATTAGCCAGGCAAATATGTCGCACTTAACTGCAAACGGAAGTGTAGCAGCACCACGTGCAGAAAGGGGGCGGATGGTAGCAGGCGGCTAACACAATGGCCCCTACAATTGCCGAGGCCTACGGCAAGGGGTCAGATGCCGGAGACGGCTGTCCTTATCTGGTCCCCTCCGTGTGTCCGCCCTTCGCCCGCCACCGCTCTCACTCACACAATTGTTGACGTTTGCGCTTTTCCGGCGGGGAAACGGGGATGCCTCTGCTCACAGGCGGGTGTGGGGGTGTTTGTGACACAAATGCGTCGAATTATTGTCATATGAGGTCACTGTCCCTGTCGCGCAGTGAAAGTTTCCCTTTTACGACACACTCAAGCAAACAAACATGCTGAAGCCGAGCCAGAAGCCGGAGCTTTGTTTGTTTGCCCCGCTGGCCTCTCTATTATAAGGACTAAAAGTTAAGCAAAGTTTGCTCGAACATTGCCACAAGTACAACTAGTAGTGCGTTGTATCTGCGGTTTGTTGCAACTTCCAGCAAAGGGGCCCACCCTGTGGCATGGTGCGTTTTTGTTTCACCAGCTCGGAATCAATTCAGCAGGAGACTTACTGAAGACCAGAGGTCCGTAGCCATATATTCGATAGCCTTATTATGGCCGATCGGCTGGCAGTTCCCTTTTCGCTCATAAAATATGAATGGCCAGGCAGGAGGAATTTATGCAACGGGCCGAACGGGGAAATGAAATATGCCAGTTTGGTTTATGAAACTGATTAGGCCCCAAGTCGCGTTTCCTCCCCCGATGTACCCTCTTCCCGTTTAACATTCGCGTTAAAGTTGCTGAAACTTTCGGTAAAAAGTACCTCGGGCAATGGCAGATACTTTTTGACGTACACTTGAAAGTAGAGAATAAAGGAACAAAAGATTCTTAGAAATAGATATTTGGATGATTTTTTTTTCAGACTTGGTTACTTACTTCTTAATCAATTATAGATTACAATAATGTTTAAAATTAAAGATGGGAATATTTTAAAGGCTTTCTATAGCTCTAAAAAGCTCTAAATCACTGTATACTAGCATTTTTTACCTAAATTAAAATAATTATTGATTGGGTGATGCTACTTAGCAAGTCGCCTCCCGGAGATGAATATCCAAAACTAATATAATATAATAATTAGACAACATACTCTTAAAAAATAGAATACCTTAAAGCTCTTATCTATTTATCCCAAAAATAAATTCAACATATTTTCTCACTATGATGCCATAATGGTAATTTGCAGCGAACTCTAAGCTTCGCAATCAATGGCCTTCATTAGTTTTGGATATTCATCTCCGGCAGGCGACTTGCTAAGTAGACCGACTGTCAGGCAGGACTATCACCCAATCAATAATTCATAACCACACATTGACGACGCATTCCCTGGCAATAAAATGAAAAGCGAAATGAAAAACTGCCCGACCAAATGCTTGCCAATAATTCAACGCTGGTTCAGGGTCCCTGCTTTTGTTGCTTTTCATGCTTTTGCTGCTCTTGCTTCCTGGCCTGACTTTATCAATGGTGAATCGCACTATGGTTCCCTTTTTGGCCCACAACCCCACGATGAATGAATGCCAAGCGGCGCCGAGCCTCGATGTCGATTTCGTTGTCGCGGCCGAGTGTCGGACATTTTGTCCTTTTTTCTTGTTCTGCGCGCTGCTAGTGACATGAAAGGGTATGTTGTGTTTTCATAAAAATATTCACTTGTTTTTATTGACACATGTGAGTAAATATTGCATAACCCAAACCGGTATTATTATTTTTGTTTCTATTTTAAAAATGTAAGCCACCCTAGAGGTGTCAGCCCACAAAAATGACATATGTAGATACCCAACTAAAACCTCAAAAGTTCCTAAACTATACAGTTTAAATATTATCTTGCCCTTATCTTGATTTTTTGTTCGATAGATTTATATATTTTTAAATTTTAAATATACTTTCTAATGCAACTTAGATGGTTGTTTAAGTCTCCCTCAAGAGATAAAAGTTTCTTGTGTTGTACTGGGTATCATATAGTTGAATCTTCCCAATTGAATCTCTGATTTTTGTTTTCTTTACATTTTTTTTTTATTTTTCCCTTTTAGCTGGCGGTTTGCTCATTTTTCCTCAGGCCGTTTCCTTTCATTCTTTGGTTTATTTTTGGCGACTGCCAAGTATCTTTTTGGTCGCTTTTTGCAGGCTCTCTCGATAATGTCGCTGCTCTGTCCCGGCGAGGCATGAAATATTGATGTCGCCTTCTATATGGGTGTCTGTATTCTCGGATTCGTTGTCCTGTTCGCTGTGCCCAGCATATTAAGCGTTCACATAAAGTTTATTATATAGACATATGCTCGACGGGGCCAACGTCATGGAGCACTTTATTATAATTGATTTTTTTCTTGCTTTTTGGTAGCGGCAGCGCTGGTTCCACTTTGCACATTGAATTTAATCATGAAAGGGAGCTGGGCCACGTTTTTAATGCAGTTCCTTAACCCAAAGGAGCCTTTTGCTCCACTTTCCAGTCATTACCGCCTGTTTACATGCTGATTTCGATAAGCACTGTGAACTGCCCGGTTTTGAGTCATAATTAATAATTTTAAAAGGTCCCTTTTTAATGAAACTTTTTTTAAAACTTCTGCACTTAAAAAAATAGCTCTTGGCAGGTTAGAATAGTGTTTTAGGATATTGTTTCTAATTTTATTGTTATAAAAACTGAACGCCATTGGCAGGTTTTGTTTATTTAATTGCCAAATAAAATTGTAAATATTGCGTTTATGAAAATCCTAGCCCCCAGAGAACAAGGTTTTATTTATCAAATTCAAATATTCATTTAAAATTCCATCAAACACTTGGTAATGTGCATTCATAATGGCAACGCGCTTTTATTTTGCCACAGTGTGGCGCCACACGGTGGCCTCTGCTGATGTCAGCTACTGCTGAGCTAACCGCTCCAAGAATTAATTAAAGCCCACATTGTTGGGCCAGAGCAGGACAGAACCGAACAGAACTGAGCTGAACACAGCGCGATCAAAAGTGCGAGCAGGGATAAACAATGCAATTGTTGGGTCAGAAGGACGAGCCACACGCAAAAACGGATAAAGAATTTATGGGTGGTGCCGGCGGAAGAGTTGGCCCGAATGGATAAATAGGTGGGGGAGGTGGAGTGGTGGTGCTGGGACAGCTGCAAACAGCCAAAAGCTGATAACGTGACCAACTTGGAAATCAATTAAAGTGCAGCAGGGGCTAGCGATGCGAACTATGTGGTCGAGTGGTCTGGAGGGGTTAGGGTTTTCCCTGGTAAAACTTAATTATGGCGGACGGATGTGGGGATCCATGGATGTGGGGCGGAAGTGCGCCCATGCACATGCCACGCCCACCCACTTGATATCAACACCACACCGCCCCTGTCCACTGCACTCCTCCACTTCCACTTGTCGCTCCCGTACACGCCTCGGCAATTTTTCGAACATATTTTTGTCGAGTGGTTCCCAACCAGGCATCTCCTCACTGGGTTTCCTTTCCATTTTCCCTTCTGCCGGAAAAATGTCGTCCCAGCTCAGTTGGAGGATTTAATTAAAAGCCAGCATCCACCTAAAGATGCCCCACTGGGACTATAAATAATAGTATGAATTATGTGGGTGCAACGGGATGCATTTAGATAATCTCCCCGGAAGTTGAAACCGACATAAATTCGTACAGAGCCCAAACCATATACTAAGCCTGATTTTCATATTTCATTAAAAAAGTTTTAATATAGTATTTTACAGTGGAGGTGGGAAATCGATGAGCATACAGCTTCTACCAAATAACCTAATCCAACGAGACATTTTACGTTTTTAGATTTTGTCAAAATGGATCTTCTTTAATATCGGAATAGCATTAAAATTATTATAATCATTATTTCTTAGTTCACTTTATTCATCATTGAATAAAATAAAGAATATATAAAATATTAAATAAAGTATATAAAGCATTAAATCGGAGTTTTAAGATCTTCAAAGCGTGGGCAACGGTGCGTATGAGTGATAAAATATGTATGAGACCCTCACTTCGAACCTCAAGGTGTTTTATTAAGGTATCAAGGTGTTATTTATATATTAATTGTTTTATAAATATTATTTTAAATTTAAAAGGTCGTTGGTTTTGAAAGGTCAAAGATATTTTAAAGATCGTAGAAAGCTAATTACTTTAAGAAATTTATTTAGAGTTCTTTTATAAATTTTTCATTAAATAGACTTCAACTTCCAATACGAAAATAGAAAATTAACCATTTCACTTATTTTTCAATTAAGAAATATTTAATAAAATACTTAACATTGTCCCCGACTTTTAAAGAAACCTAGTTTCGTAGATTCAGAGTCGGTGGCTTACCTCGACTGAATCCAAAACCACTAGTAGAGCCCGAGGCGGTGGTGTCGAGTGCCACACGGCGGGGCGAGACACTCGCCTCGCGCTGACTGCTGTGGTTGCTGCCCAGCATCGTGTGCCGACCGGTGGTGCGCTGTGTCTGATGGTGGCTTTGGTGGTGCAGAGGCAGCTGATTGTGGTGCTGGTGCTGGAATTGGTGGTGCTGGTGCTGTGGTGCGGGTCGGGCATGCCGCTGAGGTGGCTGTTGCATGCTGGTGGCAGTCGTCTGCCACAGACTGTCGGTGCGATCCGATATCTTGGAGCCTTTTTTATTAGTCACTTGTGGGGGATTCTATATGCCACTTGCTCAGGTGGTTTCTGTATGCCACTTGCTAATTGCCACAAGTTGTGTTCTCACAAAAGTCCCGCAGGCACAAGTTTCGGAATGGCTGCATTTGTGTACGTTGCGGGCCAACTTTCGGTCGAGTTTCTGTCCCGTTGCGTTTATTTAATTTGCACTTTAAACAGCGCTCGACCAAGAAGTCTATTAAAAACTTTTCGGGCACAAAGTTTTCCGGAAACCAGAATTTCCCCCTCGCTTTTCCGCCCCCTTTAAAAATTAGGACAACCACAAAGGCAAAGCCACAACATCAACAATGAGTGGTACGAGGACGATTGTCAAGTGAACCGTACGTAAAAAGGCGTTCCCGCTGCCGCTGCTGCCTTGAGGACTCATGGCCGAAGAATCGAAGTCCGTAATCCACAGTCCACACAACCCGGAAAAACAGCCTGGAACTCTCTCAGGGCACCGAACACGGAGCGTGCGGAAAAACACGAAAAACTAATTTAATAACAACACGCTCCGGGGCTTGCAACGTGCCGCTGGCTCGGTGTGGTCCGCAAATGGGTCCGGCGTAGTTTATAGACCAAGTCCAACTGAACTGGCCCAGCCAATGGTTTTTAATTTATTTGTGTTTATCGAGGGTCTACCCTATACTGGGTCTGCTCCGGTCTTGTTGGCTTACAATTGGTGGTGGCAAAATAATGACATGGTACCCGGAATGGGGCACAATTTATGCTAATTGCCATTGACAGTGGACGAGTTAATAGTTGGGAAATTACTGTTCGCTTTCCGGTAACGTATTCAGCTCAAGGATGCAGGATGTGAACTGCCGGATGCGATGCCAAATGTAACGGTGAACAGTTGCAAGATGACTTTGATCCGAAGTCTTCTTTGTTGATGGCAACCTCGAACTAGTTTATCGTAGATGATGCCCGAAAATGTATATTATAGAAGGTGCACTTCAAGAAAAATTTCCCATCATTTAACCCCAATAAAAAGTCACTTTTGACTTTAAAATAATCAATTATTATAAAAGCATTGTGAAGATATTACATGATATTAATGTATTATTGTCTTGAATGTTTTTCGGATTAAGTTCAAATCATTCTAAGCTTAAATATATATACATAGATATACATAAAATGATAAAGAATTCAGAAAAAAAATATTGGTTGTATATAACCTGTATTTATTATTCGTATACAACCTATTTTTTGTGGATTGCTTGTACCTGTGACATTAGAAAGATAATTATAGGTGCCTATGACCATTAATCGTTGAATATTGTCAAAAAATGTGTTATATAAATATAAGGTTATAATATAGGCCATGAGGCACTTTAATAATTGGCTGACCTTTAGATTGAAATATAGTTCAATTTATCCCCGATTTTTATTGGTAGGCAATTTTTTCCTCTGTAAACTGCAACCGAACCTCGCCTTTTGTAAAAAATTCAGCCATAAAGCCGCCTACATTATGCCAGTGTTCATTTGGCCGCCGCTCCTGCCTTTGCATCAGTCAAGTCAAGACGAGTCAAGACGACTCGAGTCGACTCGACCGCGTTGTCAACTGTCGCATCTGTGTGGGTACTGCCCCCCACTGCACATCTCAGTGTCTGCCGCTCTCCGGGCCAGTAAGTAGGCCATTTTAGCATGTTCTTAGACCAGGCCACAACGACAGGCTCAACGGATTTCAACCGGTTGCTCCCGTGGGCTGGCAGGAGTGAAAGTCACGCAAGGACTCTCTAGCTGGCTAGCTGGGCGCCGTTTCTCGTTTGACATTTACATGCTTGCATAAGCCTGAATATTTAATGCCAGAGTCCGCAACAACTGCTGGCTCGTTATCTTTGTGTTTGTCCAATTGAATTGTAAATATTTGAAAGGCGGTAGTTTTCATTCGCAGTCGAAGAGGGACAACTAATGCATCCGACGAATTAAAGGCCAACAAGGGGGCAAATAGCCAGGAAATGGTAAATAATGTAATGCACTGCAAGCAGATATTTCCTGAATATGGAAACATGAAATGGTTGTGGGTAAAAAATTACTATTTAAGATGTTTTAAATATGGCTAAAAATATTCTTGTCAAAAATAATAATTTTATGGTCTTGAAGTGCCAAACCATACTATTTAAAGCTTAAATATTAAAGCCTTAAAACATAAAAAATAGTAAATATCCTTTATATACTGAACCACTACTTTAAAATTGTATCTTTTTTTGGTTTTCCTCCCTGTACTTTTCAGTCTTTTGAGCCAAGGAGCTCCGGTTGCCTGTCTACCTCTAACTGCCCGAGGAATGTAATTACATTTTCCATTTCAAGCTTGGCTAATGAGCAAAAACTGGTCTTTGAATTGATATAAATTAGACTAATTGGTTAGGTGTGTTTGCTTAGCCAGGGGTGAGCCGGCAACATAAACAAAACTATAAACTAGTCCTCGCAACAAGTAAAGCGAGAAGGTGCTTTAAAACAACTGCGTCTGGAAATCGTCCAAAGCTGCAAAGAGCTCTTTGTAATGGCCGTCAGTCTTGCTGGTAATTACCAGCTCGCATATTGCATGCTCGTCCTGTTGCACCAGGATCCACCAACCTCAAACATCCAACCGCCTGAAGGAGGCTCCTTGGGTGATGTGGCACTTGTGCCAGTTCTATCGCCATTTGCCTTTTGTGCGTCAAATTAACAGCTTCCGCATGGGGCCACACGAGGCACTTGCACCCAAATGCGTCATTTTCTGGGGCTGACTTGCCTTTGTCTGCCGGCCATATTGTCACTTCTTGGCCAACTGCCAGAGTCGGTTGCGGGGCTGGCCGGCCGGCCCGAGTGAGAACGCTAGATGGAGTGGTGTTGTCAGAGCCTATTATTGTGCTTTAATGGCAGCTAAACAGACGGGCTATTTAACATGGTTCTTTCCTCCGTCTGAGCCCTAATTAATGGGATTTCAAAAGTTGGCCTCTTATTCGGGAAATCGGGCTAATCCGCTCCCCTTGCCTAAACTTTTTGCCAGAAAAGTATTTGGCAATTGTTTGCAAACTATTCAATACTCAATTTCTAGCATTTAAATGGCTTGCTTCCGCTTGACTCAGTATCCTTGGGGACCGGATCGATAGGCAATATCCTTACTCTACCGAAAGCGACTTGGCCAAAAAACGACAAGCATCCGCCGTAAAAGTTGTGAAAAATCTGTGCGCATCAAGTATGCTTCAAACGTATCATTTGAATCCGGGCAATGGGGAAAAAGCTCAGACATTTATTTTATTATATTCTCTCTGGACTGGGGCTGAGGGGAAAACTCATAACCGAACTGAGTTACGAAAAACTTTGGCCCCAAATGCAGAGAGCGAAGAATGTTTTCCAAGAATGCCGAAAGTATTTAAATGGATACGAGTACTTTTTTTAAATCTTTTGAAGATTAAGAATGAGCTTCTTAAGATATGTTACATTTATTTAAAATAAATATTTGTTTCAAATTTAATATAGTTATTTTTTCAGTGCATCAAAGTGAAAAAGCCTGCGCAAAGTTTTCAACCAAAGACATAAAATATTTGCTATATATAGCAGCTATGTTTGTGTTCAAGTCTAAGGCGATTTTCTCATCTTTGGCTGCAGCAGCCATAACCGAGGACCCAGTACATTGAACTGCGAGTCCTTCCTACCCGATTCACTGCATTTCTTGGCAGGCAATTCCCAGAGGCCTGTCTAGCTTAGAAAAAAAAATACACACAAAAAAGAAGGTACTGCGCCCAACCAAGCATTTTTAATTTCTTTTATTCAGGACCGCCTTTGTCATTGGCCTGCAAATGATTTGTTGCTTACTTTTGTTTTCGTTCGCCCGATGTCAGTCGCTTGCTAAATGCCAAGTTTATGCTAAATTTTGTGGGTCGAATATTAGCAAAGGGTAGAAGAATGGAAGAACGACGAACCGGGCAACTGGGGACCCAAATTAACTAATGATGAAAAAGGGCCAGTCCCTTTTGCCGGCTTTGCTGGCTTGGGCTTCTGCCTTTGCTGACCAGTAATTTACAGCGGAGGTCAGCATTATGGTTTATGGGCCTCGAGGCCGGGCTCAAATGAAGTTGTCTTTTAGCTCTTTCGGACTGATTCCGCCACACAGGCAGCCACAGAGACCGATGCTGCTGTGTATACATATTTAGCAGATATTAAGTATACGCCCCCTGTGACCATTTCCTTGGAATGCTTGGCTGCTCGGCGGTTCGGCTGCGAATGTAAATACGAATGTAAATGTAATGCTAATGCGTTTCACACAAGCACCCATACACGCACTGATGCACACAAAAGGAGACACACACACTCACGCACAAGACCATAGAGATTAAGTGCATTGCTCATACGCCCTGTTGAACACTTGAGAGCAATCATGCTCTTGTAAATATTTTATTTATGCACTCAAGACTTAATTTTCGGCCAAACTATCTCAATTCAAAATCAAATCGTACTTACACTTACCGGCCACACAACTGGTGTGCAGAATATATATATTTTATGGAAGTATATACAAACCGAATGAATCTAATTATTATTAAATATTAAGTTGGACTCACCAAGTCTACGTACTACAGATGGAGAGATGTAAAAGAGAAGCGTTTGGTTGGTTGATTTTGGTTGGTTGGTTAGTTAGTTGGATTTTGATGATGCGGTTTTTGTTATTTTTTTTTTTCGATTTTTTGATTTTGGTTTTTGCGTTTTTTTTTCGGTTTTTGATATGCAAATTTGTACAGAGATAGAGAGCGTTCCAAATTCGTCGAATTTGTTGGGCAAGCATCATGAAATGAGTTTACGTTTAATATATAATTTAAAGGAAAGAAACCGGTTAGTTGACAAATTTACAAATTACACAAATGTGTGGCTGGCTGGCTGGATGGCTAGCTGGTTGGTTTGGGTGTGTGGTATGTGGTGGTAGTGTGGCGAGTTAAAATGACGATTGCATCTATGCTTGGCTTAAATCTAGGCTAAGAGTAAGGCGCAGCCATGCCGCAGCGTGTGTGACATGCAAAAAAAAAATGGGCGACGGGGGCGTGGCAGCCGAGGAGGATGCAAAACGGTTAAGAGAAATGTGAAACGCTATTTATTTGCCCCTGCTGGTTGGGAGAGGTGGTGGCTGTAAACTGGTTGGGAGCTGGGTAGGCATGTTTGTTGGCTAGGATTAAACTAAGTGTGTCAACTGCAAAGCCAGTAGGTCAGGGATAGTCCTTCTACCAGCTGTGCTGCCTCTGTTAATAAGGACTAGGGGGTGTGGGGGAGTGGGGCATCCAGGTTTTCGGAGGAGGGCTCTGTTTTTCGGATACTTCAATGCCTGCTACTGCTGGCTGACACACTTACTTTTCATGATCCGATTCCTGTACTCATCGTCGCGCTGCATGGTTACGCTGCCGCCACCGTTGGAGACCATCGAGCTCACTTGTTCCATGGGCACAATATCCTGCAAAGGACACAGAACACACACACACAAAATGAACAAATACAGGGAATGCAAGAGCTGCCATCAATCATCCGCCCCGGCAGCAGGCGGCAATATGTTTGCCGTCTGTTTATCGGCATAAGTTATGGTTTCTCATTTCAACATGCTGCAAGCTACCGAACAGAAAAAATGTGAAAAGGAAATACGGAATGCAGTGTTTTGGCCAACTAATTAGAGGAGTTGCAAAAAAAATTACATTTATTCAGTACACGTACCAGATTATCGGTGGTAGAGAAAGAAATTATGTTTGTAAAAAAATTAAAATTCAAGGAACTAATGGATAATATTTCATTCCGTTTAAGTAGAATTTCATTTCAAAACTATTTAAATAAAAATAATAACAATTATTTTACTCTTAACACTTTAAAGAATGATAATCAAACACATACATATTTTGTAACCAATTTGCTAGAAATATTTCCTATAACCTCATTTATTTTCTAAAAATATCCTGCTGTGCATATCCTGTGGCATTTTTCATAGATTTTTTTTACAATTTTAATTGTCTGTACGATTTCCTCTATGGTGGTTTTTCACAAAAATGAACTAGATAAATTGGGTTTCTGCAACATGCCCTTCCGGCCCCCCGTTTCACTTTTGTTGAAGTGCCAACAAAGGCATTTTCTTTATGCCATGCGGTTTTTCCAGCTTCATTTTTTCCCTTTTTGCGATGGCCCGCTAGCCGCTTTGAGTGGTTCCAGCTGCACGGGCCAGCCGGAGCATCAGCTCGAAGCTTGAAGCATGGAGCATGGAGCAGATGCTGCCCAGCCAGCCGTGATATATTCCCCCGGAATATGTATATGTATCTGTATTGTGCGCAGCCAGCGGAGTGTATCCCTTTGGGGATGGGCAGGGGATTGAGTAAAATGGATTATGCTCGGCTCGCTCGTCGACATTTATTAATGAATTTTACAGGATTAGCGTGGTAATAAACGCATTTGATCCGACGGTTAGTGGGCTGCTCGTCGGATTAGCTGGGGAAATTTTTTGTGTGAGTGGCTCTGAATGCACTCGAATCGAAAGGAAAGGAAAATGGGAATTATTTTCATGGGAATGAAGTATAGAGCAAGTGGGAAAGAGCAAACAATGGCAATGAACTAAATTCGAGCTAAATAAATATCAAATTTCATTTATCTCAATAAACTGCAGTCCGGTCTGTTATCCCATGGCTTGTGCTCTGGCCGGGATGGAGTTTATAATTTATTTCAGCAAATAATAGTGTGATTGATGGCCAAAATAAAATCAGAAAAAGATTTAAAACGAAATCTCGGTAAACAAATGATATTCCCGGGTGGAGAAGGCTGTTGGCAAAATCTGCTCAGTCAGAAATTCATGACAAAAAAAAAACAAAAGTGGAAAATGGGGAAAACCCAGAGTCATTTGGACAATGCAGAGAAAATGTGAAAAGCTGATGTTTGGCGGCTGAGCACGTCACGTATTCGACATGTAAAATGCGCAATTCAATTTTGATCTAAACACGCATTATGCAGCATATTACGCATACGCCATGTGCTCCCCTGAATCCCTGAAACAGAATCAGTTTAATAGCATGGCATGGCATCTATGCTGACTCGTCTGTCATTCGCTCCATTTTTATCCGGGGGGCTGCCATATTAACGGCCTTTGCATATTGAAAATGTTTTGCCTGCAAAATGTGACAAACTTTCAACGATGTCGTTGCCATGTGAGTTCCTCGATCTGCCTGCCTGGCTGTCTGCCAGATATTTGCCATGGGCCATGGGCAGGAGCGGATGTGGATATGGATGTGGAGGCCCGTACAGTGACTGAGTCCGTGAGTGTTCTGTGTGCACAGTCTCCGGATAACGGACACACTCTAAACTCTGAAGTGGCTTTTGAACAGGTGCTCGTGTGTGTATGCAGGTGGGCAAATGCCGGAGCGACAGGTTTGGGCTTCAATTAAAATGTAGCCGAAATTGCTTTTTGTTTGCAAATAAACAAAACCTGAATAGAATACAGAATGCCGCTTTCCCTGAATGCGGATAAATATGGGTAAACAATTTCATTTAAATTTCAATGCACTTTCGCTTAAAGCTGTATAGTCGTTAGAATCACCATAAAAAGATGGCATTTGTGTGAAATTTGCATTACTGAAAATATGTGGAAACATGAAATGGAAAGCAAATGAATATATTATGCCATTGTTTTTTTTTACCAGAATAAAGCAATTAAAGATTGTTGAAAGAGATGAAGAAATAAAAAACCGATAGAATCAATTAAAATGCAATCGGGAAAGCATTTGAACTAATCTGTCTCCCTGAAAGTTATACAACCGATTGAAATGGTAACCGAAAATTGAGGTTTATTCCTCAAAGTTTCCATGGCTTGTGTGCAATTTGCATAAATCTCGTGGTAAGCCCTGGCAGCCCAAATGAGTTTCCAAAGTTTCGATAAGAAGTTCTCAGCACATTTCACCTTTCCGGCACCTTTCCGGCTCTGATCTGCCAGTTCTTGTACATATGCCGGAGAAACTTTTACCCTCCCGATGCCTCGATTTCGATTCCGCAAATTGTCAATCTTGCGGCTCAGATTTAATTAAATGCAATTGAGCCGCAAAGAACGAAAGCGGATGAGTTTCATTGTCCGGCTCGAATTGAATTTTTTATTCGCTGCCGTTGGTTGGGCCTCTGGTAGGCGGCATTTTTCATTTTGTTTGACTTTCCAGCGTGAATTTAAACATTTCCATTTACTTGTCCGATGGTGCCCCTGCCCATTCCGCCCTACTGACACCCTTTGGGCCACTGTTGCCTGCTACTTTGTCATGCAAATTAACGGTTATTTTGTAGCGACAATGCGACCGCGACGAGGACAACGCAACAACCGCAGCTGTAAGTCGCGCAGAAAAAGAGGACCTCGCAGGATACCCACACGCACTTTTACACGGAGAGAAATTTTTGAGTTATCTACACATTTTTGGCTTAAATATGAGTTTCAGTCTTTAAAGAGGAAGTATTCATTCTATTGGATCTAACCTAATCTTGCCTGATATGAGGACTACCAGGACTATGGTCCTCCTTCCTTAAACAATCATCAGATTCATAGACCGTAATATTTTTCGGTGGTGTATCCTGAATTTATGGGGGTGTAGGTCGACCATAAATAAGCCATTGGCGGGATTAGTGCCAGCGAAAGTTGATGGCCTGTACTTTGCCATATACATGTATATTGAATAATTAATTTTTATTGATCGCGATTGCGTTCACCCACAAGCACACATCCGAATAGTGGCTTTCGAGGGGCGGGATGGCTGTTGTTTATTAGTTTTCTGAGGCTTTGTCTGGGCCCCGTTTGTGGGACATAAAAGGCTTAGAAGGGCTCGGGCGCCATTGTTCCCAATGTGCCGCATAATTATCTACACACTGTTGATACACTCTGGCCAAGTACATATATGGTGCACTGTTTACCCAATTGTATCGCGCTAATAAAGTTAATGTGCTCGCTAAACTGTTGGCCATGACTCGCATTTGGCCCAGATGACCCTAACCCAACCCAGCTCCGTTGAGCTTGAGCGAGAAGTGCGCTAATTGCCTTTCAAGTTGTTGACTGAGCCATCCGCAGGGTATTTGGCTTGGTGGGGGCTGGGTCTTGCCTCTGGCTCTCCGGAATCGCGTGCATGGCCCCAACGTCCTGGCCGGAACAGCTAAGTGGTGTAATGGGAAACTTTCAAGGGGTGTCCCAGGATCGTTTGTGAGCCAAAGTTTGGGGCACGGCCAGTTTAAAACTTAATCGATTTGGGCACTTGTTTAAAAGTGTAGGCTAACTACTTATACTTAAAGGCAGGCTTCTAGCTTAGTCTGCTCTCCAACATGTGTATCTAAAATGATAACCATAAATCCTAATCCCTATCTGTCTATTAAACGTAATATATTTCAGTCTATAATATGTGTATTGTCTCTTGTTTGCTTTCGTGTACAAGCTATTTCTATAGTCTAGTTGTATTGTGAGCTCTTTTATGAGCCAGGACTCTAAATATTTGAACAACAGATGGTTTAAAACTATCCTCAGCTCATCAGGCACTCACATCAGATTGGGAATCTCGTGAAAGCCAGGTGCAATCTGTCCTGATGTGGTCGTCGACCCAGGTGACACTTAAGCCAAAGCCATAGTTAAGCCAACGGCAAGGCAAATATTTGCGGAGAGCTCGGAGACAAAGAATCCGAATCTGGATCGCCATCTCTATCTGGGCTAATGCCTGGCTGAGCGGCCTGGGCAAGGAGGCACTGGCCCGCCCTCCACCTGGGAAGCTTTAAGCCAAACATTCGCCGTAAAACAAATGCGAAATGCCAAGAAGCCTCGGCTCCGGCTAAGTGCAGTGTGTAACTGCAGCACTCAACACAGACGGCTGCAAACTGATTAAATATCCGGGCCGCAAATGGCGGAACGGAAACGAAACGAAAGGAACTGAATCCACGGCTCAGCTGTACACTCAGTGTAATGCGAATTCATGTAGGGAAATGTAATTTGAACGCCAAAACAAACAGCAGGCTGTGTTGGGTGGTAGGCTGGGGGAAGCGCTGGCAGGATGCTGGCCAGGTGCCTGGGCTAAAAAACAAAAGCCGCCGTTGGATATTTGCTGTGCCAGTGCAGCAGAAACACCATCACCGGCAGCTGTGGGGGCACAAAACAAAGCCTCGGTAAACAGCCGAGCAATGTGATTAAAAAATAAAGGAACAAGGCACAACAATGGGAAATGGAGCACATTGCCAGGACCTACACGAAGGAAAATGTCTAAAGTTTAGACTTCTAAACAGTAAGAGAAATCAGATAAAGTCTATTACACTTTAGATATTTGTGTTAAAGAAAATAAAAGAATATTTATGAATGAGTGTTAAGAGAATCAAGTTAAAAGTTCCATTCTAACATCTATAAGTCTATTGGAAAATATAAATAAAGAAAAGAAGACAGAAATATGGTATAACTGATCATAAATAATTTTGTTTTCTAAATCTTTGAACTTCATATTATAAAATGCCACAGTTTATGAAAGCATCTTGTTTTGAATAATGACTTCTTAAAGAGTTCTATAACATAGTGACAGAAATGTAATTCATTTGTTAGGATCACCTTCCAAAATAATCAAAAAAAAAGTATAAATTCTTTGTCCTTATTTTTTTTTCTGTATTTTATAGTTTAAAGCTTTAGTGTTGGGCGGACTCACCTCGTAGCGTGTGTCGATTTCGGGCAACTTCTCCAGGAACTCCTCAACCATCTTTCGTTGCACGTGCGCCGAGCAACGCAATCACACACATACACACTGGTCCCCACGCACCCACACACACGCAAGCACACACTCACAAGCAGGTAGACACACACACTCGCAGGAGTCAAGCAGACACAGATACAAATACTAATAAGAATCCGAATAAGTCGACACGCACCAAATTAAAGTTTCTCCTCATCAATTATGGACAACTACTAATTGCTCCTGATAGATTTAATTATTTTGTTGGTTCTCGATTTTGTGAAAAAGTTAAAGCTGAAACACCTGTTGTGTTTTATTTTTTTTGTATTATTTAAGATTAGTTTTAGTTTCTTAGGGGAAATTCGTAGGTTGCTGTCCTCTTGTATGTGGTATCTGAATCCTCTGTTTGGTTTTTTGTGGTTCTCTTAACTTAACTATGTTTTTTGCACTTTCCGTTGTTGTCTTTTGTGATTGTCTTGCCCCATGAGGAGGGAGGGGGCGGAGTGGAAGGGGAGTCCTGGTCACTTGGCACTTGTTTTGGGCGCTATTTTTAGCCCCGACACACACTGGCACACTCACACACACTTGGGAAGCGCAGAGGCAAACTAGGCGAAGATACAAAGATACAATTATGGGAAGGCGAGCGAAAAGGAAGCTGAAGCGAGTGAGTCCTGGCCAGGCCAAACTCCTGGATCCTCGTGTGTGTGCGAGAGACCAACCAACCAACAAACGCTGCCCGTTCACTGCCGTTCAGCACTAACAACAAACTGCAGAAAAACAAAACATTTATAGCCAGGCCAGGAAGGCACGAGCCCGAGTCCTCCGCAACTCGACTCGATTCGACTCGACTCGAATCGCCGAGACCCGAGGCCCGAGATGCTGTTCTAAAAACTGGCCAACAGCGCCACAGTGGCTTCGACAGCTGCCGAGCCGCAGCATCACTTCATCATATCGCTGCCGATGCTGGCCGATAATAAAAAAAGTTCTGCCTGCTTTTGGGCGCCGGCGCGAGGCAGCTGAAAGGGGCAGCTGACAGTGAGGACTTGGTACTCCTCGGGGCCACCGACTCTCCCCGTGCTCTGGGGTCCTGTGTGTATCAGGAAGTACGACTCCCCCTCGCAACTTGACACACATCCGTTGAACGGGCCGAGAGCTTGCGGTCCAAAACGGAGGGACAAACAGCATCCACCTGGATCGCATTCGAGTGGAGCGGCGAGTGGCAAGCGCCGAGTGGAGTTGCCGTTGCATGTTGCATGTTAGGTTGTTCACAGTGCTCGGCTTTGTTTTGCCTGCACTTGTAAATAATTTGCAGCTAACGAAGGCGGCGCCACTCAAAGAAGTCTCCTTCGCTCTGAAGGGTCCTCCTCAGTCCCGCCATAGCTGCGCCTCCGTTGGCTGTTCCTGCCACTGCCTCGATATCCTGCCAAATGGAACGTGGCAGGAGCGTGTGTCTGAGGCAAGCAGTTATCATTAATCTCGGCCCCCGCCATTGATTTCTGTCAGCAGGTCGTGTTTTCGTAGCAATTACCACCCCAGCGGGAAAATAAAAACAAGCCGCCAAATTTCACGCCTGGGACCGAAAGCCATAATGACCCACTAATACGGATCGAAGAGGTCCTGGTACGGGTTGAACGAAAATTATTGTTTGTACATCCGTAATCGAATTATTGGGGGGTTATCCTAAGGTTTTCTTAAGAACGAATCCTATTCTGAAGGTCTTGGTTCAGAGTATAACTCAAAAGTGGTATAATTTTTAAAATTAATTAAATATTCTTGTGATTTTCTAATTAAATGTGGAAGTCCTTGCAAAATATTACACTTAATGTATAGTATTCTCAATTATTGATTCTTAATGAAAGAATTAATTTACAAAAACTATGAGCAAAAGGATTATATTTAAAATAATTATATTTTAAAAACCTCAAAAAACTTTAAGGAAGCTGAAGCACTAAGAAATATGTTCTTAGGAGAAATTATTTTATTATCATTAAGGGTATTGAGGTTTTATCTCTTTTTATTTGAATTATATATTATCTATTAATTTTTATTATTGTAGCCCCCAAAAGTGATTGTCGGGACACCCATTGACACCGTTTCTGTGGGTCGAGACACTTACCGAACCCACTGCCGCCATAGATGACTGTTGTCCTGCCAGCTCTTAATATTTAATGAGAAAATTGAACTGCGACCGTACCCACTGGACGGCCGAGAAACACTGAACGCTGAAAGGAGCTCGGCTAATCAGAGTAGCAAAAATTCCGACGGGGTGATGCAACAATTGGCTTCCCGCACACACACGTCATCGAGGGTCCTGGCGGGTCCGCCGCCTTTGACCCTTTCCGCCACCTCCTGCGACACCCCGCAATGTCAAAGTCAATCGGCGGGCGTGGGAACAAAAACAATTAGTTGTCACTGGCAGTCGTCGCGGTCCGCCGCTCGATTCGGTTACAGCTAATCCCCCGCAACCCTAAAAATAGGTGTCCACTCCAAAAAACCAAATTGTGCGCAATTTGAACGTGGCGTTTTAAATTCGAGTGCACGGTGGCAATTTTAAGGTCCTTGAGCGCAGCTGTCGAAATGGGTTTTTGGTTCCATACTCGCATTGAATTATTTACACGGCGTACAGGTGATGGGGCAGAGGTGCGGGGCAGGTATTGTTCTGGTCAAGTGCAAATATGACAACGAGGCACGTACGTATTGAAAGCTTTAAATTATTCACAAAAGTTGTCTCGCAGTCATGGTTTCAAATGTGGCGCCACCGACAAAGCAGTGCAAGCAGTTTACCTTAGGGATGGCACTTTCCACAGTGATGATAGTAAATGGCGCCACCTAGCGGCAGTAAAGCTATTCAAAAAATTATATTTCCGTTATTTGTATTTTGAAATGATTTTTCATATAATTTCTGACAAACTTGAACATTTAATTAATTTCATTACACATTTATAAATTTCATTTGTTACAGTTTCCGTTCGTTCATCGTTCAGCGCTTAGCATACCATTTTCCTCTGCGTTTTTGATATTTCATGTTAACGTTCCTGGCTTTACTGTTCCCACTTATGTCATATATTTTGTTTTTCATTTATTTTAAATGTATCCGTATAAATGTATGAATATGCAGTTTTAGATTTAAATTTATAGATTGGCGTTGTTCTTCACGGAATTACGAGAATAAAAAAGGAGCACTGGATAGCTAAAAAATACAAGTTTTCTATTGGACACACAATACAAAAAAGTACAATATCATGTTAGCATCCATCGTATAACTTTGCCGTAAATCGGTTTTCTTCCATTTTAAATTTTCTTCCTCGTCCCTACGTATGTATGTATTTTTTTTGTTAATATCTACCCTCTAGGTTCGTCGGTTGTCATGCCGGTTCGTACATCGAATTCAATATTTGGTTTGGTTATCTCCAGTATACTCGAGTTCAGATTTCCTGGGCTCTGGTTAGGTTTTATTTCTCATTCATTAAGTACTTCTGTTGATGTCTTACGCTATAAGAGTTGTGCTTAAGGCTAGGAGGCCCCTTCGTCGTCTGGTTGCGGCTTGAGTGGGTGTGTTCTGTGTGTTGTTGGTGAGCGACTCGCATTTGATGTACATGACTATCGTTATAATCCTTAGGAGTAGTTATCGTTCATATGATACGAATGATTGTGGGCAGGTGGTTGGTGGTTCGCTTGACTTGCAATGTTCCTTCTGTTCATGGTCGACAAAAATGCTACCTAAGATTAGTCAGTTAACATTAAGCTTAACGAAATCCTAAAACTGAACAGCCAAATAAACTAAACGTATCTCAGATCTGGTCGCCAGTCAAACTAGCTGATGCCCCGGCTCGTCGGCGACCTTAAAGTATTAGCACTGTTTCCCAATGCGGAAGCGAAGGATGTGGATGTGGATGCGGGGGAGGATGACGTGGTCAGGGTATAGTTGCTATCCACCGTCATCTGCCAGATGGTTATGCTCTCGTCCGGCAGGATGCCGTCGTTGCTGAAGAGGAATTCCGGCTTCTCCAGGTCAGTCTCTCCCTTGAGCAGCCGGCGCACACCGTTCTTCCCCAGGTAGTGCGTCAGCTTGGTGATCTTCGTGCCGGTGGCCTCGGTGAGGATGCCGGTGATGAGGACGTCGTCCACCCAGAAGTAGCTGGCCTTCTGGGCCGCCGCGAACAGCCGGCGCACCACCTCCGGCGAGTAGATAATGGCCAGGCCGGGGCAGTAGGGCGGATAGTAGCGGTGGGGGTACTCCTTGTAGGTCACCCTCCACTTTGACTGTCGGAAGAGAAAGATTTAGTCACCGACTGGACAAGCATGACCAGAATACTCACGCGATATGTACGCTTCACCCTGGACTTCTTCACGGGCCGGCACAGCAGGAGATCCGGCTGATGCAAAGTGGCATGCTCCGGGAAGGCCGGATCCGTAAAGTACTTCATCAGCTGCGGCGTGTTGATGTACACGTCGTCGTCCACCTTCACCATCAGCTGGGCCTGGGCGCAGTTCTCGGTGAACCACTTGAGCGCCATCACATGCTTGTAGGTCATGTTCCGGTAGGCGTCGTCAAAGTTGCCCTGCACGAGGTCCCCGAACACGCTGTTCTCCCTCTCCACCAGGTGCTGCCAGTTCTCGGCCCCGGGCCCCACGCCGCCCAGCAGGAAGATCACCCGCAGTGGCGTCCGCTCGATGTAGCTGCGCTCCGCCCACGTGCGCCGGATGATGCGCCGCTTCTCGAAGTTGGGTATCGCCGAGTGGACCAGCACCAGGACCTGGACTCTCGGCTCGCACGGCGCCTGGTCGATGGTGTAGGCGAAGTTGGTCAGATCCATCAGCCGCATGCTGCTCTGGGGGGGCGTGGGCGTTTGCGAGGCCGGTGGCGGGGGCGACACCGGCCGGTCGAATGTGTTGCTAACTATGCTATCGTTAAAGCTAAAGTGGGTGCGACTAGGCTGGGTTATTTGGTTTGGGTTGCTCCCGCTTCCGCTTCCGCTTCCGCTGATGATGATGCTTCCGCTCCTGAGTCCTCTTCTCGCCGGCGACTGGTGCGGCGGCGGGGGGGAGCTGTCGCCTCTGCTGCCGCCGAGGGCAGCCGCCTCGGCCATCATCTCCGACTCGAGCATCGGCGGCTGCTGCCAGCTGACCAGCCAGAAGACCAGGCACATTTTGATGCAGATGACCAGCAGGCACAGCGATCGCTTGTCCATTCTAGCGGCTTTCTATTTCCGGACACCTCAGACGGAAGCGTTTCCTGCGTCCCGCGGCCATTTATTTCTGGATCCAAGTGTCTGAAACGGAACAGAGCAGGCCAGAGTTAGACAAGTCCGACATGGAAGTAGTAACAGCTCCGACAGCCCCAGCTTATCGCTCACCGCGGGGAACAATAAATTTTGCATTAGGATAATTATGGGAGTGGAAGTCAACAGATCGCGGGTCGGATTGGCGGATGAGTCCCCCCTCCTACCGCCTACCGCCTACCGCCACTGACGTCACGTAATCGATGCCGCCAATACACACCTGACACGGTTCCCTCCAACTTTCATGCGCCGGAAACCGAGCTGGTAGCTTCCGAGTGGCCCGAAAACTGAACTGAAAGGGTTGCCCGAAACAGGGTAACTGGAAGGCACGAGGAGATAAGCCTAAATGATTGATTGCAGACTGCCGATTTCGATAAGGACGATCGAATGATAAGAGAGTACCTGGAATTCTTGTGACGAAAACTTGTGACAGTTGCCTCCATGACGTCGTGCGATAAGTTAAGCCCATTGAGTGGCGGTGTTGACTTCTCTAATTCCTAATTGGCGGCCAATCGATGGCCAGATAGGGCCTCCAGATATTAGTTCTTAAAAGGGGGATTTTTTCGTAAAAAAGCGGCGAACAACTGTTTAGAGGATCATAAATTATTTGCCTTCTAGATTAAAATGGCTGGCCATAATGAGGGGCTTATATAATCATTTATTGATGAGGCAATCAGTTGGAAGTTTGTTGATCTCTGGATTGAATTGCAATATTTTTCACTTTCTGATAAGGACATGTCGCCGGCCACCCCATTGTCCTCAAAAAGGCCACCTGACAGACACTGGCCTTCAGCGGATGCCGTCCACGTGCACTAAAGTACTCTGTACCGAGCCGAGTCTAGCCCATTAACGATTTCAGCGCGTGAGGCTTGGCCCACCATCCCGATAAGATACCGCCCAAGAGCAGCAGTGATTAGATTAAACGCCCATGGACATCCCTAGCCACTAACTAGCCCTCAGTTGGACTAAATAATCCATAAAACGTCGATACTCTTCCCAAAATATTACCCCAGTACGACGAAAAAGTAAATAAAAATTTGTTTTCAGCCAGCAGAGTGGGTCGAGCCGGTTTAATATTTAATTGCAGCGATGGAGAGCGTCACAGAGCCGGGAACAGAGCCGGAACACGAGGCCGGAACGGCGTAAGAGGCGGCCAGCCAGCCAGCCAGCACGAAACGCTATAAAATTTTTATTTTCATGTAAAATCCCCGCCAAAGTAAAGCCAATAGCTCTCGACTGCAGACAGTCCGGGCTAATGTAAAAGGGCTGTAGTGCCGAGCTCGGTCGGGGATGGTGGCCGCCAGGCACGCAATCGTCCTTTCCTGGGACGAAGGTAGCTCTTAGATCTCGCAGACCCGATAGAGCTCTCCCAGATATGCAAAAACCAATGGCGCCTGAGCCTCTGACCTTTCAGCCCTGGCTTCCGCTGCCAAAGAACTTTGTTTCGAAGGCCAGCTTTGAATGCAAAAATAAGTTTCGCTGCAAGGCTCGCTGTTGTCCTTGCCAGTCCTGAATGCTACCCCTTTGGCCTTTACTTGGCGGCCTAATTAGTAATTGAGATAATTGAGATCCATTGTCATTAATTGGTTTCAGGGCTAGCTGATAACAGTTCCCCAATCGCATAGTTGCCCTTTGACCCGAATACTTCACGGGTTTGAATATTCAGAATCAGAAGCAGAAGCCAACTTAAACTTTCCTTTTTTTTTTTGCACTTTTCCAGACAAACACTTCTCACATGCCTAGACTTGGCGCTATATGGTGTAGTACTTCTCGTCCCAGACAGGGGCGGCTATGGGTTGGGAGGCTTGCCAGCTCTGGCATTTCGCCGTCGATAAAATGCCAACGGCAATGCCGAGCCACATTTTCAAGTCGAAGGTTAAATTTTATCGAGGTCTGAACGGGCAGCAGAAACATCAGAGCAGAAACACCAGATATATCTGTATATATAGAGGCATACAGTTGGGGCTCTGATTAGTCCCTCCCCAGAGGGATTGTTTTCATTGAATGGCAGGCAGGCAGCAGGTTGGCATGGCGAACACTTGGCTGCTGGCCAAAAACACTTTGCCTGCCAGCTCGTCTCCCTGCCACTTGCGAAGAAAGGCAACTTTCACGTGGAGGGCACTTGCCTGTGGATGACTCTGCACTTCGATCTATTCCCCGGCTGGAATCTCACCTAAAAATAAAACATAAACAATGAAATTCCAGAAAGATTTAAACAAAAGTATACACTTTTAACTCCCAGTCAGGAGCAGGTGCAAGCTCTTGAAGCTCTATTGATGAGAGGCCTCTGGAACTCGAACAGGCGGAGTTACTTCAGCGTCCCAGTCCGATTACGCACTAGTACAAGTCATTAAAAAATTACTCACTATGCTAGTCTTGCAATCGAAAGCAAAACTACTCCGAGCTTTAGATGACTGGACCAAGTCTAATCTTAGTGGAAGGCAAGGGCTCTCTGAATCTAATCCCAAATGCTATTCATTTTTTATGAGTGTATTTCCATCATTACTGTCTTTCCGTCTTGAAACTAAGCTGAAACTAATCTTTTCTGACTCATTTGCTTATCAGAGTCGTACTTTAAATGCTAAAACCATAAAAAGTCATCTGTTAGTGGGGGAAACACATTTTTTATGTTTTTGTTTAAATTTTATGTTTAAATTTTTATTCTAAATTATTTTGATGATGCAATAATTCTTGGTACAAAAACTTAGACTGTTTTTTATTTAAAAAAAAGTGAATCTCATAGCTCTTGAATAGTACTATAATTGGTGCTAAATTGGTATAATTTGTTTTTAAAATATTTAAACAGAAGTAGGACACAGACAGAAGTTGCTTTTTCAGTGAAACCTGATGGAAAACTTGTCTCAAATCAATATATTATCTCCAATCAAATATTATTTATTAATTGATCTTAGTAATTCATATTGTTTCACTTAAAAACAAATATTTCGTAGCTTTTTTTAATTGAATTTTAATCCCTGGAGCAGGCGACATTTTCTTTCATAAAACTTTTAAAGTTATTCTTTACTTTTTAAATAATTAAAAAAAACTTATAAATTAAACATTAATTAAAAGCTTAACAAAATAAATATAGAAAATATAGTTTTCATGCTAACAATTAAGTTTCATTTAATCTCAACAATGCACAGTGGTCCGGCCATATGGAAAAAGTGGTCATAAATCAGAAGCTCAACGTTGAGAGTTCAAAATTTGTACACTTTTAAGATTAAACATTTTTATGTAAACGGAATCGAAACTAGCTAATACTTTGAGGAATTATAGTTTAAACATTCAAGAATTGATGGGTATTAGAAATTTTTAAATGCAGGACTATTGAACATGGATTTAAGGCAGCCTCTGGACCACTGTGCAATGCTCAAAATCTCAACAATGTCGCTCGCGACAATCCACGAAACTGATAAAAATATCTGAAAAAACATACCAATACATATGTATAAAAAATATATAGTTTAGTATGATATTAAAGAAGAGGGAAGAGCTAGCTTCCGGAGGAGTTCTGTGACATTTTTGGCATTTCCAGAAACCGTATCACAAACAAAGTTAAATATTTACAAATTCAAATAAATTGAATTTTGAAAATTAATGTTTCTTCTTGTAAAAAAATGCCCCAATTTTCTTAATACAATTGTTTTAAAAAATATACAAGTAGTTCTCATTGAAATACTGGCCCTTAAAGTGAAAAATATGCAATGATTATTTTAAATTTAAGACAAGTTTTAAGATTAATTATTTTATTTGCAATTCCCATGATATGTTGCAGTCTTTATGCCAAAATATTACTTTTATTAATGCTTTTCTACAATCTACAATCTATTTTACTTATTATCTACATTCTACCCCAGGAATTTTACTTGTTATCTACGTAGTATCTACCCCCTAGATGCGACTTGGAGAGATCGGAGCGGGTATATGTTATATCCCATGATCTTGGATATATTTTAATTTCTTAAAACAAATATAAGTTATAGGAATATGCGGAGCTTGCGAATAACAGTTAACCGTTTCTACTTGTTAAAAAATAATTCTAATTTATGGGTCGTGGGCCAAATGACATTCCGATTTATTTAAGGAGATCTCTACATTGATCTCTACATTACAACATTTTGGATTTTAAGTAATTTTAAACTTACTGAAAGACGCTGTTCCTTCAGAGCGGAAACAATAAACTCCCCATTAAGCGGCAAGCCCAACGATTCAGGAAATAGTTTGGAACTGGTGGGTTTGGGGGAGAACTTCATACAAAGAATCAGTTAGAAAAAAAATCATCAATAGAAATCATCAATCATCAATAGAATCAATAGAAAAAAAACAAATTAGTAAAAAAAAAAATAAAATCCTTTTTAGTTAAATTCTTAATTAATAATTAAATTCTTAAATTCTTTTTAATTCGAACACAGACCCCTTTGTTTCCTAGCTGGAAACATTACCTCTCGGCTATCCCCATGTTTTTTTTTTTAGGAATATATTTGAAGCCTGGATTGGGGCAAAGTTTGTTGTTTTTGAGTCAAAACTGAGTTTTTGAAAAGTCTCAGGGTGTTAGCACTCATGTGATTCGGTCTCTGAGAGGTATTTTTGACCCTAAAGAACCGAAAACCCAAATATTTCCAATCAAAGGGTTTTCTCTCTGAGAGAGAACAAGCATACTTTGTTTTTTCGGTCAAGTTCTGATATAATTCTATATATTCTATATATATATTCTATATATTTAACTAAAAGTTAAAAACGGTCAACAGTTATCTGCAAGCTCATGTTCCGAATGTGAGTTATGATATGAGACACAACCCATCTTTTTTTTATTTCTTCAAAAAACACCAAAGTTATGCCATTTCCGATCGTTCAGTTATTTGGCAGATATGGGATATAGTCGACCGAAAACCGATTTACTGACTCCTGGGAAAAGAAGGATGTATGCAAAGTTTGTAGCTTTAAAGCGGAGAGACTAGTCAGGAGGTGACCCCGATCAACGATATGTGTACTTTATAGAGTCGGAGATGTCTCCAACACTTTTTACCTAAAACAGGCGGACAAGCGGACAAGCTTATATGGGAGGATACTGAGGAGGTAATCCTGCTGGAGATTCCTGCTGGATTCCCTCTGAAAAGGACAAAACTTCTCTTGAAGATTTTCAGGCAATTAGAAAACAGCGCAAGGCTGTTGTCTGAGAAGAAAACGGAAAGAAGTTGCCACAAATCGAGGCACACCACCCAACTGCAGCCAGCTGGAGGCCGGATGTGAGTCACTATAATCGCCTGGCATCTGAAGGACACTTGGCCTCTTGTCGGCGTCGCCAAATGGGAGTCAAGAGCTCGACTTTTAAACAGAAAGACGCCGCTGGCGGGCGACACAAGTGTCTCTCACATGTTGATACTTTTGGGTTTTGGGCGCATATTCTACATAGATGTGTGTGTCCTTTCTATGTGGGAGTCCTCCTGAAACATGTCCCAAGCCAAAGCACTTGGAGAAACATCTTCAATAAGTTTCTGGCTTGAAAAAGAAATAACATGAAGAGTTTGATGGAATCTTGCTGATTATTTTCTTTAAAAAGTAATTTCTTTGGCACTTCCTGTTACTTTAACTGAAAGTCCTGGAAAACCAGCCAGCCCTGTCCCAGATGTCGAAAATGTGAGTCTCCTAGACGGGAAACCGGAGGGCGGGGAAACCCGGACGGGACTTCTGTTGCCAACATGCCGCAATTACAGCACGCCGGGGTCTGCTGTGGTCTGTGGGTGGTTCTTGCCAGCCAGCCAGCTCGGCTGGGAAACTTTTTCCATTTCCATTTGCATTTGCACTGCGTGTGTTGCAAGTAGCAGGGGCAAGATAAATAACTACTGCTGGAGGGGGTGTGGGTGTTAGTCTGCAATGAGGCAGCAAGGCAGGCAGCAGATGCAATCCGTGCAGCATGCCTCCGCCTGTGTCTTTATCCGCCTCCTTGGCCTTAGCTGTTGCCACACACCCAGCAGTATCTCTGGCTTGCGAAACCTTGGGCGTTGGCCTGCACTGAGAGAAATCAAGGGGTGTTCAAGGTGGTAGATGACTCAAAGCTTAGGACATAATAATAAGCCACAATTCCTCTCAGTGTAGAAGCCACAAGCTCATAATTAACTCTTGCCCGGCAGCCGGAAGGAGTTCCTGTTTCCAGCCAGAGACCAGAGGCACAAAGAGCATTACTCATAACCCAGAAGCTAGGAAGCAAGGAAGCCAGGAAGCAGGAACTGGATGCAAGGACATGACTGAGACAAACCAAGCCAAGCGGGCTCGGCAAATTGCCAATTAAAAAGGCAGTGGCCAGGGGGTGGCTCGCAGCGAAGAACAGGACACACCCAGGTGGAAACGGGCTCCTTTATGGTGGACTTTATGGCCGTCGTCGGGGTTGGTCACTCTCTCGCACGCCAAATAATTTATGAATACATTTTCCTCGGCTGCGTATGAAAATTTAATTACGCGCCTTTTGTTTACAATTCCACAGGCCAGCAGTCCAATGGCCAACGACCAGCTCTCGGGCCAGTTTGTGGCCCGGTGGGGGCATCTAAACGGGTTCCAGGCACGCACTCCGAGGGAGGCGAGGGAGCGGTGCGAGTCGAAAGTTGTAACATTTCAATTGCTTGCAAAAGGCTTAAAATTGATTAAAAATTAACAAAAATATATAAAAATATTAAAAATATTACATACAAACACCGAAAAGAGCTTCTGAAAAAAAATGCATTTCGATAACTCGAATCCGGACAAGAAAAATAACTTCAAGAGGCTCTCCAGAATACAAATTGAAGAATTCATTCCGTGAGTCATGCACTTTATGGAAAAAAGATACAATTGGGAATGGGCGAGATACGTAGATACTTTTGTATATTGGGTTTCGAGCCCCATTCCTTGCTTCCCATACATGTGCTGGCGTATGCAAATTCTGGCTGATCCTAAATTAGTTGGAATTGCAACCTTATGGTTGGCATTTCATACATACACTGAGAGAAAAGCCTGCATTTCGTACTCAAGTCGACCAGGAACGACTTTTATTAATTCAAGCAACAATATTCTTTATTTAATTTCGAATTTTTTAGCCTGAAGTTGCATTTTGAGAACAAAGATTTTTGAATTAAATTATTTTATAAAAAAATACTAAAAGAATACGACAAATTTCGGTATTTATAAAAATATATATCAAATTTTTTTGTCCATATTTCTTTTATGTTTTTTTTTATGTTATTTTTTTATTTGAGTATTTTTTAACTTACTCTTTTTTTTAAGTCTTTTATTAAAGTGCTTTTTATTAACTAATTTTTGGTATTAACTATAAATGCTATCCCATTTAGTCTTATTGGGACATCTAACATTTAAAAAAAAAAAATTAAACAACATAAATAAATAAAACAAAAACTAATAAGTAAAAAAACAAAAATAGTGGAGTTCTCATCAGAAAAACTACATAAAATTCTTCTATGAAAAATTTCTAAACTTCAGCTTCAATTCCTAAGCTTAAAAATTATATTTTAGCTTCTTTAGACACACATTCCCCCCTGATCTTAATTTTTTTTTTGCAGGTAATCTGGTATTGCTTTTTCAAGGGGTTACATGGGTTTCCTCGGGCAAAAAACTGTCTTTTTACAATAATATTTTTTGCAGATAAAAAATTAAATATTTTAGTAATTCTTTTTATTATTTAAAAGATACATATTTAATAAACCTTTTGTAACATTTAAAAAAAAATATAAATCAAAATGCCTGAAGTCCCTCGGAAAAAAGGTGCCTCCGTGTCATCGGGAATAAAAATAAAAAAAATACGTGTTTAAATAAAAAATAAAAATAACCTAAGTATTGGGCGAAGAAAAAATTGAAAAATGGATTTTTGGCAGACTTTTTTATAAAAAAAAAGGCAAATTTCGATGAAAATGTATCCACCTTTTTTTTTTAAATAATTTATAAATTTTAAAACCGTGAAACCCAAGTAACCCCTTAAGAAAAAGTTCACTTACGTCATATTTTATGTAAAAAAAATAAATAAAAATAAAGAAACACATCGATAGGCAACACCTAAGGCCATAAAAATAATGAAAAGCAAAATTGATTGAAAATTTCCACAAAAGATAAGGTGGAGATTGTTGAAAGCCAAGAGGTGGCACCTCTAAGGTGATTCCAGGCAGCAGCGGACCTGAGTTCGATCTGAAGCCCAAGCTGGCCGCCTACGGGAGTAAAAGAGAAAGCAAAAAGCTTCGGGGGCTGACGTCGGCGGTACAGGTACTAGTGTCTGTGGGGTCACTGGCCGCCCCAATAAAGGTGGCACGACGGTTATCAGCACGGCAGTGGGCCACGAGGCGGCTAAGCCAGAGGTGGCAGGAAGGCGGAGAGAAGAGAGGCTATTAGTTGCGACAGCAAGTGGCAAATAGGAGATACAGATCTGCCAGATACAGAGATACAGAGTATCTGGCTGTCTGGCGTTGAAAGTGAAGGCGAGTGAGCTTCCCGCGGAAGCTGCTGCTGCGACGAGTTTGTAAAAAACAGAGCTTTGTTGGCGAGCATGTGACTTGGAACTGAACCAATACATAGGCATTTTATTAATTATTAGTTTTAAAAAATGCGTCATTTTTTAAGGATATAAGCTTAGGACAAGGTTGAGGGCTTCCCCTGCTTGCCAATATTTGTGTTTAGTTCCTAGACTCCAGAGCGCCCGTCCCCAACTGTTTACTTTTCCATAAAACTCGAAGAGTGGGCTCCACTGTGGGCCACATGGACAGGCGCTGGCAATCTTGAGCACCAGGTGGCGACAGTGGAGCCAGCCAGCCGGCAGAGCCGAAAAGTGCAAAAAGGCGGCGAAAAGGAGCAGACAGCATGCGTGCCACTGTGCCTGAACTTGTTCAAGGTCAGTCCATGTGACGCCTGCGACGATGGTGAGACATGCAAAAAAAAAGAAAAAAAGCAGAAAAAAGTAAAAAGAAAATAAAGAAGCACATGAAGAAGAGCACTCAACAACAGCTATCCCAGTTCCTTAAGTTGCGACGAGAAGAGAGGACATAAGAGAGAGAGAGAGCGGGAAGAGAGAGCGAGAGTGGGAGTGGGCTGCTTGATGCTTGTTATCGCTGATAAGAAACCGAAAATGGGACGCGCGGATAAAGTGATAAGAGACGAGTATCCTGGCTGGCTTAAGTGTGTCTTTTCGTCCTTCCCCGCTCACCTTCAGCTCTGCTGCCGGGCTGCTTCTTTCTTCCTTCGGTTGGCACATCAATTACGAATGGAGACCGATTTTCCGTTTATCTCCCCGGCTTGCACTCACACACTGGCGCACAAATTCCACCACCGTGTGTGAGATAAATTTAAATATATACAGCTGGGAATTTTTTCGACCTTCGGTGCGTTTTTTCTTTTTAATTAATTGCAAAAAACAAAGCACAGGCACACGCACACACCTTCGCCGGAGCCGTGCAAACCGAAGTTGGAGAGAGGCGATAATTTAATGCACACGCGCGCCTTTCATTTTGGCATCAATATTTCCATTGGCAGCTTTAATTTAATTCATTTTTAACACAATTTCCAGCCGAGGGTGTAGGGTGTAGGGTGTAGCACACGCACAAGCCTCGCACACTCACACACACTCGCGCAAATAGGAATGCACAAGATGATGGGGGAAGAAGAAGAGGCCAAAGGATGCTGGGCCTTGGAATGTTTGCACTGCTTGCCAACCGATTATTCGTCCTACTTTCACCTTTAATTTTGTAAAAGAGTCTGTCGTCCGCGCGGTTTGCTTTATACCGTTGCGAATATCTGTTTTTGGTTTTCGAAAAACCCAACGAAAACAAAAAAACAACCCGCCGCTAGCAAAGCAGCCACCCGCGCGCGAAGAAAAAAAACAACAATTCCCCAACAACAACTTCGGTTGGTGTGGCCATTCGACGCATTGACAGTGTGGCCATGTGGTGTATACATGATTTTTGCCATCGCATTGTTCTAATTCGTGGCTTGGTTTAAAATAACGATTTGTACACCAATTTTATTTTGATTAAGTATGTAGTGTTTTCCATTTTCAACAGAAGATACATAATTGTAGCCAGAGAAAAACAGAAAATCAAGCGAAAAAGCTGGTATTTTATACACAATTTTCCTTGGTCACTCTAAAGAGGGAGCTCTCGACCTATACCGATATATCGATAGGAATATCGAATTTAAAATTTAAATTTAGTGGCGGTTACTTTTGAAATAATTAATGGGAGAGTAAGTCTTTTACAAATCCCTTTGACTAAGAAAACAATACTCTAAAGAGAAGTTAAGGAAAGTAGAAAGATTGCAATCAGTAAATTGTTTCAATAATCCTTTATTTTATCGTTTCTTCTTTATTTAATAGAATATTATATATAATACGTATGTCAGAGTGGATTCTACTGCTACTGCTAGGGTTAGCTTAGTATGTAAGGTGGCCACCAATATACAAGATATTTAGGTAGTACATGAAATATTGACTAAGACAAGACTAAGCCTAGTGCTTTGATTATGATGAGTTGTTGTACATGAAAGCGATCACAATTGTCAGATGGAGGCGTGTGCGTTGACCTTAAGGATCTAACTAAGGGCTAGCATCTTTTAGGCACTTTTCGGTTTGCTGGTGCTCCTCAGCAGCAAGCTGGACAGATTGCTGAAGGGAAGTTCGAAGGCTAGGGAAAATAGGATGGAGGCCAAGTAGACGATGACTGCGAAGCCGCAGGTGACGACGCACTGTGACAGAAAGGATAAATAAATAGTTAATATTTAAGGCAATTTTATATTAAAAATATGCAACAAGTATTGCTTGAAGTAATTATTTTGGAACGTAATAAAAGAAAAAGTAAGCTTCAATAATTATGATTATGTCTTGAGTTGAGTTCAGTCTCGCTGGCAAATAATTACAATAATGAGCTCTCTTTATGAGACCCAGAAATTATTGCATCATCTAACATTTCTATCATAAGCTATGATTCATAACAATTAAATGTTGTGACGTTAAATCGTAAAATGCGGTTATTAATTTTAAATTAAATGTTAAAAAATAAAATTGTATAATTTAACTTAAAACTTACCAGCATAAAAGGATCTGCGTGCGTGCTGGCGTTTGTCAGGCTGAAGAACAAGGCAATGACCAGTGGGTTGAGGAGGTAAATGGCGTAGGAGAGTCTACTGACATGCTGGAAGCCCTTGGCCTCCAGGAGGCGTGACCACCACACCCCCCGCCCTCTGGCACTGCCGGCAATCATCCAGCAAACGCTCAGGGAGAAGAAGAAGCGCCCGAAAACGAACAGGCTGATGGACATAAAATATCCCAAATCCCGCTTCACCGTCGAGTAGATGCATGCGAAGAACACGATAAGTGCCAGGTGCCAGCAGCAGCGCTCCTTGGGCTCACTCAGCTCCGCCTGGATCTTGTTTTTCATCAGGGACCAGGCTGTGGCAGCTCCCAGGATGTAGGGCAGGACTCTGACGAAGGGAGACGTGTAGATCTCCGTGCCGGTGGCAAAGGCGGCATCGAAAGACAGCTGGAACTTTATACTGATGCCGATGCTGTAGGACCAGGCAATGGTGGCCACGAAGATAGAGGCCACAATGGACTTGGCTACCTTGGGATACCTTTAAAAACATACAAAAAATTTATATTTAAATTAAAATAAAATGTTTACTTAACACTCACTTGACATAAAGGAAGAGTAGGGCATTGGCCAGGATAAAGAACTGCATTTCGCAGGCCAGCGACCAGCTCCAGTTGGCGCACATGTCCCGGTGATCGAAGAGGTTCTGGATGAAGAGCAGATTCCGCCACCAGTGCCGGGAGCACATTTCATCGAACCGCTCGTTGATGTGGTAGACGGATACGTCTCCAATATAGGCATAGACCAGGTCCACAGTGGCCATCACCACCAGATACAGAGGTCCCAAGCGGAGGTATCGGTGGAAGAGCAGCTTGCCGAAGAGCTTCAGATTCTGGCCAAAACCATTGCGACGCACTGCCTCCATTTGCTGGGAGTTCCGGAGGAAGTTGTAAGTTTGCAAGAAGCCGCTGAAAACGAGTTACTTTTTAAGATTTAGTTTTAAATAAAAGACACTCTAATTACCTGATGGTGAAGAAGACATCCACAAGCAGGGGAGCCGAGGAAACGTACTGGAAAAACGCTTGCTCGGCGTAGGAGATTAGCACCGTTTTGTTGTGAACTGTGAAGTACATGAACCAGACCACGTGGAAGACCATGATCCAGATGGCGCACACTGATCGCAGGCCGTTCATCAGAGGAATTTCGTTCGGACTATTTTCGCGAACGGAGAATATTTTGGACCAGTTGGTGGGTACATCCCAGCAGGGTACGAATTTCTGGAACTTCTCCCACTGCAGCAGGGAGTGAAGGGCTCGCCACAGCTCGGATTCGGCGGGTGCCAGGCCCGGATCGGGCTCATCTGCCAAGGGGGCCAGCTTCTTGGCCGCCGTCAGCTGCTGGGCGCAGAGCATCAGGGCGCCCGTGGCCAGGATACAGGCCACCACCAGCCGGAAGCTGGCTCTCTCGAAGAAGTCCTCCTTCAGTTGAAGATCCTTCATGTATACCACTTCCGGGCGGATGTCGAAGATCTCATTCTCGGCGAACATTCCGGCTGTGACATAGTCCTGGGCGAGGCTCTTTACCTCCTCCGAACTGCAGGAGCTGGGCAGGCACAGGCCGATGTGGATGATCTGCTCGGACATCAGCTTGATCTCCACCTGCCAGGGTGAGCTGTGGCGCAGGTATATGACCCGATAGTCCATGTCAAAAGGTGCTTGTTGTGTGATAATCCCATAGTGCATAACTCGGTCGAAGTTCTTCGAGAGGGTTATTCCGACGGGACGTTGCACCCCTCGACAGGCCTCCCTGCTGCCCAGCCAGTAGTTCTGGCCATACACGAATCCGGAGGGCTTCGTTCCGGAGGCGTCCAGAACTGCGGGCAAAAACAAAGCGAACTTTAATTTTAGGAAATTTCAATTGCCTGCATGAGGTTTTATGTGTAAAGCTATTAAGTGTTTGTTTGTTAGCTGGACCCATGTCACGGGCGCCAGTTTAAATAGTGCCAGAATAATTTAGAATTAAGCAAATTTACGCAAGCGTCTCACTTGACTAATCTCAAATGCCAACCGATAGTAAAAGAGGGAGGGAGTCTATTGATCTTTTCATTAAAAATCGCTGTGAATCATACTCTGAGAGGTTTTTTATGATATTTTGTTATGAAGTGCATCGCAAGGTGCAAGTGCTTTATGGATGCCATTGATATAACAATCCATAAGTTGTTTAAAAAGATTAATTTAAAAAAACAACAAGGGTGTTTTCGACGCTATTGATATAACAGTTTAAAGTTTCCAAATACGTAAGACCGAAGATATAAGATAGAACTATTAAATGTTTTTATGATAAATATACATAAGAGCTACATCTTATATAAAAATTAATTGTATAATTATTACAAATCTACAATTATTAAGGTAAACCTTCAAATATATAACTTGGTTAAATCATTATTGTTACTTACCCTTCATGGCCCAGGGCTGCTTGCCGAGTATGCCACGCTGCACTTGCCGCAGCTGCGCGTGGCACTTCTGGCTAACGCTGCTCTCATTGGCCACTTTGGTTAGCCCAAATATGACCGAGGTGCGCGTTAAATGCTTCTCATGGGGCGAGTTAACAATTGCTGAGCTGGTGTCTGCCGCCAAAGCAGTTGGCTCTTCATCCGACAGCGATTGCGATGCATTGAGCTGATTCGTATAGTGCTGGTGCTGCTGCTGGTGGTGCCAGGTCTGCGAGGTGGTCTGATTGCTGGCGCCCTTGGCCAAAACTCCAAAATCCACGGTGAGGCCGAGCAGCATCAACAGTATCAGTGCCAGTACCGAACTCCAAGGCAGCGGGGTGCGCCTGATCTCCATGCTGCTGCCGTACTTAGTTGCCTTGGCTTATTTATTATTTGTTGTTAGTACACGGTGGGTATTGTGGCCGTTTTTTGTACCGCGCGCTTGTTTGGCTATCTCAAATGGCTTGTTTGATTGCCGTTTGCCGAAGGTCGCCGCACTACGATTCACTCAGCTCGCTTCAGGCCACGCCTCCTCCCGTCACGCCTGCTCGTCTCTGGCCTGCGATCGAAATTGGTTAATGTTTGCCAATTGATTGGGAGAAACTTTCGTTAGCCATCGTTAGTCCCAAAAGCACGTTTTCAAAAGCATTCGAGTGATTTCCCACTGACACACATTGCACCCTCACGCACTCTCTCCCCTCTCTATCACCCCCCGCTGGTGGCTTTTATGATTGCATTAGAATATTGCGCATACGCAGTGTTGCCGGATAAGACGGTTGAATAATCTGCATTTGCGGGTAAGTGATTTTAATTACAAAAAATGAAAGAGTAATAACTAAAAAATAGGTAATAACTATTTTTGTTTATTTAATCATGATTTGCATATTTCTCTGGGCTTTTAAAAAAATGATTTTTTTAGGTCATCATATTTGGCAATAGTTTGAACTTTCCAGTTAAATCGTAATTAGTGGGTCTGCTAAATAAAAATATTTTTACTAAATCAATTTTCTCATAAATTTTATTTTTATTATTAAAATTTTAATCATTTTATATTTTAAATAATAACTTTTAGCTACTTTATCTAAACTTATAAATACTATTTTTTTCACAGTGCATAAAAGAAAACAAATAAAGGAGACTCAGCCCACGGACAACACTACCACTCCCCCCACACTCCGCTCTCACCTATCGATTTCGCTAGAATATTACGCATACGCCGCGTAAGTCCATCACCGGTTGTTGAGCCGCCGCCGCAAAGAGGAGAGATGCCGAAAGGCGAACCAACAAAGTTATGCAATAATTAACATATAACACATGCGTTAATAATTTTGCATTTAATTGTGTTTTGATGGTGTGGCGTCCGCCGTGTAGCGCCGCCAAAACAAACGGCGCAGGGGAGTAAAAGTTTTTGAAACGCAGCAAAAAGATAAACAAACCGAGGGGCTCAACCCAATTCCGATGGGAGTGCGAGGCGGCCGGAGACTAAGGTTCAATTGATTGCCTGCGTCCGCGTTGCCGGGCGACGCGCTTGAGTCTTTCTGTTTCGATTTGAGTTGTTTTTTCGGTTCATTTTTGTTGGTTTTTTGGTGGCGCCCTCGAGTGAAGTCTGCGCAGGTGTAAAGGCGGCAGAGACGCCAGCGGCGGCAGAGTCAGCTCAGCTCCATTGATTTCGACCGGACAACCGCTGACCACACACAATCGGTGGCTTGTTGTCGTTGTTGTTTGTGAGCTGGCTGCTGCCCTGCTGACGCCTTTCGTTTTCGCTTCGAGACACACTCACACAGATAAGCTCACTCATACGTAATAATTCGCAGTTTATTGTTTATTATGACCAAAGGCCCGCGTAATCCAAATTAACGAACAAAAACGCGGCCATAGAATTAGGTGTTGCATTGTGGCAGATTCAATTAGCGGATTGTACAGTTAGATACGCTAGTGGCAAGTTCTGAGTTTTTTTATGGGGTGTTAAGTGGCAAGATAAGAGGATTTGAGTTTTAATCTCTTGTAAAAAAAATAGATTAATTGAAGAGGAAAATAGTTATATTTTTTATAGTTTAATTTAAATTTAAAGCTTAAAAAAAATAATGAAATTATGTCAATAAATTCCAACTTTTTGTTATGACATTTTTATGACACCTCTTTGTTGCCTTTTTTAAGGCCCATAAAAAAGTATTTAATGCCTCAATTACCTTTGCAATTAGTTTTGCAAAGAACGTTGAAACCCTAATTTGGAACACGCTTTTTTTCTCACTGTGCACAGCCAGCGTTTTTTGCTCGTTTTCTCGCTTTCCTAAGCAATCTTTTTGTTGGTTTTGCATAATTTAGAGGCTTGGAGGCTGCTTCTTTTGTGGCAAGCGCAGCGCGAGACGCCCATCGATGGATATGTATGGACTTTGTCTATTGGGGGAATTTCGAAATATGTTTGATCTGCATTTACATAACACCCGTACACCGATACAGATACAGATACGAATTCCAAAACATCAAATTGGTGTGCGAAGAGTGCGGGAGAGAGTGAGGGAGAGTTCGGATTGCGATGCGGATCCACCAACCTGATGGTGGTTCGGTTATGGGATGCTGCTCCCAGGGTGGGTGCCTCTTATAAGAATCCAATTAACAAGTCTTATTTGCCCAGAGCAGAGAACACTCAAGACACTTACTTAGATTTACGATGTTTAACTGATATTCTGTTATTTCTGCCGCCGACTCAACTGGCTGAGCGCTTTTATTTCGCTTAACTGGCTTTATTTTCACTTTTTCCTACATTCCGCTTGTAGTTAAGATAACTTTTATTGAGACATTACCGAGATGAGATCCGCGTGTCTCTGATTTTTCTTTCAATTTTTTTGTTATTTGTAATTTTTGTGTTTTTTTTTTTATTTTAACCTGGACGTTAAACTTGGACTTGGACCGACTTTCGTTTTCGTTTCTTTCTTCAGCTGGCTGATAAAACGCACTGCACAACAGATTAGCTGGCTGCTGACTACTTGCCTGCTTCTTTCTCTTTCGTGGCTTCTTTTAGCCTGGCCCTGCAACTGGCTGGTTGGCGACTCTGCTTTTTTTTCTGCTTTTTCTGTTGTGCTGTGCTGTGTTGACGTTAACCGAATTTCGTTTTCATTTTTGCTTAAATTTTACGATGAGGGCCACGGCAACGGCAGCGGCGACGGCGACGCTTGCAACGTTTTGGAAACAACTGTGCGCCGCTGCATTTTGGCTCAAAGTTTTATAAACTTGGTCGCGCTGGTCAGTAGTGAGTCTACGAGCAGAGCGGTCAGCAGAGCCATCCGCAGCAGCCACAGCAACACGGCACAGCAGCCGAGAGATAAATCAACAATTGGAATTTCAGTCTCAAGATCAACAAAAGGCGAGAGACTCTCGACTCCCTACGCGCCCGAGTCCGAGTCCGAGTTCGAATCCGAGTCCCCGAGTCCGAATCCGAGTTTATGGCTCCAGTCCGCAATTGTCAGTGGACGCTTTTGCCTCCAAAGCGACTTCGGCTCTTAGCTTGTTCAATGCACGCACATTTTTCTCGCTCTTTCTCTGGCTCTTTCTGGCCATCTCTTTTTTGGCCTGGTCAGACCCTTCAATCACTCACAATCCCCAACAAACTGATGACTTTGGCATTCCCCTTTGGGGAATATTTGGCATTCTGAAATTATGGTATTTTATCTTGACAGTTTATATTTTCTTTAAATGGCCAGTTAGCCTCTTTCCATATAAAAGTTACAATTAATTGCATCAGCATAGGGTCTGTAGGCTAACCTGTATTTTGAGCCTTAAAATTACATTTTAATTGGATTTATTTTGGTTATTTTAAGGCCTAAGGCCAACAGGTTTTCGATTTTTGAACGGAATTTTACTGAGATGGAACTAAAGTAAATGATTTTAATAAAAGATGAGGAAAACCATTGGGGCATGCCTTGGGGGATATGATTGTGTATAGTTTTAGTTTATTTATTTTTTATTAAACTTAAATATCTACTATCTATCATCGGATAGTTCTTACAATTTCTTTTATTGTTAAATTTATAGTTTTAGCCGATTTTACACTATTTCATTGAAGTTAAATTTGTTTTTATATTTAAAGTATGTAAATGAAAAACTTAAATATTTTAGACCTTAAAATTAACTCTTTCTAAAATATAATTGTTTTTTATAAACATATTTTCGTTACAATATTTTGTAAAATTATCCTAAAATGAACAACATTGACAAAAAAATTCAAAATTCGAGTTGAAAAATAACGGTCTTATTTTCGAACCAAGTTTCCATTCCATTCCGACAGAGGTCGTTGCCGAAAGCTCTCCACCACACCTGTCTTTCACCTGAAAAGCTTAAGCCTGGCTTTTAAGCTCAAAGTGATCGGAATTTATTCTCTGAGACGACTCTCTAGCCTTCGGGTCGTTTCAAACATGTTCAAACATGTCGTGTAAAGCGAGAGGTTCATAAGCACCTCTCGCTCGCGCTCATTGGAGCAATACCCAAGCTGATCCACAGGCCGAACGTGGTGAGAGCGAACTGAAAGCTCGAGCTAAATGTATCTGTGTATCTGTAGAATATCAAGTCGTATCTGAAACTCATTTTTAAACTCACGCGCGCGCTCAACGAAGAAGCATCGAAGCCCGGACATCCCCATCGAAAAGAGGGGCCGCGCATGCGAATTTCCGATCATCGCCCACCACCCCCGCCGCCACAACGAGTGCGAAAGAAAGAGAGAAAGAGCGGGTGAGAGAGATAGAGTTAGAGAGAAAACTACGATCGTCACTTGCCAAACTCCAATACCAAAAACCGTCGTGGGTGCTGGAATGAAACCGAAAAATGCCCGAAATTCATGAAAATATTTCATGAACCAAAAAGCTGTGTTTTTATCCGATTTCTTATTAAGTGCCAGTGTCATCGTGTGTGTAGTATATGTGCTAAAGAATATTATCGAGCGACAAGTGCAGAATGAAAATCATAAACAAAACAACAGCAAAACAGGCAACAAGTTTTTTTGCGTAGAATTCAACGACGGCTACGGCGAAATTCCAAGTAAACAACAACAAGATACCAATCCGAAAGCCTGTTGTGCGTTTTGCCGTTTTGTGGTTTTTTTTTCGTTATTATTGTTGCAACTCGTTTCGGTTTAAAGTTTTTGTTGTTTTTTATCAAAGCCACGAAGCGGGTCAAATGCATAAATAAACAAGCGAAATGCGCTGTGAATGAAACGAAACGAGATGTTGTTATTATTTGGCCTGAAGCGAAATTAATTACACAGTGCATTGTCATTGCAAAAATTGTATCGCAGTATCTGTATCTCAATCAGTGAAGTTTTCATAAAAGTTGCGGGTCGCATCTGCCTGCTTGTCGGAGTATCGCCGTCCCGCTCAGACCCCCGCGCACAGCTGCCGAAAAAGCTCGGCCCAAAACCAATGAGTGTATCTGATAGATGCGTTTGCCACCCGAGGAGCGTCTGTGGCACAAACTAAGCCACTCTGGATCGCCGACACCAATGGCAGCTAAAGTGAGTTGTGCCTATCCCCGAAATTCCGATTAGATCCATAAGCGAAAGTGCTGACCATCTGCATGGTATCTGAGCGCAAAAGTATCTAAGTATCTGACAAATCGGTTCTCACGACACACAAAACCGAAGTACAAACACCGTGCACAGACACCTTTGAACTTTAAAGCGGGAGAAGGAGAGTGCAAAATCGGCGTGTAACGGTGCCGCAGCCAAAACCAAAGCCAAAAGCAAACAGACATCAATGAGCAATTGGCAAAAAAAACATAACAAACTTAAGCTACAAAAATAGAGAAAAATGCAGCAGCAAAAACAGTCCAAAACCGGGCCCACAAAAAAGGTTCCAGGCTAAAACAACTGTTACAGCACCAAAGTTGCACATGCCACGGTGGGATTGGGGCATGCGATTTGTTTCCAGAATTTGCGAGAACCAATTGGGAAGAGGGTTAAGATGTAGATTTAATAATTAAGTTTAATTGTTTTGGGAATAAAGTAACCAGTTTTAATAATGTTTTCTCTTTACAAGTTAAGGAGAGATTGTTTTGTTTTTAAACATTTTCTGTTTAATTAAAAAACCATTTTGTTTCATAATAAATTATACTTAAACATGACTCTTCAATATAGTTTTTGGCTTGGAAATGAAACTTTTTGGCATATTTATTTAAAAAATAATTAATTTTTGGATATGCCCTGTGAGAACGACACCCACTGTCCCCTACTGACTGCATTTACTGGCCATGTCTCTAACTGTAATGGACATAGACAGTCGCGTACCATGGCGCACTTGTCGCAAAACAGGTTTAATCTGCCACTGGTGGCTGGTTCTGTAGTTCGCCGAGTTTTTTTTACGATAGCCAGCCGCTTTAGCCAGTGAATATATGTGTTTTTGTTATTAATGGTCCATGCATTTTTCCATATTTTCCTGCTGACCTCCGACGGTCTGCAGGGGCAAAATGTATTCGGAATCGGAATCACCTTGCCGTTCTAATTTGCCAACTGCCACCGCCAGTTGCAATAATTGGAGCGTGGCTAATGTGTCTGTGGGGGCCCCGGGGAGAAAAAGGCCAGGGGTCGAGCTCATTAGCTTGGCCCGGCTAAGATCGGGGAGCTCTACTCTAAGCCTGGGTGGCACGCCCACGCAGAGCCTATGCAGAGAGAGGAAAACTCTCAAGAAGTCTAGGAATATTAGACACCATAAAAGTCCTGTTTCTATCTCCAAGCCATGGTTCTTTGTGAGCTGGTCTCAAGTGTCTAATTTTAAATTATTAATCACCCCTTCATGTGTTGCATTTTTTCCCATGTATGAGAGCCGAGCTAGAACTTTGCACTCCGCATGGTTGGCAGCTTGTTTAACATTTAAAAATAAACTTATCATAAATCGTGTAAACGCAGACGAAAACACAAACAACACGACCAGAAACAGTGAATGCGAAATGAAAACTGTGTGAACATTTGGCTCGGATTGAAATTGAAAAGTTGTTTGGCCAGCCGCCGAGTTGACCATAACCATAACACGGTGGCAATTGGAAGCGTATGGCTTAAAAGACGCCACCGATCTTCCCGCTAACCGGTAAACAGAGACCAGAAAGCGGTAGCCGAAGCCAGCAAGCGGTATGCGGATCGAACCCAGCTGGTAACCGGACGCTGCAGTGCCGGAGCATCAGTATCGCCAGCTAATTGCATTGGAAATGGATGCTAACGGAGCCGTTAATGTGACGCCAATGGAGCATTAAGTTGCTAGTTAGCCGCCACTTGTGGGTCTTCGTTATGCAACATCAACAACGGCAAGTGACTCACTCCAGTGGCAGACCAGAGATTGGGTTGCCTAGGATCGAGTTGGGTTTAGGAAAAAACATTTAAAAAGCGATTTAAGAGCTTATTGAGCTTCTGAATACATTTAAAAAGTAGTTCTACAAAGTACACTTTTCTAGCAGCTACTAAAATGTTAAAGCAATGTCCTAATTAAGATATCATGCTTTGTCACAAAGGCTCTACTGCTACGGCAACTGATTGGTGTGTTCTAGGGAGCGGCACGTGCACTTTGCACTAATTAACTAAACAGCGATCGAGCTACCCGTTCGTTTTAATGGGCACTTTGTAAGGCAGTTTAAAGTACTTCACTGCTTTACTGTTTACCTGTGAGTCATGGGCGCGTCTAGAAATTCCCTACAAAATCGGTTACTGTAGCAGTGCTATAAATTGTGCCCCCTCCCTGCTGTTGACTTCAATCCACCCACTCGAGAAATCACGGAGCGGCACCTAAAAAGTGCACAATATACGGCAAAGCCTTGAGCTTGACAAAAGAATTGCAACAAAGCGATCTTAGACTTGGTGGGAGGTGCACCTAAGCACTCCCTGACCCACTTCGTCCCACTTCTCCGCCAATTGTCATGCTAATGGTTTATAAAATATATTTCCATAATCATCCTATATGGGATGATGTGGTGTCATAAAGTCAGACTAACTTATTGAATTCCAGCAATATCGCTTATAGAGAAAGATGAGAATGTGAGTTGCCCCGCCCGTTTTAAGAAAAACCCATATAAGCAAGTTAATAATATCGATAACAATCCGGGTTCTACCAGTTTCTCAGTGTTTTCCATTTATTTATGGATCTCAGTTTCAAACTATGATTGAGATATTTGGAAAATGGTAGACTACCGCAAGATATTTTGCAAAAGTGCTCTGGATTGGTAAGTGTGCCAAAAGGCTGGTTATCTAATCCGCGCTCCAATTGTCTCAATCACAAGCAATTTGTTTGGAAAAAAACAACACTTTCCTTCCCCTTGGCATCACTTGCGCTTTCCTTCAGCCTTTGCATAACCACACACGCGAATCTCGCATCGCTATCCCCTTTCAAAGCCCCCGGTCAGGTCCACACACTCCACATTGCCTGACCGCAAACTGCAAATTTGCCTTAATGACTGCGCCGGCACGTTAACTGTCATTTTCAATCAATTCGCATACCCCATTCCCCCCTCTCTCTGTGGCCATATAGAGATATATCCGTTGGCCAAGCACCTAACACAGTTTTAAGTGCAGCCCATTAATTTTCAGCGCTTTTTAAACTCTTGCACAAACGGAGATGCGGACTGAATGTTACCAATCATCTAAATGTTCACCCCCTGGGGGATATTAAAAATATTTCGAAGAAACCATCCAACTAGCGGTCACTTCTTGATGTTTACCGATCGGATTAGCCAATCCGGCTAATCCAATCTCCGCCATAGCCATAGCATCCGAGCAAATATTTGTCCACTTTTATAGGAATTTTTGCGAGTCTGGCGGGTTCCGAGAACCAAACGTGTAAAAATCCACCATGTTAGTGATTATATATGTGGCTAACAATGGGGCATTCTTAGCTACGTGAGTTCGCAGCGCCACAAGTGTATGGCTGGGTTCAGGGTTAATTATTCTATTGCACGCTTCGACTCAGTCCTAAAATCGCACTCGAGCCCAGATTGAGCCTCGGAACTCGGAACTCTGAACACAGCATTCAGCCAGAGCCAAGTGTAAAGCAAAATTATGCATTATTTGTATTATTAAATTTGTCGCTTGTTTGCGACCAGACACACAGGCCGACAGCACACCCAAGCGTTAGTTACTTAATATTTATTCTACATAATTATTTTATTACCCAAAAGGAAGTTGACGACATCTGCTGTCGATTCTGTCATGCGTCGCTTGGAATTCAAAATCGTACAGAGAAGAAGACTTCACCTTCATGGTTGAGAAAATGCTTTGAAATACTCATGAAGTCTGAGCAAATTTTCATCATATTTTTAACGAGTTCATAGTCTTAATCTCTTTATTTGCTGGGGAATTTCCTGGGTACTAGATGCTTATGAATTTATAAGCGGCCACGCTTACTATCTTGTTGCAACAACTCTTTAATTAGCCGACTGCTTTCTAATTATTCTCTAATCGATTATGGATGGGATGCATTCCTGACATGCCCGGGTACTTCCTCGGCGCCACTGAATAAGCACATTAATCATTCAATGGTTTTGAATGAAAGTCCCCCAAGCGGCGTGGCAAGAAACATCTAGCAGATGGCTTTTTAATAACAGGCTACCCATCGGATGCACTTCTGCCAACGGATTGCAACAGAAACTGTCAGCAAAATTTGCATTTGTTTACGAGTGTGTTTATGCGATCCGCTGATCGCTCCCGGCTGATAAAACCGCGCCGATTGATAAACATTTTTAACTGGCCGTGTCGTGTCTTTGCTCGTCCACGATTTCCCAACGCCAATTTGCATGTTTAATCATCTGTGGCCAAGTTTAACCCATTGTTCGGCACAATAGAAAAATGGCAAAACAAAGCCGCAGTGTGGGCGTTTTTGAATCTATTTTTTTTCTCGTTTTTTTCGTTGCTTCTATTTCGAGATGGAGATTTTTTGCGGCCTGCCCAGAGACCTGCCAGAAATTCTTTCGCACGCTCACCTCGAACGTAATTCTCGGCTCGATTTTCGGTCGGGTTCTGAGCTTTTTTGTCAAGCTGCGCACTTTATCAATCATCGAAAGAATCAAGCAAACAGCGCGAGAACCACTTCGGAACTCATCCAATTGTAAGCCACTTGAAAGTATTTCTGTTCACTCCAAAGACGTTGATTGAGCCGGAGAGTCAGTTTGGCAAAAAAAGGTGATTTGCTATTTTCGCATACCCTATAGGCTGTCTAGAAGGAAGTATTCACCAACCATCTACCCACATCTACAATAAAAACCATATTTACCTTTTGTAAAGACTTCCCATAAGTAAAAACCAAATAACTTTTTTAGAGCCATACCCCTAATGGGTATCTTGGTGTTTGAACAGCCTCTCGTATCCGCCTTGCTTGTTTGTAATCTTATTGCGCGCTTTGGCTGTTAAGTTCTAAACTCGATGCTGATGTTATAACAAATTAACAAAAAATATAATCACATAAAAACGAGCGCGACCGAGCGAGTCAATGGCATTTCTTATAATTAAACTGGGATCGAGCTTAATGAGCCAAACTCGGCGGCAAACTCGACAAACAAAAAATCTCTTCGCATTATAGCCAAATTACGAGAAACGTATAATTTAAAAAATGGTTATCATGTAGCTAGCTTTTTGCGACTGTTCTTTGATCATCAGATCGGCATTAGCACCGCCGCACCACCATCATCATCATCAACATGCAAATTTCTTTCTTTTCGGCTTTTCTTACATGACATCCTGCTCGGGTCAATTAATCATGGGAACTGCCAAAGACCTCAGAACGGGCCAAAAAAAAAAAAAGTTCTTAAGCCTAGGTTTTGTCCAACGAGCGTTGAACTTTCGCTCATCCGCTTTGCTCATCACTACACTAGAAAGGTTCTTGGGCCAACGCTTGTAAAAATAGAAATGCCATAAATGCCCGACCATAATTCATCAGCATAACAAAGAACAAGGCCTTACTGATCTGCCACTGCGAGGGTCAAACTTTGGACGCTATTCCCCCACTAAGGCCTGGGCTTATTTCTTTAAGCCACATTACGCAAAAGTGATGCCGCACCCAGGCATGAAGGCTTCTTGTCTCGGGCCGAGTCGAGTGGCACTTTATGCCGCATACCAAATCGGGTGAAATTGTCAACGTAATTTTGCGCAAGTCTTTATTTTTCCTTTACTTCGTTTTAATTGATTCCTCGCCGCACAGCCAATGACACACATTGCCATAAAAATTCATAGTTGCTTATGTTTTAATGGCTAACGACAAAACAAAAAAGTTGAGCAAAAAGAAAAAAACGAAACTGTCAGGCTGCGGCCACAACAGGGCGTATGCGTGATCGGCTTTGGATTTGGACTGGGATTTTATTGAACCGCTGAACGATCGGCTGGGCGACCTCAGTTATCACTCTTACTTACCGCGAATTATAATTGATGTTTGCCCATGGGATGGCCAAGTCAAGCCGAGCCAGCCAAGCGGCTTATGTGTTCGCTTTTAGGAGGGACCTTAGCTCTGGGTTATCTGCCCCGACATGTGTCCATATGTCTGACATGAAAAAAACTTGGATCTAAAGTGGCCATAACTTTTATTTTGATTTTTTTTTGGCAGGCAGTAGGTACGCTTCTAAAATGTAGAAGTTATGGCCAAGTCGCTGGCTTGACAATGGGCATAAATTAGATACTTTAATTGGCTGGCGAGAGTAAAGTAAGACATCAGGTAGTCAAATGGGTTGCCAAACTTAATGGCTGACGTTATTAGAGTCGGTGGTATGTGGGCTGATTCACTGAATTTCTCGGCAAAATCTTTATATTTCCCACCAACAATATTTGGCATCTCCGAATTAGTTACAAAACACTACTAAATGGGATAAAATTTGAATTTTATGAGGAACAGTTTGTATATGAAGCAAGAGTTTAGTGGGTCAAATGAGTAACCTATCGGGGGCTTGAGTTTTAATACAAGTTTAAGCTTGGTCCCTCCATGCAATGACTTTTCTTTCTCAATGCTGCGATTTTCGCTGCGTTTTCCTTGACTACTTTTGTACCAATCGCCAACATTTTACTAATGCACTCCGATCTCTCTTCCGACATTTGCAGCAACGGGCCGGCGTACGATTTCCCAAAGCAGCAGCACAGATAAGTCGACAGCACGACTTGAATTATTGCACGCAACAGCGGCAACTGCAACAGCAACATCAGCCACTCCGGCGGGCAGAGAAAGGGGAGAGGCTGCGGCAGGCGATATAGACGCGCAGCTTCATTCTACAAAACAATTGTGGAAAAGTGGGAAACTGCGAGAGTGTGTGTGGCAGTGCAAACGAACAATAGAAAACCAGATAGAAAATCAGCAGAGAAAACAATCAGCCGAGAAAAACACACAGCACAGCAGAGCTAAACAGAGCAACAGCAACGAAAACTTAAGTACTTTTGTTTGTTTGAGCCTTATATTTTTTTTTGTTGGTATATGCTTCGGTTACGATGTCGTTGATGAAAATTCATCGAAGCAATGAATCATTTTGCTGTTGCTGGTTGCTCTTGTTGGCTGTGGCATTGTTGGCTGTTGAGGCGGCAGCAGCGGCGGCTTTAAGTGAAACGCACACGAATGCAACAACTAATGGTGCAATTAGACAGCCAGCCAGCCAGGCTGCATCGGATTTGCAACTTCAACAGCAACTTCAAAACCAGCTGAATGCGACCGCCGGCAACGGGGACGGCGAAAGCCGAAATTCAGCGGAAATTTTCAGCCCCGGCGATGTGGGTAAGTTTTCTAGCATATTACACACACGAACACTCACTCCGCAAACAGACTGAGGGGGTAAAAAAAAAAACAGAGAAAAATTGCCAACTAGCCAAAATAAATCTATGCCAATTATTGACCAACTGCCAGCCAGCAGACGTAGCAACAATCGCCGGTGCAACATTCGCTCGCGAGTTTGCTGGCGAGTGGAAATGAACAAAAAACAATTGGCCAAAAGCCGAAGAAGCAGCCGCGGCAACAATAAGTGCAAGCCATTGTGGCATTGGCCAATCTTTTGCATTTGAAAGCCAGAAGTGGTTGTCAACGTTTGAGGTTGGTTATGAGACAGAAAGGAATGGGTTTTATGGGCCGGTTTCCTTGCATTCAATTTAGTGGGGGATCGTTGACGGTTACTGCCTTTAGCCTCCATCAACAGGAACATAAAAAGGTTTTAAAAATTTACGGTTGTCATAGAGGAATTTAATGAGACCACTAAACGAGTGGGGTATTTAGATTTTTAGAAGACTTTAGACCAGTTAGTGACTTTTATTCTAGTTGATATTCAAGAATAACCACATTCTTGGCTCACAATGGCCCTTGATCTAAATATGGAAGCCTCTCCTACAATTTGTAAAGGTCTTGGCCAAAAAATGTGACCCATTTCTGACCCCCTCAAGCCTGTGAAGACAAAGATTCAATTGCACAGATAAACCCACAGCATGTGGAGCCCCTTTGGATATTGAGTTGCAACTATCGAAAATATAAAACCGTTCTGCAAGGGCAAATGTCGAGGTGAAGATAGCCGTAGCGAGCCTTTCATAAACATATTCAGAGTCTTTAGAGCTGCAAGTGGATTGATTAGACCGGCTCTTTTGTCCATGGCTGCCTCGCGCACTCATAAATGTAAACAGTGATTGTTATTTCAATTAAGTATTTTCATAAACAATTATGTTTGGACTTGGTGATTTTTCGAATGCGCCACAGCGTGGGTGTCAGCCAGACTGTAGTTTGCATTTAAATTCGGAATGGAAATGATGTTTGGAATTTGAATTCGAATGGACGACTCGAATGTGTATTTTATTGGAACAAAGTGTCGGGCCTAAGACTTTTTTGTGGCGTCTGGACCAGTAACACTTAAGCTATTCGGCCACATCTTTATTCATGAACGTTTTTTTTCTGTTCGGCAAACACAACTATTTTTACTACGTTTTTTATTGCTGGCCAAAGTGGAGATAAACCGCCGTGGCCCAGAGCTAACTAAACAAACGTTAATGCATTTTGATTATACTTATACTTAATTTATGCACATTAATATATATATTTAGTTGTCCGGCCTAAGCCGACAATGTATGGCCATAATTTCGGGTTTCCTTTCGGCCAGACTCTTACGAAATGCACTTTTCGAGGCTTCCCTCCGAGCTGGTGGCCTGGCCAGTTGTAGGTGTCGTTGTTGGCCACTTGAGCACTCGAGAAACTCGGCCAAAAATATCAATATTGGTGTGGCTCGGTCCCAGTTCGAAGTCTCCGTTGCTGTGCTCATTACGCTTACCTGTTTCTTTTCTTTTTCATTTTCAATTTTTTTTCTTGAGAGACCTCATGTGCGTCCGTTGCGTAATCCCACTCGTTTAGCAGGCGTAGTGAAGCGTTGGCAGCTCGGCCCAAAGCTCCCCGAGCAGAAGAAGAGTTGCCCAAAGAGCAAATCTGAAAAGTCAACAAAAAGTCAGACAACCAGTCAGCCAAGTGCATTCGGGCCAGGTCTGCAGCTGCACTGAAAAATTGGGAATCAAAATGAGTTTACGAGTTTTTCTCTTTCAAAAGTGTTGTGGAAGCCAAAGCTGAAGAAGCGTTATCACAGAGTCAGATAATAGAATTTAACAACTTAATTTCAACAAGCCAAAGAATGGCAAATTATATAATGTTAGGTCTATTAAATCTTAAAAAGCTGTGAGTCAGGAAATCAAAGTCACCCCGCTAAGGTCTTTGGGTGAATAGCCTAAGAAACTTTAATCACACCAGACAGACACAACAAATATAAAGTAAATTCCACAACTTTAAATCTCCGACTACAGCACTTTATATAACAACAAAAAAAATACCCGAATAATAGCTAATTTACTTCATATTTTTCTCCATGCGCCAGAGATTTGGGTCTCGTCTCAACCGGGGCGTATACGCAATATGAGGGCGTGCATCAATGTGGGAAAGATGGAGAAACAGCGCCGGAGAAAGAGGCAGGGCCAGAGGAGGCAGTGGAATCATTGTTACCCAAACTAAAAACAACTGCAGCCGGGTAAATATTCAGACCTTTCACGCTGGAAGGGGCACCTGCCTACCGTATTACGTACTTTGATTCGGATTCGGCTCTCACTCTGCTCCACAACCCGCCTATATGTACCGACAAGTATTCAATCAAAATATTTGCCCAGTTCATTATTTGATGGGCTCAAAGCCGAAATGTGTAAACAGCCCGGGAAACGGCCTGTACGAATATCCGTTCATACACTCTATAAAAGATCTCCGTCACGGAACTAATCGATCGGGGGGTAGAGTTCAGCCGAGTTGGACCGTGATCGGATGGCAAGGCCAAGAATTATTTACATATAATTATGTAAAGTTTTCAACTGGGAAGCTGGCTGAAATGGCAACTAAAACAACAAACAAACAATGGGTAAACGGAGAATAAATATTATTTTCAAAAAGATCGTACTTCGGAGATAAATCAAGAAAAACAATCATATTTTTGCGGCTCGGAATGAGTGTTTTTTAAAACTAACCATAAATCGATTTTAATATTGATTAAATTATACAATTTATACAATTTCGTATTTCCTGCACATTTATATTAATTTCGCTTGGCTTTTTGTTGCTTTTCAATTCAATTTGATTTGAAGACCCCATTCCACGATGGTAGCTTTGTGGTTTGGCTAGGAAAAGGAAATGAAATGCGCAATCTGTGTTTCGGCTAGCCGTGGCTAAAATCAATTTTTTGTGTGTGTTTTGCCTTATTTTTATATAAAATGTTTATAATTTCTTTTTATTAACTTTCGTTGCGAAAAAAAGTTGGCCGCAGGGGGGGAGTTTATTGAACCCTTTGTCCCAGGTCTATCATTTGGCTAATTTCCTTTCTTTGTCTTCGCTGCCATCTGTCTTGGCTTGGTGGGTCGGGTGCGTGATTAATAATAAAACCGCTGGTGACCCACAACTGCAGGGAAAAGGGTTACGCAACTGCGATGATTTAGTGGGGACTTAATTAAAATCCGTGGGACAAAAGAAAGCGGCCAAGAGCTAATGATGGGGGTGGTGCAAAGTTTTAGTTTTCGTTGCGTAAATAGCCGATGAGCCACTCTGGGATGCTACACTCTCTGATGCGGCTCTCTGGTTGCTGCCGCTGCCGCTGATGATGATGAACATGTGCCACGCCCCTGGGCCATTTGCAACGCCTCAATGCACAGCTACAACAGCACGGCGATGAGTATTGAAAACTTTTCAGGCCGAGCTCTGAATTCGCCAAGCCAAACAAAAAAACGGAAGCCCCCACCGAACCTCGGCACAATGGCAGCCAACGTAGAAAATCATGAACACAACAAAACTTTGCAATTATCCAACATTGCAACCTGCTGCCTGTTGGCCGTATTGTTGTTGACCATTTAACATATGCGCGTTTGTCTAGGGCTGCACATTGAAATGGAAAACAAAGTGGAAATCGGTCTCCGGTTTACGGCTGCCCGTAATTGCGCAATTAAAAGGTCAGGCTCTCAGCCTGATAGCTTTGTCGAGTGATTTCAGACGCTTTATATCGCCGGGTTTTGGGTGTCAGCAGCACCAACAGCAGCAGGTCTGTCAAGGCAGCCAAGGGTTAATACCGCACCAGGAAACTAACACTTAAACTGAAACTAAAACTACACCAAAAGCCAAAACGATTCATTTAGCGGCATTTCACGACAACTTCAGCTCCGTTTCCATTTCCGCATTGACATCCGCGATGCTTTTGGCTTGCATTTCATTTCATTTCTTCGTTTTTGGCCCGATACTCGGTACTGGTACTGCCACTCGTAGTACCTTTGCCATTTCTTTTGGCTTCCTCACGTCGTCGATGGCAACTGCACTTCCTGCATTCGACAGCATTTTTCTGCACCCACAAGAGTTGGCTGGGAGCGCTGGCTAAATCTCCTTTTTTGGCTTAAATGTCGAAATGCTCCTTGGAAACAATTTAAAGTGCAGATAGTCTGTATAAAGTTTTTAATTTTTATTTTAAATTTTATATACTATTTCAATAAAGGAAGTTAAAAATAAATAATAATAGGATCGATAAATACGGCCTTTTCTGGTCTGTTTAAATATTCAGGCTTTTAAGCTACACCCTCGCCAAAAGGAATTCCCCGTTATGGTCAAGGAGCCGTGTGGCATTTGCCAATTTTTGGCATTTCGTTTCCATTCGCGTTGCATGCTTCGATTTCACATTAGAAATGCTTTCGATAGGCGATTCCAGTGCAAAAAACATGTCTTGCATGTCGGCAGCTCGGTCAGTAAAAAAAGTTAAAGAAAAAAAAAATATAAGAAAAAAGGCAAAGTAACAAAAAAATAAAGAGCCGAAATATCCAAACACGTTTTAGCCATGAACGTGGGATATTATAGGATAGGGTGCAACTGCTGCACTCTGCAAACGAAAGCGAAAAACGAGAAACATGGTAAATAAAACGGTGCGGCCAGAAAAATTGCAACGAAAGTGGAGAAAGTTTTTTGTTTTCTGCCAAGGCGGCATTTAAAAATTGTATTTATGAACTGTCTTCGGGTTGTGTGTGGTTATGAGTCTGCCTGTTGCCTTTTTGCCTGAGTCTGAGTGTGTATTTATGCACTAAGTTGTGCAAATACCGGGCCGAAACCAGAAAGCAAAAGTGAAGCTGCGACGCCTGAATTAGTGCCAACGAATTAATGAAAGTTTTCAGCGTTTTACGTTGATTGAATTTGCATTCGCCAAGCTTGGATTGCTTTCTTTGCCGGCCAGGAAACAGCTGGAATAATTAAGAAAGTGATGAGTCAAGGTCGCTGGTGATGGATTTTCTGAGGAATTTGCGGTAAAACACCTTTTTAGTTTATTCCACGGGTTTGATTGACCATTATTTTCCGGCTAAGGCTCTTGTAAACCTTTTGTTATTCGCTCAATAGTGTAGCCACGAAATTGTATTAGGTAATGCGTTAATGATTGTTGAGTATTATAGCCTTACACCTTTTATTTATAGTATTCATTAAGCCTTGCTTCTAAAAAAAAAATAAAGAAATTCTAAAAGTTTACAATAGTATTTAATTTGAAAAGTTCTAGAGAATATTTCATCAGGCATCGAAAAACCATTCTTTTTAGCCTAAAAAGGTCTATGTGTCATGGCTAGTTTGGGCGGAAATTTCCAAATTTCGGTTGTCAATTCGGTTAGACTCCAATTTGGCTTTGGCGGGCTGTGCAACGTTGCGTATGATTGACATTTGTGTCATAGCCGCATATGTGATTATGAATTTTCCGCTCAATGAATGAAATTTCATAACTTCGAATGTGACACCATTAAATAAGTTTAGACAATCGAATCAAATACAGCTGTCAGCACGATCAACTGCATTGCGTGTTTGGATAGCTCGATAGCTATATGTGTGTTTTGTTGGCTGGAAGTGAGTTATTTCTGTAGTTTTTTGTATATTACTATTTGTTCGTTTGTCAATTAGCAATGAACAAACTGCAAAGTAAGCTGGTAATGCGAGTGCGACTGAGACTGTCTGCCTGCCAGTCCCTGCCCACTCGTGTCAGTAATTTATTTTTAATTAAAAGTTCTAAACAATAGCCAAGACATGCGATTCATTCAAGCGCTAATATCAATCCCCCACAAAAATATATATAGTTTAATTTTTTGTTTTTGTAATTTAGTTCCACTGGAGATTACATAGAGAAAAATAGGAAGTTAATACGTGAAGTAATATTGGCTTTTATAAAGGTGTCTAAATCGCTTGTCTATTAAAATCAGCATGAAAAATGTTCTCACCTATTCTTGATTAATGGCCTGGCTTTAGAATTAGTATTTTTCTTGTATTAAATATCATCAATTAAATAGCATAACTATAATGTCTTTGATTATGAAGAATAGGTTTGATTAATGGTAGTAATTTCAACATATATTTTATATGTTGATAGTTTCTTAAAGAATTTACTGTCATTATAATTTTAAAAATAAATGCTTAATAGCTTAATATTTGTACTTTTAGAATGATTTTAAGTAATACACATTTTTTTCGAGTGCTTGGCTTGAGTTAGGGTGGCATCTGTGCAATTATTGGGGGCCGAGTTGGAGGAGCGGGGGCAACCTTGATGGGCTTTGTGCGGCGGCAAAGACTCATTAGCTGCCAAATAATCTTGGCTTTTTTCGGCCAGAATCAACAGCTGAACCGGGCTGGGTATTCTCCATTGTTTTTTTGTCTCAATGCTGCTTTATTTGTGTTCGGGGGCCAGAGTTCGATGGCGAGTTTCGCAAAAATGTAGAAGCTAATGCTGGCATTAGTCACGCCGTCGCATCCGTTTGATGGCTTCTTTGTTTCGCTGATTTGTTCTCTCTTATTTGGCCGGAGATTAATCACCTGCCAAACGCTGCACAATTTTCGGGCATTATGTAAGCACCTGGCGAGCACTTAGGTAACCCGCTAGCTCAGAATTCCCCCAACCTATTTCGCAGTTGATTTTTAGCCGGTCGCATTACCAATTTGCCAATAGCCGTCACCTCGGCGGGGAGAACCGTTTCGGATGCCCGTCTTGGGCTAGTTTTAGCCGTGCTTGGGACTCGGTTGTGGCCCGCTTCGCTCAGTTTGGCTCAACTTGGCTCGGGCGCAGCCGAAAAAAATCGTGTATATGACCAAAATCAAATTAAAATTCCACAACGCATGCCAGGCGGCGGCGGCGTCGATGGCCACAACGGCAGCATAGCTAATGCCAAGAAGTCATAGTTCCCAATTCCATACAGCCATAAAGCAGCCGTATCGGGAGGAAGTCCACGCCTCTAGAGATACTCTTTCCGGAGTGGAAATAGCGGCTAAGATAAAGATTTGGCTTACTTTTTTGAAGTCAGAATTGAATTTTTTGCTTCCCAATTGGGAGAAGAATGATTCAGAGTTCCTGGAATCAAACATTTGATTAAATAAATTTTGACAAATGATCTTTTGGAGTTTATTTGTGAGTCAATATTGTTAATAATAGAAAACATGGCGTAGCTTATTTATAAATTCTTTATAAGAGAAATTGTATAATATTGCTTTTTTTTATTCACAATGAAATATTGGATATACATATGTGGGTGGGATTCTTTTTCAGGAATTTAAATGTCTCACGTGCCTTGATTCTTTTTGGAAATTAAAGCTATGTTTGACAAAATTTGTGAAGAACTTTCTCTACTGAAAATATTCTTAATATACTAGTTTTAAACAATAAAATAGTTAAAATAACTTTAAAAAGTGCATTGGGACAGAGCTAGGCGCAGCCAAAGAAACCTCTGTGGCTGTGGCCAAAATGGCAACCGACGGTTGATTGTCGTTTTGTTTCATTGAAGGCAGCGACGTGACGAGACGCCCAAATGGAACAGGCAGTGTTGTACAATCTGGCAGAATGGACGAAAAGTGGCAAGAAAACAAGAAACGGCTCGGCCAAAACAAAGACAGATCGCTGCTCTAAAAACGAGAAGGGTATGGGGTGGGTAGAGGAGCGGGTGGGTAGTTGGTTTCTGGTAGTTAACTGGCTAAAATGCGGCAGCCGGCAACAACGGCATCTCCAACTTGTTCTAGCCGCCGTGCCGCGCTTGAGATGCCAAGCTCAACCTTGGCCTAAACAGCGAGCCAATGAACTAAATGTTTGTGAAAAGCAACGGCGGCGGGGCAACAATGTTTGTTTGCTGGCATTGTTTTGGCTAGCTGGCTGTTTGGCTGGCGGGCTGGCTGTTTTGGCAACGCGAAAATTAAACAATTGTGCAAGCAACGAGTCACAGCCGCCTTGTAATTGTTTTGCCCGATTCGCGCAGGTCAGGCAGCCAAGCCGCCAGACCAGGCCGCACGGATTTAGGCCCATTGCTCAATTGGGTAATTTATTGGCCAGCTGCCTGGCCGGAGGCAGATAGAACATAGAAGCTTCGGGCAGCGACTAATTAGCGAGCTGGAGAAACTGCAACCGCCTGGCCAGAATTGAGTAAACATTTCGGTGAACCAGTTGGTCTAGTCACCAACAATCGAATCGGTTTCTAGGCTAAGAAGCGTTTAGGCCAACTGATTAATGGCTCCAAAGAGCAGCCTCGTTTCTCAAGATGCTCAAGATGCTGTTTGTTCATACCGCACCAGATGATGATGATTGTGGACGAGGCCTTACCCTAGGCAAAGTTCGCATTCCAAACGGGTTTCGTGATGGCTGCCTTAGTCGCATTCAATTTCCATTTCGAGATTTGTTTTTCCAATATTTGTCACGATCTGGTGTCAAGAATGCCAGCGGCAGACACGCTACACTGGAGCAAAAAGCGATAAGGTTGATTACGAAACCAGTATTGATAAAAAATTAACGAAATTATATAAAAATTACAAAATATTCCATGTTTCCATGTTTAGTTTTAAATAAAATTAACTTTCGTAACATCTGCAGGTTTACATGTTCCTTTTATAAACCTATTGTTCATCATAAAAGGAACTAAGTTCTATATTAGTTTTTGAATGAAATATATAGAAAAACAATTCCAAATGCTTAAATAAATAAGAAGGAATGAAGTGTGAGTCTGATGACAATTATTCATTCATTCATAGCAGCCAATGAATAGATTTTATTAAACAGACACTGTGGGACTATCTTGTTTTGTTAAGTATGTACATGGCAAGCCACTTTAAGAATATTCCATTCACATTACAATAAGCTAATTGTTTCCATTTCCATTCCAGATGTGGTTGCTGAGAAACCCACCACTTATCGGCCCTCTGGGGCAAACAGGCCCTCGATAGCACCGCTCAACTCCGCTCAGGATCGGGAGCGAAAGCTGATGAATGTGCTGGCTGCCCGGCGATCTGCCCTGCATCGCGGTGGCTTTCGCACCCGGATCGGCACCACCGGACGCAGTGCCATCTCCCCCGCGGCGGCGGTGGAGAGCACATCCAAGGCGCCCAGCGATCCGAGGTCCGTGTGCATCCGCAACTGCACAAAGAACTTCACTCGCCGCACCACCGCGAGTTGCATGCGTCAGTGTGCCAACTTCACGCGGATGGCCATGGCACCGAGTGGCAACAGTTCGTCGGTGGTGCTGAAGGGCTCCGGAAAAGCGAATAGTGCGGGAGGAGATCGTGACACCAACGAGATTCTCTTCAGCGACGAGTCCTCCCATGGCTTGTTTGTGGTGGCCAAGGATCAAAACGATACCCTGAACCACATTGCCGATGGCACCAAGCCACAGCGCAGCAAGGCCATTCCGGTGGATCAGGATGCCGAGGATCAGGATGAGGAGGAGGAGGAACTAAAGCCTTACGTCTACTTTGGCGCCAAGCTCCCACCAATCCGCCCTGGAGGCTTGACCATCAAGCCCGCCGAGGGGGATGATGAGCATCCCCGTGTGCTGGAGGTCTCTGTGGCTCAGAGCAGCACATCAACCTCCACCACCACACCGGCAACTCTAACCACCACCAGTACAACGTCTGCTCCAGTGCCAGAAAGCTCTCTAAGACCCACGGCATCGACGAGGCGACCCCTGACCGCAGTGGAGCGAAGTCGCAGTAGGTACAAGTACCACATGAGGGACCGGGGACTGGTAACTGCTCCTGCACCACCTGCAGCGGCACCACCTGCCCAGCCAGTCAGCCGCACCCGGTATGTGGGGTCGGGACGTCCCACTGCGGTGGATCCACTCCTGGAACTGAAGCAGCCCGAGTCGGAGGTGGCGAAGCCTGTGGTGGTTCGAAGAGTGGTGTCCAAGGCGGCGCCGACTTCCTCGTCCACTCCGCTGATCATCACTGTACTCAGTGCGGAAGAGGAAACTACGATGGTGGGCCATGCTGATGTAACTACTACATCGAAATCTTCCACCACAACCACAACACCCAGTAGTACAAGCACCACACCACCTGTGCCCAGAACCACATCTACGACAACCACAACAACTACTCTTTCCCCTACAACAACAACATCAACAACAAGTACAAGCACTACCACCACATCGAGCACATCAACAACAACTACTACCACACCCAGCACCACAACCAGTAGCAGTACAACCACCGAAGTACCAAGCACCACCCCAAAAAAGAAATCCATCATTGAGGAGGACACAGAGCTGATTAGGGCTCTAGGACCTTCGCTGACCCAGGAGATCAACATCGAGGATCAGAACAATCTGATCATATTCTGCAACAACACCGCCGACTGTGGTGCCACACCACGCACCCACACACAGCTGCCCCACACCACAGACTCCAGTACTAAGATACTGCGCACCACCGTTCTCACTTCGGTGAGATCCACAGTGCATCCGCGCCCCACCACCACGACGAGTACCACAACCACTCCAGCACCACCCGTCGAAAATGTTTTCATAGGAATCGTGGAGTCCTCGACCTCGGCGACACCACCACAGGAGCCAAGCTCCACACTGATCACTAACGAGCGGGACCTGAATCTGGAGATGCGCCGCATGAACCTGGTCACACTAGTGCTGGTGGCGGTGGGCGTGATTCCCCTGGCGGCCATTGTTATGTACTTAGTGCGCAACTATGTGGTGCACCGCCGGGCGAAACAGGGCGAAGTCTTCGACGTTTGCATCACGGATCAGCAGCCAATTAGCCCCGTGAAAAAAGTGGACTCCAAGTACCATCTGGACGAGGAGGAAGATGAGGTGGACCATCCACACCACCACCAACAGCACCAGAACCATCAGCACCATCAGAACCATCAGCAACAGCAGCAGAGCCACCACCAAGCCATGCCCATGTCGCAGGCAGCACAACGGGATGTGAACCACAATCGATATGGGATCAATGACGACAAAACCTCTCTGGCCAGCGAGTTTCAGGAGTTCGAGCGGAGCAATATCCGGCTGAAAAGCCTCCTGGGCGAAGGAAACTTTGGCCAGGTGTGGAAGGCGGAGGCGGATGACCTGAGTGGGCATTTCGGGGCCACCAGGATCGTGGCGGTGAAGACAATAAGAGCTTGCAGCGCCCAAGTAAGCCTTAAGGACGAGGCCAACATTATGCGTAAGCTGGGATCGCACCAAAATGTGGTCACCCTCCTGGGAGCCTGTGTGGAATCTGGTGAGTTTTCAATTATTTTAAATTTAAAAGAAATGCTCCTAATTGTTTTAAAATGTACAAACAGAACCACATATGCTGATCATGGAGTATGCCATGCGAGGTCGCCTTTTGTCCCTGTTGAGGGCAGCCAGAAGTGCCACAAATATATTGCCAGCTTCAGTGCCAGGAGGTCGAAGTCTGACTCCCTTGTCGCCTCGAACCCTGGCAGGATTTGCTTTGGACATAGCCTGCGGAATGGAGTACATTGCCAGTAGAAGGGTGAGCCAAGAATAGCTTTTTTAAAAAAATATAAATTAATAATTACTTTCCTTATCCAGATTGTCCACCGAGATCTGGCCGCTCGAAATGTCCTTCTGGATCACAATGGCATGTGCAAGATCTGTGATTTTGGCATGTCCATCGACCTTGATGCTGAAAGGATGCGCAAGGAGCAAGAGAAAAATGCGGCTAACGACATCCTGCGCAGCAACGCCCAAAAGTTCAAGTTTGACTTTGGCAGCAGGTACATCCTGCAGCACTGGCAGCACACTTTCGGCCAAGGACACGGGCCGGGTCACTGCTCCAAGGATCACGCGCACGGGGAGAAGAAGTCACACCATGGCCATGACACCATCGGGAAGCGGCATGCCCTGCCCATCCGCTGGATGGCGCCGGAGAGCCTGCAATACCACATGTTCACCACCGAGACGGATATCTGGGCGTTTGGCATTGTCCTGTGGGAGATAGCCACTCTGGGTAGGTGTTGGGATTCCCTGACTACAATTTAAGGAGACTTATCCATAAAGAGCCGTTTCAAATTAGGATTGATTAGTGTCGATTGCATGTTCCCAATTAATTCTGAAAAAGGAACAGCCTTAAAATAAGTTGTCCGCCCATTTTATGACATTGTGCCTAAGCTTTTTCTCAAAGTCCATCGTAATTTAACCATCAAGATGGCAAAAACCTTCGTGTTCAACGATCTACATTATCTCTAATGCTATAAATTTCTCGGAGTGGGCAATTAATTCCCACTTCCAATTATATGGCCAAGACAAATAGCATTCATTTTTGACAAACAAAAAACATCAAAGATGAAAATCACTGAAATTGGCAGTAATTTAGGGGTTGGGATGAAAAGATTTCTTTAAGTATTATATTGTTTTATATGGGTAGTTTTCAAGAATTAATTTTTAGTTGATTTTTTAGCGGGTTTTTACTAGAACCGTATCTGTTTTTATGGTTCATTAAATTTATATAATAACCTATCTAAGCGCTTGTCCTAAAAGACTTATTCAATTACATACAAATATTATGAGATTTTAACGTCCATCAAAGTCAATTATTTGTAGAATTTATTACTATATTAATTGATGTGACAGTTTTTACAGTTCGTTGTTGTTTGTATATTTTATAAGGAATTATGTGTAATTAATAAAATAAGTTAGGAATAATTTTAGAAACCATGGTTGATACCTGTGATATACACCTGGTTCTTGTATCATGCTTAAGCTTTATATTTTCAAGTATATAAGTTATAATACGAAAATAACATAAAATTTATCGTCATTTCCTCTTTCAGGCTCCACACCCTACTCCCAGTTGACGGGTCGAGAGGTCATCCGCCGCGTGCCCCAGGGACTCCGCCCGGAGCTGCCCAAGGAGAGCCGCCACGAGTTCTACAACCTGATGTCCCGCTGCTGGCACAAGGAGCCACATATGCGGCCCTCCTTCGCCCAGTCGAGGCTGGAGATCACCAGGTCGCTGCACAAATGGGTGGACGACGACTCGGCGGCGTCAGACTACATGGACGTAAGCGGGTTCAGCGAGGATCTCGAGCACGGAGTGGTGTACTTCAACCACCGCATCTCGGAGTTCGAGTGCGAGATATGACGCTGACTGAACCACCCCCACCCACGTCTCTCCTTCCCCTCGTAACTTGTGCATCTCAACCACTCAACCATCATCCAGAATTAATCCACCGTCTACTCCTCATTGTTTCTTTGAATCTGTAACTCATTCGAAATTCTCTGCCCTTAATTTTTGACGTGCTTGTCGAGCAGTATTATTTGTATTTTTAATTATTTTCCACGCCGAAGCCGGCGAGTTTTTCTTTCATTGTAAATATTTATTTGTTGTTGGCCCAACAGAAACGCAAAATACGAAAAAACCTATGATATACGATCTAGGCCCTATGATTAATGAATGGCGCTACCTATGCCTAGTTTAATGTTCGTCACTTAGTTCTTCTAGTCTGTATCTGAAATCCCATCTTTGAGTTGAGCTATTTTCTTAGATTTGACTGCACTGAAGAATCATGAAAAGAACCTATATGTATTCCCCCCGACCCATCAGATTTGTAAAATGATTCGTTGATATAGGCGTTCAGCGCATAGGATTTATGTAATTGTATGCATATTTAGCTATAGAATTGTACAAATAAATTAATTAAACACGAAATAAAATTATGATTATTACACCAGTTGTTAAATGGATCTATTTATTTATTGAGTTTTTTAAATGGGAAACGCCAGAACTTTGATTTATATTGCAATGAATGGCACGTGCCACCAAATATTAGTTTTACGCTAGTCACTTTTTAGTTTTAACTGTTAAAATAATTTAAAGTTAACATCATGTTAAAAAACTAGTAAGCTAGTAAGCTTTTTATCTAAAGTTAAGCCATGTTAAATTTTTTTCTTCACTGAAAAGCTTTAAACTTTTTCTCTCGGTCTGGCAGCTCATAGCTAGTTCCTCTGGAGTGGTTCCAGTCTTGCAGGCGGTATATTTTCAAAACTGAAAATGTTACAACAGACACAATGTCTACCTTGACATTGTAGTGCAGCAACCTAATATGCAAAACTTGTTAAACTGGGCTTTATGTCTTATATTTGTCTTAAAAAAACTTGTCTTATATTTTAAGGTCAATTTTTTATTTTTGTTAATAGTATTCCAAAATCAGTAATCCTAAAGAAGCTCAATCTCTGCGGTTAAGGAACCTCACTCCTCAACCGGAACATACGCATCTGGCAAAAATAAACACATAAAAATAAAATACACATAAAAATAAAAATTAAATGTGCAATATAATGTGCAAATTAGCCAGTGCATCGCGGCTTTTTTATGGCCAGCTCGCTAGTTAGCCAGTCAAGATGAACACCGGAAAAGTCGTTGCAATATGCAGCGTGAAAAACCATCGGCAAGTCCAACAAAGTCGGTTCGGTGGACAACAGTTTGGGGCATGGCCAATTTGATGGATGACGCTGCAATTAAACACACGTCCAGCTATGCGGTAATCTCGACAATTGGACATTAAGATAAAATGCGTAGAGACGGGAAAATATTGCGTGTGGATGAAAATGAAATGAAAATTCAGGTGGTGCCGTTTGCCGCGGTGTTGCTTTGCCAACGAAAGTGTGAAGAAAATGCTCCTTTAGTGGTCATTGAAAGTGCCACAGAAATGCCTGCAACGCGCACTTGCCACTGCCCTGGAGCACTTGACGGGATAGTTTATGGGTTTAGCCAATGATGAAGAAATAACAATAAAGCGCAAAAAAGCGAAACGACAAAGGCACGAACAATCATTAATGGATGGAGAATCAGCGGCAGAGCACAGTGGGATGCAAAAGCTATAAAAGATCATTAGTAACGGCTTTGAGTTGGCAAATTGCTTTAAATTTAGCCCTTTAAGTTTATTTTTGTAGAAATTATCATTTCATCATTATATATATATGAAAAAAAGTATCAGCTATTTTTGGAAGCTATGTTTTGAAAACTAAAGTGACTCCACATTAAATTTTTGTAATAGTCTATTTTTTTAAATTGTACAGAAAGTGGTTGATAAATTTGTTATATATATGCAAACTTCCTTATTTTATCCCACTGTACAGTGGCCAGCAAGTAGGCGGAGGCGCTAACAACCTTAGCAAAGTTGCCACCGAGGGCTGTTTTGAAAAACGAAAGTGCCGTGCGGCTGGCTGTGAAATTAATTTTCTTTTCCACAACTTTTGGACTGACCCCCACCGGAGGCCGAAACGCTCAATGAAGTGGTCAAAGTGTTTTTCGTGGCTAATGAAGCCGATAGAAAGCAGTTTAGGCCACCATTATTTTGCATGCTTCCGTTTTTGGCTATTTGCTTCCTGACCCACTACCCAAACAAATGACTTAAGACACGAACTTGGCTGGCAAACGAGTCTGGGCCGCAGCCAAAAATATTGCCAAGCTTCCGCGAAATAAGTTAATAGATTCATACAAGGGGATATGCAAATTAAAGCCAACTAACGGGTTAATGAACTGCGAACTGCTAAAAGAAAAGCAATTTTCCAAAGCGCAGTTTTAATGCACAAACACGTCGCAAAGTCGAATTCGCTGCAGCGAGTCCAGAACGCAAACTGTGGTAAACTTGCTGCGGCTGCTTCTGTGGCTCCAGAGCAAAAGTACGCAGCAACAAAATCAGCAGCAGCAGTAACTGAGCTTGTAGCAGAAGCAGAAGCAGCTAGCGGCAGTTGAGGCAGCAAATCAGTCGGCGGCGAGTGTTGAAAGCGTTCAGACGTTGCCATCGGAAAAAGTGGACAACTGGCAATACGAAACCGAAGCAAGGCCAAGAAGTGTGGCAAAGTAGAAAATCTGTTAATTAAGGCGCGTGTGAAAAGTGTGAAAATCTGCATTTAAACTGCAAAATCAGCGAAACGGAAGAGGCGGCACTGGCCAAAGCCATAAAAAGTGAAAATTATCTGTTCAAAGTGGAGTGGAATGGAAACTTAATTCTTGCACCGCAACAGGAAATAACCATAGTCAAGAAAAAAAGATCTTTTCGAGAGTAGAAGGGAGTGGAGTTTCTTTCCCATTCGGAGAAGAACAGCAGAGGTTCGTCGATTTCTTGGGACCAGCCTCGTTTTATAAATTAATCATAAAAAAGCGAGCGCAGGGGAGAAAAAACAAAACAAAAATCGAAATTGGAATTTTAAAATACCCATTTTGTTTGTTGTTGTTGCATTTGAGTGTATTTTAGCCAAATATGTGAAATGGAAACAACTTTCTAAATGAATGAGAAGAAAACAAAAACAAAAACGCTTACAGCCAACAAAAATTTGAATTCTTTTTATTCTTTACGCCCGAGGAAATTGTGTCAGTCTGTTTAAGGTGTGCGTGTGTCTCTGCTTTTGTCCGTGTGTGTAGATGTTCGTGTGGACATGAGGGGCCTCGGTCGTCAAGTTCGTGCCTTAAGTCTTTCGTTTAGGGCCCGGCAAATTGGTTTGGATTTTATTACTGTCTTTACTCGGACAAGTCCAAAAGTCGGGAACGATATCGATTCTCGATCTGTCTTCGTTTGTGGGGTCTTGTCAGCCGCGATGGTTAGTGGTTCAGCGGGTTCGCTTACTAGGTTAGTCGGTTAGCACCTAGTTGCGTTAGTTAGCCGCGTATTAGTGTGCTTACTAGTAGGATTCTGCGGGAGATTGTCAGTGCGGCTTTCTTGTCTTGCTTTCCTCATTTGCAGCGCTTTAATTTGTTTTCTTTAATTCGTTGTTTTCTGTTTCTATGTTTCTATTTCTGCCACCGTCACTGCTACTGTATTTTTCTCCTTCTATTTATTTATTTTTTTTTGGCTGGCCCCGTTTCGTTGTCTGCTCAACGCACGCAAATTACAAGTTAATTAAAGTGGCCAAAGAATTCGCAGTGAAATTGCATGCATTGCATCTGCAGCTGCAGCATCACATACTCATTCCCATTTCGTTGGCAAATTTGTATCTTGCGAGTATATTTACTTTCTGCGACTGGCTGCGGCACCCACGCCAAATTGCTGGGATGGCTGGGAACCAAAATAATGGCATATAAAAATATATGGGAAACGGCGGCGACTTATTGGCTTAATTTGATTTATCGCGGTGCACAGCTTTCCCAGCCGGTCTTTTGCTAACTTTATGCAAAGGCCACACAAAACCAGAAGCTCTGCCATCTCGCTCGCACGCAGGCCATTAACCATTAGCCTGCGATCTGGAGGAGGATGATGATGATGGTACCTCCAGTGCAGGTGTGCGAGATAAATTAAAGCCCCGGGTCCCTGACAACAAACGCCAACAAACCGCCGAACAAACGGCAGCATCTTCACGTTCGTGCCACAAGCTTTGCGCATCATTTCTTTCAATTATTTGCTTGCTGTGGTGCCCGAACGCCTGCAAGCCTGAATGCCAGAAAAGCGAATCTCCCCAATCTCAAAAACCCACGTCTGCCATAAGCTTTCAGCCTGGCCTTGGTTGCCTTTTCTAAACTGTCAACGTTGCCGTTGCCGCCGCTGCCAAATTTTCACTTTTCATCCGCACAAAAGGTCACAGCATCTCTGGCAGACGTCGATGCAGCTGGGAGTACAATTTCTTGCAAGGAGTCACCCGTTTGGGTGTTGTTAGCATTCAGATTTGTCAGCCAACTCGGCATGGCTCCTTCGGTTTCGCCAAATAAAGAAAGACACAGCCAATGGAGAAGAAAGACTTTCACACATTTGCATGGCTAAGAAGAGAAAACGACAAAGGGAGCCTTTTTCTTCAATAGCATTTAACCTGACAAATGTCTTCATTATGACGATAGGAAGTTAAGGCCCCGTCAAATCAATAACATGGACCTTTTAGCGTCGCTGGCTGCCGCAGACGAGTCGTAACCCCGTGCAATAAACAATCATAAAAATAGAAATAGTCAACAACCAGAGCAGCTTTGGTGCTTCACGCCTTGTTGGGCAGTCAACTGATGACATGATGATCACGATGTGCGATTACCTAAAGCCACATGGAGACGGAATGGAGACGGGCTGCTGTAATAGCCATTTCGAGATGACGGAGACGACTAAGACGACGGTGACGGTTATGACTACTCCAAAGTCGTAATAGTTTACGCTCATGTTAATGACTCTTACTTTCGATGGAAAGCCGAAAATAGCGGTTATGAATTTCTAAGCAAATTGAACGCGTCCAAGAATAAACCAAAAATGATTTTTCCTTTGTTTTGAAAGCGTGCGAGTGTCTGGTGCGGGCATAAATAAACAATTAGCTGGCTGTCATTGTGTTTCTGCTGCTATTAGTGTGAAAATAAAACCGCTTTAATTACAGCAACTGACCGCCCCCCACACATTAACTTTCCATTGCAGAAAACAAAGCCACGAAAATAAAGCCACGAATTCCAAACGAAAATGAAAGCTGGCCGCGCCTTCGGCTGCCTCTTCTGGGCCCTGCTCTATTGTGTACTCTATTTGGACCTGGTCAGCGGAAGCTCCATGGACGATGAACTCTTGGATTTCGATTTTGCCGACCCGAAAGATGCTCCCAGCCAGGACGATTGGCAGTTGGATGACCTGGAGGACCAGCAGGCCCAGCAATCGCAGCAGGCTGAGAAGAAACTAGAGTCCAATATGTTAGACTTCAGCGTGGATCTGGACGAGCCGGAACCGGAAGTGCCGCCCTTCGATTGGCGGGAGAAGGCTTTGCGATCAGCTCTGGCCAAGGCCCTGGGCGATGAGGGATTGCGTCAGAAGTTCACAGAAGTAATGCCCATTCTTAGGGTTCTGTCCCATCAGCAAAGACTGGCCTTGTCTGCCCTGATATCCGCACAGATGAATGCCAAGAAAGGCCATGACCTCAAACTGGAGCAGGTGGGTTCTAGTAACTATTATTTATTTTGAATGAGTGAAGAAAAATAATTGATTTTTCCATTTAAACCCAAAGTAACTAAGAACTATTAGTCAATTTTAATATATGCATTTCAAATAAGTTTGAAGGTATCTATTAGAACAATTATTCATATAACTAAGTCATTCACTATAACCCTTTTCGCAGGTCCGCATGATGTTTGGCAATGACAAGAAGCTTATACTTCCCATTGTCTTTGATCTGGCTAACCTGGTGAAGAGCGCCACTCGCAAATACATCAATCTCGGTTCGGATCTGGCCTCGGCTGCCCTGCTCCGTAACGCCCCCATTGACAGGCGGGAGGATCAATTAACCACGGATGAGACAGAACTGGATAACCAAGTGGGAACCATTTCTGTGAATGCCGAGCCGAAGGAAGAGAAGCCTGTCGAAGCCAAGGAGTCTGAATCCATGGAAAACTTCTTCGATGAGGTTCAGTCGGAGGTGCTGGATCCGCAGATGATCAATGAGGCTTTACAGTCGGATCTGCATAATGACACAATGACCTCTGAGTCGGTTAACCATACTCACAGAGTGCGTCGCTCAGCGAATGAGTTTATCCACAAACTTCCCAGATCTGTGCCCATTTCGGTGACGGAGCAGCAACTGATGGGTGGCAGTGCCGGAAGAACCGTAAAGCTGAACACCACCGCCTTTCAGCAGGCTAGTAGCTCCCCTACCCTAGAGGGCGGCCCCGTTTCCACCACCAGTCAGTCCTATGTGGAGATCGAGGACCTTGCCTTTGCAGGACTAAATGGCACTGAACTTCCCCTGAATGCTGATGAACGTTTGGATCTCCAACGAAACAGTGGCGAGGAAACGGAGGAGGCTCTCCCCAATCCCGAAGAACTCATCGCCGGTCCCAGATACCGCCTGGGCAAACGACCGCCAGGTCAGAAGTCCATTCCGCCCATCAAAAGGAAGCGCGTCCAGGCAGCATCCAGCCGCGGAAGACCCAAGACTGCCGCCAGCTCCCACAAGCCCGTGGTATCGCCGCCGCACAAGAAATGCGAAAGATTCACCAGCAGCATGTGCATCCGCACCGATGACTATCCGCTGTAAGATCCCTGTAGCTAGTTGGTGGTGCGCGGTGGTCCCAGGTCCTTAGTCCTTAGCCTAGTCTAGCACAAATATTAGTCCTTAATAAAACCGTAATTTATTCAACTCACCCAAACGCCCAAAGTTCCCTTGCACTTATGCTTAGTTATTGGTTTTGGTTTGGTTTTTGAGAAGAACGAGAAGAATTGGTGGTCCAAATATATAAATATTATTATGAACTTCAAACTCGGTACAGTGAACAGATCATGGGCAGCATTCGGCGCCATAAGAATGCCATGTCCGCTCTCCTGGCAGAGTTCTACGATAGACCCAATAACAACCTGGAATTTGGCGATGAATTTGATGACTTTAGTCTGAGCAAAAAGAGGTGAGACTACGTTTATTGCTTAGGATCTTTTACGATTTAATTTCCTTTTATTAATTTCAACAGGCGTGAGGACGAAGGCAGTGCCGGTGGCATGTGCCAAAGTGTAGTTCGCTATGCTCGACCCCAAAAGGCCAAATCCGCTTCAGGAGAATGGAAATATATTGTCAATACTGGCCAACACACGCAAACACTGCGTTTGGAAAAATGCAGGTGGGTTTTAATTACTTTTTATGAAAGAAAATAATCAAAATAATATATCTCGCGATCTACAGCAACCCCGGAGAGAGCTGCTCCTACCTGGCCCAGACCTATCGCTCGCACTGCTCCCAGGTTTACAACTACCATCGCCTCCTCAGCTGGGACAAAGTGCGTGGCCTCCACGTGGACATTTTTAAGGTGCCCACCTGTTGCTCCTGTCAGGTGGATGGATACCGCCAGCAGTTCCCGCCCCTGTCCTCCATCCAAGCCAAAGACTACTCTCCTCTGGTTAACGCCAATAACAATGGCTATAGCACCATTAACGAGGAGGATCTGGACTATGCGGACGAAAGTGGAGAAGATGAGCTGGGCCTGGGCCTGCGCTATCCGACCTACAATAATCGGGACAACAACGAGCTGTATGCCAGCAGCAAGAAGGTGCGAGTGAAGCTTCCGGGGATTACCACCAGCGTGGGCCCGTATCTCAGTCCGCCCGATGACGACGACGATGATCGGTATTCCGGGGGCTACAAGAACCCCAGTTCTGGCTCCAGTGTCAGTTCCAGTTCCAAGAAGTATTACAGCCAGGTGAGCCGCCGGCGGCCGCAACATTCCGAGGCCCGACTGGACTTGGATTTGGCGCCAAGCGAGACGCACGCGGACCAAGAGGTAAACCTATTTGCTGGGCCACCAGAGAAGCAGCGTGCCCCGCTCAATCGCAAGCGTATTTATGCCTCCACCCACACAGCCCCCACCACATCATCAACCGCAACATCATCATCGTTTGGAGGAGGATCCGCCAGCCGCCTCCCCGTACGATTTCCACAGACCACAAGCCTACCAGCCCGAACGGGAACAGCTGCCGTTAGCTCCAGTTTCAGTTTCAGCCCCGGCGCCAGTGGCGTCCTTGCCGCAGCCCATGCCCCCCATGCCCATCAAACAGTTGTTGCATCCGCAACCGCTGCACCATCTCACTCTGCCGGTGTCGGTCAGCGGTCGCGACCCCGCTTCTATGCACCACCAGCCCCACCAGCAGCGACGACGAACATACCCATCCAGCAAGTGGCTGCCGGCTCAGCGACGACACTTTCGACCGAGCGTACCCCTCAATGGGAGCGGGAATGGGAACGGGAGCGGGATCAGTCGACGACACTACCACAACCGCCGGCCGTCTATCCAGTAAGCTCGATCTTCTCCAGCGGCGGCAGCAATGAGGCATCGGGCAAGCGAATTAACTACAACTATCATCCCATTATCGATTTCTTCGAGAAGAATCGCAAGGCAGAATCGCAGGTGGTGGCAGAGGAATCCCGTATGGTGGAGCAGCGAGTCTTTCCGGAGAAGAGCACAAGAAAGAGCATGGGATTGGGCATGGGAATGGGCACGGAGACCATCACAGGAATATATCAGCATCCCATACCCATTCCCACCACCCACGAACGGCGGATGGGCTACGGGGCTGGAGGTGCGGGTGGTGCAGGTGCCGGTGGTGCAGGTGCTGTGGGTGGTGGTGACAATGCCTGGAAGCCCATGGTTGTGGAGTAGCTTTTAAGTCGCATGATACCGATCCGGTCCCAAAAATCATTAATCTAACGTATTAACGCTGATAGCTCGTAAACTTCGCCCTGTTCTCGCCAAGGAGCCTAATCTTGTAGTTCTCTCTAGTATGCTCCCAATCTCAAGACCCTACTCGCCTCCCTCCTCTAATATTTAACCAATTACGTTTATTTATTTATTTATTTTGTAGTGAGTAGTGCGAAAATTAAGATATGACCCCGTTGTTGGGGAGGTTCAATGGTCACAGCTTGGTTGACTTGTCGCAAGAGTTTTAGCAATAAATGTAATTTATTGAAAAATGATAAATGTATTTATTATTGGCCTAAATTTTAGATTGGTTAGCTACAATATGCCACGACTGTGTTGCTGTTAAGTTTCGTTTTTAATTTTAAAGCATCTTTTAGGCGCCTGAGAAGAATGTGTTACAGCCGAAGGTTTAAATAGCGACTGTTAATAACAGAACTGTTAAAAGGAGATTCAAATTCGTGGAGATAAGTTGTAAGCGTCTCTCTGTTCCTATAAAGTTAAGAAATTAATCAAAATATTGAAATAATAAAAATCCAACAACCTATAGTAAAAATAATAGCTTATAATAAACTATTATAAACTTTATATTATAGGTTTCACGTATGGTTATCGAAGCCCTTTTCAATAACCAATTCAGACCAAAAGCTTAACAAAGTAACAGGAACTATTTTTTTCCAAATTTTGCATATTTTTAAAAATCTTTAAACCCCATCTAAAATTTTTGAGTGAAATTTCCATCTCTTAAGCTCACATAAACCCATTTTTGGCACCCAAGTCGAGAAATGGTCCATTTCATTTTATTTTTGTTACCGCCAATAAATTCCAGAATCTATTAACCGTATTATGTATTCCAAAAGAAACTGCCGAACCTGCGAATTTCGTCTATAAATCAAAGCCATCAGACGATCCCCGTTGTTCCCCAAATATTTAAACACCCAAATTAATAGATCAGTGAATAAATTATAATTTATGAACTATCCGTTGGTTCGCCTTTCGCCCAGATGACACAAATACATACTTATTCGCTGGCTCCGGCGAAGTTCAAGTTGAGGGTCAAGCGGCGGGCGCTAATGAGATTCGAGACCGCGAAAATAAAAACACTTACCCACATGCTCGAAAACCAAAAGTCGAAACTAGTTTCTTCCAAAGAGCCAGAAAGTTGCATGCGCCGAAACAGAAACCGTTGCTGCTGAAATATGCCAAGCCGCAGACGTGGAGTGTGTGGTGCGCATATGCAAAGTGGGTTTCTAAAGCGAAACGAGACTCCAGTATCCAGTATCGACTTTGACTTCGAGTCTGACTTTGAGCAGTTATAACATTGGATGTTGAACGCTGCAATCTACAACCTGCAACAAGCAGCAGCTTACAACTTGCAACGTCACTCGGCTGGCCAGTTTCGCTTTCATTTGCTGCCGAAGTGAAAAAGCGAACGAACGAAGGCGACACCGATGACGAAGACGATGACGACTTCAAAGACATCCATCTCGACATGCCGTACACAGAGAAATATAATGGTACAGAACATGGGAAATATATTTTTCCTTTCATTCTGTTCCAGAATAAGTCCCATAGTTATATACTAGCTTCATTAAAAAACCCCCCTATTTGAATTCAAAACCCATGTTTTTAGAAGTCAAAAATGTTTTCATAAATATTTATAAAATATTATATATTCTATTTAAAAATATGAAAAGAAGCACCAATCGTAGCTTGGTAGAAAAATTTCAAATGATCGCGACTTTTCCAGTGCAATTGCAATGGGAAGAGAAAGAAAGAAAGGCTTGTGCCGAGCCAATCAAACTGGAAAATTGGAAAAACGGTGAGGAAATTTTATAAAGGCCCAATGATACCCCATTTGCCTCACAGTTGTCGTGCAGCCGCCGTTCGGGAAAGTGAAAAGTGCCAGTTGCCAGTGGAAAAGCAAACATTTCCCCGACCTTGGAACCGAGAGTAAAAGTGCAAACACCATGCTAATGCTCAGGATATATCTGCTGATCTTAATTTACATACAAGTCGGTCAGGGGATCAAAGTGGAAACTCCTTCACAGGAGAAAGCCTTAAATATTACGGCAAAGCTCCCGGTTTATCGGGTTTCCAAGCCCGAGCCCAAACAGCCTGAGAACAGGGTTCCTCCACACTTGCAGGACATTCGTCCTGGATATGTGGATGATGATGCTGGGGATGTGATAAGGATAATTGAGCCACCTCAGCACTTCCAGCAGCTGAAGAGACTGCGCCAGAGGCAGCCACCCACACGGGCGGTTGTTTGGGAACAGCCTAGAAAGTTGGCCACCAATCGAGGTAAGACTGTGCCCACCGGAGACCTCCTGACCCAGGAGACGCAGATACAAAACGCTCCCAATCAGTTGCAAATTCCCATGGAAATCTTGGCTTCAGTGAGGAAAACTGAGCGGTTGTTGCAACGTCAAAGGCAAAAGATGCCCTTTGTCAGGCAGCGCCATATCCAAAGACAAACCCACACTCTGATAGCCCAGAATACCTTGGAGCAGCAGCTCTACCAACGAGGCCAAGATCAGAGGCTGAGAGCTGTGCTGAGCTACAACCAGGAGCACAAGCGTAAAAAGAGGGTGAAGAGGGAAATTCCAAAGGAAAAACTGCAGAAAGGTGAAGGAAAAGCAGTCTACGATGTGCAACAGGGTCTGAAGCTGGTGGCTCACATAGGAGACCTGCTGAAAAATGCCACTCAGTATTTACCCGACTCCGATGGTGCCACCAACGAACTAACCAACGAGGTGAAGATGCCACCTACAATCCTTTGCAGAAATGCCACAAACTGCAGCGACAGCAGGCGACGTCGCCAAAGGTTTTTCAAAGCCCAGACCAAGTCAGCGGAGCGGGAAAAGCTGAGGGAGAGGCGTCGCCACTTCCGCAATGAGGCAATCACCACCACGACAACTGCCACGACAACTACAACCACCGGCAGCAGCAAACCAAAATCGCCAATTTTAAGTGCCACTCCAGCTATTTCCGGAACTCCGCTTGCCAGTCGCCTGGTGAATTCACGCAAATCCAAATCGAAAATTGGCCGCAGCGATGATTCCATACTCTATGCGGATGTAATGACTAATATACGCAATTTGTGGCAGGAGCACGATCTCCTGTCCGGGCCAAGGTACGTTGCGCCCGGCGAGGTGGCCAACAACACGGACTATCGCTCCCTGGACATGTATCTCAAGGAGTTGGATCAGCTGTCCAAAAAGCTGCCCACTGCAGCTCCTATTACAGGTTTGAATAAAGAGGAATTGGCCAGGCCCACGTCGTCACCAAATTGGTTTCTGATCAATCAGGATGGAAAAATATACGAAACCCGATTGGATAGTCAAACCAAACCATCTTCCTCATTGTTCCATCGGTTTCCCGACATGCCCAACAAAAATGAAACCGTGTCCACATTGGACTTGGAGTAGATTTGAAAAAAAAAATATTGAGATCTGTTAGTCGTTATTTATTTATTGAGAAGGAATAAAGTATTAAAGTTGATAATAAAAATAAGAATTTCTTTCGGTTCTCCCTAATATAAATGGAAAAATAAAAATTGTATAGTATATCAAGGATAATTTGTAATTTTCAACTACAAAAAACGCAGGCGACATACTTATTATTTTCGGATTTATTCAGAAAGAAAAGAATATAACCCTGGGCCCATCTACCCATCTTTAAGTTTCCCTTAACTCTTTCAATGCTACAGAGATCTGTGAGGGATTCTTGGTAACCAGCCAAGCATTTAATTCGGCTAATTACAACAACTCAAGTCAAGTCACAAGTTCTTGGCTAATGCGGCAATTTAGATAAGCCAACTGGCAATTAGCCCCGAGTTTGGACTCCCAACGTGCGAAACGCATTGTCTGAAGCCCTGACCCCGCCTAACATGCAAAGTTGTGAGAATATATTTTTCGGCTATTTATTTTTGTTGCTGTAAGATACATAATTAACCAAAGTACCTCCAAGAAAATCAAGTAGCTCAAATGAAGCGGAAGAAGTCATGCGACCTTTTCCACAAGGGAAGTGAAGATTTCCCTCCCGCAACCTAATTTTATTTTGTCTAATTTTTTTTTTTGGGCAAACTACGATTTTGGTGTCTTGGCCAGTTTTATGGGGATGCTGAGAGCATTTAGGTCTGGTTAAGACCCCATTTTCATTTCCACATTCGTTTTTGGCTACCCGTTTGATGCCCTCAAAATCAGGCTGGGCATTTTTGGGTTGTTTTTTATGGGATTAGAATGTTGCCCAGCCACTTTGACAAAGAATTATTTAATTTATAGAGCGTGTGTTAGTTTTTTATGATTATTATTTGGTGTGTTGGCGGGATGGTTGATAAATTAGAGTGGAACGATCATAGGGAACTGAAAAAAAGCCTCTCCAATACATTATGTAATCAAATAAATTCCTGGGCTATCGCTGATTTGTGTGACTTTTGCTTTGACTTTCAAACGAAAAGAAAATAACCAAACTAAATACAAAAAAAAAAACAAAAAGAGAAGCACTGGGCATTGCGACATTGACCCCACTGATCACAGACAGTGGGAGGTGGATGGGTGGGTGGGTGTTTGGTTGGCTGGTTGGTTGCTTGGTTGGTAAGAAAAACAAGCAAACATAAGTTGGCCCGAAGCATTGTAATTAGTAGTCGGTCATGCAAGAAATAGAAGCCTCTTACCCCTCTCCGCCCTCTGACCCCCTCAACGCTTCATTGATGGCCGGCGAAAGGGGTCGGCGGGGGAGCTGCTGCATTGTTAGAAGCACACGCAGCTGGAATCGCCCAAATTGGAGGGGAAACCGTTTTTCGCTTAGACAATTGTTTTGTCGCTGGGCATTGATGGCAGTGGCAGCCGGCGTTGCAAGAATCGCTTTTTGCCATTATAAAAGCCCGCTGCACGTTGCCAGCGTCAGTCAGTCAATTGTTGTAAGCCCCGAGTGGCATTTCCACCTTCTACCAAATCGGAAAAACTATCGTGAAAATCCCAGCTAAGATGTTCCAATCGCGATCCCTTTGCCTGCTGCTGGTCCTCTGCCTGTTGGCTTTGTTCTTGTGTGGATCTGAGGCTCTGCCACGCCCCCAGGAGGGTCGGGAGGAGGGCGGCGACCAGGAGGCAGGCGTGGCAGCTGCCGAGGCCGAGGAGAAGGATTTGGAGGGTGCGGCTTCCTTTGGATACGGTTATTACTCGTCGCCCTATTTGGGATACTATGGAGGCTACTGGCCTCACTACAGCGGCAGTTACTACGGAATCGGTAAGGATTCCTTTGGGACACAAGATTTTTGAATCAATTGTGGATATTATTCAATTAAAAAGTGAAAAAATGTCATAAGATGTTAGAATAATTTGCTAAAAGACATACTAACCAATTAAATTCCTAGGATATCCCTACTATGGAGGCTACTACGGCGGACTCCACCATCATCATGGCCACTACGGACACTACTTCTAAAAGGATGTTCCCCAGGCACACCAAAAAAAAAGTTCTTAAGCCTCAGTAGAACCTTAGAAGCACTTGACATTTAACAGCACCCACATAGATCGAATAGCTGAAATGAACCAGAGATAGAAATAGACAAAGATAGTCGTTATAGCCTGCACTAGCCTCAAAAGCCAAATGGCGACGCGTTCTTGACTGGATGGCAAACAGATTAATTGCACTGCCCCATGCGCGAGGATAATTGCTTCAATTAAGCAACAAAATCACAAAAAAAGATACAAAGTACAACCAAACTACATAAATAGACAAACTGAATATTACATAAATAAAAGTTATACATTTGTACAAATTAATGCCGGTCTGTGTTTGATGGCTACTGTTGATTGTTTTTAGTTTTTATTGTTTTGGACTCTGTTTTCTCGTTATTTTATGCCATCGTTAAAGCCGCCCAGAAAAGTCGATCGCATAAAGCCACCAACTAATTTGCAATGCAAATGGTGCCCCGCAAGCATTTGTTTTATAGCGTTTGCCTTATCTAATTAAATCCAGTTTGATTTCAGAAGCAAATTAACTGTACAAATTACCAAGAATTGAAACAGAATTGATCTAAAAAAGAAGACGAATGGCTGACAATAAACGGCAGCAAATTACAAGCATCGGTTATTTGACTCTTCTCTGGTTCTACGATGCGTATACGTAATTTATGACGGACCGTCCCAGACGAGTAGTGTGTGTAAGCCAAGTGTATCAGATTCTCAAAACAAACACGCTGACGTCGGGGACCAAAACAATTTGTCTTGATCGGATTTTGACAGGCAACAATCGGATATTGGAAGTCAGACATCAGCTCGGAAAGGTCACGGAAGTGACGGACAATGGACATTGAAGATTAACGGCCGACCGACGGCGAACGTCGAACGGCGGACGGTGGATGGTGCGACAATAATCGTTTGATTTCACAGAGGAACCTTTGCATAAATTTGCATACTTCTGCAGTAAGCCGATCTAAGGTCAGTCTAGTAGCCGAAAAACGAAATTCTGTCACCCGTGACCTCTGCATTGACACTTTTCTCCGGATTAGCTTAAAAGTGTCAAAATCAAGAACGCTTCATTTTGTATTCGCCTTTCGATGGCCAGACTCATCTGTGGGCAATAATAGCGTTAAATTGGCCATTAAAAGATCGTTTAGCATTTCATTGTTGATCTGAAGCGTGACCAAGCTGAAAATATTGCTTAAATATGATTATTATTTATTCATCAATTCTTTTTTTGTGTCTGAGCCATCTCTCACTTCATCGCCACCTAAAATGACTCACTTATAGTCCAAGTTTCATTAAAAGTTTGCCACATAGAAGCCGCAAACTTGTTTTAATTAGAGTTGGGAGACTTTTGTCGGTTGCTTTGGGTAAAATAAATTAAGTCAGCTGACACTAACACCGACATTCATTGCACTTTCTCACAGTCGGCGGTTTTGTTCATTAAATGTCGGACTACTATATGCCACCTAAACGTTGTATTCTCTAGATCATTTCGCTGTCAAGCTCGATAAATCACGAAGCAATAGAACGGATATCTTTTGCTAATTGATTGCGTTTTCTGGATTTTACCCATAGCTGTTTGCATTTCGTTGTTATATCATTTTCTTTTCATACTTTCAGCAGCCACGGAAAGAAGTATTTAAATTCATTGAAAAATCTTGCAACATTTTGAAGTGGAAAAACCATTAAAATTCTTTTTTTCACGGTCTTCTTTGTTTTGCTTTTTTTTCTCTGTGAGTTATTGTTTCTTGTGTGGTATTTAATTTGACCAGCGAACACTTGAGTTCAAGTGCACGAAATCAGAGAAGTAGAGCACAGTGGGTAAGATATGGTGAGACAGTCAAAAAAATTAAAATTAATTATATGGTTATAAATATATGTACCTACTCTTAAATGTATTATCCTATGGGATATATTATCTCACTGCCACACAGTAAACAATATATATCACCCGAAGCAGTAGTATAATAACCATTGTATAACATATTTTAATCCACAGTGCACTTCATCCGCCGTGATTACAAAACAAACGCACTAGTAATTCGATTCGTATCTGACAATGAGTATTTGTTTGTTCAACCATGCGTGGGCAGGCTTATAACTCAATTAGATGCTAATTCGATCATCATTAGTGGACAATGCAACGATTGCATTCAAAATGCAATCAGCACTTGATGCGAGAATAATTTTAATATTGTAAATTATCAATCTATATGCCGATGGCAATAAGACCCCTTCAGGGAGACGGCTTATAGGTGTCGCAATCTGGGCTTTAGCTTCAACGGCAGCTGTGCTGAGAAGTTCCTGCTGCGACAGGTTCGTGTCTTAAGTCTTTCGTCTTTCTTGGAATTAACATGTCAGGCACGTATGCGGTCGAACAACAATCCCCATCTCCATCCCCATTGTCGATGTTGCGGCAGTCCCGGACTGCGTTTTCGATTCTTCCTTGCCACCAAGGTCGCTGCAGCCTGAACGCACTTGAACCTGCCGTAATTACAAAGGAGAGAAAAACTAGGAATTTTAACTGAAATGAAAAGTTAAAAAAAAAAATAAAATACCTTTTGAAAATAATGTGGAATATAAGTATTTTAGGTCTGCTAAATTAACCCTTTTTCTTTTCCTGTGCACTCATCCTGGATCTGGCCCTCAAAATTGGCCATTGAACTTGCTACAAAACTTGTTTCCCCTCGAAATCTTATCCGCTTTTATATTTTCGTTTTGTGGCAGCTGGTGCTGCGGCTTTTGTGGTTGAGAGTAGCAGTTATCTGCCATTGAATTTGACCGGATTGTAATGGTAAACATTTTGCATACCAAAGGCATTAACGTCTTTCGGCTTTGACCTTGCCCAATCCGATGATCGCGTAGGTGAATAGAGCTCCGCAGGGAGCTGGGATCGCCTTTGTATCTGTGTCTTAATGTGTGCGGCATGCTCGACTTGGCAAGCGGCAAGGGCAATAAATTGTGGCAGGCACTAAGACACTAACAAAAGTCCGCTCCAAATGCAACCGACCATAAACGCGCCCAAATAATAAGAATATATACAGTATATAGAATGCGTATCTGTATCTAGGCTTGGATAGTAGACCCCTCGCTCGTTATTTAATTTCCAGTCAAGCTCTTTAATTAGCTGTTAACTTCCGCAACATTTGCGCCAAAGAATGCTATTCCGTTCAGCTTGTCTCGCCAAAAACTGAAACAGAAAAAAATAACATCCAAAATACAAGCAACTCCCATCCAAGTATTCGCTGTGGGTGCGTTCAATGGCTGAAAGTGATTTATGAACGCCTGCTGAGCAACGAAGTTCCATAAATATTTACGGCAATTGTTTCGACTTCGATTTGCTAAGCCATTTTAGGCTTTAATTAGAAGCGCTTAGCGCCATTCAAGTACTGGGAACTAGTCACTCCGTGTCGGAAACGGGGCTCAGCCCAAAATCTAAATCAAAAGTTTCCATTTCCATTCGCTGCAGTGTCCAAGTGCTGACAGGAAGTTCTCATCTCGGTTCTAGCCATGAATTATGACCAAGTTTGTCTGCGAACTGCTCAGCTAGTGTGCTAGTGAGCGAAGCGAGCTGGAAACTTCGTTATCGTCATCGGTTTAGAAAGGCAAAATCCTGTGCCCCTTTAAGGTCACAAGAGAACCCGTTCCCAGTCACTTCCTCCTTTGTAACAGGATCGCGGTCCATGTGTTGACCATTAAGCGGTGATTCTGATTCTGAAAATTCTGGTTCTCGGATCAGATCGGATTGGGGACTGATGCCACCTTGATGACCTTGAGACGAGAGTGCAAAAAATCTGTTCAGATGCTCGGCGTCGCATTCGCATCTCCGTGTAGGTTGCAATTAAGCTGAACTTGTTATGGTCGACGGTTTCACTTCGGTTGCTCACCGCACAGTTGGCTTTATGACCGAAAAAAAAGTGTGTGTTCACGTAAACGAACCGCCGCCCCATCCGTCTAACACAAATACGAGAAGTCTCTCATACCATAACTTTCAGCTAATCGTTCCGAAAGTTGTTATAAATTTGTCAGTTAAATTCATTACATCAATTGGATCCATTGTCACGGGCGTAATTAGATATTGATGAATACGCCTTTGTGGGTGGTTCCCTCATCAAATGGAGTTGTTAGGCTTTATTAAAGAGCTTGGCTCATGAAACTGTCATTGTCTTTAGATATAAATAAACCAGACAATTACTAGCGTTTAAGGGGAATAAATACTTAACTTTGACTTTTGACATTTTTATTTAGTTTATTTCATCACCGGCTTGCCTTAGTGCCTCACTTTTAATGGAGTTTCTTAGCATAGAGTATGACACACTGCGGCTTTGCGAATTTTACTTTCATTTGTCATATTTGATTGTTTATTTATTTGGGAATATTTTGTATCAGTTCGATTTATACAAGTGCTAAAGCGCCCCGAGGTTTAATGAACTGTTGGCGGATTTGTTTTTGGAGAAAACCATTGAGGCTGAATCACCTGCCGGTGATTATTGTTTTTTCTACCATTTTTTGGTTTTTTTTTTAGCATTTACCTTGCGGTTGCCGGTGGCGAATCATTTTGTATGCCATGGGCGAAATCGTAGCAGGCAGCTGCACAAAAACTTCAACAGCCCGATATTATTTATGGCGGCAGTCGATCGAATTTTAACAAGGTTCTAGCCACATCCTAGTTGCCTATGCTGTAATAACTTAAAGTTATTTACTTTTTCTGTTTCTCAACTTGTGGAACAGCCAAAGAACATCAGCGATTGTGGGCAATCAAAGGCTTAACATTCTTAAGCGCTGTTCGCTAAAAAAGTTGTTATTAGAGTTTAGTGCTAAGCTGCTTAGGCGGAGAATAGAATTTCCAGTTCTCCCCGCCCGTAGAGTCCGGCGGAAACTCGACTCATCTGTGGCAGACGTTTATCATCTCTGCTCTAGCTCTCGGCTTTTAATTATCGGATGGCTATAAACGATTTCAGTTCAAGTTGTTAATGGCATTTCATTATGATTGCCAGAGCTCTGGCTGAAAAGTATAGTTTTGAAAGTTGAAATACTTGAGTCGAATCAAATGGTTGTTGTACACGTACCCAACGCATCTTGTACGGGTATCTTCCGGTTTTTGTTCGATTTATGATTATTATTAATAATTGAATTTCTATTTGTTCGACGAGCAGCGAACACAGACCAGCATCTTTTGTGGCTTGGTTTCGCTTGCAGGGCTTTCGGCTTAATTTAATGGAATCAACAATGGAAACCGTTGGTTGATCGATTGTCTAATTTGTCAGCCAAAGGATTAGTACGAAGATCAACATTAATAAGCCATTAAACGCGGCACGAACAAGGTTTTGGACCCCCCAACGCCCCTGAATCTCGAAAGGGTGCAGCAATTGCGTTTGATTGATGAAACTCCGGTTATCTGATCGATTTTCACACTTTTTGGTCGAATCCACTTCTATTTTTGGTTCAACTCCGCTCGAATCCGTTCTTTCCCTGACAATTTTTCGACTGCCCGCTAAGGTCATTCAACAGCCCCAATAAAAGCAAGCCGAAAACGCTTCGAGTTTTGATTTGGGAAGTTCTTTTTGCACGTCCAGCGATCGATCGATCGATATACGGCTTTCGAGGTCATCGCATCACAAAATACTTCAAACGGTAGCAAAAGTGCAAGGCGAAATAAACGAGATATTTTGGCACGCTCTTAGAAAATGGAGGCTTCTCAAAAGGTCTTAAAACTTGAAGGTATAATTGAATTAATTGAACTTTTTTTAGGTTAATAAAATTGTATAAATTATGAATATATTTAAACAATAAAATGTAATGGTAGATAGATGTTTTATTAGGGTTTTAGAATGATAAGGGTGGAACATTTGTCACCAGATATTTAAGGACAGTGGTTTTATTAATTCTTAAGTCTAAATAATTGACAGCTTAACTTGTAAACTTGAGCGATGCAATAAAATGAATTTATAGCCATTAACCTGCAATAAATTGAAATGCGAATTATTTATGACTCGTTTGGGAGTGTAATAATAAATTAAGATTTTCATGATTATTAATATTGTTCAAGCAAATGAAAGAAAGTTTAATGATTCTTATTACTGGTCAAAACTGAAATATACTTAATTTCTAATAATTAATAATCCTTGAGTGCCCAGAAATGTAGGAATAGTCATTTGTAGCTCTTGTATCTTTGTATAAACAAAGAAGCTTAAATATTTATGAAGTTTCTAGTTTTATATTTATTACCAAATGTAACTTTGACGTTTTATTACTTCTTTTAAAATATTTTCACACCTCTTGGCGCCCAAGCTCTCTGTAAAAATTCAAGGTCGTGCCACTGCTATTTTTGGCGCACACGAAATTATGGCAATTTTTAAGCCAATTTCCGAGCCTCCTCTGCAACTCACGGAACTCAAACAGCAAACCGTCAACACCGCATTAAGGGCGGGGGAAGTAGCTACCAAATCGATTAGTTGGCTAATTGTAAAAACGCACGAACTGGCTAGCGGCACAGCTCTAGTTCCGATTGCCAGGTACAGGTGGCCCGGTCTGGCCCGGCTTGGCTTGGTCCGGTCTGGTGGAGCCACCAGAGCCACCAGCCAAAAGGCTGCAATGCGCATGCGTAGCAGACCCGAGTGCTACAACGTTCAGCGTCGGCGTCGTCGTCTTCGGTGGCTGCGGCAGACGGCGGCAGCGGACGCTCTTATAAATACGCCGGGCGTTGGCGCAGTTTTTGTTATTTGAACTTCAAATCTGCTCGAGTTCGCATCGTCGCGTACTCGGCCGCTAACGAAACGCGCGCGTTTTCTTAGCGTTTCTTCCCGCCTCCCCGCCGCGTGCTTTGTGTGTGTGGTCGCTTACAAGTGGGTAGTTGTTGCCATAAACAGTAACCAAGTGACTCCTATATAGAACAATCTCAAAAAAGCAGATGTAAATAAATGTTCGAAAATATATTTTAGGTGCTGACGCAAGTTGTTGATCTGATCGCTGATCCAATCCGTTGCTGTTGTCGCGTTGTTGCATCACGAATCGAGAACGAAGATGGTGAGTGTGTCGAGTTGTTGTGGAGCAGTGCAACGAAATCAGAGTGCACCAGTTGCACATAGCACTTCACATATGTATATGAACAATCAAGCCATAACTTTTGGCTAGAATCCCAGTAATATTCACACTTTTTTGAGGTGCAGTTGCCAGTTGCAAGCTGCGAGTTGCAGCTCAGCATCTGGCCTGGCATCCCATGAGTTGTCTGTCAAACAAAATTGCCCAACGCCAAAGAGTTTCTAAAAAGCGACAGCGACAAAAAACAAACAAACAGAAACTGAAACCAAAACCGAAACGACTCTGTGCAGCGAGTGGAGGAGTCGCATGGTAAATTTGCATAAATGGCGCTACAATTGAAGAAAATCGGTACAAGTACAAATAAAATAACAGAAAACAGCTGGCAGCAGTCATCAGTCAGAGACGAAGTTAGAGACATGCACAGAAAGAATGTGGAAAAATTTTTGAATTACAAAAAATTCAAAATTTTGATAGAATGAATTGAAGTGCTAAAACTAGGTTAAATTGGAAAAACTCTCAAAGGGTGGCTTAAAAAATTGGTTAAAGGTGGGGTATTTTTAGACATTTTATAGACAATGGGGCCTAATGGGCAAATATATTTTGAAAGTATTTCTATATAATTAATTTTCGTGAATTTAATTTTATAAAAAGACAATTAATATTTAAAGCATCAGTCTGGTCAGTGGAATGGATTATTGTTAAAAAAGGCATCTTAAGCTTTATATTGAAGATTGCATATTTCTTGGATTGTCAGTCCTATATTTTGGTGCTAATTATGAAAACAAAGTTTGTTGACTTTTAAAAACATTAAGCTTAGCCCCAAAGAATGCTAATGAATTTATTGTTTCTTTTTAAAGTGTCTTAAGATCTTAATGGAAACACTGAAAACTCCTCAGTGTAGGCCTCAACTTCAACTGCATTGAGTGACTCCGCTGACTCTGAATCCGATTCCGCTGCCAATGACTGACTCACTGGAGGGCGACTCCGCGGCGGCAACCGGAAACGCTCATAACCGACCCGGCTGCCCGCTCCGCCCTGCGCGGCTTTGGATGGCTCTTCTTCACGCATGCGCGTGTTCTTGGCCATTTCAAGAGCGGCGGCCCAAACGGTCCCAGAGATTTGGCAATAGACTTTTGGCAGCTTTGGGCCGCTTTGGCTGCTTTTGGCTGAGCGCAAGGCTGACTTTGGGCTTGAATGAGTCAATGCGCACAGAACTAACAACCAGTGTTGAGCAAACGCAATTAACGCCAGCCGTAGAAACTGATTTCCCCCAAGGTCGTCACACTACATATAAATAGATGTGCTGGCTTTCTGGTTTTATGAGATTTCACACGCCTCAATTGTGACAATTAACGCCCCCCGTTTGCGGCATTTGTCGCCCGGATTGTCTAAGGTTTTTTTTTGGTCCCGTGTGTTTTGTTCCAAGCCAAGGAAAATGACTCGACATGATCGGGTCAGATTCTGGGCGCACCTTGAGCGCCAAACCTCACCCACTTTACACACTTTACACACAAAAAAGAATTATGCCACGCGAGATGACGCCGCAAGTTTTGTGTTTTGTAATAGGTGCTTTAATTGCGAGCTTGTAAGTCAGTGTGTTTGTCTGGTGAAACTCTCAATTAAGGTCAGCAGGAAAACGGATATGTATATCTTAATTCGCCCAATCCGTGTTTAATTTGGATTACCAAAAAGCTTTCGGAAATTCTTTCGGAGATCGGAGATCAAGTTTGCCTTTTATGGGTAGTTCTAAATGAATAAGTATAATGAAAAAGTTCGTCTCCGCCTTCACAGAGAGGGAATTATTCATGTTATGCGACACCTGAATCACTGCCATAAAAAAGATTTCAACACAAAAACTTAATTGGGTTCTGACTTTAATGGACACACACATATCAGCCCGACTTGTCAACTAATAACGTCACAAAGATCAACCCCAAAATTATACACTATTCTTATTTTCGGCAAGAGTGAGAACTAGTTTGCGTTGAAGAGGCTGCGTATCTTGCCACAAGTTGAACGCAGATTGGCAAATCTGCTAAATTTTAAGGCTCGACAGCTGACAAGCCGCTTGAGTGGGGTGAGCAAGTGCCTGACGAGTGGCATTTTTCCATGACTATTTATCAAACGCGACACTCTGCCATGTCAGACATATAATGAATAAACCTCAATTCGAGTCATAAGTCCATAAGAACTTTGCGTGGGAGGCTCTAAACTATTTCCATTTGATTGAGATGATCTCGCGGATCGGTGCTGTTTTTGTAAAATATTTTTTATACCATATTCTTTGTATATAATTCTTTGTTGCTATTGTCTCGATTCAATTAAGGCTTCATTTTAATGACCAGTCTTTAACGACTTGAAGCGCACTCGTAGAAGCCGTTTAAGTTTATTTTTAGTTTTATTTCGCTCAGATTTATGTGTTTCAATTTGAGAAATGGAATTCCGGGTTCCAAAGACTGCCTTTCAGCCGCGAGATTGCATAGAGTTCTGCCTACCCAGCCCTCATACCCTCTGAGTCTGTTATCTATCGCTCAATTAGTGCGCGGCGAGTTGATAGTTTTGAATTTACATAAATTCGATCGTCGCGGGGAAATTCCGAATTAATTAGATTTTAGCAGCTTTTCGGGTTTATCGAACTGGTCGCCGTGACTCTGCCATCAAGAGACTCTGCTACCAATGTTTTGGCCAGCCACGAGGCCGTTCACACTTGCCAGCTATTTGGAACAGTTCTGGGCGGTCCAGACGAGATTCTTGGCCAAATACACTGTCCAATGTCGAGTGGCAGATGCTTCGACCTTGAAGGTGAACAACTGCTACTAGTTTGTTTCCATTTTCTCATTTATTGCAACCTCATGCGGGCTGCGACTAGGCTGGTCGACTCCACCTCTCGGCATAATCAATCAACGCTGGCAATTAGCGCACAAAAATGCGTTTAATTTGGCTCTCAGCCGGTCAATCAATAATGTGCGTAAAATGCCTTCGTTGAACGTGACCTAATTGGCGCGTGCAAAAGTGTTGGCGAATTCTTTGCCAAATGCCGAAGCCGAAGCCGGTGGTGTCAAAAAGCTGACACAGCCATTTGCAAAATTGTCGAGCCTTAATTATACGCGGAAATTTTCGGCGCTAGTCCGACACTGAAAATCGCCATAAACGGCCGAGGCCCACGTAGATACTGTCCGTCATTCGGCCAAATATAAACGTCCAAGACTTTGATTTAAGACCATTAGGGTTTTCGACAACCAATCGCTTTGGCTTTATGATCGCTAAGTGATATCTCTTTCTGATTTCTTTAATTGCAGCAGCTTCGTGTGTTTGGCCTGGCTTTGATCGCCCTAAGCCAGAGCTACTTTGCCCTGGCCCAGGTGAGTGATTGACAAAAGACATTAATCTAGGGATGCTTAGCTAATTGAATCGTCCGCAGGGCTATGACTATCCCCAGCCGAAGGTGCCCTTCACCGACGGGTATTCGTACCCGCAGCCAGCGATTCCCTTTCCGCCGCCTGCTCCGAAGGTGACCAGTGGATACTCCTACCCGAAGCCGGCCGTTCCTTTCCCAGTACCTGAGCAGCCCAAGTACACGCCTCCGGTGCAGCAGATCATCCCCCAGGAGCCCAAGCTGCAGGGTTACTCCTACCCGAAGCCCGCCCTCCCATTCCCACCACCGCTCCCGAAACAGGGTTATGAGTACCCCAAACCCGCTGTTCCGTTCCCACCACCGACGAACCCACCACCACAGCCGAAACAGGGCTATGATTATCCCAAGCCCGTCGTTCCGTTCCCACCACCGACGGCGCCACCACAGAAGTACTTGCCACCTGTGACCACCACTACGCCACCACCACCACCACCTCCACCGAAATACCTGCCACCAGCCCAGCCAAAGCAGGGTTACGATTACCCAAAACCAGCCATTCCATTCCCACCACCCACGGCTCCGCCCCAGAAGTACTTGCCGCCCGTGACTACCACCACGCCGCCACCACCTCCGCCACCACCAAAGTACCTGCCACCAGCCCAGCCGAAGCAGGGATACGATTACCCTAAACCAGCCGTTCCGTTCCCACCACCAACGAATCCACCACAGAAATACCTGCCTCCTGTTGTTCCTACCAGCCCACCCACTCCAAAATACATTCCTCCTCCAACCTCCACCTACATTCCTCCTCCCCAGCCTAAGCAGGGTTACGATTACCCCAAACCTGCTATCCCATTCCCTCCACCCACGAATCCTCCACAGAAATACCTGCCACCTGTTGTTCCCACCAGCCCACCCACTCCCAAGTACATTCCTCCCCCAACTCCCACCTACATTCCTCCTCCCCAGCCCAAGCAGGGCTATGATTATCCCAAACCCGCCATTCCCTTCCCACCAGCCACTGCTCCACCACAGAAGTATTTGCCACCTGTGACGACCACGGCACCGCCTCCACCACCACCTCCCAAATACCTGCCCCCACCGCAGGTGAAGCAGGGCTACGATTACCCCAAGCCAGCCATTCCTTTCCCACCACCAACTAACCCACCACAGAAATACTTGCCCCCGGTTGTGCCAACATTGCCACCGCAGCCCAAGTACTTGCCCCCCGTGAAGCCAACGATTCCACCAACACCCAAGTACTTGCCCCCTCCTCAGCCCAAGCAGGGCTATGACTACCCTAAGCCAGCCATTCCATTCCCACCACCAACCAACCCACCACAAAAATACTTGCCACCTGTGGCGGTCACTAAGCCACCACAGCCAAAATACTTGCCACCTGTGCAGGCTACCAAGCCACCACAGCCCAAGTACTTGCCACCCCCTCAGGTCAAGCAGGGTTATGATTATCCCAAGCCCGCGATTCCATTCCCACCACCCACTGCTCCCCCACAGAAGTATCTGCCCCCTGTGACCACCACATTGGCGCCAGCACCCAAGTACCTGCCACCAGTTAAGCCCACAAATCCGCCGCAGCCAAAGTACTTGCCACCTCCCCAGCCTAAGCAGGGATATGACTATCCCAAGCCCGCCATTCCCTTCCCACCACCTACTGCACCACCCCAGAAGTACTTGCCGCCCGTGACCACCACGCCGCCACCACCTCCTCCTCCGCCCAAGTACCTGCCGCCCGCTCAGCCCAAGCTGGGATACGACTATCCCAAGCCCGCCATACCATTCCCACCACCTACGAACCCCCCACAGAAGTATCTGCCACCCGTGGTTCCTACCAGTCCACCCACGCCCAAGTATCTGCCGCCGCCGCAGGTGAAGCAGGGTTACGACTACCCCAAGCCAGTCATCCCCTTTCCACCGCCCGCGCCCAAGAGCGAGGGGTACTCCTACCCCAAGCCGGCGATCGCGTTCGATTTCTAATCCTCGCCAGGCAGGACCCATCGCCCATCACTGATTAAATGACACAATTGCCTCTGTGTGCGCATAGTGATCCTTAGGAACGTACGAAATTGAATAATTGTAATTATCTGTAATAATTTTATTTAATGCCTATTTTTAATGATGTACCAGGGACCTTGCCCGCGGACTCTCTCCAATCGAACTTAGTCATTAAAATATGTTTTAAATTTATGTTTTAACGATTACGCAATGCTGCCGAATTAAACGAAACAATATGAATGTTAAAATTGTATTTTTTATTGAGGGGATGTGGTGCGGGGAAATATATTACTAATAATACATATTAGTAATAATACATATATTCTTCCCCTGTATATTCTATAAATCCTTTAAAGTCAGTATATAGCAGAATTGGTATCATGAAAATTATCGTATCATAAATTACAATTATATGTATATATGTAGCTCTTATAGGTGACAACCGGTAAAAAATTTCGCAAATATTTATCGCAATAAATATTTCAAAAAATTACAACCAGATCAAATAACATCCTGTTGCCAGCTTAATTTGCATTTTAATATACCAGGTGATTAGCGACATCATCTGCTTACAAAATAATGCAAATATTAATAAGTAATTGAGAATATAAATAAGTTTCGACAGTTCCGGCTCGGATTGAGTCAACTTAACGTGTCATTTAAATTTTTGATATTGATTTCAACAAGAAAAAAGTGTAATCTTTGCTTTTTAATAATCTTTAATCTTAAGCTTAAGAAAATCTCACATAATCTCCGGAGTTGATTCATTTCTCAAGACAAGCATCCGGAAAGCATGCAAACACTTTAATAAAGCTTGAAAGCCCAAGAGCATGCTACGTTTTAAATGTGTTTAATCAACTTTGAACTTGAAAACTAAGAAGACAATGCACTTGCCCACAAATAAAATTAATTTGGAGTCATTAAACAAGTTTCCGCATCTTTAAACTGAACTAGTTTCTTCTCCATCGAATCTCCGCTTGACGACAGCTTGCTTTTTAATCTTTATTTATTTCTAGTCTTTTTGTTTTAAAAAAAAGTGTGCTACTATGCGAATATACGCGTTTCCTGTTTCCAGAATAATAATTAATGAGAAAGCGGGATTATTTTTAAAGATTTTTATTCATTTCGTTCCCTAACAATTTTCGGTTCAAGTGACTGAAAAACCCGGGAGCCAAAAAACAAGATTTGGTCCGGTTTGTTTTTATGGGAGCCTCAACGGCATATCCGTTTAGTAGCGGTGACGGCGGAGGACGCGACGACGCTGGGTCTTGTAGCGGTATCCCTCGCTGGCGGAGAAGGAGTGAGCGGGAGCAGAGGCGGCGGTCTCGTAAGACTCGGCGGGGGCAGAGTACTCAGCAGCTGGGGCGGAGTAGGACACAGCAGGGGCAGAGGCAGCAGCGGTGTAGGTGGCAGCTGGGGCAGAGTAGCTCTGGGCAGGAGCGGCGTAGGACACAGCTGGGGCAGAGGCAGCAGCGGTGTAGGTGGCAGCGGGAGCAGAGTAGCTCTGGGCAGGAGCGGCATAGGACACAGCTGGGGCGGAAGCGGCAGCGGTGTAGGTGGCAGCTGGGGCAGAGTAGCTCTGGGCAGGAGCGGCGTAGGACACAGCTGGGGCAGAAGCGGCAGCGGTGTAGGAAGGAGCAGGAGCCGAGTAGACTGGAGCAGGAGCCGAGTAGACTGGAGCAGGGGCAGAGGCTGCTGGGGGCAGGTACTCGTTGGAGGGCAGGTGGCTCACATCACGACGGTGGCGGCGCAGGACGCGACGACGCTGGGTCTTGTAACGGTATCCATCGTTCGACGAGAAGCTGTGAGCGGGCTCAGAGGCAGCGGTCTCGTAGGATTCGGCAGCGGGGGCAGCGTAGGACACGGCCGGAGCGGAAGCGGCGGCGGTGTAAGAGGGAGCAGGAGCCGAGTAGGACACAGCTGGGGCAGAAGCAGCGGCGGTGTAGCTGGGAGCGGGAGCGGAGTAGACTGGAGCAGGGGCAGAGGCTGCTGGGGGCAGGTACTCAGAGCTGGGAGCAGAGGCGGCGCCATGGACAGGGGGCAGGTACTCGCTGGAAGGCAGGTGGCTCACATCACGACGGTGGCGGCGCAGGACGCGACGACGCTGGGTCTTGTAGCGGTATCCCTCGCTGGCGGAGAAGGTGTGGGCAGGAGCGGAGGCAGCGGTCTCGTAGCTCTCAGCAGGGGCAGAGTATTCAGCAGCGGGAGCAGAGTAGGACACAGCTGGGGCAGAAGCGGCAGCAGTGTAGGTGGCAGCTGGGGCAGAGTAGCTCTGGGCAGGAGCGGCGTAGGACACAGCTGGGGCCGAGGCAGCAGCGGTGTAGGTGGCAGCGGGAGCAGAGTAGCTCTGGGCAGGAGCGGCGTAGGACACAGCTGGGGCCGAGGCAGCAGCGGTGTAGGTAGCAGCGGGAGCAGAGTAGCTCTGGGCAGGAGCGGCGTAGGACACAGCTGGGGCCGAGGCAGCAGCGGTGTAGGTGGCAGCGGGAGCAGAGTAGCTCTGGGCAGGAGCGGCGTAAGACACAGCTGGGGCAGAAGCGGCAGCAGTGTAGGTGGCAGCTGGGGCAGAGTAGCTCTGAGCGGGAGCCGAGTAGCTCACAGCTGGGGCAGAAGCAGCAGCGGTGTAGGTGGCAGCGGGAGCAGAGTAGGAGACAGCTGGAGCCGAAGCGGCAACCGAGTAGCTGGACTCAGCCGGGGCCGAGTAGGAGGCCACCGGAGCGGAGGCGGCGCCGTATGAGGGCGGCAGGTACTGGTTGGAGGGCAGGTGGCTGACGTCAGCGGCCACAGCGGCGACAAGGGCGCAGATCAACAAGAGTTTCTGCAATGAATCGATAGAAAGATCGGGAGACCGGTTAGTTATCCCGAAGGCGATGAAATCCTGGCTTATCGTACCATGTTGCTGGGTGCTCGGCTGTCCAGTTGGTCGGAGAAGAACTCAAATGGAAGTGATGGTTTGTCCAAAGTTCTGCTGCTTTTTATATGATTCTATTAATCCGGCCTGCGGTAGGAAATTTGCATTTGGTGTTTTTAATTTATGAATTTGAATTTAGTGACACTGCCAAAACATATCCATTATAGTTTTTGCAATCAGGTTTGCAACGGGTTTAATTTTGTTCCAAGTTCGGCTTATTCTTCCAAGTTCGGCTATCGGGCAGCAACCGGGGGGATTCCCTCTTCCTTCCTGGGGCATAAATACCCCTCTTATTAGCCTATTATACTAAGCCCAGATCAGGTTCCATTGTACCCCCAACCCCCCGCACTTTTTTCGGAAATTTCTCCCAAGCAGCGCGTGCCGCTTCTGATCAATTCCAGCTCAATTTGCTTAATTACCAGTAATTATATTTCGGTTTAATCTAGCGGGAGCAAGACAGGTGCTATCAACCCGAAACAAAAGCAGATAGGTGCCTGCCAACAACATCGTCATCGATTCAGTGAGTTAATAAAAAAGCGAAATGATCGCTAAAAAGGCAATCGAGTTGCTGAAATAAATCACGATCTCAATGCCGAAACAATAGCTCTGGCTGTCTAAGCCGATTCTATTGTATGTCAAAGACTAGATGAAAACTTGAATACTAAGACTCGAATTAAACATACTTATGGAAAATTACCTTTTGATCCGATCAGGTCTTAGGAAATATATCCATTTCATATACGAGGCAAATTGGAGAAGAAATCGAATTAAAATGGTAAAATGGTCGAATTAAATGGTTAAAAAGGTGTTTGATTAGTTCGGCTTTAATATTGTTTGTCTGTACAATAAAATATAGTTTAAGGACACGAATTTCCTCGCTTCTAATGATTATATTTATGTATGCTATTTGCTGATAAATTATATGTTATGCTACTTAAAGTTTAATAATATTAGGAAAACCTATCCAACTGGGTTCGGGCTTCTTAACATAGGGTGTCTTGGCTAAATATTATGAATCCAGTTTTTGGTTTATTTTTGAAGTTGTCTCAAAAATATTTTAAAATTTGTTTACCAAAAAAAAATTTTATATTTGCCATAAAATATTATTATTAAAAATGGATATACCCCGTTTGCCGTTGAGCTGCGAGGTGTTCAGGCGACCCACGCGCCTAAAATCTGAAGATAAATTGTGCGGAAGCTTTGACAGAAATAGATTTCAACTAGTTTTAAAAATAAGTTCGGTTACAAGTTATTTGGAGATGAAAAGCTTTAGTTATTGGACGTATTCTTTTATTAGTAAATATTATATTAGACACGCACCGCATAAATAATATTAATAAACCATTTATATTCAAATCCATTAAAAAATCATAGAATTTAAAATCAAATGAAAGTTGTTTGATTAGAAGATGCTTCACAAAGTCGGAACATCTTAATTTTGTCATTGCAAACCACTTTTAGCCCCAAAATAATAAGTCAGTTTCAGTTTATGGATTCGTTATCGTATTATTGTAATTTTCTGAATGAAAAGGTATGCTAATAGTAAAGACTGCACTCCAAAATGAGCACAAATCGATCACCTAGTGAAGCCGCAATCGCTTTGTTTAGTGGCGACGGACAACCACGCGCTTGTGGGTCTTGTAACGGTAGCCATCATCGGCCAGGACATGGGCAGGAGCCACCTCGACGGTGTTCTCCAAGGGGGCCAGGTACTCGTTTGCAACGGGGGGCAGGTACTCGTTGGACAGCTCGTTCACATCACGACGGTGGCGGCGGACAACCACGCGCTTGTGCGTCTTGTAACGGTAGCCATCATCAGCCAGGATGGTCTCGGGAGCAGCGTCAGCGGGAGCCAAGTACTCGGTGGAGGGAGCAGCAACTGGGGGCAGGTACTCGTTGGAGGGGAGCTCGTTCACATCGCGACGGTGACGACGGTAGACAACGCGACGGTGGGTCTTGTAGCGGTAGCCATCAGCAGCCAGCTCATGGGCGGGAGCAGCCTCAACCTCAACGGGAGCGGGGGCGGGGGCAGCAACCTGGATGGCCACTGGAGCGGGAGCGGGAGCAGCAATCTGGACTGGAGCAGCAACCTGGACTGGGACGGGAGCTGGGGCAGCATACTGAACTGGAGCAGGGGCGGCAATCTGGACTGGAGCGGGGGCAGCAACCTGGACAGGGGGCAGGTACTCGTTGGAGGGAGCAGCAGCCTGGACGGGGGGCAGGTACTCGTTGGAAGGCAGGTGGCTCACATCACGACGGTGACGGCGGACAACCACGCGCTTGTGGGTCTTGTAACGGTAGCCATCATCAGCCAGGATGGTCTCGGGAGCAGCGACAACCTCCTCGGATGGGGGCAGGTACTCGTTGGAGGGAGCAGCAGCCTGGAAGGGGGGCAGGTACTCGCTGGACAGTTCGTTCACATCACGACGGTGGCGGCGGACAACCACGCGCTTGTGGGTCTTGTAACGGTAGCCATCATCAGCCAGGATGGTCTCGGGAGTAGCGTCAACGGGAGCCAAGTACTCGGTGGAGGGAGCAGCAACTGGGGGCAGGTACTCGTTGGAGGGGAGCTCGTTCGCATCGCGACGGTGACGGCGGACAACCACGCGCTTGTGGGTCTTGTAGCGGTAACCATCATCGGCCAAGACGGTCTCGGGAGCATCCTCAATGGGAGCCAAGTACTCGTTGGATGGAGCAGCCACTGGGGGCAGGTACTCGTTGGAGGGGAGCTCGTTCACATCACGACGGTGGCGACGGACAACAACGCGCTTGTGGGTCTTGTAACGGTAGCCATCATCAGCCAGGATGGTCTCGGGAGCAGCGACAACCTCCTCGGATGGGGGCAGGTACTCGTTGGAGGGAGCAGCAGCCTGGAAGGGGGGCAGGTACTCGCTGGACAACTCGTTCACATCACGACGGTGGCGACGGACAACCACGCGCTTGTGTGTCTTGTAACGGTAGCCATCATCAGCCAGGATGGTCTCGGGAGCAGCGTCAACGGGAGTCAAGTACTCGGTGGAAGGAGCAGCAACTGGGGGCAGGTACTCGTTGGAGGGCAGCTCGTTGACATCGCGGCGATGGCGACGGAGCACCACGCGCTTGTGAGTCTTGTAACGGTAGCCATCATCGGCCAGCTCATGGGCGGGGGCAGCCTCAGCCTGGACAGGGGGCAGGTACTCGTTGCTGGGGGCAACGGCGATCTGCGCCTCCTGGACGACGGGGGGCAGGTACTCGTTGGAGGGCAGGTGGCTGACATCAGCAGCCACGGCTGCGATCACGGCGAAAGCGACCAGGAAGAGTTTCTGGAAGAGACAAGACGGATTAGGGGGGGTAGTCCTTCGGATGGGATAGGGCTCGCAATTTGAATTGCCCATTGGCGGATAGGAGGATTGGCGGATGCCGGATCGTACCATCTTGTCCGTTGAGTTGCTTGTTCACAGCAGTAAAACCGAAACTCTAATGAGGAATACGAAGAACCTTTTGGTATTTATACAGATTCTCCGCTCTTCACTGCCCATTACAGACCACGGCTGTCACAGTCGGCGTCGCTGCCGACGCAGCCGTCAGCGTCTGTAAATTCGCACGGCTTTGGTTTTGGTGGCCACGAGTTCTAAGCCTCTCTTTTTGTGGCTCAAACGAAGATCGGCTAACACGAAGCCACTGCCAACGATGCTTACATTCGCACAAGCCCCAGCTCGAGAGCAGTTGATGGCTAAAAAAAAAGTTTAATGGCCAAAATCGTTCGCACGGATTCTCTTAATTGTTTTATTTAATCATATGCAAAAGATTTGATGGACATCAACGTTTTGGACAAGTCGAGCGTTCGCACATATACTCTCAGATACAAATACAAGTCCACCTACAGATACAGATACACATACTGGTAAATGTATGCTGGGCCTCTGTTGTGTTTGTTTTGCTTGCCTTGTTTCATTCAAGCCGCCTCTGAAGTGCGCTCGATTTAAATTCAAATGATGAGTTATATGTTTCAATCAAATCCGCTCGCTTCAATAGACTCAAATCCGCGATCGATCGCAGCAGCCTCTTCTGATTGTTGCGATGTCGTCGCCATTCATTAATCATGGAATAGGAACTGAATTTAAAGAAATATGATATAATTGTGTTTATGCCAAAGAATTGGTCAACCAAAGGTGTAAACAATATGCCGGATATACTCGTATTATGGACATGAGCCTCTTGTTCAATGTTTAGCATCAATGCATTATTCCCAGCATCAATGTTTATTATGGACATGAGCCTCTTGTTCAATGTTTAGAATTCAAAGTGATTCAAAGAATAAAATGGTTATAGTTTACGATGTGACAACAAACAAATTAGAACCTTTAAACTCTAGAATGAATATTGAAAGGTGTTGCATGTAAATTTGAATTAAATTCCTTGTGATATTTAATATTTTCCTCAAAGTCAGACACGTCTCCCTCCTCAATACCTTCCATTCGATTAAGTTTTCGTTCGAGACTCTGTTTACAATCTCTTACTTGAGTCCAATGATTAATTTTTTTAATTTAAATCCAAACATAAATTAACAGCAATAAGGTTAGGTATATTTCAGATGTTCCAATAAATAATTGAAAGTTGCTTGCTCCACTTATAACATACTTAATTAATTAATAATGTGAACCAGATTTAGTATGCCACGGGTAATGTTTTTGGGTAATTTATAGAGGTTTACTTTGAGTTCAGCCGTTGAAAGGGAGGTTTAAAGATCTCATTTGTTGTGTTTTGTTGAAAAGTGGACGGAAGCCTATTAAGTCATACCCAATTGTTAATCTAAATATGATAGCCAAAGCAAACGAACTGCTGCAACCAAGTCGCAACTATGATTAATGATCCGCCAATGAAGAGGGAGTTCATTTTTTGGCAATACTGCGGCATCCATGCACCTCAGATCGCCAAGAACTAATTGGTTCCGTGAAAACGAAGGATAAACAATGACTAACCGTTGAATCGGTTGATCGATTCTTCAGAATACGCAGTACAAACATGGCTAATTTTGTTTTTGGATGGGTCAGATCAGAGCTGCGAAAGTCAAGGCCATGTTTTTTTCGTTAACTCTTTAATTACGAGGGTAGCCCACAACTTAATGCCAGAGATGGATTTATGGGTAAGATGGATGGTTGTCACACGCCAGAAATCGGCGCCTCATGCTCTGAGACGAAAGTAGAAGAACCACTTAAAAAAAAAGAAACTAAACGTCTTTATAGCACCAGTTTGGCTAATTAACTTGGGCCATAAAAAAGTTGGCAAGTATCAAATAACAACAATATGATTTTCCTATTTTAAATGCATTAAGATTAAGAACCTTACAATTCTAGTTTTGATTTTCATTGTTCCCCAGTGGTCGAAACAATGAGATAAATCATTTCATTTCCTGAGTGTGTGCAGCACTAAAAAGATACAGTCACAAACTACTATATTAACGAGCCAAATTTATGACTTTGCCAATTTACATTTTAGTCTCTGGCAGCTTCACAGATTCTAGTTCTAGCCTATTCTATTGTGGCTCTGGTCCAGTTGCCCATAAATGCTCTATACGCATGCTGCCAGTCAATAGATCACGATAGCCCGGCCAACGCATGATCTTGCCTTGCCGGCTTTCTGGCTCACTATTATTATCCATCGGTGGCAGCAGTTCGGGGAGCCGGTCCGAACACTTAAAAGTTCCATTTCGGAATTGATGTTTATGCTGAAATCGCAAAATATGCAAATTAGTGAATGGCTGCTTTAGCCCCATCTTCGTCCCAATAGAATAATGGCAGCGGGGTAGCCGGGACAAACCAATAAAAGAAAAAACTATAATAATAGCCACAGACAATACAAAAATTGTCAGCTCTGTTAAAAAAAAAAACTTAAGCGTGGGCTCAAAATTAGCTCAAACCAAAAAAAAAACAGAAACGAGAGGGCCAGGAGATCGTGCCGGCGAAAGGAGCTGCTGTCTGATTGTGTTATCGGATAATGGATGAGACCCAGTGATTGGATCCCCTGATTCGGTATATATTCCCAAATTGGTCGGGGTTTGCATAATCCCACAGGCCGCGTCGCTCTGTCTAACAAAAACCATTTCGCGTTGGCTTAATTTATGCAAATTCTATTCTAATTAATATTATACACATTCGATTTTTTGCAAAGTCTATGAGCTTAGGAGGCGGCCACATCTTTCTCGTGGCTGCTGCTGTTGCCTTTTCTTTGTTTTAGTCTTTCTATTTTTTATATTTGGACGGCACACTCACACGCGCTAGTTAATTTAGTTTTCAATATACACTAAGTGGGGGTATAAACAATAGTGAGTTTGCTAAACTCACACATTCAATCTAATTTTTTTATTCCTTTTTTTACTTACTTATCTCTAAGTTTAAAACTTTATAGGGAAAACAACAAAGATTTTTTGTTTTTTATTATATTTATTTATTATATTTTATAATTTTTACGTATTAATTTTCTGATTAATCTTGGAAAACTAATCCTTATTTTAAAAATAAAATTGTGGCTAAGATATTAAGGTTTATTCATATTCTTATTACTATTGTTTTGCGAAGCCACGAAAATATATAGTTAATACTATACAAGTTTTTATACTAAAATTATTATAATACGCAGATAAAATATAAAATTAATTTTTTCTTTAACCTTATGAGTAAAATGAACTCGTTGGTAGAACATAAAACATTCACTGAGCAAGTACACGTTTTAGTCTTTTATGATAAATTTAACTTTTGTTTCAGGCTATCAAAGCTTTTTTTTCGTTTAACTAAAATGTATGATAAATCATTCAGGAAACCAGTTTCCAAATCGCCCCACTCTTCTGCTACGGCGGCGACTAGAAAGTGCCACCACCGCCATAGAGCGCATCTCCTAAGCTCAACAAAAAAATAAAAAATAAATAAATCCAAAAAGGCCAAGATAAAAACAAAAATACAGAAATTAAAGCAACAGGGCAGCTTAAAAGAAAAAACTCTCGCACACTTTTAACACACGGCTCGGGGCCAATAAATAATGTATACGCGTGGCAACCAAAATTTGGCAAGTTCAATCTTTCAATGTAATTCTGATTCTAATTCTGAGAGCGATTCTTTTTGGGGCTGCCTGCGGCTCTTCGAGTGGTTGATGGCTGATCGAATGGGGCTTTAAGTGCGATCGGAGCTCGAAATTATATTTTTGGCGGTGGGCTGTCTAAAATTAATTATGTTGCTGCCAAGTGCCGAAAATTAATCATCTCAGCGTGTGGAAGTCTTGTACTCTTCGGCTATGTTTAACGGATGACGCAAGGCGGAGTTACAAGAGATCCGATATGATCTTATTCCAAAACTCTTTACAAGCCGGGTTCTAAATACAATTTGACCATCTGGAGAGCCATTAAATTATAGCCACACAGAAAAAAACAAACTTGTAGAGTTTTTCACAAAATTTTTAAATAGAAGCTTTGCATAATATTAAATACTAATTTATAAATCCTAATTTATTGAATACTATACATATTTAAATTTTTTATATTTGTATGTACAAAAAAAACGGATATTGGTGAGTTTTTTGACCCAATGCCAGATAAGGAAAACTTGCAGAATTAATCCTTAGCAAAAAATATATATTAAGAGCCACACACAATTTAATTTCGCTCAGTGTAAAAGAAAATCATTAATGTTTGATGGCAATAATTGCCAAAAAGAAGCGGGTGGCTTGCAGATCATTGAACTCCGCCAGCCCATGCTGAACCCTCTCACTCGCTTTGCATAGTGAACCAAAAGTCGGCGAAATTCGCACAGACCTCTTTCAAAATTTATTTCTGTAATCAACAGGCCAGACTTGAATGCCCTAGCGGTCTCTGTTAATTTTATGCCGAGCTCCTCCACAGAGTTTGATCCGAAAGTTGGCCATAAATTATTTTAATTTAATGCTACTTGTAGCCATTTTTTGTGGGCATTTGCGAGCTAATTTCGCCAGGCGAATTGCACTGATTTATGGCCGGCGGCTAAGAGCTTTCTATTGGCCGGGGATTGGGTCAAAAGCCGACGAGATCGGCCAACATCCACTCTGACCTACAGTCGGCCAAAAATAGATACACCGCCAACAATGGGCAGCCTACATTTGATTGAGGAGTCCGCTGGCAGATAGTGACATTGATGTGCGAATTTAAACATTACCATGAGTGTGTGGGGCCGCCTTTGCCTGTCCAAAAATAATACATGAAAAAAATAATAATCATAACAAAAAGCCGCGTATCGCTGTCCAACACACTCATCGCTTTATAGATTGTTTGTCGGCCAGGTCACTAAAAAGCGAGAGATGAGCCAAAGCGATTCCATTGAGCTCATGTTTTTACTGCCTCACCTCTATGCAGCTCGGACTGGCCAAGTTGTCTGCTCGGTGAAACAATAGATTTTGTTTTATTTTGACTTTAGTTGACTGGATTTGCATGAGAATCGAATCTAAATGATTGCATAAATTTATGTCGACAATTCGTTTTTTCCATGTGCGAAGCCTCTCTCGCTGCATATCTCTACTTTTAAGGCAATCTGTTTCCTTTCAGATCTGAACTAGTTTGCTTCCGTCTGCCCTAATGGCTTGTGTAAAATATTTCCATCAAACAGAATCCATTCCAAAAATGGCTTTGATTGTTTGCACGTGTAATTATGTTAATAAAGTATCGAAAATCCATTTATAGGATCCAAAGATAAACAAATATTTTTTCCATAAACTAATCTTTTGTGGTGTAGTGTAAAATCTAGATTAAGCTTTGCCCTAAACTTTAATCTTTTTAAGCCAAAATCAATCTGCCAAGCTTTAAAGTTGCTCTAAGCGGAAACGGAAGTGAACTCCATTTTGGGAGCCTGAAAGTATGCAACACTTTTTGAAAACACTATGTATTTCGTCTGCTCTTGTAGCAAATGCTGTTAAGTATAATTTATATTTGAATATAGTACAAAACTGTCCAGCTAACAATTTCAAAACTCGAAAGTGTGTTTGGGCTTCTGGTAATGATAGCCATCTTCACGAAAGTCGGTGTCGTATTCCGAGGCAGAAGTTCCTTGGTCCAAGCTATCCAGGGTACCGCGCTTGGAGCTGCGGCTGTGAGATCCGTGCTTCTTGGGTGCTTGCACATACTGTGACTGCCTATTACTGGCGGCAAACTGGGCCAGGAATCCGGGGTCTACATCGTCATCTGCATCATCGTCATCGGGCACCAAAATCGACCTCTGGTTTCCATTGAACCTCACCAATGCCCTACCATGATGATGACCATGATGCAACACACTGGGATCACTGTAGAAGTTGCCGTCGATAATGTTCGTATCCTGTTGGTTACCCAGCGCATTGGTTGGTCCCTGGAGTTGTGGTTGACCAAATACGTTTCCATTCAGGACGTTTAGACCTTGGTAGTTGGGTCGATTTGATGGCCGGCGATTGTTAAGGCGTGGCGCTTGACCCGCTGCCAACTGGGCTCCTATGGATGGGTCGAATAGTCCCTGACTAGGATCGGCAGCCCCTTGATTAAAAGGAGCCTGCTGACCAGCTGCCAGTTGGCCTCCCGCTGGATTGGGTCTGCGATTCGGAGCAGGCTGTGCGGCTCCTAGCTGAGCACCCAATGCCGGATCAAAAGGCGCTCCAAACTGGCCATTGTTGTTGAACTGATTCTGGACTGGTCTTTGGGCCGCAGGCCGTTGAGCCCCAAACGAGGGATCAAAAGGTGCTCCTGCTCCTAATTGAGCTTGTCCTGCAGCAGGAAGTTGAGCTCCAAATGAGGGATCAAAGGGAGCTCCTGCTGCCACTGGAGCCTGTCCTGCAGCGGGCAGTTGAGCTCCGAATGAGGGATCAAACTGGTTTTGGTTGGAGACCCCTTGCCCTGCTCCGAGCTGAGCACCTCCAAAGTTTTGATTGTTGAATCCTTGGCCTGCTGCCAATTGACCAGCTCCTACCTGCTGTTGTCCTCCTGCTCCAGCTGCATTACTGAGCTGAGCGCCCAAGGAGGGATCCACAAAGAAGTTAAGACGGTTTCCACCTCCGTATCCTCCGGCATATCCTGGCCGTGATGGCCGCTGACCATTGCCCAGAATAGCCAGCTGACCAGTCGGAGCAACAGGTCGATTTGCAGGATTAGTACCGCCTGTGGGGGCCAAGGCACTCGCTGGAAGTTGAGCTCCGATCGGATCAGAAGGGCCACATCCGGGTGGAGCATTTCCCGCCACAATAAACTGGCAGTTGGGAGCAGCTCCTGTGGGAGCCTGAGCTCCAATAGGGGCCTGAGCTCCGGTTGGGGCTTGAGCTCCTGCCGGATCCTGAGCTCCTGGCGGAGTGAGGGAGTTTAGCTCCGAGTCCTGCGACTGCACGTTGATCTGCGTGTGGGTGTGGAACACCGAGTTGGGGGCACTGGCGTACAGGATGCGGCTGGGGCGACGGCGCCGGTAGACAACCTCACTGGCAGCCGGGGTAAATAGGTCACGACGACTGTAATCCGTACGGACATGCGGCTTGCTGTGCTTGTAGTGGATGTGCTGGGTCTTCACCTCCGGCTTCTTGTCGTAGTGATGGTAATGGTCCACACGCTGCTTTTTTGGTTCCTCATGGTGGTGCTCCTTGGGCTCCTCGTGCTCATCCTCCTTGTGGTAGACCACCCGTTCACTGGTGTGTTTCTCCTTCTTGTAGAATGGCTCCGCCTCCTTCTCCTCATGCGGCGGCAGGTAGTGGGGCTCTTCATCCTCATGGTCGTATTCCCTGGAAGAGTGATGATGGTGCCGCTGGTGCTTATGATGTTTTACATGCGAAACATCCGCCCAGCAGGCAACCGCCAAAAGGCTCAACAGCAGGACAATATATAGTTTCTAAAAGAGAAGGAACTATTTGCTAAATTCCGTATATTCCGCTTTTCAATTAATCCTCACCATTGCTCAAGTGCCAGTGCTGCTGATTGACTCAAGATGCAACACTTTTATACCGTCTGTGGACTCATTTAGGTTGCATTGTCTTTAGTCAACATCGAGCCCCCAAAATCGAATCAGAATCAAAGCCGAAACCAGTTGGCAACCGTGAGAAATCCATTCTGGGCTTTATGTGACCCATTTGTTCTCATTGAATGTTCGCTATTTAAATTCAAATGAATATTCTAAAGCACAAAGAAAGTGAGCCGTAAATTTGTCAGATCAAAGAGTTAGAATTTATCGGCCTAAGTGCGTTGCACACCCCGCTTAGAACATATGGGTTCTTTGATCTCTTCTCCATTGGAGAAGCTTTCTTGCAAAGCTTTTAGCATTTTGAATTTATTCATAAATTTGAAGACTCTTTCCCTAACCTTTAACTAAATAAAACCCAGTTGATGGTGACAGGGTTGTAGTTCAATAGCACTTTTGAAGTATTAAAGTTCTAAATATCTTCACATAAAATAGCTTATTAAAATTTTAAAATATAATTTCCATTTGACTTTATTAATTGTTACCCAAAAAGTATGCCATTTTTTAAGTTTCCATAAACAAAACCAATAATTCCTAAGATCAAATACAAGACACAACCAATATAGGATATAACATATTATAATTTGCATTATTTTTTTATTATTATTCCGTGGGTAGCAGGTTCATTTAAAAATTATTTAATTCAAGGATTCCATTAATTAAGTATAAATTCTGTTCTTTAATCAATTTCAATTTATTATCTTGACAGTTTAACATAAAAACTCAAGTCAAAACAGTACTAAATTCCTATTCATTTAAAATTAAGATCCGTGGATCATTTGTAAATATATTTATTGATTTGATTTTGCATATTTCCAATAATATTTATCATCCAATCGAAACAATTATTTTTTAGTCAATTTAAACAATTAATGACTTAGAGATCTAGGAAGAAGGAAATATGATATGGAAATAATTGATTTGTATTGTTTTCGGTAAACGGCATTTGGGTTTTTGAAACTTAACAAAAGATGAAGTCATTTTGCTCATTTAAAAAAATCTAGACAGAATTAAGATACCCCAATATGATTTAAGGTTATTGCACTTCTCATTCTTTGCATTCCAAATAGGTTTTTTGTCTAATTCGGCATTTCTTGCTTTGAAATGATAAGGCTAGTTTTGTGTATATTTTTATTGCGATTTTATTGAGGTCGAATTATCGAATTCCATATTTAGGCACGGTGCTTGTAGACACGGCGACGGACGGTCCTGTACTTGTAGCCCTGGTTGCTGGCAGCGGGCTGGCTGTAATCGTATCCGGAGCGGGCGGGAGCAGGGGCAGAAGCGGCAGCCTCGAAAGCGGGGCCGGAAGCCTCGAAAGCCGGAGCTGGGGCAGGGGCGATGGACTGGACTGGAGCGGGAGCTGGGGCGGGAGCGGCAAAGCTCTGGACGGGAGCAGAGGCGGCCACCTGGTGACGCACTGGAGCAGGGGGCACATAGGTCCTAGCGGGAGCAGGAGCGGACTCGGCAGCATGGAAGACGGGAGCTGGAGCGGGGGCGGCCACTGGAGCTGGAGCAAAGGACTGAACGGGAGCAGAGGCAGCAGGAGCTGGGGGCACATAGGTCCTCACTGGAGCCGGGGCGGAGGCAGCAGGCTGGAAGACTGGAGCGGGAGCGGGAGCAGCGACTGGAGCGGGAGCAGGAGCAAAGGACTGAACTGGGGCAGAGGCAGCAGGTGCTGGGGGCACGTAAGTCCTAACGGGAGCCGGGGCAGAGGCAGCTGGAACTGGTGCTGGGGGCACATAGCTCCTAACAGGAGCCGGAGCCGAGGCAGCCGGGCGGGGAGCCGAGTAGGACCTCACGGGGGCGGGAGCCGGAGCAGGAGCAGCGTAGTTGTAGCCGGATTCGGCGACGACGCAGCCGACCAGAGCCAAAGTCAAGATGAAGAATTTCTGTAAATAATATATTTCATAAAACTTCCAAACTATTTCCGACATAATTTGTAATCCACAGAGGAACTGCTGAACAAGTCCTTACCATTTTCGCAGATCTGTTTGCTTGGGGCTAGACAAATCGAATAATGTCTCTGGGCCATCGCTCCTGTACTTTTATACGATTTAGAGAATTCGCGGCCCAAACGGAAGTGCTGCATATCATAAATCAGCGGAACAGCTGAGCGTTTTTCGCGTCGAAAAATTTGTTTAATTAGGCAGATGCCTCGACCATTCGCACAGATGTGGCTTGTTTTTATCAGCTGTGGTAGGTAGATGGTAGGTATGCCACGAAGTTTGGATTAAAAAACTCTCATTTTTTCTGTCATTCGCTTGTAGATGCGGAATATAAATATTCATAAGAGTACCCATATCACTGTATTTTTGTTATTTTTTTTTGTTTCTCCTTTTCGCAAAACAAAATTATCTCAAACCTGATAGTTTAGTTTCGGGTCTTGATATTACCGAGTTATAAGATAAAAAACGGTTTATTAATTTATCTCAGCTGTGACTAAAACTAAACACTTGCACAGTAGCTGTTTCATTGGAGAGCTATTTATAATGCAATCTAGGGCAAGACATATGCCAGTTAACTGGTCATAAACTATCAGAATTAGCCATAAAGTTTATCCAGTTAGGCAGCGCAGCAAACGGCCTGGTCTAACGCCAAAGCTAATGACTTAATGTTCTGCTAACTGGATTGATTGACTGATTGATTAATTGTTTTCAGAGTCTCAAGATCAAACTTGGTTTCTGAAGTGCTCGAATCTCTTTTGGCCTGAAATGTTTCCTCATAAGGTTAATGGCTTCTAGAGCCCTTTTTTATTGAATACTTTTATTGGCGTTCACGCCCTCTGCGCCAGCTTTGAAATAAATTTAAACACAAGTCTTTGTTTATCTCTGCGCTACCTTTATTGTTTCTTTTTCATACTATTCTTCTCTAATTCTGGAATATGCAAATGGAGTAGTCAGACATGCAAATAAACTTATTTTGATAAAAAGTATTTTTGCATTTCTTCTCTGCCATCGGAAATTAGCATTAGAATATAGTTGGTGGCGTGGGTTAAACCACAAACCTGTTGAGCAGCTTGTTTAGATATTTCGATGATGATGCAGGTGCTTACTGGGGTGGCAGGTAGGTGTTGCGTGGGGCAGAGATCACAGCGGGTGGCAGATAGGTGTTGCGCGGCACCGGGAGAGAGATCACCTGGGCGGCAGGACGAGCCACGGAAACCACTTGCGGCACTGGACGAGCTACGGAGATCACTTGGGGAACGGGACGAGCCACAGACACCACATGAGGAGCTGGACGAGCAACTGTCACTACTTGGGGGACAGGACGAGCCACATGAATCACTTGAGGAACCACTCTGGGTGCTGGGGGAAGGTAAGTGCGCTGAGGGACCACGACTGGACGGGAGACCACCACCTGGGGATGTACCACCGGACGCTGCACTATCTGAGGCACCACCTGAACTTGGGCCACCGGAGGCAAGTAGGTCCTTGACAGGGAAGTGGCACTGGCCACTCCCAACAAAGTCACAGCCAAAACAGCAAAGATAGCGCGCTGTAATGAGATAAAACTTTCCATTAATCCTTTCTTCCGACTTATTAAATTCCGAGCGATCGAAACCCACCATGTTGATCTCTCAAAGTCGAAAAATTAAACTGTTTTTTTCAAGCGGAACATTTGGTATTTATAAGACATTTTGGGAGAATCCAAAATAAATATACTATATTCGAAAATAATAATAAGATCTGTATATTTGCATACAAAAAGATTGCAAGACCCTGGCGAAATGCGATTACCAGTGCGGGTCATAAATAATCAGTAGCACAGGTTCCTTGTCTGCCATAAAACAATTTTGGGTATCAATATGAGTTAGAATATTTCGGATGTGGTATTTGAAAGGATCGGATCAAGTCCATAAAAGCCATTAGTACGGCAGTAATCTTTGCCAAGATGCTTTCACTTTTTTATGACCTAACAAATAATTAACAGGGTGGTGAGAAATTTTATAACCAAGTCGATGTTGGGGTACTCTTCTTCATTAATCCATTCATTAATTTTTCACTAATTTGAGGGCTTCCTTAATTTTTTAAGGGTACAATTGTGTTTCATTTCGAAATTGAAATATATTTAAATATAGGAGAACATAAAGTTTTATAGAATTTTTTAAAATGAAAAAAACTACTTATTATATATATAAATTTAAAAAGTATTTTCAGGTAAGAGTATTTTATGATGAAATGTAGGACTTTAATTTCAGTAATTTTGAAAATTACAAGTCTGTCTGGTAAGTATTATAAAAACTGGTTCAGTACATTTTGTGTCTCGTTTGGATGTAACATGTTCTGATTAACTTGAACCCTCAAAAAAGTAAAACAAATAAATCATCAGTAAGTCTTCACAGTTCATAAAACTGCCTAGTAAATAGTTAAAAAGTGTCATAAACAAATACCCTAGATTTTAATCTAATTTTGAAACAAGTTTTTCTGGCATGAAAACAATAGAATGTTATTAACAGAATGTGTTTAAGAAAATGTTAACGCACAGCCAGGACACAAACCAACGATGTAGAAATTCTGTTAAATTATATTCAAAATTTATGTGCTCTTAATGCAGATTTATACGGCAAAAATTGAGAGTTTTCTGTATTTTTAATTAACTTGAGATTTTGTTGTGTGATTTGTAATGTTTTGCTTTGTAGGGGGCGGGACAGATGGATCATTTAATACGGAATCGTCCATGCCAAACGTATATGTGGGGGTTCCTGAGCTCTTGCAAACGAGGTATCCTATAGTACCGGGCTCCTGGGGGTGTTCCTTGGATAGTTGCTTGTGAATCTCCTGAACACCAATGCACACAATTTGATATAGGATCCATTACAGAGGTGGAGCTGTATACACACGTGGTCGAATTGAAGACCACAAGAGAGATCAGCGGTAGAATAATAGAAAACCTTACATCACGGAGTCTTAGATATTGTTTACCTCCGGCTGTCTTTACCCACCCAACCTAGGACCTTTTATTTTGCAGATTATATAGTGAAGATCCCCAACATTCGATTAGTAAGTTATGCATCAACAAAACCGATTGAAATCACCGAACTGTTTCAACTTACTTACGATACGATATTACTTTTCTTTCCTCCATTTGGATAGCTAATCGGGAGGGCGACACGTGGCGGAATGAGAGTTAAACAAGGCAGATTTGGCTGGAGCTAGTCCAAAGCTCTTGTTGCCCAGGCACGCGCAACGAGGTTGGCAGCCCATTTTCCCCATGGAACACTAACCACGGCAATCTCCTGTAGGCGAACATACCTATCCAAGGTAAATGAATGAAAGAAACATTGCTTCATGTTGGCCTTTAATATTCCAATTCAGAGAAATTCCAAGCGTTGCTTTTAAAGGACGTGAAGTTGGCTTCGATTCCCGACTTTCCAAAGATTCCAGGGCTTCATCACTCCCTATACCTATTTGCCTCACGGGCGACAAAATTGTCAAATTTCGGGGTTTTCTTTTTTCTCTCTGCCTTTGGTGTGATTCTATTTAAAAATTGGCCAAGCTTGCAGTAAATTTTCAAACGTAGTTACCTGATCGCGCTAAGGTGGCTTCCGTTGCCAGCAGCTAACCAGCTAATCGATTCAACTCCCCTCAAAAATACACATAAAATACAAATCTCCCCCCTTTGAAGATTTATGTCTAGCATTAGGGGGTGTCTTGTGTTGGGTTTGATAAACTGTTTTCAAAATTATTTGCATGCACCGAGTGAGGCAGGAATTCGATTTCGGTTTCGGTTTGGCTAGCTCGATGCTCGATGATAAGTATGAATAGAAAAAACTTGTTCTTAATTATGCCTAATGTGAAATTTATAAACACTAAATTCTATAGCATTCACTAAACTAATTGAACCGGTTTCGGGACTTTGGCTCTAAGCTAACATTTCTTGGATGGGCTCTGATTTGCAATTTCCCATCCGATTCCCGTCATCCGACTGGATTCTAAAGCAACGCGTGTTTTGCGGTGCACATATTTGGCTATTTCAACAAAACGCTAAACAAAATCGTTCTTTAGATGATGTATGTATACTATGTATGTATATGTATGGTCCATATATGTACACCTATATACAAAAATTAGCTCGAATGCAGATTTGAAACCCGTTTACCGTTGAGTGCCATTTACCCAAGATCCATCTAATTCAACCACAAGCAGAAGTGTTGTGTTTTGATTCGGGATGAAGTAATCGGAGCTAATCTTTAATATTAGCTACACGATGGCCTGAGAACTGAGCCGAGTGCCGGAAACTTTGTTAGGTAGATCAGATCAACCGACAAATTGGCTTGGAAGATGAATCGTCTTAGATCGAAATTCGGAATGAGTAACGGCACTGAAGGTTTCGAATTTCCTATGACTATGACTTGATTGACGGCATTCGATTTAAAAACGATGACGTAGAAAATAATCCGAAAACCAGAATATAAACTAGTACTTAGTATGCATGCGTATCTATCTGATTCGCCCTAAAGATTGCGCAACACATATTTGAAATGGAAATTATTTAAAAAATCCCCGAAAATTCTAAAAAAAGATTGGCATGAAATTAATAATTGCGCCAGGCGTGGAAAGTTCAACGATCGACCTAGCGCTTGGATTCTTCGAAGTCAATCATCTCCAACGTCATAACCATCCAAGTGTGAGGGGCTTAGAGCGAAGAATATAATGGATTTGTGACCAGAAACAATTAACACAGCAATCAAGCGAAAGAAAGATTTGTGGGCGATTATGGCAGCAAATTCAAATTGATTAAATTAAGATTGAGCTCGATTGTTTAACAATCGAGTTTTGGAGCAAGGAATTCAAATGATCGCCATTAAAAATCAGTTTAATATCGCAAGTTTTGCTTACGTATTTCGATTTGTCAATTGCCCAAAAAGACCTAAAGATAGCCGTTAATAACAGGAATGCCGGTTGGGTTAAGAGTGTGAACAGAAAGCCGCTGTCCTTGCCACTAGCCAAGGCAAAGGTCATTTGGGAGGGGAATGCATCACGAACCGGTTACAGCTGAAAACTGACCCTCCTTACAGTAGATTTAGTCATTCATCTGGAATGACTTTCGATGGCCTTAGCCAGTGATTGCGAAATCTTTTGGGAGAAAGATACTGTGTGGCCCTATGCGCCACACTTCGTTTCAGGCGGAACTTTGGAGAATTTATGCAAATCTTCGCTCTCATAAATAAAACATTCCATAGAACCACATAGATGCGAAATTAATTTATGCTTTTCGTCGCGCTAACCAGCCCAAAACGTGGCTCTAAACTAGATTTATGCGATGGTATCAGTTAAAGAGTGCCATTGTCTGTCTCGTAAAGTGCGAAGCGGTTCCATCATCGCGATAGGCCAGACAAATTGGATGCCATAAGGAAGAATGCCCGCCCGCTGGGTTATCGATCACATAGCCAAATATTTGCCAACTTATCGGTCTTGGCTTGAGTGCTTGGCTGGAATTGTGTACCCGAGCGGAATCCGCACTACCCCCTATGATTGTTGGCTATTATTATTTCGCAATACCCACAGACATCACCCAAGATAACCGCCATATATCACCGGTTTTTCTTGAATTCAAATTAAAACTTTTTTTTATTTAACCACAGAAAGTTGTCTCAGCTTTTACGTTATCAGATATATTTCAAAGTTTGGTTTTATTCCTCTTTCTTTCTTTGGATTATGATTCTTTATTAGACACACGCTCATTTGCGTATTTTGGCTACGCTCATTCTATTCTGGCTGGCCAGGTTTTAAATTTGTCTGCTGATTTGGTTACCCGTTTGTTGTGCTGTCGTTAAATCTCATCGTGCTAAAATGTATAACGCCGGGAATCGGGCAGGGATCGAAATCGAAAAAAGTATATGGGTGTCGTTCTGCCGTGCTGCCAGCAAGAGCAAGAGCCAGAGCAGCGACGTCAGCAGCAGCTGCGACGGCAGCCGGTTAACCAACCCAAGCAGGTTCTGTTTAGTTTTCGGGGCTAAGACGAGAAGCTTCTGCCATAAGCCATCTTTTTTGGCCATCCTGAGGCGCTGAACTATAAATAATGTAGAGCCGAGTGGATACGGCACAGTCACATTTCTACATTCGTGGTGTGGATTTGGTTCTGAGCAAAATGGTAAGGACCGCAAGCCAATCGGTGGTGGATACAAAAGCCGAGCTGGCACCGTGCAGACCGTGGACTACAGCCTTTGGAATACAAATATAATTCGCTCTCCCCCTCTCCCAGAAACTTCTCATCGCTTTCGCCCTGGTGGCAGTGGCCAGCGCAGATGTGTCCCATCTGTTCTCGCACAGCAACAACCTGCAGGAGGATGGCTACCACTACGGCCCTCCCCGTACTCCCCTCGTGATCGACGTGCCGGTGCCCCATGAGTCGGCACCTCCTCCAGTGGTCTATGTGCCGCCCAAGACGACTCCCCGTCCGGTCTACCACGCTCCTCCCCCACCTCCACCACCACCACCGAAGAAGGTCGTCTACACCCCACCACCCACTGGTATCTTGAAGGACGATGGCTACCACTACGGAGCTCCTTCCATCCGTTTCGAGGCTACCGTGCCCCCACCAGTGTATGTGCCTCCCCCAACCAAGAAGTACATCCCACCCCCACCTCCACCACCACCAACCAAGAAGTACATCCCTCCTCCACCACCACCACCACCAACTAAGAAGTACGTGCCTCCTCCACCACCCCCAGCCCCCAAGAACGAGTACCTGCCCCCTCCAGTTGTGCACGTCCCCGTGCCCACCCAGAAGGTCGTGGTCTACACCCCACCCCCACCACCACCACCGCCACCAACCAAGCGCGTTGTGTACACCCCACCCCCACCACCACCACCGCCACCAACTAAGCGCGTTGTGTACACCCCACCCCCACCACCACCACCGAAGAAGGTCGTCTACACCCCACCTCCCACTGGCATCCTGAAGGACGATGGCTACCACTACGGAGCTCCTTCCATCCGCTTCGAGGCTACCGTGCCCCCACCAGTGTATGTGCCTCCCCCAACCAAGAAGTACATCCCACCCCCACCTCCACCACCACCAACCAAGAAGTACATCCCTCCCCCACCACCACCACCACCAACTAAGAAGTACGTGCCTCCTCCACCACCCCCAGCCCCCAAGAACGAGTACCTGCCCCCTCCAGTTGTGCACGTCCCCGTGCCCACCCAGAAGGTCGTAGTCTACACCCCACCCCCACCACCACCACCGCCACCAACCAAGCGCGTTGTGTACACCCCACCCCCACCACCGCCAACCAAGCGCGTCGTGTACACTCCTCCCAAGGTGGAGTACCTGCCCCCCGCACCCGTGCAGAAGGGCTACAGCTACCCCAACAACCCCCAGCCATCGTTCAACTATTAAGCTGATCAAACTCATTGTAAATACTCAGATTAAGTATTAGCCATATATGGGAACGAATTGTGAATCGGTGGCTTGGCCTTTCGCAGGAAAGCCGTATCCACTGTGAATAACTGTCTAACAATAAATCAAACGATTTGAAAATACTTGTTTTTAATTTTCTATGCTTTAGTTATTTTTAAACAGCGAAACCGATAAAGCGAATGCTAAATAGGCAAAACTAAAACCTGATATGCTTTTTGGTTTAGTCAAGTGCTTTATTATATTTATGTGGTCGGGGATTCTGAAAAGAATTCATTTCATACAGCTATGGTCAACAAATAAGGTTCACTGGCACTGTTCCAAAGACACTAGTCCATATTTATGTATTTTTAAATCTAATTACCTTTTTATTAAAATTATATATGTATAAATTTTATCCTTCTGGTGATCGCACGGTTTTTCATAGAAAACGTAATTTACGGATAATTTCACTTTAATATATTCATCAAGCACATGAGTTCCTTAACGGGAAGTCAATGGAAAAGAACAAACTAATAAAACTGTTTAGGAACTATCGAGACATAACTTAGAATTTAGCTCATAGTGTCATCTTTATATTTTTTGTATGCACTAGCTTTACAATCCACATCATGTATACCTACACATATGTTTAAGTTCCACAAAATGTAAATTTTCTTCAGTATCAATTAGGCAGCAAAACGGACAAGAACAATAAATTATACGGTCCACTCCTCACTCTCGTCTTAGTTTAGGATCAAAAACTAACTAACTAATAAGAATAAAATGCTAGAAGCCAATGACAGCTGGTATAAACCATGGTAAACATTTTTAAAACTTATTTCAAACCGCAAAATAAAAATATTAATAAATAAAAATAAAAAAAATTAAATTGGCAAACGATCCACAAAGAAAGGAATAAAGCAAAATAAGCAAATAAGAACCGACATGGCCAGGGCAGTCTTTAAGGCGCCAAAGTAGGAAAAAAATATTCATCAAGTACGAAAGCTCCTTTGCGGAAAGTGTATGAAAAAAACTTGCTAATAAAACTAGCTAACAAAGTTTCGGAAACTCATAAAAGAATCCCAAGTAAAACAAAACCCATGTCCCAAAATATTAAATTTATAAAGAACAAAAAGTAAAAAAAAAAACAGCAAGGAGAAAGCATTCATAAATCAGGATTAAAAAGGCAATGGAAGGATAAATTCAAAAAAACTAAGGCCACAGCAATTTTTGGATATTCAGTTATTTAATCAAATCGTCCATTGAAAAAAATTTAATAAAATTTTTTTTTTAAGTGATAACCACAATAATATTGCCACAAAAGATGTAAAATAAGCTTCCAAAGATGCTTTGAACCACATGGAGTATTTCTTCAATTGAAACAAAAAAAAGAACACAAAAAAGTTGAGGACGCAAAGAGGCAGAACAACACGATGGAAGAAACCGATGACAGATGGTGTATACCAACGTATCAAAATATGATAGCTAGGCGCCAGTATAAACAATTAAAAAATAAAAATAAAAAAAAAAAATAAAACGAATTTAAGAAAATAAGAACCCATTTAATCAATGCCAGAAAAATGTTTTTGGGAGCTGTTATAGGCAGCAAGGCATATAACAATCTGAATATAATGTTGAGGTAGTTGACGATAGATTCAAAACACATGAATTAAAAAAGGGGCCTGGATATTCAGTTATTTAATCGAGAAGTCCATACAAAAAAAAAGTATTAAATTTATAATGTTCTCAAGATCATCAAGAAAATCTTTCATTTAAAAAAAAAAGGACCCAAAGATGCAAGACGGCACGATGGATGAAACCGATGCGAGCTGGTGTATAACCAACGTAACAAAATATGACATCTAGGCCATTTTTACAAATAAAATCAGGACCACAAAGAAAAATAAAATAAAAACGAATATAAGAAAATAAGAACCCATTTAATTACTGCCAGAAAAAAGGTTTTTGGGAGCTGTTATTGGCCGCAAGGCCTATAACCAACATAATATAATATGTTGAGGTAGGGGACGATATATTCAAAAACACATGAATTAAAAAAGGGGCCTGGATATTCAGTTATTTAATCGAGGAGTCCATACAAAAAAAAAGTATTAAATTTATAATGTTCTCAAGATCATCAAGAAAATCTTTCATTTAAAAAAAAAAAGGACCCAAAGATGCAAGACGGCACGATGGATGAAACCGATGCGAGCTGGTGTATAACCAACGTAACAAAATATGACATCTAGGCCATTTTTACAAATAAAATCAGGACCACAAAGAAAAATAAAATAAAAACGAATATAAGAAAATAAGAACCCATTTAATTACTGCCAGAAAAAAGGTTTTTGGGAGCTGTTATTGGCCGCAAGGCCTATAACCAACATAATATAATATGTTGAGGTAGGGGACGATATATTCAAAACCACATGAATTAAAAAAGGGGCCTGGATATTCAGTTATTTAATCGAGAAGTCCATACAAAAAAAAAGTATTAAATTTATAATGTTCTCAAGATCATCAAGAAAATCTTTCATTTAAAAAAAAAAAGGACCCAAAGATGCAAGACGGCACGATGGATGAAACCGATGCGAGCTGGTGTATAACCAACGTAACAAAATATGACATCTAGGCCATTTTTACAAATAAAATCAGGACCACAAAGAAAAGTAAAATAAAAACGAATATAAGAAAATAAGAACCCATTTAATTACTGCCAGAAAAAAGGTTTTTGGGAGCTGTTATTGGCCGCAAGGCCTATAACCAACATAATATAATATGTTGAGGTAGGGGACGATATATTCAAAAACACATGAATTAAAAAAGGGGCCTGGATATTCAGTTATTTAATCGAGAAGTCCATACAAAAAAAAAGTATTAAATTTATAATGTTCTCAAGATCAAGAAAATCTTTCATTTAAAAAAAAAAGGACCCAAAGATGCAAGACGGCACGATGGATGAAACCGATGCGAGCTGGTGTATAACCAACGTAACAAAATATGACATCTAGGCCATTTTTACAAATAAAATCAGGACCACAAAGAAAAGTAAAATAAAAACGAATATAAGAAAATAAGAACCCATTTAATTACTGCCAGAAAAAAGGTTTTTGGGAGCTGTTATTGGCCACAAGGCCTATAACCAACATAATATAATATGTTGAGGTAGAGGACGATATATTCAAAACCACATGAATTAAAAAAGGGGCCTGGATATTCATTTATTTAATCGAGAAGTCCATACAAAAAAAAGTATTAAATTTATAATGTTCTCAAGATCAAGAAAATCTTTCATTTAAAAAAAAAAGGACCCAAAGATGCAAGACGGCACGATGGATGAAACCGATGCGAGCTGGTGTATAACCAACGTAACAAAATATGACATCTAGGCCATTTTTACAAATAAAATCAGGACCACAAAGAAAAGTAAAATAAAAACGAATATAAGAAAATAAGAACCCATTTAATTACTGCCAGAAAAAAGGTTTTTGGGAGCTGTTATTGGCCACAAGGCCTATAACCAACATAATATAATATGTTGAGGTAGAGGACGATATATTCAAAACCACATGAATTAAAAAAGGGGCCTGGATATTCATTTATTTAATCGAGAAGTCCATACAAAAAAAAAGTATTAAATTTATAATGTTCTCAAGATCATCAAGAAAATCTTTCATTAAAAAAAAAAAAGGACCCAAAGATGCAAGACAGCACGATGGATGAAACCGATGCGAGCTGGTGTATAACCAACGTAACAAAATATGACATCTAGGCCATTTTTACAAATAAAATCAGGACCACAAAGAAAAATAAAATAAAAACGAATATAAGAAAATAAGAACCCATTTAATTACTGCCAGAAATAGGATTGTTTCTGGGAGCTGTCATAGGCCGCAAGGCCCATAACGAACTGAATAAATTAGGATAGCTTGGTCTATTTATATCAAAATCCTCATTAAAATATTGACAGTTATGGCAATAAAAAGCCCTACATATTTTGTCCGAAAGTTTTTTTTTGGCATAAGGTCACATTTTTCACGCCAAGAAAAAAGCTTGTTGTTTTTTGAATAATTTGGCCAAATTTTGATCAACTTAAGAAAAAATGAATATAATTTATAAAAATAATCTTGTATCTTGTTAAGTTCTTCCTAATGTCACTCAAATAATATCACTTTTCGTTTACATTTTATGTGAAATTCTAAATGTCACAAACATTTTTTATTTTACCATTTTGGCGCGCATTTTTTCCATTAATTCATCCTCAGTGAAAGATTTTTTTAATAAAAACTATATTTAATAACAAAAATCTAATGGATCTAGAAATCTAGTGCGAACACGTGCGCATATTAATTAAATATTTTTTCTGCGAAATCATTGCCCCAATCTAAAATAATGTATAAAAATAGATTTAAATTTTGGGTTGCTTTCGTCATAAAAACAGTTTCTTTCGGGGACTCACATTTATTCGCATCTTCTGAAAAAAATGTGGTTTGGGCGGGTAGTAATCATAAATTAACATTTGATGGTCTTTGCTTAAAATCTTTCAACCTATTGTGTGTGTATGTATAAAATATTTTTCAAAATACGCCAAATGATATGCTACTTCTAATATGTAGCTTAAGATAATCCAAAAAGTATGCAAAGTATTGCTTATTAACAATGTTGCAAATATTTTTTTAGATGAGGATAAGATCAAAATTTACTATCTATTAGTTTTTAGCATAAATGAATATAATTAACTTGATATAATTAACTCCTTAACGAAACAAATCAGTCTATTGTTCCGAAATAACTGGTTTCGCTTTCTTTTGTTGATTAATAAGTGGGTGTGTCTCCATTCAGATCCCATTGCAAATTAAAAGCAGGTGGAATTCCCTACAGATAAAATTACCTATTTTAAAACCAAACGGATAACGCAATCAATCTTCCAATGTCCTCACAAAGGCGATGCCTACTATCCATATAATCAAAATGTCGCGATTGACATAGACAAATTGTGCGATCGCCGATCGGCTGCGGACTGCAGCCGTACAACGCTAATGAAACGGAAACCTGTTGAAAGGCTGGTTTTATGCTCTTTCGTTTGAAATTTATTTTTTATCGGGCTGGGCTGCATAATCGAATGGCAGTTGTAGCTACTACTAGCACTCGGATCACAATACAAATCAGTCAACTGCTCTGCCAGCCAAGAATCATTAGTTTGAATACAAATCGCTGCCAAGCTCAAACAAATCAACGCACTGACACTTGACCCCACAAAACAAGTCTTAGCCTTGGCAATGGCGGTGTCGATGGAGATGTTGTAGCATTTTAGTGGAGTGCTCGATCGACAGCAGTAGCACAACCACCTCTAGCAGCGGCACCACCAGCACCTCAGCAGCAGCACCATGGTTTGGGCCAAGATATCGACCCAGCGTTAAAGCTTTGTTTGTTTGTTTGTTTATTTATCTAGGGCCGCTCACTGTTTCGGTTTCTGTTTTGAATTTTAGCTTCAGCATAGTCATCACGATCGGCGTTTTGGCGCAATTAATAAAGTGAGGCAAATGAGGCGAACATATAGAAGTATAAATAGTATGGGCCCCAACGCCGGCGCCTGCATTCGTTTGAGCAACGTTCCAAAGGCAGTAAAGGCAGAAACTATTACGGCATTCTCAGAAAGATCCCTTTCCAAGTAATAACCGGCTAAAGTTTGATTTGAAAAATGGTAAGCAATTGTCTAGAGGAGCTGGCTTTTAAAATCCCACTTGCATATCAATACAGCATTTAAAAAACTTCAAATCGGATTATTAAAACTAAACTTACTCATCAAAATGACATTTAAATTTGCATATATTTTTGAAAGAGATCGTTGCAAAAAAAAAAGATTTATGCAAAAAAGATAAGCTACGCATTCCACAAAATATATAAAAGAAACTGAAACTATTTGGTTTTTTTTTTAAATTTTCTTTGCAGCGCTTGGTAATGCTCTGCTTTTTGCTTCTGGCCATCAGTCTAAACGTCAGGGCAGATGTTTCGCAGCTTGTGAGATCCGGTAATGGATTTGTGTACGACGTACCCAGGGTCACTGAGCTGGAGCTGGAGGTTAGCAACGAGTTTCCCACCGGCGAGGAGTTTCCCCAGGACGCCATTCCCGTGGCGCCATCCGATGCGGAACTGGGCCAAGCCGATGTTTCCGATCCGGAACTAGAGGAGCCAGTGATTAGTGCCGCTTCGAACACCAAAAGTGGCAGCAGCATCCACGGCTACAAGTACCAGAAGCCCAACAGGCGCTTTAAGAGCTAAATACCTTAAAACTAAATCGAATTTATGTACCAAAGCCTCATAAAGATAAAAATAAAATCAAACCGAAATCTAGATACTATGTTCCTTTCACCCGAGGCGGCCCTTGGCCAGGGCTTAGACTTAAATAGCTATTGCCTTGGACCTGACTCAGAACGAGATTCACAGCTTGGGTGGTTATGTGGTCTCATAAAGCCCAATATAGCATTAAAAAATGTCACATATCTAAGCCAAACCGGTTAGTGACTGTTAAAAATTTGCAAATAACTAAAAAAAAAAAACACAGGCCTAGCCAACGCTGAGACTAATGCCCATAAAGAACAGCAATTAATTTCATACATATGTGGCATAAATTACTCGCATTTTGGCAAAACGCGAGCACACGCCATCCGAAATGCGAATCTTAGTCCGAAACCAGCCAAGACTTATGACAATCGATCAGCGGCAGGCGGTTCAACAACCCTCGTAGTTTTTGGCATGCGATGAAACAAAAAGTGATAGTTGAACCGGACCAGTAGGTATCTTCTGTTTGTTTATAGAATCACTACTCGAAAAGCTAATCCCACTAATTAGTTGATTAAACGATATCATTAAAACGATGTTAGAATTAATCCAAACAACAAAAAAGAACCTAGAACCTAGATCATAATTTAATGTGTTCTTAAGCCTCTTCTCCCGAGGGCCTCCATTATCGACGCCTCTGCCCTGGCCATCTCCATTGATCTGCAAGCGAATCACTTCCGTAAGATCATGTCCCAGAAGGCAGCAGTGGACAGCTTCATTGTCCAGCGCTGTCCATGAAACGCTGATCACTCGGACAAAAAATGAAACTCCAACTTCTTGAGCTGCAAAAGGCAGCGCGCGCCATAATTATTATAAATGAAGTCTAAATGATTTATGACAGCCAGTGGAGCACGCTTACAACGCTCCCAGCTGCGGAACTAACTCTTCATCAACACTGAGAAAAATTAACCAAAAATATATTACATTAATACATTAAAAAAGTTAAGTATGTTAAAAATACTATTTGTTCTTTAAACCTAATAAAAAAGTTTCTCTTTAAAGAAATGTTTATTATTTTATACCAAATACTGTACTGTATTTAGCGTATGATGTCTTCATTATTTTATAGAAAATTATATGTAAAAAAATTCTAACGGGTCTCATTTATTGATTTTTTTGTCGATTAATTTGAGTAACAGTACTTCCATACTAATCTAGTCACCTTTGAACTTCAATTCACTGTGTCTTTTCAAGAATTAATTTTTATTCTTTCATTTGACGAAAGATCAACATAGACAGTCCTCTTATATTTTTAGTATAAACATTTTTTTTATTTTTTTTTACTTGTTTTATTATTTTTAAGCTTGTGTTAGAATTAAGGAATATAGATTATAAGATTTTTTTAAGTAAATTAAATATTTTTTTTACGATGTGGATTTAAAAGAGTGAGTATCCTGCAATCTTCTCTGTGGATCAATCTAAAATTACACATTTATCAGAAATGTTAGAACATTTTAACAATTTGGTTGTTTTTCACTGTACGCGCCGCCCTTTGAGTCGCGACCCGTCGGAAGCGGAGGCTTACTTTTGACACAGTAACAATAACCGCACCGGTAACGGCGGCAAACCGACCTGCGCCTCAACCCAAGTGACGACGTTGATGAAAATGGCCACAGTGGGAGCCCCATGAAGGCATAATGGTTGCAGAGCTCCAAGCAATGTGAAGAAAAAATCCGAAAACAATGACGGAGCCGTTGACGCTGACGTTGACAGAGGAGCTGCGGCAATAGCCAGCATTGTGGCGCTAATCATTCATATAAACATAGCGCTACAGATACGGATACAGGTACAGATACAGATACATTTACCGATACAAAGAATGCCGTAAGGCTAGCAGAGCTATATCGATTTAAATGATAATAATTGGCCTCTAGGTCCACGGACAGCATCGATCTGTTTTAGAATTTTGACTATAAATAAACGACCGTCGATGCGAATGGTCAATCATTTGCAGTTTAAGAGCTCAAGGTGTGAGACATATCAATAAACACGAAGATATGGTAAGTGATTCGGTTTACTTGGATACGCGGATATGACCCTTACATGCGGACTTACACATTTTTATTTTATTTTAGAAATTCTTTATTCTTGCCACCTGCCTGTTGGCTTTGGCTGCCGGTGATGTGTCTCACTTGCCATTGGAAATCCTGGAGGAACACCAGGGCTACGGCTACGATTATCCTAAGCCTGTGGTGCCATTTGTGATAACTACTACCACCGAACCCCCGCCGCCGCCACCACCTACCTATCTGCCGCCCAAGCCGGTGCCTACTTATCTGCCTCCCCCACCACCAACTACCACCACAACAACAACCACTACAACTCCTCCTCCACCACCTCCTCCTCCACCAACCTACCTTCCTCCTCCATCACCCACTACCACTACCACCACAACTCCTCCTCCACCACCACCACCTCCTCCAACCTACCTTCCTCCCCCACCACCAACGACCACCACTACCACTACCACCACAACAACTCCTGCACCCACGCCAGCTCCCACCTACCTGCCTCCTCCACCACCGGAACCCGATCACGGCTACCACTACGAGGCACCCGTGGAACCCTTCAATTTCTAATCGAATAACAAACACCAAAGTCAACCACCGAACTCGGAAGATTTCCCCGGATCAGTCTCGTTTTTTATGGAATCGTTCAACTAGGCTTAGCTTTACATAAGTTAAATATTATCTCAAATAAATGCTGTTTTGTTAACCCCATTAAAACAAACTGTCTCCGCAATATGGGATGGGTCCACGACAAAACGTTGTCCAGATGGCCCGAGTCAATCACCGCCAATTGTTCGAGATTTCGTCGCATCCACTGCATATTCATGAGCTGGCTGCTTCGTCCACTGCGTCTTTGTTGTGCAGCTACTAATTTGGCCGAAATGGCATTAATTGTTTTCTGTCCAGTCGACGGGGCAGAGATACCACCACACACGCCGATAATTGGCCGGCCTCAAGTTCATGAAAACCAAGAAAAGTGTGAAGAAAACCGACGCGAGTTGAGGAAGCTGGGCTCATCGTCGGAGTATAAAAGACTTGGCCATCGACTTGATTGACATTACTACCAGTGGTCGGCAATCGGCAGCAGCAGCAGCATCGAAGTATAGCCACTGGATTAAAACCAATCAAAATGGTAGGCAGCAGGAGCAGGAGCATCCTTATCAGTCGGATTAACCCATTTATCTTTTAGAAACCCATGCTGATCCTAGCAGCCCTGGCAGGGCTTACCATCTGCGTGCGAGCAGATGTTTCCCACCTGTATGGAGGCGGGCATCACGATCACTTCGATCACCACCACCACGAACACTTGGACCACCACCACCACCACGATCACTTCGACTCACATCACTCCCACGATCACCACTCCTCCTCCGGCCACGAGCACCACGATCTGCACATCGACTTGAGCTTCAACCCGGAACCTCACCACCACCACCACCACGTCCACGAAGCCAAGTTCGACATCCCCAGCGGATACACTTACCAGGCTCCGGAGAAGCCACGCCAGAAGTACCTGCCTCCCAAGGTCTCTCTGCCTCCTCCACCACCGCCTCCGCCAGTGGTTCCCAAGGCCGCTTATCTTCCCCCCGCCAAGCCGGAGGTGAAGTACCTGCCTCCCGAGCCCGCACCAAAGTACCTGCCCCCCAAAGTGGCTCCCAGCCTGCCGCCACCACCTCCACCACCAGTCCTGGCTCCCAAGCCCACCTATCTGCCTCCTGCTCAGCCTGAAGTGAAGTATCTACCCCCTGCCAAGCCCGTGGAGAAGTACCTGCCTCCTGCCCCGGCTCCAAGGTATCTGCCACCTAAGGTTGCTCCCTCTCTGCCGCCACCACCTCCACCACCACCAGTGGCGCCCAAGGGATTGTATCTGCCACCCGCCAAGCCCGTGGAGAAGTACCTGCCCCCCGCCAAGCCCGAGCCACAGTATTTTCCACCCCAGCCCGAGGTGGACTTCCACATCCCCATTCCCTCGTACGCTCTGCCCCTGGGACCCGCCTCCAGTGCCCTGCCACACGAGATCCACGATTCCGAGCCGGGCTACCACTACAAGCCCCCGCTGCGCCGATTCAGGCACTAGGATATCCACCCAAAGTCGCACCCCCAACACGTTCTCTCATACTAACTTCATCTAGTTTTAAGCTGAACACATTAAAAGCAATTTGAAACCCAAATCCAAGAGGCATTGCCACAGTCTATTGAACTCTTTCACCACCCCACTCAAGGTCAACGCCAAAAAGTGTGGACGAAATTGCTGTCACCCTGCCCCAAGGGACTCCGATGGGTTTCCTCCATCTGACCCTCAAATCTAATTGCGGCCAATCAACCGAAGAAGCCAGACGGTTTAAACATTAATTTTAGTCTCAGTTTCATTTTTAGTTTTGGCTTTAGACTAGCTTGATCATCACCTGCCGAGTGTATAATTAGTGTCTTTTTGGATGAAAAATGATGTTGGATATAAAAGGGGACCAGCGATGCGTCGTCTGGTTACAGAAAGATTCGATTTGAACCAAAATCGCTAATCGTCGATTACAGCCCGCGGCTGTGGAGCGACAGGCGACCTCTTTCAATGTTGGCCCAAAGATGGGGCAAGTGTGAAGCTTAATTGGTGGATCAAATGACGGACGGACTCAAGGAGACTGGCTGACTTGGCAACCCTAAGGATTTCATAGATCCGGTCGGTTGCCAAAACCCATTCGTCACTTCGTAGTGCGCTGAACTATTAGCTCCAATAGTTGCCTCACCAAAACTATTTTAAATACTTTGCAAGCGCAGCAGCGATCGTAAAACCCAACACGTTTATGGCCAGCAGCCATAAAGAGCTATCTGGCTGGGCCAAAAACAAAAGCCATCGCAACCAGATGACTTCGAATTAAGAGATTTAATATATAAAAAAATTTAATGCCAATTTCCAATACCGGCTGTCAAAGGGGCGAGACCCCTAAACGCCGCTTAGCTGACAGCCAGGCAATATACTACGGCCATATAGTCAGACATATCGGCCACATAGTCGGCTGCCAGATCGTCTCTCGCGGAGTCGGCGTCGGCGTACGGGTACTGGTAATGGTAATGCCGAGACTAGATCTCTTCATGTTTATGGCGACCACTCGGCGCGGTTCTCTAACTGTATAAATAAAGAAGCACTTGCCGGAAACTGTATCACTTTGGAAGAAGCAGTCGTCGCAACAAGAACGTTCTTCTACTGAAAATGGTTAGTGGATTGGCGACCAAGGATACACGATCGGATTTCTAAACTAAAATAATTTTCTTCTTTCTCTAGAAACTCCTTATTCTGGCCGTTTGCAGTCTGGCCCTGGTGGCCGCCGATGTCTCCCATCTCTTGGATCACGAGCACCACGATCATCCTGGCTACAACTATGATCCCCCGAGCATTCCATTTGAGCTGCCCACCCCTGCTCCGGAATACTTGCCCCCGGTTCCTGTTACCCCCCGCGTTGTGGTGACCCCCGCGCCCACTTACCTGCCTCCCCAGCTAGTGACCCGTCCTCCTCCACCACCACCTCCGGTTTACCTGCCGCCCGTGACTGTGAAGCCCGAGATCCCGGTTGTGAGGACCCCCAAGCCTGTGTACCTGCCACCCCCACCCCCAGTCGTCAAGGTTCAGCCACCTACTCCCGCCTACTTGCCACCTGCCCCCGTGGTTGTTCCAGCTCCAGTGGTGAAGGTCTCCCAACCCAAGCCAGCCTACTTGCCCCCTGTGGCTGTCCCCACTCCCAAGTATGTGGCTCCTGTGGTGCCCACCTTCAAGATCCCGATCCCGTCGTACGCTGCCCCCCTGGAGGAGCCTGTGAACACCTACCTGCCGCCCCAGGAGATAGTAGAGCCAAAGAGCGATGATGGCTACCACTACGATGCCCCCGCACAGCCATTCCTCTTCTAAGCCAGAAGCCCATCCTCAGCCATTTGTTTGTTGTCTTCGAATGTGTCGTGTCGTGTGTACCTATAGTTATTTATTGTTTAACGAGCTCAGCCTGTGCCCAAAATATTCAAAAAACCAATAAAGCTTACCACTGTGAAAACGTATATTCCCAGAGTCTGGATCCTGCTATTGAACTTGAACTCCAAGTGGGGGAAATTCTATCCGAGACCACGAACTCGGCTCAAGTGGCCTTTGATCGACAGCCAAATTACCCTCTGGGCCATCTAAAAATAAGACTATTGAACGGGCAGAACAGTTTCATTCATGATCAATACAGTTGCCATTGGCCAAAGTATGTTGGGGCCGAGTAATGAATGCTCTGTCTCGCCAATTCCGGCTTGATTTATTGACATCCCAAACAAACCTAAGCCAGTGAGTAATTGAACTTGGGAGCCATAACGGCTATAAGCTCTAATTTTATGGACCGCGATGGGGCTTAGCTCCATTAAACGACTTCTTATAATTTATGACACCGCCTTAATTGCTCCAGACAAACGATGGCATTGTTGGAGGTGTGAAGATATAGCCCCGAACCCCCGCAGTTCTTTTTTGAGTCCGCCCCCGCTGCTGTGAAAGTGAAATTAATACGATCAGGAAGTGGAATCATGAACGTTTTTGGACTGCCATCGACGGCGAAGAAGTACTAACTCGCAGAATGTTTGTTGACAAAATGAATTGCTTTTATGCTAAATAGATTGCATGATCTAATGGCTGGGAACTCGTTTCATTTTTGTTTTCTTAGCCTCACCACCCGCTCTATTCTGTCAGCAAATGCAAATTAATTAGATTATTACGTTTATCTTGGATGGGACGCCTAAATGTGATTTACCTAAGAGCTTTATTTACGGTTGTTGCTCCTAGTAGCGCCGTTTAATAAACATCGTCCATAAATTATCGAGCTCATCAATGATTTTAGAAAGCAAAACTGATGACCCCAGTCGACCAGGCGGTCTAGCCTGTTTCTTATTCGCCACTAATGAAACCAACTATTTGTTTCCTCATTTTTGGCTTGATATTTTTGCTGTTGCATTATATACGAAATGCTAATTGAGAGCTGGTCGTATTTAAGAATATTCTGGTCAACGTCAGAACTATATTTTGGCCACTTAACCTGTGCAATAAAACTGAATCTATCTTCATTTTAATTTTAAAATCAAATGGAAATGAGTCTGCCACAAAGTATTTATTAATAAGATGTGACAAACACTTCGTTCTAAATTATGAGCATAAATCCTTTAAAATGACATTTTGAATTTAATTTAAATTTCAAATTTGATTCATTTTTCTCAGATGCAAACAAATTCAAATGGAAGCCGCTGAATAAATTACATTGGGCCATATTATACTTGGCAGATGAGAAAGACTCGATTTTAAGACAGTTTTGCTGATTTTCACTTTAAATGTATTAAAATAATAATACTTCCAAAATATGCAATTCATTAAAAATAAATAAATACATTTTAAAATCCATACTGTTCTCTGTACAGTTTAAATAATAAAATTGTTGCCCCTCAGTAATTAATAAGTATCCCTGTATAAAAAATAATCCGTGATATCGTCACTATTTTCATCTCATACTAAGAAAAACCTTTGTGTACTTTCAGGCAATATATTAAAAATAAAACAGAATAACGAATTTTTATATATATTTCTTCAGACTGCCTAAATTTATGCAACATAGCTTTGCAGTATAACAGTTTTTCACCATTTTGTTAATCAATGAACAAAAAAAAATTAATTTAAATTTTAAGGACGCGAAGACATAAATTTTAGAGCATACTTCCCATTAAGGTCGCTGAAAGAAGTCAATATGAAATAAAACACACAATCAGAGGAAACCCCTGAAGGCTATTTCTGTAATTAAAAATTGTTGTAATTAATAACAAAAATCCAAGGCCAGAGTCTATAATATCCATTTGACCCGGGGGACTGTGAAAAATCCCAGCCAAGACGGAAGAACCTCTATTGCCCCGAAGTCTGTCATCGATGGCGCACAAAGGAGCCAACCGATCAAGACCCAGTTTGTCATAGTTTATAGACAAAAGCGACTTTTAATGCCCCTGAATAGAAGCCAAGCGAGGCAATCAAATTGACAATCAATCCATCAATCAATAACACATTGTCTCACACATCCAACTGGCCAGTGGCCACCCGTACGGACACGGATCGGGCTTTTCAAAATGGATTGTTTACACTTCTGATTTGTCTATGTTTAAAAGTATTGTTTTATTTTTTTTTAGGTTTATCAGGTTTAGCAGAAGCTTAAACCGGTTAAGTTTAATGTATTTTGAAAGTATTCCAGTAGATTTATGTATTTATATTTGTTTGCCTTGTGACTAGTTTTGGATTTACGAACCGTCAAGATTCATGCAAGAGCCTGCATAAATAATGATATCTAATTGGACCCAAAGAGGCAGTCGCACACAGTAACCACTTAATACCAGGCACCACGCAACAGAAAAATTATTTCCCAGGTAATAAGGCCTCGGTGCGCAGATACGAACATTCTTCTGCCCAGCTTCCGTATGCAAATGTCCATATCAGATCTCAAATGTACATTTTCCTCATGGCATTCCATGATTAATGAGAAGCCCCCGACGACGGGGGGCACTCATCAAATCGAGAACGAATCTCTGTACAATTTCGACACACTTTATTGTGCCTTGATGAGCTGTGAATAATATAATTAAAACCTGATACTTTAGCTTTATTTCCATACCCATGGATGGAGCCCCATGCCCCATGGCCCATGGCAAATTGGCCTTGGCAGATGAATGAAATATACAAAAATTTGTTTATCATTTTTACAAATAATTTACGTTTATTTATTTCGTACTTTACTTGGCAATTCAACAATAACTGAATACTTCGTTTTTCGATCTTTGTTTTTAGAACATCATTTGTCTCTTTGTACTTCGCTCTTTATGCTTTTGATCTTGTCATGTTCTTATTTGTCGATTCTCGTTCGTTCTAGGATTATTAGGATTGTTAGATGCGATATTTGGATAGTTGGATAGTTCGATATTTGGATTTTTGGATAGTGGGGTTCAGTGCGTAGGTAATGTGTGCTGGGATTGGATATTCATAGGTTAATGCTTGATTCGGGTTGGATTGGATTGGATTGATTTGGAGTGGTGCGTATAGAGCAGGTCGGTGATCGGGCAGGTGAGTAGAAGAAAAGTAGGAGAAGGAAGAGAAAGGGCAAAAATTAGGAGCAATTACTAGGATTGTCGAACATGATTTTTAAATATATATATAGTTAAGAGCTAGCTGCCTCCGTCTTAGTAGCGGCGCAGACGGTAGAAGCGTCTTACATAGACTGGCCGGCGGTACTGGTAGCCGCTCTTGCTGCTGTAGGTGTGACCCACCAGCTGGGGCTGCACCACCTGCTGAGCCACGGGCGGCAGGTACTGGGCGCGCTGCACGATCTGCTGCTGGATGGGCTGCTGCACGAAAGACTGGGCGACGGCAACGGGGCGGGCCACCTGACGGTATACTGGAGCGGGGGCAGCGGCGATCACGGGGCGGGCCACAGGAGCAACAACAGGGCGGGGGGCAACCACTGGGCGGGGGGCAGGAGCAGCAGCAACCGGTGCAGGATCTTCAATGTCGATGTACTCCGGCTCAGGAGTGGCAATATCCTGGGGATTGGGTCCCTGGGTGGCGGAGTCGGGCAGCTGGGCTCCCGCAGCAACTCCCAAAAGGGCCAAGGCCAACAGAACGAAGAATTTCTAGAGATGGAAAAATATGCATTGTCTTATTAACATATTTCTTAAGATTTTTCACATTTTCTGGAACCCATTTATTGCAAATCAAAATAAATATAAAAAAAACAAAAATTTCCGAACGAACTAAAGAGTAAGAAAAGCCAAATATATTATTAAAGTAATCCTCAAAAATTTGTTATTCATCCCGTTTTAAAAAAAATGTTTAAACCATCTGCCCAAAAACAAAACTTAACCAAAATCCTCAGTTAGATTACAATATTCCTTAAGAAATATATGAAAGAATAATCTTAAAAAACAAATATTAAAAAGTCTATTCCCTTCCCAAGCTTTTCTAGACTATTTTTGGCCACATATTCTTTCCATATTCACAACACACCGTTGTGTAGTTAGTGTAAAATTAAATAGTTTTAAAGGTGAGTGGATTGGCTATTTATGGAGCGGTCTGGAGCATAATTATGTGCCTGCCAGAGGCCAAAGACGGGTGTTTTGCTTCACAAGTCCCGAGGGCCACTCGAAACGGGATGGCAGAATTGATGAAGTCGTTTAGAACACTTGAGTTTGGGTTGGGGAGCACTTGAGGATAGTGTTTATTTTTGGGTTCTGTTCACGATTCACTTTTATAATATCACTGACTTCATATCCTGATTGAAGACAGATCACTAGGATGCGTTATCCTTGCCGCCAGGATAACATACCATTTTGATTTTTTGTAAATTTAGTTACGGATGATCACGAAATTTTCTCGAGCAGAAGCGGACGAGCAATTTACACTTAAGAAGTTCAAAGCACAAATGATGATGAGCTGGGCAGTGGGCATGAAATTTATACTATATCGCTGGTGCGGTCCGTCCGTCCGGTCCGGTTCAGTTCAGCTCAGTTCGCAACGTGGAGAAGTCCAAGAGAGTTTGGGCAGAGCGTCGGCGACCGCCAAAAACCAAAACCCGATGAGACACAAACCGCACACCGCGTTATAAATAAGGCAACAACAATAATATAAACACTACTCAGCATCACCAAGCAACAACTACAATAACAACATCAGCAATAGCTATCAGCAGCAATTCAAATCAAAATTTTAATTAAATGAAACGAAACGATACGATATGCGAAGAAATAGGCACTAGAAGAAGCTGCCGATGGAACTGGAACCCTTTGGACAATCACTTTGGTGTCGTCACGAGCCGTGACGCACTAACAAGTCACAAAACACTTGAAAACATTGACAGCTTATACCTTGAAAAAATAGATAAAAATGGGACAGATTTATATTATTCAATATGAAATGGTTGGTGAAAGCCAATCTCATTGTGACAAACTTAGAAATCAAAGTTTTCCAAAATTGTTTTTCAGTCTTTTTCAGTGTGGATAGAGAAAATTATTTTGAGAATATTTTTTTGGATAATAACATATTTTAAACCATTTTTAACGCCAAATGAGAATTTTTCCTCATCAAGTTCGTTGCCTAAGTCTTTTGTTTTATGTTTTTCATAAAACATGTTGGGGCCCCTTATTTTGACTGGAATTTGGTTTTGATTTAAATTTAAAATATTTTAGCTTTCACACAAGATTAAAAAAATAAATAATGATAGTATGTTGCCTCAGTCATCTTTTTTTACTAATAAACTATTATTATTTTATTTTCATTAGATCCTCTAATTGATTTACATTTGATTTAAATTTTAAATATATGAATTTACATAAAATTTGTATAAGCAATTTAAGTTTGTTGCCTAAGTCTTTTGTTTTGGCTACTGCATCCAACCAATTTGCATACAATATCCATTAAATAATATTTCCACACGAAAGTGGCTTCAGTCGAGCAAAAAAATGTGCAGGCAAAAAATCTTTAAGAAGACAACCACTTATCACAGTCTATAAGCAAATAGAGCTTCCAATCATTTTGACATTTTGCTACAATATCAAAAATTCAATTAAACATTTGAATGAACACCTCTTTGAGTTTTTTAAACATGACTTTATCGTGTCAATTTGTTTGCCGCCGACCTGGTAGCCCTCTCTTTCAGTCATTTAATTTGGCTTTTTGCTGCTGGCTCGATTGTCTGTATCTTCTCTTGACCTTAGTGGCAACAATAAGCAAATTTAACGGCTTTTGGGCATACATCATTTCCGTTCGTAGTGCGTATGTGTGTGGGGAAATACATTCACCTGCCACAGTCAAGTGAATGAAGCCACTTGAGCCAAAGATGCAGTGCCAATAAAAATGATTTATTCGATATCAAGGACGGCCCAAAAAGATTAAGTGGTACAAACACAGGAAATGGTAAAGCTATTTTTGACTCCAACAACCAACAGACATTGTAAAGATGTTACCATTGAATCAAAAATTTTTATTCATATATATAAAACTCCGTTTTTTATTAAGTTCAACCCACTTTGAAACCGTTCTTATCCGAATATGTGACATCATTTTGGCCGTTGCCTTTCACTTGCATTGATTGATGGAATATTTGTCATCGGCCAGCAAAAAGATGAAACATAGAAAATTTTTGGCATTATTTTTCATAATCCAACCAAAACAATAATAATAAGCTGCCAACAAAAAATAAAACAATTTATTGTGTGTTTTTACGGTTATTAGGAAATTTAAAATGTAATTAATAATGCTTTGCTCTGTCTCTGGTCTCAGGTCTTAGGTCTCAGGTTTCACAAACATAAATTTGATCTCCCGCGAAAACATTCATTATTGGCTGTTATGCCATTTGGGGCCATTGTCTATTGCGTCGGCGATTTGACTTGCAAAATGTGTCATTTGTGTCTGAAAAGCATCGTTCTACCCATGGAACGGTAATCAAGGAGTTTCATAAATCAATGACAAGGGCGTGGCAGATTTATGCGGACCAACACCGATATTAATATCAATAAAGTGCAGCTCTTCCTGGGATAATATTTATATTTACGAAATTAACGAACTCTTATTTTATGTTAATGCAAATAGAAAATTAATATCGGCAGTTAAATACGTTTTTGATCTTTCCATCATCGCGTCTTGTGGCCGGAACCGAAGCAACCACTTTTGCCCAATTTGCATACAGGAACCAGATATCGCACCGAGTGATTCAAAAGCCATGAGCCGCCGTAGGAGTCTTTTAGCCAAATGCCGGTAATCGACGACTCATTTAATTTATGACTCCGTGCCTGTCGAAAGCCAGAATCCAGTCGATTTCACGTGCCACTCGTTTTCTGTGATTCTACCAGAGTTCAAACATAATATTATGCATGCGACCTGTTGTCCGGTCGGGGTTAAGCCTAAAATGATAAATACCGAAATTCACTGGCAAAGGCTGACTGGTTGGGCGTGTTTACATGCGATTCCCATCACCTGATAAGGACCACAATAGAAGCCCACCTGAGGTTCGTTTTGAATATTTTTTCGCTTCCACTTTTGTTGGCAACAGATCGCATCTTTGGTAAGACACGCCTCGTTATCTGGCCGACAGTTTTGTTTACCATTTAAATATGTCTGCGCGTGTGAATAACAAAGATATAAACCATTTTCGTTTCTTCGTGTCTTTGGTTGACATTTTCCTGCATAAAAACTAATTTATTATTAAGCATTCTAACGTAAACCCATGCCAAATTTCAGATAGTTTATAATTGCCCTTGGCTCCTAACAAAAAGATTCTCAAGCTAGACTAAAACCATTCCTTTTTTTGTATCACGATTCTCGTCACAATGCTTCGTAAATATTTTGTGGAACTTTATTTTATTTGTACAAGCTTCCGCACATTCACCACGCATCAGACCAGAGCCAGAGAGCATCACCATTATGAATATTCAATAATTTACGCAAAAAATTATAACAAACAACAGCCGGGGCACAGCAAATATATCATCATGAGGAGACAATTGGAAGCTCTGGCATACTCTTGTCGAAATACACATTTCGAAACAAGCGGCAAACGTTTCGGCATAGTTGTGGTACCCCTTTTTTAAAATTTATAAGCGACTTTGATGTAGAGGCAGTGATCTAGGCACAGAAATATTTATTGCAACACCTCAGAATGTCGGGGTACTCAAAATACTCATAAACGCCACAATAAATTGTCTTTAAATAGCCAGCCAATGTGGTCTTGTTTCCGCCTCTGTACTGTCAAGATGAGGTTGGTAACAAACGATTTAACAACTAATTCAGTTGGCCACTTGACCTACAGGGGCTTGGGATGAAGTCTTTAAAATGATTCCCTGGAAGAGAAACAGGTTGCTTAACAATACGTTCTCCATCGATTATTCTGGTTATAATCGATCGCCAGTCGCAGACAAACCGGCGGGCCGGGACACGCGCACAGTGAAAGCTGCCGCAAAAGAACGTTAACATTTAATGGGAAGCATAAATTAATTATTGAAATTAGCTAGAATCGAAATAAAATAGGAAACCAAATGGGAACGGGAATGGAAAGGAGACTAAGAACTCGACTGGCAACAAAGCCGCACAAGAGCTTCATCTAATCATTGTTTAACTTAATAATTAGTTTTTTATTATCTCGCCTTATAATTTGTTTCGAAACAACACTAAACAATGGCATCGATGCCGCCTGAGGGGAAAAAAAACATCAAAATCAGAGACGTCGCGACGTTGGTGGCTGTGAACCTCAGCAATTTAGCCACTTTTGGCACCTTTTGGACGGCTCGTGCCATCTGAGCTGGCGTTTTGAACTTTGACTTCAAACACAATAGAAAATTATGTTTTTTAAATCATTGAATATTCAGAAAAAATAATCCAAAATTTATATATAATTTTTATGTAACTGATGAGAATTTATAAATGAAATTAGCTAACAAATTGATCATAACATTTCCTATAAACGCCTTTTATATTTTAAAGAATCATAAAACTATAACGACGCGACCTAATATAACTAATTTTATGCTAATCAATTTAGAATTTGACCTGCATTTGGCCATAAAAAGCAAACTGGTTGGTTATAACTCACATATTGAGGCCACATTCTCCTTTTTAAACTCTGAGAGATAAGCCGGAATAGCGGACATAAAGTATCTGTATTTGGTAACGGAAACGTTTCCCTATTCACAAAACCCCGAAAAATACTCTACCAATTCACAGCTTAGAAGATGCTGTAATAGAATGGCAGTGAACTTGAATTCTGACAAATTGGAGCAATAAAATCCGCATTAAGATTATACGGCTAATGAGGTGGATCCCACAAAAACAAGCAATCAATCAGATTGATTCCATTCAAGCCGCTCTAGTTCGGTGACAAACGCACCCTGACACTGAGCAATGGATCTCATGAACCCGTTCTGGGGAAGAGGCATGGTTCGCAAACGAGTCGATTTAAATGTTTATATTTATAAGTATAAGCCATTCTAGTCAATTTGCACAAATGCTAATGCTGATTATTATGGTCTCAGAAGAGGCTTTAGTTAATGGCCATTAGAGAAACCCGTTTGATTTGGCCGATGATGATGGCGGCGATTATGGCGATGGGTTGGGGATGATGAAGGTTCTTCTTGGCCTGGCCCGCCGCTCTGTCTGCCGTGTAAGATTCTTCTCCACCTGGCCATCCGAAGTGAGTCAACGGATCGCGGATTAACACGGCATCTGTCAGATACTCCACACTGAAATTTGCATCCACACTGTTTCTCTGATGGCTCGGCTAACTGCTATGACATTGTTTCAAATCGGATGCCGTTTGCTGCGCTTTGTGACTGTGTAAGGCCAAGGTCAAATTTTGTAAAGAGATTGTAAACATTGGATTAACTGCTACGGATGTGTTGCCTTTTCAATTCGAATCGGTTGCCCCTTTGTGTTGACTCTGCATTTGCATTTTTGAGCCACCTCGGCTCGACTCGGCTCGGCTTTTGGGCTTTATTTTGACATCCATTATGGATTGGTTTGACAAGTGCTGTCAGTGCTCAAGACAACGACCCACATCGATGGATGTGGCCAAATATATTTTCCGTTAATTGCTTCACACTGGTCGCCAGCCAGTCAGGCAGTCAGCCAGTCAACCAGTCAGAAGCGATTTAAGCCAACAAATGACAAAATTTGCGTGACAAAGCCGCCCTCTCGGGGGCTAAGGCGATAATCGAATGTATGAATGAATGAATTTTCGAATCGATCTAGACCGAATCGAGTCTTGTCTTCATATTTGTCGTGATTTTATGCTGATCGCGAACGTGTCGCCGTCGTTGATTAATGTTGGCGTTTTGTTCGTTTTATAATTAAAATTTAATAGACCGGGCAAAATGTGTTGCCGATGCCTTGGTATTATGCTAATCACTGGCGCCCACAGCAATCTCTAAAAATATATATATTATATATTTTTTTTTGAGTCATTTACAAAGGCAATCATCCTTCTCCCGGCGACCACCGCCACCTGCACCACCACCACCTCCTCGGCAGACAATTAACAAAGGCTACGCCAATTTAATGGCTATTCACTTTGGCCACGAGCTAACTTGATCCAAGTCTGGAACCGAAGACCGAGTAATTGCCAATTTTTGCGGCTCCTAAACGATTTTGTTCACGCTAAAGAATCGCCGAATTTAATCATAAATCGCCGCTGTCTCGAATTTGTTTTTGTATGATTTATTCGTGAGCAACGCGAATGCTCGCCGAGAAGGTTAAACAGTTGTTAAACATCTATTAGCAATTGATTAATTTACTGTTAATGCGAAACAACCATGCGACTTGTGCCACGGATTTTGTCGAGGGAAGCGGCAAGGGGGCAATATCGGTCAATTGGATAAGGAAGTCGTATCGCGCAAATGGATTATGCGGAATTTCTTGTGCCGAGCCATAAATTGAGACATCAGTTGCTTAAGCCGAGTTGTATGTTGATTGCCGATATTTAAATGAATCATTTCGAGCATGGCCTAGCCAATTATGTTTAAAAATAGTAACGATATTGGAGTTTGTTTACTTACCAATATGAATAATTAAAATAGGGGGAAACCAGTTTGAAACATATGAACTAAATAGCTGAATAGGTGAGATTTTAAGTTCTGGCAAAACGGGTTAAAGAAATTTATGATGTGTAGTTGGGCATTTTTAATCCTACACGGAGAGAATAAAGCTTAAAAAAATTTAATTTCAAAATGTAATTAAAATTTATTGGTTCATGCCATGAAGAATTATAGAAAAACCCCCCTTTTAAAAGACTTAAGCTAATATATTTTTGAAATCCAATTAAGAGCCAAAGTTAAGGTCCAAGACAAGATTAAAAGCTTCAACCAAAGCCCAACTGGCTGAAAAATCAGCCCCAAAGTAGACTTCAAATTTAAGATACTTCTAAACCCGGCTTTGGCACACTTTTTCATAATTTTTGAAGCCAAACTTTAAGCTGAACCATGATTTAGAACTCAAGCATGATTGCGCAAAGCCAGCTGCATGCGTGACTGATTTTCATTGCTAGCTTTTGTTGCTTTTTGTCCGACTCTCGGGCACTTGAGTGCGGCTGACGGGTTGATTCATATTTCGCCTGGCCTGTGCCGTCTACACAAATCATCGTACGCAACGCCTGTTGGAAACGATTCGAGTGCGTTTTACAATTGAACAGTTATGAGCCGACAAAAAAACATAAATCGAGGGGAAGAATAGAAAAAAAACAGTATTGGGGAAACTGTGCCAAGGGCAATTTCGCCTGTGATTGATTTACAAGAGGCTAACGTAACGTAATGCAGCCCGGACGAAGCCCGGAGATGAGGCTGTGGCCACACTGCGTATGCGCAATGTATCTCTGAGATCTTCGAACAGGTGATGTCTTTGAGTTTATAGCTTTTGGCGCGGGCATAAATCACTTGGTGACTTTATTGTATGTCTATTAAGTCATAATTATAATATGATCATTAATATTTTCGATTAGCTGCTGTCGGAATAATGTGAAGAATTAATTGGAAATTTGAGAGACAAACAACGACGAAGAAGCCAGCGGCTAAAAATATTAAGTATAATCTTTCTGTTGTGGCTTTTGATTTTAGAATGATTTCATATTTATACTCGCATTTACATTTGCGTTTGCGTGCTTGTTTGATGTCTAAGCAGTAGAATATTAATAGCTTGTTTGGGAAATTTACACCCGGATGGCGGCAAAGGGAATCCGACCGAGTACGAATCTGAATCGTCATCGCCCCCTTAGAGTAACATCTGCGAAATTAGCTAAGGTCAGCAGGTGACTGACTGACGGGCTGTAAATGAACTTGTTCTCGTTGATCCGCTCCGGATTATGTACAGCAAATATCTATTTGTTTGCTTGTCGATAATTTCCATCGCATAATTATCGTGGCGCGGCAAACAATGCGTGGCGAATCTCTTGTCATGCCGAATCTTTTCAAGTTTCAAGTGCCATGCTGTAATCATAAATCAACTGGGCAAAAAGCCGAGTCTAAGTGCAGCTGCAGATTCGATGGTTGATGGTTGATGTCTGATGCCTTACGCCTCATGCCCCATGCCTTATGCCTTATGCCTTATGGCTGACAACATAAATCACACCCAGGCGGAGCGCTCGTTAAGACGTTAATCAAATGGCTCATACTCAAAGATCGAGCTGGCTTAGGGCGCCTCTGTCGTCCAGCGAAATTGAAGGCCGTTTGTGTCTAGTAAGTATGTGCTTATGTAATTAGTGGCAGTACCTCCGACCCTTCCCCATCGCCCACTCCGCTGCATAGTTTTTTCTTTGCCCCAACCCCCGTCAATATCTCCCTCAGAGCCCTAGCGGAGAATCGTTGCACAACGCGCCAGTTGCAGTTTCAGTTTTTGTCTTCTTGTTTATCTTTATTTTTGGGCAACCTAATGAAGTTGCCACGGCTAACTCAATTTATTGACTGAGCCGGCTGACATATTGACTAAATGACTGATGAACCTGGCGACAGACACACCGACCGTCTGAATGACTAACAGCCTGTCGAGAGTCGGTGGGAATCGCGGGTTCTCCAATCGCGAATCGCCAATCGGCGGCAATCATCGATCGACCCGCTCATATTTATTTTGGCTCTAACAGCACCTTGAGTGGCCCATGTATGGATGCAATGCCTTGCACTGCCAGTCGCAGTCGTTATGGGCTCTCAAAAAATACTATTCATATATATATGTGTATCTATAAGTGCATAAACATGCAAGTATATAGCCGATATGTAGTCGTTATGGGTTTATAGACTTGCAAACACTGCTTTCGGCCCCCTGAGAATGTTCACGGCTGCCAGGGGCTCTCGGAATTTCCGCCTCTGATTTATGGCACCTCCAGTTTGATTGATTTGACCTACCAACTGGACAGTGGCCACCAGACAGCAGCCATCGCCACTTTGCACCACTGGGTGGGGACTGCACTTGACCCGCTGATATTTCGGCTATGCATTGTGGAAAATAACTGAATATTTTCATAAGTATATTTAAAGATTACATAGCAAGAAACAATCTGAAACTTTGTATTTGAAGATCGTACTACATTTTGAATAATAATGTTACGCTGGCATCTATTTCGGTAGCTTTTTTCTCTCTGTATGTGGTTGTCAGAAGTGACGCCCCAGAAGGTCAATTCGATGGAACATTGACCCACCAACGAATCCCCCGAGTGAGTGACGTATCCAGTTTTGACTTTGGTTTTTCAATTAATTTTCTGTATTTTTTTTATTTGGAAAAATATTTCGTTCTTTGATTTTTGTGGAGTTCAGGGACTGAGTGATTCACAGGACTAAAGTGGCTAAAGAGTATTGCGGATCCCCTAGAAGGTGAAGGGCTTGGCAGGCTTGTTGTAGTTGTAGCCGTCGGGTCCCAGGGATCCCGCCTCGTCGCCACCGCTGGTGGGTGGGGGTCCGTACTCCTGAGTAGGTGCTGGTGGTGCAGGCGGGCGAGGCTGATAGGTGGGTGCTGGTGGTGTCGGTGCAGGCGGCAGTGGCTGGTAAGTGGGAGCTGGAGGTGCGGGAGGACCAGGCTGGTAAGTGGGTGCTGGTGGTGCTGGAGGACGAGGCTGGTAGGTTGGTGCTGGTGGTGCAGGTGGAGTTGGCGGACGTGGCTGGTAAGTTGGTGCCGGAGGGCTGGGTGGAGTGGGCGGACGGGGCTGATAGGTAGGCCCTGGTGGTGGGGCTGGCGGCGAGGACGGTGGTGGTCCATAGGATGGAGCCGGAGCAGTAGGCTGTGGCTGAGCCGGAGTCACTTCGTTCTCTCCTGGGGGAGGCAGGTACTCGTTTCCAGGCGTAGGACGTGGTGCCGGTGGACTAGGAGGCTGAGGACGTGGTGGCTGAGGACTTGGTGGCTGCGGCCTTGGTGGTGGCGGCTGGCTAGGTGGGGGTCCGTACGAAGGAGTGGGTGCGGGTGGAGCTGGCGGAGCAGGTGGTGGTCCGTATCCGGGAGTGGGCTGAGGCCTTGATGGTGGCGGTGGTGGAGGTGGCTGGGGACGCGAGGGAGTTGGTCGCGGCCTGGGCTGGTCCGGGGGCAAGTACTCCTGTCCGGGCTGACCCGAAGGAGGCGTTGGCTGCGGTGGTGGACGTGGGGGAAGAGTTTGAGGAGGTCCATAAGAAGGAGCTGGGGGTGTGGGCTGCGGCGGTGGACGAGGTGGCAACGTCTGTGGTGGTCCATAAGAAGGAGCCGGAGGCGTGGGCTGCGGCGGTGGACGAGGTGGCTGCGTCTGGGGAGGTCCGTAGGAAGGAGCCGGAGGCGTGGGCTGCGGCGGAGGACGAGGTGGCTGCGTCTGGGGAGGTCCGTACGAAGGAGCCGGAGGCGTGGGCTGTGGCGGAGGACGAGGTGGCTGCGTCTGGGGAGGTCCGTACGAAGGAGCCGGAGGCGTGGGCTGTGGCGGAGGACGTGGTGGCTGCGTCTGAGGCGGTCCGTACGAAGGAGCCGGAGCCGAGGGAGCAGGACCCGATCCTATGCCCGAGTCCTCGATGCCGTTGCCCGAGCCGGGGGGCGGAAACGGCACCGAAGGCTGCTTGTAATGGTAGCCATCCTCCTGGAGATCCGTGTCCAGGTGAGAGACATCCGCCCGGATGCCTGCTGCCAAGAGCAGAGCCACCAGCGGCACAAGGAAACAACGCTGCAACACGAAACGAAAGCGCATCAGACCGGAGACGAAGCTTTTCCGGCTGCCAAACAACTTACCATTTCTCGGATTTTCCGAGTTTTCCCAACGAAAAATATCACAAAGCGCGAACTGAAAACTGTTACCGGTTTCGTTGACGAACCGCACACGATATTACTTATCCGACGACGTCTTCGTTGCAAAATCAGAAATCGAATGATGCCCAAATGTTCTCCCTTGGCGCATTTATACCGGCCTGGCCCAGAGCAGCCCCTAAGTCGGCTGGGCTGGCGAAGTCGGCTCCGTTAGCCAGGTTCGCTCAGCGCAGCGCAGCTCTGCTTAGATGCCGAGGCTTTGAGTCAGCCAGCGAGACGAGTTTTGGCCGAGTCTCTCGGTCGTCGTGATGCTGCAACCTTTGATGTAGCCACAGGTGAAGATAGATGCTGTACAGATACTGTATCTTGATCTGCGCCTGTATCTGTGCCTCTACCAGTGTCTGTACCTTTGCGCTTCGAAGTCAATAACAGCGCGTACTAGTTAGTTTTTTGTCTTAATCTAAGGTTCCGGGCCAAAACCAGGAACTCGGCGAGGGGATTTCTGGCCGTTTGTGTGTTCGGCTAATTATGTCCGATGGGAGACGACAGAACTCACACCACGGGTAACGTGGGCGGATGATTAATGTGTGAACTTCTGAGCGCTGCCTCAGACAGTTACCGAACGGAGCACATATGGCCAAGATCTGCTAGAATCGTGCTTACATAATTGGCTCCCCCAACCATGCCGTGGGCATGCCACTGCCATCCAGCCCCTCATTGGAGACGACATTCTCCATCCAGTTGGTCAATAAAATGTTATGCCCATATCGATTAGTTAATAAGCCAATTGGCTTGGCGCGTAACACGCCGCAAACGAGCAGGCCAGCGGATTAATTAACTTTGCATTTTTATTGGTTTCATGTTGGCTCCGGGTTCACAAGTGATCTCTATGCTAGCCGCCTTGATCGAGAAGCATTTACAAATTGATTCAGTGTGTTCGCTCTTAAATCTTATTCGTTAAATTGGATTACTTATGTTTAAGTTTCGGCACAACATAATAACAAAGTCCTGACAAAACGTTATTGCACTTAAACTAAACCCTCGTTCTATATATGTACGTCTCTACATCTGTATTAGCTAAGTTCGTTTAAAAATTATAAATTACTCACAATTCCACTAGGTTTTGATTCATTTTTTTTAACATTTGTTGCTTCTGTGATTTTGGTGAATTATTTGCTTTTGTTTCAAGTTTTTTGTCGACTGTTTGTTCGTGTGAGTTAGTGTTCCGATTCGTGTGTGTACCAAAAGATTTAATATTAGTTAGTTATGGTATGCTAGGTGTTAATTCTGCCCAAGCAATTATCGTTTAGTGTACTTTAATTATTAAAATCTAAAAATCCGCTTTAATTGTTGCAATTTTTCATTGTTTACTTTTGTCTCAATACTTCATTTGCTTATTATTGTTGCGTTTGCAATGCTGTTAACCATTTTAATTAGCCATGGGCTGCTCCCAAGCTTCCTCCATCCGGTCTCCGTCACCAGCCTTACCAGGGCTTACTTTCCCCGATAGATCTCGATGATGCGATCTTGGTCCACGTACTCGAAGATGTGCGGGGCATCCATCAGAATGCCAACCGTTCCGGCCGTGGTCACAATGAAGAAGATGTACAGTTGCAAGCGATCGATCACCATGGCCACGTACTTCCAGTCCTCGCGGGTCTGCGGATAAGGATTCGTTAGTATTTTCATGAAAATTATAATTTTGTATCCTTTCATTTGTGGGCCAACCTGAATGTAGAGATCCTCGTTGCGCAAGTGCTCAGCTATGAACTCAACCGCCTCGGTGGCCTTGCTGGCCTCCGGGGATAGCAGGATCGAGTCGGAGGACTCGCTCTCCCGCCGACAGCCATCGCCCAGGCCCAGATCCGCTCCGCTGTTGACCTTGCGGTTGATCTTGCAGTTGGGGTGGTGCAGATCCGACAGCTCCATGACCTCCATCTTCGACTGCTTGCCCCCAATGGCGCTGATATGCTTCGGCAGCTCCGCCGGCGAGCCGTACGACGGGTGGGGGTGGGCGGGCATGCTCATCCCGGGCATCTCCATCATCCAGCGCAGGCGGGTCTTCCGGGGCCGCTTCATGAACAAGAAGGCGGGCAGATAGTGTAGGAAAATGGATCGGATGTACATGGGCATGCGGTGGGTGCGCGGCCCTCGGAAGTTCCAGTTGATGATGATCACAGTTACCAAGATGGACACCGTGTTCATGATGAAGGTGAACAGCAGGTACTTGGCGATCAGCGGCAGCACCAGCGACGTCGGCGGCAGAATCTTCGACACCAGCAACAGGAACACAACCAGTGACAGCAAAATGCTAATTCCAAGCGTAACCTAGGGAGTAATTTTGTAATTAACCGATCAGGTAATGGCCATGAACCTCGAAACAAGAAATTTAATTTAAAAATTTGAGGAATATATTATAGATAGTGATCAGCATTTTGAGGTATGACGGATCTGTGAAGTTATTAGTTAATATTTTAAACTGAATTTGAAGCTAAAATCTCACATAAAAACATTTAAAACGTTTCAAGTAACTCTTCTAGATAGTCCTCTATGAGGTAAACCCATCCAAAACCATATTCCGTCAAAAACTCACCTTCTCGCCGGCCTCGGCTGGCAGGTAGAAGACCAACACGCAGAGGAACGAGATGAGAACCGTGGGCAGAATCAAGTTGACCGTGTAGAAGAGGGTCTTGCGACGGATGATTATGTAGAATGTGATGTCCGTTTCCGTGGGGTGGTTGGCATCGCCGTCGTAGACGTTCAGATAGGCCGGAACCTCGATAATGTCCCAGGTGCCCGACTTCCAGTAATCCGATAGATCCACAAAGTTCTTGTTGTTGTAGAGGGCCAGAGACACCTGATCGCCGTTGAAGGTCCAGGAGCCGAACTTCATGATGCAGGTTTGCTGATCGAAGGGGAAGTAGGTGACGTCGATGGTGCAGGAGCTCTGGTAAATGGCCGGTGGCACCCACAGGACCTCACCCGTTGGGTAAATCAGGACGTTGGACTTGTACCGCACCTCATAGTTGCCGTCGGCACTGCATAAATGAAGTGGAATATTAGAAATAGGATTTAAGGAAGAGCTATCTGCTGCTGAGAAAAGCTATTTAGCGCTCTGCTTTCGCCTACGGTTTTTGACTATTGGTTAGTGTACAGAGTTGGAGTTAATTAACTTTAGATGGTGGGTTAGCTAGGAATAAAGGCCATTTACTCACTTATTGAAGAGCACAATGTCCGGCTTCCAAACCTTGTCGGGGGGCAGACGCAACACCCCGATGCCGCCGTAGTCGGCCTCATCCCACTGCAGCTGGTAGTCGTACCAAACCAAACGTAACCAAACGTTTGATTTCATAATTTGATTTTTCTCATTCTTGATCGGTTTCGATTTTCGATATTCGGTTTCGGGAATTCGTTTTTTGAATTTGTTTTTTTGGTTTTTTTTTTTGATTGTGATCAGATGGTGGTGGTTTGGTGGTTGGTTGATTGGTTGGTTAGTTGGTTGGTGGTTTGGTGGTGTGAAAGAAGTACGGTACAAAGTACGGGTACGATTTGCATTTGAGATTCGAAACGAATCGAAATCGAATCGAAGTTTGGCGTACACAATCGAGAAGTCGAGAGAGAGAGCGGGTGGGAAGGTAGTTAAGACATTATTTCGCATGTGGCTTTACTTTAGTTAGTTAGTTTTTTAGTTAGTTGGTTAGTTTGTTTTTTTTTTCTTGTTTAATCTTAATTGTTTAGGGTTAGTATTTGTATTTTGTATTTGATTTTCTAGCATCAAGTCCACTACAAACATACAAAGTCAAGACAACGTGTACGTAATTATTTACAAAGCATAACCGAAACTGAAAACATTGGCTTCGGCTCCCCATTTCTACCGCCGCCCCCCTTTTGGCAAAAAGAGGCGTGGTCTTGGGTGCAGCCAGTGCATGTGGTTGAGTGTGTGTGTTTGTGGGTGGGTGGGTGGTGTTGGGTGTGTGTGAGGGAAAGAGTCTAGTTGTATGTGTAATAGGATGGTAGAGTATAGGTATGACAGCAACGAAACTGAAGAATTTGTTAGGAACAGAACTCGAAAACACATTTACACTCTACGAATGTTAGTTTTATATTTTTTGTTTTTTTATAGCATAATCTTATTGTTATTATTCAGGTTTTTTTTTCAGTTTGACAAATTTGATTTGAGAACACTTACGACATTGATTAGCTGTACGAACGCCAAACCAAATCTTACTCCAACTTTTTGTGTCATATTCTGTACGGGTCGTATGAGTTTATTGTAGCCTCGAAAGAGGTCACGCACCAAGCGCTCTTCATCTTCGGATGCACTGACTAAAAAACACAACGGAAACGGGAAACAGGAAACGGAAAACGAAAAGCGAAAAACGGAAGTGGGTGTCAAGGATAATCAAAAAAATCAACAAAACAAATAGAAACCAAAAATTTCCACACATACATTCAAAAATTTCAGGGAACAAGGATAGGGAAATAACACAAAATGGCGGACACACAGAAGAATTCAGAGATAACGGTAACCATAATGAAGAAAATACAGAGAAACAAAGAAACGAACGGATGAGCAAAGTTGTTGTATTCTTTGTTTAAGTATTTCTTGTTGTTCTTTTTTTTTTGGATGAATTTTAGCTTATAGACAGATAGAGTTAGACAGTGACAGAGCGAGATAGACAGAGAGTTAGAGAGAGAGAGGCAGAGAGAGAGATAGAGGATAGAGACTGAGAAATAGGCAGATAGGACAGAGACATTTCAGACTTAAAACCGATTCTTCATCTTCAACTTCAGCATTGATTTGGAATTTTGATTTGGAAAATTAAACAAAAATGGACGACACATGAGAACCGCTCGAATGTGGTTAATATTTCTGTGTCTGTAGTGGTATTCGGTGGTCGTTGTGGTGGTGGTGGTGCAGGTGGGTGTCTGTTGTTATGATGGTGTGCAAGTAGCACGTGACACTGTTGATGTTGTTGGCTGTTACTGTTGTTGTTCTGGCCTACGTTGAGTATACGCCGCATTGGAGGCACTTCCATTAAACAGGGCCTATGGGCGGGGATATAGATTGCAGATGGTCCTTTCCCCGCCCACAGTGGGTGGTTTAATGCAAGTGCCTCGAGATTCTTACAGTCCTAGAGCCTGGCACAAGAAATCACTAATTCAACAAGGTTACAAGGCTAACTATTTGGATTACATTTCATGTTTTTGTGCTTCACAAGGTGCAAAGTTATTGTTTTGGCGCCCCAGCAGGGATAACTAGAAACCTAAAGGACACCTCTTAGTGTTCTTCTTCTTCATTATGTTGGGCGGGAGAGAGATGGCCATATCCTGCCCGACAGCTGGTCTGTCGAAACTTTATCCGGAAAAGCTCCACCGAACGGAAGAGAGAGTGAGAGAGAGAAAAGCTCAGGGATGCTGGGTCCCACACTCTCGGCTACGTGTGTGTGTGACCGGGTTATCCTCGTGGCACATGTGTGTGTGTGTGCACGTGTGCGGCTCCATATATGGAGCACGAACTTTTTCTACGGTGTGAGTGATTTTTGGAACTCGTTTATATATTTTTTCTGAGTTGCACTTTACGCTAAGTGAATGAGATGATTGGGGTTGGTCTCTATGGTGATACTAAGCGAATGTTTTTGTATATGGACGAGTGTTCGAGTGTCGATGTGTGTGTGTGTGTCAGGATGAAGTTTCTAATGTTTCTTTTTTTTTATTCTTGTATATATCAAAGAACACTATAATTTCTGTTTGTTTTAGGAGGGGTTTCTGTCTATTTGAACATATTTAATTCTACATATATTTTTGCTTTTCTTTTCGTTACTTCTTGGACTGCTCAGAAGAGAAGGAGTATGAATTAAGATTCGGCAGTTGATACAGAAATCTTTATATATATATATACACGTATATATGTATGCATTCCGGTTCAGTTCATTGCATTCGCATTTGCATTTTCGTTTGATTTGCTTTGCTTTTCGGTTGTTGTTCATTTCGGTTGCTGTGGTCTGGTCTGGATGCTGTACGCCACCACCCATCCTGCAGGCCCTTAAAGGACCTTGGCTACCACGCTTTAAGTAGATACATAGTCAGGGGTTCGGGGGGTGAACGGAGAGACAGAGCGAGAGCGAGACAGAGAGAGATAGAGAGATAGAAAGTACAAGAGAGATGCAGAGGGGCTCTGGAGAAATATTTAATTACAAAAGCGAACATAGGCTAGGGATATATTTTGATTAATATTTATAGAGTTAGAAGAGTATGCAGGTGTACTGGAAGTATAGTTATGGTAGTTCAGGTAATTCGCAAGTTTTAAGTTTACAGTTTTCGAGCATTGGAGAGAGATTCTGAGAGCAGGAGCGAGACAGAGAGAGAGAGCAAGTGACAGAGAGCGAGAGAGATAAAGCTAAGCTAAGGTTAATATATTGTATGTAGATATAGAAGATATAGGCTATGGCAGTAGTAGATCTAGTCTGGGGCACTTAGCTGAGTGCGGGGATTGGTGCTATGAGGAGTTCTACTTGACATTACGAAATATAAACATATACATAGTAATAGATAGAGTTGATAGATGGCTAAGTTGAATGACTAGCGCAGTTGTGATTCAGTTATAATTTTTTTTCGTATTTTTTTTTAGCGCTGCAGCAGCGACGCTTTGACAGATTCTCCAAGTCTCACTTTTTTCGGGCAATCTCAAGTCTAGAGCTGTCGGTGGTTGTGTGGCGGTTATAGCTGGTCTACTACATATCTTTATCTTGGTTTTGTTCTTGGTTGTGGTGGGGTAGTGTGGCTATATGCTATTTACACAAAACGTCGGATGCCAGAAGCTGCAAGGGAGCAGCGACCTCTGCCGGTGGCTCGTTGGCACTGTGGTTCGGTGGTTCAAGCGTTGGTGCGTGCGGGTGGCATTGAGAGCTTGGAGAACTTGTTAAGGCGGCGCTGCCAGCGCAATTTGTAAATTTAAGAAAAAAATCAAATCATTGCTGTAAAATCGTTAGCTAGCTAAGGAGAAAGAAAGAAAGAGATAGTTGTCTTTTTGGTTGTTCTTTTTTTTTTGCGGGGACTTAGAAACGGTTAGCAGAGTTATAGAGTTGATTGGAAGCCTCTTCTCGATTTTTTGTTCTTGTTGTATTACATAACCACCCAGCCAGAATGGCATTCCTTGCCCGATCGACCAACGTACGTACCTGCGGCAATGGCCAGGAGCACAAGGATGCTGCAAAGCAGCCAGGATCTGCTGGAGGGCTCCATGGATTTTCCACTTTTCACCTACTCCAGGGACATGCCTTAGTAAAAGGCCCACGCCCCAAACTGTAGACACAAAGAATTTTCGATAAAGGACCTTAAACTCATCCGAACCAACTCGAAAATAACGCACTTCACCTTAATTCGAGCTTCTCTTGATTTTAAGATTTTTCTTTTCAATTTTCTGCTATATTTTCACAGCTTCCTGTGCAATTTTCTTCGAGAATTTTTTCTTCTTGAACAGGAGCCGTCAGTTTGGGTGCGGATTAAGAACTCTACTTCGGGAATCTGGATAAAAATCAATGGGATTGCTACTTTCAAGCGCGCAGCAGCCAAATCAGAGAAAAGGCACGGCGCATGTCCAAAAAGGTCCGGATAAATGAGGGAAAAATTTGAAAAGCTCTCTCTTTCCCTTGGGGTGTTTTCCGACTTTCCTCACTCCCCCATATTTCAAGAGTTTGTAAACAAAGGCAGAGGTCTTATCAGCTGTTGATAATTTTGTTTACATGCGCTTGGCCTCCAGGGTTGCCGCCCACCCACGCCAGTTTCCAGCACAGTGCTTGCAAAAAGTTAATGGATGAACAAATGTATGCTTCCGCTATCTGATTTCGCTCTATGGTGTTTTAAAAATTTTTAATTATGACACAACGCCTGAGCCTACAAATTAAGCAAACAATAAAAACGCTATAAAGGCAACGCCTCGAAAGGTCATGTGGGCGGGGCGCTTAATTCGTTTTTTCATAGTTTTTCTTTGCTAGCGCCGCCTAATCGCTGGTGGGTATCATTAGCAAAACGCAGTTCCTCGTGACGCCTAAATAATTTAAACAAACTTGCACAAAAAGACCACGATTTTCGAAAACCCAAGCTATTTAGCATGAACTGAAATTGTTCCAGAAAAGATGCTATGACGTAAGCATATTTTTTCAAAAAAGCTTTTTGGAGTAAGGTAATAATTTTGACCTTTTCTTTTTCTGATTCTCATGGAGCTGTCAGCACTTGGGTTAATCTTTAATTACATGCGAATAACAAAGCCTACAAACTTCCGTGAATAGATTGTTAGAAGTACAATTTGTTCAATTTACTGAGGGTACGGGGAAAAGCATGGAATGTTTAAATATATTTTTTATCTACAAGTATTTGAAAATTCTCTGCACAGAGAAAATTGAATAGACACGATGATGATACAGCTTAAGGAAAACATTATGCATGCCATACGAAGCTGCGCTCGAGACGTTTGGTAATGAAAGCATATTTTTGCATTGATGATCATGTTGCTGGAGTTGCTGAAGTAGTGTGAAGTGCACTGGAAAAAAGGTTGCAAAAATATAAATGAATGAAAAAATATAAAGTATGAATCAGAAGTAAATAATTTATCAAATTAGGTCTAAGAACCTCCATTCAAGTTGTTGCAAACACTGCATTGACTTAAAATAAAGTATTTTTAAGGCTTTTCTTTTATTTCTTAAGGTCTTCTAAATGAAGTGTTAATCCTTTGTTTTGTTCTCTGTCGCAGTTGGTAGATGTTTGGGCTGCTTGGCTTGCTGATGATGATTTTCATGTGCGCATGACAGCGCAATACAATGCAGCGAAAGACGAAAAACTCAGGCCACGAACGTGCAAGTTATGAGACATGTGGCTGAGCTGGGCAAAAACTGTAAGGTCGCCACGGAGCGCATAAAAAGCACAACTTTGAAGCCTTTGTTTGGCTCCGTTGGCGCAATTTGGGTGCCATTTTGGTGTCACCTAGCAACCCAGCAGCCGAACAACACAGCTTGGCTGTTATGGAGGAGCGATAAAATCAATGGCAACGCCAACGCAAATTACATCAAATTAATTTCTGTATCTTCATAAATTTTTATTTAATTATTCCTCGTCGCATTCAATTGAAACACTTTGGCCAAGGTCGGCCCCCAAAACACTAAGCCGCAGAGATGTACGTGCCCAAGATGGCCTAGAAATCTGCTGGAGAAATCTTTTCATAACTGGGTGTAACCGTTAGGCAAAAAACCAACAAATAGAGCCAAGGCATGTTGCAGCATTTCAATTTTCATACATATTTTCGTCGCTGGGGCCCCTGCCGCCTAGTGATTCAATTAGTGTGTTTTGCCCAGTCGCTTCTTAAACTTCCATTAATCATAAAACTGAAAAAAATCTGCCATAATCATTGTATGCAAAACTGTGTGCGAAAAAAGCTGCCATTCTGCACATAAATGTAATGTGATATCATAAACATTTGGATTGTTTTTGCGAGTTCTTTTGTTCGGCTTGGCTTGGCTTGTGCTGTTGTTTGTTTTCTCATAAGCACAGACAAATAAATTAATTAGTCAAAGCAATTTGACTTTGGCGCTGCCCGATTCCGTGTTAATTTTTACACTCAAGAACCCAAGAGGAGGGCGTTTGCCATAACAATAATAGAGGCGGAATTGGCTTGGCTGGCCATCGCCAAATTGCACAATTAGCGGTATGTGGCTGCTGCAGTGGCAGTTGGGCAATATTAAAAGTCCTCAACCATATTAACACTTTGGGCAATGTTTTGCGGCGCGCCGCAGTCAAAAATTTGTGTCAGCCTGCCAGCAACAACAATTGAAAATCATGCGGCTAAGCGCACGACTGAAAAAAAAAATCAGTCACAATACATAAATCTCCATAGAGATGACAGCCACAAAAATGCCAAATATGGAAGTGTCAATGGCTGAGGATAAAGCAGCGGTCCCATGAGGAAGTGCGACAGGTGGCATGCGACAGATGCGACTTCCTTATGCCTGCCCCATGGGGCAGCATAAGTGCTAAATCAAAAAGCAAACGCCCCCGCCATTTACTTTCAGTTCGCTTTTTTGAGAGGTGGGAACTTAACCAACAAAGCCTAAAAGATTTTCCAATTCGTAGTTAACTTAACCCCAGAAGTAGGCAACATAATAAACTATTTTAGTTCCCTTTTATGTAGAAAAAAAAGTAGAGAATTCGAAATATTGAGGATTTTAAATGCTTTATTTAAACATTTTATACCCTTCCGTTGGGTTTTACAAATTTGGTCAAAAGTGAGCAACTCGAGGTCCATCCAAAGCCCTATAAGTGTATATATTCTTGAGCACGAACGCTTTTTGAGTCAAAAAAAAAGCTTTTAAACGCAGGTTTTCATAAAGGCAGGGATCAGTCAACTATGTATGTACATCATATATCTGCCACTTATCCTACCAATAACGAAGTAAGAGGTTCTCAAGGTTAAGGGTCAACAAAGCAACCATTGCATTTTTCAAATTTAAAAATTTGACAGCTTTTTTGGAGGAAGCTCTGAAATTTTTGTATAAATAGGGACCTTTCCAACATTTAAACTCATTCAGTCTTGGCTTTCAAGTCAACTTCACCTCTCTGATTTTATTATTTTCATGTAATTTTTTTTTTATTATTATTTTCATAAATGAAAATATTTTTTTTTTTTTTATTATTATTGTATTTCCGTTATTATTAAGAACTGGTCATGCAAGCAGGATTTTACTATTGGTCACTAAGGCTATTAGTTTTTTTTTATTTTTTAAATAAAAAAAATGTTAGTATGTAAAATGTAAATAAAAAAAATGTCTCAATGTTAAATTTGAAAACATTTCTTCTATTTATTAAAACTATATATGTTCTTTATTTTGTCTTAGTTTTCCAGATTTTATTTTTTATTTTGGGTTCTCGAAGAGGCGTTCCAGTACTGTGCACACTATTTTTGATTTATTATTTTGTAAAATAATAAATTTATTTTTTATTTTGGGTTCTCAAATAGGCGCTCCAGTAGTGTGCACACTATTTTTGATTTATTATTTTGTAAAACAATTTATTATTCTGTTCTTCTATTTATTTCGCTTTCTTGAAATTTTAATTTAATTTTGGGTTCTCACAGAGACACGTGACAGGGTCCCTCGCAAGACTTTTTCTTCTATATATATATTTTTTTTTTTTTAATTTTATTGTGCAATGGATCTAATTCAAGCTCGGTTATCGGGGGATCTCAATGTTAAATTTGAAAACATTTCTTCTATCTATTAACTAAATATGTTCTTTATTCTTAGTTTTCCAGATTTTATTTTTTATTTTGGGTTCTGGAAGAGGCTCTCCAGTAGTGTACACACTATTTTTGATTTATTATTTTGTAAAACAATTTATTATTCTGTTCTTCATTTTATTTCGCTTTCTTGAAATTTTAATTTAATTTTGGGTTCTCACAGAGACACGTGACAAGGTCCCTCGCAAGACTTTTTCTTCTATATATATATTTTTTTTTATTTTATTTTTATTGTGCAATGGATCTAATTCAAGGTCGGTTATCGGGGGATCTCAATGTTAAATTTGAAAACATTTCTTCTATTTATTAAAAACTAAATATGTTCTTTATTCTTAGTTTTCCAGATTTTATTTTTTATTTTGGGTTCTTGAAAAGGCGTTCCAGTAGTGTGCACACTATTTTTGATTTATTATTTTGTAAAATAATAAATTTATTTTTTATTTTGGGTTCTCAAATAGGCGCTCCAGTAGTGTGCACACTATTTTTGATTTATTATTTAGTAAAACAATTTATTATTCTGTTCTTCTTTTTATTTCGCTTTCTTGAAATTTTAATTTAATTTTGGGTTCTCACAGAGACACGTGACAAGGTCCCTCGCAAGACTTTTTCTTCTATATATATATTTTTTTTATTTTATTTTTATTGTGCAATGGATCTAATCCAAGGTCCGTTATCGGGGGATCTCAATGTTAAATTTGAAAACATTTCTTCTATTTATTAAAAACTAAATATGTTCTTTATTCTTAGTTTTCCAGATTTTATTTTTTATTTTGGGTTCTTGAAAAGGCGTTCCAGTAGTGTGCACACTATTTTTGATTTATTATTTTGTAAAATAATAAATTTATTTTTTATTTTGGGTTCTCAAATAGGCGCTCCAGTAGTGTGCACACTATTTTTGATTTATTATTTTGTAAAACAATTTATTATTCTGTTCTTCTATTTATTTCGCTTTCTTGAAATTTTAATTTAATTTTGGGTTCTCACAGAGACACGTGACAAGGTCCCTCGCAAGACTTTTTCTTCTATATATATATTTTCTTTTTTTTTATTTTTATTGTGCAATGGATCTAATTCAAGCTCGGTTATCGGGGGATCTCAATGTTAAATTTGAAAACATTTCTTCTATCTATTAACTAAATATGTTCTTTATTCTTAGTTTTCCAGATTTTATTTTTTATTTTGGGTTCTCGAAGAGGCGCCCCAGTAGTATGCACACTATTTTTGATTTATTATTTTGTAAAACAATTTATTATTCTGTTCTTCTTTTTATTTCTCTTTCTTGAAATTTTAATTTAATTTTGGGTTCTCACAGAGACACGTGACAAGGTCCCTCGCAAGACTTTTTCTTCTATATATATTTTTATTTTTTTTTATTTTTATTGTGCAATGGATCTATTTCAAGGTCCGTTATCGGAGGATCTCAATGTTAAATTTGAAAACATTTCTTCTATTTATTAAAAACTAAATATGTTCTTTATTCTTAGTTTTCCAGATTTTATTTTTTATTTTGGGTTCTCGAAGAGGCGCTCCAGTAGTGTGCACACTATTTTTGATTTATTATTTTGTAAAACAATTTATTATTCTGTTCTTTTTATTTCGCTTTCTTGAAATTTTAATTTAATTTTGGGTTCTCACAGAGACATGTGACAAGGTCCCTCGCAAGACTTTTTCTTCTATATATATATATATTTTTTTTTTTATTTTTATTGTGCAATGGATCTAATTCAAGCTCGGTTATCGGGGGATCTCAATGTTAAATTTGAAAACATTTCTTCTATCTATTAATTAAATATGTTCTTTATTCTTAGTTTTCCAGATTTTATTTTTTATTTTGGGTTCTCGAAGAGGCGCTCCAGTAGTGTGCACACTATTTTTGATTTATTGTTTTGTAAAACAATTTATTATTCTGTTCTTCTTTTTATTTCGCTTTCTTGAAATTTTAATTTAATTTTGGGTTCTCACAGAGACACGTGACAAGGTCCCTCGCAAGACTTTTTCTTCTATATATATATATATTTTTTTTTTTTATTTTTATTGTGCAATTGATCTAATTCAAGTTCGGTTATCGGGGGATCTCAATGTTAAATTTGAAAACATTTCTTCTATCTATTAACTAAATATGTTCTTTATTCTTAGTTTTCCAGATTTTATTTTTTATTTTGGATTCTCAAAGAGGCGCTCCAGTAGTGTGCACACTATTTTTGATTTATTATTTTGTAAAACAATTTATTAATCTGTTCTTCTTTTTATTTCGCTTTCTTGAAATTTTAATTTAATTTTGGGTTCTCACAGAGACACGTGACAAGGTCCCTCGCAAGACTTTTTCTTCTATATATATATTTTTTTTATTTTATTTTTATTGTGCAATGGATCTAATTCAAGCTCGGTAATCGGAGGATCTCAATGTTAAATTTGAAAACATTTCTTCTATGTATTAAAAACTAAATATGTTCTTTATTCTTAGTTTTCCAGATTTTATTTTTTATTTTGGGTTCTCAAATAGGCGCTCCAGTAGTGTGCACACAATTTTGGATTTATTATTTTGTAAAACAATTTATTATTCTGTTCTTCTTTTTATTTCGCTTTCTTGAAATTTTAATTTAATTTTGGGTTCTCACAGAGACACGTGACAAGGTCCCTCGCAAGACTTTTTCTTCTATATATACATACATATTTTTTTTTTTTATTTTTACTGTGCAATGGATCTAATTCAAGGTCCGTTATCGGAGGATCTCAATGTTAAATTTGAAAACATTTCTTCTAGTTATTAAAAACTAAATATGTTCTTTATTCTTAGTTTTCCAGATTTTATTTTTTATTTTGGGTTCTCAAATAGGCGCTCAAGTAGTGTGCACACTATTTTTGATTTATTATTTTGTAAAACAAGGATTTTATTATTCTGTTCTTCTTTTTATTTCGCTTTCTTGAAATTTTAATTTAATATTGGGTTCTCACAGAGGCACGTGACAAGGTCCCTCGAAAGACTTTTTCTTCTATTTATATATATTTTTTTTTTTTTTTTTATTGTGCAATGGATCTAATTCAAGGTCGGTTATCGGGGGATCTCAATGTTAAATTTGAAAACATTTCTTCTATTTATTAAAAACTAAATATGTTCTTTATTCTTAGTTTTCCAGATTTTATTTTTTATTTTGGGTTCTCAAATAGGCGCTCCAGTAGTGTGCACACTATTTTTGATTTATTATTTTGTAAAACAATTTATTATTCTGTTCTTCTTTTTATTTCGCTTTCTTGAAATTTTAATTTAATATTGGGTTCTCTAAAAAGACTTTTTCTTCTATATATATTTTTATTTTTTTTTATTTTTATTGTGCAATGGATCTATTTCAAGGTCCGTTATCGGAGGATCTCAATGTTAAATTTGAAAACATTTCTTCTATTTATTAAAAACTAAATATGTTCTTTATTCTTAGTTTTCCAGATTTTATTTTTTATTTTGGGTTCTCGAAGAGGCGCTCCAGTAGTGTGCACACTATTTTTGATTTATTATTTTGTAAAACAATTTATTATTCTGTTCTTCTTTTTATTTCGCTTTCTTGAAATTTTAATTTAATTTTGGGTTCTCACAGAGACATGTGACAAGGTCCCTCGCAAGACTTTTTCTTCTATATATATATACATTTTTTTTTTTTATTTTTATTGTGCAATGGATCTAATTCAAGCTCGGTTATCGGGGGATCTCAATGTTAAATTTGAAAACATTTCTTCTATCTATTAATTAAATATGTTCTTTATTCTTAGTTTTCCAGATTTTATTTTTTATTTTGGGTTCTCGAAGAGGCGCTCCAGTAGTGTGCACACAATTTTGGATTTATTATTTTGTAAAACAATTTATTATTCTGTTCTTCTTTTTATTTCGCTTTCTTGAAATTTTAATTTAATTTTGGGTTCTCACAGAGACACGTGACAAGGTCCCTCGCAAGACTTTTTCTTCTATATATACATACATATTTTTTTTTTTATTTTTACTGTGCAATGGATCTAATTCAAGGTCCGTTATCGGAGGATCTCAATGTTAAATTTGAAAACATTTCTTCTAGTTATTAAAAACTAAATATGTTCTTTATTCTTAGTTTTCCAGATTTTATTTTTTATTTTGGGTTCTCAAATAGGCGCTCAAGTAGTGTGCACACTATTTTTGATTTATTATTTTGTAAAACAAGGATTTTATTATTCTGTTCTTCTTTTTATTTCGCTTTCTTGAAATTTTAATTTAATATTGGGTTCTCACAGAGGCACGTGACAAGGTCCCTCGAAAGACTTTTTCTTCTATTTATATATATTTTTTTTTTTTTTTTTTTATTGTGCAATGGATCTAATTCAAGGTCGGTTATCGGGGGATCTCAATGTTAAATTTGAAAACATTTCTTCTATTTATTAAAAACTAAATATGTTCTTTATTCTTAGTTTTCCAGATTTTATTTTTTATTTTGGGTTCTCAAATAGGCGCTCCAGTAGTGTGCACACTATTTTTGATTTATTATTTTGTAAAACAATTTATTATTCTGTTCTTCTTTTTATTTCGCTTTCTTGAAATTTTAATTTAATATTGGGTTCTCACAGAGGCACGTGACAGGGTCCCTCGCAAGACTTTTTCTTCTATATATATATATTTTTTTTTTAATTTTATTTTGCAATAAAATTTTATCTTCTTCCTCGAAGTCGATTATCGGGGGAGCTCAATGTTAAATTTGAAAACAAATTTTTATTTTTTGTTTTGGGGTCTCGAAGAGGCGCCCCAGTGTACACACTAAAGCTGCTACTTCTTTTTATTTTGTATATTGCCATGGATCTTTTTCCTCCAGCTTTTTGGGGTCTCGAAGAGAGGCCCTCCAATGTAAATCCTAGGATGGCTTCTATTTATATTATGTATTTATATTGTAATGTGTATTTATGCCATGGATCCTTTCTTCCAACTTTATTTAAACTTGAAAGCAATTCTTATATTTTGTTGCTATTATTTTTGATTTATTATTTTGTTAATCAATTTATTATTCTGTTTTTCGGTATTTTTTTATTTTGCCTTCCCGACATTTTTTTTAATTTTGGGATCTCGAAGAGACGCGCTCTAGGGTCCATCCCAAGACTTTTTCTTTTATATATTTTTTTATTATTGTTCCATGGATCTAGCTTTAAAACTTCAAAGCATTCTTTTTTCTATTTCTATTATTATTTTTCATGGTTTTTATTAAAATCTATTTTTTGTATTGGGCCATGGATCCTTTCTTCCAACTCATCTATCATGGGTTTTCAGCTTTAAAATTTTAAAATGTAAATTTTAATGCTATTATTTTCATTTGGTCATTCTAAAGGTTTGGTTTTTTTTTTTTATTCTGCAAGAGATCCTTTCATCCAGCTCATCTATCATGATTTCTCTAATGACCGAACCACCATGGTGGGATAAATAGCTTTTAAATTTAAAAGAAATTCTTCCAATGGTAAAATGTATAATAAAACTCACCGCATACTTTCTAATTTAAATATTTTATATTTTAAGGAAAGAAACCAATTATGAATTGTTGAAGAAAGAATCCTTAATAAAATTGTTATATTTTAGAATCTCGATTTATAAGGATTTTGTACATACATTTTTACAGTCTGTTGATCTTCAAATAAAATGAAAACTAATTTTCTTGATTTCTTTCAAAACGTCTCGTTTAAATATTTTATTTGTAAGAAAGAAAAAAATTATAAAATGTTTTGAATTTCACAGACAGAGTCAAAGTTGGCAATATCAAACCTTAAGACTAAAACACGGAACCTAAAAAGTACTACAGCAAACTTAGCTCTAACTAAAACAGAATGTGTTGCGTGTCATAAGCTATATACACAATGTGCTCCGAATCAGAAATTTCGTTTCTGTCGATCAATCAATTTGGCCCTTGTGTGCTATATAGGAGTCATAGAGCGAGGACTCCTTGCGGCGCTTTAATCTCGAGCAGGCGACGAATAACGTCACAGTCAGGAGACAGAGCAGTGCCGAACATCCTGCCGTCAGGGCCGAAAAGGTCGAAGTCTTGAGGCAAGTTTGGTGCGGGACCAGGGGCTTTGTCTGTCGATGGGCATACACGTCGTCCCCATCGTTTTCGCCTTCCTGTAGGACTCGCAGGGACTGGAAAAGATTCACGTTCTCCGACAGGGAGTTTTGACCGGGACTCTCGGTGGTGACGCCCTCACTGTCGGTGGAGGAAAGTGGTGGCAGGGAGAGATTCGTGGCCGTTCTGTTTGAGATGTCTCGCTTTGTGACCGCCTTTAAGTTTCGCCAATGACAGGGTTGGCTCTGAAAAGGGAAACATACTTCATTTTTTCAGAAAATCTAAAAAGCAAGCCAGCAAGTACTTACTGGACAACGACCGTGGCACATGCGCACATCACACTCTATGTAAAGTGCCGGAGATCCAGTGAACCGGAAGGTTTTCATGTAAGCATAGACTTGGGTCTCGTACACGCCGGAATCCGACCAGCTGCCCCTGAAGCGTGAGATGAGCTTGTCGTCCACCGGACAGCCGTGTTGATCGATTAGTTGTATCCGCTTGTTGGCGCCGTTGTGGGCATAACAGTCATTAACCACAATATCGAAGCCATCTGGGTAAGAAAACATAGAAATAAGAATCATTACATAGCTTATAACTAGCCAGACTCACCATATTTGCTCCTCATATATATGATCAAGGTTAAAGGATCGCCCACACGCACTGGTCCTGTAACACGAGGTCCGCCAATGCCATAACCATTCTGAATCTCCATATAACACTCTGGTGGACTCAAGGTAAAAACCACAGGATTACCAGTGGCCACTCTGAAAGGGATAATAAATTTTAAAAAATCTTGAAAGTAAATCATCAAAGTCAAAACTTACTCCACATCTAGAAAGGGAAAAGTCACAGTCTTCCAGAAATCATAGCCATATTCGCAGGTGACCTTGAAGTGTTCATCATACTCCTCTTCAATTAGTGGATTATATTGCACAGTAACTGTATTCCACATAAAATTCTATCCAGTATAAAAAATTAAATAAATATACATTTTCCACTTTAATATCAATCATACGCACTGTGGGGTTTTTGCGACTCTCCTCTTGAAGCGAGTTTTTGCCCAAAGTTCCACAACGATTTAATTGAATGTAGAACTCATAGTAGTCTCTGCCAGATCCATTTATGTACATACAGTCGGGATCATAAGCATAACCAGCTGAGTAAAGTAAACCATTGAAGGATCCATTGAATCCAATCCGAATTTTCATATAATCATCCTGACACTCGGCTTCGATGTCTATATTAGAAGATAATTAAATATAATAGATTCTATTTAAATATTTAATATAACTTACGCTGCACTCGAGTACTGTTGTGTTGATACGGATGTCCTGCGTATTCCTGGTCCCAGTACTCCTCGTGCCATTTGTTTGCTTCATAAGGAACTGCGTGATAGGCTCCACTTCCGGTGGGAGCACCACTCGAATCCACACCCGTTGAACCGTAATCTAGATTTACTGGGTGTCCGATTCGATGGGGTATATAGCCAGAAGAGTCCGGTACATGATCAGGCTGACATTCAAATATATTTCTTTATAGAAAAAACATTATTATGAAGCGGGAAGGACTCACCACTTCATGTTGCAGCTTATTACGCTCAACAGCACTGCTGCTGCGGTTCCGAACATCCTTAGGGAACTTCTTAGGCCCTGCAAGGCCAGCTCTCTTCGATAGCTTCGAGGACTGTGTGGTGGGTCCTGAGATATATGACTTGGAGGAGACTAAACCCAATTCCTGCTGGGTGGAAGGACGACTACCTGTGGAAGTTCTCGGCAAGGGAGTTGTGGTCTGGATGCGTCCTTTAAAACTTCGTATGGGTGGCAATACAGTGGGTGGGGCTGAAGTGGTGGTGGCCACAGCTGAAGCTTTGCTCACCACCAAGTAGTCTGTACTCTGTTCCAAGCATTCAAGGGTCTGAAAAAACAAAAACCAAAATATTCATTCGAAAGTGCGTGGGGCGTATACGCAATGCCATAAATCACTCGCTCAAGTTTGTGTCTTGAGTCTTTGGTTTTATGAAACAAAAGTGCTGCATCAGCAACAAAGCCACATAATTTTGGCGAAGACAAAGCTTCTTCCGCTCGCGGTCGATACGCAATCTGCATTAGAGCAGAGCATATCCGTTAGACTGGCTATTGGCCAACGATTGGTTGCGGTTCATGTGGCCTAATCAGGAAGTTCATTCCAAGAACTGTTAAATAGATTTGATTTCGAATCTGCCCATCTGGCTTGAGCAACGCTCTCCGTTGGGAAATCAGCCGGAGGTGAAAGGTTCCTTACCTGCAACTCAGCCAACAGAAGAACCCCAACCAGCCCGAGAATCCGCATCTGGCCCGCCAATCTTAACATCTTCGTGTCCGTCACTCGACTGGCAGCTGCAAAGACAGGGAGATACAAAGGTGACCATTCAATATTATCGGTATGCGAATCGGTTCATAATTATCGTCATGCTTGGTGCCGCGTGATGGGATCGCCAGTGACCTTGCTAGTGGTCACTCAAGTGTTGTCCGCCGTTGGTTACACCAAATGCGTGCCGGCAGGAAGGAAGTTTGTGCTTCATAAATTAATTCTGGCCAATGTCTAAGAGTAATAGATCTCGTGTATTTTTATATCTAGCTAAGCGAAACTTCAATGCCCTTAAAAGGGCTGTATGACCTTATTAATATTTTGATATAATTTGTATATCTTAAAGATCTACTTTGTACCTTAATACTTAATTTAAAGAAAGTTTAGACATTATTTCCAATGGATTTTTGTCAACTTATCTTGACATAATCCAATGCAACTGACTGCGTCTATTCTTTTATATTTATACTCACTATTAATATAATTTGTAAATATTACAACATAACAAGAAGAAAGATATTAAATATCTACTCCTACATTAATATTTTATCGACAAACCTATTATATACAGATCAGAAAATATAAGTCTTTTAAAGTAATATCTCTTACATTTGATATCAGATTGTCAATTAGTTTTTACATCACTTCCGTTGGACCCTTGACTAAGTTAAAGTATTCTATGCTATATCAATGTCGCGGAAACTGTAGAACAATCACAACATCACCCGTATTCCTCATCTGCCACCTGCGTTTGTCAGGCGTTAAGGTCAAAGGCATAAAACTGTCATCCGTTGCGATGGTTTAATTATGGCCCATCTAGAACCCAGACGCTCAAGACGTTTGTCTTCTCTTATAGTTGGATTACATTTTAATGAATGATGTGATCCACCTTCCGCCCCCCGAAACCTGCCCGGAACCACCCCCTTTTCGTACCCTTCACCCACCAAATGCTTGGATGAGTTTTCGCTTAGCTGTAAAAACGCACGCCGTTTGCTTAATTGTTGTTATAATTACTTTAACTCCTCGTTGTTGTTTGTTTTATGTTTGTTTATTGTTTTTTATCCGCCTTGCTTTGCTTTGTAGTTGTTATGCAATACATAGTTGCTTTTGTTGCGGCCGCTTCTTCTTCTTGGGTTTTTGGTTTCGGTTTTTGGCTTTCATTAATCGCCAGTCTTGTTGTTGGTGCTGTTCTTGTGCCTTTGCTCCTACACTTGGCTTTTATAATTATAGTTAATCGCGTTTAGCTGACCTTGAGCCGTTTTCCTTTGCCCGTTGTTAGTTTACTGCATTAATTGCAAACACCTAACGGATTCAAAAATTTATTTGGCTTGTATGGTAGGACTTCCTTTAGGCCATTTTACATTTCAAATATTTCAAAGAAGAGAATCAAAGCCATTACTAGTTTTTCAGAATAAATCCTATCATATCAATTTTTCATATGAATTATTGAAATAAAGGTTTAAGCTTCTAATTTAAGAAACTTAACTGTTAAATATAATAATTTATTATATTTAACATTTTTCTATAAACTATTGTTAGTTCATAAATATCTTTCAATAAACTAAAAGCCCTCATACTATATTCTACTTGAAAATCAGCTTTGATATTCTACTTCTCCATCCTCTATAATTAATTTATTCTATTGCATTTTTAATTAAAATTATTCCCATACGATTATTACTCACCTCTTTCAATAGTTTCTCAAGCACCTAGCAGCACTGACCTGCTCAATTATATTTAAATTATTCAAACGCTTATTCGTTTATTCGTACACCCACAACCGCAAATCACGGTTCACAGCTCGGCACGCACTCTGACCAACTGACACCGAACAACTTGGCCCATTTCGGGCCTTCTTAGCAAATCCTCGCGACGTTGGCCATAAAAGTTGACGATCCGTGCCGAAAGTTTGGTCTCAAAACGCTACAAAACGGTTCGCACTGCTCTTGTTATATTTTTCGGGGTTTTTGGAGGGGACGGGATGTGGTTTCACTTTCAATAATAGTTTCTGATATTGCGCGATTTTTGGCTTGGCAGCTTTTGTCGGGTTTTCTCGTCTACGTCATTGGCCGTTTATCTGGCTCCGTTTACATGTTGCACGTCTGGTCTAAAGTTTTCTGTTGGTTTTCCGTTTTTTTTTTTTTTTTTGGAAGCCCGAAAAATCACTCAAGTGCAACTTGCCAAATAGAATCAGCCACCGAGTTGGGGGAGTTGGGCGAGTATGTAGATGTGAATGGGTCTATATGTTCGCAGATTGCCCAATCTTACATAATAGTCCGAGTGGCAAGTTCCGAGTACCGTTGCCGGTTGCCTTATGCCTATTATTTGATATGAGATTTTGGCTTTTAGCGTTTGGCGGACGCTGGTTTGCAGCTCTTCAAGTTACGAGCAGGTGTGAAGCGAAGCGCGGCTGGCACGGATCTTTATAAAGTTTTCCTCCAACCATCCACACATCCATCCAACGGATTGGATACACAGAAAAAATAATAAGGGTTCCATGGTTAAAAGACCAGAGTTATAAAATTGGTAATATTAGAAGAACCTATTCCAATTAGGTTTGAAATTTCACATAAATCAAGTAGCTTTATCATGAAGGTTTATTTGAGGAATAAATATTTATAGGCTTATATTCATTTCAATAATGAACGAATAGTTAACATGACTTGTTAAACAATTTAAACTTTTAGTAATACCCCGTCATAAACTATATTAGTAGACCAACCCTCCAAATTTCATATTGTTCTTTAAATTATATTGTTACTGGAAATTCTTAGCTTTAAGTCCTTACCTTTTCCCTTTTTTTTTCTTCCTGTGTAGAAGAGCAGAACTACCCAACCGCACTCTGCTGGTGGCTCTCAGGGCTCTCAACCTCTTGCAGATTGTGAAAGAATCTTACGAAGAGCCCCACCTGAGATGATTCCATTTGCTGATTTACTTTCGTTGTGGCCATTTGCCGTTAGATTTGCTCTGCATTGCGGAAGTCTGAGGAACTGGAGGAGTATGAGAAGCTGAAGATCGGGCTCTGGGATGGGGACTCCATTTGGAGTGGAGCTGGGTAACCCCTTACCTTTTGGCCAAGGTCAACGGCACCTAACTGTCGACACTCGGCGAGAAGAGTGTGTGCAGTTAGGCTCGTTTAATTGCCTCCGTTTGCCAAGCGTGTCTGCGTTAAAATACAAATCACTAATTAGTTACTTGGCACTCTAAGCGTTGTGAAAGGCTCGTCAGCCTCCCGACAATGTGACCCTGGAATAGTACTGCCACAACGTACAATGGCTTCAAATCCATAACCCATCAAGGGCAACCCTTGTCCACAAAGCGTGACTGCTCCTTAGATCTCCACCACTGACCTACTTAATAGGAGATCTTGGTGAATATTATTCCATGGTCAGTTATTGGCGCTTATCCCCTCTGAAGTAGATAATAGAGTCTAGGAGGCCTCTTCTTATATAGCCCCAATAAAAAATCATATTTTAAGTTTTAGCTATATCATTTTTTATTGCGATTTTTTCTTCTGTTATATATACTTTTATCATTTTTTTTTGTCCTTTTTTTCACACATTATCTTTTTTCATACATACTCGCTCGCATTTCCAACAAAATCAGGCATACAATAGATCATTATTTGTGGTGCTGGGGCTATAATGGTACAATCTTCCTGTCGATAAGCATACAAGTTACACACAAAGTACATACTAACTCAAACAAATCAATTTCAACACAAGATCCATCATAGATTGGTCAATCGAATAAACACAAACTGTTTTGCAAAACATATCATAAACTTATCGGTGTGTGTTTTGTGTTTAATGGTTAAATAAATAAAATAGTTTTCATCGCTATATTAACAAAATCATTTCTGTTGCCTATATTATACATATTTTTTTTTTGTCATTTTTTATGTGTGTTTATCTTATGGGTTTTTTTGCATATTCATTTTGAAAATTTTATTGCATTTTTTTGGTATTTTTCATATAAGTTTTTAAATTGAAACGGCAAACGTTAAAACCTACGCATTTACACAGATAGATAAATTTTTTTGTGGCTTTTGTTTTCGTTTTTTTTACACAATTAATTATTAAGTTTAATTCATTAATCGTATGTGTTTTAGCTGCTAGATTTTGATATTTTGGTGGCTTTTTTTTGCAGATTTTCTCTTTTCTTCTGGGGGTTAAGTTAAAATACTAATTAAAATCGGTACGCGTTGCCCTCGCGTCGCCTGCCATGATTGTAATGCTCCTCTCCAGCGTTTGGGGCCTGGGAGGCAAAGGGGTGGGGGTGTGGCTGGTGGTGCAACTGCGGTGCGGGTGGTGCGTGCCTAGTAGCAGCACTTGCTGCGGTTGTTGTTGGCGCCGCTGACCAGCTTGCAGTGCTGCATCTCCGAGCGGCGCGGGCGGTTGGCCTTGGCCTGGAAGTCGCGCACCTTATTGGCCCGCTTCATGGCGCTGCGGCACAGCTGCTGGTGCTGCTTCTTATTGTTGCTCTATGAATACATGATTATTATACATTTTTCATATTTTTAATCCTGAATATGTTTACCTTCTGACTCTGGCGAGCCAGAGTTTGCTGCTTCAGTTGAGCTGCCGCATGGCGATCGCAGCGAGCGCTATGGGAGCGCTGCTCCTGCAAAGCCTGGCCCCGGGCCTCCGGCTCAGCTTCCGGCTCCGGCTCCACCTGCGGCACCTCCGCCGACACCCCGAGATCAAGATTAACAAAACTTTCGGTGCCCTCCTGGGTGGACCTAATACTACGATAAACGGACATGCTGGAATAAAAAAAGATTGCGTTCAATTAGTGACAGATTCTCGGAAGCTAAAGAGTGGCTTAAATAGTTTCATTAGCGTGCTTTTCGGCTGTCAATCGTGTTTTGGATTCGGAGGGGAGTTGGGGTTTTTTTCGGGGGTAGTCTGGTATTGTGTACTATAAAGATCACCAACCTTGGATGCTCAATCAATAGATTCTCAAATGGTGATGTTTCCATATTGATTGGCCCAATCGAGGTGAAGCATGGTGGCGGTGTTACGTACCAGGACTCCTCCATCAGCACATTAGCACCCTGACCCTGACCCTGGTCGCTGCCACTGGGCGAGGCCACGTAGAGCGACTGGCTGACATTGTCAGAGTCGGCCAGTCCGGGAACGCTTCTGGGCGGGCTCAGGGTGGAGATGCTCAGCGGGCGGACAGCAGCGGCACCGCTTCCAGTGCGCGAACGCTGCAGATAGTTGCGCTGCTGCTGCGGCCGCGGCCCGCTGTACAGGGAATGCGATTGGATGTGCTGGCGGCGGCGTGCAGCCGCTGGGCCACTGCCGGAGGCCCCACCGGCGGAGGAGGAGGAGGCGGTGTTCGCCCCCCTGGGCTGCGGCACCTCTACGACGGAGAGTTCCTCCTCGGAGTCGCTGCGAGGCAGGGAGTCGTCCTCCTCGTCTGGAAAATATGTTTAAAAAATGATGGATGAGTTTAGAAATCAGGTCTCTACCATTTGTGATACAGTTTGCAGGACATAGGTTAGAAGGACGTGTTGAACTCACCTTCCTTCTCGACAATGTACCATTCGTCCTCGTCAAAGTCCTCTTCGATGGTCTCGCCCGAGGGTGTCAGTAGCTTGGTGATGGTCGCCGGCTGCTTCCTCTGCTGCTGCTGCAGCTGCTGCTGGTAGCGCTTGCCACGCCTATTCTTGCCCCGCTTGCCGTTGGCGGTCCGCACCGCCTGGGCGCGATTGGTGTTGCTGCTGCCCGCAACCGATGGCGTCGACGAGGTGACCTCAATTACATCTCCTCCCGTGGGGTCCCTGACGGGGCTGGAGGGGGCGTTCGAGTCGGGGTTCTGGGCAGGATTCGCTTCTTGGCTAATGGAATCGGGTGTTGCTGGCGATCCGAAGAGGTACGAAGCGAGGCTGCTTAACATTATACGGGCTAGTGCAGCGGATCCGGTCTGGACTTGGACTTATTGCTTTGCGGGTGTTGAGATCAAAGTTGCTTCGCTGGTCACTGCCTTATGCTGTGCTCTTAGCTTAAGGTCTACAGTTAGAGAGACAATGTGGAGATTGCTTATGTTGCTGGTGTTGTGTTGGTGTTTGTTCCTTGGGTTTGCTTGAACGTTGCTCAGTCTTTTCTTTAATTCTTTTGTTTTGTTACTGTTTGTACGCTTCTCTGTTTGCTTTCGCCGCGTCTAATCTTGTTCTTGTTCTGGGTTCGTAGCGTAAAAGCTGCAATCGAAAGGAAAGGAAAAGCATTAGAAATGAGCTTGGCAAATTGTGCGCATATTGCGTAATCGCCATCCCAACCCCTGCCCCGCCATTCTGCGCAGTTAGCCCCCCACTTTCCAGCTCGCTAAGTTGCTTGCTTGCGTGGGTGCACGCGGTTCACGGGGCGGCTACTTAATTTCATTTAATTGCCACGCTCGTACACTCTGCAAAGTGCCACTATTAATTTATTGAGTGAAATCGTGAGAAAAGGTATTAAATTAAAGGAGTAATGTCTATAAATAGTAAGGATTGTTTTTTTTACAAAGTTTAATTTTTTCTATACCTTTAATACTACATATTTAGGTGGAAATAAAATAATATGTTTGTATGTATAAATAAAATATTTTATAGAGCATTTAAAATTCCCCTTTCCATTAAGAATTAAAAGTTGTATTATCTTTTCAATTTCTACCTAAATTTCTAAATAATACTTATGGATTTAGTCGAAAGAAGTACGACTCTTCGGGTTACCTCTTCTATCACTTCAAACTTGAAGCTCTTTTTTCTAAAATTAGACTATTTATAAAACTTATAATAGTTAGTCATTTTTCATATTAAAAAATATATATATTTCTTGAAAATATTCCCGTTTTTTCGCTTGTGAAACCCACGTAACGCCTTTAGTCAGTAAATTTTTTGAATTCAAAATCCGAAAAATGCATATAAATTGAATAAAACTAGTCATAGTTTTTTATTGTATTACAATTCGGGGTATTTAACTCAAGCCACTAGTTTCAGTCAATTGAATCTAATGAAAATGGGAACTCTGTTTCGATTGCGAAAGTGAAATTTCCTCAACGCAAATTAACGAAAGACGGCAATTGCCTTTGATTACATTAATCGGATTTTTGTATAGCACAGTGCTGACAACTGTATAATAGACGTGGCAGTGCCGTAAAGTATCGCTGCATTGGCCATTAAGTTTTCCAGTGATACTCGTATATACTTGTCCATATATAAACCAAGCCAACCAACCCGATTCGAGCCGTGTGCATGCGCCGAGCTTATGATCGGGGCAATTATATATGGCACACACAATACTGTGTGTGCTTATATTCAATTTGAATCGGGCTCACGTCATGACAATAGGAAAATGTGGACCCACATAGCCCACGGGCAGTACACAATACACCGCAGTATATGTATCCCCCCGATGAATTGAACTAAATCGTCTTGGCTGATTATCGCATCGTCATAAAAATGCCCGATCGGGCTTCAACAGGCACATTTTCGCCGGAAAAGCTCTATGTGCTGAGCCGAGGAAAACTCTGGACTCTGGCAGAGACAATTGGCGAGGCAATTTGCAATTTGACCGCAAAACGAAAACGTGAAAAGCACCAGGCAAAAGAAAAATACTTTTGTCTACAGCCAGCCACAAACTAACAAAGTGAAATCTCCTCCAGCAGAGTCAGAGCCAGAGACAGAGCCAGAGAAGCATACGAAAATTGGGTTTGATGAGGCAGTCCGAGTCAAAATGTCAGCGAAAGTTTGACAATCAAATTTGATGGGGCCTGGCCATTGACTCATGAGGCTGAAATAAATTCTGATAATTGCCTCGGGATGGTAATGAAGTAAACAGCAAAGGCAGGAGCCACCATAATTGGTGCATACTCGAACGATAAACGGCACATTTTCCGTTTGAATCCCAACTGCATGTATCTCTCGGATGCACGCAACTCACTACTAGCCTGACCTCAAAATGCCTGGCCATATTCTAGCCGCGTTTGGCACTCTTTGCTCAAATAGAGAAAAAATATTCTCTGTCGAAACAAAATTTGCATTGTGCAACAGCGATTGCAGTGCTTGCGGGTCCGTGCTGGCATTTTATTAATAAACACGTACAGGGGGACCGATCGAAGGCTCATACGTTTATGACGTGCAGCTTACACCACCGCTGGACGGAGCCAAGATAACCCTAGGTTTGGTCATGGACCCCGATATGTACTGGTTCTCTAGTGAATTGGGTTTCACTTTTTGCACATCTGCAGCGAAATAATTGTGACCTTGAATAGAACATATAATGCGATTGTGCTTTGCATTATATATCTTGGCTACTGACTCTTTTTTTCCCATATCATACCACTTATTTTAGCTCAGAATTTTGTTGATTCCCCTCGGGCACGGCCGGCCTTGATCGATAATTGGTTATATAACCATAGACCAGGTATCTAACGAGTTCCTTATCCGCACAATGCGCTGGCACTGTTCTCTATTCACTATCAAGTCAACCAATGTTTGGGCCATCGAAACTAGTTCGGCCGCTATCATCGCTAAAAAAAAAAAAATCGCCAATTCATTTGAGGACCGATAAGCCGCACCCCAGACGCGTTTGCCAGACAGCGTCAACTATGCTAATAATCTCTTGTTTTTTTTTGCTTTTTTGTTTGCCATTTGTTTAGTATTGTTTACTATATAGTCTGGGTCTGACTATAGACCCGAGTCTGGCGTGTGCAGCTAACTAGCCGACAGTCGAAAGTTCAGGCTTTGTTCAATTGATTGTACCAGTTCGCGGGGGCGGTGCTGCGGGGCCTCTGCCTCTAGTGGGGCTGGGCTAATGAACTTGAACTAATTTAGTTTAGCTGACAGCTGCTGCGATCGTAGAACTAGAGGGTCCCAACAGTTCATTAGCGATCGCATCAGATGTGGACGAGTGTGCGAACAAAGAACCATATCTAAAGCTTTATTTTAAGTACAAACCAATAGCCCATCTATATAAAACCGAAAAACACAGACACTCTCAATTCCTTACCTATATACCCATATTTTTTTTTCTATATATTCATATCAGTAAAATTCGTATCTGATTAGCTTTAAGCTCTGCCTGTCAAAGTGCAAGTTCCTTTGTTTTGAGGGAATTTCGTGTTTTTGTTTGTTACTTTTTTTTGTTTTTTTTTTTTGGAAAAACACACAACCAATCTGTAAGAAACACTCGAGAGGTGCCAGTGGGTGGGGAGCGGGGTATTTCTCTTTATGGCATAATGCGGAATTATGCAAGCCAGACCGAGTGACGTCAGTCCCGACCTTGGCAGTGGCGAACAGAAATTTCGGAATTCTGCCAAAGACCACGTATCCCCAATCCGAGGCACTAATTGAACACAAATGGAAAACTATTCTGGTGGATCGATGGGGTGATGCTCACCTTTTGGGTGGAAAACTTTACACAGTTCACGTAAATTCTATCAGATACACAGCCACTGGTATGGATACGGGTACGGAGACAGATACAGATACAGATACGGATGCGGATTCGGACGCCAGAGCCAGAGCCACTGCAGAGGAGGTACAGCCAAGTCGACACTCGTTTGCCAACTGAACTGAACCAGCGGAAGCGCATTTGAATTTCAAAAGCGGGCGCAAGAACAAAAGCTACGCTACACTGCGAGTGAGTATCTATGTATCTGGGCCCGCATCGGTGTGTGTGCGTATCTGTATCTTTGTGTGCTACTGTAGCTGCTGCAATTTAGCCAATTTTTTTCTCGAGGGTTTTAGTTAGATTTTTTTTTTTTTTTTTGGCTATCTCACATCTCACACTTTTCTCTGAGGGGCTCTCTGAAGCACACTTGACTTTTTGTTTATTTACCTAATGTTCTTTTGTGGGTTTCACTTTCCGTGTGATGCACTGCGGCTGCTGGTGCTGCTGCTGCTGCGCGTTGCGTTTGCTTTCAAATATCAAAGGCGAATGCTAGCGACAGCGGACTCAACGTCGATCTCAGCTAAGGCCTCAAAACAGAAAAAAAGTATCTGACAAATACTCCGAGCGTACTGAGCGCGAGAGAGCCAGGGAGAGCAACGAACGCGAGCGTATCTAAGCCCATAATTATGTATTTTTTTAAAACGCAAAAAGCAACGATCGCAGAAGGGGCACTGCAGTAAACAAAGCCAGCCAAGCCAAAATTATGCTTCCCGAGCGACCAGCTGAGCAGCCGAAACCGGAGAGCCCCCGAGTGGCGATCATACGTGCTGATCGTGATTTTTGTTTACCAACAAATGGCTTCGCTCTCTCCCAGCTGCAAAAAAGAAAAACACAGGCACTAACACACGAGCTAACCACTAACGTTCTCACTCTCCGATCAGCTGCTCTGACGTTTGCGCATTGACACACTTTCGCCCCCTCACGACCCACCACCGCCCCTCCAGTGGTGTATCTGTATCTGCTAGATACTTTTCTATAGCCGCCAGACCAAGTGGCTCTTCGCTGCCAACTAGCTGGCACTGGCACGGGCACGGGCTACCCAAGTGACTAAGCAGGGGGAGGCGTAGTGGGTACACACAGAAACAACACCCAAAAGGGTTTCGAAAGTTCTACTGGGGCTTATGGAATTATTTCAATATTTATCTGGCCTATTTTATTGAGTCGTAGTGGAAACTGTTACTATTTTTTCTAATCTAACAAGAATCAACAAATAAATAATATTTACGTTTTGCAAAATTCTACTGGGTTTTTTATGGAACTATTTTATTATTTACTTTCCCTATTATAGGCGAAAATATTCATATTTTTCGTTAAAAAAAAGTGTAAAAAGAATTACCCATGAATAGATATACTTGGATATTCCAATTTCATAGACATGGTGGAATATTTTAAAGTTTCTATGGAAAGAAATGTTTTTTGTACTTTTAAAATATTTATTTGCCTATCATATCTTTGAGAAATTACTAATAAAAAAACCTCATATTAAATTACTTGCAAGCTTACTTTTATTAAATAAACATTTGCTTCGGAACCAATACAAATAATACATTAAAATGACACATATTTAAAAATAAATATTAAACGACCTAAAATCGAGTAAACATATATATTTGAAAGTAAAAAACAACGATGATTAAAGCAATATAATTAAATATATCATTAAATTTGTCAGTATTTAAAAAGTGGATTTTTATATTATTATATATATATAAACCAATATATACCCATATTATGTTATTAAATGAAATATATATTTTCCAACAAATAACTGAGTTTTAGAAACTAGTTTCTTCTATCAAAATGGTCTGCAAATATTTCTTTTAGTGCCTCTGGGTCTTGGTTAAAAGTAGTTGGCAGCTGGCTGCTCCAAAGTTCACGCTGAAATACAGTTTCTCTGGTTAATAATTTTAGATTTTTAATGCCGAGTCACGGCTGCGGCAAAGGCAGCCAAGCAATAAGTTGTCGGGCGGCAGTCGCAACGCATAAAAATGCTAATGAATCGCTGAGAACTATTTGCAAGTGTCATTCATCGTGAGATAGCAAACACTCGAGGCATTCAAATCGGTTCTGACTTAATTTCGTTGCCATTTTGATTATTATATGGCATTATGCAATTTGAAATCAATTCACATAGACCCCATTAAGTGTCTGCTACTGTTTGCGAAGATGTCTGTTTGTCTGTGTTTGAAGAACTTGAATTCGCACTTCATTAGGGTCTTTTGGTTTATTTCCACTCTCAGAACGAATTCTCGTCACCCCACACATTAAATAATTTCTTTTTCGATAATAAACAAACACAATACAATTGCATTGAATACACATATTTGTGGCTTGAAGCAAAAGCACAACCTCTCGGCCAGGTTCAAGGTTATTTAGCCATTAGCTCGTTTTCTATTCCCAACATTTTGTTTCTGTTGCCTATATATTTTTAGAAATTTTATCATGCAACAGCTGACGGAGGTAGTGGCGTTTGCAGAGAGAAAAGTAGCTCACGGCTACAACTGTGGTTCTCGAGAGCGCACCGCGCACAGGTGCCAAAAATCAGCTAAACGCTGAAAAAAAGATCTCCGGATATAGCTAGATATTTATGGGGAGAGGATATAGAGAAATTCATGTATGTTTATGGCCAGTGGCCACTCTATAGCCACGGACAGTCTTGTGATCTCGCCACACCATTGGCCAACCGAAGTTTTTATAATTAATCTCAGTCTGCACGCGTCTTGTTTATGTTAAAAAAAATAACGAAATTCCCCCACTTTTGCGTTGAAGTAAACAAAATTGGCGTCACTGGGAAGACGCTAACGAAATGGAAAACAAAATACAAACTATTTCGGCCCGACACCACTTTAAACGCAAATAAACAAACGGGGCTGAAGAGAAATGCGGGATGGTTTATCTAATCAAGTAATGTTTATGACAACCATTACATAAGTTGTAAGCAGCTTCTGGGGCCCCAGTGTGATTACATCAAATGTTGGCGTTTTCATCCAAAGCCAAACAAACATCTGAATTCAAGGCGGCCAGCATCAAAGAAATGTGGAGTGAACCGTGCCTGAAATAAACTGAACCGACTTGAGCATTTCTTTCTGGGTTATTGCGCACGAACTCCGCTAACTTAGTCCCACCCCGTTTAAAAGTATCTCAGAGCACACTCCAAAAGCATAGCTTCAAGATACTGCGCAATTTTGAGATACAGCATTGAGTCGAATGACAACCGCCAACGCATCCATCGACAGAAGCTCCATACATCTGTGCCACTTCCAGCGAAGCTACTTTTTATTCATTCTCTTGGACAAATATTGTGCGTACATTTGTGGAGATGTTTATGCTTTTATGCTTGAATATGAAATTTCTTCATGCTGTAAGGGCAATGCCTTCTAATGGATACCATAAGCATCAGAAGTTAGCGGTCTTGTGTGGTTTTTAAATCTTAAACTACCAATCTTCCACCACATTTTTGTAATATTTCCCAACCGTTTAGAACGGATATTTCTCTACTACGAGTGACTACAAAGTCCAATAATTCCTTTGCAAAGCTCTTGAAAGTGACGCAAGTGATGCACCCACCCGAACAAAGAGACAGTTGTCATGTATCAGTGTCCACTGTACCAATACCTTTAAAAATCAGGGGGAGCAAGGAGGTTGGCCAAGTTCATTATATGGCAACTGCTTATCAAACGATCAATGATAAATGTGGGATTGCAGGTTGTCTGTATGTCACCCACCACATACGAGATAATTAAATGAATACAAGACCCTGTATATACGATTTCAAGTTCGCTTACATATGCATAATGGCATTTAGATGAGCTTTTTTATTATATTTTTATACGTGCAAATGGATGCTTTATAACGCGTAATTTCAATCAGGAGACGTGAGACGCAATTGACATTATTCCCTGGGAGTCTTCTTGGGCCAATCCGGTGGACACGTCGCATTTATTTTATCACTTTGTTTATCAGTATCAGTGTCAGTCCCCAGCTGCTGTATTTAGAACACGGGGTCAGCGCCGTCTGTGGCCTCCAGCATGGTATGGTATGGTAAACAATCAATCAATCTAATATTCCGGCAGTCAATCGATTTACGCGCCCTTCTGGGACAGATTACATCAGCTCATCAGCAGTTCCTCTGATGACTCGAAATAGCTCATCATCATGAGTTTTAACTCATGAGTCGCAATTAAATAATCTTACTTTTTTGTAGTAATTTTACAATAGCAATAGATAGTCTCAAGGAAAGTGTGATTTTAGCAAATAATTTACCTATTAATAAATAAATTCTAGTAGAACTCCCACTGTTTCATTTCTTGAGTAATATCCTAAAAATTGATTTTCTTCTCCCTGATAATCGAATTAATTTGTGACACCGTTCTGGCCAAAGCCCCATTGTCCTTAGCCATAAATATAGCATGCAAAGTGCCTTTATTTAAACACAGCAATTGTGTTTGAACGCCGCCAATTAAAAAGAAGATTTATGGGCGCAAATAAATCGAGCCAGACCAAGACCCCCTCAGACCCGTGCAGACACCCCCAGGCAGGGGGTTTAAAAATAGTTTCAACCGCAGTTGGTTACTGTGACTGTTACTGGATTTCCCCTACTTTTGGTGCAGAAACCGAGAATCCACTCGCTCTCTCCCGATATTTTCGTTTCAATTTTGTTTACAAACAAATTTGTTTGACCTGCGCAGTCGAAGGAAGGGAAGAAAGCATTTCCCCCACTGATGTCGATTACCTAGCAACCTTCACAGGCCCTATTGAATGTTTTGGTTTGCTTCACTCTCTTGCTGCAATTATGTGTATACTACATACCTATATATTTGTATATATAAATATTCTCTGGGATATATACACACATAGTAATGACTTCCGCATTTAGGGAAATGTAGGCCCAGAAAAAGTTATTCGCAGCCTCTCCTTCCGCAACATTTTTGGGGGTCACCTTTGCTATTTTCGGGTTCTAGGGAGACCAAATTTTTGAGCAGCTCCGGTCGGTGGTGCCACCCCGGAACCCCCCACATGAGCTCGGCTAAGCTGCAAATCGATGAAAGGCGCTAGCTGCAAATCAGCGCCAGTGGAAAATGAACACGTCAGCAACCCCCGGGCGTGTGGCAGGGGCAGGAAGAACTGCGCAGTGTGCAGTCACCAGTTACTGGGCCTGCCACCTGGAACCACCCCCCTGACACACTCTCCTCCCCACAATTCCTCCCCTATAGGCCTGCAGCTGCAGCGTTTATTTGAAAATTATGTCATAATTTTTTGACTTTCTGATGCGCAGCCAAAACAAAAAAGAAAGGAACTCTATAAAAACGCAAGAGTTATACAACCCACGAAGACCAGGCAACTTGAACTTGACACTGGGCCTGTGTTATTGTCTTTTTGTTTCGAGTCCTGGGTAAATGGCAAACAGGTTTTTCCCACACCAGACTCACTTTCTTCTTTCTTCGTTCCCACAAATCATAAATCAGGTCCTGCCAGGGACCGACCCGAGAACATCAAGTGTTCGTTGTTTGGCCGGCTTTGTTTGGATATCTTTCAGATACACATGTGTAATTACAGCTACGACAAGGCGGCTGACTAACTTTCTAATTATGGACGGGAATTATCGGGCGGACGGGAGGGCCGAGGGTCTGTCGGGGCGCAATGCGTGCCACTTTGGGATTAGCCAGCTGCCGACTCTGCTACCTGGTAAGTGCTGCTTACCCTGGTATCTGCTGGGTTTTTGTATCCGTATCTCTGTCCGTTGGGCTGGCTGAGTGAGAGATGACCCTAGGGGCCGTGACAAACTGCCGCGTCAGTTGGCAGCAAAAACTCTGCTCTGCTAATTAAAGTCTCTAATGCCGTCTAACGATGACTTAATTGCCTCTATTCCCTACTCCAGTGACTAGTCGGCTTGGGTCGAGAGAAAAGCGCCTTAAAGCTGACCAAAGCCTTAAAAGGCAAAGACTGGTTCAAAAATAGCACACAAAGGAACTGACACTGGCACAGAAGAGAAGAGGAAAAGTCGAAAAAATTGGGTCGTCTTTTGTCGAAAAATGTATTTTTTTAAGCTTACACAGCAACAAGGTATTACCAGTTTGAATTAGTAAATAAAGTAGGACATTTTTAATTTCAGATTTTTATTTCTCACTGTGTAATAGTTGGTTTTGCTGCTGTTCACCCTTTTGGCCAATTAAGGCGACCAGAGATTCGTTCGCTGCGATCGAGCACCAAAAGTATCTGTCAGATACACACACGGCCGGTGCCGAATCTCTTCGCTGCAGCTTCATCAGCTGTTTTATTGTTTATGTTGTTGTCTGTGGCTTTTGTTTTTCAATTTTTCTTTCGTTGCCACAGACAAGCAACTAGCCAGACTTGATTTATCATCCGGGACCATTCTCTCCATCTCAGCTCCTCTTTTATATTGTTTTTTGTTTAGTTTTTTCACCAGCACCTTCAGATCGGCTTGGACAATGGACAATGGCAACTGCAAGACCTGTTCTGCACATTTCCTATACAACATGATTCACTTGGGTTTTCGGGCCTCCACTTGTGTTGGTAATCGTATCTGCAGTGCCCTCTTCCAAAGCAAATCTTTTGCTCCCAAGTTCCCAACTTGCTCCCTATTTTCGTTCGTTTTTGGCTTGGATCTTGGCTAACATTTTTGAGCATTTCAAGTAGGCAGTTTTCTTTTGGCAGCAAGCCAAGGGTATTTTCGGACATTGAAATGCTCTGTTTAGATGAGGAAATAATAATTGCAAGGCTCATTAAGATGTTAATCAGCGCAACATTCATTGCACTTGTCATCAACGGTTGACACTCCATGAACACACAATCATAAAGTCGGTGCTGAATAAAGCTTGATCAGGGCAAAGATCAAATAAAAGCACAGAGATAAAAAATAAATATCACAAAATCTATATAAAGAAATAATATTTGAACAAAAATAGAGTTAGATATCTGTATTATTCAAGCAAGATATAGGGTATATCATATTTGTTTCTGTTTTAATGAAATCTTTAAAACCCCATTCCTAACTTTTTTTTCTCAGTGCATCCAGCTGGCAAATGCCTGCCATCTGAGATGTGGCACGGATCTGATAACGATCGCCACAAATGCTGAAAACGTGATGCAAGTCAAATTTATGGCTATTAGATGCCCAGAATGGGAACTCCTTATTCGTCCGATTTGCAGCCGAAAACATGGGGGAAAAACAGTTGGGGGAAAAAATGTTACTTGGCCTGGCCAAAGCAAAGAAACCCCTCACACCGACACCGACTGACGACTGACTCACACAGGCGCAAAAGTGTGAACTCTTTGAATGCGAAGGTGCAATCAGAATTTTTCCCTGTCTTTGGGTTTTGTGCATTTTTGTGTATGTATCGCTTGGCTGCACTTTAGATGTTTGTACATTGTGCTTGTAAATCGGCTTTCAGCAAACTTTGACGCAAAACATATATAATAATGTACACATACACAAGTTTATGGTTTGAGGGTCCTTTTCTTGACGGACTTCCGCCTTGGATTTTTTTTGGGGGTTAAAACTGCACTTACTTGCTGCTGGGAGTTTATTGATCGATTGATGGCCGAATCTCTCTCCTCTGGCTTTCCTCTGGCACCCTCAACTAACTTGCACTGGCAAAGATTTTCACAATTTTTTTAAATGTTTTTTGTTGTGATTTTTAATTATTTGCTGATTGCTTCCGTTTGAAAACTGATAGAGGGGGTGAGAAGTGCAGAGAGGCAAGAACGACGCAGCAGGAACTCCGTGACGTATGCTAGCAACGACTGACGAGCGAATGATGGCAGAAGGCTCAGAAACTAGCTGCCAAAGCTGGTTCTTTGTATACGTGTTTCGGCCTGCCCTGGTATTGGTATTTCCGGCGGTGTATTGGTGGCTCTACAGCTGAGCCCGACACACTTACCCTGTTTCTCAGCCGCTGTTTCCGCTGCTGCGCATGTGCAAGAGAGGCTTACCAGTTAATACCCTACATCCTATAAGGTCTTATAGTTCGTCAATTTTTTCGGATCAATGAAATCTTTAAAATATGTCTTCTCGTTTAAAAATCTTTAATGGATACTATTTACTAATATATCTTATATTTAATAAAAAATAAAATAAAATCGCAAGAGACAGTCCAACCCTCAGAGTTATATCACCAAACAATTGCCTGACATCAAAATATATATTAAGTATTTATCCCTTGATATCCTTTTAAAAACTAAAAAAAAAAGTAATAACTTTTTATTTAAAACACGACTGACACGCTTTTATTGGGTCTGTTGACATAGTTTTCAAATAATTTTTGATGGTCTTACATTTAACCTTTTGAGTCCTAAAATTTAAAAGAAGTTATGCTTTTACAATAAATGAATATTTGAAATGTAGAAAAAATGAGATAAATAAAAAGTTAAATAGTGTTTTGAAAATGTGTTTATCTAAGTGTAAATAAGTCTAGTGTTTTAGACTTAAACAAAAATTTATGATTTTGAATTGGTCTCAAAATTTGAAGATAAACATAATACTTTACAAATTAAAATAAAAAGATAATAAGGGTATATCACAACCGGCTTATTGAGGATAAAATATACTGCTGTAATATGCAGTGCTCTCTTTTTACTCTCCCCATGTTTGGCGTCTGTGCAGTTTCCAGCAGCTGATTTTGTTTGTATACAAAAGTCATATTGCAGAGAGGAAAATATAAACATATTTAAACATATGTATATACAGACGTTTATAAAATAAAAATTATTAAAAAATAACCAACAACATTAATATAACGTATATTTTTGTTTGTTGGTTTATTGTCCCTTCACAAAATTCTTATTTTTTTCAGAGACAATATATTTATAATGAATATAAGCTTAATATTTAAAATCTTTATGGAAAATAAAAAAAATAATATTTTTTGGTAATTGTTAAAAAAAAAAAATGTCTTAAATTATACTAATCATTTTAAAATGTAACGACCATCGAGAGATTAGTATGAATTCTGGTATATTTAAAAAAATACCAGCCAAGAGTGTGACCACTGTACTTCGACTCACGACCTATCGCTGAGACCTGTGGAAAATCCAAAGGCACGTGTTTACATTTTTAGAATTTAAACGCAATTGCCTCATTTTCGCATTTTTAGCCGTGAATTTAACCACAAAACATCAAAATGGGCAGAAATAACCGCTCGCGGAAGCGCCGCGATGAAATGAACAAGATCAAGAAGGTGCGCTACGAGGCCAAGGAACTAATCCGCCTGAAGAAGACCCTGGGACTGATAGATGCCGAAGGAAATGAGATAATGAAAGACATCAGCGAGGTGGCACAGGTTAAGACCTCCAAGGAGATCAAGAGGGTAAGTTATGGCGAAGTTATTTGTTAGTCGCTGAGTAAAAGTATTCCGTTTAGGAAGCAAAATCCAAGGAGGAACAGGAACTCATCTACGAGCACCAGGAGAGCCTAGAAAAGGGTGAACCGGTAGCTTTAGTCAACGAGAACACGGGCGTGGAGCATGTCTTCAACAGCAAAACCCTCAAGGATCAGTACGGAAACTATCCGGCGTGGTTCAAGAAGAAGAAGACAGCCAAGCGTCTACGAAAGAAGCAGCACGCCCAAAAGAAGAACTTCAAACAGGCCTGGACCACTGTGAACGTTCCTCTGTAATCGCAGAGATGAATCTGCCTTAGTTTGTAAGTGCCGGTTAGTTAGGATGGTTATTGTAGCCAGTTTCTACAATTATGTTGTAGCTAAGATTTTACATTTCATATTAAACTCCTGAAATTGAAATTTCTGACATCTTCAAGCCACAAAAGAGTCCAACAGTTTAAACGTTAAAGCTATGGGATTATATTGCGTATTAGAACTTACAAGCTATACATAGATTCCGTGTCATGACATGAGTACAACAATTATTCAACGCTTAAATTAGACACTAAAATGGTAATGGTAGGCTGCATTGCAAAGGTGATCACAAAATTTGGGAGAGAGGGTCAATTGAACTAAAAGATGCCTAAAATCTCTATTGAACGGAACAGTAACTACGAACGCTGCACACAATGCCACTGGTGGCCGCTTCCAGGCGCCGGGTGTTCCCCGACCAGATGTGCGTGGTGGCCAGAGCCGTGGACATGGTCCTGGCACTGTCGCCGATGGGTCATTCTGGCTTCTCCTTGAGCTCCAGCTTTTCGGTATTCTCACTGTCGCCCTCGGCCGTTTGTTCTTCAATATTGCCATGCATTACATTGGGATTTGATTTTAAGACCGAGCCTCCAGTGAAGCCCAATATGCCACAGCCCACAGCTGCCAATCCTCCGGCTTTGATGCCGGCTACCAGACCTATGGGTCCTCCCACACAAGTGCCGATCAGGGCACCGACCACTGGGTACATTGCTTTCTTGTAGGTAAGCGCCTGCCGCAGCTGCCTCTCCCCTTCTTGAACATTTTCCAAGGCCTCCTCGGCATTGTCTGCGATCTTTTCCACCGCCACCGATTGCTCTGCAGTCAGTTGTCGCATGCCGTGGAACATTCCGTGTAGGTCGTAGATCTCCCTCTGCAGATTCTCCATCTGTTCCAGACAGGCTTGTCGCTGGGCCAACTGGTGCTCTTCCAGGTGAAAGTTTGTCTGTAGCTGCGGCATTTGTTGGTGTGCGGGAAAATTTCTCATGTCCATTTGCTGCTCCTGATTATCCTCCTCGTCGTACTGAGACCCCAAAGTGGAGGTGGGTGACTTAAGTTGGAGCTCTAGAAGGCATTATGTTAGATGTTTCCGGTAGGGCCTATGTCAAGAGCTTACCTGCGAAATCCTTCATTCCAGCGAAGGCTCTTTCCCTTCCAGGGCGCATCAGCTCATCAAAGCGTTCCTGATCCTCCTCGCGCACTTTTTCCCGCAGTGCATCCATTTCCAGAAGGAGATTTTTGATCTGTTTAATCACCCTTAGGGCATTGAGTTCCTCCTTTTTGATTTTCTGCCAGTCTCCCAAGGCCAGACTCTTCTCAATATTGCTGCGGTGGTTTTTGAGGAGGCTCAGATGGTGGGGAACCTACAAATAAGATTTTATTACACACAGTTTTAATTGTTATGGTATATACCCACCGCCATGTCCTGAAACCTCTGGATAGAGACCTCCGCCTGCTTAAGCGGCAACTTCTCATCACCAGTCATCGTGAACTAATCTTTGGACTTGCTTCGGATTAATTAAATCGTCGTGGTAAAAGAGAAATTAGCCACAATGGGGCGGATCAATTTCTCGAAACCTCCTTCTACTGCCCCAACCCACAGCAGACTTCTCTTGTTTTTGTTTTTCTTGCGCTGCGCAGTTAGAGTTTCCTTTGCGATTGTGACGTCACCGCTTTCTGGTAGCTTTTTCAATGTGTCAAGATGCAAAACAACGTACGCAGCCAATGGGCTGGCATGGTTTCGATTATGCTGGCGGGGGTCGCGTTGCCCTGATTGATAATAATTCTATTGTTTGTGTTCAATTCGGATTTCCGTGATTAGCGCCAGTGTGGCCAGAGCTTATTTCCAAAAAATTACCACCATACCTGAAAAATACTGCATCATGCATTAACCGTTAAGCTTTGTAGAATTCTTTTACTTTACATAGTATTTAACATGAGAATTTTACGGCCTGCGGGCAATATTTGAATTTTAAGACTTTATTGTGCTCAGATATGCCTATTTAGGTTTACCCATTTCTTTATATGGCCATCATTTTTGCATTCTACTTTTAAAAATATATATTTTAAACGTGTGTCTATCAGGGGTTTTTTTTAAATAGAAACACAATATAGCATGTAAAAACCCCATTTTTTTATCAAACACAATGTTGAGTTTGAAAATGCATTTATTTGTGCAGTGATTTCTCATATACGTTACAATTATATACAGATACATGCAGAAACTAAACGCTGCACCTTTCCTGTGGGTGGTGCAGTGGTGCGGTGGTGCGCTTACGACTAAAACTTCAGATCTCGATACATTTATGACACGTTCGCTTAAGTACTAATGGCCTGGTTGAAAGGCCGCTTCTAGAGACTACAGAGGCACTCGACTCGCTTTCGGGAATGGCTTTCAAGCAGGAGCAGCTACACGGAACAGAGTGGACAATTAAGTTAACTACGAGTAACATTTAATTAAAGTAGAGTGTAGGGAAATGCAGTTCTGTTTCAGGGACAGTTGGCATCTTGGCCGTTACGGCACTTCAGCAGCAGATTCAGCATTCCTTCCAGTTTGTTTGTTCGTGACTCCGTCTTGTAGAGATTCGTCTGAAGGCGGTTAACATCTTGTGCCTGCTTTTCCTGTAAAATTATAATTTCTTTAAGAACTGTTGGAAATGATTCTTAACAGTCCGTACCAGTGTGCTCAGCCGGCTTTTCAGCGTGTCCACCACGCTGTAAGTGGCCTGCAGCGACTTCTTTAGCTCGTTGGTGTGAACCCTCTCATTGGCCAGCGACTTCTCGATCTTCTGCAGTCGGATTACCACTTCCGCATCTGTATCGTCGATGTCATTCTCCAAATCCCTTGCCTCGAAGGCATCGTCAGCGTGGGACGATGTCTTCCGGCAACTCTGCTGGTCCGCCTGCAGCACGAATCCCTGACGGCAGCGGCAGACATAGGATCCTGGTGTATTCACGCATTGCTGATCGCAGGGCTTCTCCGTCTGGCATTCGTTGATGTCCTGTTCGCAGTAACGACCCGTATAACCAGCCGGACAGCTACAAGTGTTTGGAGCCGTGCAGTTTCCGCCGTTTTGACAGCGCACGGAGCAAACAGCTGTAATAAAAAATAAGTAAACTATTTATTTAAAAATATGCAATTAAGATTTAAAAAATAAGCAAACTGTATTTCAGTTTTATGTACAACAGGACGTATGCGCAATAATAAGTATACGCAACTGTATTAAAACAATCTTGGACTTTAAAGACACAAATAAAAATGCAATAAGTGTACATTTAAAATTGAAAAAATACTTAAATGAACTTCGAGTGCAACTAGGCGTATACTTAATATTACGTATACGTATCTGTGTCTTGAAATCGTCCTTTTTATTTGACGTCTTGGAACATTTTATTCAATAAATGAAATGAATATTCAATGAATTTTAAATTTTTATGTGGACCCTTTATTATTGTGAAATAATAGTTAAGAATAATAGTAAACGATTGTATTTAAATATGGACTATATCGGTTAAAATCAAGAATGGTCTATAACTATGAACTTACGTTTCAAGCACGCGTCCGCCCTTGGGTTCTCCCGGCTCCAGCCGGAGCAGCAGTCATAGGTCATCTGCTGGGCGGTTTTGTGGTCGATCACATCCCGATAAGCCTGCTCGTGGACCACCTGCACGCGCGTGCACATCTGTCCATTGTAGGAGGGCGGCTGGCAGGGCGTGCTAACGTGTTTCCAAGTCGGTCTAGTGTATACCTCTGTTCGCTTCACGGGCATCGTCACCGTCCGTTGCTGCACGCAAATGTGCCGCCTGAAAAGGAAAAATTAAAAACTTTTAGACAAATCAGAGCAAGGTGTGAAGTTGTTTGGCTGACCCAAATCAGCGGCTCATCTGCAAAAGTGAAATTGAGTTTTCCAGATGACTTTCCCAGCCAATTACTGTCATAACAAGGAGGCGGACAACAGGTTGCTGCGCCCAGCAACAGTCCAAGAGTCTGGACAATTGTCACATGTGTCCGCAGCTATCCGTGAGTCCGCAAATAGCGGACAACTTGCCGGGCCGATACGAGCGTGTCTCCGTGTCAGCATCGTCGAGTATCAGCGATGACAAACACGACATGCTCCCAGTCGGATGACTTGCAGCCATGTCATTTGTCCGACAATGTAAAATGAAAAAAACCCAACCATTTTGAGGAGCTGGCCGCAGTGCCAAGTGCTCCAGTTCACGCAACAGACAGTTCAGTGGCTGTCAAACGCTGACACGGATGCAGTATTTGCAAGATTAATGGAAGTCCATGCAAACTAACTAAACATAGTTTATATAGCTAGTTAGTCTTAAAAATCAAAAATTAAAAAAAACCGCATCTAATTTATGAAACACAAGATAAACTAACTGAAGCCTGATTCCTGTCGGAACACAAATATTTTTCAAAGGCCCAACTGCACTTTAAAAATCCATTAAAGATTTAATGATGTGATGCACATGCAATGGGGTTAACTCCCCAGCATTTCACCTGTGCCATTGGTTTAGTGCTAATAAAACTTCCCTCCATAAACACTTATCATACACACCCCAGATATAAACACACAAAAAAAATCTCTCAGCTCCTTCGACGCCAGCCCAGTGCTCCCAAACCCAAAAATATACAAATAGCGATTTGGGCAATGCTCCTAAGACCTTTAGCCCCAAGCTGCCAAACATAAAAAGCGCTGATAATAAGCGGTTTTTGACTTTGGTTGCCAAAAACGGCAAAAGTGGCCCAAAACCGAGGTGAATCCATAAATTGGCAGACTGAGGCAGCCGCTAACCGCTGCTGTTGCAGCCTCTTGGTGTTGCTGGTGCTGTGTTGATGTTGCTGCTGTTGCAGTTGCTGGTTGCTGGTTGCTGATGGTGTCGTAATTGGCAATGCGGGCCAAAAACAATTGCCAACGCGTGACGTGGCCACTGAGTGACGACTGACTGGCTGACTGCCGCGATCGCTGGCCTTTTTTTCGTCGGCCAAGAAACCAACGGAAAAAAAGTGTCTGATATAAACGAGCAAGGCGAAGTTGGCCGAAAAGTGGCACACACAGTTGTGGCACCAACATTGGTCCTGCGACCGGGACATTTACCAATTTCTTTATTGCCGCACATGCATATTTATGCTCCGGACCGTTGTTCTTATTGTTTTTCTGTAACTGGCTTCTCTTGTACCATAATTCTCGCTTTATTTATGCGCCAGCAGTTCCAGCGTAAAGGGCGCCAAACAAACGGGACCATATATACCAACAACAACAAAAAAAATACATCCAGCCAAGTCCAACTAAACAAAAAAACAAAAAACGGCCAACAAAATGCGGAAGTTTTCTTTCGAAAAGAAGAAACTGTGCCAACAAAGTGCAACATGAAATTCTCATACCCATTTCCATCTTCATTCCACTGTCTGCATAAATCGCAGAACAGACTGGAAGTGCACAGAAAAAAAATAGTGTTTAGTAGATACTATCTATAATGAGATATGATAGATTAGAATAGTCATAGACTACTAATCAGTATGAGACTACTGACCATAGACTAATATTTGTAGCTCTAATAAAAGCCTTTGAATGAATTATATGGCATCTCTAAAGATGACTACATATTTTCTCCCTGTGCAGATGCACAAGATGCACCCCCGACCTCTAGAAGAATGAACCCCTTCCCACTGACCAGCATCAAACACATATATCCCGCTGCGCCAGACAGCGCCAGACAAAGCGTAATCGCATGCATTTGTGCTTGTGAATGGCTTCATTGCTTTGTTTAGAAACGTTTAGGCTAAAATTAAATTTGAATTTTTAATTGCCGAATGCCTGAACACCTGTGGCTAGACCTCAGCGAACTCCTTCGGCACCGACCGGCGCACCGGCAGAAGATCTCCCAAATCTCAGTTATCGCAGTTATTTATATAAGCTGCATCCCAGGGTTCCGGTTCCAATACGACAGACCCATAAAATTATAAAAACATCAATCAAAATTGTATTTCGGGCAGCAGCAGCAGCGGCAGCGGCAGCCAGAAATAAAATACCCGTGGCAGGCCAATTAATCAAAAAAATTAAAACTGTTAAATTTTACAAGAAATGCAGCCAGCGGTACCAGACACAAAAGAGATGCATTTTAAGAAGGGAAACGCAAAAAAATGCTGGTCGGAGGAGGATGCTGGAGGAACAGGGGCCAAAGTTTGTGAGTGCGGTTTATTGATTTACGATTTATTTTCATTGCCCGCCACGCAGAAATTAATGAGCCATCGATGGCTTCGGGCCAAGAGGTGACTCCGAGCGGGTGTGTGGGCTTAATGGAGTGTTTCAGCGGACCCAGGGCTAATAAATGGACCCTCTAAGTGGGCATAGGAAGATTGGGTTCAAAGTACATAGGAGGTGAGCTAAGATGAGTCAGAGTTATGTATTTAATAAATATATACGCTTCTTTATCTATATATTTATTGTTTACCTTGACTAAATGTGATTAAGTAAAGTTTAATGCCTTTCACAAAAAATATATCAGAGAACCGTTTTTATATATATTTTATCATTTTCCATTGTCTAATTTTAAACCTTGGAAAACTTATTAAAAGACTTGAAGCCATGAAAAGTTCAACCTTTAAATTTCCTTTGTATACTCTGTTTTATGACTAAACAAACTAATTAGGCAAATACAATAGCTTTAAGCTAGATGGATTGGTTTTCAATAACCTAAGCCCTATTTAAATCATGTTTATGGAGCTCTTTGGAGATTGGAGCCATCATGGAAAACCAGTTGGCATTTTCTCAATCTTTACAACTGCAACGTGAATGCATTTAAGAAACAGTTAAGACGAATAGTAAAAACTTTGGCCACAACAACTTGGCGACACTTAACAGCTCTAAACAGTTTTGAGATAGGCCGGGAAAGTGCAAGTCTTTCCCGCAGACCCTGTCGTCGTGTGTGTTTATCGGGTTTCCAAATGAAAATGTGAAATAAATTTATATAAACATAAATATATTGTTACCACAGTCGTAAAATGGAAGTTTATGGCCCTGTCCGCCACGGAGGAGTGAAACGCTTTGGGCCTGGCCCGACTTGGCCTGGACTGGCCATAAGCTATGCCAAAAGCCTTGCCCCAAAACTTGGCTAAAAACTGGGCTCAATAGCGGCCAGCAATGAGGTCCGCCAAACTGGGCAGCTAATCTGATTTGCTACATGGAATTAGAATTTAAATTGGCCGGACCAGCAAATGCACAAATCCAGAACAGAGCCCCAGAACTGCACTGCATCATTAGGCGAGTTGGATGCACTCACCCACTATGTATATTGCCTCGGTAATCCAATGCACAGGAAAAAAAGAGGATTCAAGGATGGACATTATCCTATAAAGTTATTCCTTAAGTCCTTTTTTCTACAGACTTTTTATAAGTAATCTAACAAGAAAGTCCCTCCAACTTTTCTTGGTTAACCTTTCACTGCAACACATTCTCTTCCATTTACCAAATCATGTTGTTATACTTTCAGTGCACCTTGTAACACGACCAAGACGACGACGACAACGACAAGAGAAACATCCACGACAACCACAGCGGCGAAGGAGGAGAACATTTTTAGACATGCTTCCTGGTCCAGCTGGCCTGGCTTTATTTGGATTCTTACTTAGCGTAAAATGCAACGCCCATGTGACCACAACAGCCAGAAGCCAAGGAACCCGAGGAAGATGCCACAGCGACTGAGACCACGGAGACGCACTGCCTCAGCCATGACCATTTCTAATAATATTTCAGTCATGTCCACGGCAGGCAAGTGCAGCAGCTCCACCGCTTTCGGTTTTGTTCGTTTTCTGCCAGAAGAATTATTACAGCACTCAGCGCGGACTAGAAGTGGAAATCCAATATGCGACTGGACAAATACCCGTACCAGCAGCTGGAGAAGGGACTCCCCTGGGAAGAAGTCCCTCATCATGGCAGTCACTTCCTCATCCAAAAAGGCAACCATCGACAGCTCTAGCTGAAGGAATTCTTTTCATGGCTTTGAAGTACTTGTCAGCGATAAATCAGGATAGGATTCAGATCAAATGGGGATAATATATGGGCATTATATCTACAGGTTTTTATAAGGAAATCATATTCATTTATGGATCTGAGAGTGTCTTTAGAGATTTAAGAACTACTACATCTACTACTAATAATAATAATTCATACAAACCCGTTGCTATAGTTAATAGACACCTTGGAGCTCCTGACAGAAATCGCCAGTCACGGCCAACTGCAGCCAGCCAGTTCTAATTTGGCTGTAAATTTGTCTTGCTCTCTTGGCCAGATTATGCAATAAAAGACGCAGAAGGAATTTGTTGCGAAAAGTGAAAAGAAAATTGCCGCAAGTGTCAGACGGCTTGCGAGTTGCAGATGAAAATGGGTTTGGAAAATGCTAGGATGGAGGATGGAGGAGTGCGTCGGCAGCGCTATTTTGTGGTAATCTGAGCTGATTATATACAACATTGGCCAGGAAGTGGCCCCAAAAGCGATACTGCGGTCCCTGCCCCTTGATTTTCCTTCTTTTTTTTTTGTACAACATAATCGCGCGATAAAAGATCTCGGGGCCTGTCAATGCGTTCCTCCCTCTTTCCAGATCTCCACCCAGGCGGGCACTAATGCAGCCCTTCTTGCGGAGGCCCTGCAGCCTCTGGATACCGACTCGCATATAGTGTGAAGGTGATTGAGAGTGTGTGTGTCGGTGTGTGAGGGGCTGGTGTAAATCATGATTAATGCCCAAACTTGTTTAAACAACGGCCGTGTCGAGCCGTGGCCGAAAATCCGATTAGTGGCATCGTGAGCTGCTTCCTCTGCCCTTCTCCGAATCTGAGTCTGAAGAAAACGCCAGAGAAATGCAAGAGGCGTGCACGATTTCCATTTTTTTCTTCTTTCTTTTTTTCCCCCCACATTTTTCGGGAGATCTTTCTTTCCTTCCACCTCTATGTCGGCTTTAACTCTTTCCGATGAACTGCCAACAAAAGCTCTACCAAAGCCGAACGCACACAAATTTTCATCAAATTAACATGGCCCATTCTCGGCTACTTTTGTTAGTGTTATTGTTATTGTTACTCTTGATATTAATGCTGAAATTGAGATCCGAATCGCGCAACGACGAGTGAAAAGGCCGTAACAGATTTTGAAAGCGCTGCTCCGCTTAGAAAATGGTTGGAACTGAGGAGAAGCGGCTGCCGAAAAGCACCAGATGAAGATATTTTCCACCGAACCTCTCGGCCCACGCCCAGGCAAGTGCACCCGTCTCCTATCCGTATCCGAACCTATCCCATCCCATCCAATCCAGTCCAAGTCGCCCCATTCTCAAAACCCAATCCCAATACCAGGTTGTTTCTGGCCCGGCTCGGTGTCCAATTGCAACATAATTAAGTAAGCCAAATGGCGTGTCTCGTTTGCTCTCCTGCTTATCTGCTACATTGAGAGAAAAACTATTAGTTTTAGCTTTGAAATAATTATACTTTGTATTTGGTTAAACAAATATTATTTATAGTTTAAAAAAACGTGTACTTAAAACAGTTAATATTAATATAGAAAATAATTTCCTTGTCTGTAAAAGATGTAGAAATTTCTATGTAAATATTTATGATGTGTTTCGTCACCAAAACTGATTCCGTATCTGAAGAAGAACCCAAGAACTTTGATAAATAAATAATTTTTTTGATTGACTATGATGGATGAGTCAAGCTGCACAGATGACTTCATAAAAAAGATTTTTAATCAATTAGACTGGGAATTTAAATTCTTTTCTTCCAAAAATATAGAATTTTTCCAAGGAACTCTTTAAAAGTTATGTGTTAATGAGTCACATAGTGTATGGCTCTGGTAATGACAATAAGTTTTGTTGCAGTGCAGGGCATGGTATGGACGGAATTTTGTGCGTCATGTTGCGAGCCGACTTTTGGGTTCCAGCTCGTGTGTGGCGCTCACAGTTTTGTTGTCTTTTGTACTGGCTGCAAGACAAAAGCAATGCAAAGACAACGTCACCATAACCCACCCAGTGATACCTCCCCTGGCCCACTATCTGAACGGGTTTACATGTAATCTGTCCGCGTGTCTGTCCACCCGGCAGGGGGACTGTTTCAGGCTCCACCTCAGACTCTGGCTCGCTCGAAATCTCCCTCCAGCATTGCATTAACCCAATTTTCAACTTGAGATGCGAAGCTGCGTGATTTGCAAATTACTGCTCAGCTGCCTCAGATGCCAATGCAGTGCCATTGTGACGGCCCTGTCCAGCCGTCCATCTAGCCCCGGTCCACGCAGTCCAGTGCTCACTGTCGATTGTCCAATCCACGCTCGGAGTGACTTACTTGTGTTTATATGCAGAAAAAACACTAATTTCATGGCGCAGACAGCCGCCCAGACAATAGGCGTAATTTAGACCGTGAATTGAGATTTACATTTTCATTCAATAAGTCTCCTTTATCGCTTAAGGTTTTAGCTTAAATCTATAAAGCGTTTACTGGGGGGGAGGATAGAAATAAATTAGAACTACTTCTTGTTTGTGAATTGTAGCTATTTTCTATTACAATTTCCAAAGCGACTTAAATGGTTATATAAGGTATAGATATATACCCATAGATATGCAAAGCTATATTATTAATATATTAACAAAAAAGACCCTTTTGTTTAATATAATTTCCGTTTCAGACTCAAATCAATCCATCACATGCCTGAATTCCATTTCCATATCGAAAGTAAATAACTTTCCACACTGGTAATGTGATACTTGAACAAATATCTTTACCCGACACTCCCAAGGGAAAGTGCTACAAATAAAACCTTTGACCCGAATAGGTGCTCCAACAGTCCCACAGATAACATGCATAATCCAATAAACTACACCCATAAAAGGTGCAGAGCCTGATCCGTTTCCAGTGACACTGACCATGACTAATAAGCGAATCGGGGTCAAAGAATTCAAAAGGCATCCATAAAGCTAACAAGTTTCCAATCAAGGCTCTCGCCTGCCCTCCTCTGGGCGAAGAACGAGAAATCCATCTTAATTTAAGCGAATATTGAGAGGGCAAGTCAACGATTTGCGTTTGTCAAGCTGCAATTTGTTCAATTGATGTCATATCATGTCGTGTTCTCCGCTGATTTTTGATGAGCACGTGCACTGGGGCTTTGGCGGTTGCCAAGTAAGGTCGGTTTCCCCAACAAATCCCAAGAAAAACTCATTAAACGAGCTTCTGCCAAGGTTTCCCCCAACCTGATGGCATGACTTGGACTTCAGATAAGCCCAGTGCCCATAACTCCAGCTCCGAAAGTCTTCAAGTTTTTCTACCTTTTTCGTATTTTGCTGGGCACGCGTAGGCGTAGCCATTGAGCACAATGCTTCACGGTGCAAAATGTTAACGAATTTTCACAGGCCCGAGCTCCAGTCTCAGTCTCAGCTCCAGCCGCATTCTAAGTGCAGTTTTTCCAAGAGCAGCATATCAAATCATTCGTCACTCGCCCCCGCTGCCGCACTATCCGGCTGCCCTCGGAGCCCCCTCGGCCCTGTTTCCTATCCATAATTATCGCAGAGCCAGCCCCGGACCTGGAGTCGATTGTTGACAAGCAATTTGCAGGCGGCGGACTCGAGCCCTGGCTCCACATCCAGCTGCGAGTGGGCCTCTCTGTCTAAGATTTACACTCAAAAAAAAAGGGAAGGGAGCAATGCTCTTAGAGGCTTTTAAGGAACAATATAAGTTTAAAGTTTAAATATAAATAAATATTTTTCCCAGTGCAGTCTGCCACTTCAACTGGGGTCACAATGTCGGTGTGGCTGGTCGGGGTGCACATAACTCTCTGGGCCGACTCTTGTCTCATTTGATTGTGCATTTGCCAATTGTTGCTTTGGCTTTTATTGCTGCGCCTGATTGAAGTCAAGGCCCTGCTTTGTTTTCGATTTTAGAGGCAGGCTTGTTGCAGATACTCGAACTGCAAGTGGCATTTAAGCGAGTATCTGCCACGCCCCCGCAGCACAACGCCCTCCCTGAATCAACACCTCAGCGTGTATTTAGGGAGAGTGTGGCATCGGCCTACGCGGAATCTATAATTAATTCATTAGCTCGTGTCTCAGATCATTGGCGATGGGTGGCGCAATGCAATACCAAATCGAAAGTCAATCAATGGGCCAGGCTGCCCCACCACAGACCAAAAAGAAAAACCAGAGAAACAGACATCAATCAAGTGTCAGGCACATGCAACTGCCACTGCCACAGAGGCAAAAACAAATTGGCCGAAACATGCACAGTGCAGACATCGATTGAATTTATCAAACAGAAGCCAGAAACAGTGGTGCCAACAACCGGGCGATAAAGCCAATTCGAAGGGGGTTCAAATGGTTCGGCATCGCGCATAAAGTTGCAACACGAGGTGGTTAATTAAATGCGATTTCCTGACCCACTGTGGCATGGCCAAAGGAGCGGAAAACGGCTTAGCCGCACACTTATCCGCCAATCGCCGCATATGACGCTGATTAACACGGAGCTTGCAACCGCAATTGAAACGTTGCACCGGCCATATTACCCATTAACCAGGTTCGATCGGTGGTGACGGAGGGGACACCGAATATACATATATATCTATGTGTATACACCGCTGATATATGCTGATGGCGGCGTGTGAATATCGTTGCGAATCGGACACCAGCCATCCATACGAGAAGTCATTTCCATACACACTCTGTTGCAACTTGCCACTTGTAGCCGAATGTCGGTGCACGTGCAGCGCCTAAATAAATAGAAGCAACAAAATACAGGCAAGGCACCAGCGCCTACGTATTCAGAAATTAAAAAATCTGCACTGCGAAAAAATAATCGTTTAATGTTTGCTTAAATGGAGGGGATTTGCCCCCTTTATGCCACACTTTATATAAAACCTTTGCCACACTGTAGTATGACTGATGATGCTAGCTGTGCATTTGCCTTGTGGCAGCATTTTGGCAGTTGCCGCATAAATCAAAAAGTGTCATAATTTGCAGCAGCAGCACCAGCCACGACAACAACAGCAGCATTACATGAAAATTCCTGCAGAGTTCCTCTCAGATTGCGCATACGCAGCGTTTCCCCGCCCTGGCAGATGACGGCTCGCGTTGGATGACAGTGGCCTGCCCGTGCCCTTAAGTAGAGGCGCATTAATACCAATTAGAAAACATCAGCACTGGCAATTGAAAACTCGTTAAAGTTTATTACCTTAAAATGACGGCAGAGACACCAGCAGCGAAGGCGACACTCGAGCGGGGATTGCCTTTTCGAGTCAATGCCACGCCACGGTGGAATGGCAATCTTGGCCAGATCGAAGACAGGCCTCGTATATCTAGCCGAAGATCGATGAAAAGCACGGCCTGTTACACTTAAGGAGCTGCTATTGCAATTGTTTCGAGCTCAAGTGCTCGCTCATTGATTCGCTGCAATTGACACACGACAGTTGGGGCCGGGGGAAGTGCCCGTGGAAATCACGGAGAGCAACTACAAGCACTTGGCCTTGAGGCTAATTCCCAGGCACTCGAAAAAATATTTCTACTTATAAAGAAAACTAAAAAATAATAATTCATCTTGTAGATCTTCTAATCGAAGAAAGTTAAATGGTTCACCTAGTCTTTTAAGATTTTCAAAAGAATCTATAACCACTCTTATATCATCCCACAAAGTGTTGAACCTTTTTCTTTCCGTGAATCCCCTGGCATTTGGACCGAACTGGTCTCTGGGCCCAAATTAGCAGCTGCTGGATCTCCGACATTGAAAGCTCGCCGTGTCATAATATTTAAATAATTTATACGCGCCGCGATAAGCCACAGCAGACCTGGCTCGAAGCTCTCGGGCCAAAGGTAAAGCCAGTCCCGGCTTTTGATTTTATTTAATTTATGGCTGCAACAACCCTGAACTGCTGGGCCCAGACTCTGATAAATGCAATCGGACACGCCCCACCCAAATGCCGCTGAAAGATCGCCGGACTAGCCAGCGTCATCTTCAGCCATCTATCTATCCTCGGGGTGTGACCCGAAACCATAATTCTTTCCGATAGCTCAATGAACTGAGCCGAGTGCAAGGTCATCTCTGCTGGGACATAGAGGTCTTAGTTAGTTATAGACAAGATTTAAGGATAAACAGTGGATAGACAATCTTACTTCTCCATTTCCTTGGGGTCTGTGGGATGACCTCGCCCGATGGTGTTCGTCTCGAAGGGATCCTCCGTGGTGAAGGTGGACACTGGCGCCGGTGTGGTGGTGGTGTAACTGTAGCCCCTTCTGGCCGGAACCAGAGGCGGGATGGTGCCCATGCTGCTGCCGAAATTGGGGTTCGCCGACCGTCTGTTCAGGTTGGGCGGGGGAGCCGTGGTGGTGGTGACCGAGGGCACAAAGGCGTAACCCCTGCCCCGCTCCCGCACACCAATAAACTCCACATCCTGCGTGTTATCCTGGCCCTTGCCAGACCGCGAGGAGGAAGGAACAGGAGGAGGCGGAGGTCCATAGGTGTTTGTCAGAACGTTGTAGGTGTTGTAGTCCCATTCGGAGTTTGGCCTGGTCTGGTGAAGGCGACGCGTCTGGACTCTGTTGTAGGGATTGTGGGGATGGACTCGGCGCAGTCTGGTGACCTCCTGCATGGTCATCCCCGGCAAGAGCTCCACATCCGATTTCGGCTGATTCTGGCCGACGGGCTGAAGCCTTCGCTGCTGTCTTTGGTGGGTTGGCGAGCTGGCTTGGTGCTGCCGGTGCAGCCGGTGATTGTGTCCCCGATGGTGGTGCGTCCTGTTTTGGCCGAAACTGGTGCTGCTGGCGTTCTGTACACCTGATGCCGCCGTTCCCAGCAGCAGGACTGTGCAGCAGAGCAGCACTAATGAGCTGAATCCAATCATTTCTGGCATTAATGATGATGTCCCGCTATCTCGCTTGGAAGAACTGAAAGTAAAAATAAACAGAATGATATTCCGACTTTATTAAGAGTTGAACTTGTTTCTCCAGTGCAGGACCCCCCTCCACCCGTACATTCACTTTCGTTCTCTTTCAAATTCCTAGGCATTTTTGCACGCCCGGCTTAATGTAAGCAAAAACACGGATCCACCAGCGGATCCACCAGCGGATCCACCTCATTACGGATTCCTTTGTCTGGCCAAGCGCCGACCTGTCTGTCCATCATCGCCGGTAATTGAAAGGTAGCATAAATGTATTAACCAGAATCTTCTCTGAAGGATCACCCCGATTCCACAGATACACTCTAGCGTCAAGATTTGTATGCAAATATTGCGCTACTTACTGTCCAAACTCTGTCATAATTTGTGCCCTCTTTCAGAGTTTAAGGAAGTATTATTTTGAAAGGGGTTTCTGGTATACCCTTTTACCTCACAGTGTTGGGCTTTTTTGGTTTTCTTGATGGGGCCAACGGTTTTCATGGTCGAGTGGTCAGCACTTAAGGTTCCAAGTTCGGTTTGGGTTCTCGAGTCAGAGACAAAGGCAATTTGTTCAACCGAACCGAACCGGTGATGACGATGCCTGTGCTTATTATTCCTGCTCTGGCCGTTGTTCTGGCCGATAAATCACACGTTAAACAAAACGAAAAAATGCGTTAACAGTTAACCGGCAGGAGCTGCCAAAAGTTGAAGCAAAGTGGAGTGAACCGAAGCCGGAAGCCAAAAGTGCATCAATTTTCGCTTTGTTCCCCTCATTTTTCAAAATTTCACGCACTGCGGGGCTGTTGTGGATCAGGGGCATGCATCATTTGTCAGAAGGCACCACCAAAAATACGTATTCCCGCACCACCCGACAACCCACCAAGGAAAAGCAATTATTGCAATTATTGCTCAGTGGCCTTATTAATATTCATTGCTTCAACTTGAATTTATGATTCCTCCCGCCCTGGTCGTTAAAGTGGATCTAACACATGTTCTTGTGGTACAATTACAAAAAATGGTGCACTGACAAAAGCGCCCAATTCTGTATCAATCTTCAAGACAAGCAAAGCAAGCATTTTTCTTCAGTGTAGATACAATTGAATACTCAATCGAATTTTTTATAGGCTCCACTGACAGCAGTCTCGAGTCGTCATTAAAGTTTTGTGCGCTAATTAAAAAGCCCCAGCGAGGGATTGGGAAACACTAATCAAGTATGTAAGTAAGCAAAGGGAAATGTGGCAAGTTCGAGCCTTTCTGGGTTGCATTTCGTACAAGAGACAAGGGACCCCAGCGAAATGGAGATCAGGTGCGGTCTTAAGCCGCTTAGTAAGTGAAACCCTGGGATCCCCAGACCCAAAGCCCTTCTGGGCACGACTGCCACTCAAATAACTGTCAAATGTCCGAGTGTCCAGACGCGACCAGACCCGATCCCGGAATACAGGCCCAACCCCCAATCCCCAGCCAGTTGTCATAACTCTGCAAGAGTTCCGAGAAATGCAAAAAGCGAAAAATGTTCAAAATGGTAAAAAGGTTTTCGGGCGCCGCCAAATATACTAAATCGAGACTGCAGACACGCCGAGTCACAAATAAAAGCGATGGAGAGATGAAGAAATCCAGTCGTTAGAGAAAAACAACTTGATTCCATTGAAATCTAAGCCGGGCAACTGCTTCAAAGTCGCGTTGACAACTCGCCTTGACCTTGCCGGGGATTGCCGAAAACGGTCAGTCCGGAGATAAATCAAATCTGAGGCGGCCAACTGCAAAGGCAGTTTTTGCTTTGTCTGGATCTGAAGGTGGAGATTCAGATATCCATCCACAGATTCGTATGGAGAGCCAGCCCACAGCCGATATTTTGATAGATGTTTAATTAATAGCCGGCATTGCCTCAAGAATCAATTATTAATCATTTTTCGGGGCTCTACGATTGCAGTTTCTCGGATTTTATACTTTAGCCGGAATTCGTGCAGGGTCTGCCATAAATTTTCTAGCAGCCCCACCGCAGTTTGGGTCTGGAAATTAGTGTGTGTTAAGTGTTATTGATTCGTTTTCCCAGCACATAAATCACGGGCTAAACACTGTTTGCCGGCGAAATAGGCGTGGATACTCTCCTTCGTGGATAGACTCTCCCTCGATGAGGAAAAGTGTCAACTTTATATTTGTCACCCTGACAAGACACGGATTCTGTGGGTGTATCTGTATCTCGGTGTCTCCGCATCCACGAGATCTGACCCAGACATGAGCTATGGCCAATGAATCACGAGCGATGCGTAAAACAGACGCTATATATACATCAGGAAACATGGGAAGATGACGGGAGTACAGTGAGCTCTATGAATGAGATAATTTCAGAGCCATTTACATTCTAATAAAGTGAGTCAGATTATAAAGAAAAACTAATTGTATCAGATATATTTTGAAGAATAAAAAATATGTATTTAAACCTGGTCCTTCCTCCATATGGAGCTACTTCCGTTTCAATGCTAATGTTTCTTCGTGACATGTTTAGTTTGTTGCCAAAGAAATTTTAGGTAGAACTATGTTTTTTTAACATCTTGCCCATTTTTCCATTAATCATCTTAGAGCAGCTGACTAAAATTACCTAATTATCTGAAACATTTTCGAAAATTCCTTCCCATTTACTTTATTCTTTGTTTACTCTCGTTGAATAAAGTGTAAATGGATCATCGGCCGATTCATTTTTGGAATTTAATTTAAAGTAAGAACTTCGCCTCGGACTCCTCCGACTGCCGGCCATTTAAATGTTAATTAAATACCTCTCACCCCCCCATATAGTATTCTCCGGTTCATTTTTTATTTTTTGTTTTTTGTGCAATTCCAAACAGCTGCCAGTTTAGCATGCGTTTTTATTTATGTTTTGTGTAATCTCGGGGCCGCTCCTCAAGTTCTTATAAAGAGATAAACTAAAAGCTTAACGCCGTCTGCCGAGGAGATCGCCCCCAGCATCGGGAATTTGTGTGCGTTTGGCAACTTGCCCCTCGGCAACAGCATTTTTTATGGCCGCCCCGAGGGAAATTCAAATTTGTTGCCATTGGCTGTGGCAAACGCTTTTCAGCGCTGCTTTCATTAACATTATATCGACAGCAGCGATGGGCTGCAAAAGGCCTCAGATCTTGGGGGAATCCCAGCCAGAAGACTTCTCTTGGCAAGACATTTAAGGCATTACATTTCCCATCGCACCCCCAGTGGGTGGAAAGCGGAGAAAGTACAGAGGGGATCATGGAAAACTAACCACAAATCAAAAATGTTATAATTTTAATGCAACTCTGGGGTTCAATAGCCTGATCAGCTTGGAGGTTGAACTCTTGAGTGCTTCTTACAAAGTAATGCAATTTTTAGAGTAATAGTTCATTCTAACACATTAATACGATTTAATATAAAGCTTACATATTTTTAAAGCTTAGTTTAAGGAAGATGTCTAATAAAGAACCTCACAACCCACTATCCACATATACTTTGAATTATTTTAAATTACTTTTTATAACCCATACATCGTAATATAGTTAAGAATCTAAGATATAGAGTTCCTAGTAACCTAATCCAAGAATTTTGTTTACTGGCTCCCCTTCTAAATATATTCCTACCACCCAGCAGCGCCCCAATTATTTTTCCGCCTTTCTGGGGTTCATTAACCGATCGTTTCGGGGTATTATCGAATGTATCTTATCTGACGGATTGCCAAATATTTGCCTCTGACTGCCCTGACACGCTTGATGGGAGGATGGCCGACTGGGAGGAGGAGTTCAACATTTCATTCATTCCTACGGGGTGCTTTGTTTATTGTTCTTGTTGACGGTTGCGTCTTCGATTTCTTACGACAGACCGACAGCTCTGATGGGTTGAAAAATCACGGCCAGCCAGGCTGCCAGCCAAATGGTTAATAGTGTGCCATAGACCGGCTATTTGATAGTATACTATTCCACATGCTGTTTTATTTCGTGTGTTGATATTGTGTCGCTGTCTTTAATATGCAAAATCATGACACATTTTTGTCCAGCATTTGTAACTCGTTTACTTTTGACGTCTCTTTCTTTTCCGACATTTTATTTTTTGTATTTTTGTGGATTTTTTAATGTTTTTATTTTTTAACAAGATCAACAAACTGGCTGTGAGTGGGGCCATGGGTCGTTCGATCGCATTTTTTGTTTACACTTTACTTTCAAGTCCAATTAAAGGAATGCTGTTTGCCTTTGTTAGTGCGTTTCCTGCCTAACAAACTCGACGAGAGATGAAAAGCGAAAACTATGCAATATGTTCAACATCGACAGTTTGACATTTAAGAGAAAAAAAGAAACACCAGCCCCCAAAGGGCACTGAGAAAAATAATAAGTTACTAAAGGCAAAAAGCCCTACCAGAAAGGAATAATATATGATAGAAGATATTTTAAAAATAGCTTATCCTTTCTTCTCTCAGTGTACAAAAAAAACCTACAAGTTCAAGCCGAAATACGAAAACTCATTTCAATAACAATTGCAACAACCCAAAAAAGGAAAATACCTCCAAGAGTAGAGCCCAATGGTGCTGGCATGTCCAGTCTTTTGCTAATTGCTTTGCAGCTGCAAGGGGGCGGCTGGGCAGGGGCCACGCCTCCACATGCCCCAAACTCCCATAGCTCATGACCCGTGACTTTGTTGCTGTTTCGGTTTCTGTTCCTGGACTAGGCCAGACAAAAGACATAAACCCCGTTACCGTTAGCTGCGTAATTTATGCAAATGACTTTGGCTAATTAGCAAAGCGCAGGAAAAAGCAAGAAATGGACATGGGCATGTGCCACCAGCCCCCCTAACGCCACTGACGGCTTCCATAATAATAATATTTGTTAAAAGATTATGATATGCAGGAAGGCACGATCGCATTCGGACGAATCGTGCCCATGGCGACGATTTTTGATTGCGCACCTGCCCGGCCATGATATGTGTGAAAATGCAGAATGCATCGCCGCGAACTTACATAATTGTTGTGATAACCCCGAACCCCGATCACAACAAAGGAAAGTATTAATTAAATTATTCAAATTTATTGAATATTCAGCTTTTGTCACACCATTTGAAACAAATTTGAATGGGCGATAACATTAGCATAGGCCCCTAAAACGTCAAATGGATGCAGGGAGGCTAGCTAAGATGGTGAGACTCTTGAAGTCAGAATTCAGTAAGATTAAAAGGGTTAAAATATATAGAGAATGGAACTATTTACATGAATAAATTATATATGCAGGAAAAACATATTGCTACTAATTGAAAATCATTGTCCAGCGAATGAAGTTCTCACACTAATTAATTCAAAGACCGTTTATAGAATCATTGGACAGTAACTGCTAATCACCCAAGACAGCTTAGGTAGACCCAAGTCGGTTAGCCACTCTATAAAATGCAAATGACGTCCACAAGTGACATGAAACTCCTAGACAGGATTTACCCCACCACTGGAAGAAAAAAAATCAAACAGCAGCCAGTAGGTATGCCGATTTTGAGCAAGATTAATGCACTAGGAAATGTCGCACGTCGCTTGACACACATTCAATTCATAAATAATTGCAATTAATTTAAAATATTTGCATTCGACTTACAGACACAGCGAACAAATTCCAAATGGGCCGCAAAAACACTGGGATGCCCTGGCTATTGTGCGATAATCGTGGCCAGATTAATTTTAAAGATGCCTCAGACACACAAATAAATCAAAACACAATTATGTCAAATTTGCAATCACAGACCATAAATTGAATTGAGTTTTTGCGCTGACATTAAGCAGATACGCGGCATTTGGCTTTTTCAATAATAAATTATATGCAAAACCGTGAATGGGGCTTTTAAAATATATTTATAAACACATACGAAGGAGTATCTTTCCTCGTCAATTGTGATTTTCTCTCGTTTTCGAGTGTTGTTGCGTTAGCCGCTTCCGTATGCCAGAACCGATTCGGTTTTCGAATTCAAAAATATATTTTCTGACGCGGCGGAGCTAACCATGAACCAAACCGATCGCTTAGAGTTCCCGAGACGAACTGAAAATCCCCAGTCCCCAGCCGAAACCGAAAGTCCAGTTAACGATCGCCGATCGTCGACGAGACCAGTGCAGCCACCTCGAGGTGCTCCAAAATCTCTATAAATGGTTCCGAGATATGCGGAAAATCAATGATTTATTAACTTATCAATAAATGGAAATATTTTCAATAATTTTTAGGTGTTTAAAGGACTTTGTCGAATGTTTCCTGAAGCATGTCTCAAAATTAATGTTAATTCAAATAAAAGATAAGTCATAGGAATGAATATTTTTCTTGTTTAAAAATTTTTAAATTTTAAAGATATTTTTGAAAATTTTTAAAAATATTAGTCAAATTTTATTTTATAAAATTTATATTATAAAATTATACCTAGGAATAAGATTACAAAATTTCTAAAGCTTTTTTCATGACCAAATATTTTTGTTCTTGAAATTAGTGTACATATTTTGAATAAAAAATCGAAACATGATACAATAAAATGATTCAATAGTACCGTAATAGTACTTGTGACTCGACAAGATTTTTTAGAAAATTGGATTGTACTACAAAAACTATAATTTAATGCTTATCGAAAGTATCAAGTTAAAAAGTTATTGAACTTTTATTCAAAACTGGCTACAACTACTAACTACAAACCTTCATACTAGCTGGCTACTGGCGATATATGTAGTTTTAAAATATTATAAAATGCAACAAATGTATTTATTAATTAATTAATTAAGTAAGAAATTTAGCTTTAAAGAGTCAAATGATCATCACTATCGGACCAGTTGAAGCCCATGTTCGGTGCACATTCGCTGGTTCGTTCATACAAAATTGGGAGAACGAGTTTGTTCGATGCAACTGATCGGCGGGACGATTCTTCAGGCGGAAGAATTCCAAGGTGGGCGGAAGAGCGGCTGTGGGGGAGTGGCTGGCTGGCATGCCCTCGGCTGGTCGTTGGCTGATCTTTTCTTCAATGCGTTACAGCTGTTTTGGTTACACGTTATATGTACACTGCGCCCCCGCTATATACTCCAGTGCCCTCAGCAGCTCTTCTCTTTTCTTAACCTTATCCAAACTATTCGGAGTTTGCGGTTTATGCTTTTTATGGTCTATGGTGTGTTTGTTGTTCCTGGTGTTACTGCTGCTGCTGCTTTTGTTGCTTCTTCTCCGGATGGTGGCAAGTTGTTAAGTTAAATATTTACCCGCTGCCGCCGGAGCAGGAGCCGGGGCAGCCAGTTTTAGTGCACGCCTCGCTGATCTTTCGCAGGGAGAATCCGAATCCGAATCCAAAAGCGAAGAACTCGTTTGCAGCCCTTCTGACCATATCGGGTGCTGGATCTGTCGCTGTCATCATAAGAGTGCTACTGTCAACTACACAATGCAAAACATGAGTTAATAAAATAGCTTTGATATTTTAAAGGAAGTTTTGCAAGATAATAATTATATTTGAATTTCATAACTATTTTAATTTTCTCCCAATTAGATTTGGTACCTATCCTTCTACATATTCTAATTAATTCAAATTTGATTAAAAAACAATAAACATAACCATTTGCCTGTCCTCTTTATGAAGTTATTTAGGTTGTCTCAAAAATATCTGATAAATTCATCTGAAACTGAAAAAAACAAATAGATTCTAATGATTTTTGGGCTAATCTGTCCCTAATCAAGCGATTCATAAAAACCATTATTTATTCACTAAATGACAGATTTAAACACACTTTTTTATAAAAAATATAAGTCCAGTTGATTCATCCTATTTTGAGATATAGGGATCTCGATAAACTTATATATATTTGCCAATAATTTTCACTTTTCCTAATATATTTAGATATTAAGTCAGGAAATTTATACAATTTTAAAGCTTTTTCTTTCTCATAAGCTAATTCTTTTTCCCTCAGTGCATTGCCATGTACTATTAGGTTTTTGCCACTGGAAACGCTGCCCACTGTCTTCTAAACGCGACTCTGAGCACATTGGACATGTCAAAGGGATTTGCTACTGCTCTGTGAAACGTCCTCCGACATTCTGCGGCCACTGGCCAGCACTCGGAATCCCATAAACTGGTTGCACATTCCCAGGCTGGCAGAATGGTCATAAATCGAATAATGTGCCAGCCATTGACAGTTCGCTTAGCTGTACAAAGGTTCAATCGGATATTTTTTGTTTTCATTTTCATTTCTTGGGTTTCCTCGCAGCGATGTATCACAATTTATTGGGCTATTAGTTGCCACTTGATTGGGGATCGCTGAGATCGTGGGGATCATGGGGTCCGTGGGGAACACCCACGCGGCGTCTCCAAATCGAATTCAAATAAGGCATAAAAGCTGATAACAAAGCCTGGAACCCCGCTCGGACAATTAACTGATAACAATTCATTAGCATTTCGTGTGGGTCGCCCATCGACATCGCCCGTCATCATCATTTTCATCATCATTAACATCGCGATCTGCTGCAGCTGTTCTGCATCAGAGTCTTTTCATTGAGTGTTTAGGTAATGACAGTCGTTTGATCGAAACTCCAAGCCCAAAATGATTCAGGTGGGTGTAGGCATGGAATTGATTTTTTCACAGACAATATGAAGCGATTTGATATAGTATTGATATTGAAATCATAAATAGTAAACCAACAAAAGTCAATAACTACCTAAGTAGATCATATTTAAATTAAGGAGATACTTTTAATAATATTCTAATACCTGTAAGATACTCTTGATTGTATCTATCTTGATATAAAAATTGTATTACCTGCATAGCTCTTAAAATATCTATAAAATTTGACTTTAACGATGGAAGTTAAATAAAAACTATATCAGCCATAAGTACAATTTTATGATATCAGTTAGTGAATTTATACTTTGTGAGTGAGTTTATACTTTTTATCGTATAATTTGAAATATTTCAACTCAAAAAACCAAAAACTGGCGTCATTTTGATGGCTATCTTTTGTGTGTCAGCACATTTGTTTGATTCTTGGCCAAAAAAACATCGTAACTTTTTGCAGGCCTTGTCTGACACGGCATTATCCATGGCTTGCATCTGGGTTTCTCGATTTGAATTGGGATATGGATTTCGGGCTCGGAATCGGAATCGGGTTGGGTCGCTTGACCGGCAGTCGTGCGCACGCGCTGTGCCTCAATTTGGGGCAATATGCAATGTCATGCGATGGGGCAAAGGGGCAACTGCGAGGAATTCGGCTTGCCGCATTCAGAGACATGGCCATAAATTCAATGCGAATGTGTCAAGCGTTTGGCAAATTTTTCCAACAAATTCACTGAAATGTTCTTTTGACACTGTCAGCACACAGCCCCCGCAAACGCCTGCCCCCCGGGCTCTCTCCATGGTTTTTCTTGCCATTCCCATAATTTATATGATCACGCTTTTCCGAGACTCGAGCCGAGACGCGACGAGAGTTGACGGAAGCGCACGAATTTGCCATTGCAATTGCGAATCGATAGACAAAGCGAAAATCATTGGAAAGCTGGCAAACTTGCAAACTTGAAATAGTCAAATGATGAGCCGGATCGATCAGCAACCTTGGGGCCTTATTAAGCGGATACTTCCAGGTTGTTAAGGATAAGCAGCTTCTGTTGATGAGCTATTGAATCAATTTAGCATTTTGATAATTAAACAGTCGCTGATGCATTGCCCATCATTTTTCTAGATAAGGCCTATGCTATCTGTCACATTTATTTTATACAATATTACAAGTAAACAAGCCTTCATTTTACACTCAATTTGAAAGGAATCACACGTACAGAGTCTATTTTAACACCAGTGGGAGGTGTGCTGGAAACCTTGACCCATACACATTTGTTGTTATCCAAATTTTCCTCCGGAAACGGAATCAAAATCCATCGATATGTATCCATTCGCATTCTGGAGGAGCGAGGTCAAGAAACATCATCCCGATCAGGTTTCGCCTATCTGGAAGGATTTGAACGCAACATTTGTAGCGTAAGATGTTTTAGAGGGACGTGGATCAGTAGGGTGCTTTAATTTTTTGTTGGTAGTGTCCTGAGCTGGAGCTGGCTCATCTATTCTTTGGCGGGTCTGGTCATCCTGGTGTGCGCATATTTTGCTTACTGCGAACGCTGTCGCAGAACGGAGACGGTGCGACGCCGACGGGTGATTCAGCGCGCCCAGGAGCGGTAAGTCAATTAATTTAAAAAATAATTCATTTAAAATATGCTAAAACTATGCTTGTCAGACCTCCACAAAAGCGACGCCCCAATGCTGCTTACCGGGATCATCAAATCTATCGCCACATAATTCTGAGTGTGGCAAAGTACATGAAGAACCCGGAGGGCATCCGTCCATTTATCGATCACATGGACCAGCTATATCCACTGCGACATCCACTGGCCGATCAGCAGCAGGTGGCTGAGCTCTCATTGAACGTGAATGATGCGGAACCGAGTGCTGGAGAGGATTGAGTTCAGAACTGCAAGCAAAATTTCTGTAGAATATGCCAACTTTTTGAAACACATTCTAAACGATCTAGAACCAATAAAGCTTTAAGGAAAAATTAAAATTTTACCAGTATCAAAAGCGTACTAATTAAATTTCCAATTAATATCACGCTATAAGTTACATTTCCTAGCTTCTACTTTCAGAAAACCGCAATGTTTAAATAGTGCCATGAAGACTCTATGGATCATACTCATTTTTGGTGAGTTTTGGAAGCTTAACTGAAAGCCAACTTCACATCTTTTTCAACCCATATCAAATATCATAGCAACCTCCATACGCGGAAGATTCCAGAATATGTGCAAAAAATCGGTTCCAGGCATTCATGATCCCCACTGCGGCCTCGGAACAAGATGTCATTTCAATGGCTTGAACAAGTGGGTCATCGCATTCGAGTCATGTAGGCGGAAGGAGCTCGGAGTCGAAGGTTGGATAAATCCTATTCAATCCAAATATAAAAACCCTAAAAGTTGAATTTATAAACAGGCTTTCTAAAGGTAAAACGTGGTCTGTGTCCCAAAGGCGACAAACCCCCGTGTCCAGGTCTTTCCAAAGGAACAAAAAAACCACAGTTATGGGGATAAGAACTATTATTATTTACAATTTGGCTTTCATAATGCCTCCTAGTAAAGTAAATGTAATCCAAATAAGTATACAGTTTTCAAATAATTAACCTAAATAACGTATGATTTACTATATTATGTGAAACAATATTTAATTAGAATATATATTAAATTATTAAATTTCTTAAGTATTCCACTCAAGGAACTGTATGTAATGACCGCATCCTTTTCAACGGAATCCCCTTTGTGTTTTTAAAAACTCTCCATAGTAGTAATATAGTACATATGTGACTAATAATAATAACAAACTTTGCAAAAGGTAATAAAGTTTTAAAATGAATTAATTTCCTTAATTTTGTTAAACGAATCCTATTTAAATTTCACAGCAAGAGAGACTGTTTATACACGAACTAGTCTCTTAGTTTAAAAGCTATTAATCTTTTCACATCTTATAATATTTTACGGAAAGCCGTAAGTCGGAAAAGCCGGAAGATGGAAGATTTTTAAAGATGGAAGCTTGGAACCTTTTAAAATTTTTTTTTTTGATTTAATAACGAAATTTTTTTAAGGATCGGCCCACTATATCCAATCCGAATGATATCTAATAATATAAACTGCGAGTCAACTGCAAGGGTATATCAATTGCGGCTCCCCCCAATATTTAGTTTTCCTTTTTTTTTTTGTGTTCACGATAGAAACTTAAACTCAAATATTATAGAAAAACAAAACATTCCAATCGCACTATGTGGACTCTTGGTATTATATTCATGATTGGTAAGTTTAAAAAAGTAAAATTGGGGACTACACTCATATCTCCTAACAACATAGCTACCTCCATATACGGAGAAAAATTCCAAAATAGGTGCAAAAGAACGGTTCCAGACATTCATGATCCCCACTGCGGCATGGGTTCAAATTGTCATTTTAATGGCTTCAATAAATGGGTCATCGGATTCGAGGCATGTAGGCGGAAGGAACTCGGAGTCGAAGGTTGGATAAATCCTATTCAATCCAAATGTAAAAACCCTAAAGTTAAATTTTTTGACAGGCTTTCTAAAGGTAATACGTGGTCTGTGTCCCAAAGGCGACAAACCCCCCTGTCCAGGTGTTTCCAAACAAACAAAAAAACTCCAGTTATGGGGATAAGAACTATTATTATTTTCAATTTTGCTTTCAAAATGTCACATAGTAAAGTAAATGTAATCTAAATAAATATACAGTTTTCAAATAATTTTCCCAATTAACTTCTAATTTACTATATTATGTGAAACAATATTTAAATAGAATATATATTAAATTATTAAATTTCTTAAATATTCCACTCAAGGAACTGTATGTAATGTCCGCATCCTTTTCTATGGGATCCCCATTGTGTTTTTAAAAACTCTCCAAGTAGTAATATAGCACATATGTGACTAACAACAATAAGAAACTTTGCAAAAATTAATAAAGTTTTAAAATGAATTAATTTCCTTAATTTTGTTAAACGAAACTTATTTAAATTTCACAGCAATTGATTAAAAGTGTGCAACCCAGTGAAGGGACATCGCCGATATGTATATACACTCTATAAAGTATATATATTCTTGATCAGAATGTCCGTCTGACTGTCTGTAATTTTTTACACGAACTGGTCTCTTAGTTTAATCAAACTATCAAACTTTGCACACATTCGACTTGTAATTCTCTGCACGCAGTTTATGAGTAGGATAGATCGGAAGATGGAAGCTTGGGACCTTTTTAAATTTTTTTTTTTTTGTTTGATTTAATAACGAAATTCTTTTAAGGATCGGCCTTCTATATCCAATCCGAATTATCTCTAATAACATTAACTGCGAGTCAACTGCAAGGGTATAGCAATTGCGGCTCCCCCCAAAGTTAGCTTTCCTTTCTTGTTGTTTTCAGGATAGAAACTAAAACTCTACCCGACCCGTGCCTAGGTCTTTTTAAAAAACGAAAAGGATGGATGGAAGGAAAAATACTACAAGTTTAAGAATAATTACTTACAATTTTATTTTACTTATTGCCAACTAGTAAGCTAAATATAATCCAAATAAAATGTTTCTTTCCCAATTAATTTCTTACTTATTAAATTCTGTGAAAAATATTTAATGAAATGTAATATTAAAATTATTGAATTTCAAAGATTTAAATAACTAAAAATAATAATAATCTCGTGTCAAATGAATAAAGTTTTAGAGAAAATTAATTTCCGTAATTTTATTAAACGAATCCCATTTAAATTTCACAGCAATTTTACGAAATAAAGTATAAGCTCCAATCTTATAGAAAACAAAACATTCGAATGGCGCTATGTGGACTCTTGGCATTATATTCGTGATTGGTGAGTGTGAGAAGCTAAATTGAGGACTTAATTCATATCCGTTAGCATCATAGCTATCTCCATATCCGAAGTGATATCGACAACTAAATGTAACAAGACGGTTCCAAGCGTTCAAGATCCCCACTGCGGCCACGGTAGCAAATGTCACTTTAACGGCTTCAATAAGTGGGTCACCGAATTCGAGTCATGCAGGCGAAAGGAACTAGGACTCCCAGGTTGGGAAAGTTCAATTAAAAATGTTTAAATTCCGTTAAACTTTAATTTATTAACAGACTTTATAAAGATACAACGCGGACTGTGTCCCAAAGGCGGCATACCACCCTGCCATAGTGTTGGCGAAAAAAATCCTGTAAAGAAGGGATAAAATTTATTTTAATAGAACTAAGCATATAGATTAGAGCTATGCTTTATAATACCACCAAAATAAAATGAATTTCGAGTTTTGTTTTAAGTCTATTGAACATTATAATTGAAGTAATACATAACACTACTGCACTACTGAAACGGACATTTCCGCTCACCATCATTTAAAAATGCCATATTGAGATCCTCATGTTGTCTTTGGAGACTCTAGCTAGAAAAATATGGCATAAAGAACTTGATGGAAATTAATGAAGATTTAGAAAAGAATTTATTTTCTTAATATTATTAAACGAATCTAATTTAAATTTCACAGAAATTTGTGCTTTTTACGCTATAAACTAAAAAGTTGAGTGAAAAGATTTCACAGAAAAACAAATCATCCGAAAAGCGCTATGTGGACCCAAGGTATTATTATATTAATGATTGGTGAGTTTGAGAAGCTAAATTAAGGACTAAACTCATATCTCGAAGCATCATAGCTATATCCTCATCCGCACAAAGGGTATCTAGGTGCAAAGCAATCATTCCAAAAATTCTAGATCCCCATTGCGGCTTTGGCACCAACTGTAACCTTAATGGCCTTAATAAGTGGGTCATCGGATTCGAGTCATGTAGGCGAAAGGAACTCAAAATCTCAGGTTTGATAAGTGCAGTTGGAAATATTAAAAACTTCAAATGTGCATTTTTTTTTGCAGACTTCACAAGAGTAGGGCGTGGAATGTGTCCCAGAGGCGACAAGCCACTGTGCCCGAAAATTCTAAAAGCTAATTAAATAATGAAATATATTACTTTTATAAAAATATAATTTACTTTATTTGAATTAAATAGACTAAGCTGTTTTAACAATTGGTGAGGTAAATAAAAGTTTAAGTTTCTTTAAGTGGATCAAATTGATTTAATATAAAATCCAATTGGGGTCGGTATATTAATGCTTAAATTTCATTTAATTTCAGTCACGGTTTTCAAAGTCCCCTATTCTACTCAATGCAATGCTACTCAGTTTCATTTTCTCAAAGCCCTCATTTGAACTACGTAATGGAAATATTTAAGATTTTAATTTTTATTGGTAAATTATAAGATTATTTTATTTAAATTGTAGTTTATTGTCTTGTTTGAGTAGTTTTCACCTTTCTGGGAGTGAAGAGCAAGTGCCCAACTACATTTCCTGACACGAAGGATCCCCATTGCGGCTTCGGAAAAAATTGCAATTCTGACGGAGTGAATAAGCCGGCAATAGAGGCCCTAGAATGTCTCATGAAAGAAGCAGGAAAACAACGTAATTACACATTATTCAAAATGCTTAATGCTTTTTAAAAACAACTTAATAAATTACAGCATTTTTGAAAATAGTTAAAGGACCATGCCCTCAAGGTGGTAAGCCACAGTGCCCATACAATTTGATTGTCAATAAAAATAGAAAATAATGTAGCTAATATATTAATAGCTTTAATGTTTACGCATTAAAAATAAAATTTAGCAACGCTTAAATTTAAAAACATCTGCTTAAAACAAGTTCAAATATGACGATCAGAAATGTAAGTATAGTTATTGAATAAGAATTGATAAGAGTAAGAATGAAATTTGAAACTTTTTAAATGATTTCTAACTAGTTTAAAGCGAATTTTTGATAGCAAGCTTCTTAGCTTCTGAGATTGCGTATACGCCATGCTGACCATAAATTGTTGAAGAGTATTGAAATATACTTGTTTTGCTAGCATCACAGGAGCCATTTTTGAACATAACTGATCTAGGTGCAAGGCAAACAATTGGGGAAATAAAAAAACTTTTAAGTTTTGAAAAGTGTATCAAATTGATTCAATAATAATCTTAAATTCGGGTAACTTAAGTATACACTTCATTAAATTTCTGTTAAAACATATATTTCGTTCGCGGGTTCATAAAGATTCCAAATCAACTCAAGGAACTTCATTTCCTCGAGGTCCCTTTTTGAAAGGAGTTATGCATATGAAAATCGTTAAGCTTATAATCTGTATCGGTACGTTGTTTTTTCGTGTAGCTTTAACATTTCTAGGAGTCAGGAGTAAGAGCACGTCCCAATTACGATTCCTGCCACTAAAGTTAAAGATAAGAATTTATAAAACAAAGTTCAAGTTTTATAAAAACGTGTGCCTTTGCTTCTGAAATTGAGTATACGACCTGTTGGCCATTTTAGTTAAAGAACATAAAAATATACATATTTTGAAAAATTTTAGATCATTTTTGAATTGAATTGATTAAAATTACAGGAATTAAGAATATCCACAAATATACTACACGGTGATACGATTAATTAAATAAAAAATACTTAAAATTGTTTTTAAAACACTAAAAAAGAAAATTTATAAAATACAATTCTTTTAAATAATAGTTTTATAAAAGTTGTTACATTAACATTAATTAGAAGCATACAATCTTCATAAATTCAAATATTAAAAACACAACTTAAGTTGTGTTAAAAGAGAATATGGTTCCTTCTGAGATTGCGTATACGTCCTGTTAACCATTTCATAATTAAAAACTGAATCGAACTATTTTTTCTTGGCTTTCCAAACTGACTAGGGATTTGCTTAAGGGCTGACCAAGTTTGAAGTGACTTATAATAATTCTAACATATTAAAAATCAAACATTTAGAATTAAAAAATTCTGACTGCGAGCAGCGGTACATGCGCAGTGCGCAGATAGTCATTGATGGCGGCGCCTAAAAATATGCAGTGCTATTTTTACCTGCCGCGATTATAAACAAACGCCATGTGCGTTAGAGAGCTTTCAGCTGGCTGGAAAGCTTAGCGTGAAAGTAGGCGAAAGCTCTTGCTCTCCGCCGGAAACAGCCTTTCCATCTCTTAGCCGCCTCTCTTATCCCTTCCAGCTGACGGTGGCCGCCATTCTCTTGGCCGATTCCTCGGGGCGAAGACGGCTCGATGGCCTGCGTTTGGTTGCGAAAAGCGCCTCTCTTGGCGGAAACAGCCTTTCCAGCTCTTACCCGTCTCTCTTAGCCCTTCCAGCGGAAAGTGGTCGAGTTTTTCTTGGCCAAGTTCTCGGGGCGTTCCACTGTTGCCAGTTAGACAGCGAGCGCGTCGCACCTACGCACGCAACGAAAAGTTTGATAGATTCAGCGGCAGCAGCGCGTTCAGTGGTTGTTGTTGTTGGAAACGGTGGAAACACACCCACACAAACACAGTCACACACCCGCATCCCATTCAAACACACACCCATACATTGAGAAACACACGCGGCCAGCAAACACAATTTTCCGCTGGCCAAGGAAAAAAGTTTGTTCAACCTTTTTGTTTCATTTCGGCTTCAATTAAAAAAGAACCATTTCTGAGATATTGGCCAACTCAGATAGAAGAGTGCTTTCAATTAAACCGTGCATATTATGGGGCTAGACACTAATTGAAAAATCAAGGCACACACCTGCGCACATGTCTGTGAGTGAGAGTGTCCTGCTGCCTGTTGTGTATCTGTGTGAGTGCGCCTGCCGATGTATGTGTGTTGAAGGCTGTAGCAGAAGCAGAGGCAGCAGCAGCCACGGAAAAGCCAACAAGTAAACCGAGAAATAAAAGTTGCATGTGTCCCGAAAATTTTTCGTCAGGCTAATGAAAACATTGGAAAATCGTCAGCTCAGTGTCGGTGAGCTCTCGTGTATGCGGAAAGCCATGAAAATTGTTTAGCCAACAAAAGTTGAAAACAAACTGGCTGTAAATCAAGAAAATGTCTCATAGCCGCCTAATTCCCCTTCAAAATTATCTTATCAAAGTCAACAAATAATTTACCTTTAGTAATTATCATAAATGCATGTATTAAAATATTATTTGATCGATTTATTAGCCACAAGTAGTGAAGACAGTCGGGGCGGCAAACTTTTGGCGGATATGTATCTAAGCCCAGTCGAACCCACATTTATCTAGATATTTTGAACCTCTTGCCTGTTGCAGCCGAGGGAGGACAAGCAAACAAAGTGATAAAGACAAAGTGTTCATGATAAAATGCAAAAACAAATATATTCTTAAATATACAAACGCTAAAGGTACTAAATAATCTAAAGATCAACTGGAAATCCGAGCAATGTCACGGCACCTGCCCCGAAACAAGGATGTCCCGTCTAAGGTGAGTTCGCTTTAATATTTGGAGCATCAAGTCGAGCTTTGCTCCGGACGCATCCTACCTCAACATGAAAAAATATGGGAAGAATCAGGGAGCATAGGCGAAGAGCGAATCAAAACATAAACAACCCCAAAAAGAGCGAAACACAAGAAATACAATATACAAGCTTAAAGGGAAAGTCAGGCGGTGCACTGAGAGAAATTTTGGAAAAAAGGGGGTTTGGAAAAAGTTGGTATAAAGGAAGGGTTTCTAAGAGTTTTTATAACTAATTTTATAGAGTTTAGTTTATTAACTAATAATAATATTAACTAATAATATTAGATATAAGATATAGCACCTTACTTAGGCAATTTAGCTACATTTATTAGAAACCTTTCAAAACTATTTTCCAAAAGCTTATGAATATTTAAAAATATTGAAGTTAATCATGAATAAAATGAATAAATGAATAATAGATATATGTATAAGCTACACTTTTATGAATATTTAGAAAGATTTTATAAATATGTTTTTTAATACCATAAAATTTATTTTATTGCATCCAAAAAACAATTAATAAAAATTATTCTTTTAAGAAACATTATTTCTTTCTGTGCACTTTTCGCCACTCTTCACTAAACGGCAATGTCGAGCTGCTCTTCTCTTCTCCTCTATTCGCTGCTGATGTAGAGATACGAAAATAGGCAAGTCGAGAAAAAATCAACGAATTTGGTTTGAAAAGCTCAATGCAAAGAACGCCAGCAGCCTCGGGGGATTAGCCAAAGCCAAAGACTTTGCGCAAATACTGAAAAGCTCGAGCTCAGCGCATCATTTTCCACGCAAATTTCGTTTGCGAAAATTTCAATTTATGTGCGGCATACAGGATTTGCAGGATATGTGCTGCCTGTCGCCTGCACACATGCATACATCAGCCGCGATTATGTGCTCGTATCTCGGTCACACGTTACACGCTCTCCTACTTTTTTGTTTATTTTTCTCCTCGTTTATTGACTTGGCCATTTTATAGGCAATTTGTCTTTTGGCTGGCATCGATAACTTCTGCCATGTGTCATAAAATTGCGCGCCAAGCGACGAGCGCGTATCCCCGCTCTTATCCTTATCGGCCAGGACCGGGCTCAGGCATGGACGCCAAGTTGTTTATTTTGTCGTAAATTTGCCTTCAAGGCCACGACGACACCCCCAAAGACCTATCCTTTGCACATGGACATTATATCGATCACACAATGGGAAATTTCACACGTTGTCCCACAGGGCCACCAAAGTGGTAGGTGTAGGGCTCCCGATTGCGACTTAATTATACTATTACTATACTATACCATACTATAATGAGAAATAATATTTTAAGAGGATAGGATACCTTTTTACAAAGAAGTTTTTGAATTAGTTTACCATTTCATTTCTTAGAAATCGTTTCTATTTAATTATATAAAAGATATATTGGCATTATACCTTTTTTTATACCTTAGTCTATAGCCATAAGTTATGAAAATTGTTTCTCCATACTTTTTTTTAGCAACTGCCCATTGTGAAATGGAAAACCTGGCCTTAACAGTTGCGTTCCACGGCGCTCGGCTTTAACTACGGTCGCTGCAATTGGCAACTTCAAGGTCGTTGCCGTCCGTTGCGGCGCTTGGCCCTTTGCATAATTAAGGGTCCCTCTTGGAACGCCACCCTTTCTTAGCCACTCGCTCGCAATGCCTTCTAGTGGCTTTTGTTCTTTCTGCACTGCCTCTGAATAATGCAATTGACGCCGGCGTGTGGGCGCTGACACAGTTGCCATTTTTCACACATGACCGAGCGGCCAATCCGACGAGCAACATGCCACATTCAGCCCATGTCCGGCAGAGTGGCGCAGATTTCATTGCATACTCCAAGGCTGCCCGTGGCCGCAGTCTAATTTACATGCCAAATGACGCTGTTCTCGCCAGCCGCCTTACAGTTATGGCCCGTGACGTATAATTGCTTTCCATCCTTTCCTTTCGCCTTTCTTTCAGTGGCGCTTTTGTGTTTCGGGACACGTATTCAATTAGTCCGATAAAAAAAAACAAAACGTTGCAGCTGCTGTTGGCCACACATTTGCATTCAAGACAGTTACTTGAGTGTGTGCGAGTGTGCACTGAGAAGAACAAGTAGTGCATTAAGGGCTAAGAATAATAAATCAACTAATATATTTTGTATTTATTATTTATTTGTATTTATTTTTGAAATTGATGGCTTATAATCCCATGAATTTATTAAATAGGCATACATATATGTTTCTGAGTGTAGCATCAAGTCGATTAAAAATTAATATAAAAAAAGAATAGAAAAGAATCGAAAATGCACAATTTGAAGACTTATTTCATGTAGCTTTTATTTGGCCTATAAAATTTTTGTTGTTTTAAAAACACCTTATTTTATTAAATATTTTAAAGCAGTGGTGTGCACTCCTCAAGTGTTATTGAAAATATCAACATCTTAACAATTAATTTTATATCGCTTCTTTAAAAATCTTCTCAAAAAATTTAACACTTCAAAATATTCATAAAATCATATCGTTGTTGATTTATGACCACAACGCGCTCAGCATTTCGCAAATGATGCTTAGTTTTTGCGGCATTAACGAAAGAAATTCGGAAAAGTAAAGATAAAATGTTTCTGGTGTCTGTGACAAAAAAAAAAAACAAGCAAAAAAGTCGAGACAAACAAAAAGCGTTGCTATAATTAAATGTCTCAAAAAACAACAAATTTTAATGTACGTATATTTGAACAAAAAGCTATGACAACTAATCAATACTCTAACAAACTAATGCTCTAAATTTAATTAACACTAGAGAAAGTTTAACGATACAATATATTTGAACAAGAAATATTTATTATAAATATTTGCCTTGAAAAAACTATTATATACTCAAACTCTTCAATCAATCAAAAGAACCCCACATAGTTTTCCCTTGAAGAGAAAAACAGAACTTAGCCAAATGAATCGAAAACATTGTGGCCAAAACGGCCAAGAAAAACAAAACAAGCATTTGGTCGATGGTCGATGACCAGCCTAAATGGACACACCCACTCCCACCAGCCCTATTTTCCGCTCATCCCCCAGCCCACTTTCCCAGCCCATTTTCCGTCCATAATTCTTTTCATATCCTTCACGCAACCACAAATCGCAACCTTCTGTTTGGACTGCGTTGTTTTCCTTTTCGTTCGGGCCATCGTCTAATTAGTTGTGGGCTGTGTCCGCCTTGATTTATATGCTTATGATGGGCGTGGCCAGTGGGGCTAGTGCCAACTAATTGTCGCCATTGAGCGGGCAGGTCCTTTCCGCACACTGGACTACCCCCCCGCGGGTAGTGTTCCCAGCAAAAAGTATCCATTGCCAGCAGATGCGGACTCGGATGCAGATACATCCCAGTCACGGATACATCGTTAAGTAGTGCGCTTTTGTGCAGCTGCAGCGGACAAATTGCTCAAATGTCACCCAGTCCTTGTGGCCGCCATCTCAATCCCAACCAGACTTGGCAGCTCTTTCAGCGTCAGTTTGCACATTCAGCCAATAAATTGCAAATGAAATACTAGTAACAAGGCAACGGATATGCTTGTACAGAGATAAAAAGAAGGTGTTGGTACAGGAATTTATTATCTTTGAAATATTTATGAATCTACTAAATATTTATTTATCTATAACTCCACTAAGTAATGAAATTCAACGATTAAAATCAGTTAATTTATTAGTATATGTACATTTTCATATAAGGTAAAGTAAAGTACAACTTTTTGAAGGATATGTTTTATTTTTTATATGAAAATAAATCTTTCTACCTAAAAATACTTAAAACTAATAATAGCTACCTACCTGGCTAGGTCTTACAAGATAGGACTATATATGCGTTAAATTACCTTCCAATTACAAAAATTAGGAAGGTAGCCACGAAAACATATATGAGTTCTATATGAGTTCAACTATAGATACATTTCTTGTCCACTTCCCGCTGATTTGATCAATAAACTCTTCAAGCGCCATACCTTACTACAAGATATTATGATCTATTACAGATATAGTCACAACTCTATAATAACTTCAAAATACATTTAATAAGAAAATGTTTATAGGCCACTATTTCCCTCAGTGCATGCTTCAAAACCGCCGCGTCATATCCTCATAAACTCCCCCCCGATTTGCCATTGGCCTTATCCCTATTTCCCTTTGCTTATCAATCAGACAGCGAATAACAGCAACAAATAAACAAGTTGCAAGCATTTAAAGCGTGGCAACAACAAACACTGAGAAGCCACCGTCAGCAGTGGCAGTGGCAGCGTGGCACTGCGGATGACAAATTGATGCATTGCCGTATTGATTGCCCGACTTTGCCGCTGCCTTGGCTGAATGTCAAGTCTCAGCATTGAAACGAATTCCGTGTTGTTGCTGGCGCTGTTTTTTATTGATCGATTGTTCGGTATTTGATTGTGTTTGTGCAAGTGTGAGTGGGTATTTGTGGGGGCTTATAAGTATGTGGGGGGCGGAGAGCCGGTATCAGGGGCCAATACAATTGTCCTTAGTGCCGCCGAGTGCCGCAAGTCTTATTTATTACGCATACGTCACGTTGCCTCAGGAAGGGCAGACCCATGACTGTGACCTTTCCGATTCTGCTGGTATTTGCAGAAAACCCCTTGAAAGCCCCAAAACTCGCTTTCGTACACTTTCACTTTTCACAGCTCCTTCCAAGGGGGAAATCAGAATTAGCGAAGCATCCATGCGATGACAAAAATCCAGAGGGGAATAAAACAATATAAAACTAAACACGCGCGCGTCGCCAAGTCGCTGTTTGCCCTTGGTAGCTCCACTTTTTCATTTCTCCGTCCCCGTTTCCCTTTCCGCCTCTGCCACGCCCCCAATGCCTCTATAACCAATGCGACGCCCTCGCAACGCAAAATTGGCCCAAATAAAAGCATTGCGTATACGACATGTGGTACGGCATTTCACAATGCGGTTTATGGCCATAACAGCGGGTAGCACGTGAATTTAAGTTGGCCCAATCACGCACCCCCCGCCGGCATTTCATTTCAGGACGAAAAAATATTCAGCACATTTCATAGGGAAATTGGTATTTTTTATAGCCTTCATCCTTCGGCGAAGCTATTATTAGGGCCTTGCCATTACGACATTGCCGAGTTTGTTTGGAGATTGCAATCATTGGTTAGATTTTGGTTTTAAATTGGCTATAGAAGTCGGGTCTAGATTAGCATTAGAAATTATTAGATATTCTTCATCATAAATGACTTATACCCACTTAAAAATATCCTTTTTGGAGAAACTGTTGCTTTTGAGAAAAAGTTAGCAAGTTTGGCGCTTTAATTGCATTTTCCTGCAGGCATTTTTTGGCATTTCGGTTGACAAAAGTTTTGCGGCCAAAAGTTTGGAAGCAACAGGCTGCAGGGCACACTGCAAAGTCCTTAAGCCACCGAGTGACAGGAGCTGCCAAGTCTCCAGGTCCCAGGATCCCCAATGCCCCGGCCCGCCTGCAGGGCCCACAGATTTTAGCCATATGCGACATTTGACATGCGTAAGCATAAATTATGCATTCGCCCTCCGAGATGCACAAGCAGGTGGCAAACGTAAACAAGACAAATGGAATGGCTGGCAAACATAAAACACCAGCCAAGGTGAGGTCATGCTTATGTAAAGACGCCGCCACGTGGAAGGCGACGATGACGATGACGTGGCGCCCACCCGCAGCAGCCTTGCTCCAGCCTCCATCCGCCTGCCCTCTTGTCCTGCCAACAGCTAACGTCATCAAATGAGTATCCTTCTCGGTTCTGCTACTCAGCCTGCAGCTCGCCTTGGCCTTTGTTGCGGTGTTTCGCAATTTGTTTTAAACTCGTACCCAGCCAAAAGTTTATTTATAGCGCACCGAAAGCTTTTCTTGTGCCCCCAACCACTGCACTTGCCACCCTGCCACCCTACCTGGCATTTAAATACGAGTTTACGGCTGTATTCCGTGGGAAACTCTGTGACATATTCATTGGGTTTTCCCATTTTATTGCCTTTCTGTTGTGGTAGGAGCTTCTTTTTGTTTTCCAAGTTGGGAAAAACATGCTTGGATTACATATTTTATGGGTTCTAAGGCTGCAGGATCTACAAAGCGAGAAATAGGCCAGCAAAAAGTTTGGTTTCAACATTTAGTTGAAGAGGAACTTTAAGAGATTTCATAAAAAGTTGCTAGACTAGTACTGCTAGTATTATAGCCTTCTAGAATAATTTCTAAAATATAAATATGTTTAGAAGACCAAACTCAACACTTAAATATTAATATTAAAAGGGTTCCAGGTTTTTAGATTAAAACTTAAGGATCATTTATAGGATAAGGATTCTTCCCATTCTCGCCAACTTTATCCAGCCGACCGGAACACACTCCATACCACTTTTTCATGCTTTTTTTAAACGCAGCCATAATGAGCCGCCTGGCGTCCCCGTGGCAATCAAAATCTCATCAGCTTGTTAGCAGAGCTCCTCTCCTTTCTTCCCCGAAACGAAAAAACAATGAAAATATTTACATAATTAATCAGAGGACTGCGCTTATTGATTATCTTTTCGGAGAGAGGCCGAGAAAAGGGGGTTCACTGAACCCATTTCTCATGTCCGGGCCACTCATTATGAGTGGAGCTTTGGCTCCGGCGCCGGCTCCGGCTAAGTTGGCAGCAATAACAGTTATTTGCCGTAATTGCAGCCCGGACAACGGTACTCGAGTTTATTTGGATTGGTCGTTGTAGGCGGGAAGTCATTTCCACAAACGATGTTCCGCGCCAGCCATCAGCAGCTGCAGCGGCTTACGTAATGATTGACAATCAGGTGATGGAGCTGGTGTGGTCAAAGGGTTTCGCACTGAATGGCTGGATGGGCAGACTAATGCAATACATTGATATTTATCACCTGGCCAGTGAGTGACTGTCTGGCCCGAAGCGTTACCCAGTTATCGTTAATTAAATTACTAAGTCGAGCGTATTCTAGCGGGGAAGATGGCGCAAATGACAGACTTGTTAGCCCGCCCCGCCCACTGAATCCTCCCGCTTTTAGTGTGCAGAGCAGCCGACCCCCGCTGCCGTCTAATGGCATTTGATAATGGTGTTTGTATTTGTGTTTGTGTCTGCGTGGAAAATGGCACGATGACGCAGTAAATGATGCTGATGGATGTGGATACTACAGTGAGTAAGAGGTTCCCATTAGGGGTTGCTAGAAGGGGTCCCTTTATTTCGGTCCTATAGGAGTTTAAAATGTAAAAGTAAATAATTTCAATTAAATAATTAAATCTAGGTTGTACAAAATGAATTTTTAAAAATCGAAAATACATATAAGATTGTATAAAAATAAGTATAATTAATATTAATTCTTAAAATCATCATATTAGATTGCCAAAAAAACACCAATGTGTGAAGTAATTAATTAAGTCTTGAATCAAAAGGCTTAGCTGGCACCCCTTCTCAGTGCCAGTCCTATTAATACAGCAGCGAGTGGGCTTGATCGATGGTACTGGTCCATAAATAGCGCCCAAATGGGAGAGGAGACGTGGACGACGGGGACCCTTGAGATTTTTAACAGTTCCAGGCCCTCGAGAGGCGAACGCAGTTTGAGCAGCAGAAAGTGACAGCTATGGCTCTCAAACTGTGTCAAGTGGCACGGCAAAGTGGGTCATTGCAGGCAGGGAATGTGGGTGAGTGGGGTGGTAGGCGGGGTGGAACATACAGCCGGCAAGTGACGGGCCCAGGATAAGCACGCTTATGTAAAGCGTTTGTGCAGCTAAAAGGCTTTTTCCGCCAGCTGCCGCATGTGGGATAATTTATTGATTGGCTCAAGATGGGAAATTGTGTAAACTATTTATAGAGCGCAGAAGGCATTCAATTGTTCCCTTTGTCCTTGCAGATGCGCACAATTAGCTTAAACTGACAGCAGGACAGCGGCAGTGAACACGGGAATGGATATGGAAATGGAAATGGAAAGGACGAAGACCTGCTGCAGCAACAACAGCTAGAATTTACAAGCAAAAGGATAATCACAAACACCAAGCAGCGAACACACAACCAAACAAAAGACACCAACCGACAAACCAAAATACCCAACTACAGAAACTATAAACGAAATATTTTAAAAACTTAATGTAGCACAACAGAAGCCTTACAAAACAACAAACAATTTGTGCTGTGCTTTAATTATAGTCAGGACTAAAAGAAACCCCAACAGCCCCAACAAGAAAAACCAAAAAAAAAGGAAAATCTAGAAGTCGTGTAATTATTAAATATTAAATAATAATAATCATTATTCTTCCATTTGAGAGTTTGAAATGTGTACATTTTTAAATCCATATTTAAACTAATAGAAAAATATTAACACTAAAAATATATATACAGAGCAAATAACTTGTAATCGTTCGATAAACAATTCATTAGCGTTGTGAAATTAAATAAAATCAAGAAGAAAACTCAAGAACCCGGTTAACGATCTAACTTGAAACCAATTGTACGCAATTAGTAGATTTAAAACATAACGATTTTAATCCAAATTTTAAAAACGAGCTTCAAACAAACGCAAGGCCGCGCACATTATCCTTAACCTTAACCACGGCTGCAGGAGTGGGTTTATACAATCAAGTCGCCCACACGGCGTCGCCAAAAAACCCTTGGCTCAGCGCCAGGAAGTAGGCAGCACAAAATTTATACAAATTCGGCGCCAGCAGGAGAAATAGAAAGGAATACAAAAAAATACAAAAAGAATAAAAAAGTGAAAGCAGCGCCAAGGACTCCGACGACCTTCGCATGTGCAAGCGTCGTTGCACAATAAAGGACGCCACTCTTAAACACACACTAACACCTGGAAATACCCACACTAGCACACCGAGACACACTCCAACACACAGTCACCCCGGGCACACACACACACACCAACACAGGACAATTGCATGGGCGGCCGCCATGACCGGAAGTGAAGTACGGTCACGTCCACGTCCACTGGCCTTTGCATAACAATCAGCCCGCGAAGGAGCCGTGTAAAAGGAGGAAAGGACGACGAGGATCCGCCGCGTCACAAGCCGGAGAAGGACAATAGCAAGCACTTGCCCAGGAGCGCCACTTTCACCTGCTGCGGGCCGCAAAAATGCAGGAAATGAGCTACCTACAGGATAATTCCAAGCTGGAGGCCCTCACCAAGGCGGTGCTCATCTCCATACTGGGCGTGGCCATAGTCCTGTCCAATCTCCTTATCATCGCCACCTATGCCAACTTCAAGGGTAGGTAGATTATTTTGGAATGACAGATTCTACGGCTTAAAGGTTCTATTACAGGCGATTAGGTTTGATTAATGATTATTATCTATTTTTTAAAAAATATAATATAAATATCTTGAATATTTTAAACTAAAGATATTAGGGATATAATAATATTTAAACAATAATGGTAGAAGCCCCTGAAATACTTCATTTAAGGCATGTTGTTAATATTTTTAAGCTCATTATTTTCGACTTAGATTAGGGAATTGTCATAGAAAAAGATCTATTAGTTTCTAAAAAGTCTATTACTGACAAAATATTTAATCATAGCTCAAAAAATTTATTAAATATTAAAAAATATATACAATATACATTCAGTTAATATTTATTTTTTCTTAATAGTTTATGGATATATTTATTAATATTTTCATTTTCTGATTATTTTTCAATTGAAAATTCATAATTTTTGGACCTTGTGTCATAAAATCATAAAACTACTTCCGCATGATAAATGAAACCAATTATTAGCACAGAACCAAATTAGAAGTGTCCTTTCTTCAACTGGGTAAGAAATAGATTAATATTCCTTTTCTCATAGGTCCCACAGAGGTGATAAACTACTACCTACTATCCCTGGCCATAGCCGATCTCCTGTGCGGACTGCTGGTTGTGCCCTTCTCCGTGTACCCCGCCCTCACCGGAGAATGGATGTACGGCGACATAGTGTGCCGCTTTACGGGCTACTTGGAGGTGACCCTGTGGGCGGTTTCCGTGTACACCTTCATGTGGATCTCGGTGGATCGGTATCTGGCAGTGAGGAAGCCACTGCGCTACGAGACAGTGCAGACAAAGACGCGGTATGGTTGAGATCTATACACTTTTTGATGCCCATGTTATATAATTTCTTTGAAACTCATTTAGGTGCCAATGCTGGATGGTGTTCACCTGGATATCCGCCGCCCTGCTGTGCTGCCCACCCATCCTGGGCTATTCGAAACCGATCGAGAACAATGTGACGCACATCTGCATGCTCGACTGGGGAAACATGGCGGCATATAGCGCCACATTGGCGATTTTAGTGTTAGGTCCCAGCCTCATTTCGATCGTACACAACTACGGCTACATCTTTGTTATGATGCGTAAGATTAGGTCCGGCGAGCCAATACACGATAAAGAATATGCAACTGCTCTGGCTGAAAATTTATCGAACCCTAGTCATATGATGTCATTCGCATTAGTCTTTGCATTCTGGGTGTCCTGGCTGCCATGGATCTCGTTGCGTCTGTATGAGGTGGTCACGGGCGACGTTATACAAAGTACTCTTATCAATTTCGCCGTCGTCTGGATCGGCATATTGAATTCGTTTTGGAAAATTCTAATCATGACCAGTATGTCGCCGCAATTCCGTATCGCTTTGAGAGTATTTTGCTTAACAATTTGCTGTAAGACTAAGGGCCGTTTGCAAGCAGAGCTAATCGGGTTGGACCCAGATGACTAGAGTTAGATTTAGATTTTCACAATCCCTTAAATCCATATATCCTCCAGCCCGCTAAAACCGTAAACCAAAATCCGATATCCTTAGTCCTCAATCCCAAATCCAATCAAATTCAAATTCCTGCAAGTAAAAATTGGTTGTAATCGCATTGAGCCATCTCTTGAACTCTCTCTCTCTATTAACTAAACACTTACTTGCCTGTTGCCATATAGTTGCATATTTACGGCCCGTTTGGCACTACGCGGCATGCCAATGAAAGCACCACCACAAATACGTATACAACCACCCAACCACCATACAGCAACATACAGCGTATTACAGCAACAACACAGCCACACAGACAAGTTGAAAGACATATTCATATTTCTAGACCGTAAGACCGTAAGCTAAGCTAAGAGTTTTTAGCGTATCCAATTATGATTGATTGATTGAATTGAATTGAATTGAATTGATTGACGATTGATTATTATTGTGTATTTATGAGCTTATCACATATTATATAATATATACTTGTACTTAAATCTAGCTATATAGTTTAGCAGCGACAATTCTAGACAAAAACAAAAACGACAAAAACCAGAACTACAGCAAATCCCGCAGCCTTCAGCTGCATTTCCGTTTCCGGTTTACAGTTCAAACTTGCTAGCAGAAATCATAAGCCACTCAGCTAAGTAACTCAAAATCTTGATAGCAAGAAAATTATCTAAATAATACTTAAGTATATACCTTTTTCAAAGTCCATATTAAGTAGCATTTAGAATTTTACAAGAATTGTGTAGAGTCGATTAAAAAAAAAACAAAAAGTTTGCCAAACTGGACGATAATGGGGCGCCGGAAGTCGGATCTGAAGATCTTCGGACAAAGAGACCCTGTCCCAAAAGTTCGAGTATATAAAACTTGAGTAACTCTGCTAAATCAAACCCAAAAACCAAACATTTCCAGTAGTTCTTAGCGATAACTGAATAAAGTAATGAATAGAAAGTAACTCGATTGTGGGGAGACAGTGAGATCACGTAATCTAGGCTAGTGTAAAGTTTCGATCGCGGATGAATAGCGTTTCATTTGGCCCGCCCCTGAAGACTCCGACGTGGCCGGGTGCCCAACAGACTGTTGCAATTTTGCCTAGTTCCCTTAGTGGGTTAAATTCAGTTTCCCAGGCCCGGCCAGCGGAGGATCCAGAGGCCCAGATCCATTCGTGTGTTTGTTGTTATATCGTTGATCTCATGGCATATTATCCGCAAACATGCCAAATGCGAACAGACGAACTCGGTAACGAAAACGAAACATTGTGTATATTTTGTTGTTGTACATTTCATTGACGATCTTTTGTACATTTAGTTTTTAATTAACTTACACACCAAAGCAAGTGTTATCGATTTTTAAGCGTAAGAAAATTGTTAGAGCCGTGTAAGCAGATAGATCGGGCGTTTGCCGAGAAATATAAACGAAGAACGCAGTAAATAAATGCAAAAATTATGATAAAGTGATTTAGATTTATCTAGAATATACACTCTTTGGACTAATCTACGTTAAGCTTCCTGAAGGACCCTTCGATTCCAAATAGGCCCTCAAAGTCGATGGGTTTGCCGGGGCGGAGACTTTCATCGGTTCCCAGGTTGGCATTGGCCTGAAGGAAGTCGGAGTAGGCGTCCAGTTTCTTCTCCCACTCCGCCACTATTTCCGCCGTAGAGCCGTTTTCGCCGCCATACTCCTTGGGTAGGTACTTCAGCGGGATCTGTTCGGTGAGCAGGTCCATCTTGTTGCCGTGCACGAAGAGACGTCCCTGCATCTTCTTGGACATCAGGGGCTTGAATATATTGAACATCTGCTCAAAGCCGGTGATGGTGTTTATAAAGTGCTGGGACTTCACGCGGATCGGCAAAGCCTCTTCGGAAAAGACCGTAAACTTCTTGGCCATGGACGGGGTCATCTGGAAGAGGTGAGCGGCGGTGGCGTCCTTCATGTCCATTATGAAGACCACGCCGTTGATGATGGCATGGTCGTCCTCCATAATGGCAATCTCCTGCATGGCCTGGGCCACCTCCATGCACTCCAGGATGTTGTACTTCTCAACGGGAACCAGACCCATCCGCCAAATGCCAATGCGAGGTCCATTCTCGTTCAACGGAGTTGGCAGATACATGATTGCCCTGCAAAGTACACAAGCATTATCATCATAGTCTTGGAATAATTTATGAAAAGAAACAATGTTTTAAGGCGACAAAATATCATTTATATCCTGAATTCTGGGCAAGATAAAGACAGTTTTTTAAAGGAAATTAAACCTAATCTACATTGAGTTTCCTAAATGAACCTTCGCTGCCAAATAAGCCCTCAAAGTCAATGGGTTTCCCGGGGCGGAGGCTCTCGTCAGTGCCATACTCCGAGCTTGTGTTGAAGAACTCGGTGTATTCGTCGAACTTCTTCTCCCAAACTGCCACCAAATCCGGCGCGGATCCATTCTCGCCACCGTACTCCCTTGGCAAGTATTTCAGTGGAACCTGGTCCGTGAGAAGACCCATCTTGTTGCCATGCACGAATAGGCGCTCCTGCATCTTCTTGGACATCATGGGCTTGAACATATTGAAGACTTGCTCGAAGCCCGTCATCGTGTTGATGAAATGCTGGGCTTTGGGCCGCAGGGGAAGCCCCTCCTCCGAGAAAACCGAGAACTTCTTGGCCATGGCTGGCGTCATCTGGAACATGTGGGCTGCCGTGGCGTCCTTCAGGTCCATAATAAAGATCAGCCCATGGACATTGGCGTAGTCATCCTCCATAAGGGTTATCTCCTGCATGGCCAAAGCCACCCTCATGCACTCCAGGACGTGGTACTTGTCCGCAGGACAGAGGCCCATCCGCCAAATCAATATGCGGGGTCCGTTCTCATTCAAGGGTGTTGGCAGAAAGAGGATCGACCTACAGGTTTAGAATAGAGTTCTGCTAATAAAACACTTCCCAAACATGCTATTAGTTGAGGATAAGATAACGTGTATCTTAATTATATCTGATTTTTATCGCCTTAGATACTCGCTGACCTTCCCAATGCTTACCCCGTCTGGTGAATCTCTCGGAACTTGCCCTCCGTGGTGCTGGTAACTTTAAAGTAGTCCGGATACTTGGTGCGGAGTGTGTAGAATTTGTCGAGCTTGGATTTGGCTCGCTCCAAGCTGAACTTGCATCCGCGGAGAAAGGCCACCAGAAACTGATCATCCATGCGGGGATTTAAGTGCGGCTGCTGTTCGATCCACGTCTTGAAGGCCTGAAGGTCGGCCTCCAGGCGGTCAGGATCCTCCTTCAGCTGCTCGATGGCCGCTTTTTGCAGCTCCGGCGTGAGTGGACGAATTTGCGGTGCCATGTTCAAGCGCACAAGTGATTTAGTCAACGATTCTTAGGGCACTACTTGGCCAATCTACGTTCTATTAATGGTCGATTTTTATGGGGCTTTATCAATTCCCGATAAGGGCCGATTGGCGCTCATAAACTAAACAAAGACGAGCCAGTGTGCGAATGATAACGAACGTATTTCATTAGAATCGCCAGAATTAAAATACTCAAAAATGAGGGCTTCCCTCCTTATCATTTGAAAACATAACGAACTTTTATTGGGTTTACTTCTGGAATGGATAGTAATCCAGCCCAGAGTTGTAGTTGTATTTTTTCTTTTGGTTCTTTTTGGCGGCTTCGATGAGCTGTTGGACATCCTTCCGGTATGCGGGCGGCAGCATCTCCTCGTGCAGGGTGCAAGGCTGTTGTTCGGGCTCCTCCAGCTTGAAGATGTAGCGGCGGATAATGTCTATGTCACGGCCAAACTCCTCCTTCAGATCGGCTATTTTCGTCGGCGCCGTGTCGAAGGCAATTGTGAAGTGTGTGCCCTCGCGGTGAACCAGGCCGTGCTCGCTCACTTTGTGAGGCAGTGCTCGAGATCCCATGTTTTCCAGCTTCCGGATTATGCCTCCCTTGTCCAGTATAGATTCAGCGGTTCGCTTAATAACCGAGATCAGTTCGTTCTAAGAGTAAATACAATAATTATTTACTTTTATATAACAAGGTGGGAATATTTTCTTTCCAACTTACACGCGGCAATTGACGCAGCACCAACGCTAGTTCGTAGGAAGGCATCTTGGGTTCTGGACTTAGTAAGCCAATTACTAGCTTTATTTGTATATTTTGGGTTAAAAGAGGATATTTTTAATTCATAAATAAAAATTGTTGAAAAAGTTTGTTGTTCCACGAGTTGATAGGGTTGCAAAACACTGTGGGAACATATGTTCTGTTGTTAACAGCAAAAATGTCAGTGTCTAAAAGTTCCGAATATGTTAACATAGGTGGAACAGTGGTAACTAGAACACGGGAAATATATTTTTGTTTTTCAATTAATTTACTGTTCCTATTAAAATTGTTAAGAATTTAATAATCTTTTACAGAGAATACCCACCTTTGATCAAAATCGCTCGCTACGTTTAAGAGAAAAGCGAGTAGAATTGGGACAATCTGGGTAACAGCACAAACAATAATGACTCCTAAAATTTAAAATTTCACTCTCTGAAAGTGCATGGTGGTCGAAATTACGTAATAAGTATGCCTGGATCGAAAAACATGCAAATCGCCTCTACAATGTTGAGAAAATGATTTGCAGTTCCCCTTTAATTTGAATGGTTACGAGGGGCGCCAATTCTGGAACTAGTTCACAATTAAGTTCTTTAAACAAGTTCAAACTAACAGAGAGCCTCTGTTGGCGCCAAGAAATAACCGCAAATGATTTAAATAACCGATTCGTTCCTTTATTAATAGGGATGTGGCTTCTGCATTTATTATACGTTTGAACATTTATAAACTGAAAAAATTCAGAGTTGTGGCTCGTCATAAAAAACACGGAACAAGAATTCCGATTTCATTAACAACCGGTTCGTATTACCGGTTCGGTGTGTGCCAATACCACCAAAATAAGCCCAAAAAGAAAACAATTCATTTGGCGATTAAATAAAGTCAATATTTAGCGAACAAGTAACATTAAACACATTTTAGGGATGCTGGAAATTGGATAAAACAATCAGCATCGATATTTCCCTGAGACAAATATCGATTAAATATATCGAAACTCGTATCGATATAACTATTATTGCCTTCTCTAACATATATATATAAACAAAAAAGAATTTTTGAGGCCGAAGGTACATCGTCGCGGATAGTCAGCGGATTGTTTTTCGTTTTTTCGCTTTTCGCACGCCCAGAGAAACAAATGCTTGCGTTGTGTGAGTGCGGGGTTCCTGTGTGTGTGTGTGTGTTGTGTCGCCAATTTATGACGCATGCCGAAGTGCAAGCGCACTCCAAACAAGCCATTGCTGGGAAAAGGCACAAAATGCATTCTGCATGGCAGAGTCGCGGGCGGAAAAGTACATAAACCGAAAACCGATACCCTCCGAAAAAGAGTGCGTGCACTCGCTAATTGTGTACCATGTGTGTGTGTGTGTGTGTGTGGGTGTTGTGTGCAAAAATTATGTAAAAACAACAATAGAATGCCTGCACTGCACTCTCTCCGATTCAAAACTCCAATTGCCTCTATTTTCTAGCCCCTCGGTTATGAAATGCAGTTGCAGCGCAGCGCAGCACTCCTCTCTGGCTGTGCTCTCTGGACTCTGCCAGCGGCGGCGGCGCACAAAATGCCAGTGCATACAATTTTTAATTCAAATAATATTTTTTATATTTTCTTAATAAGTTTTTCTCCTCTCAGCCTCTTCTACTCTTTTGTCAAATTACTGCCTGAAATAATTATTTCGAAAAATTCAAAATTCGTTTCTGGTTACCTGCCGCAGTCGGCGTCGCTGCCGGCTTCGTGCTGCACTGACACGTCTGCATCGCCACTCTTTTATTTTTTTTTTTTTTATGCTTTCTTACCTGCCCAACCACCAAAAAATGGACTCTCTTTCATAGAAAATTAAGCACCGCACCGCACCGCACCGCTCCGCTGAAATGGAAATGAAAAGCCAGCCAAGCCAACAACAACAACTATAAAATTAATTAACCTTTGCGGGAAATGTAAAAAAAAAAATAATAGAAAAAAAAGCAAACAGAAATTCTTATATTTTTCTTCTTTTGCTCTCCTACTTCTTCATTCTCTCGCTCGGTCTGTGGATTACATTATCTTCGTTTTGTGGATTATTATTATAACAACAACAACAACAACAACAACAACTATAATAACAACAAACAGTGGCAAGCGGATCTAGAAGAAGCAGCTATAGCAGCAACAACAAACTGGCCGAGTCGGAAAACGCAGCACAAAACTCCAACATGAGTTGGGGCACTGAGCTATGGGTAAGTTTTTATTTCTTTTTTTTATAATTAATAATTTTTTTATATAAATTTCATAAATTTCTGCCCACTTAATCCTGAGTTATGGGTTGGAGAGTAATATCCTTCCTTCAAAAATCATCTGTCATCTGCTACTTATTGGATAAATTTTAAAAATTACTTTGCAGAAAAAAAATAATTCAAGAACCCGCGCTTATACCCTCTCTCTACCTGTCCCTGTCTCTCCATAGCTCCCTCTCCCTCTGGAACTTGAAATTTTATTAAAAAAAAAAAATAACAAAAACTGGTTTTGCGGGTTTTATGTAAATTGCTGGCCTGGCCAGCGTGCGCCCCAAAGCATTATACTTCTCGGATATATAGTCTTTCTGGAGAGTCTCTTTGCTCCAACTGGGACAGCTGTTTCAGGAAAATATTTACCCAACAGACAATTTTTGAGATAAAATTTAAAGCTTACCTGTCGGCGGGGATTTCGGAAATGGAAGAAAAAATAATGTACAGAATCAGAGACATTTTTAGCCAACCTCAGCTGCCTTTTTTTCCGCCTCTTTGGAGCGATTTCAATTCAATTCGGATATCGATGGATATTCGGGGGTAGTTTTCTGAACAGAACAGACAGCAGCCGGCGCGGCACACCCTCTCCGGGCCTGGTTGTAGGGGTTGTGTGTCGTAGGAGGACGGCAGAGGCGGTCTCCCGATGTCAGGACCGAAATTGCAAGTCTAGACAGCATTTTGCAATCTGCTTGTAAGCATTTTTCTCCTCTTTTTTGATAGTTTTTAAGCTCACAGAGAGTCTGTGGCAAGTACGGCTTATGTTAGGCTTTTAGCCACAAAAAAAACTCCACAAAAACTGTGCAATAAATGCAGCTGAAAGTTGGCAAAAAAAATGTAACAAAAAGATAAAAAAGCAAACAGTTTCGAACAGAAAATTGTTTCCTAGAGATTCCTAGTCCAAAGTTCAGGAAACTATAAAGTGAATCACAACTCCAACAGCAAGAACAAATATTTATTTAAGAAACTACATGGATTGTACTAATTGTTTATTGAGGAGACTCTTCAGGAATTTCTGGAGAGAAACTGAAACTGAGGGAAAAAAGAGTCTTCTTTCGAGGTTTTATGGCCAGAACATTGTCAAGGGGGTACTCTGGTATAGAAAGAAGACCGAAAATCAGGATTTTTTAATAATAAATAAAATATTTAATAAATGGCAAAATGGCAAAAAATATATTTAAAAATGGCAAGGCAAATAAAATATTTATAGCCATTTTGTTTTATTTTTGTTTTAAACAAAACGTTTTTAAACAAAAAATTTATTATTTATGAAGAACCAAAGTTGAGGACAAAAAACAAAAGGACATGTCCTGGTTGACAAAATGTAGACTCCTACGGTCATCCAAAAAGTGAAAAAAGATAAAATTATTAATCTTAATGAGACATTTATTCATAAAAATTCCTTAAACATCTTTTAATCCCACAAACCAACAAATTCATTCAGTTTTTTTTTTTTCATAAAATATCAGTTTTTGGAAACAAAAACTTATTTTTTTTCACTTAGTTTTTGACTTTTTTCAACTTTATTTTATTAAAAATATTTTATTATTAATATTTTATTTTTAACTTTATTTTATTTATTTAAAAAATATTAGAAATTGTATTTTTTAAGTTTTTATTGAATATTTATTGTGAATTTCAACTAACTAGAGAGATATTTTCAAGAAAAAACTTAAAACTTTGGAAAATCTATAGTTTCAGAGTTGTCCGCTCAACTGGTTTACTTTCTTAAAACTAAAACGGCTATAAATTTTAAAATAATTTAAATTTAACCTATTCATAGACCTAAACTAAGATAAACTAAGACACAAAACATTAAAAAATTGAATCTATTAGACAACTCTACTAGTCAAAGGCCCCGCTTACAGAGCTATACCCACTAAGATACTTTAATTTTGTAAATTTTTCTACCTTTAAAAATAATAATAATAATAAAATAATTTAAATTTAAAACAATTGCTGAGGATAAGATATTCTTCAACATCTAAAGTTTAGATTCTAAACCATAGAATTATGAACAAATTTTATTTTAATTATTTTTTTAGATTTTCTTAAATTTCTACACTAGAACACCCCCTTAAGACATTTTTTTTTATTTTCCTTCACGACTTTGTTTAATGATTCATGGAGGCTTTGGAGTTTAAGAAGAAAAAAAATCAAGTTTTCGACTCAATCGCGAAGCATTGTTTGGCGAAAATCGGTAGCCACCAAATATTATTATTATTTATGCCCATAACTGTTTCTGGGACATAAGTGATTTGCATAAGAAATAAAATAAATAAAGGAAATACAAGAAATAGAAGCACTCGATATGCCTCTTAACCCAAAGAAAGTGTAGCCAAGCGGCTGGAAATTAAAATCGCCAAGCAGAGCAATAATTTTTTACGTTTTTGATGCAAAAATCATAGAGCCGAGTGCCTCCTCCGATTTCTTGGCTAATAAGCGGCCAGCTGGGTCAGCTGGTGGCTTGCAAGAGCCACTTTCTTTGCATTTTTTGTTTTTGTTTTTTTTTTATGAACAAAATTTTCACTTTAATTAAATTTAAAGCATGCGCCGGCGAGTCGAGACTCACTGCTTTGCATTTTTATGCAAAAATACTTTATTTCTCCCACTAACAATTACACTAAAAAAGTCATTTTTTTAAGTATTTGAGTGGCCTGTGTTTGCTTTTGTTTTTGTTTCAATTTGAATTTCTTTTTTGGGAAACCGAAGCCCCGCCCACGTGCCTCTATCTGGCTCTCCTTCCGACTGTAGAGAGTCTACGGGAGAAGCCTAAAAATAGTTTGATTTTTTGTGATGTGAAGTCTGTAGTTTTCATCAAATTTTAAAAGTGATTTGTCATTCGTGTTTTAACTTTTTCTAAATTCTTTTATTAATGAGTTTTATTGTTTCTTGTAGGCCTAAAAATGAGCTTGAGACTGACCAGGAGATGGAGAGACCTTGCTCCTCCACTTGGGGCGTTCAACGCCATCCCCGAGTGCAGCTGTTTAATGTTTGATGTCGAGGCTCTGTTTAAATAAAATACTTTTCAGATAATACTTAAGAGAGCGGCACACTAACCCCAGCAATTGGCAAAAAACGATGAATCGAAAGCAGCTCTTAGACTCATCTTTTTATGAAGCCCCCCCCCCCTGGTGGGGAGGCTAAAAATATGTCCAGAGTCAGGCGGACGGCCATAAACAATGTTTATGTTCTGGGGGTGTGGACACACTGTTGCAAGGAACTGCTCGTATATCTTTTCGCAGCAGGTCGTTGGGAGTGGGGAGGAGATCTGGAACGCTTTTCCATTCCTAACGTGTCGGCCATGATTAGAAGTCTGTCGCCGGGCGCCACCCTCCTCAAGACTGCACTTGGCCTTCCCTGAAGGTCTCTCTTTCCGGCAGAGATCCAATTAAGACGAGGGGAGGCAGCCAGGACATCCCCAGTCAGACGGGGTGGACTCTGGCTCAAGGCCATGCCTCCTGCTTCACTTCCTCCAAGGAAAACGCACCCTATCTGGATCTGATGGCGTCTCTTATCGATTTTTTCTCACTTGTCCGCCTGTCACTATGTCCCTGAATGGGAATAGTTTGCCTTTGGCTGACTCGGGGGGTTGCGAAAAAATATTCGCAGATTTTATGGCAACCGGATGCCAAGATTTCCGTCGATTTTGGCGGAAAACCAGAGCGCTGACTAAGCGATCGTTGAGCGTTGGGGGCTTCAAGTACAGTGGGCACTGGTCCAAGACAGTCGTCTCTGACATTCCTAGCATATCTCTGGCCATCTAAGTCCTGCCTAGTGGCTGCCACTGATTGCCAATTCTGCTCGCATCGGCCTGGAAACTGGCGCCTATCGACTGCGGTAGCCTTCAGGTTGTGCCGCCTGCATGCCAAGTGGAAAGAAACCTTTTTAAATGCAAATGGCAGTTGGAGTTTGAAATGAAAATTGAAATTGTGGGGCCAGAGTGCCCCACATGCGAGTAATTGTTTACTTTTCTTGGCCAACAGATTGCAGTTCCAATCGAAAACGTTTCAGAGATAAGACTGGAAGTGGGTTTCCGAATCTGGAACACGGACTTCCTTTCCTCCGGAACCCGATAAGTTGACCAACCAAGTTATAGTTTAAACTATACAGAATTTATTTGGAATGCAAGCTGCGGGCCAGTGCCATAAACACAATCGATTGGCTGCCACTGGCATGACTCAGGGGAAGCTGTTTTGTTTACGAATACCTGCCCGTTGGCTGAATCAGCAGCTGAAGAATCTCAAACAGTTTGGATTCAAAGCCAATCAGCATAATAATTTGCTGGAAGTTGGCCGAAGAATGTGTCAGAAGAAGAGTTATCAGTGGCGAGTGACTAAAGTGAACCTGTTGCTGGTTAGGCGTTCTATAGCTGCCTAGGGACAGGTGACAAAAAATACCTGGCAGAGCTTATTGCGGCTCATATTATCAGTCGGAAGTAGGGGGATTGCCGGGCTATCACGGAGGGGCGATATCAGTATTCCCTATGGAACTAGGGGGGTATTTTAAATAAATAAATAAATAATAATAAAGTTTTGTAATAAAAAGGTATAGGATTTTAACTACTATGGTCTAATAGAAGAAGTAGAAGTAGTAATCCGTCGTTTTTATAGACTCTCTATATCTAGACTCCCAAGATATAGTTCCTTTGGCTCCAAAATATTAAACTTTTGGCAAGAGTATGTGAAATTCAGACACTTTGGGCCAAAAAAGTCTGTTGACTAAGCCCGCGTAGAGTCACCTGGACAACATACCAGTCCTATCAGCAAAGGTTAATAAGTAAATATTGGTTAGACACTAGATACACACACTGGCACTACGTGTAGCTTTGCTGGCCAACTTGTTGCTGGCTTTGTTCCCCAAACTCAATTACAGTTGGCCCGAATGGGTGTGGCTCGAGCCACATGGCTATGGGCCATAAAACAGTAATTAAATCACAAAAATGGTATAGTAGGTGGGGGGACCTATTGATCCAAGCTATCGTCCAGAGGGCCAAGAGGTCGGTCGATGGAATTCTTCAACCCATTTGTCAACCCGATAAGCACAGCTGTCTATTATCAACTGGTTGCTGGATCTCACTCTTGACCCTGCCCTGTGGCTCTTTTATTTCCACTTTTTATTAATTAGCTGGAGGATTTATGGCAGCCCTCGTCTGATAATTCATTCACGGCTGCTGACTCCCCAGAACGACATGTGGCAGCAGCTGACGGCTCATGACCACGTCAAGTTAATTCCTGGAGAGGACTGGAGTGGATGTGCCTTTTGGCGAGAAATCGGCCACAAATCAGGAGCCAGGCAACCCCTCCACTGTTGCTGTTTTGTTCCAGTTTGGACTCGAACTGCACTCGAAGCGGCACTGAAGTGGCAAATGGGACGACATGGCATGGATTCCCTTTGTTGTTGTGCTCTGTGCCCCAATGCCAGCTTGTTTCACGTCCAAGTCGCCGCTTCTAGGCAACACGTTCCATTATTTACCCTCGGCTTGTTGATAAAAAGCTCCTCTCCTCTTGAGTCACCCAGTTCGTGCCACTGACTCATCTCTCGAGGGGGGGATGGCTTCCGCTTCCTTCCCCTTTTTTTCGCTCAATTCTGTTGCTTTCCACCCACAACCACCCTCTGGATACAGTATGACTCATCAGCTGGTCCCGTCCGTCCTTCAGCCCCCTGACTGCCGCCCACCCACTCCAGCACCCTGTATCCACCCCACCCATGTAATGTCGCTTACATTGCAGCAAAGTGCTTGATTATGATGTTTGTTTAATACTTTTTTTATTTTATTTTTGATTGAAGGGGGAGCGTGAAGGGACTCTACTGTGTTTGCTGAAAGGGAGCTGTACACTGGAGGTTTTCATAAAAAAGGGGGCTTTTTAACAAAAGTCTGATTAATAATATATTGCAAAATTTTAATCAGACTTGTAGAGATTTAATAACAGCATTACTTCCATAATAATAGTCATAGGTAGTTAGTTTTAGATGGTCGGTAATAGATAGTCAAAAAAAATACTGTATAGAGTGGGTTTAAAAGGTAAAATAAATCTATTTTTATTTATTATATTGTAGCTATTATAACCTACTATATATTTTTATATATATCTATTTATCTAATTATATTTTTTAGTTCCTAAAAGACTCTAAAACAAGAATTATAAACTATTTAGGCAAATGATCCAAGTCACTATGGACGGAAATCACTTTGGACGGCAGTCCACGAGGTGACGAACCACATTCCCTTAGCTAGCACGAATAGTGTCTTTTCCGAAGAATTGAACATTTTCTTTATTTTCTTCATTTTCTTCTTTCTGTATTGATCTAAAAAAATTAATTAGATCTAAAATGGTTAGAAAATTATTAAAGTAATGGCATTTTCTAAAAAAAAAAAAAAACATTTGCATTTGTTTCCTTAAGGGTTTATAAAATAAATAAATAATATAAACTTTCTATCTACAGACCGCTGTGGAACTTATTTCTACAAAAATAATTAAAAATTGTATAAGTTTTTGTAAGATCACTATTAGAAATCTTCCAATTTCAATTTGATTCTTAAAATTTCTAAACAAAACCAATTTATAAAAATGGGAGTAGTTGTCCTTCCTATTTATCCTTATAATAGTCTATAATAGGGATTTATTATCCTGTGGATATATCTCCCATTCATATCCTATCCTATTAATCCTTATAGTAGTCCTAACTATTAACCCCTACAATTCCTGATAAAAAAGTTTTTAAAAATAAAAGTTTTATTCAAAGTGTAGTGGAATCTGTCACAGCTTTCGCCCTGGCCCCATTCAAAGGAGCTTTTTCCGCCTGCTCGAAGGCAAGTTCAAAGGCACATGGCTGTGGCTAAGGCTATGGCTATAGCTATGGCTATGGTTGGGAGAATGAATGGAAAATCCAGAGCACGCGGGACCAGGAGCGGCAGAGGCCGTCCTTTGTGTTTCGTCATCAAATATTATGCAAAGAAACGAGAAAAGGAGGAAACGAGGACGCAGCCCGGCTTGGCTTTATCATTATTGTCATAAAAAAAAAAAAAACATAAACGCTGTTAAAAGCGAAGGCTAAAGCCAGGCTGCCTGCCGCACTCACACTCTTCAGACGCCTTTGTCGTGGCTCTTTCTCAACCCCTTTTGAAGAAAGACACACAATACCGGCTGATGGCACTCCCGCAAAACAAATTAGCTTCATTTCCTGCCCACATGCCCTGCCCAGCCTAAGCCCTGCCAAAATTCTTCAACATTTTTTCTCGCATTTCGCATTCAGAAATACATAAATTTCGTGCTGGCCTGGCCATCTTGTTGCTAAATTCTGACACAGACTTTGTTGCCGCCGCGTGGGCAACTCCTCCACATGGAGGAACTATGGCGGAAATCATTAAAAAAAAAAAAAAAAAAAAAAAGCTGGAAGCGCGATAAGAGCCAAGATGTTGCAGCAACATGTTGCAGGTCATTGAACCGGCACTGGTTGCATCCAAAATCGATTCTGCTCCCCCCCATCTCCAATCCTTGACTCATTCGCTTTCCATTTCTGCCCAGTCCTGCCCCATTGGACGCGTGTCAGGGTGTCAGGGGCGGAAGACTCATCAAGTGCCCGGCTTTTGTCTGCCTCTTGATGCCCCATGACACTCTCAAATAAAAAACATCCATTAACGCATCCAATCGCATCATCTACCGCTGCTGCTTCTTGTTTTTTAACTCTTCTGCGTTATGTTTTCCTGATCATCGTCCAAGATTCCATCGATATGGCTATATGGCTGTAATACTGGGAAGGGATTAGCTCATCTATCTTCGATTAAATCATCATCAGCATTAATGCACTAAACACTGTAAGAAAATGGTTATAAAAATATAAAAATTGGACTTGAGCAGTAGTGAGGCTTGAAAATGGCTGATTTTTTGACACTTTTTAAAGATTTTTTCAAACAATTTTTCATTAAATTTGCTAACCTAAGCTTTGTTACTACTATTATTAGAGACCCTTCTATAGAATCTTGAGAGACTTCTTTCCGAGAAACCGAGATCCAAATTTGAAAAACACTCTTTTTAGGAAAATATATCAATCGAATTATGTTAAACATTTTGGAAACTTATCATTCAAAACTATTGAGTTCAAAAATCTCAAGGAATATGGACTAAAAACTTTCGTCCTTTGATGCCTACATACTGCAATTCGACATATGTATGCCCAACATGATCCCTTTAGGGTATTACGTTCGAACTACAATGGTCTCTACCACTTTTTGTCACTTTGCTCTGCTTACAATCTTAAATCCTTTATTCTAAACGCCTTATCTGTGCAACACTCTTCCTCGTGATATCTTCTCCTACTCTACTCTTACATAATCTTGGATCTATTCCCGCGATTCGAGCCGTACGTTATGCGGCAGCGTTCCTCGGTTGGTTAAGCGAGAGATTGGCGAAAATAATATATTAGATATAGATGACAGATGAGTTGCTTCTAGGCCAGATAACTCTCCACGTTTACCCAATAAGATGCAAAAACTTTAGTTTAAAGTTAAATTTAATATTATATTTAATTAATAGCCATTTTTTAGAAGCCATTTTTAACAATAAAAATGATTTAATTTAATTATATATTGAAATTTCAGATATTTTTTCATAATTTTTAATTTTTCAAAGTTACTTTGGACACTAAGGATATAGACACCGGATGCTATATTATATATGGAAGTCCATCAAAGTCCAGGAGTTGAAAGTTAAAGATGAGTTCGAACTTCTCACACACACTCGGAATTGAATCACCAGGACCTCATGCCCTGTATTAGGCTAAAATGCGATGTGTCTCCAGAACACCGGGTTTATTTCAGAATGTAGCCTCCCCTCTTATGGACCACAACAAAGTTTTCTGGATAAACTCCCAGTTATTCTGGAAGCTATCGGATGAGAGGTATTTTTAAAGAGAAAGACTAAGAAAGTTGAGAAAGAATTGGCAAAAACTTCGTTGTGGGCGACAAGAGCGAAGGCTACAATCTGAAATATATAAACGGATGTCGTGGAGATACGTCGCATTCGAACCTGATTCAGGACATGAACTTCTCAGCAAAGGATCGAGATGAGGATGGAGGTCCCGATCGTAATTGGGCGAAGGAGTGGGCTATGGCTGGTGGTTCAATTCCGGTTGCTCTCCGAATTTTACATTGAATCTTAAAATATTGTATTATTATTCCTTTGTTGAGGGACAACCATTTGGAAGAACTGGAACAACATATCGTTTCATTATCCGCATTATTGGGTTCTGTCATTGGAAAGTTCATTGAAAGAATTAATCTTTCAGATCAAAAGCTTGTTCTATTTGAGCTTTTGGCTTTTCAGATTCCAGAACAATCTTTACATAATGTTGATTCTGAATTTTGGAATACTTCCTCTGAACTTCACTTCGAATACTTGTCCAGAACTGCCACATGTTTGTCTTCAACTTTTGAATATTTTGCCAGCAGCTCTGCGTTCTTCCAGGCCTTCCTCTGGCAGATCCATCCAACTCGTTACGTAACAGGTCTATGGAATTTGAATATTTTGTTAACTTTTTAAAATATCTACACTTTACACCGTTATTACCTCGTTGTCTCATTCCAGGAATGTTGAAATTAAGGGACTATCTCAAGAAGAAGCATTTTTCCTTTTTTGGTTTAAAGAATCAACTTTGTGTTCGTGGCACTTGAAGTTCTAGTCTAGAACTGTTCACCCTGGCTCTGGCTTTTTATAGCTCTCCCGAGCTTTCGTAGAGCGTCTTATCAGGATTAGTACATACTTATACATATGTACTATGCCCTCTACATAATCTACACTATAGCCCTGACTTAAACATTATCAAAAGTTCTCATTCGATGCTGGAATTCGAGTCAAGGCGATAACTTTGACAATTCCAACGAACAAATGTCATAATACATTAATATTCATATTTCTATTGTATACTTATATACAATATATAACTTATAATATAGATTATAGTAGGCCGATCCATATAAGAAAACCATCCATTATAAAACCAATTTTTTGTAAAAAAGAAGCTTAAAAATATTTAAGTTTCTATCTTAAAAAAAAACCAAAGTTATGGTGTATCCGATCAATCAATTATATAGCAGCTATAAGATAAAGTCGACTAATCCTGACCTGAAATCAGTGAAAAGTTTTTAGTCGATAGCTTAACTGAGAGGCTTATGTTGTCTCAGGAAGTGATTCTATTCAATAATATATGTATGTACTATATAGGAGACATCATGTTAAGAATATGTCTACATACCCTGCAGTACTGAAATTCATGTCACCGCCTTTTCAGGCCCTAATGTCAAATTTCGTTCGAAAAACAAAAACAATTCAATAAGGTCAGCCGATCGAACTTCAAAACAAAGTAGGCGAAGTAGTTCTGCCGGCCCTCTGCTACATTTTCTGGCCATTCTAAATATTTTTTGAGAAAAACTTTAACCCCATGGTTCAATGGTTAAGTCTGCTTGTTAATCTTAAGGTCTTGGGTTCGATTTCCAGGACAAATATAGAATATTTCTGCTAAATTTTTTTTTTTCTGCTATATATGAACTATAAGTTCAATTCCCATTCATACAGGTAGTTTCAAATATTTATTACCTTACTTTAAAAATTTAGTTTACAAATGCTAAAAATAAATTAAATCAACTGTTAAGGAATTCATTAAAAATAATAATTATCAAATTTGCTTCGATTTTGGCCCATGAATGGGTCCTGATTTAATCACGTTTTTCAGCGCGGATTCATGCTTCCTTTTTAGGGCTGATTCAGCTCTGAAATTCTGGTCTGAATCAAGGCTGACGTCGAGATGATTTTCACTCCTGAATCCTGTACGAGAGGATATTTTCAAAAATTTCAGAACAAAATTCTTGGAAGGTTGTTCTAGATTTCAGGTCTGATTCATGGGTGGTCAGGGGGGCGCATGGGTGTTTCATGGGTGACTGGTACTGCTGGGTATGCAGGAATATATAATATATTATAGGATATATCTCCTTCACTGTGTTTCACTCTGATGACCAAAATTATAATACCATCTGCAAAGAGTCCTCTACTTGCTATTATTTCCAAAAGTAATAATTGGGTTGAAATTTTGAAAATTAATTCAAAAATATATAAACATTCTTCAAAAATCAACTGTATGTTTTATTTTTTTCAATACCTAACTGGTACCCCCCTTTAAATAATTAAATTGATAAACATAGGCTTGAATAATGAACTAGTTAGCACTTTTAGTAAGAAATCTTGCTTAAACTTTTGCTGCAACATAAAGCACAACTCTTTCTCAGCGTGCACTTTGCAAATCAGCTGGGAAACTTTGTTGGGGCTCCAACTGCCACATAATATTATTAAAAAGTGCAGTTCAGTGGCATAAACCCTGCTAAACGAGAGGGGGGGAAGGCGAAGGCAGCTGGCTGCGAGGAGGGAGTGGCAGGCCCGAGGCAGTAGGTATGCTGCAGATGGCGAGGCTGAAGGCATAAAAGTGGCGCGCTGCTTGGCTGCGAGTGGAGCAGGGCGGCAGGGTGGAGGTCCGGTGGGGGAGTCGAAGACTCTCGCCGGTGCAATGCACTCGCTGTCATTGTGGCAAGCCGGCAGCTGCCAACTGCCAACTATTTTGCATCCATGTGAGTGCTCCCCCGTATCTTGTTTGCTGTTGGCTGTCGTGCGGAGTAAGATTCCATGTCTGCGTCGGTTGGAACTATTATAGAATGATGGTAGCGATGATTTGGCGACAAGCTTGGCTGGAGGGCAGTTGAGCAGTTGACTTAATCAGGCCATCGGCGGGCTGCTGATACACTTTGTTTCTCGGAATATCTTGATTGGTTTATTAAACCCTGGAAACCTTGGTGAATCACCCAAGAACCTCTCATAAAAGTCGCAGTTCTAATCAGTAGGGGCTTGGAAACAGTTGAGATTATGCATTGGGGAGTACCCTATGCCTCGTACTAACCTTTCCTTTTCTTTCTCTCGTTGCAGGTAAGTTCCTCCTGCCATTAGTCGGGCGCCCTGAGTCTCTGGCACCTTTGGCCCAAAACAAACGACGGGCACTGCCGTGTAAACAATTGGCCAGAAGCCCTCTGCGACTAAGGGGAATGGTGTTCTCTCACCTTGCCGCCAATGCAGTTGCTTCTCATAGTTTATTTTTATAAGCCTCGGCCGCATTTATTATAAACAAAGTCGATCTGATGGCCGGGATGGTGTTTATGCTAACATTGACTGTCTGTAGATCGAACCTGGAATGGGAAGTGGCAGGAGATGCAGGAGGAGGAGGAGCAGAGACCCACCCACTGTGGACTGACGCATTATGCCCCCTTCTGTTTACATCGAACTCTTCTCTTTTCTGGCCCAGAATCTGAGCCAGTAGCCTGTCTACTTTTACTTTTCTTCTTCTGGAAAACGAATCAATTTTCCTATAATTTGTTTATAGAGCCGCATCTACAATATTTATTCATTCGTTCCCAACATTTCCGCATTTCGCTCTCGGGCACTTTCAGTTTTCATATTTCATAAAGCGTCGATCAACTCCCCATAGCCATACACTCGCTTTATTGTCTCTCCGCCGCTGCTTTATTCGCTGACTAATGGAAACTGAGTTGGATCGAGTCCCCTCCCCAGCATAATTAACATTACAAATCATAAAGATCATAAAGCGTCAACCCGATTTGCATTCCCTTTGTTAGTGTTTTCATAAAAGATTCGTTGTTTGTCGGTTTTCTGTTTTCGGTTAGTATTTTTATGCATTCTATGGATAGCTCTTTCATAACTTCCTGACAAGTGCCGAACCGGTTTTGGGGAAAAGTCAATAAGCTACACAGAAGACTGCATAATTTTATAAACAAATTGGTTTGTTTGTATTTTCGGAAAGTCTTCACTTTTTAACGATCTCCGCAAAAGTGAAAACGTACCTCTGACAAATAACACACTCATCTTTGTCATGAAAATCATTTGAATGCAAATGAACTATTCTTCCACCTGTTGGATCATCAAATCCCAGCCCTGATCTCCATATGAATGGGGTTTTGGAGAATCTTCTTAACGGTTTGGCGGCTGCACTCTGCAAAGGTAACTGTTGCAGTGGCCTTCTCATTGTATATCTCAGAACGCCTAACGGGCCGCGCCAGATAGAGCTGTTAGCCGTCAACGGAAAATATATAAAATAAACGATCTAAAAATATCTAAAAATACCGCAAATCAAGAGAATTTCCCCCACGCCAGAGCGAGCCAGAAGACCACTTATACGAATTTTCCGCAAAGGAAAATTTCACCCACGCCTGAGAGAGGCGTACAAAGATTTCCTAAACTATAGGCAGTTTTTTGTTTGTGGCGCCCATTTGGCAACACACTTGTTATGAAATCGGCCCTGCAACATGCCCGCGACTGGACACCGCAAAGGCGGTGCCCGCTCCCGCTCCCGCTCCCGACCGCGGAGAGCAATCTGAAAATCGAACCAGGCCAGCCGAGCGAAACAATAGATCGCCACAGACCCAGACCCAGTCGCACAGTCGCTCACTCCTTCGCGTTTCGACTCCCAGACTGGCTGGCACTTTGGGGGCACACGAAACCCGTTTGGCCAACAATGTGTTTGCCAACTTCCCTAACCCGAACCCGGACTCCTTCTCATCCTCCGACTCCCCACATGATGGCTGCACTTATCGGCGTCAAGCAGCTGGAACACAGAGTCTGAAAAAAGTCCAAAGTATGGCTAAAACAAAACTCGTGCCCAAACAATGGCAGGCCAGACCGCGGGCAATTGGAACCAGAATTCGCTCGGCTTTGGTTTAGATTTTCACTTTTGCGGCTGCTTTGACGGACACTCCCCCACCGACAGTCTTTCTCCCTTTCTATTTTCCTCCCAGCTCGGTTTCAGGCCAAGATCGACCAGGAAATCCCCTAAGAAAGTGGGTTTACTACAAAAAGCATCAAAACACTTTAATCTTTTCTCGTTTTCTTGTGCCATTTTCAATTGGTTTATTTATATTTGAACTAAAGACTATATGTTTGCATTTGATAATGGAAATGGGTCTACAGAATAGTTTATATTTAGTTTTATATTCAAAGTGATGAACAAATATTAGAAACACATATTTTTGAATCAAATTATTTGCATAAAACCCAATTATTCTATAATCTGTGATATTTTTTTACCTAATTGAAAGATATTAGAACCATTTTAGAATCGATTTGTTATCTTGCGATATTATAGGGAAATACATGATTATGTTGATGAATTTTTTGAATATTTATTCGTTTTCTGGTAATTTAAACCAAAAGCATACAAACATAAAGAAAATATTTAGTTTAAACTACTAGTAACATTTTAAACATTTAAAACTACTAGTAAAATCCAAGAAATAGCTGATATATATTTTTAAATCATCTTCCCTCTCATTTGAGCCGTACCATATACGGCAGCGCCCCTTGCAAAATATAGGCATAAGAAATGGAAAAAAAGCAAGAGGAATAATGAGTATTTAGCAAAGATTAATAATAAAAATGTTTCTATATTAATGTTATATCTTAGAAACTATATAAAACAAACAAAAGAAACTATGCCCGAAATAACAATATCAGTATAATAACAGTATCTTTTAAAATGTAACCTATTTTTTTTTTTTTGGAAAAGACTTTTGAAGACCCGGCACGTGTTGAACCCACTCTCCTGGAACTAAGGCAATTTCTCCAGCTGTTGGAGGCAATTTCCATGATGTGTTCTAAGGCGCAGATGTTCGAACTGGGCTTTGGGTTCAGCTTTCGTACTTTCCTCCGCTTTCCAGCGACTTAATTGGAGCCGCTTTTGTGAGTGGCCGGCAATTGTCTAAATGTTTGAACTAGCTCTTAGTTAGTCGCTTGGACTTGGCTTTGGCAATTGGCTGTTGAAGTTGACATTGACGGGGAATGCGATTGGGCTGCTTTTGTTATTATTTTTTTTTTCTGAAAACTGACTGAAACAATGACTCGCTTAGAAATCATCCAGCAGCTGGGGAAGATGTTTCAAAAAAAAAAACTCTCTCACGTTCGTTGGATGAGGAAATGTTTAAGAAAAAAAAAAAACCCGAAGGCGAACTCGAGTTAACCTTTTGAACTGGTCAGAGTCGGGGTGCAGGCAGATATCTCTGTGACGTCACTAGGCAATCAACTCTCAGTCGGGTCTATATATTGGCTATATCTGCAGACTGTGGAGATGCTGGGATGCGGTTTGTGCTTTCCTTAGTGGCTCTCTAGCTGTTTGTTATTAATTGACTTTTGAGTTGACTTGCTGGGCGAAATGACAGCTTTTAATTTATTGCGCATACGCCCCGTTGTCTGGTTACACGGATAAAAATAATTTAAATAAATATAAAATAATATATTATTTGTAATATTTTTTAAAGCATCGACCAAGTAAGTGGTTTGGGAGAGAAAGTATTTCCTAACTAGTATGTATTGTAGCATCTGTTTAAAAGACTCTTTTTTTTCCAGTGTAGTTTACTGAAAGCATCGACTCTGGGAGGAGGCACCCACAACTTCGGAAGTGGCCGCTTGAGGAAATTGATCAACTTTTCCCTCCCGCCTTGGTCAGAGAGCCAGTGCACTTTCATGGCTCATAAATAAATGGAAATTGCAATAGTCCCACCACGCCACGCCATCCAATATTTAAAGATTCTACAAAAATAGCTAAATGGATGGCAGAAGTAAGCATTCTTCTATGCTATTTCGTGAATAAATGTGGAAGCGTGGGGGTAGTTCTGTTCCCTGTTCTATGGATAGTACCGGGTATTAGCATTAAAAGGCCAGTTGTGTTGCTTCTCCGGGTAATTGCCACCTTGTCTTCCACGAATCTTGGCTATCGCTTCGTGTAATCAAGCTGTATGTAAAGTACATGCTGGAAATGTGAGAAATTTTAATTACCAGCCATCGCATACTGAGCTTGTGTGCATCTTGTAGCTGCATTTTGTAGCTCACAGCGGCAGATTAATGATAAGTTTGAGGAGCCCATCTATGGGATATGAGGGGGGGCTCTGGCTGAAAGTAAAGCCTGAAAGAGAGAGCATGTGAAATGAGTTACTTGGAAAATGCTAGCAGGCCTTTGTTGTTGCTCCAGTTTTCATCTCCAACTGCTGCATAGTTTGTTGTACAAGCAACGGAAATGCAACAAATTTTTATGGCCACTCGAGAGACTAGCTGGGAGGCTGAAAAAAGCGAAATCTCTGGCCGCAAACACGGATCGGGGCTGATAAGGCCCGGGCAGGGCTCTATTTATAGAGCGGGCCGCTTTATCCAATCGGTTCTGGGCGCACTCGGTCCACCGAATGTCCGGTCTTGAGTGCAATTCCAATCTGTAAGCTGTAAGCTGCAGGCTGCAGGCCTCGGAATTGGCCATGGTTCTGTTTCAGCCTCTTGGCTGGGGCCTGGCTTTCAGCCACGGCTTCAGCTGGCCAAAGTAGTTCAACCTGTTCGGTGGCTTTGGCCCGGTCCCCAAGAATGTGGCTGCGAATTTATAGCTCTTTTTGCTTTCAGCCCAGCTCTGTGTAGTGCCCGTGACGGCAAATGCTTCTATCTTGAGGCATCCCCTCCTCCTATCCGCATAATTTTAAGCAGCATCCGCACTCTTTCAGCAATAGCTGGAAAAAAAGATTAAGATTTACGCAAAATGTTGCTAAAAAATGGTCAAGTCACATAAAGTACATAGAAGATGCTAGCCTGAAGTCGCGAGGAATGTGGAATGCACTGCGGACTAAGTTTTCTTAAAGAGTTTATAGTTTTAAACCAAATATTTATTTAATAATTAGGACAAACTAGAATGATTTTCCTAAGCTGAAAGAAAATGCCATTCATTCACTCACTCTGTCAGTCACTCAATCTCTTGAGCTAGGCCTTTGTTTTTATTCCGAGAGGCAGCGTCTTCGCTTTTCGCCTTCAATTAAGTTTAATGAGCACATGAGCATTTTCATAATTGGAGCAAATTAACTTGAACGCCGCTTCTCAGCCATTCCTCCACTTTACGAAGCATATGATATGTAGGGCTATATAGAGCCCGGAAGTCTGATACAAGTCCGGATCGAGTCTGACCAACTTCCCTCTTGTTCGCCGATTTCTTGGGTGTCCGCCTAATGAGCCGCAATTGTCAACTATTCGCGGCTCTGTTTGGACGAAGCTGTGGACCATCACATGCTTTGGACCATGCTGCCATACAGCGCTGAAGATCTACTGCTTTGGCACGTTTCGAGGTTACTTGGACAGCCCGCAATCAGTTCTCCGGCAGCGGAATAAAAATCACTATAATAATAATAATTATTGTGCGATGAACACTTCTCGGATTGTTCTCGTTTGGATTCTGTATCTGAATAGCTCCACTCCATGAGCCCCTCCCCTCATGTTTTGACATTCTTGGCTTATCTACCCAGTTCCTCCTCTACAAGCCAGCACCACCTCCACCTCCTCCCCATCGTGGCCATCGGAGACCACTTAGCTGGCTGAACAGTTGGCCAATTAGTTTGTTCGTGGCTCTCAACATGAACTGCTTGTTCGGCTATTTGAATGCGAGTCGCAGCCTCAGCGAATCCGGAGCCGGAGTGGTGGCCACCATTTTGGATCTCAGGGATCGCCAGGCGGAATTTCGGGTGAGTTGTGCCTCGATCCAAGAGTGGCATGCAGCCAAGTGTGCAGTGGTGTGGCAACAAGAATCGCCCCGCAGGTGGTTAACTGGACAACCAGTTTGCAATTAAATGTCGCCGCTTAAATGTGATTTGATTCTTTGCATAACCGAAATGAAATTGAGCTTCGACTGCTAGCGGTAGATGCCTGGTCGTGATTTTTTTTCTTTTTCAAACTAGTTGAAAGTGCACTGTGAGAAAGGTGGAGATAAATGCCTAATCCAGCTAACTAGGTTATTGGCTATTTTCTACTCTTGTAGGTTGTGATTATTTTATCCAAATCTAGCTCTGATCCTCTAAAGAGTATAAGAGATAATCTTGATTAGTGCCAGGAGGGAAAAATAATGGATTATGTCCAAAAGACTATCTGTTTCAATGCATTTTAATCGCTTGGTTTTAAAGCTATAGCTTCTGGCGGATCAAGATAGGTTAGATATGGGTAATTCTCCAGAAAGGAAACCAGTGAAGGATACATCTCCGACCCCATATTCCTGATCAGGATCACCTCCTGAGTGGATAGAAGCATGTCCGTCTGTCTTTTTCTACGCAAACTAGTCTCTCAGTTTTAAAGAATTCAATCTCTCCACACATCCTTCTTTCCTTTGAGGCAGTATATAAGTCGAAACGGCCGGGATCGGTCAACTATATCCGGTAGCTGCCATATAACTGATTGATCGGAAAGGCCATAACTTTGTTGTTTTTTAAGTTAGAAGGATGGGACTTTCTATGCATTCCACTTTGGACAAATTAATTCGAAATTCCAACTTTTTGTATTTTTCAATATATTGGTTTGTGATTCCATATTTAAAGAAGGATTGAAAGGATTCTAAATAAACGAATTCTAAAAAGGATCGCTAGAAGAGGATAAACAAAAAAAAATTAGAGTGGAACAGGGTGTTGTGCGTTGGAAGACGCATAGTTGGGCACTGAGACCTCCAGGCCACACTACTTCTGACTCCTAAAAATTTTTAAAAAAAACTTTAACTATTATAGCTTCAACTGTTGAAGAGGTTAGCTTTTCTGCCTCGTTTCTAAACTAAGTTTAACTTCGTAATAGACTTTGTAAAAGTAATCCCCTTTCCATAATTAGATCACAATACATTTCTAAGAGTTCAGATGAGAAATAAAACAAACTATTATGAATAGTTATGATCTATTATAAATATTAACGTTTAAATCTAAATTCTTCATAAAACGAAAAGAAGATTCAAAAATGATTTTCCTAACGGCGGAATTATGAAATTTTAAAAGAAGAACTTAGAAGAATGAATAGTTTGGAATGCAAGTGAAAAGCCTTTGATCTTAAAGTAAATCAGCGGCTTCCAAAGAACTATTCATCAGCCACCTCGGACCGGAGCCCGCAGGCTGCATATTATTCATTTCTGGGGGAACATCTCTAATGATCTTGGCCAGCACTTGACCAACGGCTTCTGCTGTCGGCTACTTGGCTTCCAGCACACTGGCTGGCTGGCTGGCTGACTGACTGGCTGACTGACTGGCTGACTAACTGGCTGGCTGGCTGGCTGGCTAGCAGCTACATACGTTGAAAGTTAAAGTTCAACTGAACGACGTTGCTCAACTATTTTTATGATTACAAGTTTGCGGTGACTGGGCTAACGGTTCACACACGATACCTGAAAAAGATATATATGCATATAGTACAGTAGTATGTAGTAGCTAAGAGTGTGTGCTTTTTGGTTGATGTTTTATGCTTCCTGTTTGCACGCCGCGAGAACTATCCGGCCGAGATCGGATGGCCATGGAGATCAGCTTCTTAACGCTTTCGGTTGTTGATTTTCCACATTTTTAACTGTTTGGCTGAGCAGGCGTTGCTTGATTTATTCATTCCGTTGCACGATTGCATAGCTACAGGTGTAATTATCAGGTAGTGGCACTTACAAGACTCTATTACATACATCTCTTCTCAGGAATGGAATGTGTTTGGTAGTACTGCCTACTATTCCCCCCCAGAAACCTAATTGGATAACGACTTGACCTCAATATCGATTTATTCGTTTCTGTGCGAAAAGTGCCCTCAAGAGTTATTTAATCAATAGGGCCGCCAATGGGTTAATGTGCTAATTTTGGGCTCCCACTGTCGGCAGAGCCGGAGTCGAGTGGGAGAGACAAATGGGAGCAGAGTTTCCCATTTTCTATTCAAGCGGAAAATCGCTACAGCAAATTACCTGAAAATGGGCAGAAAATAAAGAGCCACAAAAGCCGCTTATAAATAGACATGTGGAATGGAAATGAAAGGAAACGGGTCAGGAGTAGTGGCTTCTGGGGCTCCACTCTTTCTCCCAGCCATTGTCTTGGGCGGAAAACCGCACTTCACGGGGCAATCCTAATATGTTTGTTTTGAAACTACATTATAGATTGAAAGATACTCCTCTCAGAAGCATAATTGTTGGGTTAACTGATGTCACAGGCTCGAAACTCTCACCTACCTTAATGGAAAAAATATTTAAAAAAAAAAAGAGAAATAAGTTAGGAATGCTTTCTCATACAACATTTTCATTAATAGCCCCGTCATGCTGGCTGCGACAAACAAACAAAGGCGCCGCCAAACCGTTGTCATGCAAAAACACTAAAAACGCACTCTGGGGGCATCGAAAGGGGTACATGTGTATGGAAGTGCCACCATACGTTGCATGTTGCAGTCACCCGGGGGCCCAGTCGTCGATCGTCGTTCGTGAACTGTGCCAGAGTCATGCCGGGCGGTCAACATCAGTATCGACATGGGGACTATGTACTCCATACATATTTTTTTCCGAGTACATAGTCAGTGAGTACTTCCCCTGCTTATCAGTTCATGTTGCTGCTGCTTGTTGCGACTGTTTGCTTGCCACGTCCGTTGCAGATAAAAAAGAACGCGTGCTGCGGAACTTCCACGACCAGAATCTCAAGACTTGTAATGTCCATTGATAAATCATAGTTTCAGTTGCTGATTCGTTGCCTATGGCTTCCAAAACCACAAACACTAAAAAAGCTAAAAAGCGAACAAAAAGTGGTAACTAAATCGTAGCTGCCACCGCCTCGAACCACTGCACTTGTTACCCAGTTTTTGGTTTGGAAACAAAATGCGACCAGAGCTCGGTTAGTAGGTCTCTCTCCTAAAAACAAAGCCAAAGGAAGTGTTTATGGTCGAGTGCCTCCTGCAATTGTAATGCAAACAGGAACCATAATGCTCTCTGTGCCCCCCGATCGGAGCAGCCAGAGATATGGAGGTCTGGGCAAGGCTGAGTTGTGGGGTGGAAAGAGAGGCAGCACCGCCAGACAGTCGCCGTCACTGCTTTCTGCTTCAATTGACACCCTCTTGGGCCGCCGTGGCAGTTGCAGTTGCAGTGGCAGCAGTCGTTACATAAAACGAGTCAAAGTGCATTGACAGACCAGATTTCCCTTTACCGTTGTATAGTAAGTTGCAAGTTGCAAGTTGCTGGTTGCAACTGTTGTGCAATCGGATGATTTGTGTGGCCCGATTATAGTGGTTAGTCCAGGGAGCCATTATCTGGATCAGCTATCATATAGTTTCTCAGTTTCAGGGGAAATCGAACCAAGCGAGAGCCCTTAAGCCGACTGGCTTTGTGGTTGCCGATAACCGCATCCCTGATCGACTCTCCAACCTAATATCTTCCATATCTTTAAGGTTTAATAATAAAACCTTAATAAAATAAACTGATAACTGAACTTGTCATAAACATTCTTGCAATAATTCACAAAGCTTTCTTCCATTATCATTATTTTACTCACAGATATGTATGGGATGTGTCCCCGTTCCACTTTTCTTTCCTTCCCAGTCCCCTGATCGAATGTCACGAGCCCTGAACGCGTAACTCCAATTCCGAATCGAATCGGAACGAATCCCATACACGATTACGATTAAAGTGATGGAAAGCCATCACACACAGGCGGGGAAACAAACAAAATGCATTTAATCAATCGGATCAGCCCTCAATCTTGACCCACTGAGTGTGCCGCAGACATTCCACCACTCTGATTGCTCACAACCATGGGGTGTGGAAGGGGGGAAGGGACCTATATAGTAGTACCCCCTACCCACCCGAAAAAATAACAAACAATCGATGACAATCTTCAATCGAATTTAACACTTTTCAGTGTTGGCTCCCCGCCTCTTGCCGGCAATTTGTTAATTTCTTTATTGCCTTTTATTGTCATTGTTTTGTTTGGATTGTTATTTTTTGTATTTCTCATTTTTTTCCTTGACTCTTAAGGGGTTACTTGGCTCTGAGGTTCTTCTTGGTACATTTCGGTTGATTGTCTTCCACGACTCTGATGAGCCAAGTCGAGTCAAGTGAAAGTCGAGTGGGGCTGGGAATCGGGATTGGATGGAATGGTGCGTTTCGGGATTGAGGCCTTCTGCTAATAAAGTCTGTGACATCTGATGAAGCCTCCATCATGTAAAACTTTCGCTGTGATTTATTAGCCAGCTTGTTAGTGTTAGCCAGAAAGGCATCTCTTTGGAGGCTGCGACATTAATCTTCCGGCTTTGGCCGGCTAAATAAATAAATATTATTTAAATGCCAGTCTTCGGAGATAAGTTTTCGATGTCATTAACCCGAGGGGTTAACCATGACAGAGTGCCCCGATGAGATTCAGGTGAAAATGAGAAATGGAGACCCTCCTCAAGGCCCAACCCCATGAGCTCCACCTCGATCTGGTTCCGCTCCTTATTTGCGAACCGACTGTGCCGATCTCCCGCGATCCGGTCAAGGTCGGCAATGCGATCCGATTGGCGAAATAACCTCGAGAGTCGTCTATCAATGTCAGACCGACCCGCTGGCTGGCTCATCGATGAGGGGCATCCATAGAAATTCGCTGAAAAACAATCCAACCGATCGATCCGGCTAGCATAAGTGCTTCCCACATTCCCGCTAATCAGCCGATGATCGATCGATCGATCTGGCGAGAATCCAGCCACAACCAGGCATTCCTTTCTCACCTCGTAATCTCCACTCTAGCATAGACTTATCTCAATCAGTGCATGCTGACTGCCTCGCTGGCCTATCATCAAGCATTTAAATAACTCAACGGCGCTAATGGCAACTTTCCTGCAAACATCGACAAACGGCTAGCCATTTGCCATTTTCCAATCAATCTGAAAACTGGCACGCACACAGCCACCACTACGTAAATAATTAGATATATAGGTGGGACTCTCGGGGCAGATCAATTGGAAAAACAATTTCCCGCCGGCGGGGGGCGGCAATATTGCGCAAGCGCACCACCAAACAGTTACTCTGAAAAGTAAATTAATTTCATTTGACTTGGAGTGAGTTTGGTTGAGTTTGAGTTGAGGTGATGGAAAGGCTGCACAGAAAATAATATTCAAAATAAAGTGGATTTGGTTTCTTTATTGTTATTTATTATGGTTTTTTGAAGCTAAAAATAAATAAAATAAACAATACTTACTAAAATTGTAGTTTGAATATTATTTTATTCATTTTAGGCTTTAAATTTCTGTATTAGTAAGAGCTAGTAGCTAGTAGGTGATACTTAGTCAAATGGTTTAAAGGTTCAAAATAGCTAAGAAATAGGTTCAAAGTTCGAATCCATGTCAGAAATAATGAAAAGTAAACACATTTTCATGAAATTTAATAACTGAATAATACATTTAATACTGAAAACCTGAAAAATAAATAACAGAATGAGAATAAGGATAAATAATTTTAATAAAAATATTATTCTAAATGCAATACAAGTGATTATGATGAGCTATTATAAATTTTAATGAATTATGTTGAATTATTCATATATGCATGGACCTTATACACTTTTCTATCGGATCTAACCCTACTATTCGAACCGTACAATATGCGGCAGCGTCCTTGGACGGTAGGCAGTGAAAGCCTTCTATTTTGAGTTTGACTTATTACTAGTATTTTAAGATATAATTTGTTTATATTTAAAATATAATATGAACCCAAGCCTAGCCAGTTTTAAACTTGCATTTAAATCGAAATAAAATACATTCCCCCCTTTTTTCGAGTGCATCGAACACTCAATTATGTAAGCGAGACAACTCCCAGGGGCAACGCCGTGACAGGCCTAGTTTATAGTCCCTGTTTCGGGTTAGAGTCCTGCTGGCACACCACCCCCACACCACACGCCACACACCACATGGTATTTGGCCAAAGAGCCAACGCCCTCGGGTATTGCAACTCAATTACTGCAGCTCCTCGCATGACATTTCCACTCTGCCTGGCTACCCGACACTTTTCCGAGACGCGAAAAACACTTTTCATTGCCGCGCCTTGAAGCCGGAGAGGTGAAAGTTGTGAGTGACGCAAGCGGCAGAGTCACCCGAAAACTAACCCCAACTAACAAACAATAAACAGCAAACAGATGCTTAATCAAACAGATTCTACAAAAGCACTCGCCCCTGATCAGCGATCACTGATCAGAGAGGCTATAGCCAGCAGCAACCTTGTTAGCCGAAAGAAATTAATATAATCGTTGTCGGCACAGAAACATTGAAGCGAAATTACCAAATTTGGCAAGACCCGACAGCCAGAAGAGCCATAATAAGAGGCAACGTGAATTTTCGACAATTTACGGCTCGTTGGGTCGCCAGAAAGTGTTTGGGCCATGATCGGAACTGGGTTTCATTATGTAATTGATGTTAATTCCCAGCCCCTCTCGGCCTGAACTGAACTTCAAATGCAAATTGGCAACGCGTCTCTGAGTTGTTTTTTAAATGATTTCTTGTCATTAGTTGAAATTCAAATCTGCTTGCCAGCTGATGATTGCGTTTGGGGGCGTGATTGGCGGCAAAGTCGGCCAAAACGGCAGCGTCTTTTGATGTCTCTCTGGGCCAAATCCAACTACCAACTACCCGACTAGCCGAGTCTCTGGGCGGGCTGCGTGCGAAAATAAAATCAAAAGTGGAGCGCAGTTTGTTTTGATTGTTGTTAGCCCTCTATTGACAAACAGTATTGAAAAGTGTTGCCAATTGGCCACAAAGACACGGCTAAGAGCCGGGTGGAAAAAAAGAAAGAGAAATGCCATTATGTCACAGCTCTCGGCGAGGAGGAAGTGACTGCCCATATTTGTGTCAGCGGTGGAGTTATGATTTCTCAGCAAATGCCCCGTATAATTGTCACTTAGTGGCAGCTACTAATTTTAGACCAGCTCTCTAAGGCTAATGGTCCACTTTGGACCATATTGTTTGAAAGTCTTTGATCGATTTATGGTTATGGCATTGTATAAGATACATTCCATTTGTTTTCTACGCAGTTCCATATATCTTATATATCAGCTAATTAAAAAATTGGATTACTTTCGCATTCTCGATTCTTTTTATCGAGATCTGCTACGCATTTGAGTTGGCTCAATGTCAAGAGGCATTAATGGAGCTTACTGTACACGTCTCTCTAATAGATTCCATCTGTTTTCTGTCCACTTTCAGGATCAAAACGAGAATCTGGCGATACACACCCACAGAGGCATCGAGGTCCTGGACAGATATGCCAGCTTCTTGCGGGATCGGGTGGCCATAGAAGCGGAGTACGCCGGCAAGTTGAGGTGAGTCCTTAGTATAAGAACTGTAATTGATGAAGTCATTCCGTACTTGGTCTTAACAAATGGCCAATTAAACACATAAATACATTGTTGCAGCAAGCCTCACCCATTTGTGGCATGCAGCTGCCAAAACAAAAAGTGGCAGCCAGGCAGCCGCATTATGTTCTCACTAATGTAAATTCTTAAAATAAAAAAACAAAGCTGCTGCCAAGAAATCGACACAAGGTCGTCCAGTAAGCTGGCACTTGTGATTGCCCAGCAGGCACCAGTCCTGCCAAGAAAGTGTCTTGCAATCCATTAACTTTACTCCTTCAAGCTTATTATTAAATATAAAATTTATGGTTTAATTTTTCCTTTTTTTAAGCTCAAAACGCATTTAATTCAAGCCTTTGTCTTTCGCATTTGTCGACGGCCTTCGCCCGGCGACAGAACCGGCCATAAACAATAATCGTAAATAGTTAATTGTGTTCATTGTTGGCCTCATGTACTGGTGGCGCATTTCAATTACCGCTGATATTTTGAACGGAGCCCAAGAATTTCGAAAAGAGAGCCGCACCTCGAGGGACCGAGAGGCAACCCCTCCTGGATGTGGTAAATTGCACTAAATTGAGTGACACCCGAGAAACCACGACCTGCCCCACGCAATTGACACGCGACTCCATGCCCCTCGTCTGTCGACCAGCGATCAGGGAACTGGACATGTGGGGCCATAATGGGATTAGGCTTGGGTTACTCGCTCACACAATTTCCAGCCCAATGTGCTGGCGTGGGCTGATGTCGCTGTCGCTGTCGTGGTCGGTTCGTCATAATTGTTTAATTTAAGCAGAGATTATGTTGCCGTCAAGGTGTTGCAGGCAGAGAAGCAAGATACCCCTCTAAGGGAATTGGCGGGGGCATCACTGGTTTCTCACTGCCAGGTTCCCACAATGAGTCGGAGCTTCGCTTGATGACTCCGCTGGTAGTTGGTAGCTGCGACCGAACTGTGGCCCCTGATAGTGCTGGGAGCTACTGTCTTGACTTGTTTTAATGACTTTATCATTACGCGCCTAACATGGCTAGCGGGTTTTGGTTGCAGAAGTACATTCGGAGAAATAAGAGGGGGTTTCAGATTACTTTCTATGAGATGCAGACTAAAGGCTAAGATAGATACTCTAAAGTCTAGACTAGATGTATGGATAATATTGACAAAGATATATAGGGTATAGCCTGTACTAGATGTTCTAGAATCGTTATACACTAGATGTATAATGGTTCTATAAGATATACTAAATGATTATAATATCTAGACTATGCTAGATACTGTACAATCTAGGCTAGATGTTTAGACAATATAGATCGACTTAGATTTCTATAGATTTCTAATAAAATATTGTCCAAACTAGTATATAGGATTTTAGATTTCTTTCTATAGGATATAGACTATAATATTATATATAACTATAATAATATTAATATATAACCTTGACTGCATAGTTCATCGTCTGAGATAGACCTCATAAAGCCTGGCCTGATACAGACTAGACATTCAGACTTAATTTGGGTTGTAGATTACTTTCTATACTATATAGACTTTAATATATGTATGTAGCCTGTACTAGCTAGTCTAGATACGCTAGGTATATCCCAGATCCTAGAATTCATATAGATTTAAGATATAAATGATGTAGAGTTCTATAAACTAAAAAGATATTGATATTGACAACTTGCTATGAGATGTAGACCAGGTATATAGAATTTCAGAGTACTTTCTACAAGATATAGACTATAATGGACTATGGACTATAAAATATAGCCAATACTAGACACTTTAGTAGACTTAATAAACGAATACTATACTATAGATATCAGATTCTGTAGATACTATGGGATATACTAAACAAACTATACTAGACATTTTAGAAGATAGTGGGATAGGATAGGATAGGATCTTCTGGACAGCCTATATTACATTCCAATATATTAGATAATAATAATAATATATAGCTATCGTCCAGACTTAATTTATAGACAAGATATAGTGACCAAGATTAATGGGTTTAAGATTACTTTCTATAAGATATAAAGCAGATATACTTTAATGACCAGGTACATCTTTTTTTTAAATTAATTTCTATAAGTTATTTCTATTAATTTCTTTCTTCTATAGAAGATATTCTACCAGATATGACACTACACTATACTAAATGGCCTATATTAGATACTATAATATTTATATAGCTATAGTCCAGACTAGACATAAGACAAGATTCATGGGTTTAAGAATATTTCTTATAAGGCATAAAGCAGATATGTATATATCAGGTTTTATTTAAAGTATATTAAATTCTATGAGATGTAGGCTTTCTTATATAGAAGATATACTAGATACTAAAGTGCACTAAATATAGTAGATACAATAGGCTTACCAGATATGCCACTGTACTGGATGGCCTATATTATAAACTAAAAAATATATATAGTCCAGACTAGATATAAGACAAGATTCATGGGTTTAAGAGTATTTCATATAAGATATAAAGCTGATATGAATATAGACCAGGTATATCCGGATTTATCTATTAATTTCTATGAGATATAGAAATTTTTAATAAGCAAAATTACTTTATGGTATCTACTAGACATACATCCTTAACAGATATTCCATACTATATACTATACTGGATAGCCTATACTGGATATCAAATGCTACTTATAATATATATCCATAATCCAGACTAGATACTATAGACATTCTTGTGAACTATAAGTTACTACTTCTAACATTTTGGGTGTCAAGTGCCCATAATTTCCCAACTTAGCGCAGTTTTCCCACAGTGTACTTGTAGCCAGAGTCTCTAAGATACCCCAACCTCTGCAAAATATCAGTTCGAATAGCAACTAGACCACAAAGCAGCCGCATGAAAAGCAGAAGGAAAAACAGTATTAATATGCGCCGCGCAGTGAAATCTTTTGCGTGCTCCGCCTCGGCAATAGCAACAGCAACAGCAACAGCAACAGCAATCGCAAAATGAAAAGCCACCGTGTTAATGCAAATGCTTCTACTGCTCTGGCTGCCACTACTTACTTTACTTACCACTCTTGTTACTATTATTATTATTATTTCTTTCTATGCAGATACAAAGTTTCACTAATGCCGTGATTTTGATTTTTACCTTTCGTTTTTCTCTTTGCAGGCGCCTCGTGAAAAACTATCAGCCCAAAAAGAAGGAGGAGGAAGACAATGAGTAAGCATCAGCCATCAGGCCGGAGAATAAAATAACTAACCACTTTTAATGTGATTTTTTGGGGGGGGAACCTACCCACATCGTTTGTGTTAAATGTCTTGGAAAATGATCCGCCGTTTGTTGCAGTTTGTTTGCCATATTCGTTGGCAACGTGCTAAGTGGATGTCGATCTGGTTGGCCCAGCTCATGACCAGAAAGGCAATATCCCCTCCGCAATTGTGCGTGCCTTCTGTCATTCAATTTGTTTGGGAAAAATCCACTTGGGAGCGTTTTCAGTCACAGTTTCAAGTAGTTCTCTCCGCGAATACACTACGCGGATGCGTGTGGTCTGGAAGTCTCAGTTTTTAATTACACGCCCTGCAAATCTGGCCGAGACAGTCGGGAACTGACATCATGACCCGCAAATAGATCTCCCCAAGTGGATATGGCAGATATGTGGCATGTGTGTAATTCCACAATGAAGCCATAGCCATAGCCATAGCCTTTTGCCGAATGGCAGTCGTGGTAATGAAATACCAATCGCTTTGCCTTATTCAGCTGTTAAAATCCATAAATTTATGCCCGTTCGCCGGCCATATAGAGCGCCCATTCTGAGGGACGGCGATGATAGACTGACAGAGCGACGGAGCCGCGTGGGCGATCCGAAGCGCGTGTTCGACTCCGTCAGTCCGTGAGCCCCATAAATCGAGCCCTTGACTTTGGACAGGCTCGAGTGTGTAAACACTGAGAAAAATAGGATTCTCTGAGCTTTTAAACTTAAATGAAAAAAGTAACAAACGTTGTGGTTTCCCTCTCGTCTTCGATGAAGTAGGCCGCACTGATTAACATGCTCTTGTTTCAGATTCACAACGATGCAAGCGTTCCGCAACGTGCTCAAGGAGGTGGGCGATCTGGCGGGACAGCGTGAAATAGTCTCAGAATCCCTGCAGAACCAGATCATCCTGGGTGTGACGCTGCTGTCGAAGACACTGCGCGAAGATCGCAAGGTGAGTGTGTGGGCGCTGCGACTGTCGCTAAACGAATTAAAACTCTACCCATTCATGTCCTTTACAGAAATGCCTTAGCGATGGTGCAACACTGCAACAGAACCTCAACACACAGCTCACCTCGCTGGAGAGGGCCAAGCGGAACTACGAGAAGGCCTACCGGGACTCCGAGAAGGCCGTGGACAGCTACAAGCGGGCCGACATGGACCTCAATCTCAGCCGGGCCGAGGTGGAGCGCTACAAGAACGTGATGACCACCAAGATCCAGCAGTCGGACGACGCCAAGAACGAGTACGCCAACCAGTTGCAGAAGACCAACAACCTGCAGCAGCAACACTACAGCATGATGCTGCCCGCCGTGCTCAACCGGCTGCAGGAGCTGGACGAGAAGCGCACCCGTGGCTTCAAGGAGTTCATCATCGGGGCAGCGGAGGCAGAGTCCTCCGTGGCGCCCATTATTGCCCGCTGCATGGAAGGAATCGTGAAGGCTGGCGAGTCGATCGACGAGAAAGAGGACTCCAGCAAAGTCATAGAAAGGTTTGGATTCACTTTCAAAGGGAAAAGAGACACCAACTAATTCTATTGCCTTTACTCCTTCAGATACCAGTCTGGTTTCACGCCCCCGAGGGACATACCCTTCGAGGATCTGTCCAAGTGCGATCCGGACGCCGTTCACGACTCACACTACAGCAACTCGACAGCGAACCACCTGACGATCAGGGGCACCATGAGTGCCAACAAGCTGAAGAAGCGAGTGGGCATCTTCAACATCTTCGGAAGCAACAAGGTAAGGGATTCCGCGGCCGATTGCTGGATGGTGGGGGGAATAATTATAACCAGGGGGGTGACCAGTTCTAGACTCAGTGCCTGACTGTATAGAGTTTTCAGTTAACCTCGCACCCAGTCTGTTCCCATCAGTGCACCAGCCTCTTGAGTTCAACCGCTTTGTGATTAGTTTTGAAGAGTGTTTTGATGTTTTATCGATAAGTCGTAGGTCTCGGTTATGGTTTATGCCTCCTTATGGTTTACTCATCCAGTCTTCTCTCTTTTCCGTTCTATTTCTATATACGTATGTTCATTTGATCGATCGATCATGATTACCATTTATTATTTAACTTGGACATGGTTCTGTCTCATGCCGTAAGTACCAAGTGTCCAGTGTCCAGTGTGCAGTGTTCCCCCGGCCTCGTTTTGTGTCCTCTCCATGCATAATCCGCCACTACCAGACTGATCAACCATAGAAACATCCGATCCCCAAAACATAACACCATTGCCACCATAATCTGTGTCTCATTTACTAATACTTTGTGTCGGCTTTGCTTTTTGAGTTTCCCTTCACAATGCCAATAAAATCCAATGCTTTTTCTATAAAACTATATTTAATTAACTCCTGATTTCTACTTTTGTACACATATTTGTTGCTGCCAATCGGTATTCGGTTTTGAAACTGCTTTTTAAACACACAAACACCACACGAAACAAACACCCAACACCGCCAACAAACATGTGATACAATCTTGCAAACCAATCTAATGCAAACAAACCTACAATTAAAATAAATCAATTACTAAATCAATTCGCTGCCGCTAAATCAATAGCAACGGCAGATAATTGAAGCCTGTATCACCATGAAGGTATGATGAATCTTTCAGCTCTCTCGCACTCTGCAACAACTAACTAAGATTAAGTCTAAGACTAGCCCTAACCAGCCCCCGCTCTTAACAACACTATCTCGCTATCTATACTAATCACAATCACAATCAGCTATCGTTTCCATTAATAATAATTAATAGTCTCAGCGCAACTTTCACTTTAAACGCCTGAACGCAACCAACGATCGGCATAATCTTGGCTCAGAGCCGTTCTGGCCAAGTTCTAAAATTAACCAACACCAATTAAACGCAAATCTTTAAGAAACTTGTTCAGTAAATTGTTAACTAACTAGCTGAAAGTCATAGCAGCACACTTACACCTTAAACCATTTAGTTTTTACAGCTTTCGTTATTAATTTATATTTTTATTGTGAGTCGTTGGCCCTCGAAAATAACTCTGCATGATTGAATGCCTTTATCACATTGTTTTCCCTTACGTTCCATTTCCATAATTTGTTCTTTATGGGGCCATTTAATGGCCTGTTGATGCGAAAACAGGTTTTGATTGATATCGAAAGCGGGTCATTGGATTATCAGTACATTAGCATTTGTGGTTTCTTGATTTTGTGTTTTTTTTTTTTTTTTTATCAATAGTTTTGTTTACTCACTGCGTGCCACTATTGTTGTGCCTTGCCGATGTCTTGCTGTGTTGTCCTTTAGTCCTTATTTTGTACTCATTGCATTCGTCGTAATGTTTAAATGAAAACAATCAACTAATTGTTATTCAATCACTACAGAACTCCCTGACGGCGGACGGACAAAAGGAGGACTTCAGCGATCTGCCACCGAATCAGCGAAGAAAGAAGCTGCAGGCGAAGATCACCGAACTGCAGCAGAAGATCGCACAGGAAACCAATGCCAGGGACGGCCTGATGAAAATGAAGATCGTCTATGAGGCGAACTCTTCGCTGGGCAATCCCATGACCGTCGAGGGACAACTGAACGAATCGGAACACAAGCTGGAAAAACTGAAAGTGGATCTGAAGAAGTATCAGGGCTTCTTGGAGAAGGCCAATCAAGTGCAGATGGCCACCAGTAGTCCGCAGGCGAATCGCAATCAATTGCAGAACGGTCACAGAACCTCAAGGTGGGAGTAATCTAATAGAACCTGACTAGAAATATTATAATTATTATTTACCTTTTCAGACATTCCAATGGCAGTGCCGATGACCATCACGACGATGGCGACGACCAGCCCGACGACGCTGGCAGCTTAAGCAGGTCAGATTCTGAGGATAATGTGGCGCAAATACAAAATGGGCATAATAATAACAATAACGGGTACACTCATAAGTCTACGTTCAATGTTTATAAATATTTATATATATATATCACTCTCACCCACATTACATTATACTCGACCATACATTATCGTAGCATTCTTCGATTCTAATATCTGGATTTTATTTTTGCATCGCACTGTCTCATTGCACCCGGTGTGTGGCATTTTCTTTGGTGTCGGTTCATTTTCGGTTTCTCATCAAACAAACCTATAAAGCAATAACTGCCCAGAAAGTCCACAATATGCCAAAGGATACAAAATTTGATTTAAACTGTAGATGTTTGATTAATACTTGATTTCTTGACTGCTCTCTCTACACCATACATGATAACACTTAATAATGTTTGAATTGCAACTTCTTCAAATATTTCGTTTCATTTTGCCTATTCCATGGTGAAAACTAGCAGTTCGGCAAGTCCTGAGAGTGGTCTGGGCACGTCGCATACATCCCTGCCGGGATCCGGGCAGGGCAGTGCCAACGAGAACGCAATTGGAGAGGATACCTACTACGAAACGGAGGTGGAAACTCTGCAGCCCCTGGGCACATGTCGAGCCTTGTATCCATTTGAAGGTTGGTACATGGAATTTCTGATTCATTCACAGAGTAGATTAATAAAATATTTTTTTAATAGCCACCAGCGAAGGCAGTATACCCATGAACGAGGGCGAGGAGCTGCAAGTGATTGAAATCGACCAAGGAGACGGATGGACGCGAGTGCGGCGAGCAAACAATTCGAATGGCTGGGACGAGGGCTTCGTGCCCACGAGTTACATCGAGTGCACGCTCTACGCTTAGAATTAAGAATAAAATTGGGGCGGGCAATTAGCCGGGCGGTTTTAAATGTTAACTACTCAGCAAACATTTGTGTATGTTCGATTTATTTGTGTACTTTTGTCATAACTTTGCGTTCTGTCGGACAGCCATACAGCCATAAACACGAAACACCACACCTAAAGATACATACACCCAACACTGTACATTTGACCTAAGCTAAGTTCGAATCATTTAACCTTTGTACGCTTTGTGTATTTACTTTGATTTTAATCGTCATCGATCTTATGGTAGTGCAAGCTATATCATACTATAAATACTATAGTCATTATGCACCTACGAGCAGACCTCACCTAATTGTAAGCACCGCAACGTTTCCCTCTTCACCTACAACAATCATGATAACGCCTATTTATATACATATATATTATATATGAAACGAGATTTATATGGCAATTGAATACGTGAGAATTTTGAAAAAAAAAAAAAAAAAATTATGAAAACTAAAATCTATTGCCGGTTGTGGCGCTGAAACTAATCTTGTGAACACGTTTTCCAACTGCAGAGCTAATGCTGATAAACGAGCTCACCGACAATTCGAAAATGTGTTGACGATAATTATTTTCATTTGAATCACGGCTTTGGCCTTAGAGAGCATCTGCTGTTCTTCCGTATCGGAACCACGATCGGAAATGCTGTAGACTGCGTTCCATCGAAATGATGCATTAAAATAGGGTAGATATGCAAAGAACCTAAAAGGGACCCTCGACCACATCAGACCACACCCACAACTCAAGGATATGTAGGCAAAAGTTATGGCAATCTTGCATGACATGGGGCATATGCATTTGCGGAAGCAAAGAACGCGCTAGCTTGTTTATATATATAGAAACAATTGTACATTTTACTTTACACACTCTATGCTAATTCTTAATTTTAATTTGATGATAATTTTGTATTGCTCTTTGCCTTGTACATTTTCACACCACACACACACCCACCCACACACAACTATGTTTAAAGGAAGGTCCTGGTGGATGCTGCAGCGCGTAATTTTGATTTACGGACCCCTAGACTCTAAGTTCCATGCAACATTTAAGGCTTAAGTCAGAGCAAAGCCGGGCGGCGCTGCATTCGTTATGTTCAAAGCCACTTTGCAATACATTTATTTATAAAGAATATTTTAAAAGGATATACTGTACAATGTATATTGGTAGACCACAATCAAAAACTGAAAACGGAAGTCTGCGCAGAGTATCTGGACGATCTGGAGCGAGTTAGGTTTTTAGTTAGGCATCGTATTCTGCAGCCTTTTCCATGTGTATTTTGTACTTTCATTTCGCATAATATATTATGCCACTATGCTTTAGCATTTAAGTGTGAAATCAACTGAAACTGAAGAATTCTGATTTCTTATGTTAAATAAAGGATGTAAACGAATGATGACTAATCTTAGTGCGAGCGCAGCAAATAAACAATTCCAAAATTCTTAAATTTATCTAATTTTAAATTCGATACTGAAAACAGGCACATACGTATTAACGATAAAATGTTTACATCATCAAATGGAAGGAAATTAATTGAATTTAAGTGAAGAAACTACGGCAAATGTATGTGAGAATTGTCAGCATAATAAAAGTAACTAAAATTAATTTATCTGTATTTTTATTTATTTAAAAATCAAAAACTGAAATTTTTGAATTTGAATTTTCGTTAGAAACCTTTTTGGTGTGACCATACACCTATTAAATTAGCATTGTGGCAAAAAAATATCTGGTTTTTTTTGGCGCTCCGTATACTGCCACTCTTTAATTTTGCAAGCCGGTTGAAACTTTCATTCTATGGAACCTCATTCAAAGAAAGCCAAAATGACAAACAACAACAAGTTTAAGCAGAACAAGAAGAAGTATTTCCAGGCCTCCAAGAAGCAGTACCTGCAGGTGGGCCAGCGCGGATTCTTCGCCACGTGCAACATCAACGAGAAAGCATGTGTTCGCGAGTGCTACAATTTGTTGAACCACTACGCCGATTTGCTCTACGGCCCGGAGAATCCCGAAGAAAACACTCAAAAGAAGCCCGACGAACAGGGAGCAGCTGGGGAAGACGGAGACAAGCCCAAAAAGCCCTCCAGCGAGGAAGATGATGATTTGGAGGCAGCTGCCGCCAAATGCCGCGAGTCCATGGCACCGCGCAAGGTGCGCTTCCAGAACGTGGACACCGGCACCAACAATTGCGTATTCATCCGCACTCTGCTCGATGATCCGGTAACTCTGGGCAAGCACATAGTCCAGGATATCGCCACTACTGGCAAGTCCATGTCCCGATTTGTGCTGCGTTTGGTTCCCATCGAAGCTGTTTGCCGTGCCAACATGTCGGACATCATCGAGGCGGCCGGAGCGCTCTTCGATAAGCACTTCCTGAAGGAACCGACCAGCTATGGGATCATCTTCAACCACCGCTACAACCAGCAGATCAAACGCGATCAGATCATCACTCAGTTGGCCGAGCTGGTGAACTCCAAGAACGTGGGCAACAAGGTGGATTTGCAGAAGGCCCAGAAGTCGATCATTGTTGAGGTGCTGCGCGGATGGTGCTTGCTCAGCGTCATCGACAACTACCTCGAATGCAAGAAGTTTAATCTGGCCGAGCTGGCCAATCCCAGTGATAAGAAGTCGAACGGCGAGGGAGATTCAAAGTCTGAGAAGTCCGTAGACGAGGATGTTAAGGATGCAGGAGATGCCAAGTCCATTGAGGAGGAGACTCAGGAAACTGCCAAGGAAGACAATGAGGCTTAGCACAAAGCTTGACCAGACTATAAACTTCAATATATATCCACCCATTAGATATAGATAGACTTTAACCTGCCCATTACCTGCTGTGCAGAATGTGAATAAACGTGGCAGCTTAAGAATAGCTGTTTACTTGTTAATTATTTTATTAATTTTTAATCTTAGTGGCTAACTTTGGAGTGTTTTCGTGCTGCCATTTCCATACATATATGTATATCGGGGGGTGTATGCTTACTTTACAGATCAATTGGTTAAAACTAGTAGACTAGACTGCAGCCTCTGAATCAGTTGCGCTTGAGCAGAGTGCCCACGGTGCCGGCGATCTTCTCGTAGGCCATGAACATGAGGGCCGCGGTGAGCACTGTTTGCAGGATCTTGGCCTCAAGGCCGCGGAACAAGCCACTGATGCCCTGGTGCTGCAATATGCTTATCATCAGTTCGAGGGTGCTCTCTGTGCGTGCCGGCTTGGAGCCGTGAGAGGTCGACGGTCTGGTATCGGCCTCCTTGCTTCGGTGGCGCTGCTTCGTCTGCACCAACTGCAGAGGATAGGTCAGAACCGTGGCGAATGCCTTGGCAATTGCTCCGATGAAGAAGAAACTCAGGCTGCCCATCTCGCCGCCAGTGAACCTCATTAGGTTCCTCTTCAGCAACTCGTACATCATGAACTGCAGAGCGGGATTCGAGACGAGCATCAGCGAGGGAATAGTTCCCGACCACAGACCGGCAATACCCTCCCGCTTGGCCACATACTTCAGGCCCTCCAGCAGGCTTTTGTAGTGCTTGTTCACCTCATCGGAGGTCCCAGCCACGTTGCGCATGCGCAACCGGGTGTTGACCACCCAAAACGGTGTGGTGGTGAGGACATTAATGATGCCAGCTATGCTGCCCAGGAACAAGTCCTTCAGGGCGCTGTGCTGGGCCGGAGATCCGCCAGAGGCCACCGCTTTGAGGGCGTGGAATGTATAAAAGTAGACAAAGTTGGAAATGCACAGGCTCTGCAGGACAGGACCAAGGCCGCGGTACAACGACTGGAAACCCTCACCCAGCACTATCTCCTTGATCACCTGCTTTGTGCTGCGCACCTCGCCGGACTCCTCCACTGGAAATAGACAAAAGGTGAGTTAAAAATGGATATTATTTCGAGAATATTTGGAGATTTTAAAAGCGAGAACATCTCAGGGGAAATCTGCCCAGACGCTAATTCCAAATATCACGCATATGTATACAGACTTCTGTTTACCCAGCCTTGAACCCTAATACGATAATTGCCTAATTTAAAAACACAACCTTTTTTAACCTTAAACTTAACAGAAAATATTGCTAAAATGATTTTATGACTATTTACTATTAATTAATAAAGTTTTAAAAGCCAATTTCATGAATGCTTTGCTTTCCTTGTAAACATTTCCAGTTTTTGTTTAAAAATATTTTATTTCTTTATAGCCAATACATACTGTATCTTTTATTGGGTGTGACAAAGTCCATTGTTTGGAAATTGCAAATGCAAGATGTTTGAGTGTTTTAAGTAAGTATTCATTTCAGGCAAAGTCATATTGGATATATACAACAGGTAATAGAGTTTTGAAACATTTATCTTCTGGTAATAGTTGACCAGTTCTATAAAAGTCTTTAAATATTAAGTCCCAGGTGAAAGATAAATGTTTGCCTAATTAATTTTTATGAAACCCTTTTAATAATGATATAAGACTCATACAAAAGATATTAATTTGTTAATTAGAAGTAGCAGAAATATTCCTTCTTAGGGTCCAACTTGCCATTCGACACCAGAATGGCCTAAGAACCTAAGAACCGATAGGGATTCTATTTTAATATACCTCTCAAATTGGATTAGCTCTTCCCGCTGATTAGTGGGCTAACATATCAATGGCAACTTTCTAAAGTTGGAGTTTGAACTTGCGCCGAAGGTATTGAACGAAACCGTGGCCCCCTTATCTGGAATCCACTCTTCAGATTAGTTACAATCTGACCAATTGGGTTACTTACACTGTAGACGGGAACGCACCGTGTCCAGTGGATAAAAAGTGGACATTGCAATGCAGCCCCCCTGAAAATTGAAAATCGAAATGCAAATTAGGCCCCTTGACCTTTAACCGGCAAATATTTATGCACTTACGGCGGCTCCGGAGACGGCATGCACGAAGTTTTGGTAGCTCAGCACTTGGCTAAGCTTCGACGGGGCCACCATGGTGTCTAGTTGTTCGTCTGGCGAGAAGTTCTGTGTTCCACGTGAGGCGGCGTCTTCGAGCAAGCGATTACTGACTTGTGTCTGAGTGGAACCCGGCTGCCTGGCTCTCTACCGTGGAAATTTAGTTGCGGCAGCGACGGCGATTGTCGGAGATTAGATTAATTGAGCCGTGTTGGGTTGGGGGTTGTCAGGCGGCGCAGGGGAGCGGCCGGCCGATCAGTTGAGCCTTCCTGGATCACAGATTCTTTTTAGTAAAGGAATCATTCACATATTCACCGATTTGTATGAATATTTTGGGATCTGCAATGCGAATTATTGTTTTCGGTATGACCGCATTTTCAGCGTTGCAGTATAATACCATTTCTACATACAGATATACTGAAAACTGTTCTCGAAGAAACACTAATCCAGACCAATATTTTAAACTTTAAAATCTATTCTATTTTTTTATTTTCTTGTTCAAACTTTAAAAAATGATTGCATCATCATATTTTTGTAATAGTGCCTATATAAAAGAAACTTATTTACTTAAAAAATAATATAAAACCTAGAAAATTAAAATTAAAATTAAAGTATCAAAGGAGCTGGTCGATAAGGCACTTTTCCCTCCGAGGTTCCAGCCTGGGCTTTTTCATAAAATTCATTCCCGTTTCGCTACTGCTGTTGAGTAAATCCGCTGCCTTTCGTTTTTGGTTCTAAAAAATGAATAAAATATAAAAAATAATGAATGTAAATTGATTCCAGTAGTGTACCACCTCATGCTCCTCCTCTGTTAGTGTTGCGAAGACAAAATTCTTGGCTTTCGCAGTTTTTACAGAAACAGTGGCATTATCGCCATTCGCCTCTCCAGAAGAGCGTTTAGTAAGGCCTGCCAGTTTGGAGAGGGTTTCTTGGTCGCGGACCAGAAAAGATCCTCGAACAGCGCCCATTTGCTGCTTTCCAGAGACTGTTTTTGAGATCAGGAAAGGGGAGCTCTTCTTCACTTCCACTGAGGTCTTCTTGGTGGTAATTATGTTGAGCCGGCGCATGGTGTTGGCAGGACTACTGGTGTTTATCGCAGAGGTGGAGAGCGGAGAAGCAGCTTCCTGGAATATACAAATATTAGATAATTTTTCCATTTAACAAAATTGAATCTGATCCCCACCGGTTTCAGGCCCTTCTCAAGGAGCAACTGCTCCCGCTCGTAACGTATCTTGCGCCACAAGTGCTCGTTCTCCTCGTCGCCACTGCCCTCGTTGGCCTCTCCATCCTCAGGGCGCTGATCGTCCAGGCTGAAGCCGTTTTCGGCATTCCTCCATCGGAACTGTCGCTGCCGCACAGCTCCCTCCTCGTCCTCTATAAGCATTTCCTTGATTTTACGCACTTCCCGAATGTCCTGGTCAAGCATTTTCCGCCTGTTACAAAACAAAAATTAATTATTTCAAAAATACATCAAGTTTTGTGTCACTTACGCATGAATCTGTCCTAGTTCGTTGCGAAGTTGCTCGCGGTCGAACTGATCTTCATCTCCCAACTCTATGTCATAGGTATCCATATTTCTTTCATCCTCATCGGCAGATCCCCATTCGGACTCTGAAAGCTCCGCTTCTTTTTCTACAAAATTGGATGCCCGGAATTTACGATCTTTCTTCGTCATTTCCACCACAATCTCATTCTCCTCGGAATCGTAGTCCACAAAGGTTTCTGGGATTTCTTCGGCTGGCTCCTCATCACTTTCTTCGCCCAAGTCCTCGCCCTCGCTTTCCTCATCATCGGAGAAACCAAGTTTGGCTTTCTTTTGCCTTTTCTTGGTGAGTTTCTTGCTGCGAGGTTTCTCGGTCGTTGGCAACTCTTCCTTGGCCTCGTCCTCATCACTGGACACAATCTTATTGGCCACTGGCGCCAGTGGTTGTGAGTCCACTGTTTCCTCGGTTTGTGTTGCATCCGGCAGTTGGGTGGCAAAGGTGCCCGAACAGAGACTCTCGAGTTCATCTGGAGCCTGGGTGGATCCTTCCAATGGCGTCAAGGGAATCTGGCTGATTAGGGCATTGTCCACGGACGATGGTGCGGCGGAGGAAACCATCTGGGACTGAGGGAACTGACCGGAGCAAAGATCGAGCAGTTCGTTCTCCTCATCACTGGTCGTTTTCCGCGCCTCCTCATCGAAGAGTTTTTGGGCGGATAGTTGGAGCTGAGTAGCAGTTAAAGGTGGAGCCCCGGATGCCTTGGGAGTCTGCAGAAGGTCCAAGTCGTCCTCATCCGAATTGTCATCCACGAAGGCTTTGATGATTCTGTTCTTTTTCTTGCCAGTTTGGGTTTCCGGCTCTGGTTCGCTTTCCTGGTCACTTTCGCTGCTCTGTTCCTCTTTTTCGGACTCCACCTCTGGATCTTCTTCAACATCGCTTTTGTTTTCTTCTGCTCCATCAGCCTCTTCCCTCTCTTCCTCGTCATCAATTGCCTCTCCATCTACGATTTCCTCGTCGTCGTTTATGGTCACCTCCGTATGGCCAGGCTTGTCCTCCGGCTCGTATTCTTCGTCCACATCCATCTCCTCTTCGTCTTCCGCCATTCGCTCCTTTTCCTCGGCTTGCTTTTTCTTCAGCTCTTCCACGCGCTTCTTGGTGATCAAAGACTTGAGCTGCTCCTGCATTTTTATGTAAGCGGCCCCCGGCTTCGGCTCCTTGTTCACCGGCTCCTCATCGTGGTGATGATAGTTAACCTTGGACATCTCCAGTTTACCATGTTGAGTGGTAAGAATACTGCAAAGAGCATTAAATAAAGATTAGAATGAGTTTTGATTGAACTTTTAGAAACCTACTTCACAGTCTCTGTGGTTTTGTGTTTTTTGGCTTCTCGCGTCTTCATGAGCCGCTGCAGCAAATCATCCACACCAGTGGGCTTCTTAGCGAACATATCCCCCGTTTCTAAGTCTATCACCATGTTGGTATCTCCCTTTAAAGAGGGACTCACGTCCGAACTTTTTTCAATCTTCAGCTTACGAATTGCTTCGCTGATCTTAGGAGTGGCCGGCTTGGAGGGCGGTGTGATGCTGATGGTGCTCAAGTCCAGCTTGGGCAGTTCCACAACCTCTGTTACCAGACAGACCTTGTTGGGAGACTTGATTGGACTCTTCTGTGGGGTTTCAGTAACTTCTGAAAATGTTAGGGCTGCTGCAGCGGAGGTAGATGCAATAGGTTCGTCTTCCATGGCAACTTCTTCCATAACATTCTCGCAAGGTGGGTCGTCTGCCTGGTCCTTTGGTTCTACTGCTTCAGGAGCAACCGTCACTTCGTCTAAAACACCTGGATTGTCTTTCATTTCTACAGGCTCCTCGTTTTCTGCTTCGTCTTCTTCCTCCTCCTCTGGCTCGGACTCGGATTTGAAAAACTCCGTGGCCTCTTTAGCTCTTGCGTCCATTAATTTTCTAATTATTAACAATAATTAAATTATAATCATATTTTCATGTTTTAACCCAACTTACGCATATGCCACTAGTTCCTCGCTGGTCATGCGCAGTCCCAAGGACTTCCTGGATTGCTTGTTGGGCATGGGACTTCCGCCAGCTAAAGCCGTGGCCAGAGGAGCATTAATAGTCCGACGGCTAAGGAACTCCTTCAGTGTTCTGGGCTTGGGCTGGTGGTAGGGCACATTGATGTGAGCCTCTCGGTGCAGTCGCTGTTGCTCACTTTGGATGGCCTGCATCCCGTCTAGTGCCTTCTTGGCAGATGCCTAGAAATAGATATTATGGTGAGAGTAAAGAATAATATATTTTATGAAAAGTTACCCTCATTTCCTTGGCTTTTTTCGGTTTTTTGGGCATTTCCTCATTGGGAGTTTCTGGTTCCCTTTCAGCTTCTTCTTCCGGATTGCTGAGTTCTGGCTCGGATTCAGAGTCCACGAGACCTTTTAGTTTATTTTTAGGTGGACTAGACTCCTCCTCGCTTTGGGGCTTGGTGGTTTCTTCGTCGCTTTCGCTGTCCATGCGCTGCTTTCTTTTCTTTTCCGACTTCTTTTTCTTTTCTTTCTTGGGTGGTTTTGGTTCTGACTCCTCTTCTTTGTGGGAACCGTCATCGCTATCCAGTCGCTGTTTTATTTTCTTGGCCGGCTTTGATTTCTTATCTTTCTTGGAAGGTTTTGGCAGCTCTTTCTCTGGCTCCTCCTCGCTATCCGAATCTATAATGGATGATATTTTCTTCTTGGGGTTTGAAGATACTTCACGTTCCTTTTCCAGTTTGGTGGAATCTTCGTCGCTGACCATTACATTTTCTTGACCCTTTGGGTTGTCGGGTTTTCCTGCGACTTCTGCTTCCTCCTTTTCAACCGATGTAGGATCCTCATCTTCGTCACTATCCAGCATCCTTTGGTGCTTGGCCTTGGGGGACATTTTCCGAGTCTGTGGCTCGGAAACCTCTTCATTTTCGCTGTCATCCGACATCATTAAACTCTTGCCACCCAATAAATCTTCAGCGGACACGTTCTTCTCGTCTTCCTCCTCCATTTGCAGTTTTTCCATCGAATCGTCCGCCAGCTCATCGTTTTCTGCTGCAGTGGCAGTTTCTGCAACTGACTCGCTCATGTTTCTGGGTCAATTTGTTTTTATTCTGTTAATAATAATAAACCAAAACAGATTCCGAATTAAACACGCACACGCACACACATATTCGACTTTTGGCGCAAAATGATAATACCTGTGTTGAACAACACCATCCAGAAGACGTTTGAGGTCTGCAACATGGTCATACTTATGTAGAATGTAAAAAGTGTTTTTTAATTTAAATTGCATAAAAAATAATGAATTTAAATTTAAAAAAAAAATTATAAGTGACATAAACTATTTAAACGGTTTAAGAAAAGTAAAAATAATGAAATAATAATATAAAAAGTATAAATAATTAAAATACTACAGCATATTTTAATTTAAAATTAAGCGCTCTTGCAGCTTGCTTGTTAATTTTTGAATTTTAGTTTTATAAAAGTAAGACTAAGGTAATTAAAATTAGATTGATAATAATGTTTTAGTAATATTAGAAGATTAAGAAACATTCTTAATATTGAATAATATTGAATAAATATCAATAGAAGTACTTTTAATATTGTTAAAATGCTTGTTTTTGAAAAATTTAAGGTTTTTTTTGGTTTAAACTGTAATGTATTCTTAATCTTACTGTTGTAAATTTTAAATTAAAGTTCCTATTGAAGTAAAAGGTACCAACTTAGCAGGCGAAAGTCTTAATATATTGGTTAACAAACATGTACTCTAAGCAGATTGTAATGAATGTAGTTATCTTTAAATCATAAGATTTTTAAGACTAAAAGATAGTCTATAAATCCCGTACATGATTATTTAAATACAAATCAAACATCATGAAAAATCTAAGCAGGCAACTTAATCAGCAGCAGCTCCGGCAGACCCAGCAGCAACATCAACTAAATCAGCGGCGGCGGCAGCAACCTTTCAACAGTACAGCAATCGAAAGTAATCACCCAGCGGATTTACATGCCCAGGCCCACCTGTGTGCCTGTGTGTTTCACCTGTTCTCGTTGTTGTTGGCGGGTTTTCTTTGGCGCTCTTGGGTTAGCGAATTGTTGCAGTTGGTTTGATTTCGTCTGGTCGCTGTTGCTGTTGCTGTCGATGCTGTTGCTGTTGCCACTACTTCTTGCTGCGATGCTTTCTCCGCATCTCTTTCTTGCTCACGAGCATTTCTCTTTCACAGTTTAGTGACTGAAAGGCTGGAGGTCTTTCGGCCGAGGGTCATTAAGTAACCAGTAACCCACCGACTGGTGAACGCTGCCTAATGATAGCCCTCTGCGGTGCAGAAGGAGAGCTACTTATACACATACTATAAATAGCATTAAAATGCAATTATAAAGGGCTCCAGTTCCAGTGCCATCTGCATCGTATTCAATCCGCAATCATTAACCTCGCTTCGGACCTTAATATTCAATTAACGACGATTTCTCGGCTCTCAATGAAAGCAAAAGCGAAAAGACCAAAAACCGAACCGAGACCGAACCGTTTTAATGGGTGTCAGATTCCTCCGGCTTTTCACTCTTCAAGCTCCAATGATCTCGGCCTTCTGAGATCACGATTAGACGAAAAAAAAACAAAACAAACTTTTAGTTGATTAATGCATTTTACAGATGCCTCCGATCTGAAAGGGGACACAAATATCTTAGCCTTGCGAATTGCGCAACGTTTAAAAATCCCACACAACAAAGCCTTAAGTTACCCAACTTTAGAAAGATTCAAAAGAAAGCACCACACATATGGCCATATTTTACGAATCTTATGGGTTCCGCTATGCGAAATTTATAATATATTCGCCGAGTCGAGCACAGCATGGGTTTAATCAGTCGTTAAATTAGCGGGTTATAGCGAACTTAGTGATACCCTTTCAAGGAACCAAATAAAAGCATATTTTTTTATTATAAAAATAAGATTTAATAAAAGTATTTATAGATTAAACATAAGAATTAAAGTCTGTTGGTAAAAACCAAGAATAAAAAGTAAAGTAAAATTTTGAAAAGAGTTTTATGAAGAGTTGTAGGATTATAATCCACCAAATGGCTTACCATTTTAATTTGTGCTTTATCTATCAATTATCCTTAATAACTTTCCACTATATATCCATCAATGAAGCCCCATCTATCCTTCTATCAATAAAACTCCCCAAAACACCGTCTTCAAATCATAACTTTAATAGCTATGAAATGTCCACCTTCCAGACATTCCCTGTAGCACGATTAAATCATAAGACTCTGGCTGATGGCTTACGAGTTAGGCATTTGTGTTTTTAAGCTCCAGCTAACTTGCCAATTAGCATATATAAAAAATAAATACAGACTTTGGCTTCGTACCTCCGCACACAATTTCTCTTTCATTTGGCGAAAAAAAAAAATTTAAAAACGGTTAACTTGCTGCCAGTATCTGTAAGCCCGACTCCGGCATCTTTTCTCATATCTGTAGCAGAGATTTTGCTTTTGGCCACTTACGGTATTTCTGCGCCTTGTTGTCGCTGTCGCTACCTAATTTGCATACGCACAGTCCACAGATACAACTAAATATCGCCCCAAAACGAAAGTGAAAACACTCCGCCATGTGCTAAACGGAGAGTCTAACCGATAGATATACATAATTTCCAACTGTCTTCAATCAATATTGATCGCTGTCGAAATCTCTGGGAATTCGAAATGGGATTTCGATCAATGCCAGGCACAATGCTATTGTATACCTAAGATCTTAACAATACCGACTATTTTTAAAACAAATTTAAAAAAGATCTTTTCTTCTCGCCAAAAGGCTGAGTGGCTTATGCAATCGAGCGGACTTAAGACCTTTCATCGCCTTTTTGGGATCCGATCTTAAGTTCGAGTGTAATCTTATGTTGAAGTTGAAGTTTATGCCGGGGCTGATCTGTCGGGACTGTCTTTCGCAATTAAATGTAAATCGTCCGCGAAGGAGTTGTTGCACAAAAGAGCGGATCTGATCGGCTTGTAATAACGCTGTTCCTTGGCCCCAGACACGCCTTTGGCTGTCTGCGTCTGGCTTTTCTGTTTTCTGTTGCCCGATTGAGATTTCTTGCCTTTTTTCTTGGCCATTTTTGTTGTGCTTTTTTTTTTTGGCGAGTGAAAGTGATATATGGCGCATGACTCAGGCTCCGTCCACGCTCGAGTCGACTCGACTCCACTCGACTTCCAGCCGACCCCATCCCGGCCCCAAAGTCATATGCATAAAATAATAATTAAGCGCCATTTATGCGGCCCAAGACGAAGACATGGCGAAAAGGGCGCAGCAGCCATCAAGCGGCCACTGGAGTCAAAGCCAAAATCAATTGACATGTTTTGTGGTCACTGAAAGAAATTTACGATCATGTTTACACTCAAATTTTGCCATGGTATATCATAGAACAAAAATATATTTTAAAAAAATTGTGGAATAAAATGTGATAGCTTTTAAGAAAGTAAATGTAAAACAAATTATTTCGATACCTAGTTTATCCACAAACTTATTAGCAATTAAAATATTATTTCAACTAGTACTAGATATATATATTTTTTTAAACTCTGAGATAATATTTGAGAACTTAAAATAAACTTATTGTTAAAGATTAAAAACATATTGTTAAAGATTACTCTAAAATTTAGAGTAAATGAAATCTTTAATATATACTACATTATAAATGTATATTGTATTCTTTTAAATCCAGTAAACAATATTATATTTTATTTTCTTTTGCAATTTAATAATTTATTGTCTTGTTTTATTTTGCCCATTTAATTTTACCTTTTTTGAAAAACATAAGGCCTGAAGAAAGCATTAACCTCAAAAAGGACACACAAATTGTTGATCCCAGCGAAGAAAGCACTCACTTTCTTCAAAACCCCCAATTTAAAGATTGTCTTCTTTCAAGTTTATAAGCTATGTGGCTCATGATTTCTTAAATTTTTTGGAAATCACACCCTAGCCTCCATATTTCAAAGTCAAATGTCCGAGTGTGGTCGAACACATTCCTCTGCAATAAGTACGAAAATTATTTAATGGTTCATGGAGTAAACTACTCATGGAGTACTGAGCCAGGCCAAGTCATGCTCCCTCACCTCACCTGCGCAAGCGATCTGGCCAGGTTCATTGTCTTTATAAATGTGATTTAGGGCTGGCGACAGCTCAACGGAAAAGCGGCCAACAAAAAGTAAGAAAAAATTGTAGCCCAGCGACTGACAAAAGAAATGGAAAGTACAAAATATAAGAAAAAAGTAAGCGGGCCTCCGAGCGATTCCATTGGGCTCGATGACCGGGCCCCGGGGTTGCAGCTCCGGTCGGAGGGCGACTTGCATAATGATTGACATTGTTTGGGCCGGGGCATGGTCCACAATAATTTGTTTATAAACAATAAGAGCCCAGATTGTGCACCGTTATAGCTGTTTGGAAAAGTGGTAGTGGCTGGGAGAAAGACACTTCAGAGTTGTGCAAAACTCTGTCGGCCAACTGGTTTTTATCTTCTCATAAATGAAACTAAATTAACTGAATGAACTGATGATTATTACTGCGGCTGCTGTTGTTTTTATTGTTGGTGTTGTATTTGTTGTTGTCACCATGATGGTAGCAATTGTTAGACTCAAGGGGAGGGTGGCGGAAGGTGGCTTTTAGTATGCCCCATTGAGGCAAGTGGTAAACAGATTAGATAAACATTTTACAAGCTACTTTTTAATTTTACAAAAAGTGACCGAGTGGGAAATTAAATAGCTTTATTAGTGGTTATTGTTTTTTAAGAGTAAGGAAATTTATTCATATGTTATAATATGTATTTTTGGAAAATAATCAAATCGGGTTAGTAATATTAAATAAAAAATACTAAACAATAATCAATCTTTTAGAAAAGAAGGAGAAAATCTTATTAGATTTCTACTTCAAAGAACTGTTAAAAAAAACTATTTATTTGTCAAAAAATATTCAAGACTAACCTTGTCCCAAATATTTTTAATATTTAATTTGCTATTCATATTTCTTGAATTGTGAAATATTCATTAAAGAATTCCCAACATTTAAATTAGTTGCCTTACTTTCTCCCATAAATTACATCACAGCGTCGCTCGAGTTCCCAAAACCATTGCCTTTCCCAACTGATATTGGCATGCGCCCCCAAATGCGGGCTCAGAAGTTGCTTAATTTTCTAGAAAGAAGCCAGAAGCAACCGAGTCACTGAACATGCTGGGCCTGCCCACGTATAAATGCGTCAGTAGAGACGGATCACGGCTCAATTAGCATGCCAGGCACGTCCCTGACCCAATTCCATTTCGGTGGCGCAGCCAGAGCGGTGTAACACGGGCTGATAGTGTTTCATGTTTATGTCCAATCCAAAGAAACGAATATGCCGGCTCTGGCGAGGATCGACGTCATGGATCAGCGTGTGATTCACACCGGATCCAAGGTGTTGCCGGGCGTTGAAATCGAAACCGCAGGGCCGACACGGAACTTTCGATTTCTTTCGATGGCATCGCCGGGCCAGATCCGAGGTGCGTATTCAAATGAAAGTCAGATTACTTTCTTGGGCCTGGGCTCGGCCCAGTGACTTTGGCCAATTGTCGGTGATAAATACATACATATAAGGTGGTTGTATCCATCCGATTTGGGCATTTCTATTTAATCATTCATGTTTCTTTCCCCTCTTGGCCACTTTCGAGCTCGTTTCACTTGCTGGCTTAAATCCATCAAGCATTTTTGTGCCATTTCATCATCGGAAATTGGCCGGGCCACAAGAAACATCTCTGTGCACAATCGAGAGTGGCAAATGGCACATTTGCTTTTGGCAAATTGATCAAATTTGTTGCGAGGAAATTGGCACAAAGTTGTTTGCTTTTCCTCGGCTTTTCGGTCTCTGTTTGGACTGTTGTGCAATATGAAGAGCCATTACTGTCCCCAAGGCATTTGAAAATTGCTCTGAAATCATTTTGGTTTTGACAATTTTTAATAACAAATAATGGTGACTTTTAAGGGTCTTGCATTAATTGGATTACATTTCATAATGGGCATTGCCTAAGATGTGTTGTTCTATTGTATTGGCAAGGTTGCGACACACAAAGCAGTAGAAACAATGCATTTTTCATTCTTTTTATATGCAAAATAAATTCAATATATGAAGCTTTCACATTTTATCGCAGAAGCTGTATGGAATATTAATATGCAAAATAATCTATACTGCAAGTGTCCCCATTCCTGCTGATTTATCATTATTTGTGTTGTGCGAAACAAAAGACTTAGGCAACGAACTTGATTTATCAAATCACTCAATTAATGAATCTTCGTTTGAAAATCTTTCCAGCCTGCTCTGGAGAAACAAAAGTTGACTTAATAAACCAATTAAATTTATTTACGCTACGCAAACACAAAGGTCAACAAAACAAACCGAAAATCCGCGCCCCTTGTAAACGATAAGTGTGTGCATTATGTCATTAGGGATTGCATAAGCCGGCTGGTTGGCTATCATAATTTAATTTTCCAATGCATTGGCCAGAATAACAAGCGACTGGTATCCGCCAAATGCCGTTAGCTGACTCACAGCCGGACGCGAACCCTTTTCGAATAACAATCGAAATTAGGCAATCGTTGAGGTAGCTCGCCCGGGCCACGCATTCGCCTCCAAAGACGTCACCAGTTACCTTGACACTCTGCCGACTGCGCCGCTTGCCAAAAATACTCCCCTGGTGGTAGGTGAACAGCAAAACCAACAACAACATAAACAAAAATAATAAGAAAAACAACCGCAAGAGAAAGAGAAACAAGCTGGGCCTGCAGAAAGCGGCCTGAAATGAAAAGTTGGCCGAACAAGTTTCGGGCCAGAGCTGAAGAATAGCCGAAAACGGCATATTTTGCATTCGGTTCGGCTGCTCAGCTCAGAGAGGAGTATCTTGCCCCACCGGCGGCTCACTCTCCGGCGACTCTCTTTTGGCCAAATGTTGGAGGCACCGAGCGCTCGAGCGGAGCGACAGCTCCAGTGGTAAAGGGGTCAAAACTTTCACGCGATATAAAATCTTGGTTAGCGATATGGCCGGGCCGCATTTTCATTTCAACTTTGTGTGCGACGAGTTGTCTTCAGTCCGGTGGCGACTCGAATGCGTCCTGTTAGCCACACTTTTCTGCAACTAACTGAAGCACTCCAGCTCCGCGTCCGTCCCGCGTCCCTTCCGTGATCCGTGATAGCAGTGCATCGAATCCGAGAATACCCATTCATTACGGATAAATACAAATCGATCTAAAAAACATACATTGTGCATGTGAGAAGGGCTAAAAGCCAAAGCTCCAACGTGATTCGCTGCAGTGCCATTGACTTCAGCCACAAGGGATATTAACCAGGCCCAAATGCAAAGGATTTAACCTGCTAGAAGGTAAGAAAGTGTGGCCAAATGGGAAATTGAAAGTATACTGGGTGGCATTTATAAACGGATTTAAGTGAAGGATATACAAAATTAAATTTCTTAAAATTATGTCACTTGAAATATGTTTTAAATAAAAATTATGAAAATATCTTCGATCATCAGAATCTTGAAGTTCAACTCTGATTAATCAAGCTGTCAAATGATATATTTTATGATTTTTTCTTTGCTTATAATTATGCCACTTAACCGTTTTTTAATGCCTTTCGGTAAATCTTTCCCCTTATAATCCACACCTCCTACATAACACAAAGCAAGCCCCTCAATCCACAGTTCCATTTGCTTACAAAAGCGTTGCAATCAATTCTGCGAAAGAGAGAATAAATGGTTGTTATTTTCGTTTAAAAAAAAAGCAAGCCTCGAATTTGAAAAGCAGACGAGGTGCAGAAGAAAGCCGAAACGCACAGCAAAACTTTCGTCGTCGTGCATTATGCGGAAATATAACTATTATTAATAATAGTTAAGGAGCCATACTCCGCGGCCAGGCTGCTGAGGCGTGAAGCAGTTGAAAATGCTCCAAAACCAGCCTGAAGTCGATGTGGAACCCTTGGCTCATTAAGCTTAATTTGGATTTGCATATCTAAAGCTTCCAATTGAAAGCCATCCAACCACCCAGCCACCCAACTAACCAAACCACCCACTGGAGGAAAACAAGATTCAAGATTCGAATGGTTGCCGGCTCTGGTTCTGTGTTGTGTGTCTCATGTGGCTGCTGCTGGTGAAATTTCATCGCGTTTCGCGCGAATGAAAGTCTGAAATTACCTTGTGCCGCTTCTCATTCGCTCTCTGGCGGTGCAGTTTCAGTTGCAGTGGCAGCTTCTGAGTTTTCCATACTCACATGTGCGGCAGCATCTTCTCTGTCTGCCGTTTCTGCTGTTTGATTAATATTGCGAATTGCTTTGTTCAAAAACTGCTCCACTTTGATGGTGATTTCGCTCTGCACTCGCAAACACCAACACCCCGACAATATCTTGAGGATGCACCCAAAAAAAATGAATCATAAAAAGAGGGCATCGATTTCAACTAATATTAAAAAAATGTCATAATATATTGAAAAATATTAAAAATCCCTAGACTCTTTAATTTTTTTCATAATCCATAAAAAATACTTTAATGTACATTTTTTTCTGTGTATTGTCTGTGGCATCTAACAGTCTGGCGGGAGGCACGCGCGTGATCCTCCAAGTGGGTTGCATTGCTCATACGCCGTGTGTGCCTGTGCCTGTGCCAGTGCCACTTGTCATCGCCGCTGCCCAAACATAGCGCCTGGCAATACTTTTAATTGATTCCACACAGACAGCAATATATACACTCCGACACAGACATTCTCATAGTGAAAGACGCTGCGCCACTTGCGGCAATAATTACTGGTTTCTCGCTCTCGAAGCTCATTGCTGCCACATGATGTGGAGCCACGGAGACTGGCTGGCACTGTCACTGGGACTGCGACTTGGCGACAATTTCAAATTAACGGCAATTGTCTCGCCGCCTTGTGCAATTTTCACGCAGTTTTTCATGGCAGCGTGAAAATGTCAAACAACAACGGAATGGCTGAAAAAAAATAAAACAGAAAGAAAAGCGACCAAACTTTCATTGGCAGTTGCAGGAGTTGCACAGACAAGATTTTCATTTGCTGACAAGAATGCTGATACAATTGAAAAGAACTTGTGGGAAAAAGAATACAACTTTCTACCAGAAAATATAATGTTTCGATTGAGCTTTTATAAATAATTTCTAAATTTTGGTTAAACCATAAAGTATTTCCTATCCCCAAGCTTTCAATCTTATTGCTCCATTTAATTTGATTTTCTCTTTCTCTTTAATGAATATATTTAACGAGACCACATGTAATTCTCCAAATAATTCAATCTAATGTGATTCCGTTCCCGAGCCACTCTACTTGAGCAACCGATTTCGGGCTCTTTTATTTCGTTATTTCGAAATCACCACAAAAACCCATTTGGCACCTTCCACTGCACTTGAATTTCCGTTGAAACGAGCCTGGCTCTTCATTAGAGGCAATCACAGTTGATTTGAAATTATCATGGAAATCATGGAAAATCAGTCAAATCAATGACCGCCCAGAGATACATACATATATATCTGTTCGTATTTCGGTTTTGATTGAGCCGCGAGCATTAAGTCAACGAGAGTCACTCCAGAAAATCGAGCACAACAAACGAAACATCTCAAGTAACTTTTCGATTGTCTTGGACATGTGTGTGTGGTGAGTGTGTGGATGCAGTTGTGCCTCGTGTGTGTGGTGCGCTGAAAAGAAATGAAAACCACTTTCTTTGCATGCATGCCACAAAATACGCCAACACCAACAACTGGAGCCAGAGAGTCAGTCGAGCAATTTGCTTGCACCACCAACCGATCTTCGTCGAGTGGCAAGTTGCAAGTTGCGAGCTGCGAGCGGGCAGGCAAGCGGAACAGGCCAGGCCAGGCCGCTTCGTGGCGACAGCCGCCGCAGCCCGAAATTGGGTCACTAATTATTTCAGAGCAAAATGCAACCGGCTTTGGCTTTGGCGATGGCTTCGAGTTGTATCTGTTTCTGCACAGAGAAAAAAATAAATATCTTTGTTAAACTAAATGGCTTCTATTTGAAGTTAATTTTACTCGTTTAGTTTTTTAAAACTTTATTGGATTTTTTTCATTACAAATATATCAGATATTTTGGGCGTTGCAAGCACGTTGCAAAATAATCCCAAGTCCCAGAATTTTCTCTCAATGCTTGCAACTTTGGCTTCCATTGCAACTTCTCGGATACCTTGGCTTCGGCTAACGATGCGTTGCAAGCTGCTGCTAGAGGATATAGCCACCTCGTCCACAGCAGACCAGACCCCTCTCACCTGGCCTCTCTGGCTTTCTTTCACCCTCTTTCGTCGTTCTTTCTTTCTCCATTTCTCTCGGCTTCTTTCCTTTTTCGAGCGTCGCTGAACTGGACCGGACTGCATGGGCAGAAAGTGCAAGCCCTTGAGTTTTTACTTTCGTTGGGCTGGCAATGGTAATGGCCGTGGCGATAACGGTAACCGGTTCTGCCCATTCAATGGCATCCGAACCGATCACCCCGCTGCGATGCAATTGGACTCTTTTTTTCTTCCAGCGAATTTCGCGTTTACCGTTAATAAAGAAATGGAAAGTAAAAATGGCCAACAAAGGAACCAAACATGGGTCGTAGTGGTAGTGGTTGGAGGGGATTTGTGAATTATGTTAATTGTCTTGTTTCTTTTATCTGTATCTGCATCTCAGATCCTGGCTAACGGGACTTTTTGGCTGTCGTTGCACTAATGATCTGAAAGGGGTTGAAGTCTTTTTTTGTTGCTCTTGGGCGGTCACCGGAAACGGTAGCGGTTAACGGGAATTTTCGACCAGTTGCGGCCTTTACGTTTTAAAGTGTGAGGTTATGGCTCAACGAAGAATATACTTTTTGAAAGAAACAGTTAAATTTTTTATTTCAAAGATCTTTCCAACCGGAAATAAATGCTTTTCTTGTTATAAAATGCAAATAAAGACTGGGATTGAGTGTTAATGTTTTTTGTTTCACATAAAAAAAAATGCAAGTGATTGTAATTTCCTCAATCAACATTTTTCACACCCCTTTGTGCCAGATCAGTATGCAAATTGGCTGCGGGGCCCATTTCTAATTTCACTTTCCCTATTTTGCGATAAATTGCGTTATCATTTTGTACGCATATATGCGAGGCAAGTAAATTTCACAACCCCAGCACAACCGGGTGAATGGAATGCCGTCGATTATGGCAGCGGGGCTGAGGAGGGGGAGCTTTGGCAGGGGAGTTGCCACAATTTACTTTCATTTGCGGCGCAGACATGGCCTGGGGCGTTGCGAACAGCCTGCGGGCGCCTTTGCCTTATCGCATGGGTTAATTGTCGCCTTGTCGCCAAACTGGAGCAAAGAAAATTAATTGTTTACTCTATTTTACATAATGCTTGAGCAAATGGCTTATCGGAAGCCCGGATAAAAGTAAAAAACTGGGGGTGCCTGCAAATAGTACGCCAGTTTGTTGCCTAAGTCTTTTGTATTTGCAAGAAAAAAGCTGGCCATTTTGTTTCAGGTATTCTGTTAATAACTAAAGACACTAAAAAAATGTAAATTTGAAATGGTCAAAATCACATTTAGATTTAATCTTGCTATTAAGTTTACAAACCACTAACTGAAACAGTTACCAATGCAAATTAAAAAGCCATAGAAAGAAAATTAAATTAGTGGAGAAACATACCATTTCATCAGAAAATACCTTTCAACACAAGAGCACGCTTCATAGCTAATCGCTTTACCCTATGTATGTATGTTGCCATCTGATGATCTGGAGGAAAAAAGTTACTTAATAACCATAAAAAGCCAAGTTAACTGAGGCACTCACACACACACACTGAATCACATAAATTGCCACTTTACAAGAAAAAAACCTTCGACGGCTGTTAACATTTTTGCGCTTTTTCTGCCCCTCTCCTTCGGCTTTGTTGTTGTGCCTCGTTGCGGCGCGAACGAATTTCACTTTCACAGCATCCAAAGCTCGCCATCGAGACATGTGTAGTTAATTACGCACAATCGAGGGGGAGGGGAATTCATATCTCTCATGTATATACGTGGGTAGCATGGACGAGGGGCAGGGGCAGAGGCTGAGCCATCGGCAGGCTTCAATTTCTATGCCACTATGGCAAATAATATCGATCGTTTAATGCCACAAAAGCAGCAGTGGCCACAAATGACATTAAATTGAGTGGAAACGCTGGTTGTACCGTTACATTTTCGAAACGATGCACTGAAGAAAAATGCGATTATGAAACATGTAGTCATTATTAGATTTCATTCAGGCTTTCTGTACCAAAACGGTGAAATAATGATGGCTAATCTTTTATAAAAATTAAGATTTCAAACTAATGTTCGAATAACTTTTTTTGGTGTAAAAAAACTCAACCACTGCTGCAGTGAAACTTTTACCAAACATCTCACAACTCGGATTCGATCGACAAACAACAAAAAACATTCCAAGGCACAAAACTCCATTCCAAGTTCTGTTTTGTTAGCCAAAACAAAAAAGTGAAAAAAGTGTTTGCGGTCGCGACCGCACCTCTGTCACTCAAGCATGAAAATTCGATAGCTCAGCTCAGGGGGCCCATAGATCGGACATCCCTGTCAAGAGCAACAAATTTGTCAGCTACTCAATTAAGCAAATATCCAAAGACTTTTATGAAGACACATAGATACGTATTTATATATGCTAACCCCCCGAGGCGGGACGCCAAAGATGAATGAATGAAAAAAAAAACCAAAAATAGTGATTTTGTGTGTTTGGGAGTGCTTGGAGTTTTAGTTTCGACGGGGGATTTGTGAAAGCGTTCAATTAAATTAATGGACTCGGCGTACCATTTTGGCAAATGCCAAAAACAAAAAACAAACGCAGCACTAGGCTGATAAATAATTACTGGTCCATGGCATTTAATGCAATTTCATTTGCTTTTAATTGACAAGCAATGTCCTAAGGAAAGCTATCCTTATCCTTATAGGGGGGGAATTAAAGAGGTGCAGGTGGGGAAAATAGTGAGCACTCCCGATAAGAGTTATTATCGAATTATGGGGGTAAGCTCAAATGATAGGGTACAGAGAGCTAATTATGGCGTAACTTGTTTTGATTTTGCATTGACATTGCAGTTGGAATTCGTGTTATTATCAAATTAGGGGACCGAATATGTGACAACTGGCCACTTTGCATAATAATTTCAGAAATTATGGGATTTGCAGGCGTTGTTTGGTCTTCATTTTCAGGAAATGAGGGGCTATTCGAATCCTTGAATTGAGTTGTCCGATTCCCATTGATATCCGGCTCATCGGTACCGAATTGCGGGCTGCATACAAATGTAAGCCACGTAAATTACCGAGAATTAGAACGATCGAGCCGCGAGTTATGTGAGTGCAGTGGTTCACCTAGTTTCCGATGGACCAGTTACTATATAGCATAGCCTGGCCAGCGTCACGCATTGTCATTCAATCAATTGGAGACATCGCCGCATGGAACTGCTGCATGCCCCTGCGCCACAGCAACTTTCCGCTGGCGCTGAGACAACTTTTCATTGAATTTTCACTTGCGAGCGCTTTTCACATGATTTAATGCGCGCCTGCCTCAGCAACTATAAGTATATGACTGCCAATGCGACGAAGAAATGAAAAATGAAAAATGCTAAGCCCAAGATCGTAAACTAATTAGTTGAAAACAAAAGTCCCAGCTTGCACCTTGGGCTGGGTCAACACGAATTTCTTCTGCGATATGTAAGCAAATAATTTAATTGTGTTAATTAAAAAGGAAAACAAAACAAGGGAAGAGAAATATGTATGTATATGCCCTTATATGCGCGCGGGCATTGCCGGGAAGGGAAAAAGAAAGAGGGGGAGGCTGGCGAGAAAGAAGAAAACTTTCACTTGCCAAACAGCAACAATAAACAATTCCATTTGGCAGTTACACATAACAACAGCAACAACAACAATGAACATTAAACAAGCTCCATCAGCTGCTGAGGAAGAAAGATTTGGTGGCGTCTTCTTTGTTGGCGATTGAAGACGCTTGATAAGGAATTTGTTCGGGTGCCAGCAATTAGTAAAATGGACAAAAATAGTAGACAGCCAAAAAATACAAAAATAAAATAGACAAGCAAGCAACCGACAAAATTTCGCTGCCTTTTGCTAATTGCCAAAAGATTTCTAGTTTTATATGCAAATCTTCGCTCATTTCCTAGGGAAGAAAGTGGCCAAGAAAATCAAATAAATTTACAAAATACTTAAAATACTTAGATAAATGAGTGAAGAACCGTTAATTGGTAGGAAAGTTGTAAAAAATATAGGACTGAGATATAAGAACCAGGCTAACAGAGTTTGGCCAATAAAGTTTAAGGTTTCAAGAAAATTTGCAGAAAATATAAATATTTTTAACTATCATTTTGAATATTTATTTTTTTCTTAAAATAAATGTTAACAAAAATATTCCTTGCTGAGTTGTTAGTTTTATAAAAATATATCTAGGCATTTCTATTAACGAGAAACGATTGCATAATAAAATCAGCTGTAGGGTCATTGGTAGCTTACCCCTCTAGTACCACCTACCTCATCCCGAGCCGAAAACAATCCACCCAGCTAGTTTGCGGAGTCCGTTACTGTTTCAGTGGGTTAATAGTACACTTGCTCAACGCCAACAAACCAGCAAGCCGGTTTTTTTTTTGTAGCGCCGCGGCTGCGCCTCGAATTTTATTTTTATGGCCTTACTGCGGCTTGTTAAAAACCCATTTACATGTGTTTTCTTCAAAGAAGAAGACCTGGCCCAGTGCAGTGTGCTCCGATGTCTGTAAAAGTAAAACTGCCAACTGGCAAGATAGCATTCACCCAGAGCCAAAAAAAAAAAATGAAAAATAAAAACAAACAGCAGCAGCAGTTCTGCTGCGGGACGCTGAAATCAAGTGAAATGCGTTCGCGGCATTGCTTACCTTGCCGCTTACTTTTCCAAAGCGGCAGAGCAGCTTCAGCTTCAGCTACAGCTACAGCCACTTGTGTGAAAGCCACCTGTCAGTCTTTATCGGCACTCCGGCGCAGGCGCACGCGTCCCACTGTACCCGCTGTTAACGAGATCTTAGCCCCACTGTTAGCTAACAGCGGTGTCACGCTACAGCGCCACTGTTAAGCAAACACACTGTTAAAATGTAAGGAGCCCCCACTGGGGGAAACATTCAAAAATTAATGGATGCTCGTAAAGTGCAGCCACTGTGTGGAAAACGGAGAACCTGCCCCTGCCACTGTGACTGCGTTGGCGGTGCGGTGGCTTTGGATATCGAGTTGGAGTCTGGATTTTAGAGTTGTCTTTTAAAGCGGCTGCACTGCCGATGGTGGAGTACTGTTATAGTGAAAATAGAAAGTGGTTCCTGTTTGGTGCGCGCGAGTTTTCATTTGCTTTACATAAAATGCAGTTGTCTGCGTCTTCAGTCTTTCCCCACCGTGTGGTTCCGTGAGTGTGTCAGTTGACACTTGAAGCCCGAAAACTGGCAATTGTGGCTATTAATTTAGCCGCTTAATGACGGCTATAAAGTCAACTGCAAAATTATATTTGTGCATGCATACGGGGTGATATTGTGCATAATTAATGATGGTGATGTTATCTAACTGAAGAAAGCGTAGCATTTGAATAAATATTTGGATAACTGTGTTTTCGAACTCTAACGGTTCGAGGTTATTGTGAATGAACTGGCTGTTAGTCGAGGCCCCCTCCGTTAACAGCCTCTGCCGCGAAACATTGCGTTTACAGCATCTCGCATGCCAATCGAGTGGCCTCAAAAATATTCGTATGCAAATCCGAGCTCAAAAGCAATTCCTCACCATTGTTTACCCTTGTTCCCCTTTCTTTTCTTGCAGACGCCACGATACAGCGAAGAAAGCAGCGAGAAGTGACGCAGAGGCCGAGGCAGAGTAGCAGGGCGCCAATTTGAAATTCCGAATTTCAATTTCAAGCCAACACACACATATAACCAGACCAAAATGGGACATCCCAAGCGACGCAGCAGCCTGCTGGCCATAGTTCTGTGCCTGGTACTCAACACAAAGGTAAGTTCTAGCTCGGATACACTGTTGAAACATCTATGGAAAGTGTTTGGGTGTTGGCATAATTTTTGGTAGGAAACTAATAAAACAGTTAGCAGAAGATGTGCCGTGGCCCACTTTGGAGCAGCTCATTTCGTATGCAGAGACCCAACCTGTAGCGGATCTCTTCACTTTCGACTCAAAGACAGACTACCGTTCGATCAATAGCAATTCGAATGCAAATCAGTGCTAGTGCCTATTGATAGATTGAATGCCAGATGATATGGTCTCATAGCGGTCTTCTGGCAGATCAGTATCAGACGGCCTGGCCTGGGTCTGTGGCGGAGCAAAGTAGGAAATGTAACAACTACGTAGCTTCCACTGAACGGCATTTTGCTAATCATTGCAATTAGAGTTTAGAAAATGAAGTGCACAGGAAAAAATTAATTGAGTTTAAGAATTTTTAATAATTTTGATTAGTAGGTAGTTTAAATTTTTCATCAAATTTAATTTAATTGAATTATAATACAAACCTCATTTCCATTTAATCAAAAAGTCCAACCAGAATAGAGCTACGATTTGAAAAAAGCTAACAGAGCGCTAACAGACACTTAACAGACAAAACCCGCCAGCCATCAAATATTAGAAACGTCCATAAATTTTGTCGATTTCTTGAGGCTGCGGCACGCTTTTGGATTGATAAGCCTGGCCAAGACAAACTATTTTTCCCCCATGAAGAAGGAAAAAAAAAAGTATCCAGCCTTCAGTGGGTTATTTAAAGCGCATCAATCACAGGCGCTTGATGGAAAATCCAACATACTAACAAACACACACTCGACGGCGGCATTTAGAGCCGATGCAATCACGTCAAGGAAAACGCAAAAGTGGCCAACTAAACGTCCAAAGCGCCAACTGGCCAACTATCTGAGCTGCAGATAGTTTTTCCACTGCGTGTCTGGGTGCTGAGGCGGCGAAGAAATTGCAGTTATGCTCTGATTTGTACCAGTTTTGACTTTCTTGTTTATGGCGCATTAATTCACAGAGATTGCTTTATTATTTATTTATTGTCAGTTTTCTTTCTCCAAAAGAGAGAAGAAAAATTACCAATGCCATCCATCGCGATCGATCCGACTCGATGTGTTTATATTGATATCTCCATCGTTGTCAGGCCAGTGCGGCTGTGTGGAATGTCCAAAAAAGTCATAAAAAACCGAGTCGAGATTCGATTTTTTTTGTGTCTTCTGGTAGGTATGAGTATCTGTTTCGTTGTTTGTTTGTTAGCCAGCTCGTTTTTCTTTGGTCATTTCACTTTCAAAATCATCTCACGACATCTCAACGCGTGGTCACCAGCCACCGGACAAAATACAAAAAAAAAAAAATGAATATATGACAAGAAAGAAAAATAAGAAATAACAGCAACAACCTACAGAAAAATCCACACCGTCATCGTGTTGGATTTAACTTTCAGTTTTCGTGGGCCCCTGGCGGACTTTAAGACACATCCGCTTCCCGTGTGTAGCCAGAAACCCATAAAATTATCAGCCAGCTGCGAAGTGGGGGGCGGGCGGATCGGGGAGTGGAAAAAGCCCCCAACAAAGGCAGAAGAAAGAAAGTGACAAAGCCCTGCGGGGGGCGTGACGGGATGCGGGCTCTTTCTCCGCCTCTGTTGTCTTACGCAATGGGTTAAGCTCCGTGCCATGCTTTCAATTTTTTTTTTTCTAAGATTTTGGTAAGCGTGCCGCTCCGGCAATCATTTAATTTCAAAAGACTACATCTGGAACTGTCGTGTAATTTTCAACGCTTCGCGTCGCTTCTTTCAAAATGTCGTCGTTGATATTACGATTACATCATAATCCCCATGGCTTCCAATTAAGCCACTCCAAAGAGCCTGAACAGCCGAAGATAAGAGCTTTCCGCAATCCTGTGATCTGAGCCATAACCTACCTAACGTAATATAATCATTTAAGCCAAATATTTCAAAATGAAAGTGACTAAATGGGGTTTTCCTCCAGTAGTTCTCCTTTAAAACTTCAACCAACAGGGCGTATGAGTGATTTGATGGATGGAATATTACTCATACGACATGTATGCATAAATATTTCAAACAGAGTTCCAAAAATATTATTATTTAATTATTTAAATAAATTATAAAAATAGTTTTTTTAGCTCTACATATATATTATATATTTTTAATAAAAAAATACTATTATTCACCCTCCTCCTACTTTTTTTTTCTCTTCCTTTCAGCACCTGGCGGTGCATGGTGATGCTTCGCACATTGAGTCCGCCGCCCTGCCACTGGAACACAGGGCCGGTTATGGACCTCCGGCTCCCATTTACGGCGCCCCTCAGGGCCCCCTCAGCACTGGAGCCACCAACGAGCTGTCGGAGGAGGCCTGGCCCCTGGCCACCACCAACGACAGTCCACAGATCAAACACCTGCAGGTGCAGTGCGAGAAGACGCACATGCGGGTGAACATCGAGTTCGACAGGCCCTTCTACGGTATGATCTTCTCGAAGGGCTTCTACAGCGATCCCCACTGTGTGCACCTCAAGCCCGGAACCGGTCACCTGAGTGCCACCTTTGAGATCTTCCTGAACAGCTGCGGCATGACCAGCTCGGCCAACCACAATGCGGCCGGATACGGAGCACCCACGCCTTCGGGTAGCTACGTCGAGAACACGATCATCATCCAGTACGATCCCTATGTCCAGGAGGTGTGGGATCAGGCCCGCAAACTGCGCTGCACCTGGTACGATTTCTATGAGAAGGCGGTGACCTTCAGGCCCTTCCAGGTGGACATGTTGCACGCTGTGACGGCCAACTTCCTCGGCGACAACCTACAGTGCTGGATGCAGATCCAGGTGGGCAAGGGACCGTGGGCCTCCGAAGTGTCCGGCATTGTGAAGATTGGCCAGACCATGACCATGGTGTTGGCCATCAAGGACGATGAGAACAAATTCGATATGTTGGTCCGCAATTGTGTGGCTCACGACGGCAAGCGCGCTCCCATCCAGCTGGTGGACCAGAACGGCTGCGTTGTCCGACCCAAGATCATGAGCAGGTTCCAGAAGATAAAGAACTTCGGACCGTCGGCGTCGGTTGTCAGCTTCGCGTACTTCCAGGCCTTCAAGTTCCCCGATTCGATGAACGTCCACTTCCAGTGTGTGATCCAGGTCTGTCGCTACAACTGCCCCGAGCCCAAGTGCGGTCCTGGCCTGCCCGGCGGCGAATACGGCCTGCCCCAGATCGGTGCCAATGGCCTGTCGGAGGAGTATGGTCCCCCAGAAGCCTATGAAAGGAATGATTTTGCGTTGGGCGGACCCGGAGTCCTGCCACCGGCTGCTTACCCAGATCCCCGTCACCCCGTTTCCGATGCCACTGGTGCCTACTCGGAGAACCAACCCGATGTGGTGCCCTCGCCTCAGGCCCAGACCTCCGCGGCTGTACCCACTGCCGATTCCGGATCAGTATCCGGACCCGCCAGCTCCCAGGCCCCGCAACAGCAGCAGTCTGCCGGAAGCAACGAGCTCGGCCTGCCGCCACCACCACTGCCCGGCCAGAGTGGTCAGTACAGCACTGTGAAGCGTAAGGATGACCTGAGCTCTGGCGGCAACCTGGTTTCCCTGGGCGGACGGCCACGCTCCGTGGAGGGACTGGACGACCTGAGGGGAGTGCGCAGGCGTAGGGATACCATGGACATTGTGGTGAAGCCGCAGAGGATCTACAAGCGCAACGCCCAGGAGATGACGGACGTCAACACCAGCAGGATCATCCAGGTGGTGGCGCCCGGCGATGTCAACTTCGCCCTAAATAGCAACGCCAGCAATGAGACGGTGGTTATCCAGTCGGCACGCTCCGCGGATGCGGAGACCATCTGCATGTCGGTGCCCAGCTTCGTGGGCGGGCTGGTGATGCTGCTCCTGGTCCTGGCTGTGGCCTCTCTAGTCGCCGCCTTCCTGTTTGTGCGCGTGCGCCACTTCGACCGCAAGGGAGCGGGCATGGCCTACGTGAACTAATCACCATGAACCAGCACCAGAGCTCCGGCAATCCGACAGAGCGTGAACAGAAAACCAAATCAGTTTTATGTGCACTTCAGAACCACTCACTTGTCATTCATCCAACCGCATTAGCAATCTTTTAGGCACCCCTATGTCGTCTACCTTATCTCTGCCCTCACCTATCCCACTGAGCCGGCACTTGACTATTTATTTTTCGATTATTTATTGCTCCCACTACACCCCCACCCCCACCCCAACACACTTTTGGATGGTTTCCTTCTTTCCCACACGGCCCTATCTTCTAATGTTTCCTTAGATTTAGTCGAGGCGAAATTAAATTGTCAGACTTGTTAAGTTTCAGTTATACATAAATACGAAATGATTTAAAGCTATCTGATCGAGATAAGCCTCGGATGTCGATGAATCGATGAGATAATGACGAAAAACTGTAGCGGCAAACATGGAAAAGCAGAAAATCGTTTACAATAAGTTAATATAGCAAATGTATATATTAAATTATTTATTTATTACTTTATTTGATAGCTGCGAAAATAATAAAAAGTTTACTTTTATTACCTACCTTTCGTTTAGTTTATTTTTAACCAGTTGGCGATATTAAATGGCAAACAAAGCTGTTGCAAGCCTTATCAACATGTTGAAATTGTGGCTATGATAACAGTTTGTCGTTGTTTGGTGTCTTTGTTTTGGATCTGTTTTACAATATAAGAACAAATTGCCATACTATCAAGAAATAGAATAAGTGTTTGTAAGTATTACGGCACAAAAAAAAGTTCATAGTATTTTTTAAACCACATCATTCGCTAGGAAAGCTCGCCAAAAGTGCGTTATCATTGTGAGTAGGAAAAACTAGGCAAGTTTCGTCGTATCATTTAATGAATTGCTGATTCTAAAATCATGAATTTAAAAAGCTTTACTCCCAAACACCCATCATTCGCTTCAAAATCTATAACACAGAGAGTTAAGAAAATACATGTAGATTTATTAGCGAACACATATTTACATATTTATCTAGATCCCTTTGAGCTTAAACACTTTAAAAACAACAGCGCGGTAAATCTCAACCAAGATTGAATCTACATACGCATCTATAATAGCCGTCTGAGCTTTGTGTCCCTGGGACAATACATAGGATTTCCTTCAAATATATTGAACTACATCTAGTTGAACTAAAGCATATTAAAACTCAAAATTGCAACAAAAGTATAACAAGTGGGTTTTCTAGGCTGTCTACGCGGCGCGGGCGTCGTTGATGGTGGACGGCACATGAACCTCCAGCCCATCCATGTCCTTAGATAGCGTTATCTGGCAGCCGAGACGGGAGGTATCCGTAAGCTCGTAAGCCAAGTCCAGCATGTCCAGCTCCTCATCGCCGGGCTTGTCGGGTAGTTTCTCGTAGTCATTGGTCTTAAAGATAAGATGGCAGGTGGAGCACGTCAGGGTGCCTTCGCAGGCTCCAAAGCCGTCCAGATCCACACTGTTGTTGACCACCACGTCCAGCAGCGAGTCTCCCACCTTGCCCGACGCCTTGATCTTATCTCCGTTGGCTCGCACAAACGTAACGTTGACTCTGTAAATGGGGTTTGTTTAATTAGTTATGTTGCTGTGGAACTTCATTCATGGAAAACGAGGGAAGGGGCTACTCACACATCTTTCTGTTTCAGGGCCAATCCCGTCGAGAAAGTGCGCGACGCGTTCAGCGATCGTAGTTGGAGGCTGCGAATTGCCAGTCTGGAGGCAATTTTGCAAGTGTTAATGACTAGCATCTTTACCGGGGGTTCCTTCTATATATCTATCTAATCAACGATCATACGCACAGACTCGCGCCGCTACGATCGGTGTTATTTAATAAATATTACTGAATGCAACAGCTAGAAGCACAAGTGAAAATTAATTGGCCAAGTGTGGCCAACGGCCTTAAATACCATCTGGGTTACGAAAACGGTGCGCACTATCGATAGCAAATGCTATCGAGTCTTGCTCATCCCCAAACATTGTTATTGCCTGCTTACCAATTTAAGAAAATAAACTAAATTACGTTTCAAAAGATTAACAATGGGCGTGTTAGGGAATATCGTGGGTCACTTCACACAAGAAACATCCAGGAACAAGAACTTATCCATCATCGCTGGACTGCTGGTAAGGGGGTGTATCCGCAAAAGCCGTTTCTCCATCTGACTGGAATATTTTTCACAGTTTTTTGTAGGATGGTGGATCCTAATTGACGCAATGTCTATCGACGGAAAGCACCAGATTACCACAGGACACGTCTTCATTGGCATTTTCGGCACCATCAGCTTTTGCATGGTGAACGTCGTTAAAGGGGAGCATGTATGTAAATACAAAGAACTTTTTGGGTATACCCAAGTGACTCATACCCTCTGTTTTGTTTGTAGATTTCCGAAGAGCACAATTCGTCTGAGTCGGGTGCCAGGATAGCCAAAATATGGCTATTGGTTGGCTTTTTCATGGGCTTTGCCTCCATTATCGCTGCCGTGTGGGTCATGATCGATGACTTTATTAACAACGGTAAGAAATTTCCTTTTAAAAGAGGAACTGGAATGCTTTAATCACGAATGTCTCCATTACCCGCCACAGATAAGAAGGATGGCTGGTTCGGCGTTGCCCTGCTGCTCCAGAATGTGTTCATCCTTTTTGCCAGCTTAATCTACAAGTTTGGACGGAACGAAGAGGATTGGAACGAGTAGAAATTCCATCCATAGGCGCACGGGGAAATGCTGCTTTTCGTTTTTACACTCATACGTACATATTCGGAGTCCACGAAGTTTATGTCGAGGGCAGAGGCCACAAACGCCCCCACCGGCTTAGCCCCATTTAAATGCATTAACTTAATCAACTCTCCGTATCTAGTTCGAATCATATTTTGTGGAATCGGAATATATGAAATTGTAATGCTTTAAAATAGCTAGCCACTTCTACGGTTTTAAACATTCTACTGCTCTGACTTAGTTTTATAATTTAGAAATTTTCATCGACTCCGGTTCCGCAGATTTGGTCGGACGAGAATGGGAGCTAGGGCCGTTAATCTCATTTATACTAAAAAAAAAGAAGAAATTTATAATAAACGACAAGTCACTTGCGTAAGGCCACTTTTGAGCTTGCATTTATTTCAGGCGGAGAGAACAGACACCATTAGGAGGAGGACCACCCAAAGTCGACCGCCGCTCCGTCTGTATCTATAATTATAGCGGCCTTTATCAGTTCATAATCTTATCGCCGATCAGGCTTGTGCATCGTACGCGTCAATGGGACACTCATTTTCGTTCTGGAGGCACCACTGCGGCTGCACCGCCTCCGCTCCCAGTCCGTTCTCCACCAGCCGTTCGCGATGTAGCAGCAGCCGGGACTCGGCCTGTCTCCATCCAGCTGAGGGATTCGACCACAGACGTTCAGCCAGAGCGCTGGCCCTCGGCCAGAAACGGCTGTCCAGCGTGTGCTCGTCGATTTGCTCCGACCAAATAGCTGCCTCAGCGCCTAAGACATGGTGTTCATAGTCACCGGCGATGGCCTTGAGATTGTTATCGTACACCTTCTGCCAGCCAATGTAGGGGGAGCACCAGTTGTTGCCATCTGTGACCCAGCCAGCGCCGCCACAATCGAAGTACAAGGCATCGTAGTTGGATACAATTACCTTATATCCCCGCTCTAGGATCTTCTTAATCTTGGGATCGACGCCCGTTGTCCAGATCTGAATGATGTAACGCTCTGGGTTCAGGTTCTCGTCAATAAAGGGCTCTTCAGTAAGGCCACTGGTCCATAGAATGATGGGCGTCTGTGAATTGTTGGCCACTTTGTCCACTCGGGCAAGAGCCTCATTCTGGAAATGGCCCCACAGTCGCATAAAGTCAGCGGTTTCGAGACCCCATCCCTGCTTCTTCATCCAATTTCGGATAGTCAGGCTGCTGTTCCAGCAGCTGGTGGACACCTCATCCCCGCCCATATGGAAGACATCGGGATCGAACTTCTCGAACATTGTCTCATAGATGTCTTCCAAGACGTCGTACATTTCATTCACGGTAGGATCCAGCTGACCACAAGGTGGTTCCACACAGAAATCCTTCCAAGGCTGGGCGTTGAAGCAGGCAGTCATGTTTTTGTGCTGCCACCCCTCACCAACGTGGGCAGGAGCATCGAATTCGGGCATCACCCGGATTCCGCGCACACGTCCGTATTCCACCACCTCGGCCACATCTCGGCGGGTATACACCTGACGGGGTGTATAGGCTCCGAGCTGAAGAAGCTCCGGACGCTTGCGTACCTCCAATGGGAAACTGTGCGAGTCCGTAATGTGCCAGTGGAAGGTGTTCAGTTTCACCAGGGCCATTCCATCTGCGAGGTTAAGAGGATACAGAATGAGTTGCTGACATGTCCAAGATTAGGCTTACCCAATGTCCTCTTGATGGACTTCACCGAGTAGTAGTTTCGGGAGGTGTCCAGGAGCAGACCGCGCCATTTGTAGACTGGGGCATCGCTAATAGAGACATTCGCAGTCACCTGGACTTCGCGTCTGATGTCGTCATAAACAATCAACTGGGCCAGAGTCTCCAGGCCGTTGCGGGCACCAAAGAAATTGCGAGCGGTAATATTGGCCAGCACATGACCGGATGCATCAGTATCGATTTCAAGATTATAGCTCTCATCAGTTTCGAGGGTGAGTCTGGCCGGGGCCAGGTCGTCGGGGGTGTTGATATTCACAGACATACGATAACCACCCCTGGCCAGGATCTTGCGGTCTGGGATCTTGGCTTCAAGCATATCCATCCAACGGTCCTCGGCCGCCCTCCACAGTTTCTCCTTGCGGACGGTGGCATTGACATTGATGTCGATGAACGAGATGTCCACCTGGCGCATCAACGTGTCCAGACGCACTGCGCCCGTCGGCTTGGGCCACAAGGTACCGATTTCGCTGCCACAGAACAGCCGGCACACGGGCAAGCTTATAGCCTGAGCGAAGTTCTCCTCGCTCAGCTCCACCTTCCGGCACAAACCACTCCGGCACTCATAGCCGTAAATCAAGTCTCTAAAATAAAAAAAACAAAGAGAAAGTTGTTTTTTTTTTAAACTTTATGTTTTTTTTTAGGCAAACCGTCAAACTCACTCGGATTTGTGGGCCGTCAGTTGTGAAACCAGGGCCAGGAGCAGGGCCAGTCCAAGTGCACTGCTCTTCATTTTGTCAACCTCAACGCAGAAACTCTCAAAGCCAACTGGAGACACCTCAGGAATTATAATTGAGCAAATTGATTATTTTAAAACAAGTTTTCGCCTTATAGAGATTTCATTTTTCGTCCAGAGAGCGTCGAATCGATGTAAACAAAGAACCGGAATTACTGCGCAGCGATTTTTGGATACCCTTAACGAGCTAATACTTTTTTTCCCATATTCAATTTTTAAATATATTTAAATATATTTTTTTATTAGTTAAACTTAAAAAAATATATTTATTAAATAATTTTATTAAACAAAAATAAGGTAGAAAAAAAAGAAATTTATAATTTCGCTGATTTTCATCGTAGAAAGTTTATAAAAAATACTTTAGTTTTAAAAATTAATAAAACAAAAAACTTAAAAATGATACAAATATACTTTGGAATATATAATAATTTATTTTATTTAGAACACCAATTTATTATCAATTTAAGTATTCAAGTCTTCTGATTCAAAAACACTCTTTTTTTTTATCCTTTAAAAACGCCAAATTGCACTTTTTATCGAAAAACACATCAACTTATCATTTATTAAAGTGTTTTTTTCCACATCCTACCTTCTGCAAATCAGGATCCAACTTAGCTTCAGAGCTGTTCAATTCCAACTGATGGTATGGCTTCTCCCGATGGCCAATTTATCAGCCCACCAGCATCGATTGCGGGCCCACTCATACACGCATTTGCAATCCGAACGGAAGAGGCGAGAATGGGAGGGCGGTCTGTGGGTATGTCAAGACAAGATTACACAGTTTTGCTTTTTAACTATCTTTCTCTGCTCTTGGCGTCGTATTTCTAAGTTCAAAGCCACTGCTAGATAGCGATCGGGTTTCATAAATCTTCGGTAAGAGTCTTCGGCAACGCCAATACAGGAATGCCTGGTAGCTCCCAGTGAGATTGCGAGATTTGCAAATTTAATTTATAACGTTTTAATTTAAATGTACTTGTTCCATTGAGAGTTATTTCTTTATTTCCTAATCTAGATTACACTATTTCTACGTGGGATTCACTCCTTTCTGAGTTAACGTGTTATCCTCATACGTTTCCAGAACATCAGCCAAATGTTCGTTGTCTCTGGGTTTCTTGAATTGCCGCTTCTTGTTGGCGGCCTTTTTGCGCTTCGGCACGGGTTTCTTGAGCCCATGATCCTGCATAGAACGGATTCCCTGCTTCTCAAGGTACTCATCGATTTTAGCATCATCCATGGCGTCCACGGTGGCCGAACGCCACAGTTTCTGGAAATCTTCATCCACCTAAAAAAGATACTATTTAGTTACTCATGCAATAGCCGAAGAAGGGGATATTACTGAAAAATTGGCGGTCCTATCATTATAGAACAATATCTTCTTTTTATCTATAGGCCTGATGATGAAGAGAATCTCTGCTGCTCTGTTCTTTAAAACTTTCTCGCAATGTGGCAGAGACTCTTGCACATCCTCCAGAAGAACTCCACCCAAGCCCTTCAAATCATGTTGCTTCAGCAGACGCATTAGACTTTTGCCGTCCTTTATTTTGTATACGGGCTTAAAGCTAAACTTAGTGCCACAAGGACTGACGTCTATTTTGGGATTGTTGTTCAACGCTTCCCCCGAAAGCCACTGCGATGGATAAAAGAAATATCAGTACTAGTCCTGGTTGGTCAGATAGACTTACGTTCTTCACTGATTGCCCGATATCCAGTTGATTTGTCTCGTCCAGAATATCTTCTATGGTAAGAGGGTGATCGTCTCCGTCCTGATGGCGTGTCCGCATGAACTTCACAATCTTGGCCAGTACTCCAAAGCGGTACTGCGAGCTACCGGACATAGTCTTATACCTGAAAGCAATGGGATTGACCTTCTGGATCAAAGATCCTAAATCTGTAATGTGCATTCCTTGAAACGTACGTGTTGGAATCCAGCTTGGGCGCATTGGGCGGACGCATTCTCCGCTTGGAATCATCGCTGGAAGGCGGCTGGATTGGGCGATCTACTTTGGCCTTCTTCTCAACGCTAAATAAAAATAAAAAGCAACGCAATTCCAGATGAAAGATTCGGTGCCACATGGAGTCTCTGGTTAACATACGTGGGCGTGGCCATTGCCCGTTTTTTGAACGCCTCGCGTTCGCGAAGCAGTGCAGGATCCATTTTCGTTTGATTTATTCAATTTGTTGATTAATAAAATGAAATTAAGCAAGTTAATTGAAAACCTAAACAAAAGTCCAACAACTCAGCTGGTAGTGCTGCCAACTGTGCGAAAAGAGATTAATGCGACCATGCTGCCGTTTAATACTGCACCTAGAAATTTCAGCATGACTGTATTTTTTTAGTATGTAAAATCTTTTAATAATACAAATAATTGAATAAATGAAATATGTTATCAAAATTAAAAATTTTAATTTAAATTATACGAAATAATCTAAAAAGAAAAATAACCAGGATAGGAGTTTGAAAATTAAAATATAATATATTAATATCGGAAATCGTTACGATTTTCTGGAGCTACAATTTCAAATCGTTATGATTTCTGAAGCTACAATTTGACAAAAAGCTAAAAAAAAAATGAAATGAGTTGATATAATGGACATTTTTTTTCTTTCAAAACAATTTTATTATTTTTTTTATGTTTTTTCTATTAAATTTATTTTTTTTTTTTAGATAAATTAAAAACTAATTAAAAATAATATTAAATATAAAAATGACATTAAAAATGAATTAAAACTAATAAAAAGTATTAAATTAAAAACTAATTAAAAATAATGTTAAATATAAAAATATTAAATTTTTATATTTAAAAATATTAATATATTAAAAATATTAAATCGGCGGTTAAATATTAAATTAAAAACTAATTAAAAATAATGTTAAATATAAAAATTAGATTACAAATTAATTATAATTAATTACAACTAATTTCAGTCTGAAAAAATAGAATAAAAAAATATGAAATAAAAATTGAATTAATTATTTAAGGTTATTACTTACTCATATGTTGCCGCTAGTGGAGTTGCCGCTAGTGGAGTTGCCGCTAGTGGAGTTGCCGCTAGTGGAGTTGCCGCTAGTGGAGTTGCCGCTAGTGGAGTTGCCGCTGGTGGAGCCGGTTGGGGAATCGGCGGCTCCTTCATGGCATGCCACCGCTGCCGTATCCGCAACATCTCCCCAACCGGCTCATAACGCTCCCCACTGCCCTTGCATTGGTATTTTTTGTGTTGCCCAAAATTGGGCAGATTTTTGGAGTAGGGGCAGTGGGGGCAATTGTGCACCTTTGGTTCCTCCAGGCACTTGTCAAAGTGGGTTGAATAATCACGATGGGATGCGCATATTTTATAACAGTGGGGGCACTGTAATTTCGTAGTCACCCACGTCCTGTTTTTGGAGTTCACGTGGGCTCTCTCTTCCCATTTATTCGGGAATTGGACCCGGTACGTCCTTTTCGGTTTTTTTGTTGGTGGGCCACCGACCGTTGCCGCCACCACCTGCTCCGGCGCCTCCATCGCTGCAGCCGCCGCCACCGGCTCCGGCGTCTCCACCGCCGCCATCTGCTCCGGCGCCTCCATCGCTGCAACCGCCGCCAACGGCTCCGGCGTCTCCACCGCAGCCATCTGCTCCACCGCCGCCATGTGCTCCGGCGCCGCCACCGCTGCAGCCGCCGCCACCGGCTCTAACGCCTCCAGCGCTTTTTGCTGCGCCGCTACCCCAGTTGCCAGCGCCGCTACCGCAGTTGCCAGCGCTGTTGTCTTGGCGGCAGACAATGAAGTCTGCGGCAGCGGCAAAGTCGGTGGCACCGGCCGAGGTGAAGCCGACTTTGCCGCTGCCACTGGATTGGCCACTAGCTTGGCCACCGGATTGGCCACTGGATTGGCCACCGTTTTTTCTACAATCATGTTCTGAAAAAAATTTTAAATAAAATAATAAAACTAAATAGTCTAAAATAATAGTAATAATATGTACAATAATATAGTATTATTTTTTATATTAATTAAATTAAATTAAATAATATTTATTAACACTTACCATTATTTTCACATCACCTGTAAACCGAATCATTTTTGGCAAGTTACCGATATATATTTTCACACACGTTTTTAAATTGTTGGAATTGATTGTTGCAATCGGTAATTTCATTTTCATTTGTTCCGATCCTTTGCACTTTCAGAGAGCTTTCTAACGGGATCCCAAAAAAACTCCAGTAGCAAACGCTACCAGGGATACCGAATTAATAAATATTATTTTAAAAATTTCATAAGATACTCATTTATTTTAAATATGATATGTTTATTAAAATTATTTTTGCAAATTTAATTTCAAATACAAATATTTTTTCATTTATATAAAGTGGCCCATTTACACCATTTATCGTGTATTAAAGAGGATTTTCAAAAACGTAGTACTAAAAAGAAGATGAACATTGGCAAAAGTGTGATGTTTCGTTAATTCTACTTCTGATCAGGAGCAATGCTCCAAATATTTGAAAATATAATTGATTTTTAAACACTTAATGCTGTCATCCCTATCATACAATAGGCTCCCATACATATGTACGTATAATGGACAAAAATAATAAATTTCAATTTTTAAAACTTTCTGCCGTTTTTTATTGAAAATGATGGTCTTTCCCCGTGGGAACCGTCTCTGTTTTGGAGATTTTTTCCGCCAAACTCAATCTGTCACCTTTCGGTACTACGGCAAGAGAGGCAAGGAAGTAGACTTAAAGGATATGGAAAAACGATACTTAAAATTTTCCCAAACTGACTCCAAATCGCTGTTGAAGAAACACCTCACCAAAGAGATCTTCGATAAGCTGAAGACAAGGATGACGCCCTCGTTCTACTCCACGTTGTTGCACTGCATCAATTCGGGTTTCCGGTGTCGGTATTTACGCCCCGGATGCCGAAGCATATAAAGTTTTTGGCGCCATCTTTGATCCCATAATTGAGGAGTACCATGGAGGATTCAAGAAGACAGACAAGCACTCGGCAGCGGTAAGGACTTTGCCAACCTGGACCCAGACAACGCCTTCATTGTATCCACCCGTGGGCAGTGCTATCCCTTCAATCCGTGCCTGACCGAGCAGCAGTACGCGGAGCTGCAGTACAAGCTCAGCACTGCACTCCCTCGAGGGCGAGTATTTTGGTAGTTACATGCCCCTCGCTGGAATGGACAAAAAGATGCAGCAGAAGCTTATCGATGACCACTTTCTCTGCAAGGAGGGCGATCGTTTCCTGGAGACAGCCGGTGCCTCTCGCTTCTGGCCCAATGGCAGATGCATTCTGAGGCCAAGGGCGGTGTGCACGATATCTCCAACAAGAGACGCATGGGCCTCACGGAGTACGAGGCGATCAAGGAGATGCATGACGGGATCAACGCCCTGATAGAAGCGGAGTGAAATTCCTAGTATTTTCCGCGAGACTCACCGCGAGGTTGGGGTGCTATTTTTTTTCGCAGCTGTATAATATTTAATCGGTTCCATCGGTTGTAAGATCCACCTGATGTACTTTCCCACTTTTAATCAATCGATTTGCCATTTTTCCATTTCCCATTTATAAAAATCAAACTTTTATTGTAGTTCCATTTATTAATATCAATATATGGGATTACAAAGTTAAATATGCATATTCATATATTAAAGAATATTTTCAGTTTAGCCTAAATCTAAGTGCTCCAAGGAATAGTCACTACGTTCATAATATTTTAGTTCCTCGGTTTATCTTATCCTGTCGAATATGATAGAAAATAGTACACGTTTCTAGAGTTCGTTTGCAGTATATAATACGAGCTTGAGTGCGAAGCAAGCCTTGCGGTTTCGTTGGCTCCGTTTAAAGGTCTTAAGGTATGGGTCGTTCCTAGAGTGCTCTGTACGAGCCAACTTCAGTTAGTCAATTGTTCGGGTAATGGTGTGGTGAATTGGTTGATTTCTGTTCCACCGTTCTTTGTACCCGGTCATCGTTTTCCGTTTCTGGTCATCGTGTTGCGTTTCCAGTCTTCGTGGTAGCTTTCCGTTGTGAGTGTTCTGGTTATCGGTTGGTTTAAGTGGTTCTTTTTTTTTTTTTTGCGTTGGTCTGTATGTGGTTCTCTGAAGTAAGTTTCGTACTCGTACAATGCGTTCTCTGTAAGTTCTTTCTTGTCAAAGGTCTGTGAAAAGAAAGAAAAACGTTTAGGCTTATTATGTTCGCCGACAGCCACGGGCCACTGTGCGCAGGTTTGCATATGATGGTTCTTCAAACAAAAAAGTCTGGACGCAAGCTTTGAAGTCGTATGCGCTTTTGCATATTTCTTATAGTTGGGTCTCTGATTTGGAATTTGAACAACTTACCTCGGACAACGGTACCCACACTTTCCAACTGGCTAAATTTCAAGATACGGGTTGCAAGCAGTATATCAAAGTACTTACGTTTAGTTGCGCCTCAGACGCTTGCGGCCATTGTCATTGTCGTCGCCAGAGCCACTGCGCTCCTCAGCTTCCATTACCTGTATTACGATTATTAAGGTTAGTTGTTGTTTTGTCTACTGCCTGCCACCTCTTACCTTTATCTTGGCGCCACAGATCTCGGCCCCATTGAGGACGGTTATGGCCATCTGTGCGCTCTCTGCTTCCGCGTACTTGACGTAGCCGCAGTTCTTATTGGGAAGCAGGTAAACATCAATCAGTCCACTCCAGCACGAGAATACGTTTTTCAAAATGGAATGCGGTAAATTCTGTGTTTTCAAAGAGAATGTATTTTCCATAAATAAGATTAGGCATGGCAAGGTGGCACTAACCGCTGAAAGCACTATGAAAAGGCGCTGAGCAATCTGGGCATCAGGTGAGGCCAGCGGCTGAGAGGGAGGCAGCGGCACGCTGCATATGGCATCCTTCTTGGTTCGTTCTAAAAAGAATGAATTATTTAATGGAAACATTCACACACAATGGATTGCAATAAGAAGCTTATCAAATAATCAAGCCAACCAGTAAGCTTCTTGATTCTTACTGTCAATAAAGGAAGTGTCCATTCGAGCCGAGCTCATGCCGTTGACTTTTACGATAATACGTTCGCCGACAGGGTACTCCAGTCCATGAAGTTTGTCCCTACGGAAAATAATTATAATTATATGTAAGGGGGTAGGGACGAATGTAATTACTTGGCATATATGGCAGCTTCGGGATTGTTGTACACAACCAAGGCCTCATTGGTGCGGGGACCATCTAAAATAAGAGAACTTTTACTACCAATCCTTGAAAACAAAAAAAAAACTGCAAAATTACGTTCGCGCATGATCTGACAGTAATCTAGACCGGGAATAATGTCGAAAAGCCGCCACAGCTGGTCCTGGTTAACGCATGTGCTGACAATAACCTCCAGGCAAGAGGGTTGGGCGACCGGGACATTTTGCATTCGCAGAAACGCGGACATGTCGTTGTTGGCAGACACATTCCAGTCATTGTTGAAGCTACCGCCTCCGCCATTGCCTCCACCACTGCCATTGTAATTGTTACCACCGCGACCCGAGCCACCGTACATGGGGTTGTCATCCGGCAAGCGGCCATATTGATCCCGCTGATTGCGAGTTGATCCCTTAGGCTCCGCGAACACAGCCTTGTACTTTGCGGAACAGTTTTCGAAGGCCACCGCGGCGTAGTAGAATCTGAACAGCAGAAAAATATGATTTTATGAAACGTCCATCAAATAAGTCACACTACATTCGATACGCACTTGGTGAAGCGGACATAGCCGAAACCTTTGGGGGGGCCGTTGTTCTTCTCCTTCACAATGGTCACCGATTCCACATCTCCCCATTGGGCGAACTCCTCACGGATATCCTCCTCGGTAGCAGTCTTCGGAATCACAATAAACAGTCTCACGTACTTCTCATGTTCGTTCTCAGATTTGTTCGAACCCTGGTTCCGGCTACAATGGTTTAATAATTAGTCTAATGTCAGACATCCCAGAACCCACAACATACTTTGCCGCCACCAGGACCTTAAGTGTCCTGTCCATCTTTCCGATGGTCTTGCCATTCATCTCCTCCTGCGCCTTGGCCGCATCGGATGTCTTTGCAAACTTAACGTAGGCAATGCCCTTGTTTTCTTGCGTGTGCTTGTCTTTCACCACCCAGATATCGTCGATCTCCCCAAAAGGCGAAAAGGCTTCGCGGAAATCCTCCTCAGTGTGAGCCTTATTGCAGATGATAAACAGGCGGGACATTGGCGGATCATCGTCATTGGAATATTCCGGATTGTTTCCGCGTCCACCGCCGCGAGATTGAGAACGATAGTCCGACATAATTCTTGTTTTCGTTCCAGATATTTTTTGCAAATTCAGAAAATTATGTTCTGCAGTTATTGATGGCGTATACACAAAAAAGATGTGGTCGTATTCGCCTTTTTGAAAAATACCAGTATGCCCAAACTATATAAGAAATATATGTGGTGGAATATATGTGGGATAACCACATATATTTCTTAACAAAATAATGAAATTAAATAATTACAAGAATTTAATAAAAATTGTTTCGTACTAGTGTTTTTAATACTAAAATTGTTTTGTGTTTGCGAAATAAAATTCCGTGATTACTTATTCTTTTACCGTTATCTATAGTCTATTGGATTTTATTCAGGAATTTTGAATTTTAATTTCATAAATAAAAGTGCAAATACCAACTCTACCGCGTTTAATTTGCTTTTCTTACTATAAATACTATAAAATAATTTATATTTACCTTGTAATGTTATTTTTCTGTAAATATCCTTCGCTTTCGATATTTAACTGAATTTATTGGACTTGATGAATAATATTGTCGATCCTGAACTCTACACCTATGCCTACTATGGCCTTTATGTTTTTATTTCGTAGCCTGCTTCTGCTTTTAACAGGCAGACGTATTTTAAATCCTTTTATTGTACTTGTTGTTTTTAAAATTATGGTACAATAACCCAGATTTGAAGCAGCTGCAATGTCTTCAGGTACCTGATGCATATCAGTTTCTTACCTGTGCATTCGGAACCGTTTATAAGTGACCCGCCCACATGCATGTTATCTCAGTCATATTCAGTTTTCCAACATGAAACTTTCACTAGTGAAAACCTTATTGAACCTTTTAGCTCTAAATTTAGTTCTAGCTGGCTTGGCAGAAATGCAAAAAAAGTCACACACCGAAGAGTTTGAGGGAGCCTCTGCTCTGTTCAGAGCAATGTCCTCGTCTCCCAATAAAGGATACTCATACAGCTGGAGTGTTGTTTCGTTTCCACTGGATGATTCAAATAGCTCGGATCAACCGGGTTCTGGTTTGAATTGCACGGTTCTGTACCTTGATCACTGCACATCCTGGAACAAGTGTCGACAAACTTGTCTGAAGACAGGAGCCACTAGTTATAGATGGTTCCATGATGGCTGCTGCGAGTGTGTGGGTGAACATTGCATAAATTATGGGATAAACGAGAGCAGATGTCGCCTGTGTCCCGAGCCAGGATTGGAGGATGAAGAGGAGGATTAAAACTAGAATAGATCTATATTATTATAAAAAAATGTTTTAAACTAATAAATATAAATTTTAAAAGTTGGCGCCTTTTGATTCAGTTTCTTCCAGTGTTGTATAATGTCACTATATCTGCCTAGCACGTGCTGTTGACACCCTGGGGAGTAGTTTTGTCAGCCCTGGTTGTTTTCATTCAAACTCCACGTTGTTTTGCATCGCAGTTTTAGTTTTTTAACTTAAAATCAAAGCGATGGGTCGCAAATTCAATAACAAGAAGCAGAAGAAGGCCCCACAGTTGGAGATAGTGCCACTGGACGAGAACCCGCCGCTACCCCCAACGAGACCTTCAGATGATCCAGTTCCCAAAAAGGCTAGTTGGCTAATAATTTCGCCAGCAGAATTTTCGTAACGCTATCTTAAAATTACAGGAAAAATGGGTGAATAAACAAAGAGTCCTCGTCTTCGCCGCCCGAGGAATCAGTCACAGGGACAGACATCTTATGAGGGATATCAAAACACTGATGCCGCACCACCGCGTCGAGTCAAAAATGGAGCGCTCCAAGACGCTGTCAGTCATCAACGAAATGTGTGAGATGAAGCACTGCAACAAGGCGATGCTATTCGAAGGACGACGTAAGCGGGATCTATACATGTGGGTGTCCAACACCTCGGGAGCCACAGGACCTTCGGCCAAGTTCCTCATCGAAAACATCCACACCATGGCTGAGCTGAAGATGACTGGTAACTGCCTCCGCGGATCCCGTCCTCTGCTCTCTTTCGACTCCAAATTTGACGAGCTTCCGCACTTGAAGCTCCTCAAGGAACTCTTCGTCCAGACGTTTTCTGTGCCCAACCACCATCCCAAGAGCCAGCCCTTTGTGGATCACGTTTACACCTTCACCTACCTGGACAATCGCATCTGGTTCCGAAACTTCCAGATACTGTCCGAAGACGGTGGATTGTCCGAGGTTGGTCCACGCTATGTAATGAATCCGGTGAAAATATTCGACGGCTCATTCACGGGAAAAACCATATGGGAGAATCCCGACTACGTTAGTCCCGCCAAACAGCGACAGGTCTTGAAGAAGGCGGCCAAGGACAAGTACGTGAACCGAGTGGAGCAAAAGGTGCAGCACGAGGCCACCCGGCCAGTGAAGGCCTACGATGGCGTTGAAAATGAAGAAATCTTCGAGGATGACGATCCGATCGAAACTGCCAAAATCCTAGCTGCGATAGCCAAGAAAAAGAAGGAGGAGAATTCGAAGAAAACACCCAAGGCAGCGCTCACCAAGAAGATCAAGGAGAAGCAACTAAAGGCCGTCAAGGAAGTAATCGCGCAAAAGAAAGCCAAGGCCGCGAAACGTGTGAAAAAGGTCTAAAAGCCTCATTTACATTAAGATTCAAAAAATGATTACATTTTATAAATACATTTACAAACTGTGCTTCTTAAGTTTGAATATTACAAGATTACGAGTTACATTAGTCCCATTTATCTGCTTTGTACGTCGCGACGGAGTTATGGTACGTTTATATAAATATTAACATCCTAATGAGATGTGCGTTGAGTTTTCGGGGGGGAGGGCTGAGTTTGGGGCTTTGAACTTTACTCGGACATGGGAGCCACCTCGGAGTCGGTTGGAGGAAGCCGTGTAATACTGAAGGGCTGCTTGTTGATGGGCATCATGCGGATGGCCTCGACCGGCGGCTCCTCTCCAGGCTGCAGTGGCTCCTCTCCCACCAACTTGGCCAGATTGCTCTGCGCCCAGCGACCAGAGCGTCCATTTATGGCTTTGTCCTCGCAGACGCACAGGAATAGAGTATCCACCACCATCTGATTTGGGACAAACAATTTTAGATTCCATAGCTTTGAAGAGTAGTATTATGGCTTACCTCAAACAGTGACAGGATAATGTGGGCAATGAAAAATGAGAATATAATGATGATGATGACCGGAGCCATGTAGAAGTTGAGGCCGGGCATGTCTTTGAGCATAAAGATGCCAATGAGGCCGGAAAGTGCGGCCACCACAACCTTTCCAAGGAACAGGATGAAGTCGCCCACGCTGTTGATGGTAGCCACTTGCAGAACATTTGTGGCCATTGCATTCCAAGCCTATAACAAAATAATTAAAAATGTTATTCACAATTTATGAAGAGCGAGTCTCGTTTCAAACTCACAATGCCAGCAGCGGGACAGAAGTTAATGGACTCAATGGCTACCACAGTATAGGCATTGTGGTTGAGGAAGCGAATGAACTTCTCCAGCAGCCAGAAGCCGCATATGCAGCACTTCAAACAGCAGGCGGCGCACTCTGATCCCTTGTCCTCGCCCTTTTTCAATCTTTAAATGAAATTAAATTAGTGCGAAGGGAATAAGAAAAAGAAAGTACACCTACTTGGCATAAAGATAGGTGAGAATCAAGCGAGGAATCTTGAACAGAGTTATCACGAACGATCCCTTGGCCACAGTGCCCAGGTGATACTTGACCAACTTTCCAATGGCATAGATCGTGGGCGTTGTCGTTGGCTTTCCAAAATACCAAAATGCCACGGCGGCGGCTAAAGCAAACTGCTGGCAGGCAAAAATGAACTCCACCGTCCAAATGAGACCCACCACGTAAATCCAGAACATGCTACGCAGGACACCAGCATCGTCATATTCTACACGAGCAATAGCTGCATGAGGAAGTATTGGATTAGTCTCTCCGAAACATAGATGGTTGTTGGATATGAATATTAAATAATTGTATATACAAATTGGATCCAAAAGAAGTTTAAAAAATACACATAGAAGATAAAAATACAGAAACCTTAAGTCGTAGCACAGAACTATTACACATAGAAGTTAAAAAGATAAAAATACAAAAAACTTGAATCATTGAACTTACTTATTCACCAAATCACATTATAAAATTACCACAAAATACAAAAATATAAAGTATCAGATTATTTCAATTTCAATTTCTATTCCCTATTTAAAAATTTAATAAACTGGCCAATCAAATGGTCAAAAATGAACCGTATTTATTTCTTACTTCGACCATTGTTGAGGCTAGAGTTGTTGGCAACGAAAACGGCATTGGCGGGCAAGGGCTGCTTTTGCGCTGCTGTGTTGTCGAAGAGAGCAATGGGACTCTGGCCGGGGGAGCTAGCTGTGGCCAGGCAGATCACCACCGCGACCCAAAAGCTCAAAAAGGCCACAAGTACAAGAAAAGCCAGCAGAGGAGCAATCAAGAGTCCTGGCAGATTCATCATACACTGTCCAGCCTCCTCGAAAAGAGCGGACAACCCAGACAACTTGTTCTTCAAAAAGTAAATGACCACTACGAGGATGATCTGAAAATAATTGTCAATGAGAGAGAAACTACAAAGAAACCTTCGCCCTTAAACCTCACCATAGTTATGGTGGCCAACACGGCTAGGGTGAGGACAGCTTGCTGGTTGCGCACAAACTCCTCCAGCAACGAATATTGGGTGTTGATCCCCGACTTGTAGCGGATGTTATAGTAGGCATACCAGAGAGCAGCTGTGAGGCCCACACTGGCCACTATAACCAGCACACAAATGACCCAGGAGACGATGCGAGAGAGCCAGTGCATCATGGTTACCAGGGCAATGGAAATGACTAAACATAAACGATAAGTTTAGATTTGATTTGGTTGGATTAAATAATTATTTCTTACGCAGGGCTATGCCACAGACCATGGCGATGATGTGCCAGGTGGAATAGATGTCTCCCAGAAACTGCTGAGCCACATCCCAGTTGTTGAGCATGTCATAGAAGTTTTGAACCTTTTCGCCAGTACCTTTTGGAACGCATCGATGAAGTACAGGCGAGCTAAAGAAATCAAAATATTTTAAGGCAAGCAGATTAAATGCTTTTTGGAAACCCACCTGGCCGCCACTGGGAGTGTAGGACATGGCCCTAGAAAATTGAAGGTCTTGTCGTCCTTGCCCGCCGCCCTGATCTGTTCCATGTTGAAGTCATATTTGCAGAGCTGGTTGCCAGTTTGGGTAAAGTAATCGAACAGGTCACTACCCTTCTCAATATTCTTTGCCGGGCAGGACTTGACGCACACCTTCAAGGACTTTTTCAACTCCTTGTTGTCGAAATAGAAAAGCTCCGGCTTGTCTAGCGTGTTTAAACCGGAAAGAGGAAAGCCCTGAAACTTTTCGTTGTGCTTAACGCCACAGGTGTTTCCGAAGGAGTCGTAGCCGTTTATAATGCGGAGTGGATTTCCATACACAAACGAAAATATCGCTATCACAATCTGCAAATAAACACAGGAGCTCAATTATTTAATGTGAATTAAAGCCTCGCGGTGGGAGGGAGATGGCGAATAGTTAAAGCTGCCAACGCCCACGACCATTCCATGTCAAGGGGCATTATTATTATAATCGCTCTGATGGTGGACTGGACATACCCATGCGAATAGCTGACATGGAAATGCTTTCAGGGAGTGCCAGGACACTGGACAAGCTGAAATTTGCTCATTTCATGAAGATTTAGTTGTAGTTCTACTTCTGGGCTAAGGCCGAATGATATATCATCGAATTCATTAACGGAATTAACAATTCCACTCATGTGCCAGTGATGACGACATGGAATGCCTCACCATATAATAGGTAACAAGTACTTGGAGAAAAAATATTATCTATATTTGCATTTATTTTATGATATTATGGGAGCTGTTCAGTAGGTTAGCAAGTTCTGTGTAAACTTTATTTAAATATAGCAAGTTATGCTTACTTTTAAACGTTTTTTTTCCTATCGTTACATAAAAAACTCAGTGGCTCCTTAAGAAAAATTAAAAATGATTATGTATTTATTTTAATATTTTTATTATTTTTTTTTTTTAAAGAAAAATGATAACAGTTTTTAGGATATTTATAAACTTTAAGAAGCTGAATTTGAATAAAAAAGGGCCTTTTTTTCAGTGCAGACACTTCTCATAAATCGCGCGTAAAAAACCGCACACATACATGGACACAAAGAAACGCATTTGAGTATATCTAGCGATCTCCCAGCTTTCACTTTCTTGATACACTTTTCCCCTAAAATATATTCAAATAGGAAAAAAAAACAAGGCAAATACTCACCAAAAACAACCAGAATATAATGTAAATAACCAACCAGCAGATGTCGGTGCAGGACCGGTATTTAGGCCCATTATTTTGGACCTGACCCTCCTCATCCTTGCTTTCGGCACAACCCATTTTAAACTTTGTTAAATTTCAGCTTTTTTCCCCTTATTACTAATAATTAAAGTCCTTATTTTTACTCTTTTTTAATACAAGTAGTTTTGAGGAACTTGTTCGTTTCTTATTTTGATTCTCAACCACGACCAACAACAACGCCACCGTCCTATGGTATTCTCAGTGTGACCAGGCCGAGCCAAACAAAATTGACTTATTTTGGCCCAACGGAAATTTCACTAAAACTTCTTTTTTAAACTTAAATAATTAAATTTTAGTTTGGGCTTCAAATAAACTATGCTATTAGAATACTTCCTAAAACACATATTTCTTTGTTGTGTTGTCAAGCTTATCTATGCCTAGCTGGTGGCCACATTTTTAAAAGAACGGTTTTTTTTTAAATTAAAAAGTTACTTTTAAATAGTTTTCCTTACTTATAATATCCAATATCTTCCAAAATAAAACCACTTTCAAATTACAAAATTATTCACATTTATTTAAAGATCGAGTTAAGATAATTCCTAAAATTACTCTCCGATTAAAACTTCCAGAGCTAACATTAACATAAAATTCGCATACAACTGACAAAAAATAATGTTCGTAAATCGCAGGATCGTACATAAATTAATTATTCGATACTTAACCAATGAATGGAATGAAGTTAGGCTTAAATACTGAGGATTGGCGAACAATAGCCAACAGTAAACGGAATTGTCATTCCAAAATTGTTTCAGTTCAAGGGAAAACAATTTTCGAACAAGATTTCGTTATTTTTCGAGAGGTCTAACTAAATAATATTCCCTACTTAAGACTACGGAATAGTTTTCTAGGCTAAGTCATTGGGATCTAGAGTAGAACGTGTCTCCGCCGTTAATCTCATGGTGAAGCTATTTGGCCGACTGTATGATCACTTCTTGACCGTCACCTGGATTCCACCCTTGACCACCGCCTCCGCGGGTGGCGTGCCGAATCTCCGGCTCTGATTGAGGTTGCCTTTACGCCGGATGCTTATCTTCCCAGGAAGCGGAGCCGCAGCCTCTCCACTCTGGCTGCTGCGCTGCGTCTCCAGTTCCTCGGTGGGTGGACGGTAGGTGCGAATTCCGGAATTGGATCTCACTGGAAGCAACGTCACTAGACGATGCACACTGGGCTCCGTAGTACTGGAGGCAAACTGCGAGATCTTCAGCATCTCTTCGTACTTTTGAGGATCTACCACTTCCACCTCCGCTTCGCCCACGACGGGAATAGCTGCGCCCAGAACTTCCGCGGAACCGTCCTCTATAAAACTAGACATGGGCTTGATGAAGGGCTCGCGCTCAATGGGCAAAAGGGATTCCCTAACTAAAGGTACTGCGGCTTCCGTGGTGGTCGTAGTAGTGGACGAGGGTCTGCGAATATCCTCCTTAGGAGGATGCTTCAGCTTGTTCTGCGAGAAAGGCGGGAACTTGGTCGGTACGCTCGGTGTAATCCCCAGCTTGGAGGCCAGTGTGTCAAAGATCAAGGATATATCCTGAATGTTGCTGGCGTTATTGATCCTGGTCTTGATATCATCCAGTGTGAAGTTCTCCGACTTGTCAATATCCTCCGAAACCCAGGCCTGAAGCGTCTGATTGAACACCTTCCTCATGTTTCCATTGTGCCCGAATCCCTGGGCCGAAGAGCTATTCACGAACTCCCACTTAGAGTGCGAGGGAAACAGATTGGAGTCATCCAGCATGGTTGGTCGTTCGCTGGTGGTGCGAATGCGGTTCTTTTTTGTGGTTTTTGGCTCCTCCGTTGTCGTAGTAGTTGTGGTTGGTGTGGTTGTTGTGAAATCCTGATCAAATGTGGCGTTCGACAGAATCGCTGATGGAGTATTCCTTTGAAGAATAATTTCCTTTAGGTTCATGAAGTTGGGCTTTGACTTGTTGCCAGCGGGAATCTTTGGGGTCTCAGCTTCCTCGGGCTCTATCCGGGACTCAATAGCATCTTCAGTTGGCTTTGGAGTGGCGGTGGCATTGTCCTCTTTCGGTAAATTCAACAGCTCCATGAAAAATTCCCCAATAGTGTCGGCCAGCACGGAGTTATCCGTGGGCTTCAGAGACGGCAAAGACGGAGCCTTGGTGGGCTTAGGAGAGCTATTGACAGCTACCTTTCCGGGGGTGGTACTGCTTATCTTTTCAAGAGTCTCCTTCGTATTCTTCGGAGTGGTGGAAAGGGAATTTGGTTCCTTTTTATCAAGAGGACCATTATTTAGCCCTTCCTGCTTGGTTTCTTCCTTTTTCTCAGAACCCTCATTACCCTGAGGCTCCTTCTTCGCCTGCGGTTCTTTCTTCTCCAGCTTATCCTGTGGCTTCTTGGCGATGACTCCTCCTCCCAAATGCTCAAATCGTTCGTTGCTGGCATCCAGATTGAAAGGAATCTTTTCCCCTGTTCCAATCGTTGGATCTATGGGCTTGAATGGTGGTATAATGACATCATCTATGAGAGGCACTGGCAGGGGATGTGGCTCCACCAGAGCTCCGCCCAATCGCTCTATATTCTCAGTGCCTGGCATAAAAATCGGACTGCCGAAGTTGTGATAGAAAAGCATGTCCTGTTCTTGCTGAGGCTGCTGTGCTGGGTTGGGCTTTGCCTCTTGGATTCGCACTCCGGGGTTGAGGAAACCGAGGCTGTAAGGATCTATCGTCACGGGTGCTACGGCTGCCGTGGGAGGAGTTGGATTGTCCCCGATAAATGGCAGCTCGAACTCATCTATCCTCCGCTGGGGTATGTGGTTAACAGTGGGCGTAGTCACGCCTCCGGGCAGCATTTTGGTGGGAAAAGCTGGAGGTGGACCTGGTAGGAGCTCGGGTACCTCCCGATGCATCGGTCGCCAGGGCTGGGTGTCCAAAATGGGGAATGTGGTGAACAGATTGGCATCCAGTTTTGGCAGAGAAGCAGCTGGAGCCGGTGTAGGCGGATTCACTGGCGGATAGGTGAAGGTAGTAGTTGTGGTGGCAGGGCGTGTGGTGGTTGCTGGCGGGGCAGGAGTTGTTGTTGAAGTAGTTGTGGTTGTCGCCTCCGTGGTTGTAGTTGGCTTGGGAGTAGTGGTGGTCGTCGTCGTGGTTGTTGTAGTGGATGTTGTGGTACTAGTCGTCCTCCGGGTGGTGGTGGTAGATGGTCTGGTGGCCTTAGTCGTTGCACGGGTGCTGGTAGTGGGAGCTGCAATCGGCACTTTTTGGGGCAGCACCGTCGTGAGCTTCTCGATTCCAGGCTTCTTGGGCTTCACCCTTAGGGAGTACGGAGTCACAGCAATCGACTTGGGTGGCAAGGTGCTACTGCTACTCTGATAGGCTCGTGTTGGGGGCGTCTTCTTCCTGGCAATATCCGCATCCGTCTTGGTGATCTCGAACGATCCCTCAAATGAGCCCTGAATTACAGGAGCATTCTCCACATCGATATCGGGCTCCTCATCGGCAGAATGGGTGCGCACTAAAGGATTCTTTGGCTTGGGCGTGGTGTTACCGCCCACTGGCTTTGGGTGAAGCGGAGATGGTGCCGGAGTACTGCCCTTCTTCATCAGGCGCTTTTCCAATTGGGTTTGACTAGTCGGAACCGTTTGCTGTAATCGATTTAAGTTAATTACTTAATTTTTCTATGTTTTCTATTAAAAACTTACGGCTTCCTTCAGTATAGCAGCAGATCGCACTACTTGCTCATCCATTATCCTCTTAATCTCCACAGACTCGGTATCAATTCTCAAAGAACGGTACAGCGATTTGCTGGCAGAGGTTTCCAGGAATAGCGATTCCTTGATGTACTCCTCCACACTGAGAATGTTTCTAAGAATACAAAATTATGTTATAATTCAATAAGTGGAAAAAACCCTTAGCTAATCTTACTGTGGCAGCTTGCGGACATCCAGGAACACTCGGAACGAGACTTTTATTAGCGGACCCTCTCCGAATCCCCAGACATCGGTTCGCAGCGGCTGGAGCCCATTATCCATCATGGCTCTCTCCACAAATCTCTTGTAAAAGTCAATTTTCTGCTTATACGTGGTGGTGTGGTTGTACTTGAGGCCCGTGGAATAGAGATCTCCCTTGGCGATGCGGAATGAGCCCTCGAAGCCCATAATTGCTGGATAATGAGAAAATTAGATATAGACTTTTATAGTTTTGTTATGAAACTTACGATCTTCTAGAGTGGACTTTATGGAACTGAAATAAAATGCCAGTCCGGCAATCGATATCACTGCCAAGAGAACGATGAAGGCTGCGGTGGTCAGGATGATGGAGAAGGATCGGTTCTTCGGGTACTGGGTGTGTGTTTTGGCCGAGAACGTGGAGGGGGCAATGTTCCTGCCATCACGCCAGATCCCCCAGGTATTGTAGCCGTACTGACTGTTTAAGCTGTGCTCGTTGGTGTACGAGGGCTGCTTGTTCATGTGGTAATAGGCCCCGAGCTGCGACCTGCGGCCAATGGTGTTCTGGTAAGTGTAGTCCGCACTCTGCAAAAACACAAGATGACAGATGGTCCTAAGTGGGTTTCCAAAGTATGCCAGGCCGATCGATCCCGATAGCCGGTAATTAGATAATTAGCCGCCAAAAGTCGCACAGCTTTCTCGACCCTTCGGCCACTTTCTTTTGTGACCGCCAGTCCCCAATCTAGATTACGGAAGTCGGCTTCTAACGGCCCCTACTTGAGCTCAATTTGTCGGATGGCAAAGAACCGCAAACATCCCCCGAAACTTTCCCAGCGTTATGTCAGAATCACTATCGCAACTGAGCACTTTTCATGATTTGTTAATGCATCTCATTAACAGTTCTGGGAAAACGCATTTAATTAGCCTGGGGCGTAGAGCACAAAGTCATTGCACCTGGTCAGAACATCAACAAGTTCCCATGCAACGTTTCTAATCAGCATAAAAGCCTCTTGAAGTTATAATTAAGAACAATTTTAGCAAATCACTGGATTTTACATTTTTTTCCTTGTTTGTTAAAGTGTTATTACGGTTGAATTAGATTTTTAATATATTTATAACTTGTATGTGATTTATACAAAAGGATTATAATAAATTAAAAAAAAACGTATTTAAAATATTGTACTACTTTAATGTGTACCATTTTATCAATATTTTTTCTTAAAATGGCAACAAACACGTTTTTTGCTTAAGTCTTTTGATTTAAACCGAGATATCTATAAAAATAATGTAGCAGAAAATGGAACTTATTTTTATTTTATTTTTAAAATCATATTTTGAATATGCAATTACTTTTAAGTTTTTATTAGCAAATTATTATACGGAGAGCCAATTTTTTCACACTCCAAAAATCTAGTTTTTTGCTTAAGTCTTTTGATTTAGTCACGGAAATCAATGACAAAAAAACAGAAAGAACTTAAAAATGTGGTCAATGATCAAACAAAATTTAATAGTCTTTGTTTTTAAACTTAATTACAAAATTTAACGCCCGAGCCTTGGGGCTAGTACCTGGACCACAGGTGTAATTGCATTTCTACAGATGGATTCCCGAGGGGCCTATGGGAAAGTTTGATTGTTTCTTGATTACCATTTAACATTGGTTAGCTGGAGGGCACTTCCCTTGGTGGCCCACGGGGCTTCCCTTCCGCAGAAGCCCCCCTCTGCCAACTCTGTGGGCCAAATTCTCGTATTACCACTGCCATCTTCTGCGTGCTCTTCCTCTCTTTTTTGCCTTTCTGGCTTCCTCTTTCTTCGTTGCGTCGCTGCCAGAGAAAGTCATTCACCTTTTAGAACGTTCAGCTGGCATGTTTGCTCGCTAGTTACTCTAGCGAGATACCTATGTATGTATCTGTGTATCTTTGTATCTTTTTATCCCCAACGCCTGCCTGCTGGTGATTATGTGGAATGCAAACAGTCCGATTCCGAGACTCGCATCCCAAACAAATAGGCAAATAAATAAATATAAATAAGCATGCTGTGTTCCATGTTACACACAACAAAACCGCCCAAAGTTGATGTAACAATTCTGTTAAAAAAAAGCAAAATACATTTTTTGGAGGCGATAAATGGTCCCGATTCTATTCTTCTTGGAGACCCAAATTCTGAATATGCTAATGAATTCATCGGATTGTATAACCGTTAAGTCTATTGTACGAGTGATAAACGAGGAGGATTACTCACCATTTGTCGGCATGTCTGGGCCCTGTATATATCACTCACGCCGGACAGGCTCTGGAAGTACTTCTTCGTTCCATAGACGGTGTCCATTCTTCCGCCGCTACAATTCAAATCGCGGGCTCTGAAAAACACGAAATTTTTTGTTGGTTCATTGTTAGCTTTGTTGTTGCTTCACTTTCGTTGATAGTTGCTTTCTTTCGGGCCCACTCGGGAGCTCGTTGGGATGAGTGATCCGTTCTTGGGATCGAGAAAAGTCGCTAATGGGCCAGCATGCCGGAGAACCGGCTAATCCTGTTTGCCGCCAGCCCATTAGCCAAACGAAAATTCTCACTTTTCGCCAAGGAAAAGAGGAAAAAGAACTGCAAACAATTGCAATGATATGTGTATGCCATTAACCGGTTTGATTTGCATTTTCCACAGTTCTTAAAAGTCCTTTTAGAAGAATTATTTCATCAAAGCATTAAATAAAGAAAACATAACTTTTTTGACTGAAAAAGGCACCTGTTTTTTCTTGTTATTAAGTAGAAATAAAAATGAGTTCTTCAAAATTTATCCCATATTTGATTTTGTTGCTTTTTCAGACTGAGGTCACTCTCTCGAATATGACAGTCACCAGGAAATGGGACACAGTTAACTATGGTTCCAAGCCCTCGGAGTATCAGTTCTTGGTCACTGGTGGCTATCGACCCGAGTCGAATGATCTGGCCAAGCACGTCGTTTCGATTAGAATCCTTAGACCCTACAAGTTCTTCGGCAGCAATCACATTTGTGGAGGAACAATCCTCTCCCAAAAGCTTATCCTGACGGCAGCCCACTGTTTGGTCCAAGGGTGCGTAGGCATTCTTCCCCATACCTTATACGCGAATTTTTTTTTAAATTTAGATATAAACTTTTCCAGTCCAAGAAGGTTAAAGGCTCGAGATATAGAAGTAGTTGCTGGGACTCCCAAAAGGCTGAAAAAAGCTGGAACAACGCAGGTGATGAGGGTCGTATTTGTAAAGGCTCACAGTCAATATGAAAATCTTGGATACGACATCGGGCTTCTGGTTTTGGCAAAGAAACTCACCTTTAACAGTGCAGTGGACCGCATTGCAATGACCAACAACCCAGCGCAGCCCGGAAAACAATGCACTGCTCTTGGCTGGGGCGCTATCATTCACGTTAGTTTCAATTCCTCCCCTTCCCCAGGTTTTAAGTAAAGCTTCCTTTATCTCATCACAGCACGGACCATGTCCCAATGAGATTGTCAATGTCGATCTTCAAATACAGGAGCGATCCGCCTGTGCGGCTTATGGCAGTGTCTTTGGAAATGGCATGCTCTGCGTGGCCCATGCCCGAGACGATGATTCCGACACTTGCGAGGGTGACTCCGGGGGACCACTGATCTGCGACAACAAAATTTCTGGCATTGTCTCGTTTGGCACTGGATGCGGCGAGCCGCTCTTTCCCGGAGTCTATACGGATGTCTACACGTTCCTCAAGTGGATAAAAAAAAATTGGAGTGCGCCGAACTCAGTCCCAATGCCGGTACTAATACTGGGGCTAGTTCTCTTATTAGTAATTGTTAACCTACGGATAGACGGCAGAATCAACTTCGCTCACGTTAGCCGTAGGTAACCATTTACCAAACTAGATATCACGCCAGGGATAATTCATTTTTCTTTTGTATACGAATCGAAATCTACAGGTGTCTTTATAAAAAAATAACAGATTGTATATGTATACTCTCGAGTTTTAGAAAGACACTGAAAAGGTAACACTTCCATACCACACTTCCTAGCCCACCTTCTTTGCGAAAGAATGGGGCTCACAAGTTTCATAATTAATTGATCCAGCAGACAGACCACAATGCAGACCTCTCCGATGACCAGTCGTAAAAAGCGAAAGCAAGCCATCGTACAAACAAAAAACACAAATTTAATTAGAGAATTCCCCGACACTTTGATACGCTCTGTGGCTGAGCCCTACAAATTTGGAATTTCACTTCTCCTCCCAACAGCCCCGATCATGGGAAGATCCAGCATAAACAAAGATCCAGCGAAGAACCCACTCTGACTCCGACTCCAAATGGTATAAGTACACAGCCAGATGGGCAGGCAATGGAATGGGCTGGAAACCAGTTCTTCGCTGGATAGATGGAGATGGGATGCGGATGGGCCTAGCCTTATGGCTTGTTCCGCCGTCATATCTACACATGTAAGAGATCTCGGTGCTCAAAAAGCCACAATGTATAGTATGGGCCATAGTTGTACATGTGCAATCAAAAGCAAAGTTCAAGCTCGGTGAAACGTGTGTGTAAAAATAGTTTCGGTGCGGGAAGCCGCGGGCAGAAACCTCCAACGATGGATGGTTGATGGCTTCAAGAGGTCTGCTCTGTGGTATATGGTATATGGTATCTGGTCTCTGAGCTTTTCAGCTCACTGGCAAAAGTAAAAGTTCTGTTATTTTTAGGAATGTCTTGATGAGGGGCTCTGACTTTTTTTCAGAGAAACTAATTGGATGCTTTGAATAATAATCGAGGTCTCGGAAGCCTTATTATTGGGTCATCAGAAATCGAACACACTGCTAATGGGGTATTATGCAAAATTGAAATCAATGGCTTTGAGAAGGTTTACATTTATTTTGAAAGTAAGAAATTTAGAAAGAAATTAATGGTATCTTAAGGTTAAAACCCATCTGGCTTCCATCTGATCCACAGATCCCATTAGACCCAGACTAGACCGGGCCGCCACTTCCCATTGAAATGGAACGGAAATACATTTGGCTAATAAAAAAGAGCGCCAAAAACGCGTTCAAAGTGGCAGAAAAAGACGCAAATTGAAGAAACCACTGCAATTAGAGTTAAGATTGTATTATATGGAACATGTGTGTATGGGCTAGAGACTGGGGGCAATTCAGGTGCTACCCTCCGCCCATGACAGTTAGAACGCTTGGGGAGCCAAAGCCATAGCCATAGCCATCGTCATCGTCATCGCTTTGGGTGTACACTGTACAGATATAGCCACCAGCTCTGACCTAGATGCGCATGCGCGGAGCCGCACGGCCAAAACCAAAACTGGTAACTTGCGCTCGTCTCCCGGTACGTACTTTTTTCTTTTTTTACGTATGTTATTCGAGTGAGTGTGCCGGAGAAAGAAAGAATAAATTGACTTGCGTCTGAGTCGGTTGAGTCGTTAACAAAAAATACACAAATTAAACTACGAGTAACATCTAAAAAATATTACACGGAGAATTTATTTGTTACTTCATTTTATTGTGTGTGACTTGGGAGGTGGAATTTAAATAATCCATTACCTACATACTTTAAAAGCATCATTCGTTTTATGGGTAACCTTAAAATTTTTCTCAAGTGTGACTTACACTTACTTGCACAAAGTGATTTTTTTTTTTAGACTTTTGGGCAGCGGGTATTAAGACGTCGCCGGGCCGGCCACGCATAAGTTGATTAAATTTCTCGCATTAGCCGATTTTCTCTATCGGAGAAATTGCTGGACGAAAAAGCGTCAAAGAATGATTGATGAGAATTTGATCTGGACAGTAGTCGGATGGCAGATATGGTGGATGGCTGCAGAAATGTCTAACGGAAGTCGGCCATTAACCCGCTAGCACGTAAAGCCCATTGTGTCCGATATCTGTCGAAATGCGTTGGCATTTCCATTCGCCGCCCGATGCGATTTTCGGCCAGATTACCAGATTCACAGCCACAGCCGCCGCCACTTTCAATCATAATAGCCGCCGACAAAGTGTCGCGCCGCCGAAGAAAGTGAAATGTGACAGGTGTAAGCGGGGCGGGACTGGTACAGGTGGAGCATCGACACCAGCATCGATGTCAATGGGATGGATGCTTAAGTTATCAGAAAACGACGGTGAAATGGAAAGTTCACATCCAACGCAACACTAGAAGACACAAATTGAATCATCCGAACAATGCAATCCCATCAAAAAAGGGAAACATTTTTGATTATTTATTTACACGCCGACCGTTGTTTGGGTTTTGGAAAGTGATTGCCAATTGGTAGACATTAAAGAGTTCGGATACCGCTATGCCCATTGATGCCTCTGCCCAAATGTCATAATTGATGCCTTAATTTCATTCAGGTAGTCTGCAAATTTATGCAATCTTCTCTCATGGCTTTCTATAAACAGAACTGCCAGTAGCCGGCCAACAAAAAAAGATTAGGAAAGCTAAAATCGAATATATTAAAATCTAAAGTTTCGACACCTTCTAATCCCCTGATATCCCGCGATATCCCCTGATATACGCAACATCGGCGATGAATGACTGAACAAAGTAACGTTCCGTCTAATTGTATAATAAATTAATTAAATTGTTTATGGCCATTACAATGTGAGTGTGCGTTTCAAGAGCAATCTGTGCAACATTTGCAGTTTCGTAATCGGTCTAACGGCTCCAGCTAGCTAGTAGGCCTTACTGGAGCATAACCACTTCATAAGGGGGGCAAATAAAAACGCAGGGGGTGCTCAGAACCATTCTGCATAAAATCTAAAGATTTCTGTCCCCCTCAAGGCGGAACTAAAAGTGCATTTCATTTCTGCGACACAATGGGGGACGGGTTGACAAGAACGAAAAGATTATAAAAATATATATGGATATAAAGAAAAAAATTATAACATACGAATGGGGTGGGGAGGGAGAGGTTAGTGGAGAGTCATTAAAAGCATTCACCGTTACGCTCTAGCCGGCGACCAAACTAATTAAAAACAAACAAATCTACCGGCTCTTTCCCACATGTGGGCTGCCCTCCGGGGAATTATTCGGGAACTTGATTACTCATCCGCCAAGAACTTCGAGTACTTCGGTCCAACTGTACAGGGCGCCCCATCGAACCAGCCGACAGCTGAAAAGTGTCAAGTCAGGCGGCGAGAACCGTTAGGCTGAGGTAACAGTATTAACAACAGTGCTAAATGTTGGCTAAGTGACTTGCCGGCCAAGTTGGGAATTGAATAATTGGAGAAATGTTATAGGCTACCACCTGACACATAAACTGATTTCCATAATAGTTGCTTTCTTTGGGAGAAATGTGTTATTCAATTTTCGTATGAAATAAGCTAAACTGTTATTTAATTTAACTGTTTTTGTCCATTTTAAATATTATAATTAATTAATAGAGCTTATAAGCCGAGAGTTGCATGTTTCATGGTTGTAAGCAGCGAACAATGGAAATCAAAAGTAGATAAGACACCGCTATACTTTTCCCAATAAATCTTTTTATTTTTGGAAAACCCTTCTAAGCTCTTTTATTTTTATGTTAATTGAGATTCCTAAACAAATTTAATTAAGGTATCGTCAATATCCAACACGTTCTGAGTAACTCTCTGTGGCTTGTGGCTGCGAGTCCAATGTTTAATGCAAATGTCAACCTGGCAAGAGACAGCTTCCTCTTAGTATGCATCGACGCACTCGGTGGATAAGAACCCGAAGCGCAATTAGTGCCACGATCGACATGCTCGGCACGCACATCCCAGTGCCGCCTCCTCTTTTCCAGACCATGCTGACTGATCCATTCCCCAACTCCATCCACTTCATGGACTCTATAGAGTGTTTTTCCATTCTACTCGGTATCTGTCCGTTGCTATGTGCGTGGAAATGCTTTTCATCCATCCAAAACACACAGGAAACAATTTTACTGACAATGGATTTTACTAAATATATTTTATATATTTATGATCAAAAAATAGAATTTGTCGTAATTATCTATCGTATCTGAGAGTTAACTTATTAATTATCTGAGAGTTTTAAAATTTATCTATATATAATGGAAATATCGGATATCTTTCGAAAATGTATCTGTAAGATTTCGGGGGATATCAGTAAGGTAGTAAAAGAAGGAAGGATATAATTTTGTGGAAATCATGTTTCTCGTACCCCAGTGTTCTAGAATGTTTCGAGTATCCTAGTATTTCTAGTATTATTTATCTAGTAAAAATATAAATGCAATCATATTTTGTAATATTTATTTAAAACCTTGTTTAACTTGAATTTCTTACAGTGCTATTGCCTGCAGCCGCTTTACCGCAACGAACTCTTGCATTTGAGGTCGCTTTCCTCTTGGCAGCGAAACAAAAGATCGGCCCATTAGTGGCGATTTTACATCATTTGAATGCAATTTAGTCGCAGCTTAGCGTTATGTTCTATTTCGCCCCGGCACGAACTCTTGGCCAAGTCAGCTGCAAAGATCAATCTGCTGGCCAGTTCTCGGCGGATTCTCCCCGATTCACTGTCTCTGTCCCAGTCAGTGTCTCTTTCTCAAAGAGACTTGGAGGCTGAAGAAGATGAATCGTGCGGCCACGGTTGATCAGCAAAGCTGCCAATTTGGGCCAGACGAGATACGTATATCTGCGACTATATCTTCATTTCATGATGAGCCCCGCCACTTTTTCGACCAATTTGCGATTTTCAACGGAAGAACCGAGAAGAACCAAACTGTATTTGTGTGGGGGCGGGCGATCAAAGACCCAAGAGTCGAGAGCCGAGATCTCAGCACCGGATTGGGACTTGGTTTTTGGGGCTGAGACTTGACCGGGTCTTAACGAGCGAAAGTGTTTCATTAACTCGTAAATGAATAATTTGAGCCAACGAGACAACGACAACGAAAACGAAATCAAAATAAACCAAAACCAGCCAGCACTCACAGCGCGATCTCGAGAAATGGTCGTAAAAATGTACATAATTTTTCAATCTCAATCTGGTTTTGCGCATTTCTATTTCGCCGTCCAACTGTCTGTCTTTGATCCACTTCCGACTTGAGGCCAGAAAAACGAAAAAAATTAAAAATGAAAATTTTCATTGCCTTAGTGAAACTAATTTGAGGTGAAAATTGTCAAAATAAAAAAATAAAAATTACCCCAAATGCCTTGGTGACAGATGGAGAGACAGAGCGAAAGATATGGGCGTGTTTTTTGGCGTCTAGTCTAGGATTCGTAGTCGGATGTGGATGTGGATGTGGATTTGGCAACCTGTCTCGGCCTTGTCCGAATATCTCGTGCTGAGTCACTTGGCCTGGAGTTGGGAGTCGGTGTTTTGGCACTTTCACCGGCACACTGCAGTTATCAATGAGTCAGTTCGGATCGGTCGGCGGGGGAATTTGCGTAAATTGTCGGTTATTACGAGGAGGGGCTGCGCCTCGAATTGGGTCAACACATTCAGTGCCGAGAGCCACAGCCTCTTCCGTTCGATCTGGCGCGAGAATCATAAAACGTTGAAAACGTTAACTGCGGCTAAAAATCAATTTCCGCATAGGCATAAATAGGCGCTTCTAAAGCACACATCTTTCATCGTCGTAACAGTTCTGGTCACAATAATGGAACTCAGTTTCTGGCATATAGCTTCATAAAAACAAAATACACAGCTTGTCCCAGTTTCAGGCCTCCTAAAAACATTCTAAGCTTCAATCCTTATCAGATTTTCTTAAAAAGTTAGCAACTATTTCTTCTAAAAGAGCTATTTGCATAGATATCTATTACAGTGACCGCATATGTTTTTAATTTTCTGTCATAATGGACGCGACCCACTCATCGCTGGTGCGATCGGCAAATAATGGAGCGCCTCTGCTGAACCGCTTGCCTTTATTCCGGGGTGATGTACAACGGGTCCGGACTTGTGGCTGCGGCTGTGGCAACTAAACTCAACTGAAGTGAACTGTCAATTGGCCCAGTTCATGGACGTGGTAATTGCGCGGTTAGCGACATATAAAGCAACACCAAGAAAGCTCACTACCGTCTCCTCGACAATGACAAAACGTTCTCCGGGGCCTTTGTTTCAGTTCTTTGGACAATCACCTGTCCACCACCTTATTTTCCATTATTCTCAACGCTTCTTTTTTTTACTATTTGGTGGCAGTTGGATTCGGCGTCGGAATGCTCTTTGCTGTCTGCCGCCCTTTTGTGTGTGGAGGGACTTCTTAATTTCTAATTTCTTTCTTTTATTACACAGACTGGTTTTTTGGGTAGGTCCAAGGTCTAAGGCCCCCTTTTTTTATTGCCATTTTCGTTTTAACATCCATAATTTTGAGCTTTGCCAGCTCGTTTGTGCGCGATTATTGCTCTTGGCCATCTACCTCCTCCTTGCTGGGTCCGGGGTCCGGGCTCCGTAGCAATGTAACCAGTTTTGTACCTTCCTCCATGCTGCTTTATTGCATCTCTAACTAGTTTATGGCCCAAGTCGCGTCTTAGGGAGAGTCTGCCCCATCCACCGACTACTGCCTGCAGACTGCAGACTGCAGACTGGAATCCTGCTCCTTTTCTTGCAAATTAAGTTGTAAATTCCTAAGTAGCTTACCTGGTAGGCTAAAATAAATTATCGTCCCCGGTTGATGTTGAAGAGCGGTTCCATTTGAGAAGAATGCACTTCAGAAGAGTTATACTGCGTCCAGCGATTGCTTTTTTAGATTCAATCACAAAAAATGCACTAAATCCCCTTAATTCCGTTGGATTAATCCTATTTATTCGCACCGATCGGAGCTTCAATTCACGGAATTATTTTATTGCTTTTTTTACCACCAGGGAAGCACTCGATTTCAAATCCAACTGATCGCGCCCGAGACTCAATGTTAACTGAAGATATGACCAAAATACCACGTTGGTTCACGGCGATGGGTCGGTTCGGATCTGCTTAAGACCTGTTCGTAGAAGTCTTCGCTTCGTCGTCGTCTTCTGAAGCTTCTCCTGGAACCATACGGCGGCGACCGGGTACCCGATTTACCCGATGGGCCCCCAAAGAGAGAAGGTCGCGCATGCGCAACGGTCGGTGACTTTCTCTCTTTCTCCGCTCTCTCCCAGTATTTCTCTTTGGCTCTCCCTTTAACAACAGTCTATTGATATTTAAATGGTCTTTAACCAAGTCGTTTAATATTTAAAAATCATTAGAGATTGATGTTTATTTGGAAAATACAAAAAAATAAAAAACATACTTTCCTATTTTTACAATTTTTACTGCTCTGATACTAAAAATAAATTGTATTTCATAAAAATTTAACAAAAATTTTCCAACAAATTTTATTAACTTAAAAGTTATTAATAATTTTCAGTAAGTTTGTTGAAATTCTTTAATTTAAGATATAAATCCAATATTTTAAAGTCTAATTCACTATCGGGAAATTTTTAATAAAGTAAACATTCATTTAATAAAGAAAAAAAAATGTAGAAGAGAAGAGGAAATATAGTTTTGCGTCATTTATTTTTAACACAATTTAAACCTTTTTTTGTGGTGATTATTTACAACATAATTACAACATAATAAATAACTTTATTGGTGAATATGGGAACACTTCATATATATTTTCTATATGTATCCTTATGAAACATCTCTCCTTAGCCAGCAACGATTTCATTGTGCCATTCGCGTCCGATAATGGCCACTACATCCCGCTTCAGTTTGGGCCCGATCAATGGATTCATTTGGGCCATGTAGCAGCACAACCAAAACAGCCAGCAGCAGGCAGCAGTTAGCATTAGGACACAACGTATAAGGTTCTGGTGAGGTCCTTTGGGGGTCATTATAGGCATTCCAATGCCAACAGCGCCCCAAACTGCAGTGAAAAACAGCACAGGAAAGAAAGCTGCGCCCATTTTATAGAATTTAAATTATTCTACTACAGGTTTTATCGTATCTTAAAGGGGTTTTCAATTTTTCCGTTTTATTTTTCTAACGTTTCGATAAATCAATAAAGTTAAAGTGTGGCCAGATTAGGAGTCTATTTCAGTGTATTCAGACCATTAAGGTATGTTTCATATAAATCGCGCTGGCCACACCGCGCACTGGTCGCCTCTTACAAGATAAATTTATTTACCATCTTTTCCAAAGTTTTACTTAACATATTACATAGATTAGAAACATGTCTATGCGACCAGACGACCATCGAAGGAAATGGGACAAGAACGAGTACGAGAAGCTGGCGGCCGAGCGCCTGCTCAACCAGGTGGCTCCCAAGGAAGAAGGTTCGCAAGCAGATTTTTGCAATATTACCAATCTATAATACTATAACCACGTTTAGAGCCCGTTCAGAGGGAGAACCTGAAGAGACGAGACTATAAAGTGGATCTAGACAGTAAGCTGGGCAAGAGCGTGGTTATAAACAAGAACACACCCACGTCACAATCCGGTGGATACTATTGTAATGTGTGCGACTGTGTGGTTAAGGACTCCATTAACTTCCTCGATCACATCAATGGCAAGAAGCATCAGCGGAACCTGGGCATGTCCATGAAGGTGGAGCGCAGCACCGTGGACCAGGTAAAAGAGCGCTTCCAGCAAAACAAGAAGAAGATGGAGGAGAAACAGAAAGACTACGAACTCGAGCGAAGATTGCGCGAGGCCAAGGAAGAGGAAGACCGGTACAAGGAGCACCGCAAGGAAAAGCGGAAAGAGCGCAAGCGGAAGGCCGACGACGACGAATTCGCCTCTGGAGGTCTGCCCGATGACATGGCGGCCATCATGGGCTTCTCCGGGTTTGGCGGATCCAAAAAGAACTCGTAGATCCTAAGTGTTGAGCTCCTTAGTTTTAATAACGTAACCAATTTAGAAACTAACCACCTACAGATAAATTGTTTATATGATGGCCAATAGGGACAATTATTTCAAAAAAGGCTGCCGAGATACATAAAAAAAATTCTATACTTTTCATACTGTATTTAAAAAAAAACACTTTTAAGATTTATTCGAAAAATTCCTAGAAATCATCTTTAATTAAAATTTGTTTTGGTTTATCAAAGAATAAAGTCGAATACCGTTCAAGTAGTAAAATAGGCTTACATTTGTTTACCTTCTCTTAGTAACTATCAATTCCGAAAAGTTCGTTTTAAATAAAATAAAAAAAAACCAAAACAACCTTTTAAGAGATCTATTAGGTTAGCTTGTGACATTTATTTCATATATAAGACAATTTACACCAGTTGTATCAGCGTCCCGGCTGTTCCCAGTTAGAATAATTTAATAAGCAGTCAGAATGAAAAAATGACTAAAAACCATTTCACTAAAATCTAAACATAGGGTTACACCATCAGCAACCTCCGGGGTGGGCTTAGGTGAACACGAATCCGTGCTCGGTGGGAATGTCCCACGGCATGGTGAAGAACTCGCCAGGCAGCTGGGTGCAATGTGTAGAGTTGTAGTCGCGTAAATGCTTGCGCAACTGAAAAATAAATGTTTTTCATTTTAAATATTATGGAAATTAGCAGCTTAAATAATCTCACCAAGAAAACAGCCATGGTGTTGCGCACTTCATCTGAGTATTCGGCTCCAATCTGCATGGGAAACGATTTGCCTTCATCGGAGGCATAAGTAATAAGGCGTGACATGCAAAGCTTTTCGTCGGCAGCTGGGATATTGTAAGGCTCCAAGGGTTTTGACAATATGGACTGGGTCTTGCTCAACTGAGATGTCCCGAAAATGTTAGGGTACCGATGCTTCAACACAGCCAACACCAAAAAGTTTCCACGGTTGGTCTCAATGTGGTTTTCTCTGAAAAACACGAATGTATCACATTTCTAGGGCCCACAATCAAATGTAACTTACTCGGCAATAATCTCGTCATCTGTACGACGAATAAACGATATAGGTCCATTGAATTCTGTTGCCAACTCAGCATTGTTCAGATTGCAATAGTTACGAATCGCGACCTTTACTATCCCAGCCAGGGCAGAGGGCATACGAGGAATGGCCAAGTAGAGAACGTCATCGAATGTGGCGTCCAACACAACGCCCTTTACATCTGGATAAACGGAAGCAGCGTACAATGTACTGAAGCCTCCAATGCTCCAGCCGTACAGGATGATGTCCTCCACCGGGAAACCCAGATTGTTAATGGCAAACTGGACAACAGCATCGATGGCGTTCTTGTCCTGATGCGGAAAAGGAGTGCCAGTGCTGCCGGCAAAACCAGGATGATTCCATCCAAGAACTGAGTACTTCAAAGCCACCGGAGTGCCCATGATGCCCACTTCGTAAAAGCCGGCGTTTCCCTCCGAGCAAATGACCAGCGTCTTGCCATTGCCGACATTGTCGTTGCGGTTGTCAATAAACAACGCATCTATTTCGTTGGAATCGATTGTCTTAATTTTGTAGCGGATGCCATTGTCGTCTTCAATGAGCTTGGCGCGTCCCGAGATCAGCATGGGTCCTGTAATAGAATTTCAGAGTGGGTTAGTTTGGAAAAACCTGTTTTTTCATTGCTGACTCAGCTTACTCAGCACTTACTCATGAATTTCTGCAGCAGCTTCACAGAGCCCGGATATATTAGGGAGAGCCCGAAGGTGTTAATGGCCACATAGGCAATCAGTTCACAGGGTAAGGTGGCCAAATTGATTGGCTCCATCCTGCTGGCTGTAACTACGGGCTTTTTGGTGTCCCTGGAAAACACACCTTAGAATGGTAACAATTGTCTGTGCGTAGAAGACTAACCCAGTGAGAGCCTTTACATCGAAGTCGACGGGCCATGCCTTGAACTCAATATCGAAGCGTCGGAGCTCGCTGTTGGCATCCCCAGCGGTTTTGGCCTGCCTGGCATGCACCAGAGCCTTCATCATGTTGGAATAGGAGCGCGACTGCTTGCGTCCCAGACCGCGCATGAACAGAGAGATGATAACGATGAGGCCCACGCTGGTGGTAATCTTGGCCAGCGCCGGCATAGAGTCGGCCACCAGGTAGCCGCGTCTGTAGAGGAATGTGGCAATAATCGGCGATGTGTAATAGCCCACCGACCATATCACCGAGAGCTGAAAGGGAGAAAGTCCAAACTTTATAGCTCCATATGCTCCCGATTACATTTCCCGATTTTACTCACTGTGGAAAGAATCTGTTCCCCGAACCTTTCAGCGGCCCCCGCATCGTATATCTTGCGCTGCGGTTCCGGAACTCCTTTGTACTCCATAAAGAGATTTGGTCCAAAAACATAGTTCAGGAAACTCATCTTGCCGCTCGGTGTATATTTTTGCTCCCGAATATATGTATATATTTTTTTTTTTGTTGTAAGTGATGAAAGTGGGCTCAGGGTGTCGCAACTGCAATCCAGCAGATGTTACGTTCGTCCGCCAGGGCTGGCAATTAAACGGTAAGTTTGAAGCGGTTGAAAAAAATTATTTGAAAATAAACACAATGGCAAAGCTTAATAGGAAAATTTCGTGCGCTTCGTTAGAAATCAAGTAGAAAAGTGACAATGTAATCCTGTACAAGTTATTCTCAAAAGAATTAGAAAGATTTGAAAGAAAATACGTGTGTTTTAAATATTTATTTTTTACATACTCACGTAAATACCTTTAATTGAATTCTCAAAACTTAATAGTTTTTTCAAATTCATTGCCAAAAATCGTAGGTCTTTCACTCTTTTATTTTGAAGTTCTCGTATCCCTTAAAATGGTAACTATTTTTCTTCCCTGGTACAGCATATATTTCTGTTATCAAAGTATTCCCCAGCCCTGGCATCCACCCCCACCGATTTATTCTCTGTAATTGATTAGCCGGCTGAAAATGGAAAAGTTTAACAAAGCGCAGGCTAAAAACTTGGCAGCAGCCCAAAAACTAGTGGAAACCTATGCTTCCAGCTCCGAAGATGAAGGCGAATTGGACGAGAAGCAAATTTTGGGTAAATTGGAGGCTTCTCGCAATGACGTGTCATGCAAAAGAAGCTAACAACTTTTTATCTTCTTCAGATCAACTTTACAAGCACTACCAACCGTCGGACGGAAGCTCAAAAGATGCCGCTCGTACGGCCACCTTCCTTGAAAACACGCTTCACTCCGGCGCAGCCACTTGCCTCATCTGCATCGGCAGCATTCGCCGGGTGGAGGCGATTTGGTCCTGTGAGAGCTGCTACTGCTTCTTCCATCTCAACTGTATCCAGCGCTGGGCCAATGACAGCATGATGCAGATGAAGGTAAAAGCCGCCGAGCAGCAAAACGGCCAGGGGCACTACAATCACCTGGGGGAGTTTGTTCCCCCGAAGCGCCAGAAGTCACTGCACTGGTGCTGCCCCCAGTGTAGAAGGGATTACCTGCCGGCGGACAAGCCCACGCAATACAACTGCTTCTGCGGCAAGGAAGCGAACCCCCAGGCTCAGCCCTTCTTGGTGCCCCACTCCTGCGGCGAGATATGCGGAAAGCTGTTGCAACCAAAGTGTGGACATGACTGCAAGTTGTTGTGTCACCCCGGTCCATGTCCGCCATGTGCCCAGCAAGCACAGGTGTCATGCCTGTGTGGAAAGTCCACTCCACGTTCGATGAGGTGCATTGATAAGCAGTGGAGATGCCAACAGCCGGTAAGACTTAAAATTGTTTACTTCCTCGTTGGTTTGCTGATTCTTTGGAACTCCTTTTTCAGTGCAAGGAACTCCTGGCTTGTGGCAAGCACAAGTGTAAGCAGGAATGCCATCGGCCGGGACAATGTCCGCCATGCAATAGCAAAAGCCTTCAGCCATGTGAGTGCCAACGAGAGTCTAAGATGGTAAACTGCTCCGATCGCAAATGGAAGTGCCAGAATGTAAGAAAAATCCATAGAATCACTGGACAAAAAAATTTTATGAAGTGTTTCATTTCAGGTGTGCGGGACTCCCTTTGCGTGCGGCTTGCACATTTGTGAGAAGGTTTGTCACGCTGGCCCCTGCACTGGTGGGGAGTGCCCGTTCCAAGTCAGAAGTTGTCCATGTGGAAAGAATGTAAGACTCTAAGGTGAAAGCCTCGAGGAATCGTGTAATTACCATCGTTTTTTCAGACTCAAGTAGGACCATGTAGCGAAGCGGAGGAAACTTGCGGAGACACCTGCCAGAAGCTCCTATCCTGTGGTCAGCACACTTGCACCCAAAGATGTCATCGGGGACCCTGCATTTCCGTAAGCCCCACGTCTTTAGATTTCGATTTTGGATTAATAATTTAAAAATTTGTAGTGTCCTGTGAGGACCAAAAAGAAATGTCGCTGTGGCTTGCATGAAAAGGAGCTGCCCTGCTCCAAGGAGTTCACGTGCGAGACAAAATGCAAGCAAATGCGGGACTGTGGAAAGCATGCTTGCAACCGTAAGGTACCAATTAAGGATAACATAGGAGGATATATTTTTTAACTATGATTATGTTACAGTGCTGCGGCGACCAGTGTCCACCGTGTGAGAAGATTTGTGGCAAGCAGCTGAGCTGCAACAAGCACAAATGCCAATCCGTTTGTCACAACGGACCGTGCTACCCCTGCAAACTAGAATCCCAGATTAATTGTCGATGTGGAAAAACCAAACGGAGTGTTCCTTGCGGAAGGGAGCGCAGTGCACGAATTGTGTGCCTGGAGCTCTGTCGGTGGGTTTTCAAGTTCCATTAAATGCGAAAGGAGAATTAATAACTCTTTTCAGTATATCTGCAAAATGCCATCACGCCATCAAGCACCGCTGTCACAAGGGCGAGTGTCCACCGTGCGGGCAAGTGTGCGGCCTTCCTAATGACACTAGTGGATGCGGGCACATTTGTAAATCCCGCTGCCATGAGGCTATTCGAGTCAACAAGCCCTCAGAAGCGAGACCTCAAGCTAAAAAGGTAAGCTTTTCGTGGCTCAGTGGATTAAAGTATAATTGTTTCCTTTTTTTTTTTTAGTACGAGTATAAATCACTGCCCCATCCGCGCTGCGAGGAAGGCGTCATTGTGACCTGCATTGGCGGTCATGAGGTGGCCACCTGGCCCTGCTGGAACTCCAGACCAAGTTCTTGTCAACGGAAGTGTGCTCGACAGCTCAAGTGCGGAAATCACAAATGCTCCTTAGTCTGTCATTCCGTTTCCCATCCGAATGATATGCAACAGCAACTGGGCTGCGCTCCATGCGAAGAGGGATGCGCAGTTCCCCGCCCAGCAGGATGCACTCACTCTTGTCCCAGGGGCTGCCATCCGCCACCGTGCATGCCCTGCAACTTTGTCATGAAAAATAAATGCCACTGCGGACTCAATCAGTTGGTTTACAAGTGCAGCGAGTACTTTGATGAAAATGGCACCGTTCAGGAGATCATCGATCGGAGGGAGAAGTTACGCAGCTGTGGCAATCGCTGTTTAAAGAATGTAAGATACCTAATTATACGAAATATGGAAACAGTCACGTTTCGGAATCAAGAAAAGCTTTCTTCAAGCCATCTGAATGTGTCATCGTTTTAGGACGTGATTTTTTTTATACTGGCGAACATCAATATGAATTATATTAAATTTTTAATCAAATTCTACTTCCAGTACCCCTGCACTCATCGCTGTACGGCCATTTGTCATTCGGGAAAGTGCCCTAACCCGGAGCTATGCCGGAAGAAAGTGAGAATTTTTTGCAATTGCAAGAGGCTTAAGCAGGAGATCGCTTGCGACAAACACCGAGCTGGGCAAACATCACTGGCGTGCGACTCCCACTGCAAAGCAGAGATATCTCGCGCCCAGGCGGCGGAGCTACAAGATCTTGAAGAAAAGAAACGCCGCGAGGAAGAGCGAAATCGTTTAGAATTGGAGAAGTTTGAGGCCAAGTTCGGCAAGCGTAAGCACAAGGAACGCAAAACTTTGGATATGGGACCGACCAAGTCAGATATAAACTGGCAGAAGATTTCGATATATGCGGTGTCGCTGCTAACAGTTCTGGGAGCCGTAGCAGTGGCCTTTTACGCCGACAGCTAATTGAATTAATTGAACGACATCAGTTGATTCAAAGAGAATTTGTAATATCAATTTAAAACGATAAGAATAAAATTAAAGCAATGACTGATAAGAATTTCCAGCAACCGCAGTGCTTGTCCATGTTGAGCTCTTCTAATCTTCCGGCAGTCTATTATTCCGCCTTTGCCTTCTTCTTTTTGTAGAAGCAGGCGGCAGCAAACACGGAAGCGCTCAGGAAAGTGGATATCAGGAAGTTGGATAGCAACATCCAGTCGTGCGACTGGAAAAATACTGTGTAGATGCGGGCTGGAAGCAAAAGAAAAGGATTAGCCAACACCTTGCAAGAGGACGCTGTTCCTGTTATCATACTCATATTGGTGAATGCTGATAGCGCCCAAGTAGTCCTGCTGACGGAGCTGGCGTCCTTGGTCCTTAAAATGGCCAACAGTTGGAGCACCTTGCTGGTGGCTCCAATTGGCGTGCAGAATGGCTGAAAGAGAGGGCAAATATTAAATGAAATCTCGTACATATATATCAGTTGGCGAGGGAGGGTATTAATAGCTGCACAAATATTATACAACAATCATCAGTGACCTTGGGAGGCTGCCCAGTTAAAAGATGCTCTATGGGCTAAGAACTAACAAATTAAAGCAAAGCAAACCCGTTTGTTCCGGCCAATCGCAAACGCATAGTTAGTAAATTAAAGCGTGAAACGGGTCTTCGTTATCATCTAATCAATGAAAGCTTTCGATATTGCAGTTAAAATTACTCACCACCAGGAACGTTAGGATGATGATAGGGAATAGTCTTAGGTAGACCAGGGTGACCACTATCGAGTACAACACGGCGATCACTTGGGTCTTCTTGCCCAGCAGATCCTGGTACTTGAAGGCGTAAAAAATCAGTGCGTACTCCTGCAGCAGCAAAACAGGATACTCCATGTAGGACAGGAAGTCATAGTCACTGGTGTAGTTGTAGGATAGCATCACCGTGTAGCTAAACAGTTCCAGGCATAGTCCCAGCACGCTGATGCCTTCGAGGAGATAGGTCAGTTATGCGTGGGAGGATAAAACAGAAATTTACGTGGGTGGTTCACCTTTCGAGGACTTGTTCTCCCGTATCGTGTTTATCTGCGGCACTTTGATCACCAGGCATGAGGACACTGTTATTAGGCTGAGGAGGTCGGCAATCACAAGGACTATGCCTCGCTCCAGGTATTCAGAAACCACTTCCCCAAGAGCCATGACTGCCGTCGAAAATTCGAATTGCTTTCAATGGGGCTGAGCGCCCCCCACCCCCAAATCACTGCGGCATTCGTTTGGCGTTAAAAAATACTGTATCTGAAAACAATACTGTCGGGCAATACATGGTATTTTTACATGTTTATTCTAGTTTACATATATTATTTACATACGTAAATTACATTCATGTAAAAAGGGTTACCAGTATAAAAACAGATCTCCCTATAGTGGACGGGGACCCCCATATTTTTCGGTTACTATTCAATTGGAAAAGTAATCTTTTTTTATCCTGCATCCCATTTGTTATCCCGGTGAAGCCTGCGTCATTTAAACAAAGAAGCTTTCAGGGTACGTAAGGAACAGGTATGCAACAGGTGCCATAATAGCACTTTTTGCGCACCTGTTGTTTACCTAAAAATTTAAAATTTTGTTAGATTAACGGGCGGTTTAAAGAGAAGGAGTTGGAGTATTTTATTTAATATATATTTTGAGCTCAGAATTTTGTTATTTTTGACATATTCGTTGAATATATTATTTTCATTATTTTACTATTTTTAATATCTATGTTTTGTTATTTATTTTAAGTTTTGCATTGAATATTATAACGACATCATAAAATATCTTCAGCAACACATTTAGGGGTCAGTCTCCGGTCGTTCCGTCGTCGTCAATCAGTAGCCGCTGCTTTATAATTTCCTCTGTGGAAGTAGACATTTAAATTGTTGCCGTAAATGTAAAAAAAAAATAAACAAAAACAAAAAAAAATAACCCACCGTCGTTCATTCTCGGGCCCGTATCGAAAAATCGGAAAGTGGTGGCAGATATTTTTGCATACTTATCGATTTTTTCGAATTTATCGAATTCTACAAATTTTCACAATAAATCGTCATACGCATAAAAAACAAAAATGCGTTGTAAATAAAGTAGCGCAGACAGTAGTCAAAAAACTATACTTGCTCCGTGGTCCACTGCCATCGACCTTTAACGTTATTGTGGTTATCCAACAACAGCCCCCTGCAACACCTTCAGAAGTCGTCCTCTAAATTCAGCTACCACGCCATCAGAATATGTCGGAAACGTCTAGTCTTGACGTGGACGGTGAGGAGCCGGGCTCCTCCGATCATTGCTCGACGCACCTCGATCCCTCTGAGGCCATCCAGGAGCTCCGCTTACGCTCACAACGTCTTGCCCTTCGCCTCCAGCTAACGCACCGGGAAATTGAGTCATCAGCGGCGGCAGCCTGCTGCCGGGAGGCACCGGCAAGACAACAGCTCACCAAGGTCTACATGTTGAGGCGTCCGGTGGAAATGGTTCCAGGGCCGTCCATGCCCTCGCCTCCTGCGATGGCCGCCACCAACCCCACGCCAGTGAGCAACAGGCAGGCCCTTCCCAACGCCGGCTCCATTCCTATTCCTATACCCATGCCAATGACACTGCCTTACCCCCTGCCGCTGCCTTCTTTTCATGCGGTTCCTATGCAGATGGCTCCCCAGCTGCCAGGGTCCCATCCGCCCCAAGTGCAGTTCCTGCAAAATATGCAGCAGGGACAGTCCTCGATGGCGAATGTAGTGCTCAACACCCCGAGGACGAGCCAGCGGAAGAAGTCCAAGAAGGCGCTCAGGGAAGAGGTGAACGCTCTAATGGAAATGGTGCAGAAGCTTTCCATGGTGTGGTCCCCAGACGTCAACGCATATGCCAGCCAAATAATTCGTCAGAACGAGGTGCTCTCGCAACTGGAGTGGACGCATCCAGCCGATAGTCTGCGTGCCAAGATGGCCCAAATCCCCCAGGCAGCGCTGCGGCAACTGCCACAGCGCATTGACGGTAGCAGCGAGATGGGACGGCGGCAGATTGCCCAGCAGCGGGCTCCGGAGGGCCACCAGCGCCAGCGTCGCGAGTCTGAGGTGTCCAGTACGAGCAGCAGCAGTGCTCCTCAACAGAACCAAACGAAGGAGAAGGATCAGCAGGGCCAAGGGGGGCGTAAGCGCAATCGTCGAAAACGCGACGGGTCTGGGAAGAACCCCAAGCAGTCGCTGAAGACAGAGCTGGAAGCGATGCGGACTTATATCAACAATATCGTTCAGCACTACGTCGGGGTCGATCACCCACTGCCACCAGAGTTGCAATTCACTGGAGACTTTTCCGACCTAGAGGAGCATGCTCAGCGCTTGACTGCGGCCGGCTATGGACGCATCGTTGAGGAGGAGATCCGAGTTAACCGAAAAAACAACCGACAGGCGTTCATTCAAATGTCAACTGATCGCGAGGGCCTCGAGCGGGATGGCATTGTGCTCCTGCCGGTGGCCCGCCGCTACGCCTTCGAGGGCGACAAGGTGCGCGCGTTTGTCCTAAATGGTGGGGCTCAAAGCACCTCCAAGTCGGGAGACTCTGCTGGTGGAATCATTGGAGGCAAGCCGTCCATTTCGCTCGGTAAGATAGTGCGCTGCATAAATGATACATTTTCTAATCGTAAATCTTCGTGCAGCGGACGAAGAGGATCTCTCCGATGAAACAGACTCGCAGGACTCGGAAGCAGATGCCGACAACGTGGTCGTTATATCCTCTGACAACTGTCCCAAGGCGTTCGTCATTGCCATTACCAAGCAGACGGAGCTGAGGCAGATCGTTGGCACGATTTCCTTTACGAATCCCACAAAACTATGCGATGACCAGCTTTTCTACAAGTTTCGTCCGTACGATCTGCGTGTGCCGATGGTCTATGTGCCCCAGGACTCCTGTGCGGCGCACATAGGAAGCAAGCCCAATGACGTGTCCGGACTGCTGTTCCTTGCCCATATTCTTGAGACGGACTGCAATGGACACTGCATCGCGGAACTGATACAGCCGGTGGGTCGAGTGGGAAACCTGGAGGACGAACTGAAGGCCATTCTGTTCCACAATGGCCTTCGGGATATAAAGCCCTTCGAGCAGCGCTTCAACGACATGTATTCCGAGCCTGCCCCACCGGTGAGTGCTGGAGATCTGCGCCATCGAAGGGACTTGCGCAAGAAGTGTATTTTCACCATCGATCCGCTGACGGCTCGTGATCTGGACGACGCCGTTTCCGTTGAGCAGTTGGGTGACAACGTGTTCGAGGTGGGTGTGCACATTTCCGACGTTTCACACTACCTGTCTGAGGCCTGCGAGCTGGATGAAATCGTGAAGGAGCGCTCCACGTCCATTTATCTGGTCAACGAGGTCATCCACATGCTTCCCCAGACCATGTGCATGCGCTGTTCGCTGCTGCCCGGCGAGGATAAGTTCGCGTTTTCGGTGTTCTGGAAAATGAATGACCAGGGAGTGATGCTGCAAGAAAAACCGGAATTCGCCCGCACTGTCATCAACTCGTGCACCCAGTTCGCCTACGAGCATGCCCAGAAGGTTATCGACAACCCCCGAGAACGCTTCACCGAGGACGACTTCCCAACGATTGTTAACGGATTTCAGCCTGAAGACATAGCCAAACGGGTGCTATTGCTCCACGGGATGGCCCGGTCGATGCGGAAGGCACGCTTCGACAATGGCTCGCTCACCATCAACAATGCCAAGCTGCGCTTCGTGCTCGATCCAATCAGTGGGGAGCCGCAGTGTTTCGAGGTGGAACAGCAGCGTGAAGCGAATCGCATGATTGAGGAGTTCATGCTGCTGGCCAACCAGGCGGTGGCTCGTTTTATACACGACTCCTTTCCGGACATCGCCATTTTGCGAAACCATCCGCCTCCCCTGACCAAGTCACTTAAATCGCTCAAGGAGAAGCTTTTGGCCCAGGGCTTGGAACTCGACTACAGTTCCTCCAAGGCGCTCCAAGAGAGCATGGTGCGGCTGTGCCGGGAATCATCCGATCCCGTGGCCATGAGCGCCTGCCTTAGCCAGTTGCTGATGAAGCCAATGGCCAGAGCCACGTAAGATGCCTAAATTTTACGTCCAAGAGAACATTTACGAAAAATATTGTCTGCACTTTTAGGTACTTCTGCAGCGAAGGAAAGACAGAACCCGGCGACCTGTGGCACTATGCGTTATCCATCCCCATATACACCCACTTTACGAGCCCGATTCGTCGCTACCCCGACATAATGGTTCATCGGTAATACTCTCCGATATAGCAGTCCATGTCGCTTGAATAATTTTGTGTTTAATTCTCAGTCTTCTGGCGGCTGCCCTGAAATACTGCCCACCGCCAGGACGCACTCCGGACGAACTGCACGCCCTGACGAAGTTGGCCAACGAACGAAAGTACAACGCCAAGCTGGCCGGCGATGACTCCAGCAATCTGTACTTCAAGCGATACGTGAGATTGAAGCAGAGCGTCTACATGAACGCTGTGGTCATGGAGATCTTCCAGCACATGCTGGTTGTGGTGACCTTGGAGTCTGGCCACGTGATTAATATTAATTACACGATGCAGAAGGTGCTCGTCCATACGCACAATGCCCCCAACTACATACTGATCGCCGATCGGAACCAGAAGCACTCGCCCCGCAAACTGCAACTGCTCTCCGTGGTTCCCATCTGCCTGATCATGTTGGAGAACAAGCTGACGGCATTTCTGATGATGGGCGACAATATACCGAACGCCCTCAAAGAGCAGCCGGGTGGAGCGGGCGGCTCCCGAAGGAACAAGCATAAGCAGCAACACCACCACCACAACCATCAACAGCAGCAGCAGCAACAATACCAGCAGCAACGCCAACACCATCAACAGCAGCAACAGCAGCAGCAGCGCCTCTATGCCATGCGGCAGAATAGTTTATAGCCAATCCTTTCGCTTCAGCCCCATCCTCCCATAAATCCTTTGGCTCCCTCGTTTTTATAGGTTCGGCACCAAATCCCAAGCCTTTATTAAATTCCCAACAACAAAAAAAATGGAAAAAAAGAGAAAAAAAAATGAAAATATTATCATTACTGACCATTGGACCCGGCCCATAAAGGCTGGGCGAAAATTGACTCTGTGATGCTTAACCAATGCAGACTGCCACTTTTCCACGAGATGTGTATAAATGTATGTGGTATGTACATTGTAAGAACATAATCAAATTTCAGGATACCCGAACAATAAAGGCTAAGACGATCGACAACTTCTGCCTGCCTACCTCTTCAGGTGTTCTTTTTTTTCACAGCGCGCTAATTAAGATTGGGGAATACTGGTTTTCTCCCAGTCACCGAGTGAATTCCCAATCAGTTCCTTAATACGCCACTCCGGGCCTTGGGGAGGAGAATAATCAATGCGATAATCGGCTTATAAAGCGAAGCAAAGATGTTTAGAGAGTCGCAGAAGGCACTTGGACTTCAAGAGTAGCGCACGCACTGTCTGAAACTATGACTCGATTTGGAATCATTTTGGTGATGTGCTGCCTTTCGATTGGATGTGGACAAGGCCGGCCACAGTTTTTGGGGCAAAACAGTGATCCGTTTTTGAACCCCTGGAATAGACAGCCTCAGGTCATACAGCCGACGACACCGAGTCAGGGAGATGCCAGCAGCACCACCACGACCGCCAGGCCCACCACTCCCTCGCCGCGATACCTGGCCTGCCTGCAAACGTGCCCGATCACCAGCGAATACAATCCCATCTGTGGCAGCGACAACATCGTCTACTACAATGAAAATAGGTTCAACTGTGCCGTCTTCTGTGGCCAAAGTAAGTGGACGAATCTCGTGCAGGGTTCTCATATCGAAATAATCCTTTTTCTCTTCCCTGCTTAGATGTTCAACGGTTGCGAAACGGAATTTGTTGAGCTTTGGGGCGCAGGAAGCGCGGACTGAGACTGAGATAACCCCCAGACTTGCTTAGTGTTAGTCAATCTTACAAAGCTATTAATGACGTCATGAAATAAAAAATAAATACTTTGGAGGCCTCTCGATCGTATCTCTCGTGTGAAAGGCCACCGCCCGACCTGAGCGATCTGTCAGTCCAGTTGCGATCGCGTTGTTTGTCGGTTGCGACGTTGAAAAAGATTCAGATTCAGATTCAGATTCTATTGGTGTCATTGAAGTCGGAGGGATTCATTCTTCTCCACTGGCAGTCATGATGCTCAGTTATCTCTGCCGTAAGAATTTGTTGAATTCGGGAAACCCAAACTTACTCTTGTCCACTATCCAGTTTCGTTGCTTCTGCTCTGCCCCAGCTTGATTGGGGGAGCTCCGCCGGACTACTCGAATCCCAAGTCGCAGGTGGAATATATCAGTAATGACAAGCCGTCCGGAGCTGTGAACGCTTTCCCCAATATTGTGCCGATCACTCGTCCGCCGCTTGTGACCCAAACAGCTCCTCCGCCACCACCCGATTCGAAGAACTTTGCCTTCAATCCGATCACCCAAACCTGGACCAAAATAACTCCTGGGGATCCACTGCCCGGCGGGGACACACTCGTGTGGAACCAAAGCAACGACAAGTGGCTGACATGATCACCGCAGTTATCAGGATTTAATAATGTGTATTAATATATTTTATATGTCTGGTTAAAAATAACAAAAAACATCACCCCGGCAACCTCATCGATGGTGGTGACTCTTTTGGTTCGAGGCTGTTGACTGGTTCTGGTGCCGCATCCGGCAAAGTTCGTCGGCACTGTAATTCAGCTTGCGCGTGGCATTCTCCGAGAATCGCTCAAACTTGGTCATCAGCTCACCCAACTGGGTTTTGATGGCCTGGACCTCAACCTGCACGGCGCTTAGGGTATTGGCCTGATTCTTCAGCTTGACAGTACTTTCCTGCTCCTGCCGCAGTTGTTGGGGCACATTGGTGGCGGAACGGGGACGCAGTAGCTCGTTCATGTGAAAGAGATTTGGGGCCTTTATGGGCACACCATTTGGATCCAAGTGGGTAGACTCCCTCTGGGGCTGCTCCTGCTGGCGTTGCAAGCTGCGGCTGAAGATGTTGTAGTTGTTTTCAAACTGGCGACGCCGCATGCTCTGGTTCCGGTCCCGCCGCTCCGCCACCAGCTTGTACACGTTCAGCTTGATGTCCTCGGGCAGCTGGTTATCGCGAGGATCGTTTGGCCGAATGGTGAACTGCAGCTTATCGCGGGAGGTGCGCAGCAAAGCGCTCCTCTTGCACAGCTGCATGAGGTTGGTGGGGGCACTCCTGAGCAGCCGCGAGAAGAAGAGGCTCTCCAGCCGCGACACTAGCTCAGCCTGTCGCACTAAGCGATCCAGGGTGGCGCTAACCTGCAGTCCCTGGATATCACTAACAGCCAGGCCCACCATCAAATTGGTTAGGATGACAGTCACCAGCAGGACGAAGCTTAGGAAGATGATGTGGGCGGTGACCGGAAACTTGACGGCGTAGTCGCCGTAGAAAATGTCCTCGAATTCCAGTTCGCCAGACATCATGGTGATGGACTTCAGGAACGACCAAGTGATGTTCTCGAACGCTGGATAGTCGTTGAAGAGAACGGCAAAACTGAGACCGAAGGCGACTAGGAGGCAGATGTAGGCCAGGAGAAATTTTCCAAAGTTGACGGCCACTGAAATGGGTGAATGAGTGACTGGATGTTTCTGGAGGAATTGGACAAAATAGATACCTTTTGTAAACATTTGTACGTATACGCCAAAGATGGGGAAGCGGCCAACCAGCATCATCAGCTCCAGCCAAACGAACAGGATCACCACTGCGGCCACATGATGCTGCCAAACAGGCACCGCCAGCAAGTCGCCCGTGCGCAGTATCTCCGGGGACTATAAGGAACTATGTACTAAGCCACAAGAAGGAATGTAAATGTGGACTTACCACACAGAGAAGAACTCCAAAGACAATGGTCCACTGGAGCCAGTTCTCCCAGTACTTTGCGTAGCCGTGCAGACCGTGCGCCATCTGAAACACCTCCTTGCCAAGCAGGACGAGATTGAGGATGATCACACAGTAGCCAATGGTGGATACGTAGCCCGGGGCCAGGCAGGGTTCTCCCTCCTTGCAGCAGCGGACAAAAACCCGAATCACATAGAGCGTAAATAGCAGGACGAAGAGCGTGTGGTAGGCCAGGCTCATGAGAAAGAATTTACGGATGCGCCGCCACTTCAGGAAGAGGAAAGTCTCGCAGAGGGGATGCATTAGGATTCGCTTCTGTCCCACTTCAATCAACGACAGGAGGAGCTCAGTCTCGCCGCGCTCCATCGAAGAACTGGGCACCAAAAGGCGGAAATCCAGTTTTATTTGACAGTCGACGTCGCCGATCTCATGATCATTGGCCTTGATGGAGCGATCCAGTTTCTGCATCAGTTTTGGAATAATCTCGGGAGTACGCCGGACAATGAAAGACAAGGCTGAGACATGTCCGTCAGTTCGGGCCGTGATGTCCGCACCATGCTCTGAGGTAGAAGGAATTATTTTAGTTTTTTTTTAAACTATTTTAATATTATTTTTTAAAAAATAATCACCTATGAATGTGTACACACAGCTGCTAAATTCGTTAAGAGCTGCAATATGAAGAGGAGTATAGCCATAGTTATCCGCCTGTGATGGAATAAAATATTTAAAATTTGTTATACATGCTTTATGGCTTCTAAAGTCTAAAAACATTAGAGAAAATATTACACTATATGTATTCAAGTTTAGGATTTAAGATCTTTATGATCTGTTTTGTTTAAGAATTTAGAATTCTTGCCGTTTAATTGAATTCTAATGGCTGCCTCTTAACAATTAAAGTACAATATGGTTTCCATTCCTCGAAGATTTATGGTCCTCTCCCAAATGAAAAATAAGATGAATGAAAGAAATTCTCGGAAAATGGCATCATTAAAAGGTTAAAGGCAGAAGATCATTATGAAACCCACAACAATATGTATGTAACTATAAGCTCTTTGAATTATTACTTTGTTCACATCCGCTCCTGCTTTCAGCAGAGCATTACAGCAGTCCAGGCAGCGCGACTGCTTCACAATGGCCGCATGGAGAGCCGTTCTTCCGTCCCGGTAGACGGCGTTCACATTGGCGCCGTACGATATGAGAAGGTCCACGGTTCCGATGGACTGCGAGAGGCAGGCCAAGTGCAGGGGCGTCTGGTGGCTGGCGTTCCGGCAGTCCACCTCGGCCCGGTGCTCCAGCAGCAGCCGGGCGCATTCCACATAGTCGTTCTCCGCAGCTGCAAGTATATGGGTTGTAACAAATGGATTCTTAGTTCCTTCATTCAGCTCACCCAAGTGCAAGGCTGTGACCTTTCCTTCGCCGAACTGCGACCTTACATCAGCATTGTGGCTGAGAAGCAGTTGGACGCACTTGGCGAACCCAGCCGCACTGGCGGTATGCAGCGGCGTCTCTGTGTACACCTGGGGCGTGTTGGGATCAGCTCCGTACTTGAGCAGGATTTCCACGCACTCCACGGCATCGACATCTATGGCGTAGTGCAGGGCCGAGCGCTTCTCGATCCCAATGTTGATGTTGGCCTTTCGCCGCAGCAATAACAGAATGCACTCAATACTCTTGGAGCTGGGGACACGAAAACGTTTAATTGATGCAATATGTGGCAGACGGCCAACACATGGTGGACACTCCACCCACACACCCACCTAGCTGCACAGTGCAGCGGCGTCACCTCCTTCTTGGAATCCCAGCGATTCGGGTCGGAGCCGCGATCGAGCAGCACCTTGGCGATGGGGGCGTTGGCGCGACAGCAGGCAAAGTGAAGCGGTGTGCGGCCACGGGTGTCTGCTACATTGGGATCCGCGTTGCAGTGGTTCAGAAGGTACAATATGTTCTCCACGTTGCCGAAAACGGAGCAACAAATCAACGCCAGGTTGCAATCGCTAGAGTCGGATATGAGTTCTGAATGGATATAAGGAATAGAAGGGATATTTGAATAAATTCAATGACTCACCCAGAAGGCACCCTGTCCGACATAATTCCAGGACATGCTTGGCACCTGGCATAGCCAACAGAGTGTCCTCGATCTCATCCAGCTCCCACAGGTTCTGGTTCTGTTGCTGGCGAGCAAAAATCTCGTGTGCCTCATTACTGAATGCCCCATCATTGTTGGCCTCGCTCGAAATACTTCGCTTATCCAGGAGCAGATCCACCTCGGCTTCGCGGTCGCTCTCCGAGTTCCATTTGAGATCGTTTTCCTGAAAAAAAAGGAGGGCGATTAGTTAAGTGGGTGATGGGTGTGGCTGCCGCAGAGGTCGCCCCACTTACGATTATCGAAAAGCGCACGTTCTCCATCTTCAGAGGCCCCTTTGTCAGTCGGCTATTTGTTTACACTCTTGTGGCCAAAACAATAATAAACTTTCGATTGCGTCCGTAGTAATGGAGGTGGTGGTACGGAGGAGGTGGCGGTGAGACTGCTCAGCCCAGCTGTCTCCAGCTGTTGAACATTTGGTGTCTCGCCACCGATACGATCTCAGTAGCTTCCCTCTGCCTCCTGCCCTCGGCTCCAGGGGTCATTTACTTTCCCGTAAAACTTTGCGGATCGCCAATAACTCATACGGACACTCTGAATCGTTTCTGGCCTTAATTAGACCAATTTTGTGGGCGCTTCTGCGCCTTTACACTTCGTCGAATGATTTGTTTATTTTGAAATATTCGAAAATCCAGTTGTTTTCTCGCACCGCTGCCAATCTGTGCTAATTTCTCACGTTCGCGATCCGTTCCCGTTCCCTCGTCCGTGACCTTTGGTCGGGAACTTGCCACTTGGTACCGTTCTTCGATTTTGCGACCGAGTCCGGCGATGTTTCCCTCTGAACTGACCGCTTCGTAGCGGCTCTCCGGATCCAGTGGCGTGCATCTCGCAGCAGTTGGGAAAGTCCGCGGATGGACCATGTTTTCAATTAGGTTTCATGTTTAAAAAACACATTTTGTGTTTGGTTAATAAATTGATTTCTAAACAAAATTATGTGGAAAAATAAAGTACTTTTTGAAATAAGATCCACTTCTTCTTCCTACCTTTCAAAAAAAATTGATTATTTATATATATATATGTACAATTTATAGACAAAATATTGAATTCAATAAAAATCGTTTACCAATCTTCTACATTTTGAATTTACCGCGAAGTTTACAAATTTACAAATACATGATGACAACTCTGCGATTTTTGGTTTGATATCGATAAATTGTTCCATCCCTGGCATAACTCAGCTGTTATTTAATATATATTATTTAATGTAAATACTTCAAGACTACGTCAATAACGTTTCTTTACTGCTTTATATTTTTTACAAATGATTTTATTTTTTATTTATAATTCAACTTGAAACTATAGTTGTCTCTTTTTTAGGTATTATTTAGGGTTTTACCAGATCTGGTAACTCTCAACATCAACTACAAATAAAATTGACAAAAATGGTATACCTGGCAGAATAGTAATATATATTCATACAAATCAAGGCTATCAAGGTTCAGGTAGATGCCAAGATGTTCATTTTCAACCCCTTTTGCTTGGAAACAGCCCTAAAATCGTTCCAAAGGTAAAATAGTGTTGCCAACTATCGTTCGGAACGTTGCCAGAATTTAAAAACAGGTACTACCGAGGCGACGTGGCGCAGCAATACGCTCCGCAGCTGCGGACAGGGTATAAAAGGCAGCTGTCTCCGGTGCGCTGCTCACAGTTGAAAAAAATTTTTGAGAAGAAAAACTTGAAGAGCTCTGGTGTGCGTCGGACGTCTGTTTGTCGTCATAGTAAAGGTGTGTGTGTGTTTTAAGCAGTTTCACAATTACTTCCTCGTGCGTCGCCATACAAAATACAATACACATACGAAATACAATAAAATGGTTGCGTACTACGACGACTGCGACGCTACCGAGCATCCCAAGACGCTGACCGATTGGGTGCGTAATTTCCGCATGAAGCGTCAGAAAATGCGTCGCAAGCTGCGTGGTGCGGGCAGCGACCTGCGCGTGAACGCCATTTTGTCGACGGCCCTGTTCCATGCGGAGCACGAGCTGCGGAGAAAGCAGCAGGAGCGCTTCAGCCGCTGGCTGGAAATGCAGACAAAATTCGTTCCCCATGGGAAGACGCACTGTGCCAACGATGCCATGGCCGACGCCAAAGCCAAAGCCGTGGAGGCGGAGGAGCGTCGCGAAATTGAAAACAGTCTGTGGAGGAGCGAGCTTAGTGGCCTCGACAATTTCATGCGCAGTCTGAGTAGTGGCAGCAGCAACGTCACTGCTGGCAACGGGAATAGCAGCAGCAGCACCACCACCAACAACAACAACAACAACAACATCATCCTCGCTAGCAACAGTTACACGGCCAACAACAACAACCTCAGCTGCGCGGCCATTGCTGTGAACAGTTAAAAAGAGACGACTATATAGTGCCCGTTTTGTGTGTGTATACTAGGGTCCTCGATTTCGTGAAATTTCGAGACTATTTCGCGACCTCTAAAGTCAAAATGGAACAGTTTTGGTTTTTGAAACAGTAATATTTAACAGCGAAGTCTATCCAAGCTATAATTAAAATATGCTGCAATGGTGGAGGAATGCCCTAGTGTCTACGTGCAAGCGAGAGCATACATACATACATGTGTCTGTGTGTGTGTGCGTGCGTGCCCAAAATGGAGAACATTACCTAAAAAAAAATTTCCCTTATGTCGTCTTAGATTAGTAATTTGTTTTGTTGTTAAATTAGTTATATTACGACAACCATTTCTCATTTGCAGTCGCAAACATGTTATAGATTGTAATGAAAAAGAGAGAAAGAGGATTGGAGGAGAGTGTGAGAAGACGATGAGCGAACGGCCTTCGATCGAAAATGGTGTGAGTCATGGGCATATGGCGCTGAAACAGAAACAGAAACAGAAAGAGAAACCATGATGAAGAAATCAATCTATGCGAACGCCACCAGAAAGAGGCTTGGTTCTCCGGATCACACTCGGTTTGTAAACATTATACTATTAGTTAAGTTATGTAGTTGATAATTGTAATTCTGGCGAATCTAGAGACAAAGAAACTCGAAACACAAGCGTACACTCGCTCACACATCCACCAGTTTGTGTGTCGTACGCTTGTGTTAGTTTTCTGTGTGAGTGTGTGTGTGTACACCATGTTGAGCTACTTTTGTTGTCCGATTTTGGTCGTCGTACTTACGATTCACATTGAATCAACACAAAAGGCGTGTTAGGGAAACGAGGCATTGCAAGTGAAACTTCAGTACTTCTGAGTATCTAGCAGCTGTTAGAGAGTAAACAAAAGTCAGAAAACATAAAATTAATGTACATAAAGTAAGCAAACAGAACTGATATTTGATAAAAAAAAACCTAAAAATAAAATACTGTAATGATTGAATATTGAAATCCAAGTTGCCTTTATTATTCTATTCACATTGAACCTTTCCGAGATAAGCAAACAAAATCAAAACTTCTCCCTCTCTTGTTTGTGACAAAAACAGCATCTATAATCGATTTTGTTTTACAGTTTCCTGCTCCTCGAACGTTAATGGCAACGCTGAGGAGGAACGGAATACTAATCAAGCAACACGACGAACTCTCTCGGTCCGTACGGCGTACGCAAACGGATGCGGAACTGAAACATGTACAAAGCCAGGGCGGTTGTTGCTCGCTCGCTCGCTAGCTAGCTCGCCAGCTCGCCAGAAGCAAGCAAAACAAGCTATTCATTTACCGAGTTATATACTACTACTGAGTGAGTCTTCACGTCTGTCCGAGTCTTCACCCCATCCCCCCAGTGAGTTCCGCAATACAGCCGATGGCCGATTCTGTACAAATCGCCGGAGATGAGCACGGAGCAGCAGCAGCAAACACCACCGAGTCTCCTCCTGCATGACATGACCACAACTGACATTGGGGACATTATATCACAAACAAAAAGGGGACAAGGCGGAATGCGCGCAGCAGCAGCTCCCAGCTCTCATCAGCTAACCTGCGATTGAAGCTCTCGTGCCCTCGTCAAGGCTGTGCCACCACCAACTACTACTACTACTACTACTACTACCACCACCTATTCTGCATAGCCCGCTTCGCAGCTGCTGACCACCACCACCACCACCCACCCATCCACACAGTTACACGGTATTTGGTATATCAGCTGCGAACAAATATTGCTTTTTTGAACAGATTTACAGCGAAAATGAACAAATCGAACAAAGGAGCATGAAATCATCGGCACATCGTTCTACAATTCAACGGTTGGGAGTTTGAGGAGCTGCCAGCAGTTGCAAAAATTCATTTCACTCCGCACGTAAGCTGCTTGGGATAATTACTTTGATTAATTCCTGAATTGCAGACGTCAGTTATTCTGAAATCAACTGGGTTTTATCATTGCCTCTCCTCCACTCTACACACATTGTTGGATCTTCTCTTTGCTTTGATTGGGACCCTGGGCGGCACCACTCGTCTTCACTACTATCATCGGTCTCCTTAATTTTGGGCCCATTTAGAGCCAATTTCTCATCTTTATTGTAGCGGCACGTCACAGTTGAGCTGTTCCTGTGCGTGGATGTCACTGAAGCTAACACACAATGAGCGAATAACACGTAATAGCTAGTAGTAGAGGAACAACCGTCACGTTTTCCCTTATTTTTTGTAGCGATGCGACGCAGTTGAGCGGTGCCTGCGTTCATCTGATATCTGATTGAGAGTGTGGGAGGAAGATACCTAAATGTCTGCCAAAGCGACACACACTGGGCGACCTCGTCTGAGAAGCGTAAATCGTTTTTTTCAAACCTAACCAGACCAAATTGTTCGTTTTAAATATTTTTAGCAGAGAGCTCTTGTAGGCAAGAAACGGAAACGGAAGGAAGCGCACTGAACAAAGTCAGTAGTCTAGGATCAGCTTCAATATTTCCTTTATTTTTTTTTTAGCGATGCGACGCAGTTGAGCGGTGCCTGCGTGCATCGGCCCGAAAGAGTGGCAGAAGGATGTAGCTCTGGTCTTGTCCAAAGTCGACTTGTCGCGGGGATAAATGTCCATAAGAGTAACCTAGCTTTTAATACTTCACCCGATCCAATTGCTCCCCCTTTTAAATATCTATTTTAGCGGAGAGATCTGTGTAGCGACAACGAAGCGGGAGTCTGGGAACAAGCTTCACTTTTTCCTTTATTTTTTTTTTTAGCGGTGCGACGCAGTTGAGCGGTGCCTGCGTGCATCGGCCCGAAAGAGTGGCAGTGGGACGACAATCTGTGGTCCCAATCGACTCGTCTAAAGCGAAAGCCCAAAGAGCCCGTCATCCATGGGAGATGCATGTCCATAAGCGTAACTCGTTTTTAATACCTAACTCGATCAAATTGCTCCTGTTCTCATTACTTTTAGCGCTCAGTACTCTAATAAGCAAGGCCTCTGGCGTCTTAGAGACAGCCACTCCAAAGCGGACATGCCTCCAAGTAGAAATGTAGTTCATCCAACCGAATGACAAAAGTTAGTAGACTAGGAACAAGCTTCACTTTTTCCTTTGTTTATTTTAGCGGTGCGACGCAGTTGAGCGGTGCCTGCGTGCATCGGCCCGAAAGAGTGGCAGAAGGATGTGTGTGTCTCTGGTTTATATTGAAATCGAATGCCCATCTTACGTGGCACTATCCTATATTCGATGGAATCAATAACCAAAAGAGTAACTCGCTAACTAATCAGAACAACCTGCTCCCGATTTAATTATTCTTTTAGCACAGTACTTTAGTAAGCAAGATTTGGACTGCGACTGGGATATAGTTATCCGAAACACACGTAATTTAGTAGACTAGGCACAACCGTCACTTTCCTTTATTTGTTTTAGCGATGCGACGCAGTTGATCGGCGCCTGCGTGCATCTGCAAGAAAGGTCCATCTTAAGTTGACTCTTCTCTAAACCTAGGACGAATGATACTAAGCACTGGTCCCATCGAAGAGTAACTCGTTTCCTATACCTAACTAGATCAAACTGCTCCTGTTTCAACTATTTTTAGCACAGTGCTCTTGTTAACAAGTCAATGTGGGCTTGCGGACTGCCAAATATCGAATAGCTACCGTCTCGAATGTTGGATATATCTTTGCGTTGTTGCGTGGAGCGTCGCCGCCGCCATCGTAAAAGTTAAGATACTTGCAATCCGAAACCCTTTTCCTTTATATTTTATAGAAATTATAGTGCCTGCGCGGACAGTTTCTCTGCGAGGAAGTGCAAGCAGCATGTACCTTATATATTTTTTAGTTTAGCAGCGCGGTGTGCGTGCAGTTGAATGTGCCTGCCCATGCCTTACCATACCAATACCATGTCACCATCAATCAAAACTGAAAGCAACGACCGACAATCCTCGCACTGAGAGGAGATGCTTGGGATAAACACAGATGTGCCTTCACAGAAGTTTCTCTTGAGTCTCAACCAAAGGGTTCGGTTTTTTATTAATGTATTCCTTGCAGTGACAAATGAGGAATTGGTGCGATCCGATCTCATCTGCTATCTCGCCACACAGTTGATCCTACCCGTGCACCTTCGCCCGCCTAGTGTGTGTGTCTGTGTGTGTACATGTAGCAAAATTTCTTGAGGCAATGGGAATCAAATGCCAACTTGAAAGCAATAACACCAACACTCAATCGCTGCAGTCCAACATCCATACAACACGCGAATTTGATAAATGTGCAGGTCAGCGTCTGATCCCCAATTAGAACCGCTTACACCTGTTCTTTCAGCCAATTGTGATTCTGTCGAGCGATCGGAATGGAGTGTGAATTGTTTGTAGCAAGAAAGCGACGTTTTAAGAGCCAGAGTGAGAACCTTTCGCCTTCGTCCTTAATTTACATTTGCACTTCTTGCAGCGATGACGCACAGTTGAGAGTTCCTGTACGCATCGATCCTTAGCTCTATTATATTATATATATATATAGGTTATCCGAATGCGATCCGAACCGGAAGACACACGGCAGCTGCCAGGGACCGACGGTCGGGTTGCCCAATCGTGCACACCACCACCCACCACCGCTCCTAGCTGGCCGAGTCTACGGCTGTGCTGCTGCAAATCGTTAAAGGGAATCCAAAACGATGCATCAATCCAATCCATCCAGTTAGGCTTCTCTCGAGCGACTACTACTAGTGCGCACCCGCACCCGCACCCGCCACAACGACAACCACCTGAAAGCACCTGCTGCTGATGCAGATGCAGCTGCGACGTCGAGCGACATCATCGAGTAAAGCAAGAGATCGCAAGAACGCATATGGCAAGCTGACAGACGGTGTACTTATACAGACGCCTTGTCGCCTGCACTGATTGTGTAAGATGTGAACCTAACGCTTTTACATTACAGCCGAGTTGTCTGCCGATGAGGGCTGCCGCTGGTTGGTGTCTATCCGGGCGCCAGGCGCGCACATCCAAGGTGCTATACAGTTGAGCAGCCCCTCCAGCTTGGCGCTACCGGCCGCTGCATCCTCACCCAACCACGGGCATTGGACAGAGCCCGCGCCTGCGCCTGAGACTGGCGACTGGCGACCGGCGACCGGCGCCAGGCGCCTTGATGTACTGAGCTTCGGCTCCTCACGTACTGCAAATTGCACCGCACAGAAACTGTGCGTTCGGTCCACGCTAAAGGGAAACAAATGCGTTAGGACCGAGAGCCGCTACACCGCACCATCACCAGATTCGCTGCGAAGTGAGCTGATGAGTTGTCGTTGTTACAGGGCTGCTGCAGCAGCGGAACCGCGTGGGTTTATGCCTGCGCCTAGCGTCGCTAACTATCACTTGTCACTTTCAGCAACGGCAGGGAACAGTGATCGGCGATCATAGCCAGCCATGCCAAGGCCAAGTCATCCATCGATCCATCCGGACAGATCAGATCAGAGCAGAGCAGAGCCATGCCAGAACAGAAGCTAACGACACCTAGCTAGTCGTTTATCGCAAAAGGGAACCAAATGCGATTAGTGTTCAAGCATCCGAATCCGACTCCGAATCAGAAGATGTGCAGCAGCAGCAGTTGAAGACCATCGGTCAGTCAGACTAGCCAGCCATAGCCAGCAGGCGTTCTTCGACGGAAGTATAGCCCAGCGGGTTGTCGTTCCACTACTTTCCTCCCGTAGGTTAGCCCAGAACTCGACAAACCCCAATATCCATCGCAAAGGGAATCAAATGCGATTAGTGTTCCACGCTAGAGCAAGCCGGACAGTGTGCCGTGCTTCGCTCTGCCAGTTGAGACCCAACTCCTGGCCCATCGTTCAACATGCCGCAAAAGGGAATCCAATGCGAGGTGGTACTGCGGCAGCAGGCAGCAGTCAGCAGTCGATATTTCCTAGTTGAGCTCCCGACAACACCTTCCCCCCCAGACTCTTCACTTCAGCAATGATCGCAAAGGGAATCGAGTGCGATGTACAGCGACAGCAAGAGGCAGGCAGGCAGACAGACAGAGGCGCGAGAGCGAGTCGTCCAAATCCATGTGACTGGGTCACGTTTTCCAGGAACATCCACTTATGTACCTCTCCCGCACATGTCTGAAATGCGAGTTCCAACCGGCCTGGCCGGATCTGGTCTCCAAGCACTCCTCGTCACGTTGGTCTCAAAGGGAATCCAAGAGACACGCGCCCGCGCTCCAGGCAACAGAAGTATAATTTTTATTTTTTTCTTTTGATTTCCCAAATCTCTTATTGCAGATTTCTGTTCGAACCAATTCGAGTTGAATCCTTCTGTATTTGTAATGCATTACGATGCAGTCACTGTAGAATTCCTTCTGATTTTGAAATTAATTGTTAACCACCCCCTTTTTGTAAGATATTGTAATCCTTGAACACATGTAAACCCCCCAACCTATGTACTAAGCGCAGAGCCGACCTCCGACCTTCCTGAAGAGAGCAGCCGGAGCGAGCACGCATGACCCAGTCTAGGCCCAGTCTGGCAGGGATCTGAGTTTAATAGAAACGCAGTCCGAGGCATTGAGCAGTGGGAGGATCATCGTGCTGAGTGCAGAGGCGTTTTCAAGCTACAAAGAGGCATTCTTCCCCCCGATCCTTTGTAACAACTTCGAGGTCCGTTTCCATGGCAGAGAGGGAGCAGCTGGAGCAGAGGCTTTTTCGACTTTTCACTGGCATGACTACTACCTTCGCGGGCGGCTATTGCTTTGCGTGTCAGGAGAGGGATTGGCATACAGCGACACTTTCCAAGTCACTGGGTACCTTCGACTTTGGTCCTACCCACCAACCTTGAGGGCCGGCCATATTCCGTGAGAAGGGATGAACCTTCGCAGAGGCGCTTTTGAGAATCATTTCAAACCTTACATCACCTACCACCACATTCGAGCCAATTGCAATGGCCACCTGTCCAAGCCAGCATCCTCGGCGGATGCGGAATCGACTAGAAACACTACACCGATTAGAAGCGAGCGTTGGGCATTTCACTCCCAGAAGCAGCGACGATTTTTCTCTTTGGACCACTCACCTCCCCCTTTGTCATCTGGAGCAACACATAGCCCGACACTATCACTACTTCTCTTCAAACACCATTTTCATCAACACGCAATTGTTTTCGCTTTCGCAATGCCACTGGACAGGATGTCTCTTGTTGAACCTTTGGTTGCTACCTTCAACTCGTTTTCGCATTACTACCACCACCCTTTGCTTGTGGAGATCACTGTTGGACTGTTTTGGACTTGTATGGCTTCGCTACACCCTGGTCGGTTCGCTACACCCTGGTCGGTTATTTTTCTGGGACGATTCTTCGTGAGGAGGTTAGATTTGTTTGAGGATTTCGAGATTCGTTAATTGGACGGCGGCGCGGGATGAATCTATCTTGAATTGACGGCGGCGAGGGAGAGCATTCGTTGACAAGGACGGCAGCGAGGGATTTCCGAGACGTTGAGACTGCGGCGATGGACTCTTCGTTGGGACTGCGGCGTGGGATTCGTATTTTCCAACGTGGGACTACTGTTAGGGCGATTAGGCGAGGGCGATAGGGATAGGATCTTCTCTTCAAACGTGAAACTACCTTCAAGTGGGATTGTTGGGACGGCAGCGAGGGATACTGACGGCGGCGTGGGATTCGGAAGTGTCGACTGCGGCGCGGGATTCCATTCAAAGAGACTGCGGCGTGGGAGATTCATCTAATTTTGACTGCGGCGTGGGAGATCCTCATCCGGAATGTTTCGACTGCGGCGAGGGAACTTCGGAGGCGAACATCGACGGCGGCGTGGGAATCATTGACTGCGGCGTGGGAGCACTTGACGGCGGCGTGGGATGATCCTCTTCGGGTGCTGATTGATTACTCATCGGTGGTATTCCAGGGATATTGGCCCGTGCAAGACACTGCTGGTGGCACACAATTGTTTAATAGTTCAAAGCTGATATACTTGATAGATGCCGTGCCTCCAATATCCGCCCCTGACTCAGCCCATGTCTGGGAAAAACTCATCATTCGTAAACACATTTATTTCACACTTCTGGAATACCGGAACGCTATCTCAAAATATTCAAACCGATGATCCCATTTGCTGGATGGGCAACAGTTTGGTTGCCAAATAAATTGTTTTTTGAAAAAATGAAAATAAACCTTGTTATATTTTGGGTTTTGGGCAGTGGATTAACATGTACACTTAAATGGAAAGATGGGCGTACGGGTTGGAACTAGCTGCCGGCCTGCCAGCTGGAGCAGCAGAGTACGTTTGGTTGTAGCCTGGGTAGTAGGTGGCATTGTGGTTGCCGGCTTGACCTGGCGCCTGAGGATAGGTGTTGTTGTTCGCCCAGAAGCCAGATATGGGAAGTAATGGTGGGGCGTTGTAGGTGGTGGTGCCTGGCGATGACCAGCCGGAGGGAGCAGGTGCAGGTGCAGACCAATTCGGGGATACAGCCACCCGGGTGAAGTTGTTTGTGGGATAGCCCGGCTGGTACGTCTGAGCTGGGATGTGGCTTGGACGGGTGAAGTTATTGTGAGCTTTGTGGCCCGGATTATAGGTCTGTGCTGGGATGTAGTGCGTAGTATTGGGGCGCCTGTGATCGGTTCTATATACCCTGGCAGCAGCCATGTCCTGGAGCAGGAAGCAGCCCAAAAGGAGGCCTGGAAGACTCTTGTTAGCTTACATTTTAAAGAAATTAGAAACACTTTCTACCCAGAATCGCGGCCAAGCGGTAAGACGTCAGCATTCTGGCAAGTGTTCTAGTCGGAACTCAGATAGGAACTGTCTGAAGAATGTGCGCCACCACAGGTTATCAGAAATAATGTACACTCTTATGTATTCCTTAGTTTACTTAAGTATTAGTTCATATACAATGTCTATTTACATAGTTTGTCATCGCTCTGCCTTCTTATCAAATTTCCATGAACTCGGAACTCATCTGGGCATCTCGGGATTTTGGGAAATAACTGCCAAGTGAAGCTCCTCAGCCGCGCGTCATCTGAAACAGGCCCTCGCAGCTTCCTCGGCGTACAATTTGTATATCTACGAGATACAAGGATCAATATTTGCAACTAAACAGTTGTAATATCCGGGGAACCCACCTGCCCCACAAAAGCGGGCACAGTTGAATTTCTGCTCATTCAGGTAGAGCTGCATATTGCTCCCACAGATAGGGGTGTACTGCGGAGTGGTAGGACACCGTCCGAAGCAGTCAAGGAACTCGGGTGTCGGTGGCGGAGCGGGAACAAACGGCGTTATCCCGCCTCGCACTCTCATGTTGTTTACCAGCACCCAGTTGGAGCTGGCGGCGGAAACGGGTGGGGCTACTGTAGTGCCAATTGAATCCAACGAGCTTCTCGTGGTTCCAAAAATGAGAGCGTTTTGAGCCTTGGCCCCAAGCCCACCCAAACAGGCCAGGAGGAAAATAAGTGACAATCGGTAGCCCATCTTTTGACTCTAACCACGGCTCGCGAGATACTACCGGGCCTTATTTGGCACAACATCCGCTGCAGTTAATCTTTTATTAAAAAATAGACAGGTTTTAAAGCAAAAGTCGTCTCTGGTAATTCCAGTTCTATGAGAGGGCCTTGTTTATTATAAAATTCCGCTCGTCAGCGATAGCGTAAGGTGGGTACATATAGGTTTCAGAAATGCCCGACAAATTGAGTCATCGGATATCTGGCTAAAATAAATGCACATTTTAGCCGATAATAATGGTGTGGTATGGAACAGCTGTGATCCGAGGACCGGTCATCGAATATGATGGCGAGACATACTGCATGGACCTTTCCAGCTTCTGATAGTCTGTTGTTCTTCCTAAGAATCCAATGTTTGCTGAAAGAATTTTAAATATTTATTTAAAATATATTACATTATTAATATTTAAAAATTAAGGTATTGGAAATTGTAAACAAAGGCTGTTGTAATTTTGTGAATATTTTTACAACAAATAAGGAGGTGGCGTAATGGTGAGCAAGCGCGACTTGAAATCTAATGGTAGTTGGTTCGAATCCTGCTCGCGCAAAAACTATATTGTTAAGCTGATTATTTATATTTCTTTATTAAATTTATTATTTATTACATATTTTATTAAAGGGACTTGGCTAAAAGAATACATTTTAAAGAAAAATATATAATCCAGAATAATTACCACGAAGCTTTCAAGTAATTTTACAGCAAACAAAGAGGTGGCTTAAGGGTGAGCACTTCCTCCCCATAACTCAATGGAACCGAGTTCGATTCCTGCTGCTGCCCAACAAATTATTTGTTTAGCTTTTTTATTTTGTTTATTTATAAATTTAATAAATTAAATTTTTAATTATCTTAAAAAAAAAAGAAAATAGTTTTAAAGACAAATTTGGGGAAACAAAACATTTTTTAAAATGATTTGTAATCAGAGCTTTCGCGATAGGCTGAAGCTTTGTACATGAACTTAGTTACCGTTTAAAATGCATTCAAGCCGATGTTAAGCTAATTACCTGCAAGTGCACCTGATGGCCTAGAGGTTAAGATCATTGAACGATAATCCAAAGGAACTAAGTTCGAGCCCAGCTCGCGCCCGCCCCTTACAGTTTTCTGGCTGTAATTGAAAAGTAAGTAAAAAATAAATTTAAATAAATATTAAAAAAAAGTAATAAATATAAAATTTTCACTAATCACTGAAAACGTTTATCTTCTCACCAACCCACTACATAATATAGCAAATTTTAATAACTCAGCAATATTAACATATTAAATATTATCTATATATCTATAAGATACAGAAAGCAGCGCACTTCCCAAAATATTGATGTTTCATTTACAAATAAAAGAAGTACTTGATGGAAAATATGGCTTTCCAAACCATAAAATAGGATATGAAAAATAATATTAATAGTGTAATAATAGTTGTAATATAACAGCTGCCTATTAATTAGAATTTCCTTTAATAGCGCTTCGAAATTTCTTTTATTCCTAATACTATTTTTTTCCGATAGATTATTTTGCCCTTTTTGGTATATTCGTGTTGCTAAACCATTAAATAACTTACAGTTCGAGGTACGGGGTACAATCCTTGGTTCAGGAGGCGCTTGACCAGCTTTGTCCTCGGGACTTTGGCCCTCCTGCGCCCTGGTTCGCTCGTAGCTAGGGCTCACTGTTCTTTGAAGGCACTTCCCCATATGAAGACCCTCCCGAGATCGACCACACCGGCAGGTAGCCAGCAGGTTTTTGTACATTTCCGGGGAAACAAAGCGGGACTCGCCCTGGTTGGTGTGAGTAATCGGACAAAGATCTGTGGAAAGCTGTCTATTTTAGAAGGAACTCATAGGGAAGCTTAAAAGATTAAACCTTTCAGTTTTAGTTGTGGCCTTAGTTGGGTATCGATCTCGTTTTGGTGGTAGAACTTGTTAGTATCCTTGTCGGCGACCTGAGTCCACACCTTTGGGTAGTTTCGGCGGGACTTGTGCTCCATGCGCACCTGCTCCTTCCTTGACAGGACAGTCAGTATATTTCCTTTTATTGTAAAAAAGACTAATGGACTTACACTTTTCCAATTACTTTCCCTGGATCCATTGCAATACCTTCGACTCTTTCAAGATATTTGGCTTTTATTTGTTCAATAAACGATTCTTTCACCGTCTCCCATAGTAACTGGACATGGAAACAGGCTGTATATTATCAATATGCTCATTTATTTTAGATCTTTACGTAATAAATTTTAGAAATACGCATTTACATTTTCATATACTTGTAGCTAATTTTTGCGTGAAACTTAATCTTTAGATACACACTAGTTCGGGTGGGGCCGGCTTGGGGGCTGCCTCCTTTTTACAAACTCGAAATTGTTCACTTTCAGTGCCTAGCTATTGGTTTTAGTACTTTTTCGTATGCTTTGATTTCCGTGTTTACGCAGTAGCTTAGATTAGAAGTGTATTAGGTTAGAAAATCATTAGGTATTAATTAGATGTAATCGGTTAAATAGGCAAATACAAACTGATTTGACGGCGAGTTGAACTTTAGTTGGATAATTTCTGTATGTTACTGTCCGTGGCATATTTCCGTGGCAAGTTGCTTGTTAAAATTATGTCGATAAGTTGATTGATAATTAAATAGAATTCCTTAAAGAGTATATTGCTGTATGATTTGTTTAGATTTGAAGCTGCAGCAAAGAGTGGCATTAGAGTTTATCCTTACACTTACGGCTAAATATTGGAATAAGAGATGCTTTTACGATACGACTCTCATGAATACAAAAGCGCCAGAGTTTAAAAATTTTTGGATAAGGATGAATATATAGATAAGCGTAGCAGCAACCGAAATATATAGAAATTCAAGCCTGGGTATTGGTAATCGATTCGCATATCAATATAAATATATATGCTGGTATATATATGTATGTACATGTTGATGAAATTGCAAAATGGAATAACCGATCGACACGCGCGCGCTCTCACTCAGACCAACTAAAATTAGATTGAAAAAATGTACAATTTCCCTTAAAAGCTAGACAACATACACAGTTTACGCTAATTCAACAATGCCAACGCATACAACGAACGATTTAAGCTACAATAACAGATTTACGTTTGGTACAATTTCATTCTTTTTTGTTTTGTTTCTTTTATGTTTGTTTTCTCTCTTGTTTTTGTTTGTTTGTCTCTGATAATTACATACACATTACATAATATACAATAATCACTTTACAAAAAAAGTCAGTCCATAGTTTTGGTTAACCAGCTCGGCATCATCTTTTCACTGCTTCTGCTTAGATCTTCATAAAAAACCGCTCTCACAATATGCCATTCGTGTAGTACTGATACCCATCGTACAGTTTGGTGGACAAACTCTTCAACGAGTCCTGCACCAGCTGCTCCACCTTGCGTTCCATTTCCTGCTCGGTTAAATTCATGTGGAAACGTTTGCGGAGATTCTGTACGGTGCCGGAGCATCCGTTCTTAAAGCAAGGCAATTGGGCATCTAAAAAAGGGATGGAGACATTATTAATTGCTCTTAAAATGGACTTTTAGATTAAAAACTTACTGCTACGCATGATTTCCACAAAGTTTATAATGCGATCCATGTGTTTCCTCGCCGACATCATCCCGACTAGCAAGAGGCGGTTGAACTCGCGCCAATGCTCCGAGCCAGTGCCACCCATGACTTCAACAAATTCCGGCGTCAGCTTAAACGGCGACTGCTCGAAGCCTGCAGGAAGAAATAGGATTAGTATGGTCCACCATAACTCTTCCTCGGAGTACCTACCCAAGTTCTTTGGCGAAATACTCAGAATAAACCCAAAGTCTATGTGAATGATGTGGCCATCGGAGTGGAAGAGTATGTTTCCATTATGCCTGGACGAGAGGAAGCAAGTTAGGACTCGAAAATAGGACACTTAAGAGCTATTCTTACCTATCCTTGACTTGGAGCAAGTAGGATATGAGGCAGTAGGCAGCACAGCTCTGGACAAAGTTCTTCTGGGCGCGCCGGAAACTCTCGCCCGTGGGTGTTCCATACTCATCGATGAAGTAATCCCTCAGCGACTTGTTGGAGTTCTTCTTGATTTGATGCAGGGAGACGGTGTTCAGTATGGGCTCGATGAGGCCGCTATCGTTCGACAGGCAGACGATCTTGTAGGGACGCACCCACAGATCCACTTGCTCCTCCTGCCAAATGATTTTGAACATCTGCAAGAGAACCTTTTAGTTATTTCATTCCTCAAGCTGATAAAGACGGATTCCTACCTGCAACAGCTGGGTGGCCATCAGTTCCTGGCGCAAGTCATCGCCGCACTTGACAATTGCGGAGAGCAGACGCCAGTTCTGAAGATGTCCATAGGGGGAGGACTCGCGGATGAGCATCTCCTTCTCGTGCCAGGGTTCCTATGAATCACATTTTTTTTTGTTAATTAATCTCCACTAAAGACTAGCCCTCAAAAAATCAAAAATACCTTTAAAGCTGCTGCCGAAGGATCTTCGGGATCATTGCTGAAGGACTTGGTGTTCTCGCAGCTCAAGTTGCTGCAGTGGCGGGAGCGTACATCGCCGATGTTAAAGACAATGGGTGGTCCTGCAAGGAATTTGCCATTAAAGAAATATTTTTTATTAAGATTGTAGCCTCCTACCTTGGTCCCTTGAGTCGCAGGAGTCTAGGGACATTTGCGAAATGGCATCCCTCTCGCTCACTTTCTGCATGTTAAGGTACTGCGCCGTAATCTCGTCGTCCTCCTGCGACCACACATCGTCCTCGTGCAGGTGGAGACCGCCCAGGGCGAGCGCATTGCTGCCACAGCAGTTGTGGGGACCGGCATCGCCACAGCCGCCGCCACCACCCTCGCCGCCGTCTGTGCCCTTTTTCCGGCGGCAACTGGAGCCCTGCTGGCCGCTGCTACAGCTGGAGGTGCGGCTGCAGCTGAGGTGGGGGTGGGAGTTGAGGCAGGAGCCCTCCAGGTGCTCCTCGCTCTTCGTGTGCCGCAGCGAGGGCATCATCTTGGGTATGAGCGGGGAGGAGTAGATGTCGGGCACCTCGACCACCTCCACGTATATGATGTAGGGCGTCTTGTCCTTCGAGTTCAGCACGGCGGTCTTCTCCTCCGTGATGCGGACCACGTGGTGCGGAATGTCCGAGTAGAGCGGCAGCCAGACGCGGGCGGGCAGGTTCTTGTTGATCAGGTTGAGGGACATGCGCAGGCGGGAGGTCTTCTCGGCCTTCGAGGGCAGCGCCGTGAGGTTCTTGCCCACGATCATCAGCGCCCGCATGAACTCCTTCTGGGGCGCCGTCTTCGGGGCACCACAGCAGCAGACCGTCCGTTGGCCGAGCAGGCCGTTCACCTGGCCGCGCACAGTCTCGAAGCAGGTGCACCCGTTGTCGAAGGCATGGCCCGAGTTCAGCTCGCCCAGGCACAGCTTCGTGGGGACGGTGGGCAGGGTCTGGGTGGTGAACGGCGGCTGCTGGTACATGCGGTGGGATATGCTCAGCATGTGCGGAGACCGGGAGTCGGCCAGCAGGACTGTGGCGTCCGACTGGGAGCGATGATGGGTCTTCTTGGCGAACGCCACCACCGACTTGGGCTCGCCGCCCGTCCCAGCCTTGAGTTCGTGCTGGGCCTGCTTCTGCTCCCTCTTCGAGAAGATCTCCTTCATGAGCGCCAGCTTGGACTTGCGGCTGCCGCCGCCGTGGCAGTTGCCCAGGGAGTCCACCTGGTAGTTGTAGGCCTCCAGGAGCCACAGGCACTTGAGCGAGAAGTCCACCGACTTGCGACACCGGATGGTCAAGTACGGGTCCAGCACCTCGGCCAGCTCGTCCATCTGGATGTACATGACGATCAGCTGGGGGATGTACAGGTCCACCTCCTGGTCGGGGAAGCTGAATATCTTGTTGCCGATGAAGCTGAGCACGCCCGGCTCCTTGGAGTAGAAGAGGTAGTGCACCGCAAAGTGGATGTTGAACACCGGCGACTCGAAGAATCGCAACAAGCCGCTCTGGCCCTTCTCCGTCTTCAGCAGCCCGTCCGACACGGGCGCCCGTTCGCTGATGAAGTACTTGACCACCCCCGGCACCGGCAGCTTCAGCTTGTGCAGCGAGTTGATGGACGAGCTCTTGGCCAGGGCGCCTTCGCCGGCCCCGTCGCTGTCCGCCCCGGGTAGACGGAGGTTCAGAGTGCGCTCCTTGACCTTCACGTCGCTCGACCCGTCCGCCGACGGCTTCGACTCGGTGGCCGTTGTCTGCGACTCAGTGGGCGTGGCAGCGGGGGTGTTGGCCGCCGAGCTAGCGGCGGCCGCCGCTGCAGCAGCTGCCGCCTTCTTGCTGGAGTTGGAGGTGAGCAGGCTGAAGAACTCCTTCTTCTTGGAGATGTCAGTGGGCGACTTGACCTGGTCCTGCGGAGAGGTGGCTCCTGCCCCACCCGCGCTGTTGGCCACCGCGGCGGCCGTAGCGTGGTCCGGGTGCTCCTTCTGCTTGGCGGCATTCTTCTTCTCGTGGTTCTCGATGATGCTCTGGGCCGTGCGGAAGATGGCGTTCTTGGTGGCCCCGAAGAAGTTCTTGAACAGCACCTGGTCGTTCTTGGTGCTCTCAGTGGGCGTTGGCGTGGGCGTGGCTGTGGGTGTGGGTGTGGGCGTGGCGGAGCACGTGGGCAAGGCGTTGGGCGGCAGAGCAGTGGCTGCTTGGGATGAATCTGCTTCGGTTTTGGCTTCCTGCTCGGCATCGATCACCGGTTCGATCTCGTTGGGCGCCGCTCCGATCTCCACGTTGATGGCTGCCTGGGACATGTTCATGACCCGGTACCGGGTCCGGTCGTCGACACCAGTGGAGGAGTCCACCACATCGGCGGCAGCGTCGCCCTGGCCCTGGGCCTGGCCCCCCTGGTGCTGGGACATGAGCTTGGCCTGTTGCTGGGCCCGCTTCTGCTTGCGGGATGGGCGCAGAGTGCGGCAGTCCAGGTCGGTGGTGGTGGTAGTGGTGGGTGTGCTGGCGGAGGCGGCGGTGGTGTGGGCTTGGTAGAAGCAGTTGTGATGATCCTGCTGCATTAAACTGTACTCCTCGTCAATGGACGTCGTTTCCATAAGGTCAACGCACTCCTCCTCGGCATCGGCTTCGGCATCGGCGTCCGCATCCATCTCACCCGAATCGAGCGACTCATGTGAGTGGCATATGCGGTTCAGGGAGATTTGGTCCGACTCTGAGCCACAGATGATGCCTGCAGGCGGGATAAAGTGTATGAGTGAGGAGGAGGTGTAGATCACATTATTGGGGCGTCTCCTCTACAGGAAAGCCAAAGGCTTGCCGATTGGGATTTGGGGCTAGTTCTGGCTTACTTACCGGAGTCATCCGATCCCAGGCTGGTGAGATCCTCGCGCTTCTTGCTGCCGGCACTGCTGCAGCTGTTGTTGCTGCTGTTGCCGCCGCTGCTGCTGCCGCCACCCATGGCGGCGATCATTTCCTGGCCATTGGCGGCCACCGATTCGCTGGATTTCGGTCGCACCCTCAACGTGGGACAGGACTCTACTATCAAAGGATCATCATTAGTTAGCTTCTCTACAAGATTAGCCCATTTGGGGACTTACCAACAGCACTGGGCCGGCAGATCGCCTGATGCTTTGGCGGCACCTGATGTTGGTGTTGGGGCGCAGTCACCACCTTGGCCGCCGGCATGGACGCCGTCGAGGGCGCCACGGACATCAGGGCCGGCGTGGGCGGGGCTGGGGGCGACAATACTGCTGTTACACTCGCCGCCGTGGTGGCTATCTTGGAGCACATGTTCGCACCGAGTATGGACGGGGAGCAGAAGGTGTTCTCGCTCTCGGCATTTGGCGACGACACTTCCACCTGTTTGGGATGAGAGAAGTTGGTGCATTAAGTGGCGGTTGCTGCTCTCCACAATCTAGCCCAGACCTAGAGGTCTAATGGGTTTTAGAGCTGGGCGGCTGATAACCAGGTTGGCACACAAATATTTAGCACTGCCGGGGGGGCGGGGAGGCAGTGCCAAAGGGGAGGAGGGGGCGTGAGTGCCAAAGTGAACAACAATGCCAGCAGCGCAACGATAAAAATATAAATAAACAGCCCATCATACACAGGGAAGGAGCACCCACACTCTGCCACTCTTCGTTGTTAGATAGAGACTTAGAAACTTTCCAGCGGGAGCGGAGAGTACACCTCTGCAGGTGTAGTGGGTGTCTATGGGTGTGCTGGCAGGTAGGTAGGTAGGTCGGTAGTACTTGCGTATGTGCATCCGACAAGGTTACTGACAAGGGATTGGACTTGGTGCTGGGACTTACCTCGGGGATGCGTTGCAGGGCGCTATCGAGGCTGCGGTTGCGGTGGTGCTGGGTGTGATTGATGCGCGTATTGGTCACCTGGGAGACGGGCGGCAGGAGTATGCCCATGGATCTGCAAGACAGGTTGGATTACAAATTGTGTTAAAAATCAATGCATCTGTGGAGGAGGAGCAGCGAAGGGGTCTGGGTCCAAGCATAGTGAGTGCTCTAGCTGTCAGATACTGCCCTATAGCCCCCGCTCCCCCACTCTCATCACACATTCAGTTGCTCATCCGCTCACTCACTCACTTTTTTTTTAATCGAATGTCGCAGTTATCATCTCCTCTCTTCTTGTTAATTATTTTTTATTTAAATTGCAAATTAAATTAGCAAAATTAGGAGACACTGCCAACCGAGAGCTCTGGAAACACTGAAAACAATGCCCCTCGAGCGTGGAGAAGCTCAAACACAAACACTGGTGGCGAGAGGAGGGCGAAAAAGCTGCCCGGAATGGCTGACTAATCGGGGCCTTTGTGGCGGACCAGCTGGTTGGCCGTGGGAGAGGGTGCTTGAGTGAAAGCTCCGGCAGCCAGAACGGTGACGTAGCCGACAAAAGCTCAAAGCTATCTCACTCGCGAGAGTAACAGAGGGGCTCTTGGCGAGGGTGGCTCTGAAAGTTTACTTAGACCAGGCTGGGTGCACCTTATCGTTGGGCCTATTACGCGAGCAATTATCTGGCTATCAGTGCTCTGATAAGCCTGATAAGAGTATCTCTTTTTTTCCAGCCATTCCTTAATGGAGTTGGCGAGTACCTAGAGCCCGGAGAGAGGGGGCAGGTGACCTTCAGGGGGGCTGCTCTACAAGGTACTGCCCTCGTAGTACCCTTTCGACCCTATAGCCCTTTGTCCTTTAAACAATCAAGTATTTTTTTCGAGTGCATATTCAGAGCGAGTTCAACAATCTCTCTACGGAAACAGCTGCCAGTGGCTTATCGCGGATGTGGAGGAAATCAAACTGGGTGATTCGCGATGCTCTCGATAGAGTGGTCATGTCGAACAGTGTTTTGTGGCTACTAGTAGTGCCATAGCTCCCTCAGCTACCCACCTCCCTCCCCTCTGATCGATTGACTGGCAAGTGTCGTGCCAACAACATTCCGGACAGCTCATTTCGCATGCAGGTGTGCTCCCTTCTGCCCAGCTTGGGCTGTCTCCACAGCTCTGGCTCTGGCATGTGGCTGTCGTTGGCTTTGGCTCTTCCCAGATTGCAAGTGCACCCGGAGGGGCACATTCCAGGCATTCCAGTCGCCATTAGTTGTCTCGTTGTGTCAATTATTTACGCATTTGCATTAATTTGCGTCTCTCGGGGATCGGGGATGGGACACGGCACATGGGTGTTGGCTGGCCCTGCCCGCCTATTATTATTATGGCCATCGCTATCGCTCGGCAGCCCCTCACGTATCTGCCTTTACGTAATTACACCTGAAAACGCACCCGTTGAAGGCCGTCTAACTGACTGACTGACTGGATGGCTGGCTGGGGAGCCCTCTGGGGCCTTTCCCCAAAATCTTGCAACTACTCTGCATTTCGCAACAAAGTTCAACGACTCGGACTGGCCGCTCCCCCGGATGGATAATCAGGATGCCTGAATGCCACTCGCAAAGTTTGTTGACCAAGCCCTGTCAGGCGGACAGGCCACCATTCATCACTCCTCCTGCTGCCACCTAAGTGTCATCAATAGCCCGGCTGGGTGGCAGTGGCAGTTCGGAATTGCATCTACATCTGGATCTTCCAGCTTTCCCTCCTTTCTGCGGCCAGGGATTAACAAAGAGCAGTCGTGGCTGCCGTGCGTGGATTCGTTTTTATTTCCTCAGGGTGGGTGGTGGTTGGTAGTTGGTAGTTTCTGGTAGTGGCTAGTGTATCCCCTCCCCCACTCTTCCACATCATCAAGTGCCTTTGAACTTTCGGAACAGGAAGTGCCAGTGCGAGTGGGAGTAAGAGGAGCTTTGGGGGAAATCCGCAATCGCAGAGAAATGGAGAACTGGCGAACAAAAGTTTATCGTTTCAAGGAACAAGGAATCGAGGACAGTGGCGTAGGCAGGATATTACGAGGGGGGTTTTAAGCAAATAAGGTTCTCGGCTTAGTTATTGCTGATGAATCTTTCATTTAACTTTTTTTGAGGCTTAACAAGTAGTGCGGAATGGTTTCCAAAAGGATATGTAGTTCCAATTTGTTCTTAATAAGTTAGTTACCATAAATAGTTCCTCCTCCTAGACTTGTTTCCTATTTTTAGACTTGTTTTTGGGGTAAAAACTTCCTACAGACTTGTGATTGGTCTTAAAAGTATTGCGGATTGGTTTTCCAAAGGATATATAGCTCCTTGTAATTGTTATTTCTGGCTATTGACCTTTAGACTTGTCTTAGAACAAGTTACAGACTAGCTTAGTATAGCAGTTACTAGTAGTATAGTTTTTAAAAGCTTATCCCATAATATTTTGAAAGCAAAGTCCTGCCTACAATGGACTTTAAAAGGATATGTAGCTCCGTAGCTCCCAATATTGTGCTAATTAGATCCCTAGAATAGGTCTTCCCAGTTATATTACTTCCTTAGACTTGTTATTGGCTTTAAGAAGTCTTGTGGAATGTTTTCTTAAAGGATCTGCAGCTCCGATAGTGTGCTAATAAGATTCTTTGAATAGTTATTCCTGGTTCTAGTTACTATTTATTATTTAACAAATAATATTTATTAATAGTTACTATTTGTAGCCTTATCTTTGGGTTAGAACTTCCTTTAAACTTGTCAGGATGGTAGGGATTGTAGATTGGAATAGTAAGGTTTTTAAAAGCACATCTCCTAAAACATATATGGAAAAGTCCTATTATAAAGTCCTAATTTTAGTCCTAGTTTAGTTATAAACTATCTTAAAGCTTGCTAGATAAAGATAATATAGCTCCAATTTCTTTCTAAACAAATCTCTTGGTTTAATAGCTATGTATATTATTTCTGAAGATGAAGCTGAAGAAGATGATCATATCCTACACATAAAAAAAGAGCGTTTTGAAATCGAAAATGTCAACCCCAAGCCGGTTAATGTAGATTCCGATTTAATGGAAGACTGGAATGCTTTAACAGCCATTTCAAAATCTATATACATATAATCCATATATATTTTTCATAAGTTCTGAAAGAGTTTGCTTGAACGCTCCTATTATTTTGAGAAACCCATATTGGGTGTTATTCCCTTTTTTTTTTTTTTTTTTTTAATTAGTATAAACTGAAGTAGCTTGTTTTTTAATTTTTATTTCTTTAATACGAGTCGTACTTGCGAAAAAAAATTAATTTAATAAATTTAATTCGTATTGACATAGTTTTTTTTAGCTATTTTCACATTCGTAATGGGCACTCCTATTATTTTGATAACAACTGTATATACAAGTAAGCCATGGTGGTACACTCTGGACCAGCTACCCAAGGGATGTGGGAAGTATATGGGCTGTTTTCAGCTCAATCATTCTTATCATCTCAACCCATCGTCTCCGATTATCGCCGAATGTTGATAAGTTTTTCAACATAAAAATTATATTAAAAAAGATTGCTTGATTTTCTGTTTTTTTTTTCCCATTTTGTAATGGTTTGGAGGAGTGATATTCCTATACCTATACGAGTAATAGACCCATTCGAGTATGCTTGGTCTATGGAGCTATGCACTCACTCATTTGTCCCAAAAATGTAAAACATAGCCCGCAATCTTGAATTAAGGCAAATTATTGAGCAAAAAAAATAAAAATCACAAACACTTATTATTTTTGATTAAAAATAATGAAATTAATAATATATAATAATTATGAAAATGGAAAAAAAAAATAATGAAATAAGTAAAAATCACAAATAATGATGATTTTTGAATTTAATTTTTTCGCTCAGAAAATAATAATGATTTTGTGATTTTTTGAATAAAAATAAGAAACAATAATCATTACTTAAGGTTTCTTGATAAAAATAGTTAATAGCTATTCCTAGTTCTGTACTTTTTATAGCTTTTTTATACAAAATAGTTTTAATAAACATATCCCCTAGTTTGAAGCAAATAAAGTCCTAGTTCTAGGTATTCCGCGTCCTCTACTTCCTTTAAACTTCCCTAATACTTCCTATAGCCTCTATGTAGAGCTTTACTTCCAACTCTTAACCTTCTAGCTCCACTTCCACTCTCAATGAGAAAATCTTCTACCCTTTTATTCCCCTAAAAGGATCATAAAAAATATCCAATATCTTAATTGTTTTGCAAACGCAATACATGCGTGGAATTGCTGTGGGTTTTGGGCTTTCCACGCCACTGACTTCGAGGGGGGAGTTTCTGGAGAAGGAAGCCCCCAAAGCTAACGAAATTAAGGATTAGCGAGGGGGTGCGGGGGTGGCGGAGAAAAGCTGCAGCCACAAAGGCAAAGCGACAATGTTGCCCCAGGCAGGTGGCAGGAGAGAGGGTGGACTGCCTACGACAAGGTGCGACAGGGTGGGTTAGACCTCCACGCTCCCAACTCCATACTCCTGTTTGCCGGCGCACGCACACCACCAGGACAGGGTGTGGCACGTCATCTGCAGACTTTCAGCACAGATACACACGGCGAGGCAGCAACAGAGCCATCTGGTGGATGCCGGCGGATTGCCAGGCCGTGGTTTGGCACGTGTGTCGCCCCACTGGATGGTCAATTATGCTAATGTTCTGGTATTTGTTACTGCCACCTGGCATTCCAATCGAGTGGCATCCACCAGCTAGCAGCTACTCGCCACTGGAAGGAAAACCACCCCCAGAAGAGATCTCCAGCCGATTCTCCCTCAATTAGTTTGATTAAAAGACTCTGTGCCGGAATTCAAATGGAGAGAGTCTGGACTCTTGCCACAAACTGCAATGTTGCATATTCAGGTCCAGTGTGTGCGTGTGTGTGTGCCACATGCATATATGTATGACTTGTTTATTTTCTGCATATTTTGTATACAATGGCGGAGAAAAATGCAAAAAGAGCTCGGCACACATCCGCTTGCCACTCGGCCACCCCTGCCACCCTGCCTGCCACCATGCCCCACTGCATCCGCTATGCGAGTCAAGTGCACGTTCTGCCAAAGCTCCACAAACAAAATGCATATATGCATTCCATTCTATTCCGTTCCAGGGATTATTTACATTCCTCCCCCATGTGCTCCGCCATCTGCCCCTGGCGGCCTCCAGAGCGACCTAAATAGTTCCAAAAGTTCAATCTGACGAAATGTTGCACAAAAAGAGGTGTTCTTGCGGCAAGGACATGGGACAGACCGAACCTAATTGGCTTTCAGGGCCAGGAGTGGCGACTAAGACTCTCTAGAGCCTCTAGAGCAGGCCGGGCCATTACCAGCCTGGCGCCGTCGGGTGGCTTGCGTGCCGTGCCACTGCGGCGTCACTCTTCCGGCCAACATCGATTCCCACACCGATTCTTGGCTAATTGGAGTCGTTGCCCTTCCTCCTGGAGGGGCAGATCCTCCCAAGAAACACAATCTTACATGCTAGCAGACTCACCTAAAGTCCAGACTCAGGTTTCTTTGGTGTGTCGAGATGCGCTTGGGCGGATGCCCGCCACTGCCCGACCCGGCGGCCGCCTCCCCCGCTCCTCCCCCCTCGCCCGGCTGCGCCACGCTGAGGTTGAGCCGCCCGTGCACCGAGGGCATCGACTGGTTGAACCCCCGGCTGAGGCTCAGCCGCGGCTTGGAGTAGCGCGCGTGCTTGGGCGTGCTGGCCGCGGAGCTGGTGGGGGTGGCGGCTGTCACCGCGGAGGGCATCTGTCCGCCGATGCGCAGCGTCACCGGAGCGGCCATCAGGAAGGCGGGTATATAGTTTCCATTGCCACTGCCGCCGCCTCCTTCCGAGCCCAGGGAGGAGAGGGTGGTGGTGGAGTTGGAGTGCGGCTCGCAGGTGATGGCCAGCGAGGAGGAGTCGCAGGTGGCCGACGAGGAGCTGTGCAGGCTGAGGCTCGGGCTGGGATGGCTGGCCGCCGCCGTCGCCTCCGTGGCCACCGTGGGACTGTGCACCACGGTGCTGTTGCTGTGCTCGCTGGAGCTGCTGGTGCTGGTGCAGGCGGCCGTCGAGTGCTCGGAGAGATCCTCGTCATCCGCTGCTGCTGGTGGCGGTGGTGGTGGGCAGATCCAGGTGTCGCTCGTCTCCAGGTTGGCATTGTCGCTGCCACCAGCTACTATGCCCCCTCCCACCGCCTTGCCGTTCATGTTGAAGTCGGACAGCGACTCCGGGGGGCTGGAGAGGCGCACGGTGGCCGGGACACAGTGGTCCACCACATCGACGCCGGCCGGGACAGCCACTGCCTGCTCCACATTCGAGGGGAAGAGCTTGGCGTCGCTCTCCCGGATGTGCCGGTAGTACTGATAGCCGCTGCTCTGGGCCACCGGCTTCTTCTTGGCCACCCCGCCGCCGATGCTGATGCTGAGCCCGGCCTGGCTCTGTTTGGCCTCCAGGGGGGCAGCTCCGTTGGCCGCCCCATTGGCCGGACTGGAGCTGGCGGCGCTGCTCTTCTTGCCCTTAAAGGCCGATATGACGGAGTTCATTGTGGAATATGGGATGGAGCTGGAGATGGATGTGCTGGCACTCTCGTGTCCTCCAAGAGTGGCTGGCTGGGATGGCTTAGACGGCTAGACTTGGCTGGCTCTTGTGTTCCATGGCTAGTCGATGGTGTCTCATGCCCCGGCACTCAGCTCTGCGCGCGGTCGCCTCCGTTCAGTGGCACGGAGCGTGTGGTCCTCATGTCGCCTCTCAGCGACTGGTCTGGCTGGGGAAGATGAACAGAATTGGTGTCAATTAGTGATTTTCAATCAATTGAATGGAACTGGGAGGAATATTTGTTGGCTTTGATGCCCCCCAAAAGAATGTCAGTTTCCCTTTCCCGACTGGCCATTTCTGAGGACATCCATGTCCTTGGCCAGCTCCCAGGCAGAGCAAGCTGGCCGAGGAAATCCATTAAAGCCTCAGCCGTCGAGAAAACAAAGAGTCTTCAGTTCCAAGAGAGTCTGGCTGCCAGGGGCATTGCCCTCCCGACCTCAAAAAGCTGAAAGCCCAACAAACAGGTGCCACTTTCGGGGCCCTGCCTTGACCCATTTCCGCCTCAGACCACGGCAACTGGAACGTGGGAAAGTGGCCGGTTGGCTGTCTGCTTCTCTCTAGATCCGTGGCATCCTTTCGCTTATCAATGTCCTCATAGCCCCATTGCCTTCAAGGCATTCATAGGCTGACGACCTGACCCCGATTATGATTCTGCCACAGCCCGCCCTCCTCCTGCTTCCTCCCTTGGCGCTGCTGGCTCTCTGCTAATTATTTTCAAAGACAGCCGGCTAGTGAGTCACCTCCTCGGCCACCCCATGACGGAATGACACACCAAGGAACTGTGATTTTCCGTCAAACGGAAATGAATGTTTCTTAATTTCAATAATTTCTTTAATTTTTAAGAAAATAAGTGCCATCGCGGTGACCTTGGAACTGGCCACCTCCGCCACCTCCTCCCACTCCCAAACAGACACTCCCACCGGCAGACTCGGCCCCTCGATGGACGAGAACATTCTTTCCTTCAGCGGGGAGGGGCCGCTGAACGATGTCTGATTTTTGGGCCAAGCGAAAGCGGTTGCCGCCCTGCCTGGCCCTGCCCGGAGTGCTGTAATAATTTTAATTAAATAACCGCTGGCCGCCCGAAGAGACGAGAGACGAGCGCGACAAGAATGCGGGCCGGGCGGCACTAAAAATAATCTCCCGGCCGAGAGGGCCAAGAGGGCACTACAATTCCCCAAATTCCGGGCTGCTTCAAGATGACTCGCTGGGGTTAAGAACCCTCCTCTCCTCTCTCAAGTGCCCCCTCGTAATCCGACTCGGGCGGATCGGATTTCACAACCACCTCCAAGGAGTCTAAGGACCTGGTCCTGCGATAAGGTTGAGTAACTGGAACTGCTGGCAGAGCGGCGAGTCACTGTGGGAACTGGCTGGCCGATCAACGAAACATTTTTGAAAACCAAAAACTGGTTTTCCACTTGCCCCGAGACGGGGCGAGGCGGGCGACTGCCACTGACTTGACTTTTGCGGGGTTATTGCACAATCCCACAATTCGACAATTGTTCTGCGGCCTTCGAGGGCAGGCCACGCTCCACTGTACTGGAACTGGCAGAGCTAGTGGTGGCTCCACTATCGCGACCAGCCTGAACTTCAGACTTGGCGGCAGCTGAGAGTCACAAGAGTTCGACAACAAACAAGCGAGAATGCCTGGCATTTAGACCCAAGACTCTACTCTCGGGCAGCTTCTCGGCGAGGACAAAGCCATCAACCCCGGCCGACCATCAATCACAGCTCCCAGGACATCGGGATTGGAAAAGCCAACTCTGCCACAAAAACTGAAATATGAAGTTTGGATTTCCATTCCGGAAGCGAGTCTCTCTCGCATTCGAGACAAACTGGTTCATCCAAAGCTTGCTTTTGGCCAGCAGAGTCATTAAAGGCTAATACCTGATGGCTGATAGCTTCCTGCCATTGTGGTGGCTTTTTGGAGCCCAGAAGGCCTCTTCCAAAGCGGGAATCTGGCTAATAAAGTCATCAGGTGGCGGCCAGGTGGCCAGCCAAGGGGTTCCAAGAGGCAGCTGCAAGCTATGGAGATGTGGAGCTAAGGCGCCAGTCACTGCCAGCTGTGAGGGTTCAGCTCTAAAGCTTCATAGTTCCATGGCTCCCTAGCTCCATGGCTTAGAATCTCCTCCCTTCTAGGAGCAGAAGAATACCCCGCCAGAGTCAACTGGAGAGATCTTGCCGAGAGTCAGCGCTTTGATTAGCTGAAAAAAATTGAGGTTTCAATTGGTGCAGCTGCCACTGGCTGTGGAGATCGTTAAAGTGGCTTCTGGGTCGCATTCTCGGCATTACTTGGCCTCCATGGCAGCCAACGGAATCAGAACATCCAGCTGAGGGGGGCAGCTGCTGCCAGGCATTCCTCAAGGCGGGCGTTTTTAGCAATTTCATGCTCCGAGTCGTGAAGCCTGCCTCCTCCTCCCTCCAGTACCAGTGGCAGTGGCACAAAAGATGCAATTATTATTTCATGTTCCACATAACTCGTCTTTGAGTTGCAGTGGCAGAGGCAGAGGCAGTGGCAGAGGCAGTGGCAGTTGCAGTGGCAGCTGCAGTTGCACTTTCATTGCTTTTTGAGTTTAAGATGATTTTTGGGCAGGCAGGTCCCAAGATTTCCCATCCAGACTCCCCCCCCCCGACTCCCAGTCTAATAATTTCTGGACTATTTACTTGAATCCGCATCCGGAAACCCCATCCTAGCCCCATGGAGCCAAGCCAGTAGCTGATACTGAGCACAGAGCTCTCCGTTTTAATCAAAAATTCCATGCTGAGGCGCAGGCGCAGGGCGTGGCCCGGGAGGCTGTGGCTGCTGCCGGGAATATGAATCTAAAAAATATGCAAAAAAGGCAGAAAAAAAGGGGAAAAAGCCTGCTTCGTGCTTATTTCAAAGCGTATACCGACTTCTGAATGAATTTTCCACCAGAGACACCCTCCTCCGTGTGGATCTTGAAGACTTTTTCAAAGTTTTTGGATTTCAGAGCTGAGGCCATCGCTGAATCGCCTTTCAGCGATTGTGTTTTGGAAGGCTAATTACCATTTTTTAGCAAGAAAAAAAAAAAAAATAAAATAAAAAAATAAAATAAAAAAATAAAAAATTAAAACAAAAAAATATGCAAGACGCAACAGTTTGTTTGGTTCGTGTTTCGTGTTGAATAACTAACTGTAAACTGTAAACTGCAAAAAAAACAAAAGTAAACTGTAAACTGTAAACTGTAACATGCTGCCCCTCACACCTCTGCCCCCTGCCCTCTTGGACCCCCAGCGGCACCGTTTCTTCCAACACTTTCTCATGGCGAAGGTCGCCTTCGATTGATGCCCTGTGGCCTCAAAAATGCTAATTTTTTACTCAAATCGCAATCCGCACTCGGAAATCGACAAAAGAGCGGAGCTTGGTGTTTGTCAGTTTGGCTTTAAAGTTTCAACTATTTAGGTCTCTTGCTTTTTTACACTTTCATTTAAGGGATTTAAACTTTTAATTTTTTAATTTAAAAGTAATGTTGATTTGCTAATTTCCAATAAAAAAAATCTACATCAAAGAGCAAAAACTATATCATTTATCTTCTTTAAAGATTATTTATGCTTTTTTCCCTTCTTTTTTTTTTAGTTTTTAAATTTTAAATAAATTAAACTATTTCTTGATGATTATCTAACCATTTTTGTTACAAAACTTTTAAGGATTAGAGTCCCTCTTGCTTTTTAAAATTAGCTTTTTCACAAATCTGCCTAAAAACAAAAATAAAAAAAAAACTAGTCTGACTAAAAATAATCATTATTTATTTATTTTCAATTAAAAAAGAGTCAATCCAATATAGTATTTTTTTTCTTTTAGAATAATCTATGCTATTCCCCTATTAATTTTTTAATTCTATTTTTTATTATTATTATTATTTTTTTTTTTTTTTTTTTGAATAAAATAACTTGTGAATGAATCATTATTATCTTACGCTTTTTATTACAAAATTTAATACAAAAAAAAATGAATCGGGAGCTAAAAATAATTATTATCTGCTTATTTCTTTCAATCAAAATATGAAAAGCGCTTGAATTCTAACATTTTTTCTCTTTATTCTAATTAAAATTTATGCATTTCCCCTATTTGTTTGTAAATTTTAAATATTGCTTCTCACGATCTGATTATTTAAGTCTTTTTTTTTTTAAGTCTACTTTTGCTGCTTTGCTTTTTAGAAGTCAATTTTTTTAGGCTGTTTACCAGGGACTCCTAAATATAATTGTTTTAATATATATAAGAATAATATTATATTTAATAATATAATAATATTATATTTAATTATATAATAATAATATTTTTAATATTAATATTATAATAATATTCTCCTGAAAGGTCAACCACACGCAAAAAGTTCAAATTCCATAAAAGTATGTTTTTTTCAGATATTTTTATAGGAAAAAATTTAAAATAATTTTAATTAAACAAATTTAATAATATTTTACATTTACTTTTAACCCATTTTGAAATATTTCAATGCAAAGTCTGGAATGTGCGAAAGTTCAGTTTTCGATTTGTTTTAAATATTTTTCGTTAAGAGATTTCAAATGCATTGACATTCCCTATTTTTAATATCGGCTGATAACCAAAGAATGAAACAAAAATGTAACAGAAACGATGCGATTGCTAGTTATTGAGAATTTCTTATCAAATTATCAGTTTCATAGACAAAGTTGCATAGACAAGTTTCATAGACAAACAAAACTTTTTTGCTTAGCTTGAAAATTATATTTTCTACATTTATTTTGTTTAGCTCTAAATTAATGTTTAATTAATATAGAATATCGAATTTATGTTTAATTATTTAAAAAAGACAACCACAACATCAACAGTTTGATGGAAGAAAATGTCGCGTGCGACAGAGCTAAAAATTGAATTTAAAAAAAAACTAACAAATATTTTTAAGTGAAACAAAAGAATTACTAAGATTAATTAATAAATAATATTTTAAAATTGATTGCAGAGAAATTTGTCTATAGGTTTCACTGAAATGAGCGTTTGAAATGGTTTTTGAATAAGTAACTTCTGTCTGGGTCGCGTGCGACAGCCCTAGTTTTGTCAAAATATTTTAAAAAAAAATATATATATATAAAATATTTTCCAAAATATATATTTGCACCAATTATACAACTTTCCAAGAGCTATAAGATTCAATTTTTTTTAAATAAAAAACAGTCTTAGCTCATGTATTTTTTTCAGTTGAAATGCGTACGAATGTCGCGTTCGACATTAGAGAATTACCCATATATTAAATATATAATATATATAATATATTATATATATATTTAATATTATAAGCATACAACATTTTCCCATCATTTTCCCTAATTTTTTTTTATTGAAATTCAATGATTATTTGTTGATTAAAATAAACAACTCATCCTATAATGAATATTTAGCAATTATACAATTTTAAAACTTAAAAAGATTAAGATTAAAGTTAAGATTAAAGTGCCTGCTTTCCCAGATTTGTTTCTTTCTTTGCTCTTTTTTTTTATCTGAGTCTTTAAATAATAATCATTATCATTGTTAAAAGAAGCAATCTTTATATTATAGTTTTTTTTTTCTATTAGAAGTCTGCTTTTTACAAAGTCTACTTTTCTCGGATATGTTTTTTAGGTTTTGCCTTTTCCCAGGAACTGAAAATAATGATTATCTGTTGATTTTCTTCTCGAATTGTTTTTCTTCTGGAAGGATTATCTCTGCATTTCCACAATACAGTTTTCAATTCAAATTTGTATTTTTTTTTTATCAAAATTATATTCTTTCTATTATATATTTTTTCCTTTTCGAGTTTGCTTTTCTTAAAGAATGCCTTTTGTTTGTTGCTTTTTAAACAAAATTCCTTTTTTAAAATCTAAAAGTCAAAAATAAATAAAAATAATGATAGCTTGTATATTTTTTAACATACTTTCGTCTTTGTTAAAATTTTGGTTAAAATTAAATGATTGTTTAATGAGTATTTAGTTCTATTTATTTTATCATCTAAAATGATAATAGTTCTTGTTTTTTTAAGAGATTACTTTAAAAAAGTAGGAAACAGAACCAGTTTAGTTTTTGTAGTATTTCTTTTTAAGAGACAATCTAAGCATTCATTTTTAAAAATCAAATTCTAATTAGTATTTTTATATTAAAACTATATTATTTTTAGATGAGTATTTAATAAATCATCGTCCCCCTGACTACAGTCCCCTGCTTTCTGCAAGTCTGTCTCTTGTCTCTTGAAAATTGTGCTTTGTGGCAAGTTTGCCTTAAGCCAAGTCTGCTTTTTGCAACTTTGCTTTTAAAAGCAAAGCGGCACGCGACTCCATCGCCCCGTAGATGCCACCACCTGGAGCTGCTGAGGGTTGGGAGCAGAGCATTCCCACCGAAAGTCATGTGTGGATGCCATGTGTGGATGTGGCTGAGGAAAGAAAGTCAAAGCGGCGGGCAGAGCAGTGCCGCAAGTTTCGCTTGAGTTTTGAATGAAAAGTCCGAGTTTATAGTGCGGTACGGTTTGTGGCATGAGTGGCAGCCAATAGTGGCAGCCTAGAAGACTCCCAGCTGTGGAGCAGAAACTGCAAAGCCATAGCGGCGGCAGCCGTTACGGAGATTACGCTCGAGTGCAATAACGAGTCTAGAGTTTCGCATTCCGTTGGATGGGATGGTTGGCGATGTGCTTGTGCGGTTAATAAACCGCAAACTGCTGCCAGTCCCCAGGCGACAGATACAAAGATACGCAGTTAGAGGCGCAGATACTTTTTGTATCTATCTCCGTCTCTGTTTCTGTTTCTGTCTCTGGCGAGATATTCGCCATAAACAAGCTTACTTTGTTTGAACGGCGCCATCAAGGTCATCCCAATCAGCCAGTCGAGTAACTTTTCAAAAATAAATGCGATCAAGAACCGAAACTCATAGCCGCTGGTCAAGGCGAGCCATTCAGGCAGAGTTCGGAGAGTGGGGAGTCTGGTATCTCATAGATACTTTCTTCAAGTTTGCAGCTTGCACTGGCTGTTATCTCATCTCTTGCCTTCTAAGCCACTTACCTCCCTGCTCTTCGAGTCAATCTCTCCCTCTGGCAGCTCCCCTGCCTCCCAAATCATCTAATTAGGGGCTGGGGACTGCCTGCACGTCCCATCCATTACGAGCCGCGTTGTCACACAACATTAACTCTCCGCTAAGCTCCGCTAAGGAGCGGACAGAGCCGCGAGGGAAAGTCGAGTTACACAACCAAGTCGAGGCGGGCGGGAAAAGCGCTCCATCGTTTCACATTTCCTTCAATATTTTCACCGAAAACCCATCGAAAACGAAGAGTAATTAAAGATTTATAATGGCTGGAGGCTACTGCCCCCGAAGGTGCCCCGAAACCAATGCCCACTTTGGACTTTGGCCGGACGGATGCACACGACGGATGACTTATCAGCAGCAGCAGCTCCACTGGTGGGCGTTGTGCGGCGATAATCGGCCCATATACGGGTGCTGTCACAGATCTCTCTCTCTCCGAGAGCCATTCCACCCGATCGAAGCAGCCTTCAGCTCCCCACTCATCGGCAACACTTGCTCCCCCACCCGGTGGGGATGAGATCACTGGAAGCCGCTCTACTCTACATTGGAACGACATGCCACCTACTCGACGCCCTCTCAGCCCCCGCACCGTGCTCCGACGACGGCATGTGGTGGGCAGGCCCTACCTGGTGGCCCCCCTGCCGTACCTCAACTTCCTGCGCCACCTCAAGCACAACGTCTTCCGGCGCTACGGGATGCGCCGGCTGCTCCAGGAGGCTCCAGCCTACTGGGACGCCCTGACCACCGCCCAGAAGCAGAGTTTCACGCCGGCGGTAAGCTTCTGATCCTCCTACCTCCTAGTCAGTGGCTCATCCCAGCTCTCCCCCAGCGAGTGATGGCGCGAATGGCGCGCCAGGACAAGCAGGATCGGCGGGCCAGGCGCCTGCTCCGCCGCAGCCGGCAGGGCCAGAGCGGCCGGGGATCGGTGCGACGGCCCATCTACGACAAGCGGCCAGTGCCAGTCCAGAGGCGCAAAAAGCGGTCCAGGCCCAGCAAGCCCAAGAAGGGGGAGAAGGGGAAAGGGAAGGGGAAGGGGAAAGGGAAGTAGGTGTGAGATGGAAGACCTGGAGACCCAGAGACACACTTAAGAACCAGTGACTAGCAACTGCCCAGTGCCCCCCATTCCACAGTTCTCTTTCTTGTTCCTCCTCCTCCTCTGGCCAGTAATGTGAGCCGCCCCAGGTCGTGACCAGGTCGCCCTCTGGGGGTCACAACCGATTTAAGAAGCCACCTGAAGTCTCTGTCTCAGGCTTACGTAACTGCGTGGGCCGCTCTCTGAATGAATCTGCCGGCCAACACTCTTTCTCCGTCAAGACTTTCACTTTTTTTTTGCATTCCCCCCCCCCCCTGAAGAGCGGAAGTGCTGGGCCAGAAGTACTTCCGGTTCAGTTCCTGTCTCCTCTGGACTTGTTTTCAGCCTTTTTTTGTGCCTATTTGGTACAAAAAGTTCTCTAAATTGTTTGTTTTGGCTTTTTTAGGCATTAATGACGTCACCTTTCGGTGGAGCTGGGATTTCGGAGAACTGCGACCTTGCTTTGTTTTTTTTTTGTGATTTTTGGGAGTTAAAGGCCGCCTTGGGGGATTCCCAGAAGGTTTAATCACAGATCCTCTGTAGCAGTGATTAGAGCTAATGGTAGTGGGTAGTACTAAGTTTTCTGCCAAGAACCGACTCCCTTATCAAAGTCTTCTCCCTCTGAAGTCACTTTCTGTTTGTCAATAAATTAATTATCAATTTTCATTTCCGCTTGCCACACAAACACAAAGAGCAGAGCAGCCACGATGGCAAGTGGTGTTTGGTGGCTGGCTCTTAAAAATAGCCACAAACTGGCATTCCAGTTTCAGTTCCAAGCTCCATGCTGCTGGCCATTATTGGAGTGATCGGAAACTGGTTGATTTCCCGTTTCGGATGACGAAGTGGAGCTTTGTAGCTCTTCGGAGGCCGAGCTGGTTAACTAACTCGCTGCCAAGAGGCAACTATTTGGCAACGTCTGCCCGACGACGCAACCTGCAAGGCAGCCAGGCGGCAGCAGAGCTCAGCTAGTCACTCTACCTGACAGCCCCCGCTCACTCCCCGCTTATGTCATAGCTATCACCGCTCGAAAGAGTAATTACTATTTAATTGCCCTGCCTGGCCAGAGAGAGAGAGACCTTTTCAATCGCCGAGCGGGAGAAGTTATCTAAGCTGCCGCCTAGGAATTCCAAACACCTTCCAGAGACAACCCGAAACGAAGTCAAGCCCAGCTCAGCGGCAGAACAACAGTTGCCACTGTCGGGCATGGGTCTTTGTTCCCATGGCTTGTTTACGATTTGGTTTCTGTTTTTTGTTTCTGTTTTTTACTCTTTTTTTCGCACTAACCACGCACTGGCATTACCAGCTATTTCTGGCTGGGAGTTCATCGACTCTGAGATGGAGACGGAGACCCACTTGCCTTGGATTCAAATGCAATCGCCTAAGCTGACTTATCGATGGTTGGCTTCCAGTGGACTCTAGCTGGACCCAAGGAAACCCTAATCCCACTCCCCCGAGTCAGAGTCAACGAACTAAAAGGCCAGCGAGTGTCGCAGGAGAGTGCCAAGAAATCCATCAAGTTGGGGAATAAAAAACTAAACACTTCTAAATGCCACACTTCCGTGTTTCTATTTGCATTTCGAGGATGACTCTTTATTGGCAATGTCAGTGCCTCTTTCTATTAATGGCTAGTACGTTTAAGGGAAACTAAATAGCTCTTAAAATATATATTTTTAAGATTATTTTAAGATTTATGTAGTTTTGGTAAATCTTTTACGAGAAAAACTACAAACAGAGAACACAAAACAGTGCCTAATAATGTTAAATAAATTTTTATTAAGGGGGTAATAGAGTTAAATCAAAAATTAAAAATAAAATCAATAGAAAATAGATTTTTACTAAAAACATAGGAAGGGTTTTTTTTTAATTTGTAGTTTTTCATTTTTTAGTACAAACTGAGAACACAAAACAGTGCCTAATAATTCTAAATCAATTTTTATTAAGGGGGTAATAGAGTTAAAGCAAAAATTAAAATTAAGATCAATAGAAAATAGATTTTTACTAAAAACATAGGAAGGGTTTTTCGAAATTTTTAGTTTTTCATTTTTTAAAAACACTTTAAAGTAGAAAAAAGTCAAGTTTCAGCCAAGAAATACGTTTTTTTAATAAAAATAATTACTAATTACAAAGAAAAACTCATAAGAGTTACCTAATTAAACAATTTAAGAAATTATATTTAAGATTTCAAAACAATAGGTTGATAATCTTGGAGTTAAGATAAGCCCAGGCCTTAAAAACATTGATTTGAGAAAGAGATTTTAAAAAAATATTACTAAAAAAACTGATAAGGGTTTATATAGAGCTATTAATCTATACATATAATGAAAAATATATTAAACTAAGCTACATATAATAATCATAAAAAACCAAAATTCATTAAATATTATTCATTAATTGCAAATAAAAATGTTTAAAACCCTATTAGCACCATAAAAAATTAGTCTAAAAAAATAAATATATTTATTTTTTATATTCAAAACCTAATTAATAATTAATTTATTAAAAAAAATATATAAACATTTCAAAACACAATCATTCGCTTGAATACAAAGTGCAACCGAGATGGAGGAACCCCTAGACCTCTAGATAGGAACCGAACGGAAGGGGAAGAGCAGAGCAGAACGGAAGGAAGGAAGGAAGAGCAACAGACCGGGTCTGTAAACAAGAGAATCGGGAATAGAGAATCGAGAATCGAGAAGAGGAACAAAACAAGGGCGGACTCCCAGCCAGATACGCGACAACAAAAGCGAAAAGCGAGAAGAAAAAAAACAAAAACAGAAGCAACAGAATGGAATGGTGATTAATGCCCTTATCACGCACTCGGAAATGAATGAATAATGAATATAATTTTAGAAGATATACATTTAGAAGATATTTAGAGCTAAGAGACATACCTTGATGGTCCTTGGGAAGGTAATCCAAAACGGCAACTAATCTGAGATGACTGATGGGATGAGTGGGAAGAGGTGTTTGCGACAGGTAGGGCTGGTACTTTCACTTGGAAATCAGAAATCAGAAATCGGAATAGGAAATCGCAAGTTGAGATTCCTATTATTGTCGCCGCGATTCACACAGACACTCGGAATGGTTGGAGGCGCCACTATGCGACACTATGCCACCTTAACGAGCTGCATCGGGTATTGTTGTTGCTTTGCTTTCCGCTTTTCGTTTGGGTTTCTGCTGCTGCCCAGCAATAAACAATTGAATTTTTGTTGTTGCACAAGCACTGCCACAATAACAACAACAACTACAACTACAGTCACCGCACAACTACACAGCACTACTACCAATGCACATTCCACTCTCACACGAGTGTGTGTGTGTGCGTGCGAAAAATTCGCCCGACGAGAAATCACAATTCGCCGAGGCGACACTTGTTTCAATATTTGGCCAGCCTTTGGGCCGTCTATTTGCCAGCCAATCTTTGGTAGCAATTAATATTTGATTTCAAGTTGCGTTGTGTAGATTTACGCGCGAGATTCTTTCTTTCTTTATTTTTTAGGTTTTTTGCACGAGAGGGGGACGAGACAGTACGACGTCGGTGGCACACTCACACACACAGTACACACGAGAGCCACACAACACCAGGGAACAAAAAAGAGACGCGCCCATGCAGTGTGTATACACGGGAATTGAATTTGGGCAGGCACTCGGCTGCTATTGCTGCTGCTGCTGGGCTCCGGCGAGTCACTCGCGTGGATTATTAATGCCGCGGCACTGGCAATTGGTCACAAGGGGAAATCGGACTTCTAGTACTCCCACAACGAAAACAAATTACGCGATCTAGCGTCGACACGTCCAACGCAGTCGACTTTTTTACTCAGTGTGACCGTTGATACCAAACTATGTTTTGGCCAAGGGAATTTTTCTTTGGACTTATATTTTCTGGTATTTTTTGGCTGGTCTCTCTACTCTTATGAGCAACTGTACCATGCTTATAATTTACTTTAACCGATTAAAGAAAATGTTTTTCTTCTTAACTGACATATTTTTGCTTTACCTATAATCTATTTTAGATATGGGATATGCTTATTCAATTTTTAGTTCACTTGTAATTAAACCTTTTTAATATTGTGAACCGGTTATACCGTTTCTATTTGCCAGCAATATACCAGCTCCTTTTAATGAAACCGAATGCGGTCGCACTAATCAACGAATTTAAAAAAAAGTGTATTTTAAAAATGGAATTTATGTAAAAACATATTTGTTTACTCAACATATTTGTTTTTACATAAAAACATATACTACAATTTTTAGTTAAGAACCAATCAATTTTTTTTACCACTAAAGATTATATTTAAAAGAATACTTAACATAAACATAAACCATTACTTTTTTTTAAGTTAATTAGTTTCAAAGTAAAATTTTTTATATTTTTTATGATTTCCACTTAAGCATGTACATATATTTTTCGAACTTTGGAATCTCAACCCCCAAAGAAACATTAAGAGCCAGCTTGTAGATATTTTATTGTTCTGGAAAGAAGATAAAAGCAATAAGAGAGTATCTTTGTTATAGATTTCCCCCCAATTGCGGAACAATTAATAAAAGTTTCCACAGACTAGCACCCCAAAAGTGGAAATGTTAATGTAAGAGCTTTTCATCGCTTTCACTACCAATCCAATGTATCTTTCCCCATAAGAGCATGGCACTGTTTCGATCTCAAGTCGTGTTTGCATCTGGTGGATGGATGGGCGACCGGGCAGATACATAAATTGAATAATGCGTTTTTAAGTGACGCTTAGACGCATTCTTCAGTAAATTGTGCAATTGTCAGAGCGGCCCAAATTAGAGAACGTAAACAAAAAGCCATGCCCAGGCCCGGCAGCCATGCACACACCACAAAAGATCCAAGATTGAGAGATCTCGAGGCGTAGATTAGACCCTTCGGAGCAGCTAGCAGCCTAGCAGCTGGACGTTGCGTGAGTTCAACAATCTGTAAATTGGTCGCCGCAAGTGAGTGGGTATCTCCCTGGCTGTCGATGTAAATTGTGCTGCATGCCGCTGCAATTGGACACTCCTCATCCATACCCTTCTTGGGCCCCCAACCCCCGACGAGTGTCCGCCTCATTTATTTGATTGACTGCATTGCCTTTGCCTCGGATATCAGCGTCCGCCCAAGATGTCTGTCATCTGGAAGCCCACACCATCCCCCCAAAACAACTAACTAAGTCGCTAGGGGTTGCAGTCCCAGACACTCGGCTTAATGGATGAGCCACTCACACATCGCACATCTTGCATCTGAGGTCTGAAGTCAGTCGAGTCGAATGGAATGAAATTCTCCATGCCCCGAAGATGGAAAATATTTTAGTTTTCGGATTATAGATTTTTCATAATTCCCCAGTTCACACATCCACTTTGGGGGCTCCCCCCCTGAGGGAGCTGATTAAGTTGATTGCAGATGACTTGCTCGGGGCGCTTTAATGTTTCCCACGAAATGAAAAATAGCTTTAAAGTCCGGAGATGATACATCTCGAGTGAGATGTAGACTGGCCTTTGGGCTTTTCCCTCAAAATAGAGCGTGCCCGGCGGCGCCAAAGTTGAGGTTCGAAGTGAAATGATGTCATTAGTGGAAAATGCGGGAAAATCGAGAATGCAAAATAATTAGCATTAAAAAGGGGGTCGTTTCACATAAAACTGAGACTGCTTCGTACAAAAACTACTTCCTCCAGTTCTGATAGAGACCAACTACACATATATTTGTAATCTAATTATAGTCTTTTTGATAGAATTTGAGAAATATTTCCTACTGGAATTTCCGTTTCAAATCGATCGCAAAGTTGAGCACGGAATGCCAAGTGCCTGGCCTGGGCCTGAATGGGAATTGTGTATATTACGGCATAAAGTATCTCCGGAGAAGGAGAGCAGCATGGAAGATTCAACACATTCCGAGGCGTTTCGCGGCAAACAAATGATTTCTGATTGTAAACATGTGCGCTGTTCATTGCCTCATGCCTCACGGACCCGCATCTATGACAGGTCAAGAGCGTTAGCAATTCAGCATCCGAGATGGAGCATCCAACGGATGCCGGCACCAGCAGCTCAAGTGGCTGAAAAGGTTCCAAAGGAAAGAGAAATAATGCACTTATCGGCCGAAGTCCTCATCTGCGCTATCTCAATCACAACAAACTCGACTAGATCTGGTATCTTTTTTCCATAACTCGAGTAGTCCAAGAACAAGTTCCGGGAACCGTTGGGGGACACATGTGCCACAACGAATCTTACATCTATTTTGGGCCACCCCTCGACGAGCTGCGAAAATGAAGTGGCAGAAGCAGTTAACCGAATGGGTGTTCCTTGCCCCACGCACATGCTGCACGACCCAACTGCAACGGCTTAAAAGACAGCGCCGGAATGCATCGGGCGGAAAGTGGCCCGTTGGGGGAATCCCACGGTCCAAGATGGGGACCATATGGACACTGGATTCCATCCGAATATTTTTAGCTTTGCTGGGGTAGCTTCCTTGGCCTCCTCTTTGTTGTGTTCCAATTCGGAATTAAAATTTGTTTATGGCCCGCCAGCCACTCCACCCCAACCGCATTTCAAAGATGTCGTACTTCACACATTTCATCGTGTATTTTTATCAAAACACTTTTCGAAATCCTACAGAGCAATGGGGAACGGAGCGGCGAACCCCTCGGGCGCAGTGCCACTCCTCCTGAACAAATATTTTGAGTGTCTCGTTCCAGGGGGAGGCGGCGGCGATTAATCAGCATACTCTCCTCTTCCCGGGGCACACAGCGGTCCGTGTCCGTTGCACTCGGCGATCCCTGCGGATGAAAGAAATAGGGGAGATGCACTTCAGTACCAGTGGCAGCAGGCATAGAGTAAACAAAGAGTTGATTTAGAAAGCGATATGAGGGTGAATAGGGTGTATTATCTTATCCTGCACTCCTGTCCGATCGATGGACATCAAATAACATTCAATTACGTGACATTCTGCGGGCTGGCAGTCACGGTGGTGGCCGAGGATCGGCAAGCACTCTGAAAGAGATGGATTATCTAGGTGTGGGCACGCAGCAGACCCAGCCGAACAAGGGTCGCGTCACGGGGCGCGGAATCCTTACTGTTTGCTTTGCCCACGCACAGGATATGCGTGTCATCGGTGGCGGGGTGCGGCCTTGGTGCGTGTGTGTGCCTTTTCGGAAAAGGTATCCCTGAGCCAGCCTGCACGTGGTAAACACACCCCGTGACACACATCCCCCTGGCAAGCACGTAGGTCAGCCTCATTGTCCTGTTGCCTTTCCTATTTAGGTCATGTTTTTTAAAAAGGAGGCCAGCAGGGGATGAAAAGGTATTAGTTTTCACTCCGGCTTCCTATTTGCCCTGGACAAGCGAACTATTTAGCGGGTCGTCTGACTTTTGACTTGTTTAATGCCCTACGGGAGGGTACATTAGCTTTCAATGAGAGATTGCAACACGTAGGTTACTATTTTGGATTTAAAACTAGCAGAAGAAGGACATTTTTAAGAGCCAGGGAGAGAAACAGGCTCTTAAGTTTGGAATTAAAGAATTTCAAAGATAGATTCTATATCTTGAATGGAAGACCTTCTTACTAACATCCTTAACTGTTTAATTAAAAAAAAAAAAAGAGTATACAAACAATGTCTTGGCCCGAAGCCACTTTCCCTTCTCGTGTTTTTTTCATTTCAGGGGGAGGACACGTGCGTGTTCAAGGGCCTCAACAAAAAAAAAAATAAAAATATATGTAATTCCATTTCCTGCTTATTCCCGGCACTTCATAAACTGAAGCCAACAAAAAAATCCAACCCAAATCCCAAGCCTGGGACTCGCATTTGTCTGTCAAGTCGGCTGCTGGCGGAACGGAAGAGACTTTCGAAAACAAAAATCGCGCTAATGGCTTCGCCTGACAGATGAGGGATCGAATCGACATGCTTTGTTTACGGATGCCCAGATGCCCAACCACGGAACTCCCGACCTCACTCACGACACACCTTTCGAGCTGCTCTCCAGCCACCTCGAGGCACCAATCGAAAAAAAAGACCGAAGACTGGGCCAAGTTAATTAAAATGGAATGCGAGGTCAGGGGCAGGGGAAGAGGGTCCTGGAGCTGTTCGTGTACTGCTGCCATAGCTTAGCCTAAGCCACGACCAATTACGGTCACGAAACCCCCACCACTATCTAGTTGGCCTGAACTCTTACCCGATTTGGCAGCCACTTTCCCGCTTCTCTGGTCACTTCCGCTTCCTCGATCCACCGCCAGAGGATTGGGCCTTCGGGCGCTGATTCTTCCGCATGCTGCGCTTCCTGTTCTCGGTCTTTCGCTCGGCATTGTCCTCGTTGCGCTTCTTGATGAACTCCAGGCGCATGCGCGACTTGACGATCTGTTCCGGGCGGCGCATCTCCTTGTCGTTGCCAGTCAGCCGCTTCTTGAGCTCCAGCTTGACATTGTGGCGGGCATGGCGACTCACAGGATAGCGCTGGGCGTGGCTCAGCGGCTTGAAGTTGTCGTCGTCGCTGCCCGCGTTCTCCCGCTGCAGTTGGTCCTCGATCTTGGACTTCTCCTTCCACTCGGTGTAGCGGCCCGTTTTGAAGGAGGCGGGTATCCAGGCGCCGGACTCGGTGCGGATCTTGTTGGCCCTCGGATCCTGTACCGACACCATTTTCTTCTTGATGCGGTCCCACTTCTTCAGACCGGGCTTGTGCTTCACTTCCGCCGCATTCCGGTCGACCACAGAGAACTCGGCGTTCTGCGCCTGCCGCTCGAACGTGTTAATGGCCAGTCCGTCCTCCGTGTGCTTGTCCGCCGACTGGTAGGGTATGTAGTGCTCCGTGTCCTTGGTGTTGACCTGTCGCTTCCGCTTCTTCGGCTTTTCTTTGTACAAGGCGTCCATGTTCTGGCGCTTCTTGGGCGCCACCACTTTGTTAAAGGTACTGCTGATGGCCTCCTCGTCCGCCGTGGGCATTCTGTCCGAGCTGGGCTGCTGGGCCTCGGCTTCCTTCTTGGCTTCATCGTCGTCCTCCTCGGCCCGCTGCTGTCGGAACTTTTCAATCACCTCGGCATGCTGGGAGCGCTTCTCCTTCATCACCAGAAACTGTGTGGACTTTTGTGTCGTGTTGAGTTCAAAAACGGTCTGAAAAAAGATGAAACTCGTAAAGTGATACTGTGGAGCAGTGGCATCTTAAACCCTCACCCCTCCTGGTCGGAAATTTCGCATTTTGACCAGTATGTCGTGCTTCTCCTCCTGCAGCTTGCGCTCGGCAGCAGCCACGACGGACTGGGTTGCCAGTGTCTGGCCATTCACCTCCGCCGCCTGGGCCAACACTGGAGCGGCTGTGAAGAAGTCCTCCAGGGGCTTGAGGGCAAAGAACTTGATCTTTTTCACCCGCGCATTGGCATCTGTGGAGGCCACGGGACGGGAGCTCAGGTATTTCTTGTAGGCGTTCTCGCTCGTCCGCAAAACTCCGGCCTGCAAGTGAGAGAAACATGAAAGCATTCATGCGAAGAGATCCTCTAAAAGACTTACAATGTGGTGGCTCTTCTTGATCTCCGTCACGGTCAGATGCTCCTCCTCCAGCAGATCCTGTGGAATGGTGCCCATGGCTGTGCTGTCGTTGATATTGAAGGGCCGGTTGAGGAAGAGATGCAGATCCAGCAGGTGGGCGGTGTCGTCGGTGGAGAAAATGGAATATGCGGTACCGGTTCGACCAGCGCGAGCACAGCGTCCCACACGATGCACAAAGAGCTTCGGTTTGCCCGGAAAGTGAAGGTTCACCACATAGTCGAGGCTGGGAATGTCGATACCGCGGGCAGCTACGTCCGTAACAATGAGGACGGATACCTTTTTGCTGACAAACTTTGCCGTGTTGATTTTACGCGCCGCTGGGTCGAGGCTGGAGTAGACGGAGGTGTTGGAGATGCCCGCCCCCGTGAGGATGTACGAGATCAACTCCACATGGTGTTGAGTGCCGGCAAACACCACGGTCTGCGATTCCTGGGGTATCACGTACTTCAGCAGGACCACCAGAGCAGTGTAGCGATCGTCGGGGCGGCAGTAGAGGAACTTCAGAGCCAGGGCATCCGGCAACTTGGACTCTACATCCAGACGTATGAGCACAGGATCATTGAGACCAGCACGTGCGAAATCCACAAGAAGCTTGGGCAGCGTGGCAGAAAACATGACCATCTGACGGGTGGAGGGCAGGCGGTGCAGGGTCTCGTTCAGTTGCTCGCCGAAGCCCATCTCGAAGAGGCGATCGGCCTCGTCAAACACCACATACTCAATGGAGTTTAGTTTCAGGTCCATTTCCACACACAGATGAAGGAATCGACCCGGTGTCGCCACAATAACATCGGGACACGTGTGTATAGCGGAGAACTGGGAGTCCATGGAGTCGCCACCCAGCACCAGGATAGTCTTCAGCTCCATGAAGCGTCCCAGCTCCTTGATGAACTTGTACGTCTGCACGGCCAACTCTCGGGTGGGGGAGAGGATGAGGGCACGGGCGCCCTTGGTGGGTTCGCGGCGCTGCAGCTTCTCAAAGAGCGGAATCAGAAAACAGGCCGTCTTTCCGGAGCCCGTCTTGGCCATGGCCACCACATCGCGCCCCTCGAGGATGAGCGGTATAGTTTTTCGCTGGATGGGTGTGGGCACCTTGTAGCCACGCTTGGTGATTCCCTTGATCAGTTCAAACCCAAGTCCCATAGACTGGAAGCCACCGCTTTTCTTCGACTTGGCTTTGGTCTTCAGAATATCGTCGTTTTGGCCGCCTCCGCCGTCATTGTCCAGCGAAGGGAACCCTGGTATCTCATCGGCTTGCTTTTTGCCCTGTTTGGGTAACAAAATGTATATTAATAAGCCATTAAATCGGTTCCATTTATTAACTTTACCATTTTTGTTTTGCCTTAAAGTTTACACGTGCATTTACGGCGGCGTTGCCACCCCGTCAATAAACAGCTGATTGTTGAAGCCGCCACACTCGGTGCTTAACAGAGCTCTGTTATTTACATTGACAAGATATCGTCACTATTTAACATTTTTAAATATATTTTTTTGTTAATATATTTTAAAATATAAAATAACAAATAGACATTTCTGTATAAAAAATAAATAAAAATGATATAATCATTCGCATTTTTTTTTAAATATTTTGCATTACAAAATATTATTATATATTGTTTTAATGATTTATTAAAAAATTATGCCAACTTACTGAACGACTAACAAATGCTTACAAGATAGATAATTAATAACGTTCGCACCCGTAGCCACAAAAGAGCTTTGTCAACAGATTGCATTTGAATCGCAGTGCCACTTAAAGTATGCGGCATTCTTGATTTTCAAAATACATGCATATATATATGTATAAAAATCGCAAATATTTATATTAATACGGCTCTGTTTTTATAAAATATGAAATCGTCCTCCGGTGGGCGATAAACGAATGCACTAAACGGTAAGATGTAGATGATTAGTCATATAATCTAGCTTAACCTAAACTTGAACTGTGTTCCCGGTGTTTAAACTGTGTGCAGGCCAAAAATGAGGAAGCAGTCGAACAAAGTCAGCACTGTACTACTACGGACTACATTTATGTACAATTCTATCTTAGTTCTAATTACAACTCCTCCGTATATTCCACCTCGGGGTCCGTCTCGCGGATAAGCACCAGTTGTTCTAAGCGGTCCAGGCGCCTCATCATTTCCTCCTTCTCCCGCTGCTGTGTGTCGAGGCGTCGCCGCAGCTCCTCGTTCTGACGCCGGAGCTCGTGGAGCTGGCGACAGATCTCGGAGGAAGTCAGCAGTGGCATTACGTTGGGCGCTTTTCCTGCCGCCAGTTTACCCGCGCTTCCGATCCCTTTGCTGGCAGACACCCCGTTGTTCGCCGGCCCCTGGCCCGTGCCCGCCGTCGGTGGACGCAGCTGTATCGTCTGTACGGTGCCCACTTGGCCACGAAGCGTACTCGCGGGATTGGAACCAGACTGTGACTCACTAAGGCTTTCATCCGAAATCGTGGCATCCTGCGCGTGGGTCCTTTGCAGGGATGGAAGCTTGAGCTAGAATTAAACGAGACGCCAACTTGATTCATCAATTGCTTCATATGGAGGAACTTAACTAGTAAGAGGACTTAAAGCAACCTATAATCTTAGAACTAGGAGAGGTATTGCAACGCCACCACAAACCTGTCGAGACTGTAGATGCCGCATGTTGACCAGTTTGGTTCCGTCGGGCAGTTGACGCACCATTCCAGAGCTAAAATCGGGAAATAAAAAGGTATAAGGATACACCAAGATTGTAATAGTTTTTAAAGACATACCTTGCAAGAGTTGCGGGAATTTTTTGCAGGGACTTGGGCTGATTGTCCGACCCGCAGAGCTTTTTAAAATCAGTCAACGAGATTATGCGTATATTCTGTAAGCAAAGAGACTATAAAGTATGTCCTTGGATGAAGAAATCTTAAAAGAACTCCACCTTGTTTTTGGAAACCCCCGCCGGAGTAGCGGCCGTAGCTTCCTTTTGCTTGATCACGTTCATTCGAATTTTTTGAGGCGATGTTGAGTTATTAACGTTGGGGCGGAGAGCTATTCCGGGCGGTTTTCTCGTTCCGGATCCGTTAACATGTTGCTTCGTGTTGCCGACGCCGAGGCCAGCCTTCGTTTCGTGCAGCAGCATGCGGCCACCCTCGGAGAGGACCAGTTGGCGGCCGTTTTGCAGGGCAGTGTTTAGCATTTCCTTGGAGGCTTCGTCATCGTTTTCCTGCATCATATCCGCTATTCCATGAGTTTTCAGCATGTTCAGGGCAGAGTTTCCCAGCACATTGGTGTCTAGGGAACGAAAAATGTTTACTTTTTAAACGATTCAAGTGATTTAAGTCAACTTACGCCCCCGCAGTGTTTCCAGGACATCCATTCGTTCCTCCACAGACATTTCTTTGTCGTCGGGAGGCTTTTTAACCTCCGTATCTCCCATTATAGAGTTAACAGCATCGCTGGTTTCTTTCTGTGAAGGTATTTATAATTTTAGTTTATTTATTTTTTAAATTAAAATTATAATTATGTGAGTTTTACAGCCCAAAGAAGGGGATGTTAGTCATGTTGGGATAATTGGGATTTCGGGGCAATTTTTTTCTATGTAAATAGGAAAAGTGATCCATGGTACATACTGTGCTCGAATTCGTCTGACGCTGGAGTTCCGAAGCGCAGAGAAGCCATCGGCAGCAAGAAATTGTAAATTATTGTATGAGTAGGCGTAAGATCTAATCTGTGACTATCACTAAGTTTCCACACCAAGTTAACCACCTTCGCGCACTCACCTCTGACTCTTCTTTGTACTTCCGGTTGGCTTGCGCCTGGCGCGCCGACTCCAGTTCCGCTAAAATATCCGCCTGCTCCGTGTAAACGGCCAGTCCGATTGGCGTCTTGCCGAACTTGGAGACCACAGTGACATCCGCATGGTGCTTCAGTAACATACGCACTATGCCCTTGTGTCTCTTCTCCACGGCCCAGTGGAGTGGTGTCATGCGGAGCTTGGTGGGGCGAGAGGAAACATGCGGGTTAGATAAGCTGCGGCAGGGGCGACGCCAAACCATATTCTATGCTCACCATATCGCGCGGGTTGACGCTGCATTTCAACGCCAACAGCAGGCTAACCACCCGTTCGTGGCCGTAATAACAGGCCAGGTGCAACGGCGTCCGGTCCACCTTCGTCTTGGACTCGACATTGATGCCGCCTTGCAGCAGAATCTCGCATATTTCCATCTGGTTGTTCATGGCCGCAAAGTGTAGTGCTGACATTCCCAGCCAGTCGGAAGCGAACGGCGCCCCGTGGGACAGCGCAGACCTCACGCCATTCACATCGTTGTCCCTCGCGTACTGGAGAAGCTGTTTGCCCAGGTCCACGCCCGTGGCGGGTCCCTGCAAGTTGTGCTTCTTCTGTTGGACCTCGCCCTCGGTGCGCTGAAAGCCAATACGTGATTATTGTGGTCCGGAATCGAGCTCAGGTCGCCCACTTACTATTTCGTAGTGCAGCAGGTTGGAGTGCTCCATCGGATACACATTTCCGTCCGCGCGGAGAGTGGCCACAACTTTGCTGGCGCCGCTGAGACTGTGCATCGTAGTATGCGAACACTTTCAGCAGCAGGTCGGGTCCCCAGCTAGCATAACTGCAGTCGGTTTTTGTTAAAACAAGCCAGGCTCCGCGATAAATTAAATGTTTATGTTTCCAAACTTAATTTACCATGATCCTCAACATTAGTGTGGTCGCATACGAAGCCACGCTAAATCCCTTAAGGCTTTAAAAAAAAAAATACTGCAAAATACCACTAACAGCGACTAACAGTACACAGTTATTTGAAAATATGGCGGCTTCAGTTCTCTTTGGCAGAATTTGTAAAATAAAGTAAAAAACATTGTTTTGGATAAATATATATGTTTGTTTATTTGGCATATGGAGCATATTTTGGCTGCTAAATGTATACGGTAGTGTTTCCGGTTAAAGTTACGAGTACGACAATCGATTTCCATTCCAATCATACTCAACGCTTGCCTTTTTTGTACAAATGTGTTTCGGCGAAACGATTTCAAAAAGTCAATTATCCCAATCGGTTTATCTGGTTTCTCTCACAAAACAAAAAAACTCAACAAAAAGAGTATCCAAGGAGGACATCCTTGCGTCTATTTGTTAAGCTTCTAGTCATGATTACATTCAGCACTCGTTATAGTTTTGTATATTGTGTCGTAGCGTGGTGTGCAGGATTTGGGTTTGGATTTATGTTTTCCGCAGTTTTTACAGAGGAAATATCAATCAGTAATTGTTTTGTTGTAAAAACCAATAAGTTTTCTTATTTTTCCCTTTTGGCAAAATCTATTAAATAGTAAATTGCTTAACGAATCTTTTGATTAACTTATGTTGTCTTTAAAAAGTTCAACTAATCCAACTTGCCAACTGGGCAACAGTTAAATACTAATTTTGGGATACATACGAGTTTCTCTTTAGAAAAAATTAAATTCGCTCAATTGTTTTGTTGCTTATATCGCTTGTGTATGTTGTGAATGTTAACATTTGCTAATATTGTTTTTAGATCTGTGTTCAAATTGACAATCTACCGATTTTCTATATAGTACAGTATATCATAACGACTTTTTCGTATGCAATATTTGTTGTTCCATTACGGGTGGTAGGCAACAATAATTTTAATTAATATGTATGTTTTTCTCATGAGTGGGGGGAGTAACCATCAACATTGAATACATATGCATACACCCCTTACTGGGTGGGCCTAACAAAAAAACATTAACAAATGCCATTGGTTAGCAGCACTATTTCCAATACAATTCACATCAAGTACAAAGATAGAATTCTTGTAGTCATGTTGGCTAAAAACTGGTGTGTTACGTTTCTAAAACGTATCCTTTAATCGCTTAATACAATATCGATTCTGTGGGTAGTTTTCTATTCAGCTTGGGGTGGCTGGAGTGGAGCAGGAGTGGAGCACAAACATAAATCTTCACATAATATTTTGCGGATGTTTATTATTATCGACTTATCACGTAACCTAGATTTACAAGTATATGGACAGGTAATAGGGTTCTTTTAGACTAGCAGTCGGCGACTCTTTTGCTTTTTAACAAAACCGCATTGAAATGCCAGAAGTATACATGGTCTGATGTTCTGGGTAGGTTAATCTAAAGTTCCAACTAACGCTTGGACCTGGAACAGACTTAAACGACAAACGACTCTCATATAGTTACAACAAATCGAACATAATTTTATATATATATATATATCGAAACAAAAAAACGAGAAAGATAATTAAATTTTACACTAAAATTCAATTCAGAATGTAACACTCATTCGACTACCTGCGACTCTGATGGATGCGATTAAAGGCAATTTAATATTATGATAACAAATATTATTTTTATATCTTGTATGCGTACGAGTACATATTTGAATGTATTTTTTAGCGGGGTTTATGATATTGCGATTCATTTTGGTATCCGACAGTCAGCCCCTATGCCGATGAGCTGTCCGTGGGCACTAGCGCAGCAGCAGCCTCGGCCAGCTCCATGGCGGCCACCCGGGCCTCTGTCAGCGTTTCGTCCGCATCGAAGCTCGGCTTGTGCGTCGGTGACTGGCTGGGCGTGCAGTTGGCGCTCTTCGGCTTGCGGAACCAATTCCCAATGCGCCTCCGGCCCAGCGAGCCTGTGGATGTCGTGGAGTTGTCTGCACTGGTATTGGCGCTGGCGATGCCGTCCCGTGACTGCGACTTCTTGGGCAGCGTTTCGCACAGGCGGGATGACGATTTGGCTGGTGATTCCGGCACCGAGCTGTCGCCACTGGCCGAGGTGGCACCACCGCCGGCCTGTTCGAATTCGGGCGCCTCGTAATCGGACTGATCGGAGAAGTCGCCGGGTCGCTCGTCGTAGTTGTACTCGAAGCCCGTCATTTCCGACACGTACAACGCCTTGCCGCCAAACTGTCGCTCCAAGGCGAGGGTGCTCAGAAACCGGTGTTTCCGGTTCGCCGACCGGAAGCTGAAGTCGTACCACTTGTCGCGGGACTCGCAGTAAATGCGTAAGGAATTCTTGATCGTGTGTCCGAACATCTTGCCGTCCCGCACGTTGACCACGCGACAGCGGTCGAGGAAGATGCGCCCCTTGTAGATGAAGTGGCTCCGCTTGATGATGTCTCGCTTGCAGTAGACCAGCTGGTTGTCGAACAGGAACAGGGTGTAGCTGCTGTTCCACAGGTTCTGCTTCTGCCGCGTGGCATCCACCTGCAGGAAGAAGCGGGCGCTGTGCAGATGAAGAGGCGGGCCCTTGAAGTTCTGGAAGCTGGCCTGGTGCCGGGCGATGGTCTCGCTGTGGCGCTTGCCTTCGTTGACGGCCTCCGTGATGCCTCGCATCGCCTCCAAGGCCTGGTTGACCATCTCGTGGGAGTCCGGGACGTCCAGTTCGCTAATGTCCATTTGCTCGTAGTCAGCGGGTGTCGGCTTGGCCTGATCTTCTCCATCCACTTCATCGGCATCTGGACTGGCCAGGGCAGCAGCTTGACTGCTGGCCAGAGCCGACTTGATGATCTCGTTAAGGTGCAGCGGATAACGGCAGATCCGTTGGACGGGTGCCAGGAGGTGGGCGGACAGTGGCAGCTCAGCCAGGTTCTCCGACTCGCGACAGCTGCAAGGAAATCTCAGTTAGAACACGATTACAGTAAGGGCTGTGGGAGTTGTCTCACTTTTCCAGTATGGTGCGAGCATCCTTGACGCGGTCGTAGGACTCGAGCTCAATCAAGGCACGAGGATAGGCATTGCAGTAGGTGGAATAGCATAGGAAACCTTTGTGCTGCAGGTTGGGAAAAGAAGAGAGTTAGTTTCCTTTTCAAAATCGAATCAAAGTAGTGCCTACCATTTTGAGAAACACCTTGGCAATCTGGTTCTGCTCGATGCCCCGGCGCAAGGCCTCCAGAAACTTTCGCTGGAACTTGTAAATAGCTGATATGTTGGAGAAGATCAGCCGAATACTGTTTGGCGAGAATATGTCGATGCGTTTGCTCATGGCTGGCAGATATCTGCAAAGGGAAAAGGAGGAGTTATAGAAGCCTCAACGGAAGGATAGAGTAGTTGCCACAACTCACCCATCACAAATGGAGGCCAGCAGCTTCACATAGTTCATCTCAGTTTCGAGCAATTCGCGCACAGCACTGCGCCGCAGGATGTTCTCCTGGTCCAGAGGCACATTGGAACTCAACGGATTGGGTGGCGATTCAATGACTATGGTGGTGATGTTGCTTTGGTCAGTGGTCACGGTGACATCGAGTTCTCCATCTCCGTTTCCAATTGCTTCGGCGGCGTCCTGGTCGAAGCCTGCCACTGGTATGGGTATGGTGGTGGTGGTGGTTGCTTCCCCGCCAGAGCCCGCCGCTGTGGCTGCGGCTTCTTCCTCGTCAGCTGCTGCCTCGGCGGCGGCCGCACGGTGCGCATTGAAGAACACATCGCTCTCGGGACAGTGAATGATGCGCACAAACTCTTTGGGGAACCAGCCCAGCTCGGGATCGAGTATCTCCTCCACGAGATTGGTCTCCTCCTTCTTGATGCGTCCGAACCACCAGGGTCCGACCTCCTTGCGCAGAATCTCGATGAGCATGCCCCGCTCCAGGCCCAGCTCCTGCGGCCCGCCGGCCGTGAAGTTATAAAGCACCTCGGCGTAGATGGTGGGATAGTAGCTGACAGCTGTGGATACCAAAGGGACGTCCATTAGTGGAAATGGTACATTTTTATTCTGTTATCCACCCCCCAAACCTACCTTCTTCGTGCGATGCGACGCTGTCGCTGTCGCTGTCCTCCAGCTCCGGTCGCCCGCCCATTCCGTAAGTCTCCAGGCCGTTCGGCTGGCTGAGGGAGCGAGTGGGCAGGGATTCGGGTGCCTCGCGCTCTGTTTTCTCGTTCAGCAGCTTGGCGTTTCTGGATTTGAGGGCGAAGGGCCCGCTTCCCAGCAGACTGCTGGCCTTGGCCGAGTTGGTGCGCCTAATGGATCGGATTTTGGCGTCGGCACCGGCCTGTCCAGAGCCCCCACTGACTGGGGCCGAGGCCCTGTCGCCCCCCTGGCCACTGCCGATGGCCAGCACTCTGGAATAGTGCTCATCCTGCTCGAGCTCAATCTGAATGCCCGAGTCGCCGGAGTTGCACTTGTCTCGTCGATTGAACTTGGTCTTCCGTCGCTCCTTGGAGGTGCGCCAAATGAGAGGCCCGAATCGGTACTTCCCAGAGCTGCCGTCACCTCCGTCATTTGCCGATTCGCTGGCAGCTGTGGCGCCTGTGCTGGCGCTGGCCGGCGGGGGAGCTGTGATGGATACAATGGGTGTGGTCGTGGTGGGCGAGGTCTTGCCCTTCGCCTGGCTGCCGGCTGATGGCGGCAGAGGACTAATGTTGAGCTGATTCTTGTTGTTGAAGTTGTTCAGCGTTCGCTTGAATTTCTGGAGAACGCCGAGGCCTCCACCGCCGCTGGCACTGCTGCTTCCTCCGCCGATGTTTGCGCTTCCTGTTACCGCTTCCGAGCTCTCGTCCGGCTTGGGGTTGGGTTTCGGCTGCGATGATGATGGTGGTGGTGGTGGTTCTGTCAGCGTGGGACTGGAAACGGCCCGCATCTGCTGCGACTGGAACAGAGAAGAGGGGAGGGAGGGAGGCGTTATTTAATTGTTGTAATCAAATGATTCATTGATTATTTATCGGCTGTATCGGGGCTCCCTTACGAATTGCTTCGACGATGATACCGAGGCGACTCGGCTCCTCCGCACGCGAAACCACAAGTATCTTATCATTTCGCTTTGGCTTTTGTTTATAGAAATGGAATGAAAATAAAAACCAGGTGCCTATGACAACGACTAGAGCGGCCCGCGGTGCATGTGTCTGTGGCCGAGGTCCGTGTGGTGCTTGGAATTTGTCACAGGAATTTTAATGGCTCCCAGGTCGCGATTATGAATCGAACTATAAAGGCCTTGGATTCCACACCATGGCATGTGATGAAATGGGTCTTGATTGCTGCTAATGGGATTTGTGGTTCGGAAGATGGGGGGGTGTTCTTGACGGAGATCCACCCTACTGACATGTGACGATCCTAGCCCTAGGCCACGGCAACAGACACACACACACACTCGTACTCGCACTGGCACAGACGCAATCGGGATTGGGTATATATGCCTCCAATTTTTTATCGAGTCTATAGCTTCTCGTTTTGACATTCGAGTGATATGAGTTTCAAATATGTTTGCTTTGGGGCAAGGGGGCTGAACTGGTCAGGGCAGGGCAGGAGGCGGTGGGCACTTATCTCGAATCGATAATGGTTAGCTGACCTGGAGCAGGCGAGGTCTCCTCCACCGGTACTGATGACGACGACTCTCGCCGGGCATCGAGTCATCGGCCAGCAGCGGACTAAAGTTCCCGGATTGCGACACACTGCCACTGCCGGGGGCGCCTGTGTCGAAATCCCAGAACTTAATCAGGCCATAGGTGTCCATAAGCGTGGGTATTATCAGCTTCTTCATGGCTGCTTCTATCCGCCGCCCCCGCCGACTGGCCACGCGATCGAAGCCGAACGATCCGATCTCGAGGAGACCGCTAGCAGGTGTAACCGGGCGAAGCGATAAATAATAACTGATTGCGATAGACTTGCAAATGGGAATGCGAATGCCAACTGCCAACTGCTGGCTGAGTGCCTCTATAGAACTGAGAGCGGCGGTGTCGTCGTCCGGTCGTGAGTACTCTGGATTGGATTGGATTGGATGGCAGCAAGCCATTGTGCCACTAGATGATATCGTCGCATTCAAAAGGGACATACATAATGGCCCTTGGCTTCGAGTCTGGATTGGAGTGGACTGATTAGATTAGCACAGGAATGACACGAGCCGGCGACTGCCGCCACTTGAGGCATCTTTGTTCCCTGGCCTAGGTCAATCCCTGATCCATTGTCCATTGTCCGGCCCGGCCAATGTCAAACTGCATCCAGTCGGACAGAGCCTGTGGAGCTTTGTGTTGCGTTATGAGTTTTCTTGCCCCGCGACCTCCTGCTACCTGGCCGGCAGGACGAAGGACCTTTGCGCCGAACAATGCCAGGATTTTAATCGGCTTAGCCTGGACTTATGAACTGTTCCCGGCTTAGTCCTCTAAGAATGGACCGATTGTTCTAATAGTTTCGATTAATTAAAAGGTTCAAGTTTGTAATTAAATCGGGAGACTATTCCAGGGGGGATCTCTGTGACTATTATGACTTGTGGGAGTTGTTTTGAGACCTGGAGGAGCTCTTGATGATGGCGGTATAAATCCCCACCATCCCCTGACAGTATCAGCAGGGATTCAATTAATTTCTATCCCCCGGTGATTGATTGAAACGTTCCTCCGAATCTCCATTTCTATCGCAATCTGAGACTCCATCTACTGGGTTTTACATTAATCACTTTCTGGAAACCTAAAAAAAAAACACACACACAGACCTCCTAGCCACGTCTAGGAGTTTTTCCATCCAAATCCAAGGGCATGAGTTGTTTTTTCAAGAGAGTTCATGGAAATGGTGAATGATGTTGCGCTGCATGTTGTACACCAATCCGATACAGATTAGAGTCTTAGAGCTAGATGTTGGGCAGATGCACACTAATTCCCCCATAAGAAGTCTCTGCCTCGAGTCAATTGAGAGATTCACACGTGAATCGAATGTCATAGACAGCCACAGCCACTTCAGCTTCGGTTGTTTAAGGTGGAAAAGACATTAAAAAGTTTTATTTATGGGCGCAATGAACTTCGACAACATCGTGTAAACACTGGCAGCAGCAGCAGCAGCGGGAGAAGGGCCGGAATAAGACCCTAAAGCGGTTACTCCTAGTCCTCCGACCCGGACCCGGCTACGGTCTAAAGTCTCAAGTGATTTAAAAACACATTTCGACAACATTTGCATACAGAAAGCATTAGAGCCTTGAGCGGGCAGGATTTAACGGCGGCTGGAACGGAAAAGTCCGGAAAGAAAAACAAATAGAGCCGGAAACATGTGTTCCTCCATGCCATCGCCCAGTGTGTCTTTTGAATTTAATGAGCTGTCAGAGGAAGAGGTCCTTGCGGTTGCCATTACCCTCCGAGTGCAAAATTAAATTGGCGACCCAGTCCTCAGCCAGCGTGTCTGCCTCCGTGGACCTCCCCGACAGGGGATCGGATTTCGGGAGCTTTCACGGGCTTCAGTTCATGACACTCCTCCCGGTGAGCTGGGCAGAGAGCATCCCATGGCATGTCTTTTGCGGTTGCGGCATTGATAGTTTTGTAATGGGATCTCCGCATTGACATAAATGTCTTATATAAAAAGAAAGAGCCACTGGAGGAACATCATCGTAGTCCAGAGGCTGGCAATCAGTCTATTGAACTCTGACAACTGCCACCTTGCCGGTGGCCTGCTGGAATTGAATGGATGGATGACTCCATCTCCAGTGCATCCATATACCATCTATATCCCCAGTCAGTGAAAGTCTTTAAATAGACGAGATGCTCTTTCCAAACTTTATATGCCCCCACCACCAGTCGTTAAATAGAGTTTAATTAGTTGAGCTTCGGCTGTAAAAGTTTTAGGGGTTCAAGTTGCCATGCCAGTCCATGCCAGTGTTCCAACGGAGTTCCAACAGATGCACATCCATAAAAATAGTGTAGGTTTTATGGAAAAGCTTTACAGCTCCGGGTGCTACTCAACAGCAAAGGGGAGGACTGTCTCGCGATGAACTGACTTGCACCCCTAAAAGCATTCCAAGTGCATTCAGTTCCGGGCTCCTGCCACCCCCACCCTTGCACCCTTCCCTGCTTCCCTGGAGAAAGCATGCTCTTCGTGACCTCAGCCTCGCTGTGTTTGGAGAAGAGGAGCAGCGTGTGACAAAAACTAAACATTTGTATACAAATCGCAGCTGTCACAGCCGCTCAACCGAAATAAATCAATTTAAATTCGGGCAGGAAAACAATGCCAGCTGCTGGAGTAATGTGATCCTATCGAACCACTTGAGAGTCCTGATTGTCACTCGTCATGTGGCCAGGCATATGCCCCAATAATGCTTCAATACTCTCTGATATTTCCACGAACTACGCTTAACCCGAAAGACATTAAGCTGAGGATTAGTTGGAGAGTTTTGGGAACTTACCAGTCCCACGGCAAAGATGTTGTTGTTCCTGGCTCCGCCTTGACTTCCGCTTTTTGGCATTCTGCAAGGATACGAAATGGAAATTCAATTAGTCAACAATCGCACAGTAGCCTCCCGTCGCGAATTATGTAAAATATTAGGTAGCGCCGCTACCTGAACCCCCTCCTTTCTATTATGCATATAGCCCCTCATTAGCCAGCCCACCTAAAAGGGTGGATCATAAAAGTTTATCGGATTCAGGGAACCAGAGATGTCCAGTGATATAAGGTTACTCAGGAGCTCAGTCCTGCGTGTGAAAATGCGGCAGAATCGTTGGTTGCAAGCAGGTATATCAGGCAAGTGGTTGTAAAGGAAAAGGATTCCCTTCTTCCCGAAGGTAAGCCAAAAGCGGACAGCTAAACAAAAGCAAATCCACATCCAAATCCAAAGCAAACCTGGCCAATTCCATTTCCGTATGCTTATTGTAAGCAAACACTATAAATTCCGGGAATTCCAGACCCAGGATCACAAAGCAAACAAGACAGTCCCTAAAAGGCGCAGGGAAATGCCGAGGTCTTGGCATTGGGAATCAACAGGACACTGGGCCGCATTGCGACAGAGGGAGGGGGATGGGTTGAAAGGAGCGCATAGTTTGCGCCTGCGGTGTCTCTGAATTTCCTTGGCTTGGCCAGGAAAGCATTCCGCCAGCCCCTGGCCAGGGAAGACCTCGGACCTGGTAGAACAAAAAACGGATTAAATCTGGGGATGCGTGAAGGAATGCAGTCGAAGCGGTGCAAGGCTGCACAAAGGAAAAAAAGTGTAAGGACCATTGCAGGAGTTTCTCTAAAGGAGATTTGTTCTCTTGCCAGGAAAAGGGAAAAGTATGAAATGTCAATCAAAGGGAGAACCATCTAGAAGCTTGTGGCAAGGACTCTATTACTTGAGATCTTGATTAAACATTTCTGGGAGAAAAGGACAAGAGGAACCATAGACTCAACTCCCATTAGTTTCTCTCTGTGCATCTTTTTTTTGTGGCAAGAAGTCGGTATCTTCACTTTGATGTGATTTGAGGCACAGCTGCTAGGTGAGTGAGTGATTGAGGCTGATTGATGCCTTGATTGAGCTGCTAGAGCTGCTAGTGTTGCCTCACCGTTGCAGTGTCTTGGCGAGGCGCCGCTCCACCCCCATCGTGCGGGGCTTCCGGGGCTGGCTGTGGTGCCAGGAGGCGTGGTGGCTCTTAATCGGCTTTCGGGCGCTGTTCATGTTCTCTATTTTGGCGACACTGAACTGCGTGAGGTTGGTGCGCACGTGGTATGTGACCATAATCGAAACTGTTGCACTACACACAGGGTCAACTTCTTCCGGTTCAGAGTTCAGAGCTCTCTAGCTTCTAATTCAGATTCATTCCGCGTTTGCGTGTCTTTTCCGTTCGCGTTGCAGGGACAGACTGATCTGAGGCCGTGGCAGGGTGTGTGTTTCCCGGGGCATTGCACTCAAGGCATGTCAGAAAATAAGGGAAGGACTTTGAGTGAGTTTCGGGCCAGCTGCAGCTGCTCTTTAGATGTTCTCCAGCCCTGCCGGCTGCCTGCACAAATAGACTCGCCTCCAGCTGCTGTTGCGGCTCAAGGAGTCACTCAAATGCGGCAGGTCGGAGACTCAAGGAAGGATAGCCCTGGCAAGGAAACATCTGCCGTTTCCAATGGCGCGGAACCGGTTTCGGGAGTCCTTTGTGCACTGCTGCTGCAACCCCTCGTCGGGATTGGCGTGTGGCCAACAATAATATTTCATATTTTCCAAAGACGTGATCTATCTCATGGCTCTACAAAATCATAGCATGAAAGGGCCTAGCTCCTAACAAGTAGGACTCTGAAGGACTCGCAGACATTTGCCATCCAGGCCTTGACAATCAAACAAAACGGAGGACTCTTGGTGGAGGAAACGCGGAAATACTTGTAGGCTGAAAATTGATATGTTGCCGGAAATACAAAAGGCGCCTCTCGTAAAACAAAGGCAACTCCAACGCAGCTACACAGGATGTTCGGGGACTGCTAGAGTTTAGGGCTCACTGATTTCCAGGTGCACTTGCAGGTGCCGAGATTTGTGGTTTCCTCAAAAATGGAAATGTATCTCAAGGTTGGGGCTGCGGCCATGAAATGACCAGCTAGCCATGGCCGAGAATCTGCATACCGAAATGCGCGGCTCGAACAAAGGCAGATGCAGTGCCAGGAACTGGAATGGCATTGCATCTCAAACCGGTTCCCCTGACTCGGACAGGCGAGTTACAATTTCTTTTCATTTTTTTTGTTCGTTTTTGCAAGCGAACAGGTAGGATTCGCAGCCAAGCCAGGGAGGAGAACTACCTGTGCAGCCGGGCAGCCGGGTATTGCAATAAGAACCACGGGAGCGGGCTTGGGAGATGGGAGTTAGTTGGCCCGCCCTACCACTTACACTTTTTTTTTAGAAAACCTCATGGCGAGAGCGTGTCTAAGTTGTCCCGATCCGCAAAATTTCAGGCAAATGCTGGCAATCAACACGTTGTTCTTTCCTCTCCTCCGACCGACCGACCGACCCACCGACCCACCGACCGACCGCCAGCATGACTCAGCTGAGAACAAATTGGCTTAATTTATCACCGGATCAAATCGAATGGCTATAGCTGGTATATGGCATAAAATTATTATTGAACCAACAAGGCACACACCTCGAAACCCACTTGGAAGCCATACCAAGTCCGGGCGACAATCGTCTTCTTTTTATTCCACTTGCAGGGCCAGTAATGAGGCTATGGAATCTATAGCTTTGAGAAGAGACAGGGTACAAAGGTTATGATGATTCAGGGTTTCCTCTCCCATCAGTCCCTCAAATCGAACCTCTCTAGCCTCCTATTGATCGTCCCATGGGGGCTTTGTTGGGCCAAACTACGGGCCTTTATTGAAACGACAATCATGCGGCAATCAGCGGCCTAGGATCTAGGAATTACGTAGAGGCATGGAATAGAACGCACACGATGAGATCCCCTGTAATTATTGGTGCAACAAGAACTTCTTTCTTCTAACAGTACTCTAAACACGCCGCCAAACAGTTGCCTGACGAGCGACAATAAACCGACGCGGAGGAGGTGTGGCACGGTTCCATTCCCATTTACCAATTCCAGAAATTCCAGGGCCCAGCCAGTAGAGTGTATACAGGGGGGCCCGGCCTGGTACCTTAAGTACTCGGGACTTGGACTTCGACTTGGCCTGTCAGCTGCCCAGCGGGAAAATGAGAATGTATTCGACCGAGAACCCTCTGGCGCAGAACACAAAAAAGAGCATTGTTCGGCGTTTTTTTCTTTCAGCCCCGGCTCTTCCCTGCTAAAGAATCAGTCCAAGGCAGAGGGAACTATGTCAGTGAATGGCCTCGAATCCAGAGCGGATGCATGTGGTAGATTTAATTTCGGGCCAAGAAGACAGGTTCAAGCCCGAGTGTCCGCGCAATTAGCTCGGGTTTATGTTTCCCATGAATGGCCCAATGACTCTGGGAGTCGGGGCTTTCAAATGGCATTGACGACATTCAGTCAGGCACCCAGATGTCGCTCTGCACCCCGGACTTTGCATCTTCAAAAGGCCAAACAGGGGCGGGAGGCAGCTATCGCAACGCACGAATGCAATGAATTATGGATGCAACGAGTAGGAAGGGTGGTATGCCCCATCCCCATCCCCAACCCCATCTCCATCATCATCATCATCGGCGTCGTTGTGATATGCCTGTGCATATTTATAAGAAACTAAGCAGAGGCAGGAGTGGGCGCATCTCCGGTGTGTCGCTTCAATTGAAGTCTGAAAAGCAAATGCCACTCTCCGGCTCTGACTCCAGGGGGGGAAGCCGGCGAAAATAGCCCCCCTTCAGCACTCATTGTAAAATAATGCACAAATAATGAATGGATGGTGCGGAGGAGGCATCTCCGCACATCTGGATCGGTATGGCAAGTGCTTCGTGCATGAATCAGATTTGAATAAGCAAGTCAAGTCTTTGGCGCGGCGGGGCAGGCACTTCGTCACCTAAGTGGACAATTTTGAAATTGTTATTTCCCTTGCACTTGCACCCAAACGATGCACTTCCGGTTTGGTTTGCAAGTTGGCTGTGCAGAGGGAAAAATATAGGTATATCTGAATATATGACACTCTGTGTCACAAAAGTTTAATAATTTGGGAAGTATTTAATACCCAGTACTTGGAGAGTATGTATAATTCTTGTTCAGCCCATATAGCGTGGATCCCAGAGACTATACGAGATAGAGCTATAATATCTTGCACCAAGAAGCCTATAATAGAAACACAGTTCATGTTTGTTTTTAGAGTATTTTTAGCGAAGCTATAGGCTTTTTATTCTAAAGGGTGTTTTTTTTTAGAGGTATAGAACCTAAAATTTCAATTTCAATTCGATATATTTCTGGCATACGACCGCCACCGCTGGCTCGGATGTAGTCCAATGTGATCGTCCAATTTTCGATGACTTTTTCCAACATCAGTGGCCATATATCGGCAATAACACGGCGAGTGTTGTCTTCCAAACTGTGAAGCGTTGGTGGGCTATCCGAATAGACCAATGACTTTACAGAGCCCCGCAGCAAGATGTCTTTGGGCCCATTCTACGATCTACGCATAGCTTGATGATCGTTTGGCTTCAATCCTTGCAAGAATTGGATTTTGTAAGCAAACCAAGATCCTTGCGCAAAATCCTCCATAAAGGAGATGGAGATAGATTAAGTTCCTGTGCTCGATGTCGGATAGACTCATTTGGGTCTACCTCAATGCTACGCTCTACAATAGCAATAGCTTCTTCTGTACGCACCGAACGGCGTCTCTGGGGATGCAAGTTATCAATAAGAGTAAGCGTGGTGAGAAGACGTTCCATGGTGAATCGAATTAACTGCTCTGATGACGATTTTGTCGACGATACAATGGACTTAGTGCGCGTAGAACCATTATTTTCGAAATAAAATTGTACTATTTCAGGCGATGATAGCGATGTTCAGGCGTGAGGGTATTCATGATGAATTGCCAAACCAAACTGAGAGTGAATCACTTGACAGCTGTTAAATCGGTGGCCATCTTAAAAACTAATGCCAACTTAATGATCTATACCTCTAAAAAAAACACCCTTTGTTTCTGTTTTTTGTCTAAAAACAACAATTATCTTTTGGAGAATCGACAGATACTTTAAAATGTTAGTTTCAATCAAAATCCTTTATAGAAAGAAGGAAAGATGAGTACCGGGTATCATATAGTCTTATCTTAGTCTTGTCTTTTTCATGAAAATGGCGCCCAACAAGTGGGGCTTCCATCGAGTGAGCTTTAGATATAATCTTTAAAGTCTCTCTATACTTATTTCTTATCATATTCATAATCACCTGTCCCTGCCTGCCTGTTTAGGCTCTTGAATACTTTGTCAAAAGTGAACAAAACTCTTTTTTTGACGTTTTGTTCTTATTAGCCTTTTGTTGGAGTGTTTATCTCTTCCCCCCCACCAAACGTCAACTATCTGTGGCGCCAAACCCCGAATAGGCACAAATTCTCTAGCTGGCGATGATGATGATGACTTTGAAGTGGGTTTTTGTTACAAATTTTGAATGTGTAATTAACAAAGAGGCATCCGACAAGAAAGGGGCGTCTGGGATGGAGGAAGTGCTGGGTATCCGAGAGAATGAATTCGACGCAAGCACGCGTATGCTTGGGAACCTCCACCAGGTTACCAGGGTGGTGCAAGTACTGGTGCCGGTGCCAGGCACATGCAATTCCAAACGCAACAACTTTTAACTGAAAACCAACGACATGCACTAGTTGGTTGGCGCTAGAAGAGAGTTATTACGGGGGAGGAGGAGACTTGGCCCAGAAGTCGAGACTTTCTGGTCTGGTTCGGTGGGGTCTCTGGATCATTCGCATGGCGGGTTGCTGGGAATCTCGGCACTGACAGCCAATATAATTATGCGAGGTGGCAGCAGGACACGGAATACATTCCACCAGGCACGTATTCCCTCACACGTAGTAGGAAAAATGGGTAATTGTTCTTAGGGACAGCATATTCTTACTCTTTTTTTTTGAATATTATGGAAAGTTGTACTTTGTTATTCCATAGCTCTCTCTCTCTCCCCGCCCTGAAAGCAAACACTTTGACAAACCAGAAATCCTAATGTTTGTGGTTATCCGATTACGTGACAAGGCGAACTGAAAGAAGCGATTCGATCGGATCGATATTCAAAGTACTCGAACTCATACCCATATCCCATATTAGGGGCACTCACTCGCAGCAAGTTTTCCGCAATTTGAGGCTGGGCTTTGTTGTGATTCGTGTATAGTATGTGCATAAAAAACGTATTGAATTGCATTTGAATTTGAATTTGAATGCGAGTGTGTGCGGTGGGGAGAGAGTACTAGCTGGTAATTATGGATTATGCTTCGCTTTACGTAAAAAACGTAAAAAACAAAAAGCGAACGCATTTGTCGCGGAACCCAACTTTCGCACGGACTTGGAGTTCACCTCGGGGTTAGCCAGCTCTTTCTCGCTTCTCTCTTTTGGTTTTTTGGGGAATAAAAAACTGAAATGGACAATTAAAAAATTAATTCGCTGGCCAACGACTTGAGCAAGTTTGCGCGTAAACCCGTGTACCCTTGTGCTCTGCTCCGGGCTGGCAGCTGATAAGGCGACCATGGGGCTCTGATTAGGGGCCACAAAAATGTGGAATTTGTAAGCCGGAGATTCCGGAGAATCTCAGAGCTTAGAGTCGGAAACTAGCTATCTGTTTTCTGTTTATTCCGATTCGCAGCCCGCTCTTACGCAACAATGTGCGACGATGGGGCAGGCAGTAGTTTCACTGCCAGACCAAAAAACAGAAAGAAAAATAATAATAATTATCAGTACGAGTTGGAGGAGTGAAACCCAAAGGTGCATTCACCTGCGTAGGCTCTCCATGGGCCACTAATTCGAGGAGATTTAGGTATGCACACCATCACCCCGACCATTGCGAAGGGAGACGAGTGGAAAGCGGCCTAACCTTTGCCTTTGAGGGAGAACCTTACCTTATGGCGTAACCAGATACAAACTGTGTGGATTGTAAACCACAGTCAGTCAGTCAGAGTTTGGGGGTTAAAGATCATTTCATAAATAGATACAGAGATACAGGCCGAGTCGAGGGCAGATGCACCAAAGAGGCGGCAGCTGGGCAACTTGTTTGTTTAGACTGGCCAGAAATAGGAACTTCTCGCTAGATATCCCTGACACTGAGGCATTGATGGATCAGCCCATCCCACAGCCCATCTACATCAAAAGATTTACAACCAAACTCTGAAATGCCAGTGACTCAGAGCGATTACGGAAATAGCCGACAAAAACTGCACTGCGGAGCTGTTTGAAAGCGAAAGCATTTTCTCTCCGAAAGGTTTAGCTTTTTGTGCTTTAAATGCATCATTAATTGCCAGAGCAAGTTGATTTATAACTCCACTGGCACTGCCAGTGCAATGCATTTAAAGATGACTAGCCCCCAGAGGAATTTCCTAACCAAAGGCCTTTCAAAAGTTAGAATCAGCTTCGTACAGAGTCTGTTTAGTTAATTAACTATAACTTTGATTAGCCGACCGACTGCACCCAAAAAATATTATATATTTAATGATTTCTCTTCTCTGACTTTAAAAACTTGCGTGCGAGGCGCTAGCTGACTAGAAACTTGGTCAACGGCAGCCGCCAAAATGAAGCCATCTGATAGCTTTTTCATTCCGAGAGCCTCCGTTTCACAGATGAAACGCTTTTGTGTGTTGGCAGGTTGTGTTTTTAATTTCCGTGAACGGGGATAAGGTGTTGGGCGACAAGAATGCCATTTAGCCGCACAAAACAAACTAATTACCGGCCGAGGAGCCTAGTCAGCGATGGCCGATAAGCCTCGAAAATCTAGAGATTCTTTTGGGGAGTGGGAGCTGGAGTGTTATGACAATTTGGTGGCTGGATGGGATGGGGCTGATTAATGACAGCCCGGCAAGGTAACTAATTAACCACCGAGATGTGCCTAATGACCGAGATGGAAGGACCGAGCCGTGAATAATGTTAATTAATATCCCATTAGCCGAGTTCCTTTGGACTCACTGTCATGCCAACGCATTGCAAATGCATCTCTGGCCCGAAAGTGTCAAGGAAGTCAAGAAACTCTGGTGTGGTAAGAGCATTATGCCAACAGCCAGTAGCCAGTAGCCAGTCAGCTGTCAGAGATGCTTTCCTCCAGTGACAAGTTCTCAACCTGCCACCGAAACTGGCTCTAGGGCAGGCCATTCCACAGTACCCTTCCCAGCTGGCACTGCATTGCATTTTTAGCCCTAATGCCTTATTTACACAACGAGCCAGAACTTGGGCATAACTTTGTTGTGGCCTGGCCTGGCTCGGGCTGGCTCTGCACTTGTTTTGATTTGAAAATGCCAGTGAAATGGAAACAAAACGCAAATGCCAGAGCTGGCAGTGGCGATAGAGAAGCACCAATAGCAGAAAAAGCATCTGAGCAACAGCAACGCATGGCCAGCAGATGTGGCGCGGAGCGGTGGCCTAAAAGCCATAACTTTCCCCGGGAATCTCATATATGTAACATAATTAAACATTGTTTTATCCAAATGCTTTCGTGCCCAAAATACGACTCTGACTTTCCACTGCGAGCCAAACTGCTGCCTGTCTGCCTCCCTGCCCACCGACCGACTGTCAATATATATTTTACGAGCGAGCTGAACATTTCACTCAATTGTGAAACGGCCGCCATGCACCGTGAAAATGAGTGGTAATGTGTGTTAATCTAAGTAACTGGCCCAGGGAGTGGTGCTCTTGTGTTTCTCCATCCTGGCCGACTCTAAATACGCAACAATCCTCCGCTCAGTGGCAGATGAAGTCGTTACCCAGGTGATCCATTTGACGGGCCGCGACAATATAATATCGGCATGGGAGGGAGATTTAATCACAGACCAGACCAGACCAGGCCTGGCAGGAGGAGAGGCTGTTATTACGCTATCTCTGGCCAGACAATTGGGAGTGAGATATGTGGCTCACAGCATTACAAGTGTAATCAATGCCTTCCCAGAAGCAAATTATGAAACTGGGCTTATTAGAGGCGATAACAAGGTAGATATTTCCACGAAACTTTCAAAGAAAGTGCATGTTTGCGGTTTCGGTTACCGAAACAAAGAATACAATAAAGATTACTTACTGAAATATAATATTAATAATTATAATGGTATTCTGTTGAAACAATAAACAAAGAAAACTATAGGCTATGACTCAAGATCCAAATAGAGTAGAATGTGTGTCATGAACTTTAGTAGTTATATCACTAAAAAGTATACACTATAGCCAGTAGTAGCTGCCCCTTCTCCTGGGATATGTGGAACCTATTTCGAAACCCAGGTAGTAGTTTTTGTGCGTTGTTAGTATTCTGAGGAGGCGTTTATCTTTCGGCAAGTCACGTACTACGTTTGTACCTCTCTCCATGCCTCCGAGGGGCAGATAAGCCCACCGATCAGGCCAAGTTCCACCAATCTTAGAAGTCATCAAAGGAAGACAGTTATGAGTTATTACTCACCGGGGATCGCATTGCCCCAAAATAAAAGTGACAAACTTGCAGGGGAATGGCTTGGGAATAATCGGCAGATTACGGGCCACCATGGACTTCGGGAAAAGGGGTCACCAAAGCAAACATTGAGGCCATGTTGAGATACTGACCTGATTGTAACTTTATCGCCCCCAACACAGCTGACAAAATCGGAAGTGACCTAAGCTAATAGTTCTCAGAAGTTGGGGGTTTCCGGGTCTCAAAGTGGGGAACACCACTGGGGAGCCTGTGCAGCTGAGAGTTGGCAGTGCCTCCGAGTGCCACTCATTGTTGCATAAGACGACACAAAACACGCATAAATTGTGTTGACCGATCGGGCACCTTATTATATCACAATGAAGGATTCCATCTCGGCTGACAGACGGTCTCTTCCATAAAAGGTGCATCTGCAACTGCGAGGAATGCCGTTCAGGCCTTGCAACGCGGCGTTGCACTAACGGCATACTGATGTAACGGAAAAAGTAGCTAGATTGTCATGGTTCTGTTTAGTTTCAACAAAAAAAAAATATTAAAAAGTATGATTCTCTATTTGCACTGCGGGGATTTGCTCATCGTCTGTGCCTCCATTTCCGCAGTCTCTGCCGCAGATAGAAGACATCAACAAACCGTGAAGAGTCTCTTCTATAAATAGCAGATCCGCGCCGAAAACATTGCAGGGCGATGAGCCACTCGCCACTCGCCGGTCCACCGGGACGGACAAGTAGCCAGCGGGCAGTGGGGGGCGGCAGCACGTGAGGGACATCCTTAAGCAGGCTCTGGGCCCTTCAACAGGTCACTCGGGCCACGGCTATTATGTACGGCTGATTAAATCCGTAAACACAGTCGGCTGGAGTCTAGGAAGCAGGAAGCTAACTGGCAACCGCCAGTCACCCACCAGAAGTCAAGGAATAATTGGCCAATGGGCCGCAAAATTAGCTTGGAGCTGGCCTCCAGTAATGGCTTTATTTTCCAGTAATGGCTTTATCCACAACTGCTGGTTTTCGGTTCTTAAATTAGAATTCTCAGGAAGTGTTTGTCGCTTAGCTTCAGTTCCTAAAATATTTAAATATATTTTCGTGATAATTGTTGCGTTTATGGTTCTATAATGAGTTTATTTTGAGAATCTGCCACTCGAGGATGCAGAGTAACTCTTATTCGTTGGCCTCCTATTGTCACAACTTACGTGGCTGGGTCACCTCCTCCCTCGTCCTTGGCGGGCGAGTCATCCTCGGGCAGTAAATACCACTTGGTGTGGAGGCCACAGCTGGCGTACACATCCTCGTGGTCGAGCGATGGCGGTATTTTGGATGCAGTCTCCTCGAATTCGGTTGCCGAGGCACGCCCACTATCTGGGCCAGTGAGCTTCTCCAGCTCGCAGGCTTCGGTTGCCACCTCCACCTCACCAGTCTCTGACTCTGCGCCCTGCTCCTGCTCCCTCTCTTGTTCTGGTTCTTCGGTTTGTTGGTCTGGTGGATGCAACGCGGCAGTCGTTGCGGCGGTAACGGGAACACTTACACCAATTGTCTTGGCAGACATTTTTTGCTCATGTAATAAACACTTTAGTGGTTCGGTTTCGGTTCTTATTGATTTTCGCTTATGGTTCGTTTTTAGATGCGCTATTTGCGTTGTTGCCTATCCTATGCGTTCACAAACATTTTGGCTTCTGCCCAAGCAGAGTACATACTGTATATATGCATATATACGCAGGGATATATAAAAGATACAGCAACAACTGCAGATACAGATACAGATACACACTCCGCCGAGAGGGACGCCCACGACCGGCGAATTCTGACTTGTGTTTCTTTTTTTTTATTCTTTTCTACCTTCACAGAAAATGCACATCCCCCCAACACTCTTTGCAGCTGGTCTAATTGACACTCGTCGCGACTCTAGATTCTTGATTCTCGGTTCTCGGAAAAGATTTTGCAATTCAAACCGGATGGAATGGCCACAATTTCGTTCGAGATTGAAATGGGGCTAAGAACAGCTGACACTGGACAGAGAATTTCAGCCGATTGGACACGGGACGATTGGTTGGAAATGGCGCGCGCACCGTCGTTACAAATGCATTTTTCAAACTTTTCGCTTCGGTGCGAGCGCGTCTGTTTCGGTTGGTAGTAGATTGTTGTTATCAGTGTTCATGGTTGCTGGGGTTCGCGGAGGTAGCTGGTTTTCAGTGTTGCTGGTTGTTGTTATTTTTAGTGGTGCTGAGCTCCCCACCAATCGCTTTAGCTGCTGGTATTTTCTGGTATTTCGTGGTTATCGATAAGATTTTTGTATATTTATCGGTTTATAAGGGGATTAAAGCTTTTTATTTTAATTTGAAATTTAGACTGTGATTAAGAATATTTTACTTAATAAAAGTATGAGAGTAGTACTACTTATAAAAACTCAATAATAATCTTAAGAATAAGCTTTGATTGGTCGAAATCGAAATGATCCTAACGCGTTTTAGCAAAAGGTCTCTTAATACTCATTCTGCTTAATACCCTGTTACATTTAAATAGCTACTAAGCTAATGAGTAGAGTTAATCCACTACCTATTTAGGTTCCCACCTCATACATTTTAATTGAACAAAAACAAAATAAACACAGGGCCAATGCGCATGCTTGTGGCCTCTCGTGTGTAGAGCCCGCAAGTATGCAACAATTTTTGGCAGAAGTGCATGTACGTTTGCCCGAAAGTATGCACAAATATTTTTGGCTCAATGCATTACGTATACGTTTGAAAAAATGCAGGCTCCCTGCCTCAAAATGCTATTTGAAATATGTTTTGTGCTGCCTGGGGCAGCTTTAAATACTTTCCCGTTGAAGGAATTTATTCATCCAGAGCCGGAGGGGAATCTTCCAGATGGGCAGCCGACGGAGCAGCCGTAAAGGAGCTTTTCAAAGAGACTAATTTACAGGCATTCCGTGACAAAAGCAATCTCTGTCAATACAGCTCGCCGGTTTTATTTAGCTATTGCTTGCTGTTGGATGTTGGATGCTGGATGGCGGATTGCGGATGCCGGTGGCACGAGACACGCTCTCTTGCACACACAACCATGGCTACTCTTACACACGCAGGCACACACACACACACACCTCTTCATTACTTATTTATGGAGCAGCGTAAAAGGAGGCAAGTAGCATCCGAGGGAGAGGTCTAAGGACGATGTTCAAATCTGTGTCTATAGTATAGTCGTGCAGTAGGTCGCTGAACTCGTGTATGGGAATGGATGGAGGATGGAGGAGGATGCTGTGGCACCACTGGCTGTTTATTTGTTTGACAATAAAGAGGAAGCGCAGACTTTGCTGAGCCTGTTGGACAATGGCATATGCCACATTGGTGGAGGCCAGTTTGCCAGCCGATAAAACACAATTGCGACTTTTATAGCCTGACGCCTGACGCCTGAGTCTGTGTCTGTTAGTGTCCTGGCATGTGGTCACCTGAGACCTGGGAGCAAGCGAAATGTATACAATTGAACGTTCATCGATTAAAGGTTAATGAACACTGACAGGCAAACAATTTTGCTAAATTTGGCTTTTCCCAGCCTTCGCGATAAACAGAGCCCCCAATGGAAAAAAGACGCTAATTGAAGTATCCAGAAATAGATGAGGAAAAAAAAATAGCTTACCGCTCGACTGGAGGTTCTTGTGGCATCAGCATGCTGGGCAGGGATCGACTGCGTTGCCTGCTGTCGCGCCGCCACTTGTCCTTTTCGGCCTTAGATTGCTTTCTCCTCCTCGCCCCTCGGCAAACAACACTGAAAAGGGCCGAAAGGAAAACACAAAGATGATGACCATTATCCATTATTGACAGTATCCAATCCCATCCCGCTGTCGCCACTCATTTTCATTGTTATCTGTCATGTTTAATGGGGTACTTGGACTCTGTTTTGCGCCTGTCAATCGCTAATGGCTCCTCGACCGGCTCGTCGTCCCACTGGCGACTGTCGAACCCGACGTGGAAAAAGGCGAAACTCACCTGAGCGCAATCTCCTTTTGTTGTGATGCCACTGGGGAGCCATCTACTCCAGCTACTGTTCCTGTTCCGGCCTCCTGCGTTGTCTGTGTCCCATCTGAATGGCAAATGCTGGCCACTCCGCTGCACAAGAAGGTCCACGGCGGATTGGAGGACTTTTCGACGCGTGTCTGCTTTGGGTTTTCGTTAACGGCCACTGTGGTGACGTGCGGTTGCTGCTCCATCTTATCCTTCTTCTTCTCCATCCTGGCTCCAGGTGCACTGGCACTTTTTTCCTGACAGCCGGCGCATCGGGGCCAATAGTCGCAGGTATCCAATGTCTTGCTGCAGCTTCTGCTGGTTGTGGGTGTGGGTATGGGATTCGCTATGGGTGTGCTATAAAACAAGGATATGACATGTCAGCCCACGTACTCAAGAGGGGCATCCACCATCCGGCAGCCAAATTCCTTCTTAATGGCTTCTTCGTGTTAGGCGACCTCGGTAACGGGAGGCCATCTCCTATCCCACTGCTCGGTTTTTACTTTTGAATTAGGTTAGTACGTGTATCTTCTTAGTACGAGCGATGAAAATAAATAAATTACTAAAGCCGCCACGCCACGCCACCACCACCGCCGCCGCAAAGTCATAGATTCGGTTAGTACATTAGATTAGTTAGTATGCATGGACAGTCTTTTGAAGCAGCACACATACGCACGGGTGCTTCTCTGGTCGGGTTAGTGTACCCCTTGGGTGTTATTAGATTTGGTCGAGAGAGGAAGTGCTAGTAGTAGTAGTTGTGGTGGTAGGAGGTCTGTCTGGTGGTGTCTAGTACCTGCTGCTTCGCGGCTGAGTGGCCGCCTGCCGGTAGATGTAGTCACCGCCCACGCCCACAGCCACCTCCAAGGTCGTCAGGTCGTCCCGCGATCCCGGATTTTGGCGGAGCGAGCGTTGCGGCTTCAGCACGGTGGTCGGGTGCTCATAGATCCTTGTCTCGTTGCTCATAAAGTTCAGCTCGCTGTTGCCGCCCGAGTTGATGGTCTCCCGGTTCCGGAGCATCACGGGCAGCTCGTAGTCGCTGCTGTCGCCCCGCCGGAAGTTCATGATCGGCGACTTGCGGAGCATCTCGTACGTCAGCTCGTGGTCGCACAGACGCGTCCCGTAGCTCTGCGGACTGCCCGTCTGCCGCGACTGCGCCTGGTGGAGATTGTTCGTGGACGAGCCCGATGACTGGGGCGACCTCGATGCCCCGTGCTCCATGCCGGGGGAGGTGTTGACCGGCGAGTTGCTCTTGCGCAGGCGGGACGACGAGCTGGAGGCCAGTGAGCCGTGCCCCGAATCCGCCACCGTGGGCTGCAGGAATCGGCCGCTTCCGCCGTTGTTGTTGTTCAGCATCGCCTCGCGATAGTCGTCGTCGAAGGAGCGAGACTCCCGCTCGATGCGCAGGTTCTGGTTGCTGCCACTATCGCCCCCGCTTCCGCTGGTATGGGCGGTCCTGGCCGAGGTCTCGGCCTTCCGCCCCCCCCGGTTGTAGTTGCTGTAGTCGAAGTCAAAGGAGCGGGCCTTGTCCGCCTCATTTTGGCTTTGGCGCACCCTTACCCCGTTGCCAGAGGAAGAGGCTTGGTTGCGGCTCGACGAAGCCCGAATGCTGGGCGGAAAAATGGTGGCTCCGCTGGCCAGGCGGGACTGCTGGTAGGCCACTGCCGATGCCTGTGGCGGCTGGGCGGCTACCACGCCACCCACAGTCACAACGGACTTGTGGGTCCGGTTCGGTGACCGCTCACTAAGCTGCAGCGATCTGGAAAGGAGTTTAATTAAATTATTGCAACAAATTAAAATAATTTAAAAACAAGAATGGAAAGCTAACTTCGGGCGGAGCCGAAGTTGATATACCCTTGCAGATATGTGGCAGCTTATATTATTAGATATATATCGGATCTTATATAGTCGGCCGATCCTTATTAAACTCGGCAGATCAAATTAGTTTGCCGAAAGTAGAATCCATACAAAGTCCCAGTCTTCTAACTTAAAAAACAACAGAGATATGACATTCCGATCAATCAGTTATATGGCAGCTATAGGATATAGTTGACCGATCCTTATGAAGTTTGGCAGATCAAATAAGTCTGCTAAAAGAGGAGTCCACAGCAAGTCCCATCCTTCTAACTTAAAAAACAACGAAGTTATGGCATTTCCGATCAATCAGTTATATGGCAGCTATAGGATATAGTTGACCGATCCCGGCTGTTCCGACTTATATACTGCCTGCAAAGGAAAGAAGGATGTGTGCAAAGTTTGAAGTCGATAGCTTTAAAACTGAGAGATTAGTTTGCGTAGAAACAGACAGACAGACGGACAGACGGACATGCTTATATCGACTCAGGAGGTGATCCTGATCAAGAATATATATACTTTATAGGGTCGGAGATGTCTCCTTCACTGCGTTGCACACTTTTGACCAAAATTATAATACCCTCTGCAAGGGTATAATAAAGTGTTTCTAGAATTTAATGTAGATTTAAAGATAATCGATATACATATCATTTAAGGTATTTCGGTCAATAATCTGATGGATATTGGCCAAGATATTCTTCGTAGGAGGTCATATAATAACCTCATGCATTTTTATAGACTTTTAAAGGGCACCCTCCAGAAAATTTGAGAAAAATTCGAAAATATAATTTTTTCCTGGATTTTGATGTAGATTGGCGGAAAATAAATCCAAAAATCGTTCAAGATATATCGCTCAAGAATCTCATGATTATTGGATAAGATATAGGCTTCAAAAGGGGTCATATTATGATTCTATGCCTTTTTCAAGATTTTTTCCCGCCAGGAAAATATTGAAAAAATAAAAATATAATTTTTTCCAAGATTTGCAGATTGGTGGAGTATCAAACCACAAATCGTGTAAGATATTCCGCTTAAGAATCAGATGGTTATTACCAAAGATATAGCCTGACATGGGGGCGATATGGTAGTTCCATGGATTTTTGTGGATTTTTAATGGGATTCTCGACCCTCCAGGAAATTCGACAAAAATCTAAAAAAATCTAAAAGTTCCTGGATTTTCATGCAAATTTGTGGTGAATTGATTCGCAAACCGTTTAAGATATTCCGCTCCAAAATTTGGAGATAATTGGCCAAGTCATAGCATTCGCAGGGGGTCTTTTAGTGTCTTCATTCATATATCCTCCCTTTTTATTGATTTTTGAAGGGGACCCCCAGAAAATTTAAATAAAGATTGGTGGAAAATATATCCAAAAATCGTTCAAGGTATTCCGCTCAAGAATCGGATAAGTATTGGCCAAAAACATAGTCTCGGCTTGGAGGAACTTGGACATATCTAACTGAGAGGAGACTAGGGACATATTTCAAAGTAGAACCGTCTTCCTTTGGGACATAAATTGACAAAAAGTCCAAATAAAATTATTTACAAATATTTCAAGGCTTATAGGCAGGGATATAGGAAAGATTAAATGGAAGCTTTGCATCCCCCCAAAGATATTCCTGCTCACTTGGCTGGAAAAGATTAAAAGTTGGCGGAAAACTTTCTTCCTTCATGAATAACTTACGGATAAATAAAAATAAATAGATTCAACTTACCGGGACCGTCGGATGCGGTGCTCCTGCTCCGCCTGCTTGGCGGCCAGAGCACGCCGATGGCTGGAGGAGCTACTGCCGGGTACCACCACGGTACCCGTGACTGTAGAGCTGTTGCTGGCATTGAGGGGTTCGTGAGAGTCCCCGCCACTGTAGCTGGAGCTGGAGGAGCTGCGCGAGATGTTCGGTGGCGTTCTGTCCTCGTGCCGTTGACGTGACTCCAAAGTGCTGCTCCTTGAGCCGGAATTCTGACGGGAGCCGCTGAGCGACAGCTGGGAGCCCTTCTTGCGGCGCTCCTCGGGGGTCAGTGACCTGGATTCGGGAGTCAGCGAACGCTGTTTCCGCAGGCTGCTGGACGAACTGTGCGACTCGTTGCGATCCGGAGTTAGGGAGCGTTGCCGCTGCATCTTGAAGGGGGAGATGCTGACGCTGCACGTCCCGGTTTTGGGGAACTTGTGAGTGCCCGCGGACAGGAACTCGTTCAGGCCGCCGTCCTCGTTGTCCAGCTCGTCGTTGGAGAGATCTGTCAATGGGTGGAAGCAGACGTCAGGACATTAGTGCTAATAGTGGCAGTGCCCGACCGCAAATGGTGTGGCATTTATTTCACATTTAACTACCGTCGGATGCGACATTGCGATTTGCCTAATCATCGACCATTAATCACCGAGAAGAGAAAAAAAGCGGACTATCCCATGGATGATGCTGGCGGATTTGTCAATGCCAAGTGGCCTGGTCATGCTGATTGGCCACCGCCATTCCCCCGGACAGCCGGACAGGGTCAGGTGCGTGTGGCCCATTAAAAAAGGCATCCCATATCCCATGTCGTGGCTAATCACTTCCTCAACTCGGCTAAACAAAAAGTTTGGTAATTAAAACTCAATTTCTTGGACCCACCTGATCTCGCGCCGCTGTCGCAGGAGTTGAGGCGCTGGCTCTTGGACGTATCGAAGCTGCGGAATCGCGACACGCCCATGTTCATCCCAGTGGGTGGGTGGGCGACCAACGGACCGGCGCTGCCCACCCGACTGAACTGCGACTTTCGCGACCTGCCCAGAGCATGGCTCTTGGCGCGCTCCGCCGTCCTCTCGTGCCGGGAACGCGGCGAGTACTTGGCCTGATTGGTGGCCTGGTTGCTGGCCGCACTGTACACCGGTGGCGCCTCCTTCACCGCCGCATTCAAGTAGGCGGTCGTCGTCTGAGGATTCAGATACTTGGGCGAGTTGTCCCGGCTGCGCAGGGAGCCACTGCTGCCGCCTCCGCCGCTGCTCTCCCGCTTGGTTAAGTAGTTGGGTGAGTTCCCGGTCAGGGTGCTGAAGTTGGGCGACCTCTCGCGCTGCAGCCCCACCATCATGGGCATGCCCAAGTGCAGGGGCCGCTCCGACAGGTTTCCGTCAAAGCTGCGGGAGAAGGTCTCCACGTAGCTGTCGGTGGGTGTGGGCCGCCGCGTGTCGTACTCGAAGCTGCGGGAGAAGACCATGCCCTTGGCGGTGCCGTTGGCCAGGTGCTGCTGGGTGCCCAGCTGGGACTGGGTCTGTGACGGAAGCGGCACGGGCAACGGCACCGGCAACGGAACTTGCTGTCGACTTGGCTTGCGTCGTTCCGGATGCCGACTGCTGCGACTGTTGTCCTGGAAAGCGGGTGGCGGCGACAGTATGGGCGTAATAGGCGTGTCCAAGTCGTTGGGGCTCTTCACCGGTAAGAAGCCGGGTCGCTCGTTGAGAATATTCGCCAGCTGGGGATCGATAATCCGGTATCCCGGCCTCAGGGCAGGATCACGTGAGGAGTAGCCACTTAACCGGGCCTCGTTTCTCTGGATCAGTTCCTCCACTTTGGAGCCCACGAACTTTGGCTCCGACTGCTGCTGCTTTTGCTGTTGGTGGTGCTGCTGGATGAATGACTGCCGGGCCAGGTCGGAGCGACGACCGTGATCCATTCCCATGGCCCGGGACGAGGTTCTACCACGTTCCGGAACTCCCCCATTCTGCTGACCATAGGCCAGCCGATGGTAGTCTTCCTTGCTGCTGCCGCGCTTGGTGTTGACCTGCACCCATCCGGATTTGTTGAGGAATATCTCCTCCTTGTTGGTGGCGGGAGAGATCGATTTCCGTCCCGATCCGGAGCCGTGAAAGTGTTCTCCAAACAGATAGGTGGGCACTCCCCCGTTGGGGGCACTTCCATTGGCCCCGCCCCCGCCCATGTGATAGTGCATCCTGCGCGCCTCCAGCTTCTCGTTGAAACTCCGGTTGGAGGCCTCCAAGCTCTCCCTTCGCTTCGCCACGTACTGCTGGAAGGCGGAGAGATGCTGCTGCTGGGGCGTCTGTTGCTTCTGGTTCGCTTGTTGATTGCTTATTTCCGGCTTCTCAGCATCCGGACTGACTGCTCGCTGACGGTGCTTGGGTGGCTGCTGATGCTGGGCTGCTCCTGCTGTTGCACCTGGCGTGGCATCTTCGACGGCTTCATGACGCTGCGGCGGCTGTGGAGGCTTCAGGTGCTTTGAGGGACTGGCGCGGGATCGGGTGCGCCGACGCTTGGGCAGAGCGGGCAAGGGAAGGGTACTAACGTCTAGTTTCTCGAGGGTGGAGGAGGAGAGCTCGTCGTTCTGGGACTCCCGGGTAATGGAGTCGCGTGTCAGGTGGCTATCGTCCGACTGTGCCTCGCTAGAATCGAGGCAGGCGTAGTCCTGGCGAGTGAGTGGTCTTGGCGATGTTGGATTTCCAGTGACGAGTGCGTCGAGTGGCGGATCACTAGAAGACAAAATTCAAAAAATGAAGCTTTCGATAAACCCAAAATATCCTTTAGTATTTTTCGTTTAAAATAGTTGTGAAGCGTTAGGGATTATCGATCGCGACATTGGTTAATCGAAAAGGGAAATTTATCGAAGATTGCTAATCCTTAACATTTTTGTGCCCAAAAAAAACCGTTATTACCGTTTTCTTTTAACATTTTACCTATTTCTGGTTAAAATTGAATTTTTAACCAGGAAAACAGTTTCCTTGCAGCAATAAGTGTTCAGATGCCGGTTTTTTGTAATAAATAACAACGTTTTTAGCTGGAGTGAAGTATAATAACATCATTTGAATAATTACTTGCCGCCAAACTAGTTTTTTGGTTTACTTTTTTGTGTTGAAGCATAGATAAACATTTCCTTTCCCATATGTGACATTAAAGCTTTAACAAAAAAAAGCGCCAAAAATATCCCTGAGAAATCGATAGTCCTAAGATAGGATCTCTATTTCCCAGTTCATAAATTATACATTTTCTAAACATATAGGAAGCAATATTTACCAAAAACCACCATATTCGGTTCTTGAAGTACTATTCAAGCAAGGGTTTCTAAATTTCCCATATTTCCTTACAGAGTTTCTGTGATGAATCAATTCAAAGAATTGCATAAACTTAAATCCCTGCGCATTTGAATAAGATAAGCAGCCAACCAAAAATCAGTTCAATGGGTTGACACCGTTTTTCACCCACTTCAAAGGAACGTAAGCACCCCATCGACGCTTTTTGCTGCCCTAATATGAATGCATGTTCACCAGACCAGAAGTGGTTTGCCAGCTCTGCCAGTCACTGTCCTGCGAATCCAACAGTATCTGAAATCTTCACTAGCTCCTCAAGACACTGTGTGTCTGTGTAACCATGTACCCATTTGAACAGTTCCTCCCCACCGACAGTTCCTTGCCATTGGAGTGCCTCGAGTGAGAAGCCCTTATCCGATTGAGCGCTAATATACTAGTACAACAACAAGAAGCAGCTGCCTGTCTACGGGCTTAATGGTTAGGATAAACGGCCCGATCCAATCCCCGATCCGGGCGAGTGGAGGAGTGCCGATGCCTCCTCGACGGTGCTCGAACAACGGTTCAATGTCCGGGAACACGGCTCAGCACTCGCCTGAACTCGTTGACATCTTGCAGTGAGCGCAGTAATGCTGCAGCCCCTCATAGAGTCTCTTGCAGTTTCTATACACTTGGAGAAATATCTATTTTTTATGAAAATGAATAATTAAAAACTTTTTCCTACAAAATCCGTTTAAGAAGATGTCTCTTCAGACAGATATTGGTATTGATGTGGCTAGACTTTCTCTGTAATAGATATCACATTTTTTTCAAGTGCACTCCCTGATGGCATATAAGTGCTTTGCCTTGTTGCTGCCACTAGCTGGCTGGTGGATGCGGCGCAGGGCGTGGCTGTTAGCTGGTGGCCAAATATTGGCAACAACGATATAGAATGCGGTTTCCGACAAAACATTCATCTGTCGAGGGCCCAGGGCCCGCATATTTGATGACTAGCTATCCGGATCCGCCTCTCCAGATCCAGATATTGAAAGGCTGCCAAAAGGCGTCTAAACTTGACCCTGAACGGAGCAGTCTATGCCAAGTGGCTGGGAAAATACATATACTCTCGAGTGGCGTGAATGCGTGAGTGAGTCTGAGTGGGAAAAAATGTGGCCAAACCAGTTGGTCTAAAAGCGCACAGAACCCAGTTAATATATATGTTAGCTATGCTGGAAGCCCATCCGAATCGATTGCAAGGTGCATGGTGGGTGTCACAGAGCACAGCTTGACTTCCAATTGGGCTAACTGGTGTGATGTAAAGTGTGTTATTGACAGTTTTCTCGACAGTCGGGCTGCAGTCTTTATAACTTAATATGAGATATATCCTGGGATACGGACACCACCGGAAGTCCCTTTCCGAAAGTTGTCTCAATAAATGGAGCCCTCCTCCTAGCTGTCATCATTTCACTTCCTCTTTTATGGGTGGCTGGCGACGACAACGCATGTATCTTTGATATTATGTTGGAAATTTTAAGTGGCTTAAACGCCTCGTAGGCCGGCTAGAAAATAATATACAAAAAAAAAAAAAAGAAACGCCAACGAAGAAGCGACAACTGGAACATCTCAGAACGCAAATCCAAAGAAATCTCTTCAGCATCGGTCGCTTTTGGCATTCGAATATAATCACTTGAAAACTTGTCATTCCAAAATGGTCAACAGATATTATATACTTTTGTATGTATCTCGGTTCGTTGCCTCGGCCTGTCATATTTTGTTTTGTGGGGGCGTTGCACAACTTTTAGTCCAATTTTGGAATTATTGGTACATGGATGGACGGGCCCAGCTGAGCGTCAAAGGCGTCGCATTATGGGCCGTAAATTCTGGCCAACCAAGGCTTCAACATAACTTTCCGGCTTAAGCGAACAATTAAATTTGAAAGCAGGCCGTGTAAAGTTATTTAAATATGGATTCTTTTTCCAGTCTTTAATTAGAAGAGAACCAGTTGCAGAGAAATTGGAGCCAATGAAGAAACATGTCAATGCCATATAAGTATTTGCTAGAACTGGAAAGCCTCCGCTGGGTTTTCGAAAGAGTTTCTGAAGTGCGTGGGCTAAGGCAAATCAAAAACATTCAGAACGGCCTACAGAAGTATTTCTCATTGAGATTCATTAATGAAACTCAAATCACATGACTGTGCCAGTTGTGGCTCTAAATGAGTTTTATTTTTTAATAAATTAACAATCTTTAAGAGTTGAAAATATAATTTTTAAAAAGAGTTTGGAGACAGTCTATGACAGTCTTATGAATCATATTCTTCTCTTTATATAATACCACTTTCCAAGCCCCTTTAATAAAACCTTTTCCTTTAAATCATCAAACCAAGTGACTGGCAAGGAAATGAATAGCATTCCTGAACCACATTTCACTTTTCCTCAGTTATGGCTCTAAAAAGGCAGCCGGGGCTTAAATCCTGCTTAGCTTTAAGTAAAAGGACATTCCTGGCATTCGCATAGGGAGGAAGTGGGGGCCACTCACTCTCACTTTACGACGCTAATTACGCTTCTCCGCAAACACGCGCTCCGCGTCGACTTTTTATTTCTCCGGGCTATCTAAACATTTGAAAAACACGGTGTTGCCTGCACTCGTGCCATTTTTCCATTAAATATGCGGAGAGGTACGTCTGCCAGTCAGTGTGTGTGCCTGGCTGTCTCTAATATCCAATTAGTTTAATGACCGTGCATTCATTATGCAGCGATCATCATAAGTTGATCAGCCTTTTAATAATAATTCAATGCAATCATGTATCTCTCGAAAACAATCTCATCATATCTCTATCCACATGATGTGCATATTTTTTTTGCGGAAATTGTATTATTTAAAGAGATGTAGAGAAAGCACTTACTCCGATTAAAAGCCAACAAAGAAGTTGGTTCTGAGCGTTAAAAGCGGAACTCGCAGCTGGGCGGGCTTTTCCGTAAACATTACTTGAATTTAAAGAGCTGCTCGAGTGGAACTCTGGCGCTGCACCGATGAGGACGAAAGTTTCCACGCAACAATTTCCCGCATTTCTTTGGGGCAAGACAGCGAGTCTATTGCCGGTTTTGGGGGCTCGTAAATAAAATTAAAAGCATATACAGAAAGTGCCCAGCACGTTGCATTTGCCGCTGAGGCATGCCACATGCCGTATGCTGCACACTGAATGCTGAATGCATCATAAAACTGGTTTTCCACTTTTTCATCATTTAAGCTGCACTTGCGCGCCGCACTTGTTGTCTAAGCATCTTGTCTTTGAGGGCGAGGACGACGAGGACGAGGACGAGGACGCAGACAAAGACTAACAAATCGATTGCATTAACTCCGCATACCTGTTAGACGACTTGCACTTTCGACGCGGCCGGGCTCAGAAGCAGCTTCTTCGCCGCCCCGACGATGTGGTAACTTTTCTTTGCCAACAAATAGCTGATTGCATGCAACTGGCCATAAGCTGCATCGGCATTGACTGAAAGCCAATGACCAAATGTGGCCAAAAGTGGCGGCCAGGAGAGGAAACAAGTTTCACATTTTCCATACCATATTGGCAGACATTGCACCGATCGAACTCATAATTACAAAATGGCATAGGCATATCCACTGGCTCTCTTTTTGCAATTCGGAGTAGTTCAGAAATTGCAAAATGCCAACAAACTTTTTTGTTTTTACGGCCTAAAGGTACCGAAGGTCATCCGTCTGGCAATTTCGCAAAATACCCAGGCCGAAAATGAGTAGAGTTGGATTGCTTATTTTTGATTTGTCGCTGGCCCCGGTTCGGTTTTCGTTTTGTGGCTAAGAGCTATTGCTGGCTGTGGCTGAAGTTGAACTTGTTTGCAATTAGCCGCGCTCTGAATCCACGCGCCTAATTGAAAAGTTGGCCAATTAACCCGAAGGTGGGCTCATGATCATGATGTATTGCCGCCGCCGCCGCTGTCAAATGGCACGTGAAAATACTTTTGTGTACTTAAACATCCTTGCGTTGTAAAACATCCTTTACACCAGCTAGAAGGACGACATGAAATGATTGCTTTTCGTTTGTTTTTTTTTTTCGGCAAACAATTCAGTTTTGAGTACACATACGGGCAGGGGAGGACCACCAGGTCCTGTGCCCACACAAGTATATAGGTAAATGATTGAATACCCACACAATAAAGGGAAACAAAGGACAAAATTGATTTATGTATGCCGGGCTCGTATTGAGCACACAGGCTCCTGAATGTTGTATCCTGCGTGTGTGTGAGTGTGGGGGAGGGGCAAGAGGCGCGATGCGAGAGGCGAAGCTTTTTGTGCAAATTATTGATTGTCAAAAATTTTATTGGAGCCGGGCATAAAAAAAAAATGGAAACACTGCCTGCTGGCAACCGCAGAGCAGCAAATTAATTTAATCTAATAATTGTAATGTGCGGATATCAATCACGGGCCACAGGATACAGGTAGGCAGGCCCGATATCAAAGGGACACACCACTCGAATTAAATTCAACCTTTCATGTGGAAAGTGTAAGTGAAGTGGCGGCCTTTAAGCGCCTTTGTCGCCCAAGCAATAGCCTCGGGCAACGGCGAACAGGTGTTGACGCGCAAGGTGTGCGCTAATTTATTTCGCCCGGAGATATTGTTAATAAAAAGGGGTCCTTTGGCGCCCCCGCTCATTGTCCTTTCGGGCAATCGAGTTATTTAAATGCCAGAGCACACAGCTGGCGACAGGTCACAACAACTTAAAGCCAGCCACGCACTCGGGGCGATTAATCACAGGACATCATGGATGTCGGGGGCCACTCAAGCTCGACGAGACGTTTAATGGGCCTCCTCGGACCTCGGAGGCACTTGTTCCGGGACACCTTATTATATCACCTTTGACGATTGTGTTTATGAATTTGAAATGCTTGTGGCAGATAACTGTCTCTGGTTCTTGGCCAGGAAGTGCATTCAAAATGGACCTGCCCGAGGGGGCTGCTGGGGGGCCAACGCGAATACCAAATGTGGCGCAAGGCAGCACTGCGCACACAATTTCACTCTCGTTTTCCTGCAAATCTATACATTATATTGCATTACTGCCACTCGATTATTGATCAGACCCGATTTGTCACTATTTTCTCACTATTTTTTGTTTTTCTAATTTTTGCTTGTTATCACTCGGAAATAAATAATTAGTTTTACTTTTAACCGCCGGAACAACAAGTGTTCTGTTTGCTTTCTAATGTTTACACTTGAGTTTGCACCTGCCTGGTGAGGATTAACTGGAGCCTGCACCTCCAGGCTAATACACACACTCACACGCATTTTTTTTTTGTGGTGCAAGGGGGGTGCACTGGGGGGAACGGAATCTTAGGATCCGGACGCGGACGTACCTGTGCGAAACCGTTAACGCTGCGCTGTCCGTGTTGCCCGTTTTGCTCTCGAACTCGAACTCGACGGTGTTGGTGGTGTTGATGTTGCTGTGGCTGCTGTTGCTGCTGGCCGCGATGTTGCTATTGGTGGATTTGTTGCTGTTGTTGATTGGTGAACTGGCCTGCCCCTCCGCACATGTTGCGGCAACATGTTGCTGGCTGCTGGGGGCCTTCTTCTCGGCTTTTGTTTTGCTTGTCTTTTCGTGTTTTGCCTTCAAAACAGTGTCCTCGTCGGGTAGTGTCCTTACGCGAGGTTGTGGGAGTCCGAGTGGGAGCGGCGGCTGTGGCTGGGTGGCCGAATCGCTCTCAACAGATTGATTCAAGGGTTGTTGCTCAGTTTCGGTCTCTGCCTCAATGGTATTCCCTTCCGGTCTGTCCGCGTCGCCTGACGCCTTTTCCTGTTCTGGCTCCTGCTCAGGGCCCTGTTCTTGGTCCTTCTCTTGGTCCATATCCTGACCCTTTTTCAGCTCCTTCTCCACCTCCTCCTCCTTTTGCTCCTGGTCCTGCTCTTGTTCGCCAACGACAACATCCTTGATGGAATGCGCCATTTCGACGTCCTTGCGGTTGCCTCCTCCATTGACAGCAGCAACAGCGGCAGCCATGTCCACTGGCGCCTGATGTGTTGTCGCATTGCAGGATGCTCCCTATAAAATAGAAAATATCATTTAATTAAAATCTCATTCATCTTCATTTTCGCCCGATGCAGTTCTCCCACCCATCGACTCCATCAATTTAATTTCGTTGGGGCGTTATTGTCGAATGATGGGTATGAGTAATATGTAAGGACAGCCACCCCCCCCCCCCGCCATGTCCTTTTTTTAATATTCTACTGACACATATTTTTCCCATCATCCTCTATTGTCCTCCCAGGCGAATTCCAAACAAAATTGAATGGAAAATGAAATGATAACCAATAAAGGAGGGTCGATTTGGGTTAATGGGTTGAATAGAAAGTTAAATAAAAGGAATATTGCTTATCGATAAATATCGATAAATAACTATTTTAAGTTAAAAGTTTGTTACTTTAAATTCAAGAATTGCTAATGATTGAAATGATTTATGAAACTCAACTACTTCTACTTAAGTCTTACCTTTTTAGAAGACAGAACACTGCCATTATCGGAGGGCAGGACACCCCCGGCGGAATCTTCACTCCGGGCATCGTAAAACACATCGCTGTCCTCCAATTCCAGAGCACTGATATCCGGAGGATCTGGTTTCAACTTCTCCACAACCGTTTTGGTTCCCGATTCGTTGGATTCGCTTTCAACGCTCCGCGACTTGGTGTCGTCCCGGAAGCCCTCCATATTGGCCTTGAGCTCCTGAAGATCGGAGTAGGTGGCCGGCGAGGGCGGTGGTGGTGCCGGTATATCCTTCCTCCTTAAACTGGGACCCGGCACGTTCTGGTGTGACTTTGATCCACCGGATCGATGGTGTCTCTTGCCTTGACTTTGTGGTGGCTGCTCCTCGGAAACTGAGACACTATTGTCGGCAGATTTTGAGTAAGTTTTTGGACTCTGCGGCTGACTCTGGTCAGTGGAAATCTTCTCCGAAACTACTGTGCGACTTTGTCTCTTGGGAATGGTTCCTGTGGATGAGGCCACCAGGCGATCCAGCGAGGGATACTCTCGCCGGCCAGAGGGCTGAGTTTTCCGCTTGCTTGGCGTGGGATCTCCTGTAAGAATTGTATTTTTAAATTTTTTTAAAAATAAAATATTAAAGTAAAGCTTTCACTTACTGGAAGCAGAGGATGTGCTGGGAGTGGGTTGTGCCTGCAAACTGGTCCTGGGCGCCGGAGTGGGCTTCATCCCTGCCAGGGGACGTCCTCGACTTAGAGGGAGTGTGGTCACCACGGGCTCCGCATGGCTTGGTTCCTGGGAGGCAGACCGCTTGGGACTCGACTTGGTGTTACTGTAACCAGCCAGGCCAGTGCTCCTGGGATTCCGCCTGGACGATTCCAGGCTGTTGTTTCGCTGCATCTCCGACTGATATATACTGCGCTTCACATCGTTTACGTGCTTGAAGAAGTCCTGTGCGTATTTGTTTTGTTTCAGGTCCAGCGGAGCTTGGTACGGTTGCTCCATCGGGGGTGGAGGGGTATTGCCCTTGGGCTCCATCTGAGGCTCCTCCTGACCGCTGGAGGGCAGGGTTCCGGCTTTGGTTTTGCGCGGAATGCCGCTACTGCCTCCTCGAGCTATGGATCCATAGACGTCATCAAAATCGGAGCTAAAGTAATTCGAGGAGCAGTCACAGTTGCGACACTCGTAGCGGCAATTGTCTGAGTAGCTGCATTTTTCCGGAGCAGTAGTGGCCGCGGCCATGTGACCATTGCCGCCTCCTACTCCGCCTGTCGTGCTCATGCCCATACCCATTCCAATGACCCCATCCAGGCTACATCGCCGACAGTCGTAGCCGAATCGACTGTCCGAACTCCCAAAGTACCGCCGCTGTCCGGAGTTGGAGTACACGGAGAACAGGCTGGAGTCACTGACCCTGCCGCCGCCGTGTCTCCGGTGCGGATGGCGGGCATAGCGCTGGGAGTTGTCGCTGCTCCGGAGAGAGAACTCGCTGAGAATCGAAGCCTTCGAGTCGCTCTTGTACATCTGAGGCGGATCGTACGAGTCCACCAGGATCTGCGATCCCCCGATGGGCCTGCTGGCGGCGTACATCAGAGGATGCAGCGGGGCAGCTCCGCCCACGGCATAGTAGAGATCTCCGGTCGCCGGGGAGGCGAAGACATTGGCCTCCAACCGCGCCATCGTGTTGTACTTGTGGTAGGGTAGCGAGTCGCTGGAGGAGGAGGACTTGGTGTTTAGTCGCTGCAAGGATGCTGCTCCGGCGGAGGCGGATCCGGGTCCAGCTCCCCCATTCTGGAAAGTTCCGAGGATATAATGTTGCTGCTGTTGCTGTGGTCTCCTTGGCGGAGTCGCCGCTCCGGTCACCTGGGCGAGTAACAAGCTCCCCCCTGCAGTGGCATAGTGACTGGTGAGGGGATTCCCAACCAGGGACGGGTGATATGACCGTTGATTGGGCGGCAGGTGGGGCAGGTAGTAGCCTCCGTAGATCTGCTGCTGCAGGTGCTGCTCACTGGGAGTTGTGGTGGTGGAGGTGGAGGTGGTGGCCGAGGACTGCTGGAACTGGAGTATGGGATTGTAGTCCCCGGTTATGGCCACCGGGGTGGTCTCTATCTTGTACACGCCCGGATTGTTGGGATTGTACGACTGGAACTCCAGGATGTGGGCGGCAGGAAGGGCGGATGCCCCGGCCACCGGTCCCTGGCTCTCCTGATGCGGCGGCTGGTGTTGCTGCTGGGACTGCACCTGCAACATCAGCTTACTGCCTGCCAGGCAGAACTCGCAGTTATCCTTGCTGCACTGTTCCATGCAGATCTCACAGTCCTCGCTGGCTGGCAGACGGTTCTGCACATCCTTTTCCGGCAGGACTACATTGGTCTCTTTGGGGGTGTCCTTGAAGAAGATCTCCTCGTAGATGTTCTCCTCGCTGCGAGACTGCAGCTTGGCTTCGTTGCGTCCCGGCTTCTCAATCTTTTTGGAGCTCTTCAGGCCCTCTTTCAGGAGGTAATAGTTAAAGCTTTTGATACCAATTTCGCCCCGGAGGAAGCGCTTTCCAATGGCCAACTTGGTGGCGGCATCCGATTCCACGGGCAGAGTGACCGCGGATTCCTGGGCCGAACTGCGGGCGGAGTAAACATCATCCTCTGCGTGGCCGGCTTCGGGAGGTAGCTTCCGTCGCATGTCCTGGCCCTGCTTGCTCTCCACCCTGGCTGCCAAGTGGCGACTGTTGTCGAGGCTGAGGTTGCGCTTCTGTTTGGAGCTGCGCTTCGGCGCCGACTTCTTGTCCATGGAAATGGCCAGGCTCCGCTCCAGACTGCGCACTCGACGGGTCATACTGCTGGTGGCTTTCATCGGCTCCAGGTGTTCGTTGTCTGAGCTGCTGGAATCGCAGTCATAGACTGCTCCTGGTCCTGCTCCACTCGCCCCACCTCCTGGTCCTCCACCAGCTCCCACGGAGCCCTTCAGCTTGCCCTGCTTGCCCGTGACATACTGATGCAGCTCCTTGGCCAGCTGGTGCTTTGATCCTCCAAGGGACTTGTGATCCGGTTTCCCGGAAATACTACTCCTACGCATGGGATTCGCCAAGTGACTTATGTCCTCCGTGTAGGCTGGGTCATCGTATATCCTTTCCCGCACAGTGGTGGCCGAACGGTCCTTCGTCTGTAAACATTTCGAAAGCAAAAGCCTGTAGACTTTAAACCCAAAATGTTAACTTTACGGCTCACCTTGACTTTGTTTTTCTTTCGGCTTCGGTGCGGTATCGTCACATCCGTCAACTTTAATAGCTTTGGTCTCAGGGGCCGCTTCGACCCCTTGCCTCGGTCATAGGTCAAGTCCAAATAGGTCTCGGTTGTCATCCTTTTTAGACTACGCCGATAACGATGCTAATCGCCTGTGATTGATGGACAAACTTTTACTTTCGGCAAAGGCACTAAACTAAATTAATGAGGAAGTAACTATGGTGTTAAGGAATAATGAGCTCGAAAAGTAGTTAAAGTTTGGCAGGCTCATAAAAGTGAGCACTAACTGGGAAGGACTCTATGCAAACTACAAAATAATTCTAGGTGGTCTAATAAACCCCAAAACCGTATTAAAAGTTATCCTTTTTCAATCTTCAGCAAGTCATTTGTTATTAATCCGATTTTTTTTTGATCCAACATGGGCAGCCATACTCACATCCACCCATCCTCCACCCCAGCCCGTTTCACTTTTTTCCACATGAGTAATTAATCCAACTGACTTTTGGTGTCATCACTCTTTCGGCTTAAAGCTGGTTGTGTTTTTAAACGTATTCCGCAAACACCCGCACGAGTGGACACTTCATTATGCGATACTTAAATTTTAAAGGGGCCTGTCAGAGAGCCATCCACTTCCGATTAATGGCTATGCTGGCCTGGCTTCTGCTCGTGCCTGTGCTTGTGCAGCAAATGCCAGGGAAATGCGAAACATCGCCTCACTTTCAGCTTTAGGGTGTGGCTGTGAAGGATGCCACAAAGGAGCATCCTGCATTAATATGGGAGCCCATCCACTTGACTAATTTCAGCCGTAGAAACGGGAAATGGAAAAGGAACAGACTTGGATGGGTGGGGCTGGTTGTGGTGCCCCAGTGGTGCAGTTAACGGCACACGCACCTGCTGGCAAACAGGACACTTGACTCCCGAATTCCGAATCCCGAATCCCGACACTAAACTGCCACATAAATAATAAATACAAATTTATGCAGATTGCCAAGATGCATCCTTAATAAGCCATTTTTCGCATATTTGGATACTAATCACACAATCAAAAGCATATATACACACACTGTCATGCGTTTTGTACTATCCGCGTATCCTCGAATCCTCGAAGTGCCTATTGTGTGCAGTGGTGCTCCTCCATGCGAGGAGAGTGCGACACCCAAACGTTCCGTACGTTACGTCAAAACCAAACTGAATTTGTCCGCGCTCGCGATTCGAGCCCAGCAGCCCGTACTAGGGACCCAAAGTCGTCCCTTTTCCCCCCCCAACAGCCACCTTCCCGCCAGGATGCTGGCCATCTTCTGACACATCCTAAGCCCAGAGCGGAGAGCAGACAAAGTGCCAAACAAATCTGGCGCCTGCGCATCTCCAAGCCCATTTTTGACATTTCCACGCCATCCGCTGCTATACCTCCATGCATTATCCCATGTGCACCGTGCACGGTGGGCAGTTGGGAATCCGGGTTCGGGATCAACCCAACTTGTTGAAACCTAATCCACTAAAAAGGAGATATATATGGGGGTAATTATTAAAGTTTAAAAGTTGGAACTGATAGGTAGTTAGGATAGATAGGAGATAGGATATATATATTGTATTAGAATTTAGAATTTATTTTATTTCTTTAACTATATGATAGTTCTGTACAAGTCTTACCTTATATTATCTTATCTACAATTTTATATTTTATATTATAATTAAATAACATATTTAGTCCCTTATTTAAATCCAATTAGAACATTAAAAGATTATCTTTAAAATTTACAAAATACATTCTTAAACAGAGTTGATATCATAAAAAAATACAATGTAGGACTATTAATAGGAAACTAGCAATTTCTTAAGTTTTTATAAAATAATTAATACGTTAAAAAATATATATATCATCTACCCGAAGATACCTTTAAAAGTGTATATGGAAGTACTATCTCTTAGATCCTATATATTAAAAAGGATCTCAGCTTATCCTTTAAAAAAAAACTTGTTTACAAGAAAGACAGCATCCTGAGAGCAACATCATCTCTGGCAACATTTGAAATAATATTGTGCTTGGGATTTGGGATTTTGGAGAACCTTCCCCTGGCTGTAGTGCGCATGACCCACCTAGTGGTGTGGAGTGCGTAATTGTTGATTGTGGAAACTCTCGTATCCATAGTATATAGTAGAGGGGACTTTTTACACGACCTATGAGTCGGCCTTTATTTTGGCACGTGTTCACCCACACAGTGGCAGATCTGAATATGCAACATGTTGCTGAGCTTGCGTGGTCCTGTTCCTGTTAGTCCTGATAGTCCTGTTTTCCTGGCTGAGCACTCGGCAGGTCCTGTATTTATATTGCATATTAGCAGCACATCTTTCAGCGGCGACAATGACAGGGTGTTTATATGCTACCGGATGGCGTTTATTAAATTGAAGGCAGACTGTCAGCAGTTTAAAGGAACGAAGAAAATGTCCTTCCTGTGGGTCTGGCTTCTTATTCCATATGCGCCTTGTAAAATATTTAAATGAGTTACATAACAATGGCGTTACTAAAAAGACTGTCCGCTCGGATGGCTGGCTGGCTGGCTGGCTGTCCAGAATTGGTATATTGGGAAGCGACTGCTTAAGTAACAAATGTTGGCAAAACGAGCACTGGGCCGGGGCTTTTGCATGTTCCTCAAATCTGTCACTGTCACCGCCAGATATCGAGAGGGATGGAGGCGAAAGCCAGGGGGCGAGTGGGCCAAGACTAAAATACATCAATCTGCGAGGAAACAAGTAAACATGTGCGAAATGTGCAGCTTGCCAGTGCCATGATAATTGAGCTTGTTTCCCTCCCCAGCGACATCGAGCCTCTGTCTGAACTCTCACATTTAACAATGCTCCATTTGGTTTAACAACAGGACTCGTGCCCGAAGCTGGGAGGAGGGCTGGATGGAGGACAATAAATCATATCATGCTAGCAATTCCATATTGCTTTTAGCGTTTTTTGAATATTATCTGATGTAAGATGATGGCATTCAAATTGGAAGAGTGTTTAAATTTGTATCTTAAATTATGTTAGGACTTGTTGAACCTTCCATGTTATCCTTGGGTGTGAGACTCATACTATGAGTCTGAGTCTTTAGACTTCTATTCTGTTAGAAATCCCCCGATGTGTAAATGATATCCCAACATTGACAGCTTCAACAAACTTTGCTTGGGACATGTCTTTCTGTAAGCCAGATGTCAGAGCTGTTCAAAATATAAAAATATATAAATCGAAAAGGACGTCGTCTCAATGTCCCATCTGGAGAGACTAGTCTCGTTTGGATCAACGATATTTCATCACGTCCGTACATACTTAACTGGAATCGAAAGGCCCGTGGTCTTTTGGGCTGTCCTGCTTATCTGGATCCTGTTGGTTGCCTATACCTGCAAGTGCCAGTTGTCGTTGGTGCGACGGCGACAACTCTCCAACGATGTCAAGAGCCTACAGTTCGAGATCAGGAAGACCCTGAAGAGGGAGCAGCTGGCCTTCGACTCCCTGAAGATGCAGCTGCGCAAGAAAATGACCGAGTGCGACAGCCAGTCGTGTAAAGAATGGGAAGTCCAGAGCAAGGACCTCTGCCAAATCATACACACCTTTTCGGTCCAACTGAACAAGCTGGAGGGCAGACTAGTCACTTTCGACCGACAAATTCCCAGGATAAACAAAAACTGATTTAAGAAAATTAATTGTGGGTTTAGCAAAATAATGTTCAATTGTGTTTCCTCGTTTTTTGTGCAAAAAATTTATTGTCAGTTTAAAATCTTTTGGGGAATTACTAACATAAATGGGAAGGTAACCAAAAGTGATGGACATATCATGAGAACCACAACGTTTTCAATGCTTTATAAAGCCACGAGTCCAATTCTTGACGACCGGCTTGGTCTTGCTGTTCCTTTCCAGCTCGTCGGCCTGCATCTGCTCGCTGAGCTTGCGCTGATTCTCCCGGAACTGGGATATAGGATCCTTGAACTGGTTGTAGTACTGCAGGACCTCACGCACATCGTCGACCTCGCTGGTGCCCAAAACACTCAGAAACGAGACCAAGTCGTACAAAGTCGTATCATCGTCGTTGCCAGACCATCGCGGTATTGAAAATGAGTTCTTGGGATGCATCTTGGTGGAGTTCCTATCCCAGTCCACCACCACCACCCGTTTCAGATCTCTATTTAGATTGTCCAGATTCTTGACATGATGTCCGCCCACAAAGTGGGTCGAGTCCCGAACAAGACGGTACATAATATAACCATTTGGATCGAGGGCATCCAACAGGGGGAATACTGTGATGCCCTGCTCCGCCGTATAGATAACGATCTCGAAGTACTTGGCGCACTCCCGCAAAAACACATCCACACCGGGTCGCTTCTTGAAGCGCCAGCCCGTCTCGTAGGTCCAATCGGGATGTATGAGCACATCCTTGATTTCCAGGACCAGTGTATACGGTGGCTGGACATAGGGAGCCTGCAGGGGCTCCGGCAAAAGTTTCTGGCTGGACGGCTCTTGAATAAAGCGCTGGAAGTGATTCACCGACTTCCAGGTCCGGGCCATATATTGTTCCGCCAATGGCAATTGGCTAAACTCGTCCAACACCTCGTTGCCGTTCTCATCCACCGCCGGCTTGCCAAAGTAATATATGGCCCAAAACGAGAAAAGCAGGCCACCAATGCCAAAGATGCCGAATCCGAGCTTCATCCGTTTCCAGGCCCGTTCCATTTCCTGCAGCTCCTCCTCCTCCTCGCGACGTCGCCGCTCCCGGCTCTCCTCGTCGTTAGGCTCCTCCGATGTCTGGGGGAAGAGCTTCGAGAGGATCTGCGTCGACGTCTTCTCGTAGGTGGAGTAGTGTCGTCTGTGAGCCATGTACACCATGGTGGGTATGCCACGATTGTGCAGAAGAAAGCCAAAACATAAATTAGGTTGCCTTATTGCCGGATCCGCCATTATACTTGGATGGTCACCCGCTTCCAAGCCAACTCGTTCGCGATCCACATTTTGATCACGATCCGTCAGAGTGAGGACCATAGTGCGCCACAAGCCTGAGGTGAGAGTTCGCGAGGTGTTGATGAGCTTGCGACCAATCCGCGGGAATCCACAAAGCAGCCGCCCAATGGCTATGGTAGTCATTGGCGATTCTTACTTTCCAGATAATAAGATCCGATCCTTTAGGGTTCGCTGCTGCCTTCCCTTTCTTCCAGTCCAGTCTTCCCGTCCAGTCCGGGTTCCAATGCCCTTTCCCGATCGACTTAACAATTAGAATAGGAAAGATTCAGTCAAGAGTTTTCGTCAAGAATTAGCCACTATAGAATTTGACATTTTTGAATTGACCAACCGAGGGAAAGGTAATTTTTTCTTTTGTATGTGGGAGGGATCTTTGTAATGAAATTTTGTTCGCAGATTACTTTTATTACGATTACTTTTCCACTTTTAAATATCTGACAAATGGATCTGAAAGAGACTTAAACTAATAAATCCAAATGTTATTCAAAAAAAACTTTAGAGTATCCAAAGAGGACATCTATTCTCCAATCAAAGTTGGCTAGAATGATTTTACGGAAAAAATAAAGTACATTCATTCACATTTAGTGGCCTAAAAACAATAAATAAAAAGTAATGGTTATTTATTTAATGATATTAGTATTAAATACAATTTTCAAATCAACCAACTGATTTTTGAATTTAAAATATCGCAGTTCCCCCATGTTTCAAATGTGGCAATATATCGAAAAATAATATCGATTACCCTCTTGCTGACGCCAAGCCCAATTTTCTGGCAACACTTCTGGCCTGGTGTTGCCACTTAGAATTAAATTAAAAGCTTTTCGACCAAAAAAAGTTAAAAAAATGTCTTAAAATATTACAAAAAATCGTAATTATTTTCGAGTTTATGGTACAATCTATACCACATAGAAAGTATCATTTGTATACAAAGAATATCGATATATTGGTATTTTGATACATTATCAACAACCCTATCAAATTCCTTAGAATTGTGAGTTACTGGAAATAACGATTCGGCAGATAAAACTCTTTTTAGGCAAATAAGTTAGCTAAGAAATTAACTTGCTTGGCTAAAACTTTAAGTGACTCTGAAGGCATTGTTTTTGGATTGAATGCCTAGGCCCTCGGAATTTACAATTTAAATAGAGTAAAGCTATTTTTACCGGCAGAGAAGGCTTCGCAGCAGCGAACGAAACGAAAACGATGGCGCCACCACGCAGCGGCTTTAATCGAGGATTTGGCGGGGGCGGTGGAGGAGGTGAGTGAATTGGCTTTCGCCTTTAAATCCAAAATATGTGGATTTATTTGTGTTAACGATTTTTCAGTGCATTCAGGCCGCGTAGATAGACGTGATAGACGCGGCAGTCCCAGACGCAGGAATGGAAGCGGAGGATTCAATCGTAGCGGCGGAAGTGGTAGTGGAGGAGGGGGCGGTGGTTTCAATGACAATTTTTCGGGTAAGATTGTAACTTAAAAAATCTTATACGTGAAAAATCTTCATATTCAATGCCGTTTAGAGCTACGTGGCGTCAATTGGACAAATGTAAGGTTGACTCCCTTCGAGAAAGAGTTCTATCGGGAGCATACCACCACCCGAAATCGTTCTGAACAGGATGTAGAAGCGTATAGGGGCGAACACCAGATAACTATTCGCGGCCATGCCCCGAATCCTGTCCAGAGTTTTGACGAAGTCTGCTTCCCCGACTACTGCATGAACGAGATTCGCCGACAGCGCTACACGGAACCCACGCCCATCCAGGCCCAGGCCTGGCCGATCGCCATGTCCGGTCACAACATGGTAGGCATAGCCAAGACAGGTTCCGGCAAGACCCTAGCCTTCATCCTGCCCGCCATTCTGCACATCAACGGTCAGCAGCCGTTGCAGCGCGGCGACGGACCCATCGCCCTCGTCTTGGCCCCCACACGAGAACTGGCCCAGCAGATCCAGTCGGTGGCCAATGACTTCGGCTCGAGTGCCTATGTGAGGAATACATGCATCTTTGGCGGAGCACCGCGCTCAAGACAGGCCAATGATCTGGAACGTGGGGTGCAGATTGTGATTGCTACGCCGGGACGATTGCTGGACTTCTTACAGGGCGGGGCCACAAATCTAAAGAGGTGCACTTACTTGGTGCTGGACGAAGCCGATCGCATGTTGGATATGGGCTTTGAGCAGCAAATACGCAAGATCCTGGGACAGATTCGCCCAGACCGCCAGATTCTGATGTGGAGTGCCACGTGGCCCAAGGAAGTGCGCAAACTTGCCGAGGACTTTCTCGGCAACTACATACAGGTGAGCCGACTGAAATTGCAACCTAAACGGATATTAAAATTGTGTTTGTTTTAGATAAATATCGGTTCATTGGAGCTTTCAGCCAACCACAATATCCGTCAGTTCGTGGAGGTATGTGCCGAGCACGAAAAAGGGGGCAAGCTGAAGGATCTTTTGTCCCATATCTATGACCAGTCCAGTGTGCCCGGCAAAATTATCATATTCGTTGCCACCAAAAAGAAGGTGGACGAACTGGCTCGCTTCATCAATGCCTTTGGGGTGGGAGTGGGATCCATTCACGGGGACAAGTCCCAAATGGACCGGGACAGTGTTCTAAACGACTTCCGGAACGGAAGACACAATATTTTAGTGGCCACCGATGTGGCTGCTCGTGGACTCGACGTCGACGGCATCAAGTATGTCATTAATTTTGATTTTCCGCAGTCCTCGGAGGACTATGTTCATCGTATTGGACGCACAGGACGAAAGCACTCGACAGGCACATCGTATGCCTTTTTCACGCGCAAGAATGCCAAGTGTGCCCGGGCGCTGATAGATATTCTGCGCGAAGCCAATCAGAATGTGAATCCGGAACTGGAGAGCATGGCCCGCGATTCTGGTGGGGGCAGAGATCGCAATCGAGGTGGCAGAGGTTCCAATAGAATGGGCAGCCAAGGAGGTGGTGGAAGATTCAACAGCGGAGGTGGTGGTGGTGGTGGTGGTGTTGGTAGATCGGGTGGATTCAACAGCTTTAACTCGACGCCAGGAAGATTTGGTGGAGGTGGAGGTGGAGGTAGTGGCAGCAGTGGTTTCGGCTCCAGGTCCACTGGATTTAATAACTTTAACAATAACTCCCAAGGCGGAGGCAGAAGTTACAATTCAGAAACGTTTTCCAACAACAGAGGAGGATTCTCTGGATCATCGAACGGCTCGTTCGGCGGCGGTCCTGGCAACTTGTCTTCCAATAACCAACGTTAATTTGATCCGAGGATTAATCCATGTCCAATACGTTCCATCACGTCTGCCCCATGATTTTATTTTTTGTTCTACATTACAAGAGACTAGTCTTTCGTTTAAAAGCTAAGTGACTGAAGCTTCCATCAAATCTCACTCCATTTTTGTTCAAAATCATTAATTTTTTGTTCCATCTAATTTTTAAGAAGTTTTCGAATAAAACAAGGCGTAATCTCTAAAAGATATTAATGAAAAACCATGTTTTGAATGTTTTTACAAAAATATATGACTAAATTCTAAGAAACCGTGTATAAAATTATTGCTATTAATTTTTGATTTTTTGTGTTTTTTTTAAGGCTTAGACTCAAACGTTGGACGAGAGACGGCGATATCCTGCGAAAAAGGAGAACTATTATATTGGATTTAGGATTAAATTAAAATATAGTACCTTTCTCCTTCTGTTTCCTCTCTTTTTGGTTACGGTTGGAGCCGTTGTTGTGCTTCCGTTCGCCAGAGTTTCCAGCGGGCTTGCACTTTTTGTTGACCTTTCGCACGGCATCGCAGTTCTGGTCACTGGCCTGGCCACCATTGACCTCCGCCTGGAGCTTATCCTCCCTGGTCATTTGGCCGTTGTTGCATGGCGACCAGGCTCCCTTCTCGTATCGGCAGCCTAAACAAAATAATGATTTCGAATAAAATGTTTGTTTGCCATTCTATTGTCTCGGATTGGGGGTTACAGGAAATGCGGCATTTTGCGGAAAAGGCCAACTTAATTGAGGGCATTGATGTGGGTGGTGGAGGTGGAAACGCCAACTTCCAAATGGAGCATTGTCGCTGGAACCCATTCTTTTCGCCACTAATTGGAGGGCCTGTGCTGCTGCCAAAAGGCTTTAAGGACTGCGGCTAAAGATGCCATTCGATTTGCAGACATGGCGCGTAAATAGGTCAACGAGAAATTGAGCTGAAACTGAAATTGAAATCGGAATGGGCAACAGCCAAGCCAATGCCTCTGGGCGTAATTAGACGTTATAATGAGTTGGCTTAAATGAGTCGAAATGTGTTCAAACGAGGTAGGAGATGATGGGAGAGAGGTTGTGGAGTTTTCGAAATGAAGGGAATGATATAACACTCTTGGAGAAGTCTACCTAAGATCTGCCATAAAATTATAGTTTTGTTTTAAGAAAATATAGTATAATTGTAAAAAAAAAATAGAGGCAGATTAAAAATTATATATTCATATAAGCCCCTTAGACAATCTCCGTTGTACCCCACCCACCTTTCTTGCACTTCTTCTGAATTGTCCTGGTGGGAAGACAGTTCTGCTCCCCCTTCTTCAGGGACAAGACCCGGGTGCGCATATTGGTTTTGGCATCGCACTCCGACCAGGCGCTCTTGGCATACCGACAAGAGGATTCTGCAATAAATATGTTCTAATATGTATTTAAAATACCCCTAATTGGATGCCCTACCGTTCTCGGAGTTCTTTCCAGCGGCTCCCGTCTTCTTGCCGGGTCTGTGGTGTCCGCCGTGCTGTTGCTTCTGCTGGGCATCGCCTTGACGATGTTGCTTCTCGGAGTTCTTGTTGTGTCCTTGCTTGTGCTTTGGCTGAGCATGCTGGCCACTGTCCACACCGGACTGGGGCTTTCGGTTGCCGGACTTGTGACCCCCACCCGGTTGCAGATGATCCTCCGACTTGTTTAGTTTTCGGTTCTTCCTGCCGCGATGCGTCTCCGACGCTGGGCCTGCCGCGGATGCGGATTCCTCTTCCAGAGCTCCTCGGGCCGCTCGCAGGTGCATTATATTACCCGACTGGGTCTTCATTACCAGGCGAGCACCATCCCCGGCTACTTCTTTGCCTTGAGTGGTCCCGGGAATCTGTGCCAGCATCAGAAGCAGCGCCAACTGGACAACAGTGGTCACTTTCAGTATGAGATTCATGGCTTAATAAAGATGTCTGGAAAGAATTTTAATTAAAATCATTGTTGGTTAGGACTTTTAGGCTTAAGAACCGGGTCCTCTATTTATTCTTCGAAATGAGGTTCAATATTTTCAAAGAATAATAAGTAATATGAACTTTATTAAGTTTTAAATATAGTTTAGTTGTTTAATATGAGATTTTATGGATAATATATGATATCTAATAGGTATTTCAATTATCATCTTATTATTTTAAAGCTTATGTACGGAAGACCCCTTTTTATTCCCACTCTTAGGTTCAATATTTTCAAAAAGAGTGATAAGTAATACGAACTCTATTAAAGTTTTAAATATAGTTTAGATTTTAGGTATTATTTTCATGTCTCTAAATTTTTAGGTCCTGGCTTTAGAGCAGAATCCTTTTTTTATATAAAACCCCCCACTCTGAGGTCCAATATTTTTTAATATTATTTTATAAGAACCATTCTTCAAACCTTCCCTTATCTTCCCATTAATCTCTTATACATTTTAATTGCCAAAATGACCATTCTCGATTACCTCTTCATCTGATATCTTTAAAGGATAAAAGACTCAATCCCCACCAGACTCAATCCTTTTTTTCCAATATATATGTATGCATTCCATCCAAAAATAAATCAACAAAAATTTCCTATTAGCAAAAATGTTCTTCCGGCAGTTTGTCATAACCCATAAACGTACGGATATGGATACGGGATACGAGAGTCGAAGTCATGACCACTTCAGAATCCAATCGATAACGTCCGAGATTACTTCTGTAAGTGTATGTGTGTGGGCATGGCCGTGTGAGTGTGCAATTAGCATGTGTGTGTATGTGGACGTTCCAGCAGCATACATATAAGCCATAAATTGTCCGTCCCTTTGGGGGCCAAAAAAAAAAAAATAATACAAAAATAAAAATCGCATCGCAGGCAGTTTGGTTCGAGTAACCGACACATGACCCCTTTGGCAGCCGACTCGGGCGACTGTTGTTATTGTTAGATTGCTTTCTGTGTATTCAAGCACCTTGTTTGTTTCAAAATCGCACGACCCATTCTCTTCTAGGTTCTCGTTTCTCCCTTTATCCGATTTCGGAATGACGTTATTTTTTGAAAAGGCACGATCCAGTAACCAAACACATTTTCTGCCAAACATCCAATGCCATCAGACTCAGATTCCTGTCAATACCCTAGAGGGAAACATTCAACTTTTCTCTTACAAAAGTTCAACATTTTTGCAACTACTCCCTATTATCAAGGTGATTGTAAATATATATATTTTTTATCATTATAATAATGGACACAGACGACTTTTATCTCAACCACCGCAGAGGAAAACAACGCCGGAATGCACATCGGGGAAAACAATTGTGACCATTATAATAGAGCTATCTCCTAGGAGACGATGTCTTCCATGGAGGGAACGATTCTAGCATCTCCAGCAGGTCCTGTGAACTGAAAAAAAGTATTTCCGATGATACCGTAAGGGAGATCCATGACTGTAATGACCTGATCGACAGCGAACCCGATCTGACTGGACAGGATGTATATTTTGCAACAAAAAGAAGTCGGGTTAGATTCTGGAAAACTGGGGCCCTGGGGCTGGGAGGAGCAGATGATGCCACATACCAAGGACGCCTACGTTTACGACAACAATAGTGGAAAGGTCCACTACTCTCTGCCTCCCATTAATCCCTAAAAGGGATTAGAATGCGATTCCGTCACATGCTGGTCAAGCACATAAAGTTGGACACTCTAGCCCGTTTTTGGCAGGAAATAGTGATCTGAACCAAGGAGACGGCTCTGGATAAGATAACCCGGTTAAGAGAGGTGATACAAGCTAAAAGGATTATTTTCGACACATCGGCATTAGGTTCATACGATTGCTGCACTGCTAGGCGCGGCTTTGAACTGGACAATACAGTCTTGAATTTCGAGTCAATGATGGTCAGTTTGAAAATCTTCAGATCTTCTTATCTTTGAGACCTATTCCGGCTACCATATAGCGCTGCATATTTCGCTGACCCTGGACAATCTGGGCCAGGAGAAAAGGAGGAAAAATCGAAGGAGTCGGCACATCCACTCTTGCAAAGTAAAAACACAATCTTGGTCTTCTCCTCCCGAGAAAGGGCTCACTTGAGGGACTATTTTAAAATAAAACTCTGTGGATGACTGCTCCCGAGATGGAGAAATATACCGGATCTGGATGGTGGGAAATCCAGTATGTCAGCGGAATCCACGATACCATTTTTTTTTAGCCTTTTTTGCCTGGCGTACATTACGCAGATCCGTGAAAGACTCTACATTTAAAGAGAACATCGGAGGGCTGTGTTTTTCTATCTGAAGGGCTGAAGTTGTTCTCTAGTGAAGGGCTTTAGTTAATCTGTGATGACGGAAAAGCACAGCCTTTCGATGTCTGAGGTGTACTCTCAAGATCGCAGAATCCCTTTAATGTCAGAGTCTTTCGATATTTATAGAAGCAAGAAATGTAAGCCAGGCAAGAAATGTTAATTTTAAAAAATGCTAACATTGATTCCAATGACATATTGGATTGGAGGAAAGATTTCCTCCACAGAGTTTTTTTTAAGAGTCCCTCAAGGCGCAGGTTGGTGGACAGGAACTATTAGATTAGCCTGCTATTCCATAATTAAATGATCAAAAAAGCCCCAATATAAAATTCCATCAGAAAGGCACAACACATGTAAGGCAATTTTGGTTTTAAAAAAATGGCTTGCCTTAATCAAGTGAGATAATTTCAACCTGAAAGGCACAACACATGCAAGCCAATTTTGGTTAATAAAATACGGAAATCTCAGCCAAAGAAACTGTGGTAACACATCTGGCCAGCATGTGGACAAGAAATGTCTGTACAGCATTAGCAAATGGAAAATGCACTTGAGTTTCTGAATTAATTTTGGACAAGGCGAGCGCCTGCTTTCAGCCTGCATTCGCCATCCATCTTGGGTTACTCTTATATAGGGGGGGGTGCTCCGAGTATGGTATTTCACTCGACGCGAATTCTGTGCAGGATTGGCAGGGATTGGGGGTGTCGTATGCTGCGCGCGCACTAAATCGCAAAAAATAAGGCACAAAGTCAAAACTCACTCAAGTCTTCAAGAGATGTGGGGGGAGAGGAGGCGGCGCGAGGTGGTTCGGTTTTCGGTTTCAGGTGCAAGTTGCAAGTTGGTTAGTTTTTTTTTGTATTTGTTACCACAAAGCACACAAAGGAACACGTTGAGCAAATCGTTTTCTTAAGACTGAGGCGGCTTGCGATCGTCACGCTCGTTCGGAGCAGACTGAGTAGGCGAAATGCCTTTGAACGCAACCGGGCTCCGAATGCGCTCGAAATTCCGCTCACTCGAGAGATACTTTTGGAGGAAGTGAGGGCAGGCGAGTGGCGGAGAGATACAAGATACATATGTGCACAGAGAGAAAAGGTCTGGACACCACCTCGTCTGGCTATGTGCCGGCTAAAGGAGTGTTGATTTTTTTTTTTTTGCAAAAACCACAAAGTATCTTAATGCGTAGTTCACTCTCTCGGATAAAAAAGCATGCTTTGCATATTTTTTAGTAAATATCCCGAGATGATAAAAAGCAAGTTGTTTTCTCTTTTCTTAGCTATCGGGCCATGGTTCACTGACAGTGTATGACTTTTCCAGAGCCCTTAAATAGAGTAGATTTTATAAATAAATACAAACAGGCTTCTTATCAGCGAGGAAAATAGAAAACACACGCATTCCCATGATGATTGATGGGGATTGATGGGGCGGGAAGGGCTGCCGGACGGAGGATGCCGTACGGAGACGAGAGCCGCCTTTTAGACTAATTAATCGCAGGCAATGGCCATAAATATGTACACACAATCAATAAATGTGCCTCGCAGCACTGCCTATATCACTGATAAGATAAGCCTCTGATTTATCTGGGTGCATTCTTACATACTCTTACGTGTTCTCTATACGTATGTATGTACTTTTACGGAATGTAAACAATGACCACGCATTGTGTAACCAGAGTTCTTCGGGTCTCACAATTATGTATATCAAAATACAAGTAGATACAGCATTAAACATGTTTGAGCGCACCAGGGTATCTCGGCGAGAGCAGAGATTCCAGGTCTCAGCTCCACTTCGCTTCCTCAATGCGGCCGAGTGCTCGGCGGAAAACAAGTTTTGAGTGAGATATCGGCGAGTGAGATGTTATTTCGGAAAATAAACAGCCAGGCCCGTAAATGAAATGCATGCTGGCCGAAATGGATTTCAAAAGGGACTCGCTGGAAGGTAGAACAAGCAGCTACGGACTACCAGATACCCAGTACTCAAAGGCACACGAAAATATAGTATTATAAGATTTTATTCAGATCTAACCTAAGTACATCAAAAACTGTAAAGAATAACTACAGGACCCTTTTATCCTTATTTTTTTAATCTATATCTGAGCCCATCATCCTCCTATCCGCATGATAACAATAAATATGAACTGCCGGATCCATTAACGTATATGTAGGTATATCCGGACAGGCACATCCGCCTCTTACCCGAAAACTATACGGTTCTTATCGCCTTTTCCGCCACTGCAACGACGGATTCAATTTTTCATCTCACGGATCCCGATGTGCGCATGGTCGTTTGCTTCGCAGGATAACAATGAAGAGTACGTTTTTGAGGCCCAGCACAACAAACTAACCGAAAGAGTTTTCGCAATACATCAGATAAAATCGAGCAAATAAAAACACAATTTTGTAACAAGTATCTAGCAAGAGGTGAAATTTCAGTGACGAAGCAGCATGCAATGCATAAAAAAGCTGTTTGTGACGAAAGAAAAAAGGATTTAGTGTTATTCCGAGTGCTATCCATCACTTACGTGGAGAACCGTCAGTATTATCTTTTGAACTCACCCTTGGGCACCCTTCGCAAATGATTGAACGGTTTTTCCGTAATATTTGTATTTATTAAAGTTCAGTTACTTCTTGTTTTTGTTTTCTTATATTGTATGCGTCTGCATGTATACGTACGTAAACAAATTTCACATAATTTTGTATTTTTTTTTTAGTTTTTCTTTGGGAAAAAGTGGTTTTGTGTATTTGCTCCTCTCGTCCTTGTGGAATAAAAAAAACCCCTAGGGATGATGGGTTTTTTGTGTGGATTTGCATGCTGTGAGCGAGCTTTTCTGTTTATGTTTCTGTTTTTGTTTCATTTCTGCTGTAAGTTAGTAAGGGGTATGTTGTAAAACTGCTTACAGGCAAATACATTAAGTCGTAGTTAACGTTCTAAGTTTATATGTTTTTATTAAAAAGGTAAACCATATCTTGGAAATGGTACAACTTTGGATCAAAATATGTACGAGTATGTATGTATGTCTGTCGGTACTTCGACATGTGTGTTTTTTAATTTTTTTTTTGTCGTTTTTAATATATTCTTTTTTATTTTTTGTTTTGGCGAAGATGGAATCAAAATTTCCAGTGAAAATGAGTTGTAAACTACTTTAAAATGCCAATCGCCTACAATGCAGCAAGGATACGGGCGAAGGATCGCCAATCCTGCCTCATTCATACATACATTATAGTAGGGTTTTATATTTTTTGTTTTTTTTTACAATATTTACACTAAGTGTTTTTGGTTTTTAATTATTTATTATCTGCGAATGACAAACTTTTTACCGGGTTTTCCTTTGATTTCATTATTTAATTTCCGTTGTTGGTTTTCCTTTTCGCAATATATAGCATCGTTCTGCGATTTCCTTGAGATCAGAATCGGAAGCTGATATTTGCCAAAAAATTGTACACCAATAATCTGATTAAATGTTTTCTTTTAGATTTACGGTTAATATTATTTCAAAATTCAATTGAAGAACAACTCTGCTAAATTTCTGTGACAAGTCTCGGGTTGCGGTTTAAAATGTCAGACTGCTGGTTTTTTTTTTTATCATGATTTTTTTAAGGGAATTACTTTAATTTATTTATGCTTTCTGTATTCTGTATGTATTTTGTTGTCTTTGGAGTAAACTAAATTATTTTCGGGTATTTTATGTATGTATGGTATTGTATGAATATATCTTTTACTTTGCATTGCATAAATATGTTTTTAATTTCGCAAAAGTTACTATTATGTTTTACAATTGAACGTACTGCTGTTTATATTAAGTGTATCGTTTGCTTGGAAACCAAACTACAACATTTAATCAATATGTGCATTTAATTAAAATGCTTTACGGGTATACATAGCAGACAGTTAATGTCATTACGATTTATCTGTTTATAAATATATTAAAAAATCAGTATCAACTTAAATCGTTTGCAAGGCTGCAAACCAACACGGGGCATTACAAATTAAATAGGTTACGAAATCACTTAAACGCGTCCTTTGCGAGCGGCTGCATTTGTGTTGGAGAAGAAAAAGTTTCAAAAATTTCATTTAATATTTTGAAATTTTAGTTTGATTTTTGTCCTAAAAACGAGAACTTAAGACTCACCTTTGTCCTTGTTCTTGCGCTGCTCTTTGGCGCTCTTATCCTTGGACTTGCCGGGCTTGCAGTTCTTCTTGATGACTCGCGTTGCTTCGCAGGAAGGATCACTGCTCGCCTTCAATTTGTCGGCCCGGGTCATCTGTCCAGTGGCGCACTCCGACCAGGAACCCTTCTCATACCGGCAAGCTATGGATATTAATAGTTTTTTTAAAACCGACAATGAAACCGAATTATTCACATTTTTTATCGAAGATAATTACCTTTTTTACATTTCTTCTGAATAGTACGCGTTTGGTCGCATGCTGGATCTCCCTTCTTTAAAGTCAAGGTCCTGGATCGCGTATTGGTCTTTGTATCACACTCGGTCCAAGGATTCTTGCCATATCGGCAGGACAGGCCTTTAAAAAGATATGAAAATAAATCAACTTAATGGTTTATTAATGTTAAGCAACATTAAGGAGAGAAGTATAACTATATTTTTTACTAAAAATTAAGACTTATTACAGTTATACTTTCAAGATTTTACATTCATAGATAACCTGTTTTCCTGACCTTTTCTTTTTTAAATCAAAAAATAAAGTTTATAAATCTTCCTTTGTTATTTTTATTTGCAAACATAGTTCTATATTTTAAATTTTAAGAAAGATTCTCGACAACTTACCATCACTTTTGGTGCCACGTTCATTTCGGATAAGGACCTCGTGATCGTCCTCCTCCCACACCTCCCCCTGAATGGCTGTGGTCGGCTGGGTCTGCTCCGCCACCGGAAGTGCCAGAGGGGTTTCTTGGCCCTCTGTGGTGGCCAGAACTGTGCTACACAATACCCCCGACCATGTCAGAAACGCTGCCAGCAAAATCGCGTTATAATTATGTCTCATGGTGTGACTCTGCTTTGGATGCTGCGGAAAAAAAAAAAAAATGTTGAAGTGCGGGGGTGAAAATCCCATACATTAGTGGGGAAAAAAGGTAGAGACTTTTACGTGGCAGTAAAGGATAGCGGAAAAAAGTGTATGTATTAGGGTTATAGTCATCCGAAAATAATTGGTATATAATCAACGATTCGAATTCTCGGAGGAGAAAAAATTAAACGACGCAATTGCCCTGCCCGCTTCGTATTCCAAGATACATCCACCGACTCCAAGGGAGTTACTCCATAAAGCATCCTTCAAGTATGCTCTCAATTATATATATTTCGAAAACCACAAAATTTTATTCAATTCAATCACAATCCTTCATTAATTTTGCCATTTAATATTCTCGAATTATTTTTATTTTATGAATCAGAATTTATTTAGGAATTTTTTTGGAAATAATATAAATTTTTTCACACACAAAGTGAAGGACTAACCGTTAGATATACACACAAAACAACTCCAGAACGATTCTGATTTTGTATCCAACTGCTCTCGATGCGCGACTCTTCGAAACTGAATGGGAAGATATAAGGACAGCAGCATAAAAGGCCACGGCATGTATAATATCCTGCAGGATTCTATGCTCGTCAAAGGAGCAGCCAGCCCTTTCTCTCGCCATTTGTACGAGAGAGAGTGCGCGCAGCAATTCCTGGGCTTTTATCAATGAGCTGCTGCGCATGTTTCTGCATATAAATACTTTACATTCTATTTTTAACGCGAATGCTGTGATGGCCAAGTAGCTTTTTGGCTCCGTCTCTGGCTCTGACTCTGGCTGCTGTCCTGATAATAAATGTCCTGCAAGCTGCCGGCGCTCCATTGAAGGCTCATAATTTATTTCACAGATATTCTCCCCCTTGCCAGCAAATTTTTAACATGACTCATTTAGGGGGGGAAGTTGGTCTTGGTTGCACCTCACCTGGGTTGGGCTGCCTCAATGTTTATTCAATCACCAATGTCCTTGTACGTGTGCAATCAGTGTCCTGGCAGCCAAACCTTTAACTCAATTGAGCAAGGCGGTCTCACAATGGCATTATGCCAGCCCCACCCATGCCAATTGTGGTCGCAAAGTCAATGCACCGTTCCCATCTATATACACTTATAAATCTATATATATATACATACATGTATAAAGAAAATTGGAAAAGCATTGCGTCCCATATGCAGCAGCTAGGTATCAGCATTTCATCAAGTTTACGCCTCATAAACAGTGAGTAATCTTGACCAGAGCGCAAGGATTGGATTCACCCTTACAGCGACCCATCAATCACCTGTTGTTGTAAATAGCCAGGCTATGTGCCTTTTTCCAATTCAAGGGAAATGGTGCTTTAAGGGAAGTGCTAGGCTCGTGGGCAAATTGGCGACAAATGAAGCGGAAAAGGACACAACAGGACGAGCAGCCTTCGGGCCGCTTAATTGCAAAGCGACGCGTCGCAACGAACATCATCCCGGGGTCAGTATGTAGGCGTTATTGAGTCCAACAGCTGTCATAAAATTTAATAATGCAAATGTAATTAAGTCACCTGACCCGACCCGGCCCGACCCCAACCGTCATGACCCAGCCAGGCGTCACCTGGCGGGCAGGCTGGAAACCGGTAACCGCACCTTTAACCAGGAAATGGATGACGTTGCCAGGAGTTTTCTCGGCAAGAACCCCCCTCTAATGACTACATCTTGATTGACTTTGGTTGCTGCCATACGAGACCGTAAACAGTGCGGGCCAAGTCTATAAAAATCAATAAGTGCCTCACTGTATTACAGGGCCATAAGTTTCAAATTGCACCGCAACAGTCCCATTAGTCGCCATGAAAGAGTATGCTATTCACTTGACCTATATTATATCCCAGAGTGATTTCCAGCGCCATGTCTTTAAGTGGCAGCTGAAGCTGAATCTGGCGTGATGAAAAGTGTCCTTAAAAATGCCACGAAGGACTTTAAAGACAGCTGAACTTTTATAAAAACAAGAAAAAGTAATCCAGTGGGTGGGGCCTTTGTATTCCATATTGAATGCACATATACCCTTCCAAAAGGTAAAGCTAAAATCTGATACGAGTGACTAACAGAACATCGTTCTACAAAGTTTGAAGGTAATCTGTTTAGGAATTGGATGTTTCTTGTCAGACATTGTGACTTATATTATCTGGATTTTTCTGGATCTGTTTTTCTGGATTTTGATGCAGATTGATGGAGAATTTATTCACAAATCATTCAAGGTCCTCCGGCCAAAATAGGATGAATATTGCGAAAGATATAGCCATCGCTGGGAAGAATATAGTGGTCCATGCATTTTTATAGATTTTTGAAGGGGACTCTCTAGAAAATTTGTGAAAAAATCTACAGAATTATTTGTTCCTGGGTTTTGATGCAGATTGGTGGAGAATCTATCACATTATTAGCCAAGATATAGCCTTGGCAAGGGTATATATAAGGACTCTAATCATTTTTATAGATCTTTGAAGGCGTTTGACAAAAAATCTAAAAAATAATTTCTTAATACCTTTTGATTTTTAAAAAATCCAAAAATACGTTTTTGAGGATTTTGATCTTAAAATCGTTTCCAACCTAGAGCCTAGATAGAAATTTATAGATTCTAGGCTATACTAAAAAGAAATAAAAGACGTAAAAGGAAAGCTATTTATTTCATTGAACTCGAATTGACCATGGAAATGCATCGGCTTGAATTAAAAGAATAAATCTCACACTAATTGTTATATCCCAGAGCATAAGAAGGTCGACTTAAAATAGAGAGTTTTTCCATTGTTTAGATGAGTCAGTTGATTCACAGAATATTCTCCAAACACCGGTATTCATTTCTTAATCCAAAACAAAGCTGCCTCTTAGCGGTGACTCATTAAACAATCATATGAACGCTTGGGGAAATCTGCACATTTCTGCTCCGTTCCTCGCACAGACCACTTGTCGCTTAAACTGGACCGACACCGACCCATTTACATTCCAACCAGTAAGTGGAAGAGCAGCGAACAAAGCCGGTGTTCCAGTTGGTTGAGCAACCCCATTCATACCAAAATTCCGGGAGTATAAAATCCGGGAAACAAAAGCCCCCCCGCCAATGGGTGTAAAGTGGAGGTAAAGTTATCATTGATTCTTTGGCCGGTGCCATGGTTGTCATGACAACCCTCGCGTTCCCTCGAATTAGCATGCATCAGCGCTTAGGTCTCCCCCGAGTGGTTATCAGTTGTTGGATAGCCAGCCAGTGGCTCTGAACAATCTGTGACCGCGTGAGAAATACATAGCACATCTATATGAATTAAAGAAAAAAGTCTCTCATATAGCACGTTGTTTGTGCGTACTCCGGCTTAACGACAGCCCCTCCTTAGTCTGTTGTGGCTGATATGGTGCAACTCCTCTTTCAACAAGATGCTCATTACGTGCCATCCGACAAAAAAGTGGTATTGGTTCCTCACGGTTTCGGTTATATGTTTGCTGCTTTGTGTTCTGGCTGTAGCCTCGCTTCCGGTGATTGTCAGTAGTTCCGCCTCCGCTTGTCGGGCCCTATCCACCTGTGATCCGTTTCTGCCCATTTGTGCCTCTTCTTTGAATGAACACCAGTTCTTCTACAGCCAATGTGAAATGCTGCGGGACATTTGCTTCACGGGAAAGGGTAAGCCACTAAAGTTAATGAATCATTTAAACAACTTGATTAACCTATATATTCTTTAGATTGGAAGTCCGACTTTTTTAGTCATTGCAATGTTAGCAAGCTGTAGCCACAAGTCTGATCTTAGATATAGCTAGTTATCCAGAGATTGTTACAAATAATGACCAAAAGTTGTAGGTTTAAAATATACAAACATTTATAATAAAGCGCTTCTCAAGTCTTAAATGTATTTTAAATCAAAATGGGCCTCATTGCGCCAACTCGGCCAGTTTCTTACGCCGGAACTCTTTCCTCGCTTCGTCCAGGAGCACGTTGTGCAGCAGATTCTTGTTTTGTGATTGATCCACTATCAACGAAGGGTAGGGATTGCCCCGGAGCTCCAAGACGGAATTCTTGTAGTATATACCCGGATAAGTCCTGGGCGCGTTGAACATGCGAGTGTAGGAGACTGTGTAGTTCTCGTAACGCGGCACCAGCACCTTAAAGAGTTTATGCACCAGCTGTTTCTCCAGCAGCCAGTAATCGGCCATTTCCATGGTAGCATTGTGTGTGTCTCCGTGACGTATGGCATTAGAAATAAGCTATGAAAAGGAACAAAAAAGGGTTTCAAAAAGGATGATCTACTTTTATACACTAAAACTACTTACCAGTTCAGCGTAGCCACGAGCTTCATCTGCGCGGTTATAGAAGAGCTCGATCCTCTCGTGCTTCACCAACGCAGTCACTGTTTTCCGTAGCTTCAGCAGCCGTCCTTCCGGCCCATCCTTGTTCTTCAAGTTGCGATGTCGGGGCCTAATGGCAATTCGCAGCTGGGACATTAGCTTTGAAACATCAGCTTGATTCATTTTAACGCAATATTAAACAATTTTACAACCAAAAGAAATCACGTAATGCGCCGGGGAACAGCTGATGGCTCTGAAAGCGATAGTACTGTTCATATATCGATAACAAATGAAAGCTTTTGTTTCACACTCCAATTGTAGTACAAGTGGGCAGCCCTTTACAAAATAAAATTTAAAAAGTTATCTATTTTGAATATATTGTACTGAAAGAATACCAATGTTTTTCTTGAATATTTCTTATTAAACTGTGTTAATTTGCTACTAAATCTATGATTTTAGTGAACAAACAAATATATATAAACTTATTGAAAAATGAAACAAAAACAATTCGTTTCAACATGTTTTAAAGAAATTCGAAGAAGTATTTCTTCAACATAAAAATGCACATTACAAACGTTTTTTCTGGGCGTTATATTAAACTCTTTTCTGGTACAAAAACGGCAGCACCTTTTTAGTTCCCGTACCGGAAATGGGAAATTCCGCCATTTTCTAATGATCCTACACGGGAATTAAAAAACTTTCTGGTGGCACTGGCAAAAAACTTAGTTTTCAGAGGAATGAGCAAATTTTACTTGCAGGCCGACCAAGATGACCAGCGACTGGTATTTGGAGCACGTAACTACGGGCGAAAAGATTTTTCTGCATTCTGGGGACAATGTGATGGGCAGCAGTCCGTTGTGCAAGATCATTTTCTGCGCGCCATTTAAAATGGTTGCCCGAAAACATGCCAACTTAATCATTAATGAAGATCAAGTGATGTTGAAACCATTGGTAAGTTCTTCTATACTGCATTTTAAATAATTTAAGACACACAACAACGCTTTTTGCTGCACAGACGGACTTGAAGGAAATATTTATTGACGACACTCGGGTAGAAAACCGCACTGAGACCCCAGTAACTGAGGGATCCGTCATTACTTTGGGGATCAAAACTCCAGCCCCTGTTGTTCCTGGAAATAGAGCCGTCTTTACTTTGAAGAAAATGGGACCCTGTGTCGAAGAGATGGACCTCGTATCCGAGGATGGAGAAATGCAGAATAAAACACCACTAAGGCGAAGCCAAAGAGTTATAAGACCTCCCCTACGCTATCGCAGTCCAATATTCTTTATAAAAAGAAGGAAATATAAGAGGAGATGAGGACTTAAGAGATCTTAAGATATATAACGAATTTATAGATTTAGTTTTCCACAAAGTGCCTTCCAAAAAAGTCCAGTTTGAATTACAAATACCATTATCTTTAAAATAATCGAATTACAAATACTACCTCCGAGCTATTAAGTAAAAAATGTAAATTCCATAAATAAAAGGGAATATAAATATATAAAGATAAGATAAGGCTAAGGTTTATAAGACCAAACTTTATAAAACTTTAATCAAAAATGAAAACTATTCAAAAATCAGCTTACAACTAGTTTTATTTTCTAAATCGACAATCATTTGTACAAATATGATTAGGCTATATGCTGCAGGATTCCTTGCCGCACAAGGGACTCTACTTGGGCCCGAGGAAGGTAGTGCTGGCTGTTCTTTTTTAGGTGGATCACCTCTCCGTCGTCAAGCTCAAATTTGCCATAGTCCTCCATGCAGCGAACCTCTATGTACAGGGATTTGGGCGGACGCAGGTTGTTGGTTAGGTCAAGGCCCTGACCGGCACCCTGGCTGTTGCCGGCACTGCACATGTACGCGGCCAAGGACTTGGAGTAGCTGTTGAAAAATTGAACCTCCGGCTCGCAGAGAGTTTGTTTTATGTCCGCTGGAATGATGGGTCCGAACTCCCAGCGAAGTGCCTTGATGCGCCGGCAGCGCTCATAGAGATAGGCCAAAAGGCAGCGCTTGTTCCGCTGCAGAGCTGCGTGTCTGAAGTTTAGCAGGGGCCAGAGGCTCCGGTCGCCGGAGGTGTTGTAGGTCGAGGCCTGAGCCACGTTCTCCTCGAATATGGCCTTGATCTCCTCCAGTACTTGGCGAACGCCATCGTCGTCGAAAGCCGGTATGGTTTGGGATGACCGTTCCAGCTCCTTGAGTAGCTCAAAGGCTTTGTCGCCAAACAATTTGTTTGACCGGCTCATATTTGTTTTGTTTGGCCACTATAGCGATGTGCGCGCGTAAAATTTTGGGCTAAAGAACTAGGTATGGAACTATCGAATTGATTTACTGTTATCTAAATTCAAACGAAAATATCTTAATAAGAAATTTCAAAACAAAATATATATCCATTCATAAAATGTATTTAATTTGCTTATATTTCTCTCTGAAAGTACGTATATTGTTCAAAGAAACTCTTACTCCCACAAAAAGAATTGAAATAATAGTAGGTCACAATAAGTATGTAAAATAATCGGAACAGGAAATTTGAATATCCCGAGAAATGTTCGGTATGTATAACCTCCAAGGGCCGTAGAAAAATTAGGCCAACATAAAAGTAAATAACAAAAAACTTACTTATTTACAGGATTTGTTGAACCCTGAACTCCAACATTGAATTTCAAGTCAGTAGTAAAGTTAAATAGAATGTAAAAATAGTCGTGACTGTAGAATATTACAGTCTCGAGTTCGAGCCTAACTTAACAACTTCAATATATTGCCGATTTACTTAATTTGCAAAAATATCACAGAATATATAAAATCTACACATTATTTTTGATTTCGAGTCACTGTATAAATAATATCGATATAATAGTATTTTTATGTTTTATCAACAACCCTATATATATCGATAAGTCGCGGCCACACTGTACTTGGAGCACACTGTAGAAGCGAAAATTCGGGAGAGATTACTGTGTGCGGTTCCTTCATTGCTCAAATAACTTAATTAGGTGGACTTCGGCGGTGCACGCACACTCGAAACCAAGACAAGATTATCCGCTATTGAGCGCAGCGCATCATCGGCCCTTGCTAATTCAACCCCACCCGCATCCGACGAGAAAATGGCAACACCAGCGAACAGCGCGACAGCTGCCGGAGGAGCAGCGAAAGACGGAGCGCCGCCCGCCCCTGCCAAGACGTTGACCGGAATCGTGAAGCAGGTGAGTGGTGTGTGACTAATCCCTGGCATCGCCATAAACCATGACCAGTCAGTAGTCGCCCTAATCTTCCGTAGCAGCGTGGCAAACGCGGTTTTGGGTCCGCTGGAGGCGGCCGAGTGCAACTCTGACAAGTGCGAAAGAGACGCGCGTATAGGCTGGCTGCGTGAGAGTGACACGTTGCACACGCTCGCCGCGAACGAAGAAGAAATGAAAGTTATCGAAGGTGCCAAGCTGGCAGATTTTCTTTGGCGGCCTATGCTGCCTGCTATCAGTGCCGCCCCTTTTAATTGTTGCTACTGCTGCCCCGTGGCTCACGCCATCAAATCAGGATGAAAGGGACGTGTCCGAGCTGTATTTCAGTCAAAAGTCTTTGTTATGCCGCTGCTGTATCAGCGGCCCGTTCGTTTCTAACCTCCTAGTCCATCCCGGAAGGGCATTTTTGCGTTAATTTGCTATTATTTATAAATTTATTTTGATTGGGGCCTGAGGACTGTGGTCTTCACACTCCCTTTGGGGCAGTTTAGTTCATTGTTTGGCAGGGGGCTGCTATTTTCAGTCAGCTCGTTGGACTTTCGCCAGTCTTTCGGGGCCGTGGCAGTGATAACCATTATCAATTTCCAGCTTTCTAGCCGGCTGGCATCGGACCTGGTGACGTTGTCAGCTCAGCACAAATATAGACCGTTTTCTGGGCTCCCCAGGTAGTTGAGATCCCCGCCTCCCACTCTGAAAACCTGTTGATCATTGATGACCACTAGGCGACGCCCTAGTACCAGCTGCTGGCCCCTTTTAATTCTTATCTCATTTCTTTTGTTGGCTCTGCTACTGGATCGCGTATACCTGCCGCATATTTTCGGGAGTCAGCTCGAGAGTTCCAGCAGATGCCTACGTAGGCCCAAAAAGAGCCGAAGAAGCCATTGAGATATTTTTGTTGTTCCCTAAACCGGTTTCTGGTTAGAAAGGCCTTTTGAGGCCTGTTTCGTGCAAGGGGATATCTGCGGGGCGAACTAATCTGGTGGTGACCGGCAAGATGGACCCTCATCTCGGGCCCATATACATATATATGTATGTATGTGCATCCCTACGTGACATTTTTCTAGCGCAGGCGCTATCTGCTATCTGCCATCCGCACGTGTTATTTTTCTCCTTTTTTTTTTTTTTTGTAAAATTCAGATGCGTAAGCGTGCATTCGGAGATGTTATCTTTTCAAAATCAGTAACTGTACATTGATTGCCGAGGCTGGCCAGGTAAAGAGGGGAAAATCTGTTCAATATGCATTTACGGCACTATTAATCGATAGCAAGTGGTGTGGCAAGCGATAGGTCCACCCCTAGGCAGCAGCAGCAGCAGCCGCCCGCACGTGCACTTTCTTTTAACCTCAACTGTTCGGACCATCAGATGGGTAACCTACATCCCACACTTCCTACTTGCAGGTCCTCTCCGGCGACACGGTAGTCATCCGCGCGACCAAGGGCGCCCCGCCCCCGGAGAAACAAATCACCTTCTCGCATGTCCTGGCCCCGAAACTGGCCCGTCGCCCCGGCGCCGGTGGCGATGAGACCAAAGACGAGCCCTGGGCGTGGGAGTCGCGGGAGTTCCTCCGAAAAAAGCTGATCGGCGTTGAGGTGACGTTCACTTTCGACAAGCCAGCCAACTCCAACCGAGAGTACGGATTTGTGTGGATCGGCAAGGACAAGGAGACCGGCGAAAATGTGGTGGAGTCCATTGTGCGCGAGGGCCTGGTGACTGTGCGTCGCGAGGGCAGACCGACGGCCGAGCAGCAGACTCTGATCGAGCTGGAGGATCAGGCCCGTGCCGCTGGACGAGGCAAGTGGGCGGCAAACACCAACGCCGCCGACAAGGTGCGAAACATCAAGTGGTCGCACGAGAACCCCGCCCACGTGGTCGACATCTATGGCGGCAAGCCCGTCAAGGCCATCATCGAGCATGTGCGAGATGGATCCACCGTGCGTGCCTTCCTGCTGCCCGACTTCCACTACATCACGCTGATGATCTCGGGCATCCGGTGTCCCGGCGTCAAGTTGGATGCCGACGGCAAGCCCGACCTCAGCGTCAAGGTGCCGTTTGCTGACGAAGCCCGCTACTTCGTAGAGACCCGCTTGCTGCAGCGCGATGTCGAGATCCGGCTAGAGTCGGTCAACAACTCCAACTTCATCGGCACGATCCTGTACCCCAAGGGCAACATTGCCGAGTCTCTGCTGCGCGAGGGACTGGCCAAGTGTGTGGACTGGTCCATGGCCGTAATGAAGACTGGTAAGTGGAAGATCATTCCAAAAAGTAAGAGGCAGGGCAGCTCGACAGCACAGATCAGCACCGCATTGGTAGACAACCTATTGTGTGCTGTCCCCTGTGGCGGTCGGCTGCTAGACTAAAGACGGACTCCAAGAATGCCGTGACTGACTCTAGTTGTCATGATGTTCATTTCACCCCGTCGACATTATCTTCTCCACAAACCGTAGCTTGAGGCAAACCTTATCGCAAAACTTACTAATTCCAATTCATTTCCAGGAGCTGACAAACTCCGTGCTGCCGAGCGTGTGGCCAAGGAGAAGCGCCTGCGACAGTGGCAGGACTATCAGGCTAAAACACCCGCGTTCAACTCGAAGGACAAGGACTTCAACGGCACGGTGGTCGAGGTCTTCAACGGCGACGCCATCAATGTCCGCCTCGCCAGCGGCCATGTGAAGAAGGCCTTCTTCTCGTCGATTAGGCCACCCCGCGATCAGCGCGCCGTGGTCGGCACTGACGGCGAGGAGATCGTGAAGGCGCCGCCACGCGGCAAGAACTACCGACCTCTGTACGAGATCCCGCACATGTTCGATGCCCGCGAGTTCCTGCGCAAGAAGCTGATCAACAAGAAGGTGCAGTGCAACCTGGACTACATCTCGCCTCCAAGGGAAAACTTCCCCGAGAAATACTGCTACACCGTCCTGATCGGAGGCCAGAACGTGGCCGAGGCTATGGTGGCCAAGGGGCTGGCCACATGCGTCCGCTACCGCCAGGACGACGACCAGAGATCTTCCGCCTATGATCAACTGATTGCTGCCGAGCAGCAAGCCATCAAGGGGCTGAAGGGACTGCACGCAAAGAAGGACAACGCCACGCTGCGAGTCAACGACCTAACTGTCGATCATTCCCGAATCAAAGTCCAGTACTTGCCGTCGTGGCAGCGCGCCCTGCGCACCGAAGCCATTGTTGAGTTCGTTGCCAGCGGGTCGCGCCTGCGACTGTTTGTGCCAAAGGACAGCTGCCTGGTTACATTCCTGCTAGCTGGCATCTCCTGTCCGCGATCCTCCCGACCGGCTCTGAACGGAGTGCCCGCCCAGGAGGGCGAGCCCTTCGGCGACGCGGCTCTGACCTTCACGCGCGAGCGGGTTCTGCAGCGTGATGTCTCCGTGCACATCGACACCACCGACAAGGCTGGCTCCTCGGTCATTGGCTGGCTGTGGACCGATAGTGGTGCCAATCTGTCGGTTGCCCTCGTCGAGGAGGGTCTGGCGGAGGTGCACTTCAGTGCCGAGAAATCCGAATACTACCGGCAGCTGAAGAGCGCCGAGGACCGTGCCAAGGCCGCCAAGAAGAACATCTGGGCCAACTATGTGGAGCAAGTGCCCGAGGAGAAGGTCGTTGTTGAGGAGGAGAAGGAGGACAAGGTGGTGGCCGAGCGCAAGGTCAACTACGAGAACGTTATCGTCACCGAGATTACCGAGACTCTGACATTCTTCGCGCAGTCCGTGGAAAACGGGTCCAAGCTAGAAACACTGATGAGCAAGCTGCACGCCGACTTCCAGGCCAACCCGCCCATCGCTGGCGCGTACACGCCCAAGCGCGGTGACCTGGTTGCCGCCCAGTTTACTTTGGACAACCAGTGGTACCGCGCCAAGGTGGAGCGAGTCCAGGGCAGCAACGCCACCGTCCTGTACATCGACTACGGCAACAAGGAGGTGAGTGCCGCCAGAAGAGTGGAGTGGATCTGCAAGTTCCTTAGATCCGTTTCCGGCTAGAAGTGAAACGCATGAGTCATAAGCTTGCTATATAAACTATGCTTCCTGGGTGACAGTCGCTATTGTGCGAGGACGTACCCCAAACCCTACAGCTGCACCAAATGTGCTCCACCTTCGATTAGTATGCCAGTCTCTTCGCCGGTCCAGAGGTCTTGCCATATTTTTTGGCTCGACCGAAAGTCCACTGAAGTCGGACATAGTTTGCTTTCGAAATCGGAGCACAGAGTGGCTGGGGGCGTCCAAGTCATGCATTGCTAATGCGCCCGGGTTGCGACACACCCATTCCAATTTCCAAAATTTTGTTGTCCAAAGTGGAAGGATATTCTAAAACTGATTCTCATTTCAGACCCTGGCCACCAGCCGATTGGCAGCCTTACCTCCAGCCTTCAGCAGCGAGAAGCCGTACGCCACGGAGTATGCCCTGGCCCTGGTCGCCCTGCCCACTGACAACGAGGACAAGGAGGAAGCTCTGCGCGCCTTCTCCGAGGATGTGCTGAACCACAAGGTCCAGCTCAACGTTGAGCTGAAGGTGACCGGCTCCCCGAACTTGGCCACCCTGCACGATCCCACCACCAAGGTCGACTTTGGCAAGCAACTGGTCGCCGAGGGTCTCGTCCTCGCCGAGAAGCGTCGCGAGCGGAAGCTCAAAGACCTGGTGGACCAGTACAGAGCTGCGCAAGACGCCGCCCTGGCCGCGCACTTGGCCATCTGGAAGTACGGCGACATCACCCAGGATGATGCGCCCGAATTCCGCTAAAAAAGATTCGGCCGGAAACTGGGAGTAGGCTTGTGGCGTGCGTGTGGAGTGCGTTGCTAGCCGAAATGTTTGTCTGCCACATACCCGCCCTTTATATACATAAAAACAACAACAACAACAACAACAAGAAGCAACAACTTAAAGATTATGAAATTACTAATTCTATTCTATATACACACCAATATATATGATGCATATACCACATTGGAAATACAATACATACATTTGAGCATTTGCATGGAACCAGCAGCACGGCATGCTTGCTTCTAGCAGCAGCCTGGCAATCGTCTAATATTCGGTCTTCTAGTTCTGTTTTCGTTTTCCAAATTCTATTTTTTTCCTAACCGCTCGACGGGATAATCCCATAAAGTAAATATATTTGACACACACACACTAGCAGCAATTGGACATTTTGTAAGCGCTTTAGCTCCGAAAAGTAATTATAACGCAGGATTAAATTTATATAACCACACAATGTCTTTTAAATTTGCAGATTTTATGTTATTGTAAAGTGTTTTTTGCATTACTGAGTAAATACATTAAATAATTTTTTATAAAATCGTGACTAGCGTCGCTCCAGTGATTCCACCTTGTCGATGAGGGCGTCCATATTAAATTCCTTGGGTGTCTTCCAGGCCTTCTGTCTCTCCAGTAGGCCCTGTTTGGTAGCCAGTTGCTGGTTCTGCTTCAGCTGGAAAATGCTTTCGGGAATCAGGTGTTTTTCCGCCTCAGATTTAAATCTGCAAAAGATTGGGGGATAAGTGGACTTGTCTTGATGATGAGATGATGTCTTGCAACTCACCGCTCCAGAACCGCCACCTCTTTGGCGGCCTCGTCAATGGCGTCCTTCACCTTCTGCAGTTCTATCTGTTGTTGCACCTTAATCTGCTGGTTTTCAATTCGCTCCTTTTTCCGCGCAAAGTAGAAATCCCGCAAATAATTCAAGTTGAAGTCATGGATGTGCAGATGTGCGTAGAGGTCGGCGCACTTGTCGAGGAGTCCCAAGTCGTCGTCCGAGAAATCGCCCAGCTCGATGCTGGCCAACTGCAGTTGCTGCTCCAGGTGCTGCCCCAGCTCCTTAAGCGCCTTGATCTCCTCCTGTGTCTTTAGATTATCTAAGGAAATCATGGATATTTTAGCAGGCAACATAAGGTTTGAATAAACTCACTCATTTTTGAAACCAAAATGGCATCTATCGATAGTGCACTATCGATAACTCCAAGTACCGAAATCCGGGAAAGTGTAATAACAGCTGAAAGTTATTAAAATAATTAATCAATCAACATTTATGAAAACATAACATCTCCAAATGCTTTTATAATTCACTTGAAATAAAATTATAATTTTATTATTTTTGTCATCCTTCGATTCCTAGACCAATCGATTCCCCGCTGAATGCAACAATGCAGGGCTGTGACAGTTAACAGAATTTTCGCTCAGCACAAAATCGATTTGTACTGCTACTTTTTCTTTGTTTACTTTTTCTGTGCAAATTGGTATTAATTGGTAGATTAGGCCCAGTGTCCCAGTACCGATCCGATGCAGTTGGCCAGCGGCAGTCGTAGAGCCCCTTGTTGATGTTCCACGGCAAAATGTGAAATAGCACGGATGGGAAATCGATCGATTTTTGACAACGAAGTGGGAAAGTAGCGGTGTCTCTGCGGTGTCTGGGTGTGTGTGCACTGCCCTGCGCTGCGCCCATCTAAAAGTTGAACGCCTCCAAAGCGTCTAGGAGTGGATTGGATCGCATTGGGTTGGAATTAATTAACGTTTACCATGGAGCACCCTTCCTCGCTGCCCGGCTATGTTCGCGAGAAGCTCGCCGAGTTGGACTTGGAGCTGTCGGAAGGTAAAGAGAAGCAAGAAGGAAAGCTGAGCTAGACCAGAGTCGAAGCGTTTATACCCTTTAAGGATATTATCCAATAAGCAGATACATTTTTCTGTCAAAATTATGAGTTTTTTTTCATTCTGGTTGTATAAGTATGTTGTGTTGTGTCTGGAAATCAATCACATTTTTTTTTTAAATTATACATATGTATTTGGCTACTTTTTCATTAATAAATTTTTAATTTTAATGTTGTTGAAACTTGTCTAAAATTAGTAATCTCCTAAGTTAGAGTATAAAATATGCAAACTAGTCATCAAGAGTCGACTCCCCTCCCTATCCATTTACACAATAATTTAATAATACAGACGAGGCAGTTAATTCAACGTTTATTAATCTGTAATTGAGGCGACATAATTTAATATATACAACATTGTATACAGAAGCCCCCTCCCCCCTGTCCACCCCACGCACTGAAAAGTGTGTGTGCAGATGTCGGCGGAAGAGAACTTTTAAATAAACAAACACCAAGTGTTAATCTGGCAGAAGTTACACCACACACATCCTCTCTAACTCGAACTCCCATTCGTTGTAATTTTCATTCGCAGGTGACATCACCCAGAAGGGCTATGAGAAGAAGCGGGCGAAGCTATTGCAGCCTTTCCTAAAAAAGCACGAGGGTATGTTTAGCTACTGCTTTTGGAGTTATTTTTATATGTCGGTGGGCAATGTGTTCATTTCCTGCTTTCCTCGTGCCATTCGCAGGCGACAAAGCGAAGAGCAACCCGCCACCGCCATACTACAACGTCAAAGATGCCAACAACAGCAGCAACAACAGCAGCAGTCACGGAGGAAACATCAATAACGATGGTGTCATAGTCTCCAGCGAGGGCTACAGCTATGTCACCGAAGTACCCTCCCTATCCTCCTCCCAGCAAAGACATTCCAAAAAGATTGACTTCCACCAGTCATCCTCCGTGACAGCATCATCCAATTCCCACGGCGGAGGGGGAAGTTCTGGTGGTGGTAGCGGTAGTGGTGGAGGTGGAGGTGTTGGGGCTCCAGGCTACGAAAATATGCGACCACAAGGTGGTGCAGTCGGAGATCCAGGATATCAGAATACTCGCGAGCCCAGTGGCTTCCAAAATCCGCCATCGAACAACAGTCAGCATCGTCAGCGACGCACACAGCGAAAGGTAACGCACAATGAGAAACGCTATCATTCGGGTAAGTTTCTTTTAAAGAATTAAGAAAAGAATAAAACCATGAATGGATTCCCTAAACAGAAGTTAGACAGGAGGCTGTGCAGCAGGCACTAGCTGCCCTAAAGGGTCGCCCGAAGCCCAGCCTTCCGATGCCATCGAAACGCACATCGGTGCTCAACCGGAGTCCCGGGTGCAATGATGAGCTGGACTCATCCACCGACGACGAATCAATACCCGAGGAAATCATTTCCCCCGACAAGGAGTACAACTATCCGCGCGACCACATTAGCAACAGCATGCTGCCGCCAGAGCCAATTATCAAGCCGCCAATCCGTGAGTCATCGATGAGTTCGCAGCAGCATTCGCGGCATGATGTAAAGCCGACACCCCAGCCGCCAAACCACAAGTACGCCTCATCCAACAGTGCTCCGGAACGCCGGCCACCTCAGAATTTGCCACCAATCGTAAGTGTTTGAAAGGAATACCAAAATAAACTTTATTCTTTCAGGTAAACAGCTGTTAGCCCGAAATAAGTGCAAGCTTATAACATAAAGTTCCAGAAACCACTAATTGTTTGTAATTTCTTTGCAGCCCACATCCGACACTTCGAGCACTGACTCGCCGCCCATTGCCTACAAGCGCGACAATGACTTCTCCGACAAGGCGTACAAGCAAAAGCAATGTAAGTAATGAGAACAGAATGCAGACAAGCAATGGTTGCTCCGTCTCCGTAATCAATTCAATTCAGCATGCAAACTGCTCGAAGCTCACTGCTCACTGGCCAAGTAATAAATTAATTTCCACTCTTTCGGTAGTCAACGCTCCTGACATCACACAGTTCAACAATGCCCATCGGGCTGCCGACCGGGTCACTCGGTATGTTAATCTCGCTCAGAACGAACTCACCGAGACGGATGCGAACGGCAAGTGGAAGGTCTCGGCAAAGATTCAGCAACTGCTAAACACTCTGAAGAGACCCAAGCGCCGGCCACTGCCCGAGTTCTATGAGGACAACGACATTGAGCTGGAGATCGCTGCAAATACCAAAGATCCGAATGCCCCCAAGCCGGAGGGCAGTACGATGACACCAGTGCAGGGCGAGCAACTCTCAATACCAGCTGGCCTTCCACGAACCCTGGAATGCGCCCTCCAGCGCTACGGCACAAACTCCTTCAAAAGCCCCATGGCCACGGTCCTCGATCCTAATGGAAAAATAACCACCACCCTGACATATGGGAAGCTGTTGTCGCGTGCCCAGAAGATCGCATATGCTCTGTCCACAAAGATATTCAGCAAGGGACCCGAGCAAGTAACCCTCAAGCCGGGAGACCGTGTGGCCTTGGTATACCCGAACAACGACCCCTTGAGGTATGTAATTAATGGCAATTATTTCTTCGACACGCACTATATCCGGTAAACCCTTTTTAGTTTCATTACCGCCTGGTATGGATGCATGTTCAGGGGCTTGGTGCCCCTGCCCATTGAGCTGCCGCTCTCGAGCTCTGACACCCCACCGCAGCAGGTGGGCTTCTTGCTGAGCTCCTGCGGCATAACTGTTGCCCTGACCTCAGAGGCTTGCCTGAAGGGTCTTCCCAAATCAACGACAACTGGCGAAATAGCCAAGCTGAAGGGCTGGCCGCGACTGCAGTGGTTCGTCACCGAGCACTTGCCCAAGCCGCCCAAGGAGTTCAATGTGGGTAATCTCCGTGTCGACGAGTCGGCAGCGGCCTACATCGAATATACAACCGATAAGGAGGGCAGTGTTATGGGTAAGCGCAATGAAAACAATCTTGAAAGGAAATACAATTTCTTTATGTTGAACTGCAGGCGTTACTGTCACCCGAGCTTCCATGATCAACCACTGCCGAGCGCTGACCATGGCCTGTCACTACACCGAGGGTGAGACCATCGTTTGTGTCTTGGATTTCAAGCGCGAAGTGGGTCTGTGGCACTCGGTGTTGACCTCTGTTCTGAATGGAATGCATGTCATCTTCATACCCTATGCCCTCATGAAGCTGCGCCCCTCCAGCTGGATGCAGTTGATAACCAAGCACCGGGCCTCCTGCTGCCTCGTCAAGAGCCGCGATCTGCACTGGGGCCTACTGGCCACCAAAGATCACAAGGACATTTCGCTCTCTTCGCTCCGCATGCTTCTCGTGGCCGACGGAGCCAATCCTTGGTCGCTGTCCTCATGTGACCAGTTTCTGAATGTTTTCCAAGCCAAAGGCCTGCGCTCCGATGCCATTTGTCCCTGCGCCAGCAGCTCGGAAGTGTTTACTGTCTCTCTGCGACGTCCTGGTCGCGGCTCTTGTGGCTTCAGTCCCTCGGCCACTGGACGGGGCGTGCTCTCCATGGCTGCCCTTTCGCACGGGGTCGTCAGGGTGGACAGCGAAGACTCGCTGACATCGCTAACCCTTCAGGACTGCGGTCAGGTGATGCCCGCTGCCCAGATGGTGGTCGTTCGTTCGGAGGGCGCTCCGGTGCTGTGCAAGACCGATCAAGTGGGGGAGATATGCGTCACCAGTGGCTCGACCAGCGCCAGCTACTTTGGACTGGATGGCATGACGAACTCCACCTTCAAGGTGCAGCCTCTGGTGGAGGAGTTCGAGCCCCCGAAGGACGGCAATGGCACTGTCAACGTAATTTCGAAACCGATCGGAGAAGAGTATTATGTGCGTTCTGGACTCTTGGGCTTCCTGGGCCCCGGCGGCTTGGTGTTTGTTTGCGGCTCCCGCGACGGCCTCATGACCGTCACTGGACGCAAGCACAATGCCGACGACATCATCGCCACAGTATTAGCCGTGGAACCCATGCGCTTCATCTATCGCGGGCGCATCGCCGTGTTCAGCATCAAGGTGCTGCGGGATGAGCGCGTCTGCGTGATTGCCGAGCAGCGACCCGACTGCTCCGAGGAGGAGAGCTTCCAGTGGATGTCGCGCGTCCTCCAGGCCGTGGACTCTATTCATCAGGTCGGCATCTACTGCCTGGCCTTGGTGCCGCCAAATCATTTGCCCAAAACACCGCTCGGCGGCATCCACTTGTGCGAGGCGAGGCGGCGGTTCCTGGAGGGCTCTCTGCACCCGGCCAATGTCCTCATGTGCCCGCACACGTGTGTCACGAATCTGCCCAAGCCGAGGGAACTGCATCAAGGTGAGTGTGGCATCGCTTAAGTGCTCGAAATATAATTGGCTCTGTTGGACTTTCTGTGCTTCCGTTACCTTGTTAAACCTTATAATATTACAAATATTGCTTTCCTCTATTTTTAACCACCAAACAACACTACAACAATGCTGCGATTACTTCTCTGACTCCACTCCAACACACTCACTGCCACAATAAAAAAAAATACAAACTAAAATAACACCACTGTATAATAACGACATCAAAACACAATGCCACCATGACTAATGAACTCGCTTTAATTAATCCTTTGTACAAAATCATCAAAAACCAAAAACAAAACAAACTACTTTACTAACCACTCCCCAAATACCATAAAAAAAAAATAAAAAAAAAACTAAAACTAAAACTAAAGGTGTGCCAAGTGCCGCTAAATTAAGCTCATCATCTGGATGTGGTATTACAGACACGGGTGTCGGACCAGCCTCCGTGATGGTTGGCAATTTAGTGCAAGGTAATCGTCTGGCTGAGGCCCACGGACGCGATGTTGGAATGGCGGAAGACTGTGAGCGCAAGGTGGGCATACAAATCATGAAACTACAATTCAAAGTCTCAAAGAATCCTCCTTCTCCACAGCCTCAGCTCATAACAGGGGTGCTGCGTTGGCGGGCCAACACCTCTCCGGATCACATTATATTCACGCTGCTAAACTCCAAGGGTAAGATTGCATTTCAAAAGACATGAAACCAGCTACAACCTCTCCCTTTTAGGTGCCATTGCCAAGACTCTGACTTGCTCCGAGCTGCACAAGCGGGCTGAGAAGATAGCAGCCCTACTACAGGAGCGTGGAAGAATCGAGCCGGGCGATCACGTTGGTAAGCCGTCATGAAGAACCCGAGAAATCAGAAATTCTTTTCTAAAAACAAACCGTATGTTGCAGCTCTTATCTTTCCGCCGGGTCTCGACTTGCTCTGCGCGTTCTATGGATGCCTGTACTTGGGGGCAATACCTATTACCATAAGACCCCCGCATCCGCAGAATCTGAACACCACATTGCCCACGGTTCGCATGATCGTTGATGTGTCCAAGAGCGGCATTGTCCTCTCCATACAGCCGATCATCAAGTTACTAAAGTCCCGGGAGGCGGCCACCTCCATTGATCCAAAGACATGGCCCCCCATCCTGGACATTGACGACAATCCCAAACGCAAATATGCCGGCATAGCCACCGTCTCGTTCGACTCTAGCGCATATTTGGACTTTAGTGTGTCCACCTGTGGACGTCTCAGTGGGGTGAACATAACGCATCGGTATTTAAAATGGATATTACTTCGGGAGGAGCGATTCTTCATTGTTATTTCCCATTTCTTCGCAGATCTCTCTCTAGTCTTTGCGCCAGTTTAAAATTGGCCTGTGAGCTGTATCCTTCTCGTCATGTTGCGTTGTGTTTGGATCCCTATTGTGGGCTGGGCTTCGTCATGTGGACCCTGATTGGGGTGTACAGTGGCCACCACTCCATACTGATTGCACCCTACGAGGTCGAGTCCAATCCCAGTCTGTGGCTGTCAACCTTATCGCAGCATCGTGTCCGCGACACCTTCTGCTCCTACGGCGTCATCGAGCTGTGCACAAAGGCTCTCAGCAATTCCATACCCTCTCTGAAGCAGCGCAACATAGATCTGCGCTGCGTCCGCACCTGTGTGGTGGTGGCCGAGGAGCGGCCCCGGGTCCAGCTGACCCAGCAGTTCTGCAAACTGTTCCAGGCCCTGGGTCTCAACACTCGCTGTGTCTCCACTTCGTTTGGATGTCGGGTGAATCCGGCCATTTGTGTGCAAGGAGCCAGCTCGGCGGAGAGTGCCCAGGTGTACGTGGACATGAGGGCACTGCGAAACAATCGAGTGGCCCTGGTGGAGCGCGGAGCACCCAATTCGCTTTGTCTCATTGAGTCGGGCAAGCTACTGCCCGGGGTTAAGGTTATAATTGCTAATCCCGACACCAAGGGCCACTGCGGCGACTCGCACTTGGGCGAGATTTGGGTAAGTCAACTAATAACCTGTCTTAACTTTTCTTAATTGAGATATTCTCGTCCAGGTGCAAGCTCCGCATAATGCCAATGGATACTTTACCATTTACGGGGATGAAACCGACTACAATGATCACTTCAACGCCAAACTGGTGACTGGGGCTACCTCTGAGCTTTATGCACGCACTGGCTACTTGGGATTCCTGCGACGCACCGAATGCTCTCAGGCTGCCTCCTTGCTGGACGAAACCACACCAAGTGTGGCTAGTCGGGACAGTGACTCCGAGTCGTTGAACTCCATTAGTCAGCTGCAGTTGAACTTCTCGAACGCTTCGTTGGGTGGCAATTCGGAGCACGGTCTGATGGGCTCTGCTGGCAACTCCAACGATCAGGAGCTGCACGATGCTGTGTATGTGGTTGGTGCTGTTGATGAAGTGATCTCCTTGCGGGGCATGAACTATCATCCAATAGACATTGAGAATTCTGTAATGCGCTGCCACAAGAAAATTGCCGAATGGTATGTGGTCTCTAAGCTTGATATTTTTCTTAAAAATATTATTTAAACAATTATCTTTTTAGCGCCGTTTTCACTTGGACTAATCTGTTGGTAGTTGTCGTGGAGCTGGATGGCAATGAGTCGGAAGCTTTGGACTTGGTGCCCTTGGTCACAAACACAGTATTAGAAGATCATCAACTCATTGTTGGCGTTGTTGTGGTCGTCGATCCTGGTTGGTTTGAAGCTTTACAGCTGAAGTATTTCATTCTATAGATTATTTAATAATTTAATTTTATTTCTAGGGGTGGTGCCTATTAACAGTCGTGGCGAAAAGCAACGGATGCATTTACGGGACGGCTTCCTGGCCGACCAATTGGATCCCATATACGTAGCATATAACATGTAAATACACAACCATTCTTATGATAGAACCGCCACTACGTAGACAGGAAACGAGGCAAACCCATTTTCTCCTTATCTTATTTAAACAAAAAACATTAAAAAAAAAACGCGTAAACATTAACAGCATTTTACTAGCAAAGAAATCATACGAAAAGCAGGCTCATTTTGGTTCAGACCGCCCAAGTAATTACACATTTCCTTTAGGAATATTAGCGTACTAGCATAGTCGGTAAATCATTCTAACAATTAACGGACTATTTAACTTTATATGACCATAAAAGTGACAACAAACATTTAGTAATTATACACATAAGTCTAAATAAACAACCATTTATATGCATATATAAAAAGGCGTGAAAACTTGATTGGGATTTCGGTGTGGTATCTATTCTAATTAAATAATGGTTGAAATCTGTATTCTATATCCGAAAGTTTATTTGGAATGTGAGCTGGCTAAGCAAGCCATCGAATGAGTTTTAGAGACTACGTGGGATTGTTGTCCTTGCGTAGTTCCTGCATCTCAGTGGCATTGATTTCGTGAGAGCCTCGATCCCGCCACCACCGCATTATAATGGTGCGGCGTCTTCGCACCACCAGGAAGATCAATAGCACCCAAACCCCCTGGAGACCGTTCACCATGTCGCAGAGGAGGAGGTAGTTGGAGTTGGAGCTCGAGTAGAAGGTGACTATTTCCAGGAGCCAGCTTATGATGAGGATTATACCCAGAAGGCAGACGCACTTGGCACTGTTCAAGAAGGATGGGGATATAGTATTTTGTATTTGCTTTAATCAAAAGTCCTTACTCCTTTTTCACTTCTTCGAACTTCTGGTGGTCAAAGATTCCACTGCTCTGGACTTGGTCCAGTCCCTGGTCCTTCTTCTCTGTCAGTGTGTAGCCTTTCACGCGTTGGAACCCGAAGAAGGCTAATATGTTTATCTGGGAAGAGAATAATCCTTTAGATACTTTCACAGATTGGAGGCAAGGATGGGCACTTACCAAGAAGCTGAGAAACAGTATGGTGGACACCGGTGGTATGAAGTAACGCTGCGAGTCCCGTATGGACTCTGTGAGTCCCTGCAGGAAGTACGAGGGCATGCCGGGCAGCCCTTTTTGGACCGTAAGCGCCACTATGGAGGACGGTCCGGCAATGGCGAAGAGGCAGTAACACGCAAAGTTAAAGGTGGCCCAGGACTTGGACAGCTGGACGCGGCAGGGCAGCTTGTACCACACATTCAGAAGGACGTTGAAGCAGACCACAAAGTACCAGAAGAAATAGCTGAGGATGAAGAACTGGATAACGTAGCCGATGATCCCTGTGTTGGGGACGGAGTAAATGTGCACCACCGAGTGGACAAAGTAGCCCGAAGCCAGGCACAAGGACATCAGGCTCAGGGAGAGACCGTGCAGGTTTCTCAGTAGTTTCAGGGACATGTGCAAGTAGCTGACTAGCAGCAGGCACGGCATGGATATGAGCATCAACACGGCCACAAAGAGCACCTGAAATGGGATAGGGAATATATGAGTCTACATACTTATAGGAATCTTAAAGCAATACCTTTGCGAATGCAATCTTGTCCTCCACCTGTGTAATGCAAGTGAAGGCGAATAGTTGCCCCGACTTGTCAATGTCCAGGCAGTAGTTCTTCTCCACCGTATACGAGTCGTTTCCGAACTTGTCGATGATTAGGAGGGATCCGTCTTGGAGCACAAAGAACACATCCTCGCCGCCATCGTAGAGCAGGGAGCTAAACATGAAGGACTATTTCCATTAATTTTAACAGCCTTTCTAAATCCACATACCTGTTGCACGGGTTCCCAATGTCGTACGACAGCGTAGTCGGTATCTCCAGATCCTCAATGCAGTTATCGAACAACACGGCACTAATTATAGTTGGCTCGAACTTAACCACTTCGTTATCGCACATGGAGTCACTCTGGTTCTCTCTGTAAATATCCAAGTTCTCCCCCATGGGGCAACATTTCCGCAACCGTGACGAGTCACTGGCCACCGGCTGAATCCTATATTTTTCTCGCTGAGAGCAGTCCTCCGGCTGAGATTGTTTCTGCAAAGAATTCAAATCAGGCAAGCCTGATGGCCGCAGACTACTACTGGGAATTGTTGATTCTGTCGTGGGATCCGGTGCCAAAGATACTGGTAATGAGGCCTCTGATAACGTTTGATTTATTAACTGCTCCGAGCTGCTACTCAAAGATATTTTTATAGAGATTATTAGACGATAATATTCAGTCCAAGACTCTTACCTTGACGGATTTATTTCAGTTGAATTAGTTAATTGGGCCAAAGCATTGGAATAGGCCTTCAAATAGATCAGCAAAACAGCGACCTTCCAATAGCGAAACTTCATGTTTGTTGTGTTCTTAAAACTATTCTGAAAGAAAACCAGGCATTGGGTAAGATATAAAAGGTATGAGGAGATATAGGCTATATCAGCCATTACTTTAATCTGACAAGAAAAAAATCGGAAGATTATTGGCCAAGATATAGACTTTGCAGCGGGTCCTATAGTGACATCATGCATTATTTTAGACTTTTGAAGGAGACTCCTTGAAAATTAGGATAAAAAATAAAAAAAAAAACATAGTGTGTTCCTAGATTTTAATACACTTTGATGCAGAATTCATCCAAAAATCGATCAAGGTGTTCCGATCTGGAATCGGGTGAAAATTGGCAAAAATATGGCCATCGCTGCGAGCCAAATCGTTCTTCCACGCATTTTTAACAATTTTTCAAAAAATTCCCCAGAAAATTTGACAAAAAATCGGAAAAATATTAGATTTTTATTAGATCTTGATGCAGTTTATGTCAGAATTAATATACAAAATATTTAAGGTATTCCCCTCAGAAATTGGACGGAAATTGGCCAAGATATAGCCAACCCTGTGTGTCAGATTGTCCTTTCATGCCTTTTCCACACTTTTCGAAGGGGATAACCCACAAAATTTCATAAATAATTTTAAAAATATATTTTTCCTAGATTTTGATGCAGAATGGTGAAAAATCTGTCTGCAAATCGTTTAAGGTATTCCGCTCAAGAATGGGATCATTATTGCCAAAGATATAGTCTTCGCTGGGGGCCATAATGCGTTTTGTGTATTTTTGAAGGGGACCCTCCATAAAATTTTACATAAAATCTAAAAATATTTTGTTCCTAGATTATGATGTAGATTTATGGAGAATCTATCTACAAATCGTTTAAGGTATTCCGCTCAAGAATCGGATGCATATTGGGAATTATATGGAGGTTTGGAGGTCATTTTGTCCTTCCAGGCGTTTTTCGAAATTGTAAAAGGGGGTGCCCTAGAAAATTTCACAAAAAATCTGAAAAATATTTATTTCCTAGATTTTGATGCAAAATGATTAAAAATCTATCTACGAATCGTTAAAGGTATTCCGCTTAAGAATCGGATGCATATTGGAAAAGAAATGCATTCGCTGGGACAGATTGTCCTTCCATCCATTTTTGTGGACTTTTAAAGTGGAACCTCCATAAAATTTGATAAAAAATAATAGAAAATTATTGGTTGAGGATCTAAAATTCCTATTAGCCAATATTCTTCCTAAGATACTGAGATCTTAATATAAAAGTACAATTTCCTCGGCGCATTTGCGATTCTCACTCAATAATCACAGGAGAAATGATAAAATGGTGGCTAATAAATATCAAAATTGGCATTAAATCCATTTTTTGAAGTGCTGCGTTTTGAGGACGCATAAAGTATGTAAACAAAGCATTTTATGAACGTTTGGCTTTATTAACACCCAAATAGGCCTTTATCTAATCGGGCGGGAGCTATCTCCTGTCCTATTCTTGGACAACAAATACACACATGACGTCAGATGGATGTGTAAGCGGGCAGGTAACAATTTTTTTCCACATTCCATAGATTGATTTGACAAACACCGGGGATATTATAGCTATAAACTCAAAACTAAACAGTCCGCAATAAAAATTATGACAAATTTCTTAAAAATTCAATGAATAAGCACAAGCACTATGGGACAGATAACGGTTAACACGAGAAAGTTGGACTTTTTTTCATGAATTACATGGTTATCAAGGGACAGTGGGATTCCTTAAAATACCGATTACGTGTGTACGCACATGGGAAAAATTTGAATTCCCTTGTTGAAGAATATTATGAAGCGCAACCGCTTGGCTTGATCAATAAAATAATACTGGCGAATAAAACACAGTATTTCGCCAAAGAGTCGCTATCGCGCACTGATAAGATTAAATTCAAACAGGGCTACATAGAAAGTTTTCAGGTCTTTTGCTCTCTTCTAATAAATTCATTTAATTTTTATTTCCTAATGACACATCATGTGGTCTATTCGAAAATTACACTAACCCTAAAACCCATTTACTTAAAATAAAATCAAAATTTTATTAAAATAAAATCAAAAATAAATCAAAATTGTTTGTAATTTGCGCGCGCAGTTTTAAATTTCCGTTCGGGTAATTATCATGGGCCGCCATAACCGACCACCAGAGGTCGCCTGATTTTATAACCATCTCCTTCGGGAAAAGAAAAATGCCGAGTTATCGATTTAATCGGTTTATTCAAACGAATCTCGGATAAAATCTAATCAAGCCTAGCTTTAATTAAATTAAATTAAAAAAATATCCAGATTTTTTCTCTTTTACCCTCTCACTCTTACCAGACGCAGGTGCAAAATATCCAACATGTTGTGTCTCGCTCGCACCCATCGCAACCAGGTTCGATGCCATATTAGTGTTACCAGCTATCGTTCGGAATGAAACGATGCCAGAATCTCGATAAATTGTATTCACAATTGCGCAAATTGCCCAAAAGCGTTTGACAACTGCCATTGCCGACCGCCAGAGGTCGCCTGCGACATAACGAATTAAAAGATTCGCTGTGATTGGCTGACTGTACCATCCATCTCCTGTTCAGAACTGAAATGTTAGGTAAAAGTGGCTCGGCTCTCGCAGTTTGCAGAAGACGGTTAAAAATAGTTAATAAATTGTGTTAAACTTTCTACATTGGTTCCTCACTATGCGGGGTAATGTGTGCGCTGAAGTTTTGTGATAATAGTGACTAGATCCCAATCGCGAATAGCAAGTTGTTAAAATTTTCACGGCGCCTTCAATGGCGGACAATGTGCGTTGGCTTCTCGCGCACACGCACACAAACAAGCGCACTTCGGTGGTGCTGCTGCTGCTGCTAGTGCTGTCCAGCATTTCCAACATAGCCTGCGATTGTGTTTGAAAATACATGCGTACTTTGGAAAATATTTAAAAAGAACCATTCGCTGGGATCTGGCCATTTTGGCGGGTCTGCGTTGTGACGAAATGTGTAATTATCCCCCACCCCCACCCATTTCTGGGGAGAAACTGCCCACAATTGAAGTGCTGCGAGTGGCCCCTGATCGATTTTTTCCCTGTACATGAGAGTGGCTGAATGCGTGTGCGTGCGTGTGTGTGTGTGGGTGCCAGTGAGCAGGGGGCTCGCAAAAAAAAAAAACAGAAAAACAAAAAAAAAAAAAAGAATAAACACAAGCTGCAGCAATAACATAAAACGCTAAACGAACTAATTCTCGTTTTAGATTCAACGTCCAGCTCCGAAGCAATAAAACGGAAGAACCACCACATCTGAGAAAACACAGACGCTCTCTCCTGCCAACTACCTCCTCCTCCCCCTCCATCCCTCCGCCCCAGGCATTAGAAGTTGAGTGTGTGTTAGTAACCGGGATCGGAATCCCGGATCTGCATCCAGAAGAGCCAGCAACAACATAATGAGTGGACGCGGCAGCCGCAAGCGCGGTCGTCCGCCAAAGACGCCCAACGAACGGACGTCCGGCCGCTTCGACTACAAGCTCCTCAAGAAGCCCAAGTATCTCAGCGAGGGAAAGTCGCAGCCCAGCACCCCGTCCGCCTCGCGCGGCATCTCGCCCCAGAGCGACGAGGGCAGCCGGAGCAGCCACAACAATCACAACCGCAGCAGTCGGGGCAGTGCCGCCTCGAAGCGGGGACGCGGCCGCAAATCGAATGTTCAGCCCAACACCAGCAGCTACACGGGCCGGAAAGGTGAGTTTCGGGGATCAAGCCATGCCTGTCGGTCTACTTGGAACTCCTTCTAATGCATTACTTCTGATACTTCCGTAGGCTATGAGTCCGAGTACCACTATGGATCGGACTTTGGTGACTCCGAGGAGGAGAAGTCGGACAACGAGGACGACATGCTGCTCACCCCCAGCGACGACGAGAGCCTGGACGCCGCCAACGAGAGCGAGTCCGAGTTCTCTGTCTGCAGCTTCAACCAGAACGGTGTCGGCCGTCCGTCGCGCCCGCCCAGCCCCGAGCCCGTGTGGCTGCAGGAGGGGCGTCAGTATGCGGCGCTCGACCTGCCCGACTCCTCCGAGGACCTATCCTTGCCCAATACTCATGTCCTGCGCGCCCTCAGTATTTACGAAGTGCTCCGGCGCTTCCGGCACCTGGTGCGCCTCTCGCCCTTTCGCTTCGAGGACTTTGCCGCCGCGATGGCCTGCGACGAACAGAGCGCCCTGCTGACCGACGTTCACATCATGCTGCTGAAGGCGATCCTGCGCGAGGAGGACGCCCAGGGCACCCACTTCGGGCCACTGGACCAGAAGGACACGGTGAACATCAGTCTGTACCTCATTGACGCCATCACGTGGCCGGAGGTGCTGCGCAGCTATGTGGAGAGCGACAAGTCCTTCGACCGCAACGTCTATCACATTCTAAGTCGGACGGAGTATCCGTACACCAGCGTGGAGAATCGGCTGGAGGTGCTGCAGTTCTTGGCGGATCAGTTCCTGACCGCCAACTCGGTGCGCGACGTTATGCTCCAGGAGGGGCCCATACACTACGACGACCATTGTCGGGTCTGCCATCGGCTGGGGGATCTGCTATGCTGCGAAACATGTCCGGCCGTCTATCACCTGGAGTGCGTCGACCCGCCCATGAACGATGTGCCCACCGAGGACTGGCAGTGCGGCCTGTGCCGCTCCCACAAGGTCACCGGGGTGGTGGACTGCGTCCTGCCGCAGGAGAAGCAGGGCGTCCTCATCCGGCACGACAGCTTGGGCGTCGACCGGCATGGACGACGGTATTGGTTCATTGCCCGCCGCATCTTCGTCGAGGATCAGACGGACTGCACCTGCTGGTACTACAGCACGACCAGCAAGCTGAAGCTACTGCTGAAGCGCTTGGACGTGGAGGAGTTGGAGACGCGGCTGCACGCCCAGATCAGCGAGCGCCGGGAGGAGATCGAGCGCCAGATGAAGCTGACAGAGACCCTCACCAACGAGCACAAGCACTCCAAGCGGAGCATCATCGAGATGGAACAAGAGGCTACTAACGAAATACTGGAGAAGGATGCTGCCGCGGATGACGCGGAGGAGGAGGACGCCAAGTCCGAAGAGGCGGCCACCAAGAAGACCGAGGAAACAAAGATGGTGACGCGCCAGAAGACCACCCAGATGAACAATGGGACGCTGTACTTCAAGCTGGGCATGGAGCAGGGATTCAAGAACTACGTCAACCAGTACTCCAGCAACACCATCGCCCTGAACAAGCCGCAGCGGAACGAGGAGCGCGACAAGCGGCGCCATCTCTCCCACAAGTTCTCCCTTACCACCGCCTCGGACTTCAAGTGGATCGGCATCACCATGGGCTCCACGGAGAACATGGTAACCACCCTCAGACAGACCTTGATTAACTTCGAGTCGAACATAGCGGCCTCCTTCCTGAATCCCAACTGGGTGATAAACAAGAAGGTCTGGAATGCGGCCGTCATGAACGCCCGTCGGGCCACAGACTTTGCCGCCGTGCTGATGCTCTTCCAGGCGTCCCTCAAGAGCGTGGTCTTCGCCAACGTCTGGCACGAGCAGCTGGGCCACACGAGCCTCCAGCGCATCACCAGCGCCGAGCGGGAGGAGCGCAAGAAGCTGGAAAAGCGCGAGAAGCGCGAACGCGACGACGAGGAGGAGCGCAACCGGCTGGCCTTCAACTACATCAAGTACTCCCTGGGCCTCAAGCACCAGGTGTGGAAGCAGAAGGGCGAGGAGTACCGGGTCCACGGCCAGTGGGGATGGCTCTGGCTCTCGAGCAGCCGGCGCTGCGGAGTGCGTGCCCGTCGCTCCCAGCCGCTGACCCACAACCGGATCTACGTCCACTACACCATGGGGGCGGAGGAGGCTGCCGTGAACGAGATCGTTCTGGTGGATCCGCGCACCCAGCTGTTCATGCAGCAGTGCGAGACGAGCAACGTGGATGGCCAGGTGTGCCACTACCTGCCGGAGCAGTACACCAATGTGAAGGTCATCGAGGATGTCAAGGACAAGGTTAAAGGCCACATTGATGTGAGCAAGGCGCTGAGCACTCCCGGCCGCACCTACTACCCCAAGGTGGCGCGCAAGTGCCGGCTGGACGATCTGCTGGAGCGTCGCGAGAAGCTGGCCGAGGTGGAGGAGCAGATAGCCAGCAAAGTGGCGGCGGACGTCAAGCCGCTGGTGATTGGAGCCGCCGCCCCAAATCCGGCCAACAGCCATCAGACGTACTTGGAGAAGCGCCTGCTGCGCCTCACCGAGACCGCCGTCAAGGGCGGTCCTGCGAACGTCAACCTGGAGCTGGTCAACTCGCTGGCCAAACAGATCCAGACAGTGCGGCTGCAGTTCAGCCAGCTGAACCGCTTCGCCAAGACCTTCGGCTGCTACACGAAGGAGTGCAACACCAACTCCAACGCCGTCTCCCAGATCACCCAGAACACTTGCTACTCGCCGCTGTGCCTCCAGAAAGCCCGAGCCAAGAAGGAGCTGCTCCTGCTGCTGCGCAAGGCGCACACCGCCGGCAACGGCTCCAAGGAGACGGTCGCCGCCATTCTGGGCGCCGTCAAAAAGCCCTCGATCCTGGAGCAGAAGCTCACGGAGGGGAAGCGGGAGAGCACCCAGATAGCGGCCGATGAGTCGGAGGACGGGAAGGGCCCCGAGTCCGAAGCGCCGCTGGATCTGTTGCAGGACTGGGAGCAGGCAAGGGCGCATGCCGTCACCTTCAGCGACCTGTTCCTCAGCGAGTGCCTGCAGCTGGAGACGGACGCCGCCGGTAACCCGAAAATCAAGGAGGAAGACGGCAGCACCACCGCCGCCGACTCCAACACCCAGGACTCGGACAAGATGGACTTCATCGAGAGCATGGACGTGTGCAGCAACGTGGAAGTGGAGAGCACCGAGGACTCGATTGTGGCTGGCCTGAACGCGGCCAGTGCCGCGGCCGAGGACACCGACACGGCGCCGGGGTGGCGTCGAAAGCGCAACCAGAAGTCCAAGAAGGCCTACATCGGCACCAAGGACGTCCTGGACCAGACCCTGGACAAGGATATTCCGCTGAACAAGCAGAACCGCCGGTTCCCCATCAACGCTCGGCCGATCAAGCGGGAGCCCGTGAAGAATTACGAGCGGGAGTACTTCGAGAACGGATCGGAGCGCATCTACTCGGCCAAGTCGGCGAGCGGACGTGTCTACCTCATCAGTGACTCGGCCAAGTTGTACGAGCAGGCCGTCAAGAGCGAGGACAAGGCCACGCCCATCGTCAAGAAGGCCTCCTACTCCCGCTACCCGCTCATCTCCAACTTCTTCACCCACAAGAAGAAGCGCAGCCTGCTCGTCCTGCCGCGCTACGAGCTCCTGAAGCTGGCTCGCCTGGGCGGCAAGTCGACTGCGAATGGCTTCCATCATGGGGCCAAGAACAACTCCATTTGGCAGTACCAGTGCTCGCGTCCCCTCTTCCGGACGTGCTGGGCCTATCGCACCTCCAACGCCACCACCCTGTCCAGCCTGGCCCTGCAGCTGCGCATCCTGTGGACGTGCCTGCGCTGGGACGACATGATCGCGAAGCCCCCCTCCACGGATGGCAAGCATCAGGTGACAACGGACACGGAGATCGTTACGTTGGAGCTGCTGAAGCTTCGCCACGCCGGCCGCTATGGCGAGAAGACCAGCTACTTGCGTCGCAAGGTTGTCATTCCACTGGAGATGCCAAAGACCATCAGAGGTGGGTAGTTTTTGGAGCAGGGGGTGGCTCTTATTGAAGGAATAGCTTAATATTTTTTCTCCTAACTCGTAGAAGTCACATCCATCCGCTCTGGCCTGCGAAAGAGGAAGAGAGCTGAATCCCCACAGCCCACGGAGCCGCAGATCAGCGAGGAGTGGGTGGAGGAGGACAAGCTGGAGCTGTGGGAGATCAAGTTCATGGGCGAGAAGCAGGAGAAGGCGCGCCTCTCCACTGTGACCCGGTCGGTGGCTTCCCGCCAGCTGGAGGCCAGTGGCGGCAATCTGGCGGGCACTTCCACCAATGGCACCACCATCGGTGTGGGTGGCCGCATCCAGCTGGCGCCCAAGACCAGCGAGGACGTCAAGGAGAAGATGGAGCAGCAGCTGAAGCTGCAACGGGCCGTGCATCAGCAGCGCAAGGTGGTCGGTGCGGGCGACATAACTCGCTCAGTGACTCCAGGTGGGTGCTCCAGGCTTTGCTCTCTCATGAGTCCATTCTAACCCAAAGTGTATCCTTTCAGTCAAGGGACAGGTCATTGGCAGCCGGCGGGTCATTGTCAAGAATCCGGACGGCACGACGCGGATCATCCAGCAGGCGGTGACGCAGGTGGCGCGGTCTTCGGCGGCGGCAGGGAACTCGGCCACAGTCACATCCTCGCCCACCGTCTCCAACGCCTCCAGCACTCAGTCCAACCCGTCCTCCACCCCCCACAAGGTCCAGATCATACGGGGGCCGGATGGGAAGGTGAGCGTGCGGGGCCTGAATCCCGGCCAGCAGCTGGTCCAGATGCCGGATGGCAAGCTGCACGTCCTGACCACCACACCCTCCTCCAATGCCAACACGCCAGGTTAGTCGTCACGAAGGATCCAAGTCCTGGGGACTGGAATAATCCGATTTCTTTCGATTTCAGGAAACAAAGTCAACAAGGTCATCAAGACTGTATCTGCGACGTCGTCGCCAGCGGTGGCTGGTGCTGCAGCTACATCTGCCTCCGGCACTCCTGTCATCAAGCAGATCGCGGTGAAGCATGTGGCCAAGACGCCCGGGGCCCAGGCCATAGCCACGTCGCAGCGGGTGGCGCTGCCGATCGCACAAATCAAGAACAAGCTGCTGCTGGCCCAACAGCAACAGTCATCCGCCTCCACCTCCGGCACCGCGTCGCCGGCGGTGCAGAAGATTGTGTCCAAGGTGGTGAGCACGACGCCCGGCCAGAACCTGCAGCAGGTGTTCGTGCAGTCCGGCTCGAAGCTGGTGGTGGGTCAGAATGCGCAGGGCCAGAAGGTGATCATATCCACCTCGTCGGCGCAACAACAGGGGGCATCCCCCGTCCAGCAGCAGCAGCAGATCGTGCAGACGCAAGTCCTGCAGGCACAGCCGGTCCAGCACTCGCCCCAGCAGCAGCAGCAGCAGACCCAACAGATCTCAGTTAACCAGGTAGGGGCTCAGCCAACACAAAAGGTAATCCAACAGATCGTCAACACCAGTAACGTACAACAGCAGATAGTGGTGGGCGGGCAGCGGATTATCTTGAGTCCCGGCCAGACCATAGTGACCCAGAGGAATGTGCCCCAGAGCCAGGCACTCCAAATGGTCCAGCAACAGATTCAGACCCAACAGCAGCAACAGCAGCAGCAGGTGGTGGCCCAGCCCCAGCAGCAGTTTGTTGTCCAAACGAATCAGGTCGTCACCTCGCCCGGCACCCAGACCAAGTTGGTCAAGCAGCTGGTGGTGCAGCAGCAGCAGCAGGCTGTCCAGCCGGCGACGGTGGAGGAGAAGGTGCAGGTCAATAGCAGTGGGGAGGCGGGGGAGACTGCCATGCAGCAGGTCCTGGTGCCGAACTCGACGCTGGCCCAGCAGCTGGCGCAGGGCAAGCTCCAGGTGGCCACCGTCAATGGCCAGCAGGTGATTGTGAAGCCACTGGGCAACAACCAGGCGCAGATCGTGGCCCACATCAAGCACCAGGGCGACGGCAATGCCCACATCGTGACCAACAACGCCGCCCCCCAGGCCAGTCCCCAGAACTCGCCCGTCAAGCAGCAGCAGCAACAACAGCAGCAGACCATCACGGGCCAGAGCCCCCAACAGCAGGTGGTCATCCAGCAGCAGCAGCAGATCGCCCAGCCGGCGGCCACCAACTTTGACTGCAGTAGCACGTCCGTGGTGGCGCAGGCGGTCACCGGCCAGACGCCGGCCATGAGTGTGGAGGAGAGCCTGCTGCAGAACCAGCCGCCGGGCACAGTGATCAAGTGCGTCACCGCCCAGGTGCTGCAGACGGAGCACGGGCCGCGCATCGTGCTGCAGGGTCTGGTGGGCAACGACTTCACCGCGCAGCAGCTGCAGCTGGTGCAGACGCAGGTGAAGCAGCAGCTGATGAAGGGTGAGTGTCTATTTCTAGTGTCCTCCAGCCACTCTATTGATGATGAAATCCTTTCGTCCATTCCAGCCCAAGAATCAAACGGCAAGCTAGGCGTGCTGGGGCCCACCAAGATATACCTGGCCGTGCAGCCGGAAACCAGCAACCAGTCGCAACCACCCCCGCTCACCCCAGTCCACCAGTCGGCCGCGCACCAACAAGTGAGTAGCTTTTAATTGTAAATTGAATGCGGGCGGAGTGGGACCGCGCTAGGGAACTGCTTATTAGAGATGAGGCCTTTCGCTTTTCACCATCGATTTCCAACCGAAACGCCAATCGATATCTTCTTATATATCTATTACCTTACGATTAAGTTATCGATAATTTATTTTGATTTGAAGACCAATACCGTTACCGTTACCGATACCCGTTACCCTGATACCAATACCAACCAGAGAGAGGCATGTTGCTGCTTTACTTGCACTTTTATTTTTTTTTTTAATTTCATGTTTTGTTCCGTACTTGTCGTGTTTTGTTTTTAATTATTAATTATTTGAATAATCACTCTTAAAAAAAAAAGAAATATTAAATGCGTTTCTCAATGTGTATGCATTACATTCCTAATTCCTAAGAGATAACGAGATTAAGATGGATATGCTTTTGTATCTTTCCCCCCGTCCGCCCCCTTAACCCTACAAGTACAGCAACAAAGACTTTCATTCAGTACATACTATATACTATTTATATACTATATATGATAGAACCAAGGCTTACTTTTGCAACATAGTTATTCTTCAACCGATTCTCCGCTAAAAGATATCTATTGTACGACCTAGTTAATGCCCTAATACCTTATATACGACATATTTATTCGGTTTAACACACACACACACAATGTATTAGCCTAAAGAATGTGAATAGCTTACTAGTAGTAGTGTTTAAGTAAATAGTAGATAATAGTAGCTAGCAAGCTACTGCTAAGAACCAAGGCAACAAGTATTAGACAACGCTGCTGCGATTAGATTTTCTTGCCTGGAGACATTTGGTTTCTAAATAATAATTATGTTACTACTTTTAAAATGTAAAGCGCTTTTTGCAATAAAACACACCTATTATGCAAACCGAAATAATAGCCACCAGCTCTGTTTCTTTTTCTCCAAACAAAAAAAGCAATAATAATAATAACAATAAATAATAATAAAATAAAGAAAAATACTTTCAATGAAAACTTCTATCGGAGAAGCTTCCTCTTTATTCCATTCCACTGCCTACCAAGACTACAAATATTTTTAACAGCTGTACTACTGGAATTAAATGCAAGAAAGACTAACTAGGCGAGAGAGCATGATTACTATATCCTTTCACAATAATTCCTTAATGGAGGAGTTCCCGACTTTATTTACTTTTTCTTGCCTTGAATAATTCCAGATCCTTTAACACTCACACAAACTGAGCAAAAAGGCAAGCCGGGTGCTAAGACCACTATTATATCTAAAATGATGTTTATATAATACGAGTAACAAAAACGACACCCAATCCCCTTTTCGTGAATTATTGTTTCTGAATTAGTTGGATGATTATTTGCAAATTGGCCTTTGTGTTGACAAAAAGCGCATGCTTTAATAATATTTATGTTTTACGAAAACATAACTTGTAATTCAGTGCAAGAAAAGCAATCACAGAACCGACAAATCCTAGGCTATATGCATTTTAATCAGAAATCAGTTATCAGTTATCAGTTACCAGCCAAACAATTATAATTTCTCCATGCTGAGATGCTGAAGAGATTAACCCGCACCCAGAGTTTTAGTTGGCTGACATAATTCAATTAATAAATAAATCGTTTTCCAAAATAAAAAAATATAAAAAAAAATATATATATAATGGCAAACTTTTAAGGACGAAGAGTAGCATGTGGCGGTGTCAAGTTAGTTTTCGAAATGAACATGACATGTCCTTCGAAATGAACACAAAGGCTTAACCATTTTTATAATCATCTCATCTAAATCGAAATGAAATTCCAAACACAAAATATCGCATACACCCCCAAGGACACTCCCCCAACGACGACGACGACGACGATGACATGACTCCTCCACCATTTACACAGCATACCTAGACTCTCTGTTTTTTGCCACCGTTTTTGAATTATAATTTTTCTAAAAACCAGTCTAAATACTTTCCTATCTTTGTAAACTCTCCTTGAAATAAAAAAAAACTCATGCTTCCACTGCTAAAAAAAAAAACAAAAAAATACAAAACAAAAAATAATAACCATGCCTTAATGTCGCGCGTGTGTCAACAACTACAACTCCTAACCACTTCGGTGTTAATCTCTTCGCCAACTCTTGCAACTCTCCACCATCTGCGCAACTATGATAACACACTTAAAAGGTTGCCTGGAACAAATACTACAACTGATCTCTGATTAAAGTCAGGTAGGTGTGTCTCTCGCCCCTTTAAACGCCAACTTGTTCGTAATCCCATAGTACCACACTTGACCTGTGAGCGAAATCAACCGATTACTGCCTCTGCTGATTAAAATCATAGTTTAACCCTATTATAATTTTTTTTTGGAAACAATTAGGTTGGTGGCAGTGGTGGTGGTGGTGGCATGGCCAGTCGCCAGGCCGATTACCTGCTGGAGGAGGAGGAGGAGGACGACGATGAGATCATTGTCGTCTGCAGTCCTCCAAAGCCACAAGTCACATCTGCATCAGCTTTCCCATCTGCCATCCCAGATCCACACCCCCCATCATCCCCCAAGACATTACCGGAAGTTAGTCAAGAATGCCACACCACCAACAGTAGTTGTAAGCCACCGAAACAGCAAGCAATCCGATCTAAATCTGACCATCTAGTTCTAGTTAAAGATCAAGACCATGACCAAGACCAAGACCATAACGAACAACATCGCCCAGAATATGAAAGTGAAGACCTTAAACGATGTTCATTGCAGACCAACATCGACAGCGACGCCGCTGCGCTAACAACCACATACGAAGCCAGTCCAACCATTAGAATTAATTCAATAAACAGTGCCAGCAGTGAGCAGGAGCATAGTACAAGTGCACAAACTGACAAAAATAATATAACCATTAACCACAAGCCTTCTGTCGGTACTCCTCCCCTGTTAGAGGGCCTAGAACCCAACGAGTCAATGGCAGAAGATCATAACGCACCGGCGGCAACCGCACCGGCAGACGGAGGAGAGGCGGGATTAGAGGAGGATAAGCAGGACGACGGCGACGGCGACAATGACGGCTTTGTTGTCACCAGTGGCTACATACAAGAATGTAAGAATTACACCTACTGATCAGGTTTTTCCATACTAACTACTTCCATTATCCCCTTAGCTATCAACAACGCTCTTAAGCAGGGCAACCTCAGCCCGGAACTTGAGGAGAAACTCGTCAACATGCGAAAGCAACAACAAGACCAGCAGGACGACTGGGAGCTCTCTTCGCGGGGAAGTGCCACCGATGACGGCCTCCCTCCCAGACGCAGGCGCACTATATCGCGCCAGCAGAACGATGACACGGAGTGGAAAGTTCGAGCTTCGTCCCGGCGCCCAAATGCGATGACCACCAGCAACCAATTCAATAGAACCATTAAGAAAAGTCGCCGGCAGACCGAGGAGGTGTCGGACCTGGGGGAGCCCAAGCACACGCAGTTGGATCGCCACAAGGAGATGCTCAAGAAGACCATTTTGCGCAAGAGGTCGCTGTTGGAGAGGAATCTTCAAAACGAGATACGCGACGAGGTGCAGACCAAAGTGCAGCGCCGCGTTCGTCCCATCAGTGTGGCTTCGCCGGACGAGCATAGCGAGAACGAGCGCAGCTTCTCCGATCGACGTTCCGAGTCGAACTTGGACCTGAAAAGGTATCTATCAGTGGCTTCCAGATCTTGTTCCATTCTTATAACCAAGTTGTATTCCCAGGTCGGAGCCCAATGCCCAGAACAGCCGGCTTGGAGTGGGCAGGCCCAAGAAGATGATAAGGAAAAAGGAGAAATTGTACTGCGTTTGCCGCACGCCATATGATGACACAAAGTATGTTTTTTTAAAAACATTCAGTTTAGATTCGGAAATACATGTTTCTGCTCCCACTTTTAGGTTTTATGTCGGCTGCGACCTGTGCAGCAACTGGTTCCACGGCGATTGTGTAAATATTAGCGAGGAGGCCTCCAAGAAACTCTCGGAATTCATTTGCATCGATTGCAAGAAGGCCAGGGAGACGCAACAGCTCTACTGCAGCTGTCGCCAGCCGTACGATGAGTCGCAGTTCTATATATGCTGCGACAAGTGCCAGGACTGGTTCCACGGTCGCTGCGTCGGAATCCTGCAGAGCGAGGCCGAGTTCATAGATGAGTACGTCTGCCCGGAGTGCCAGCGGAAGACGGATGCCAATGCTGCCAACATGAAGATCCTGACATCCAACGAGATTGATGAGCTGAAGATTGTAATCAAGGCCATCCAGGTAGCTACTAACTATTTATAACTAAAAGATTTGAATCTTAAAGTTTATCTTCTTCATAGTCGCATAAAAGTGCTTGGCCATTTATGGAGCCGGTTGATCCGGAAGAAGCACCCGACTACTACAAAGTAATTAAAGAGCCAATGGGTAAGTGGGAGAGACTATAAGAGATGATGATTTATGCAGTAACACTTATGCTTCATTTTAGATCTCAAACAGATGGAAAGTAAACTCGAATCGAATGCCTACACCAAGTTAGCCGAATTTATTGGCGATATGACAAAAATCTTTGACAACTGCCGCTACTACAACCCGAAAGAATCATCCTTTTACAAGTGTGCCGAGGCACTGGAGTCGTACTTTGTGCAAAAAATCAAAACTTTCCGCGAAAACGTTTTGGGCCAAAGTAACTAAGACATCTAATATTAGATAAGCCATTATCCTATAAGTAACCACAGTCTAGTTCGTATATCATTGAAGCATCTAACACTTTGCGTGAAATATTTCTCCCTTTCGTTCTTTCTTTTTTGTTTTACATTTGCAAACAATCAATCATATTTTTGTTACACCCACATTCTGTATCGAATTAAAGGAAAAAGGAAAGCAAGCTATTCTTATTAGGGATCCCTTATATATGTATATATAAACAATGCTGAGAATAATATGAATTTGACATGCAGATCCGTGTAAGATACTTCCACTATGCAGCTGGATGCCACTTAGTTAAGAGGACTTTTGAGAAAACACAACATCATTTGTACTAATCTTTGTACAGAGCAGATTAAAATGTAAATAAAATTATGCATTTGTTTTGATATTTAACCTATCCACATAAATAGATATTAACTTACAAGAATAAGTTGTAAAAAAAATACATGCTTATAGTAAAAAGTCTTTGAATTTAGTTGGGGGATTTGGAAATAAGGACTTTTTATGGTTTCAATTTTGTCCTTTTTCAAAAAACTATTTTTGAAAATTGTAATACCAAAAGTATGGTCAATTTTAGGCAATATTAATTTCTTGCGTCTGGTCACACTACTCTGGTCACAAAAGTTTGTTTTTGTTCATTCCTTCGACGATATTTTTCCCTTTTTAATCGATTTTCGAAGGGACAAAGAGAATATCCATGACCCATCGTCACCAGGACATTCCTATTCGTCCGCGTTATGGATATGTGGACGAGGAGAGCGGCCAGGAGCGGCCCGCAACTGGGGGACAGGCCACACCTGCCTCGTCATACACAGAAATCCCCTTTCTGGCTCAATACCCAGGACCCGTCCCAGAGCACGTCCTGCAGGATCTCACACCCACGGCAGCGGGAAATCCACTGCCTAGGGGCCAAGGAAACGGTGCCAACGGAGAGAGCTACGTCAACCTAGACTCTGGAGATGAGGAGGATGCAGAGGAGGATGATCCAGGAGACGAAGATAACAGCAACTCGAACAGCAACTCCAAAGACAGTTCAGGGGATCCGCAAGGATTCAGACCTCAGCATGAGAGTAGTAAGGTTTTCTTTCCTTCCCCGAAACATTACTCTTTACTTTTGGTTTTTATAGATCTTCCTTACGAACTGGAAGGAGCAAGTGAGTCTGGGGGAATGCGTCACTTTGTGGCTCATGACCTCGAAGCCAAGTTGCGGGAAGGCGTAGGTGCCTCAGCTAACACTGATTGCTCATCGGAACACACTACCCCCTCGACCTCAATGGGGCCAGGAGCTGTGGGAGGATCTACGGGGAGTGGCCTCCTCACGCGTCGATTCCTTCAGTCGCGAAATATTCCCGAAGTGGACGGCAGTGTTCTTAGCGACATAGAGCTGGAGGCTCAGTACCTGGCCACCTCGGTGGACAATCTGATGGAAAACCTGGGCAATCTGCTGCACTCCATCTCCTCCATAACGGCGGATAATGTCGAGGTGCACCGTAATGCCGTCAACAAGCTGACAGACACCTTAGATGCCAACATCAAGTGTCAGTACCAGCTGCTGGCCAAAACGGAAGAGATTACCAAGTCGATGAAGCCGACGGAGCAGCTGGGCCAGCGGATGTAAGTCGTTCAAGGAAGGGGTACTTTAGGGTCTTAATTATTAACCTTTTCTATATTTCAGACGAGAGATTAAACGATTGGTGGATATGCTGGACAGCACCATGTAGGAGCTATCCACTCTGTGGTGTGTGCAATCAAAAAGATCCTCTCCTTCTAGTCATTCCTTAATTAAATTAAATTTAAACCTCGATTTAACAAGATTTTAATGGTTTGGTGTACAAATTTATGTTTAAAAAGAGCATTTGTTGGCATTTATGAAGCCCTCACAGTTTGTCCACCTTTGCCTTTATAATGCGCAGTGGATCCACAGGTCTGTCGTTTTTGTCAGTCTCGACCATTCCTATCCGCTTGACCACCTCCATGCCGGTGTACACCCTTCCGAAGATCGTGTGCTTGCCGTCCAGCCACTGGGTCGGCGCCAAGGTGATGAAGAACTGGGATCCATTCGTGTCGGGCCCGGAATTGGCCATCGACAGGATTCCAGCGCCGGTGTGCTTCAGGTCGCCGTGCAGCTCGTCCCCAAACTCGGCTCCGTATATGGAGGTTCCACCTCTACCCGTTCCTGTGGGGTCGCCGCCTTGAATCATAAAGTCCCTGATGATTCTGTGGAAGACCACAGAATTGTAGTACCCGCGCCGGGAGAGCTCGGCAAAGTTCCGGCACGTGTTGGGGGCATGTTTCCAGTATAGTTCCACGGTTATTTCGCCCATGCTGTGGAGGAACATAATTAGGAATTCGAAGCTATCCAGTGGAAGAAACTCAGTGGCCTTGCCTGGTCTCCAATGTAACGAAATGCGGCTGCCAGGCCTTGTCGGGAATTCCGCCAGCTGCAGGATCGGGCAAGGACAACATTTTGCAAAGTTTATGTTTAATTGAAGATTTGGCGGAAATTAAAGAATTGTTTACAATCCGGCAGAGCTCAAATATGTTTGCAGTATTTCTCGGTATATTATTGTGGGATATAATATTCCAAAAATACTAGTATTTAAAATAATACACTGAAAAAATCTTAAAAAAATGGTTTACTAAAAATATAAAAGAAAAAGAATTATATTATTTTATTTTAGAGAAATGATCTACCTGTAAAAATAATTATTTTAAAAGTCACTGAGTCGTTAAAATAAATGCAGAACCACACCGATAATGAACCGGTAATCTTTTGACGTGATTGGAAAAAAATACCAAAAGCTACTGAAAATAATCGGATTTATAACATAGTTTAAGTCAAGGAGGCAATTGAAGCCATTAGAAAAATCAGATTTTGGAAGCAAAATTTCGTTAAAGTTAAAAATAGGGATAATAGGAATGCACTGTAGCAGTTGGTGGAGCAACGGAAAAATACCAGCGACGGTCTTTCGGCGGTCGTGGTAGTTGGTAACACTGTGCAATCGACGCGAATACACGGGTGAACACGGATGAACACGGAAAACAGAGCGAGTCAGAGAACGGATAACGGAAACGAGCGAGGATAACGAATAACAAATCCGACATCCGTGTGCGCCACCGTTCGTGTGCGTGAGTGAAAACAGTGGAACGCGACCGAGCCATGGCGAGTGTTTTTTTATAATAATAATAAATCGAGTTAACTTTCTACATAAGCATAAATGAAGCAAAAAAAGTAAGCGAAATGTGAAAATCAATCGAATTTCCCTACCCGTGTTGGGTGTCTCTCTGTGTGTGTGTCTGTGTTTGTGTGGCGTGTTTGTTTTTTTTGTTGTTTTGTGTTTGCTGGGTGAGAAATAAGAAGAAGAAGCACAAGCAGCAGAGAGAAACTCTTGAAAATGAATTGAAAACGACGAACTCAAAGTAGCGCACGTAGCTTCTTTGCGAGTGTGTGTGTGTGTGTGTGTGAGTGTGAATGCTTGTGTGTGAGTGATTGTGGGAAGAGAACAACAAAGAGCGAGAGAGAATTTATTTTCAATTGTATATTTTAAGTTTTTTTTTTTATTAATTCGGCCTGGAATTTGTTGCTGTACTTCTGTTTTTGTTTGTCTGCCTTTTTTTTTTCTTTTTAATTTTTTAGCAAAAAAAAAAACAAATACTTGTACAGGGTGATGGCGTCGGGTACAGCGTGGCAGCTGCCTCTGCTGGGGGTGTTTCCACTTCCATATGGGATATGTCGTTTCTAGCTCACATGCGGGTGCTAGTACGGCGGGTCCTCCTTCCCTCTCTAGGCTTTATGAAGGATCCTCCAGAATCTATGCATCTGTTAGGTTGTTTTGTATCTCTAGCTATTTAGTCTCTTCTAGGATTTATGAAGGACGTTTCTTTCCAGCCTGTGAATCAAATTCTTAGTCTATGATCCTCCAAAAGTCGAAAAAAGTAACTATCTCTCTTTTAAACCAAGGATCTGTTGGATCTACTGGTATCTGTGGTACTCTAGTATCTAGATTCTAAAGACTTACTTCCCTTTCTAGGCTTTAGAAAGGATGTTACTGCCTAGGATATGATTCCCCAGAGTCGTAACTCTCTCCAGAAACTATGGATCTGTTGGGCTCTCTTGTATCTCTAGTACTTTAGTATCTTCTAGGCCTTAGAAGGATTGTTTTTGGTAAAATTTATGAACTTTTCAGGATTGGTTTTTTGGTCTTTGAAGACTTTTTGAAACTTTTAGCCTAAAAGGAGGATAAAGTATGGTTCTTATACAATTTCTAGGCTCTGAACCCCTACAACAGTCGAAATAAAGTAACTTTCTTCATAAAATAATGAATCTGTTGGGTTTCCTAGTACCTCTAGTACTGCCTAGTAACTCTTATTGACATTTCTAGGCTCTAAATGTAAATTTTAAGACATGTTTCTGGTGCAATTCCTAGGATACCATCTCTCAAGAGTTGAAACAAAGTATCTCTCTCTTTTAAACCTTGTATCTGTTGGGTTTCTTTGTTCAATCTGCGAGTATCTCTAGTATTTTAGTATCTTGAAGGTCTTGAGATATCTCTCCAATGAAATAAATATCTATTTAATATTTTTGGTGAAATTCCAAGGTTAAAATCCACACTCCTGAATCTATCTCTAGGTTTAGTGTCTCTAGTTCTTAAATATCTTTTAGGCTTAAAGGCTATAAAGAGTGATTCTGGGAAAGTTCCTATGCTAGGATGCCCTTCAGAGAAGTCACTCGTTCCAGAAACCATGTATCTTTTGGGTAGCTTTTTCCATGTATCTTCTCCTCCATGTATCTCTTGTACTTTAGTGCCTTTTGGGTTCTAAAAAGTTTTAAATTTGTTAAAATTTCTAGCTTACGATGCCCTATGGGTCCTAAGAAAGTAATTCTCACCATAGAACCATAGATCTGCAGTAGTTTAGTAGCTGCTAGGCATAATTTCTAGACTCTGATCCCTTAAAACTCAAAAACTATCCAAAGTCCAAGGATCTGACAGGTTTCTGGGTTGTATCTGGAAGTATCTGTAGTACTTCTGTATCTTAAAAGTCCTATTTTCTGGTTTCTGGTACAGTTTCTAGGTTCTTTAGGCTCAACTGTGGAAATAAAGTAACTCTCTCCAGAAACCAAGACTCTGCTAGTTCTGGCTGCTAGTATGTATCTCTAGTACTCGAGTATCTTCTAGTTGCATCTTCTAGGCCTTCTGTATGAAGGATTTTTCTGTTAAAGTTTCTATGCTTGGAAGGTTGGAAGTATCTCTAGTATCTCAACTTCTAGGCTTTATAAAAGTTGTATCTGCAGAGTTGTAGCTCTTTCCAGAAGCCATGTATCTGTATCTGTTAGCTAGCCTAGTGGTTTCTCCATTACTCAAAAGTATCTTAAATTGGAACTTAAAAAAATAATAATAATAATGATTAAAAAATATACCTTTTTTTTATGTTTTGGATTTGTGGCAAGCCGTGTGTGGCTGCTGCACTTTTCAAAACAAAAGCTAAAAAAACTCTCTCCTCTCTTTCCCGCTCTTCCTTCCTGCCACGCCGCGTCATCAGCTCAGTTTGCGGGGGAAAGGATACACGAGGTATCCTGGCAAAGGATACCGAAAGAGAGAGGACGCCGTTTGGGTTTTCCCTTCCCGGCTGGCTTCCTGGCATGAAAATGCAAATGATTTAAAGAGAAATTGTTGCACAACTTTAACGATGTGCCGGGGGGGTGGTAGGTAGTGGGTGGTGGGTAGTGGGTGGTAACTGCTTGTGGGTTTTCCCGGCTTACCTCTCCCTCTTACCTCCTACCACCCCCCTCCCTCTCTGGCAGCTGCCAATTAGAGCTTACAAGAAAATTAAAAAAAAAAAAAGTAGAAGCTTCCATATGTTAGGTGTTCCTCCCACGCTCCCCCTCTGAGCCGACAGCTGTTGGAAAGTTTACCAAATGAGATTAGGCAGAGAGGGGGGAGAGGAGGGGAGGGAGTGTGGTAGCTCTATTGGCCTGTAATTGATGCCCAGGCTGACGACCATATTGTTGATTGAATTGTGGCATTGACGCTGCAGGGGCAGCTGGAGGGGGAGAGAGCAGGGGGCACTGCTGACGTTGCCACTTAACCGGATTTCTAGGCAGGACACCCACGGGCAGAGTCCTGCCGGAATAGAGGCTCCGCTTTAAGGCAGTTCTTCTTTGAGTTTTCCTTCCAAAAAGAATCCTTTTCGCAGGACATCTTAAGAGTCCCCCCCCCCCAAACTTTATGCCATATGTTTTGATTTTCTTTGGATCCTTTTCAGAGGACCTCCTCCCAGCCTGTCTCTTGCCAGTGCCCTCCCCCGCCCTGCCCCTTGGTGAGTGTGAAACTATAACGGTGCCTCGAGTGGGCTAAAAATACTTGCCATTCCTCTACATGCGTGTGTGTGTGTGTGTGTGTGTGTGTTTGTAATTAAGTCTCTGCCCACGACGCAAGTTCTTCGCTATTGCGTCTCTTTTTGTCCGCCGGCCATCCAATCCAACCACTCTGGTGGCCACATCCCAGCCCTCAAAGCCCTCCAAATCTCCTCTCATCCCATGCCTCCGACAAACTATTTCGCAAGGTGCCCCTCCAGCCCACTCTCTCTCCCTAACCCCTTTCTCTGTGCCGCCGACGCAAATCCTTACGTGTCAAATGGAGCCTCCCCCCCTCACACACTGTTAGGTGACGCCCGAGGTGGCACATCCACGTAAGCAGCTGGAAAATAAATTAGCTTATCGACTAAGGGATACCCCTTGAAAATGTTTTTTTTTTTTTTTTATGAGAAATTATGATTTTTTTGGTTTAGGAAAGTAATTTATTTTTATATTAAAATATTATTATATTATCTTTTATATTATTATCTATTATGTTATGTTATTATGATTTTTCGTTAAAAAAAAAGTATTATATCTTGAGGATTTTAAGATTATAAAGGAAAAACTTAATAAAAAACAAAGTATTTTAATAAAAAAGGTGTTTTTTAGGTATTTTTTTAAAGGTAAAGGTATTTAAATAAAAGTATTTTAATAAATTAAAAAATTATTAAAATTATATAGTAAAGACTTGAAAAAAAAACAAAGAATTTTAATAAAAAGGCTACTTTTGACTTTAATTTTTTGATATTTTAAGCTTTTAGAGCTATTTTAGTGCTATTTTATCGCAATTATAGATCTAGTATAGAGCTATAGAGCTATATAAAGGAGATCCTATGTATCCTTGATTGTTTCATGTCTCAGACCCCCCAAGGTCCTTTAGCTACTCTATAGTGCTATTATAGATAGTCTTTAGATATCCCCATAGGCGTAATCCCATTTAACTTTGATTTTTAAAGCTTCAGAGCTATAATATAACTATTATAGAGCTCTTAGTAAAAGATATCCTATTTATCCCAACTGGTTCAAGGTTTTAGAGCTACTATAGTGCTATTAATGATAAAATATCCTTGCGATTTGAGGTGTCATAGCTCCTTAAAAAGCTTATCTAACTATAATAGAGCTAAAGCTTTGATAAAGCTCCAATATCACCAAAAAAACATACAACCCCTCGTCAGGACTCTACAGGGTATCACAAAAAAAAAAAAGGAAAAACCCCAAACAAGCAGCATGGGATAAAGAAAGCAAAAATAATTTCGCGATTCGTCCCCCGGGCAGAGCTTAAAAAAAAACGTCGCAGATTTGAAGGAAAGGCGTAAGGGTGGAGAAAGCCGAAAGGAAGTGGAAGAGCAAAGAGAGAGCTGGAGAGGAGAGTCTCTCAGTTGCGCAGGCTCAAAGGAGAGAGAGAGAGCGAAAGCCGGGCCGGGCGGCTCTCTTTTGTGGGAAGCCGCTTGGAATTCGGAAAGTCATCGCAGAGTCTCCACAAGCGGCTTCGCGAGCGGACGTTGCACGTCTTCAGTTGCAGGAGGAAGCTAAGCTGAGCCGAGGCTGACAAAGTAGAAGAAGAGCCGAGTGGGAGAGGGGAAGAATCTGCAAAGAAATAGCCCGCTGGCCTGGGAGAACGCAAAAAAAAGGTGCAAAAAAAAAAATAAAAATATTAAAATCATAAATAAACACCAGACTGGCAGGTGTTTGTATCTGTGAGTGCGTGCTAGTGATGGTACTAGTACTGGTACTGGCACTGGTGCTGTGAAATATTACGAAAGAAAAGCCTTTTCATGTTTTTTTTGCAATTTTTCTGCAAACAAAAATCAAAAAACATAAATATTAATTTCGGTTACACCCAAAAAAACTGAAAGATGTGATTTACAAAACAACAACAACAACCACAGAAGTTTACAAACAAAAACAACAACATCAGCCAGCAACAAGAAACAAACTTGTTTCCCAGCCCGGTTTCTGTCTTCTTCTTCTTCGTTGTTGACGTCTGCGCCGGGCGGCGACGCCAACGTCGCTGCCAGCTTCGACTTTGCCAACTAAATGCCATCTTAGCATTAGTATTAGTCACTAGTGCGCGTGTGTGTGTGTGTGCCGATTGTTTGTTGATAAACGGGGGTACCCTTTCAAAGGGTATCTGATATCAGACCCTATAGTCTATAGTACTAGTGTTAAAAAAAACACTAGTGTTAAAAAAAAAAAAGATATTTATTCTCTTTTTTCCATTAATATTTTTGAATAATTATCTCCAATTAATTATCATCTTTCATTGATTTCCCAAAGCTGGAAAGCATATATCCTCATAAAAGTATTCTCCTCAATTAAAGTATCTGTAAAAGTTAAAAAAAAGCATAATATTTCCAATACAAGACACCTACCTTCGTTACCTTTTTATTTATTTTTTTTATTTTTTATATTTTACTTTCTACATGGGAATTATGATTTCTATGAGGATTCCTCATTAAAAGTATATCTAAAAGATAGAAAATAGGTGCTTTTTCAAATACGAGACTATTTCGTCACCGTTTTCTTCAACCATGACGATTTCTCATGAAAAGTTCTTAAATGAAAGTAAAGATACTTTACTAAAAAATAGAAAAAGCATGCTTTTTCTGATACAAGACACCATTTTTAATTTTTTTTTTTTTAATTTTTTTTTATATTATTTTTTACTATGTAATGGATTCCTCAGGAAAAGATTCTAAATAAAAATATCTGCAAAAAATTTACAAAAAGCTAGCTTAAGACACCTCATTGCCATATTATTTTTCCCTTTTTTTTATTTTTTACTTTCTTCTTTAGAATCTTGATTCCTATGAGTAATTATGCTTCCTAAAGACACAAAAAAAATGCTTTTTCAAATACGAGACTATTTCGTCACCGTTTTCTTCAACCATGACGATTTCTCTTGAAAATTTCTTAAATGAAAGTAAAGATTCTTTCTAGAATCTTTTCTTGAAATAGAAAAAGTATGCTTTTCCTGATACAAGACACCATTTTAAATTTTTTTCAATTAATTATTTGTTTCTTTTTTTTTATATTTTATTTTCTACATGGGAATTATGATTTCCATGAGGATTCCTCATTAAAAGTATATCTAAAAGATATATATAGATGCTTTTTCAAATACGAGACTATTTCGTCACCGTTTTCTTCAACCATGACGATTTCTCATGAAAGTAAAGATTCTTTCTAGAATCTTTTCTTGAAATAGAAAAAGCATGCTTTTCCTGATACAAGACACCATTTTAAATTTTTTTTCAATTAATTATTTGTTTCTTTTTTTTTATATTTTACTTTCTAAATAAAAATAATTGTAAAATATACAAAAAGAAAGCTTATTCTGATACAAGACACCTTCGTTACCTTATTATTTTTCCTTTTTTTTATATTTTATTTTTTACTTTCTTTTTAAGAAATATAATTCCCAAGTTCCTAAATGAAAGTCCTATAAAAAAGCATGCTTTTTCGTTTTTTTTGTTTACTTTCTTCTCAGCAAGAATGGTCAAGATTTTTCACGAAAAGTACATTCTTCAGAATAGCAAAAAAGTACAGAAGTGCAGATACTTTACTAAAAAGATAGAAAAAGCTTACTTTTTCATCTAAGAGGCACCTTCGTTACTTTTTTTTTATATTTATTTTCTTTCCTTTTTTGGTACCCAGCAGCTGCAAAACAAAAATCCATTCAACAACACGCTCTGCCCCTGCCTCTGCCACAGCTTCTGCCTCAGCTTCTGCCTCAGCTTCTGCCCTATCCTGCCATTAACTCTGGAACCGGCTTTTTGTTTTCTTTGATCATTTTTTGTTTTTTTTTTTGTTGTTTCTTTTTTGGTAATTTAAGCTTCGAGTTGCTTTTTTTTTATGCTTTTCGTTTTTGTAACGAAAGTTGCCAATTAGGCTCGATTTTGTGGGCTTCGTAGAATTTTTTAGCAAAGTGCGTAGTAGGGCGTTTGGTTGTGTGAGGGATTTTCGGGGGGTTCTAGGGGGTGAGTGTGTTGGTAGATTGTGTTTTTGGCCCAGAAGTGCGTAATCTCTATAAAGATTTTTTTTTTCTTTTTGTTTGATTTTTGTTGGTTTTTTTTGTTGCTTCTTTTCGCCTTTCGGGTTTTGTTTTCGTTCTCTATCTTGTTTTGGTAGACGAGGCTTTTTTTTGCGTAGTTCTATTCTCGTAGTTTTTCAGGTAAAAAAAAGGCCTAGAAATTAAGGGGGGATATAATTATAATTGTAATATAATAATAATAATAATTTTTCTTAAAGGGGGGACTATAATTATACATATAGCATAATTATAATTTTTATATATAATTTTTATATAAATATAATTTTTTTTAAATATTATTTTTGTATAATATTTTTTTTTGTTCTGAATATCTTGTGATTAAAAATTTTTAACTATTATATATTAACTATCCTATCTCCTATTACATCACTAATTAATTATCTTCCCTCATCTCTTTCAGATTCTCTTTTAATTTGGTATAAATTGTATTTGTCCTGAAAATATCTCTAATTGTAAATAAATTCTTCGTATAAAATTTTATTCGTAAAATCTATCAAAAAAATAAAAATAAAAAATCCAAAAATAAATGAAATCAAATTGAAAAAATAAAAAGTTAACGGAAAAATTTCAAGTAAATGGCAATATTTTGTACAAAAAAATAAATAATTTGTAAGAAGCGGAAGGAAGAGAGCCACAGCGCCCGAGTCTAAATGCAAGAAGAAGCGAGAGAAGACCACTGAGCAAGTTTAGGGACGAGCGAGAGAGCAGACACGCCAGAACGGGATAGCATGCGCCAATGAAAAGGTCCTGCCAGCCAAGAGCGTACGATTTTGTTGACTACGCCGCGTTAGCCGCCGGGGGAGGGGGCGCTGTCTCTGCATCAGAATCAGAATCAGCAACAGGAACAGGATTTCGTCCGGCTTCTGGGTCAGGAGCTGTAGACAAGTCCAAGTCCTTTTACGGCATACGTCACAGAGCTGGCTTCGGCTACGATCTAACGGTATCGGTTATTGGGAACGGGACGCGTCAAGAGCAAAAACAAGAGCAGAAGAAGAATCAACAACAACAGGAACAACAGCAACCTGCAACATCCACATCTGCAACAACAACAGCAGCAGCAGCCACAAGCAAAAGAAAACGTCAGACAGGTGAGTTAAAAAAATAATTAAATTTTTTTATCTAAAATCTTTTTTATTTTAAGTTTAAATTTTAATCTTTAGACTAAGGTATTAGAATTAGAACAACTATTAATTATAGAACAATAATTAACAAAATAAATATAAAATAAATAAATGGCATTTTAAGGCTTGGGGAACTTATTTCTCTTCAGAGATCTTCGATAGATACGATATCGTGATCTTTATAGACATGATATCGTGATTTTAATAGATATAATCTCGTGATCTTTATAGATACGATGTCGTGATCTTTATCGATATGATCTCGTGATCTTTATAGATACGATGTCGTGATCTTTCTAGATACGATGTCGTGATCTTTCTAGATATGATGTCGTGATCTTTCTAGATATGATCTAAAGAGAGCTCGTGACTAAAGATGGACTATCGTACACAGTTTCCTCAAAATGGTTTTTTTTATAACATTTCTTTAATTTTTTTCTTAATTTTATAATAAATCAGAGCCATTCTCTAAATTATTCTCTAAAATATACTTCCTCATAAATATTATTCCACCAGGTTGTGATCTTTGGGTTATTGTCTATTAAATTCGTTTCTTAAAGGTAAATTCTTCTAAGAAGAATAGATTGAAGACAGAATCTTATTCCTCCATTTCTTCAATCCATCTTCCATTGTTTTATAAGGAATTAGAGCCAATCTATATTCTACTTAGTAAATATTATTAAATTCTTATAATAGATAGTTGGAGAGTTGGATATTATAGAAAAAAATCTTATTTCTCTAAAAGTCTAGATATAATTTGTAGACTATTTCTTCAACTTTTTAGTACTAATATGTGCTATTTGACATTCGATAGTTTTTGGAACAGTATCGGAAAGACTATAGATTATAGACAGAAAGTTATAAATCTTTCTCCAAAAACATAGAAGATTTCATAAATATTTTTGCAACTATTGCCATTATTTAATGATGAATCACTAGTCACTATGCCTTATCTTAGTACATATTACTGCACTGGACATTGCGATTACAAATATCGATTGCTGTGACTATCGCTCGGTCTTCTTGAGTTATCGTTATCTCACACGCGCTGGTTCTGGCAAATAAAATGTTGTTGTTATTATTGCTGGGCGCAATATTTATTATTATTGGTTGCCGTGCCATAATTCCGCTCCTTAGGACTCTTATCGCCGTATAGCGGCCTTCTCGCCGGCTTTATCCCCTCTCCCGCCCCCTTTTTCCTATTCCCCCTCCCCTTTCTATTGTTGATAATCACAATAGACGCCATGGCAACTTTTTTTTTTTTTTTTTTGTCAACAGGGAAGAGTGTTGGAAAGCGATAATTCACATGGTTTGTCACTGTTTCTCGTTTTGTTGATTTGTTTTGGGTTTGGGTGTTTAGTGGGGAGCGGGGAGGGGGGAGCTCCCTCTGTCAAGGCTTCCGTCCTGTATCTCCGATAAGGTTTGCATGCTCGAACATGTCTCTGTCTCAGTGGTTCCTTTTGCTCGCCTGCTTCACTTTATTCGCCTGTTTTTTATTACCGTTATGAGTTATGGTTTGATATCTCACTCACACACATACTGGCCATTCAGAACATGTATCTCACAGATACACGAGCTTCCATGGCGTTTCCCAAGCCAATTCCCCGGCGCTCATTGAAAATTCCAACGGACGCAATTACCACCCCAATTGTCTCCCAATCTAAGTTCGTCTGTTTGGGCTTCGCCGTCTCTTTGCCTCTTTGCCTCTTTGCCTCGTACTTTTTGTGTTTCTTTCGCTTTATTTATTTTTCTTTCTTATTTTTTCCTTTTCGCTTATTGCGACTTATAAAAATACCGTATATTTTGTTGTTGCCTTGCCGCCCCGTTGTCGTCATCATCTTGGGCTTGGGGCATGTGGCTGGAATATTTTTTCCTTATATTTGTTAATTTTATTTTTCTCCTCATTTTCGGCGAATTGTTTATCCGTCGGGGTTTGTTCGTGTTTGGCTTGCATTTAATCGAGATAATGCTTTAAAATATATATATTTTTTTACAATTCTATGGACCCTGGCTCTCTGATAAGACTTCTGGTTTGTTTGTTCGAATATTTTGGGCGGAGATAGCGCCGGGATATAATGTAAAGCTCTACCAACAGTTGCGATAGCAATGTGTTGCTCCTCTGGATTTTCCGGCTGTCGTCGGCCTAATCTTATCGCGCAGCTCTTGTTGGTGGCTGGGAAAGTTGCAAATTAATTTCAGGGCGTATTAAGGGCTACTAAGTGCTACTAACTACTTGGTAGTACCACACGATAGTATCAGCTTTCTTCTCCCAACCTCCATTTCTTTCCATTTTCCGCCTCATTCTGCCCCCATTAGCTTCTCGCTTGGAATTCTCGACTTCCTCTGCGGTTTCTTGCCAAGATTTCCTCTTTTTTTTCTGTCGATCAGCGGCTTCAAAAGTTTCCGCTTACTTTGTTGCATTTCTAGTCTCTCCCTCTTGTTGTTGTTGTACTTTCGCCCATAAATCTCTGCCGGCTGCTAATAATTCCAGCTCACTGTAAGCCCTAGCCCCCCGCCCCCACAGGGATCGGCTTCATGAGTGGGTGAAAGGAGCTCGGCCAGCCGTCATGCAACCCAACCCAGCCGGTCTCCTATTTCTCGTCTTGGTGGCCCGGGCCCGGGCCTGGCCTGGCCTGGCCTCTTTCCCCGCCAGACTGTGTGGGCGTTCTTCTGCTTTATTTTGTTCGCAATTTCTCCCAGCTCTTGCAGATACACACACCGGCACACACCCCACTCCCCCCGGGTGCTCCTTGTGGGGCATGGTCTCCTTTTTTAGCCTCTACTGTAGTTTGTTTTAGTTTGGTTTCGGGATTTAAAAATATACTATATATTTTTATACCCTTGCAGAGGGTATTATAATTTTGGTCAAAAGTGTGCAACGCAGTGAAGGAGACATCTCCGACCCTATAAAGTATATATATTCTTGATCAGGATCACCTCCTGAGTCGATATAAGCATGTCGACTTCAAACTTTGCACACATCCTTCTTTCCTTTGCAGGCAGTATATAAGTCGGAACGGCCGGGATCGGTCAACTATATCCTATAGCTGTCATATAACTGACTAATGGGAAATGCCATAACTTTGTTGTTTTTGAAGACAGAAGAATGGGACTTTCTATGGATTCTACTTTTGGCAAACTTATTCGATCTGCCGACTAAAGATCGGCCGACTATATCCTATAACTTTCATATGAATGATTTATCGGAAATGCCATATCTTTGTTGTTTTTTAAATTAGAAGGATGGGAAGGATTCGATGTGCCAATCTCATATGGATCGACCCACTATATAAGATCCGATATATATCTAATAATATAGAAGATTTGAGAAGATAGGGTCGAGGAATCTTGAAGATATAGAACTTTTATCTTAAGAATTATTATTCATCTTTTATCTCAAGATTCTTAATTTTTTTTAAAACTATTCCAAGAAATATTTATTTAATAACTTTATTTAATATTTTGAGAAAAAAGGGTCTAGAATCATAAACTTCTATAACTTTTATCTCAAAAAATATAATATAGGGTCTAGAAATCTTAAACATATAGATAGTTAGGTTTTTATTTCAACTTTTATCTCAAGGTCCTGCATTTTTTTAAAACTATTACAAGAAATATTTATTTAAAAACTATATTTTGAGAAGACGGGGCCTAGAAATCATTAACTTCTATAAATTGTATCTTAAAAATGATAATACAGTCTTTAGTAATCTTAAAGATATTGTATGTTAGGTTCTTATTTCAACCTTTATCTCAAGAAATATAATATCTAGAAATCTTAAAGATATTAAAGTAGAACCGCGTCTTTAAGGATTCCCAGAGATATGAAACCTACAGCCTTTGAATCTCAAAACTCCCAAAAAGAGACAAAATGTAGGCAATGATGATGTGATTTGAAAGAATCCCGGTAGCACACGGTGGCCAAAAGTTACCCAGATCTGGATTGGGAACAAGACTCCCGAACAGGTTCCACCGCTGACGCTGTCTGGGCTCCCAGAACAGGTTCCACATGTGTCGGCGGATGGAGAAACGTGCCAGAATGGATTCCCAAAAGGGAAAAATTGGTACACGCGTGCATCTCTCATTAGGAGGGGGCCGCCGAGTGACTTCCCACCTTCTTAGGGGCCTTCTTGGCCCGATTCTGCTACTTGTTATGTGATACGTTAATGGCGGGGTTTGTTGGACTTCTTTTTGCAAAAAAAAAAAAAATAAAAAAAACAAAGGTTTCTTGAAAGAAACATTCTAGGAGTCCACGCACAAAGAAGCCCAAAAGGCAGGATGACGTAGAGACTCCCTTTCTAGGGGCAGGACTCAGCTGTCACTCGGAGACTCAGAGACCTGAGACCCTCATTCTGACTTTTTAATAAATAAATATTTTTCTTCTATAGGCCAGCCTGTCTATTTTTTATTTTTATTTCAATTAGGTTGAAAAATAATTTTGAAATGATTTTCCAATGATGATTTTGTTTGTTAGGCAACCAAAAAAAAGGGAAAAAAATAAAAAATATATGTGGTTTCAGTGACGGAAAGAGTCGAACCAGAAATGTAAATGAAATTTCCATGCAAGACATCACGTAGCCCCCCGAAAAGTGCAGATACAACGAAATTCCGGCCACAGAGACTGACTGGCAACTGAATTGAGATTCCGATTCGGGTTCGGTTTACGAATAGCTAAGTGGCAGTCCACGAATAAAGTTACAGACTCGTAGGGTATTCAGGGCTATGGCATTTTGGGGGATCTGTGATAGGTTTTTCAAGAAGGTCAAAGTGGACTTGCTGAAAGGAGTGGCAGTCTGAAAGCGACAGCTGTCCATGATGACTTTGTATCTGTATCTGTATCTGGCAGATACCCAAGGCTCAAGTCGGCCACAACAAACATTTCAATTAAGCCCAAAATGCAAACGCAAGCAAACAGATAAACGAGATAGCGAAGAGGGACGTGGGACGTGGGACGTGGGGCATGGGGCATGGGACTTGGACTGGCAAAAAATTATCTTTATTTTTCGCTCAATTATTTCTGACATGCCACAGATTGTGTGACTTCTGATGGATGATGGGGGGTGGGTGGGTGCCTACATTTTGCTTCCAAAAAGTCTTAATTAGATTTCTATTCTCTTTTCATTGCAGGTAAGCTCTAAAAAGCTATTCTCCGATCTACCTCCAAGTGAGTTTCAAACAAATCCGAATATAATAATCCCCAAAAGTCCTCCCGGGGAGAACTGAACTCTATTTTGCTTTCTAAAGGCGGCTGGTACTTGGCTTCAAGTCTCAGTGCTTGAAAGATCGTCGGAGAGCAGCCGTAGTAGCCACTTTGAGAAATCGGACCAGTTTCGGGCCGAGAACTTGTTTTGGGTTTCATACAGTTGCCAGTTTTAATTGAGTTCCCAGTCCCCGAAAGGCAACTCGACTACCAGATGCTCTTTCAGCCATATTTTAGCTTAAAAGATGGTCTCAGTTTTCAAGTTCAAAAGTACTTGGCAGCAGTGACTGCCTTTGGCTTTGGAGGCTTCAGACTCGAATGGAGGTCAACCCAAAATTTATAAAAAAAAAACAAGAAACGCTTTAAGAAGCAGCCAAAGAAAATTCGCCAACGCCGAAGACCCGACCCGCTTAGCATTCCCCGTTTTCGAGTCGTCGAGCGGTAAACCTTGAGGGGATTGTTGTTTTTTTTTTTTGGAGCGACGGCGACTCCGGCCGTCAATGGCTGCGTCACTTGCTTTATTGCCCGGCTCTCCGTCGGTTCGTGTGACAATGCAGGGCCTTTTACTCCAATTGTATTCCACAACGTTCCAGCAGATACAAAGATACAGCGATACAAAGATACAAAGATACTCAGATACCTAGAGAGCGACAGCATGCAGATACAGATACTGAAACAGTTACAGAAATTGAGTCTAAATTGGGTTAACAAGTGTTAATGGACAGCTGCCACGCCCACCAATCTGCCCTCCCCCTTTATTGAAACGAAAAATGCATAAAAAAGATAAAAGAAAACAGAGAATGGAGAAAGATACAGTTGGAGAATTGGTATTCCCGCCTAAGAGGTACAGTGGACTTCAATGAAGGAAGGCCCATTCTCCGCCCATTAAGACCACAAAAAAGTGTCAAATTTTTAAAGAAACTCTGACAGTTCCGGGAAAAGGAATTTGACGAAACAAGAGCCTCTTTCGGGAATTGAATTAATTCTTAAATTAAGACACTGCCCTGCTCCTGTATCCTCCTTTCAATTTGCCTTTCAATCAATCAATTTTAATGAAATTTCTCACAACTTTCTGTCACCAAAAGGACTCTTTTTTATTATATTTTATAAAAAAAAGAAAATAAATATAAACAGCCCACTCCTGCCTCTCATTTCCTCTATTTTTTTCCAACATTAAAGGGGATTACGAAAAGCAGAGCAGGAAGAACGAGATTAGAAGGGAATTTCAATAGAGGAATTGAGAAATGAAAGTAGAATTGAAAACAGATACAGTAGAGACTCCTGAAATGGGCATACGTATGGGAAATATCTGTTTTATTTCAAAATTTAAAGAAAAAACAAAAGTTATTGGATAATTTCTGTAGAAAAATGAAAAAATTAAATAAAATTAAAAGAAGATACAGTAGAAATTCGAAAATGTACAAAAATGTTGAGGAAAAAGTAATGATTTCTGGGATATATCTAGAAGATATAGAACTAGAAGATATATGTATCTCTTATTTTAAAGAAAAAATCACTGGACTAAAGAAATTAAATTGGAATAAAAAGAAGATACAGTAGAGACTCTTGAAATGGGTATATATCTGAACAAATATCATTTTAAACTATGTTTATGAGATTTTAAAGAAAAAATATAATTTCCCGCACTAAAAATAGAGGATAAATCTTTGCTTTTCAAGCAAAAAGCGCAGAAAAAGCAAAGATTATAAAGGAATTTCTTTAGAAGAATGAAGAAATGAAAGTAGAATTAAAAGAATATACAGTAGAGACTTCTGAATGAAGGATAGAAAGAATTTATAAGAAATTAAAGAAAAAATATAATATCCCGCACTAGAAATAGAGGATAAATCGTTGCTTTTAAAGCAAAAAGCGCAGAAAAAGCAAAGATTTTAAGCAAAAAGCACAGAAAAGGCAAAGATTATAAAATAATTTCTTTAGAAGAATGAAGAAATGAAAGTAGAATTAAAAGAAGATACAGTAGAGACTTCTGAATGAAGAATAGAAAGAATTTATTAAAAATTAAAGTAAAAATATCTTTTCCCGCTGAAATAGAGGATAAATCGTTGCTTTTCAAGCAAAAAGCGCAGAAAAAGCAAAGATTATAAAGGAATTTAAATGGAAAAAGAAATTAATTGAAAGTAGCATTCAAAGAAGATACAGTAGAGGTTCGAAAATGTATCACATTTTGAATGTATAATTCTAAAGTATAAATATCCATTCCCACACTATAGCTAGAAGATTCAACTCTACTTTTTAAGCAAAAAGCACAGAAAAAGCAAAGATTATAAAATAATTTCTTCAGAAATGAAAGAATCATTAAAAGAATACACAGTAGAGTTTCGAAAAAGAACCACTTTTAGAGGAAAAAGTATTTTTTTCTGGAATATATCATTCTAAAGTATAGACTTTCTTTCCCACCTATAGCTAGAAGATATATCTTTGCTTTTCAAGCCAAAATCACAGAAAAAGCAATGATTATACGAGAATTTTAGTAGAAAAGAAAGTAGAAATTAGAAATAGAAGTAGAAATTTCAGTAGAAGTTCGAAAAAGTATCACTTTTAGAGGAAAAAGTAATTTTTTATTCTGAAATATATAATTCTTTTGAAGCAAAGCATGCTTTTGAAGCAAAAAATTGTAAAAGAAAATATTAGAAGGAAATTTTAAAAAGGATATATTGAAATTAGAGTAGCATTAAGGGAATATACAATAAAATGTACTTTTCCACTTTTTGAGGAAAAACTTTTTTTTGTGTTTCTGGAACATTTTTTTTTAGGAAAGCATGCTTTTTAAGCAAAAAGCACTGTAAAAGCAAATGAAATAATATCGGAGCGGGCTAAGCCCAGGACAGGTGTGTGAGGCAAGAGGCTCTACTGTACAGTCGATGCACCAAAGTGTGATAACTGAAAAATAAGAAGAAAAATAAAAATAAATGCAGAAGCCCCGAACCGAAATAGAACTCTGTGACTTGTGACTTGTACGAGCTCGTCCATCGGTGGGGGTGCTGCCTGCTGGCTGGCAGTCGTTGTAATTGGTTGGCTGGCTATGGCCGTAGGTGCCTTTGGCTATTTATTTTGCCTTTGGCCTCCGCTGCCTCCGTCACAACACATTAAACGCAATTATAGAAAGTCAATTGAGAGCCGGGCCGGGCGGCAAAAACAAGAAAACGGTGTGCGGGGGCGTTGAAAGGTTGCGAAAGAAAAAACGCCGCCATCGCCATCGCCATCATCAGCGTCGAAGGCGACTTGGGTTACAGACAAAAAGGAAATCGCAAAAACACACACATAGACACAGGAACTCGCATGAATACACTTTCGTCCTGGCAGGGGAGGAGGCAAGGAGTACAACCGCAACACGTGCCTCTATTTTTCTCCATTTGTCCAGTTGGCGGGTTTTTTTTTTTGTTTAATTACACTCGAAAAATAAAAGGCTTTAATATTTGTTTTTAAAAAATATATATTTATCTTCTCTTTTGAATTTTTTCAAGTGTATCTGGAACTTCTTCCCCTTTAGACCCCCTTTCCTGGCCCTCTCATCGCTTCTTGCTAATTCCATTTGCATGCTGGGACGCCCTGCAGAGAAGTTTCTATTAAAATAGACAGGAGGGAGAGAGAGAGAGAGAGAGGGAGTGCTAGATGGGGAGTAGGGATGAGATAGGAAAAGGATAGGGAAAGGATAGATTGAAGAAAAGATGGAAAGATTCAGATAGAAAAGGCCTACAGCCTACAAATAATACTTGCCCAAGATTGCTTTCTGGTTAAGGTTTTAAAACTGTTTTTTAGTATTAGTTTAGGGTTAGTAGTTTAGTAGTTAGTAGCTTAGTAGCTTAGTAGTTAGTAATTAGTAGTTAGTAGCTTAGTAGTTAGTAGCTTAGTAGTTAGTAGCTTAGTAGTTAGTAGCTTAGTAGTTAGTAGCTTAGTAGTTAGTAGCTTAGTAGTTAGTAGCTTAGTAGTTAGTAGCTTAGTAGTTAGTAGCTTAGTAGTTAGTAGCTTAGTAGTTAGTAGCTTAGTAGTTAGTAGCTTAGTAGTTAGTAGCTTAGTAGTTAGTAGCTTAGTAGTTAGTAATTAGTAGTTTAGGGTCTAGTTTAGTAGCTAGAGTTAATAATTCTACTAGTTTCAGTTTATTTTAGGAAATATTAAGTTTAGCTTAGGGTCTAGTATTTCAGTTTAGTTTAGGAAGTGATTACTGTACAGTAAACTACTAGTACTAGTTTTAGTGTTAGATAGAATGAGGTTATTAGGGGATAAGGTAAGAGGTACGAGGTAGACAAGGAAAGGTACCTTATCTTATAAGATCCTATAAGATACCTTATCCTTTAAGATCCTATAAGATACCTTATCCTATAAGATCCTATAAGATAGGATAAGGTATATTAGTGTAGGGAGTGTTTGGTATAGTACTCTATATAGATCTAGTACAGTTTGGTATTTCAGTATATTTTATATGATATTTAGTAAAATTTAGGGTCTAGTATAGTCTAGTTATTTAGTTTAGTTTTGAGAGTAGAGGGAGTGGTTAGTATAGGAGGTTACTCTACTATAGTAGAGGTTAGGACAGGGATAGCATAGTATACTATAGTTTAGGGAGTTTATAGTGTATAGTTTATTAGTATAGTGTGTACATTAGTATAGATCTACCGTATAGGTCTAAATAGTCTAGTATTTAAGTATTTGTTTATTACTAGTATTAAAAATTGTAGTAAAAATTCAGTATTATTTATTACTAGTATTTTTTTACTAGTATTTTTTAGTTAAGGAAGTTAGTAAATATTTTCTAGTTTTGGGCCTAGTAATCTAGTCATTGAGTTTAGTTTAGAGAGCGTAGGGAGTGATTAGTATAGTGTAGTGCATAGTTAGTATAGGGATAATATAGTGTACTAAGGTGGAGTGATTAGTAGAGATATAGTATAGCATATCTTGTCTAGTCTTGTATAGTCTAGTATTTCAGTTTAGTTTAGGGAGTGATTATTATACTAGTGAGTACTTATACTAGTACTTATACTTATACTATAGAGTGGGGAGTGATTATTATTACTGTACTTGGGAAGTATAGAATAGGATAGGAAAGGGTAGGGATAGTAGGGATAATATACTGTAGGGTAGGGAGTGTTTAGTATAGTCTAGTTAGTCTAGTATTTCCTAGTCTACTCTAGATATAGGTCTAGTATAGTCTAGTATTTCAGTTTAGTTAAGAAAGTAACCAAATATTTCCTTGTTTGGGGTCTAGTAGTCTAGTCATTGAGTTTAGTTTGGAGAGTTTAGGGAGTGATTAGTATAGAATAGTATAATATAGTATAGTATAGGTTAGGATAGTGATAGGATAGTGTTTAGTATAGAATAGAATGTGACCTAGTATAGATAGATATATAGTCTAGTATTTTATTACAGTTTAGGCAGTGATTACTGTACTGCCCCAAGCTTAATGTGCAGCCATTACGCCCTCACCTGCTTCCTCCGAGTCTGGGCCTGGGCCTCCTCTATCCCGCCTGTACTTTTCCTCGCTCGCATTCATTCCGCTTATCGAAGTATCTGGCTGTTATTATTGTCATTTTCGCTTTCTACAGGTGTGTAGATTGTTTTTGTTGCCTTGCGGCTAAATTGGATGACTAATGGGGGAATTTGTAGTTGCTGCTGTAGTTGTATCTGTATCTGTATCTGTATCTGGCAGTCGTTTTTGTTCGCTATTTTTATAACTTTTGCCTTTTGCTACGTTTTTAAGCCAAAACAAGTTTCCAACTGTTTTTACTCGCTATTATTAATTGTTTTTGTTCAGTTCGGGTGCTGGGGCGTATCATACACCCAACCGCAAAATAAAAAACCAAATCCAACAAAACTTTTAGTTTTTAAAATTTAATTTTTTGGGGTCTCTATTTATCTTTTTCGGTTTTTCGGTTTTTTGTGCCTGGACAAATAAAAACACTCTATTCTTGGCTGATATGCGGATATGGAGAGATACATATGTATCTCTAAGATACATTCGGATTAGACAAATTTGCTTAGCACCCAAGGTTGCTGCTGAGAAACCTTCCACTTTGCATTTAATTTATCGATTTCGTTTCCATGTAATCGGATGTGCTTTAGAGACTAAATAGTTTTAGTCAAGGTTTCGATAGTTTTTGGTTTTTATTTTTATTTATTTTTTAGCAATTGTTTTAATAAAATATGTACATATAATACAAGGTCTAAAAATAATGATTACTTGATTATTTTCAATCATTAATATTATTTATTTTTACTTAAAGTCTAATAATATTCATAAAAGAGCAATAATTATACATTTCCATCATTAATTTCCAAACTAAAATTTTTTATTAGTATTTTTGGTTCTATAAATAATTATTATTTCTTAATAAAAAACATTAAAACTAATAAATTTTATAATAAAACTCACATACTAATAATTATTTTATATTTTTTTAAGAGTTTGCCTCACAAATGATGATTATTTTTTGTAGTTTTTGAATAAAAATAAAAAATTAAAATCTCGATTTTATTTTCAAAGTAATGATTTTTTTATTTAATAAATACTTATAATTAGTACCCTCCCTGATTTAACTCATAATTAATCTAAAATATTAAGTATACGCAGTGTATGCTCTTAAAAATCTGTGCCACGCCCCATCCCTTCAATCTTAAACTGTGCATTTCGAGCGAAAACTGCAAAAAAGAAAAGAACAAAAATATTGATGTTGACAGAGGTTGGCATAAATAAGAAAATCAGAAAATCAGAAACTTGAAAAAAATACACGGCCGAGTTATGCGACAGAAATGTGGTTACACCCATTTTCCACCCTTGCCCCGCCCGCTTGCCTTGCCTGGCCCCCTTTTGTCTTAAGAGAACAAACATTCTCTTGTAAACTCGTCCATAAAATGCAGATAAGAAAAAGGAAGAAAAAAGAAAGAAAGGATGCAACAACAACAAGAACGAGAAGCAGACCTTCGGCAAATGTGCAGTTAGGCAACACTGTTGTGGTTGCTCTTGTTCTTCCTTACGGGACATGCCGGTGTGTACACACACATATACTTTTTCTTCTTGTCTTTTTACACAGAAATTTAAATATTTTAAATGAGACTTGGTTTTATTCTCTGATTTTGTTTTTGTTCTGATTCTGGTTCTGGTTTGGCAATTAAGTTGAAAATATTCTTTTGCTTGGCATTTTTTGTGTAACGGTTCTTTTTTTGGCCATTGCACACACTGGTGGTGCTTATTTTGGCAGCGCTAGTGCCAGTGGCTGCGGAATAGGGTATTTTTTAGGGTTTCTATCTATCTATCTATCTCCGAGATAGTATTTCAATTAAAAATGAAAAAATTCAATAGAAAATCTTGCTAGAAATCTTTGAATTTATTTAAAATTATTAATTCAACTCTATGCTTTATGGATCTCCTCGTTTTCCTTGGGCCATTATTCAAGTGACAAGTCCCTCATTGCGATTCATTAAACTGGCTTAAAGCACTCACTCTCCAAGCCATTAGTCCCAGCCAAGCTGCCTCGACTAACTTTGATTAATAATTGCATTAATTGATTAATTAATTATGCATTTCTGTACAATTTATTAATTTAATTTTGAACATTTTTGTATAATTTTTGAAATTAATACTGATTTCAGATTCGAGTGATAGATTATGGTAATAGCCTTGCCAGTGGTTAGCTCTCCTCTCACTCTCTTTCCACTTTGATTGGCCAAGGAGGGGCGAGGGGTGGTGGTGAGGGGGTACTACGGCCAACTGTCAGCCCACATTCACTTCCACATCCAACGGACGGCGGCGCCAAACTTCTCCAGCAGCCCACTCTCGTGTCGAAACTTGTCGTTCGCCCGCCCCCCTTGCCACCACGCCCCTGGGCACTGTACTTGGCTGCGTCTCTGAGTCATAGTTTCGTGGGCTTGTTTGCTCTCGCCCCCCACTAGTAGGGGTTTACTTAGTCAGTGACTCATCTGCGGGATAAAATTTGGCTTAATTTTAGTTTTTAAATTATAAAAAATTATAAGTTATATTTTCTGGGAAATATTTTGATAATATTTTTATAAATACTAAAAATACCATACAATAATACTAATATTAGTTGGAAATAATCTGCCCTTAATTCCTTATAATTTCTAGTGGTAACTTTTTTTTTATTTTATCCCTTTTCTTCCTCTTCCTCTCTATTAGTCATTGGCCATTCATTCTGTGAAATTTTGCAACATAAAGTCCCTTTGCTGTTGCTGTTCGAACCACCCCCTTGAATGGATTATAGACCAATGATGTCAGCAATGCCTAGGACACCCCCTGTATGCCTGGATCACCCTTACCCTTAACCTAGCCCAATGTCATTGGGAGCTTTTCCCAAAAAAGAAACAAAAACATACCGTTGTTTGGGTTTCTGGCCCTTTCCTCGTCTTGTTTTCCATTCCAGAGAGACAGAGACAGAGAGAGAGAGTTGTTCTTCTGTTTTGTCTGGCCCTTCTACGAATTGGCAATCATGAAAGTTCTTGCTTCTATTGCCATTTTGTTTTTCATCTGAAATTCCATAACTGCTAGTGCTAGTGTTTTTCTCTCATTTTTATGTTAATTTATGAACAGTTTTCCCTTTTTTTATGGGCCTTTATTGCCGGCCACTCAATTCCTCATTCCCCTCTAGACCTTCTCTTCCATTACCTCTTTTTTTTTTTTTATAATATTTCTATTTTTTTTGCAAGAGGTTCTCTGGTACTCTTTCCTGTCATGCCATTTGCTTATAATTCCATTTGAAGTTTCCATTTCCGTTGAACTATTTTCGTGGCTTAACTTTCACGCCCACTTTTATGGGGCGTGGTGTGGCTGGATTTTCGCCAAAACAGGAGGGGGATCTTCTGCATTGACTTCCTTTCGGGTCTTTGAACTGGTTCTCTTGCGTTTCTGCGGCTCATAACATTAAATGTTGTTGTGCTCCGCGCTGTTTCTTATTCGTTCGCCTCGACTTTATGGCCGTTGCCTGAAATGAAACACATTTCGTGCGTTTTATGCGTCCACCACGGCGTATGAGTAATATTTTGTGTTTTTATTGCGCATACGTAGTGTGGTACCCGCTTGTTATTGAACAAGTTCAGATATTATTTAAAATTCTTTTTGAAAAATTCAAAATTCCAACTAGAACACGCTAGGCCTCCTCCCACCCCCCTGTTGTTATGGCCATAATTCATGTTGCATCGATTGATCCATATTTTATGAAACACAAAACACAAACAGAGTGCCGGCCAACCCAATTGGAATTGAATTATTTCCGAGGCTATGTATAGATCCATAGGTGGGGAGGGAGGGTGAATAATTCATCACTCAAGTGTCGCCCATAACTCACTCTTCTGCATGCAAGTCTGCTGCATGCCACTGCCAGTGGAATGTTCAAAACTTTCCTATCCTAACCACCTATCTTACCTATCAGAACAGTTCCAGCTGATAGCTTCCTAGAGTGGAAGGTAGAGCTGCAAAACAATCGATGCTTGGGACTATCGATGTTTCATCGATGTTTTCAGTTAAAACATAAAATTAACAATTAACAACTTTTATTTGAGATCATTATCTACTATATTGCATTTGTTGTTATTTTTTATACTATCGAAAATAATCGATAGTGGCCAATCGATGTTTCGATTATTTTAGAATTATTAAGAATGGTATCGATAGTGCCTTCGATTGTTTTCCAGCTCTAGTGGAAGGCTTTCGACAAATGTTATCTCCCCATACACCTACACCCAACATCACCGTTCGCTTTTCAGTTATTCAAAGTTCACTAAAAATATTCGATAGTGGCCAATCGATGTTTCGATTATTTTAGAATTATTAAGAATGGTATCGATAGTGCCTTCGATTGTTTTCCAGCTCTAGTGGAAGTTATCTCCCCATACACATATAGAGAGTGTCTGAACTCTGCTTATCAGGGCCAAGAAATAGAAAATAGGGGTTAATGATTGGCATTTCTTTTTTATTATTATTCTGAAATGAAATTAAATAAATCTGATGATATTCAAACACAAAGTTGCATCAGACTTGAAGCCCTACAACTATGACTTTTAATGCCTCATTTAATTGCTTAAATATTTGATATTCATTTAGTTTCTTAATTAGCAGAGCAGACAAGTCTGAAAATAAACGAAAATAAAGAGATGTTTTCCAAGTGCCTGTCTGCAGACTCTGGCCCGCAGTTGACCGACATTTCAGTCCTCATTTTGGGGACAAAGTCGAATTCGTGTCTATGATTTTTCTTTTATTTTTCTATTCGACTAGAAACTGCAATCTGCAGAGACAGAGATGGCGGATCAATGGAATGCGAATCAATAATCTTAAAAACTTAAAAAAAATATTGCTTTTATTCGATAAGCAAGAGCTCTCTGTCTGGATTTTTCTTTTATTCCTCCTAATATTATTTTATTTTTATTTTTTTTTCTACAAATTGACACGCTTTCCCTTTTTTTCGCTTCCCCCTTTCCTCCTGGACAGTCGTGGCTCTGGATTTGCATTTAAATTACTTTGAAACCCGATTGGGTTTTCGGGGCTCTGCTGGGAACGCCGCCCGCCGCACTGTGGGATTAGCCTGAACTTTGAGGCCGAGGTTCGGATGCAAAAATATGATACTTTTCGTTAACGATGGTAGGGTGGAGGGAGTGACTGAAATTGAAAACCTACAAAAAGGGTTGGAAAAAATATTAAATTGAAATTTATATTGATTCCTCTGGCACACTCTACTATTCCACTCGCAAATCATTTTTATTGATCATTTAATTGGAAGTCCCCCAACCCCTGGAGGGGATGAAAACATGCTATCAGCTATCAGCAATTTTTCTTCTTCTTATTTTTCACACCGACTTGCATGCGTCAGAATATTTTCCGACTTTAGCAAGTGTCGTTGTTCCAGTTCTCCTCCCGATTATGATGGGGACGGACAGAGACAGAAGCTGGGGTGGGAAAAGAGACGGATAGGGTAGCTGATGCTATTTATGTTTGGTTGCTGTTGTTTTTGCCATTCTTGTCGCGTCTTGCCTTATAGCGGTGCCAGCCATAGTCTCTCCTATCTGGCATGAACTCTTCCTCCGCCACTTCAGTCTATCTCCAGTCCCCCCCGAGTGGGTGACCTCAATCGGAGTTAAAGGCGCTCTATAACAGTTATAAAAATATCCCTCTCTCATCCCAGCCGTACAATATGCGACAGCGTCTTAAATATTTATTTATTTTTTAGCTCTTTTATTTTTCTTATTTTCTTTAGGTTACATCCCAAGGTTCCCCACCTGAAGCGCCGCCCACTTCCGTCGGCCGTCGCCCTGCCCCCTCGCCACCCCAATCCGCTCCTGCATTATGCAATTCTACTCTTTGGCCTCCACTTCGTCTCGTTTATCGTGGCGTTCGCCTTCTACTCTCCATTGGGTTACTTTAGGTCATTGCAGTTGACGTCGCCGCCGACTGCAGCGCCGGCTTCGTTACGCTTCTAATGGCCGCTTGAAGGACGCCGACGCTGACGTCGCTGTTGCTGTTGCTGCTGCAGTGGCACTGGCAGAGTTATGTGTTCTGATGTTTATGTTTCTGTTGTTTTTGTTAGTGTTGCTGCCATTGTAGTTGTCATTCTATGGCCCCAGACTAAAAAAACAAAAAATACAAGCGACCTTTAAACGGTCGTCAACATTTCTGTTTACTTCAATACAAAGTCGTCTCGCTAGCCCAGCCTAGTCGCTTGGAAAAGCGAAAAAAACAAAAAATACTGAATTCTTAATTACAATGGGTTCCATGCGATTCTACGGTTCTATAGGAGGGAACAAAAAACAGAGGAATTTTAGAGCCAGGAGTGATAGAAGGGGCGCGAGGGAAATTCTTCTAGTTGCAGAGATATGAGATATGGGAAATTGTTATATAAAGTATTTCCTCAAACGAGAGGGGTTTTCGCATGTATTATATTTATTTCAAATATAATATTGTATAATACAAGCAAAGATAACAGATATACATATACATATTTATATATTTTTTATATGAGATTTTCGAATGTATTATATTAAATTTGTAATAATTGAGTATAATATGAGATAATCTTTCTATCTATTGAGCTGCTCAAATAATTTCTCTCCTTAAAAGTAAAAATGGAAATTTCGAATAAAAAATAAGATATAGGTATGATATGATATATAATTACAGCTCATATCATATAAGATTCATATTCATATAAGAAATATTTTCATAAATGTGATATATGTAGGTAATAGCTACTAGGTATCTCTGTTATTAGAATAATAGCTTATATTATAAGAAAATAATATAAATAAAATTTAAATATTATATTATTTATACAAATAATATAAATAATTTTAAAATGAAAATCACAAAATAATCATTAATATGAGATAATCGAAAATATGAGATAGGTTATCGGAGTTATGATTTATAATAACAGAGATATACTTAACATTTACTATATAAATAAAAGAAATAACTCCTATCTTAAAGTTATAGATAGGATATCAGAGATAGGAGATAAAATAAGTTAATATTAATAACAGATATATAATTTATAAGAAATGAAAAAATGTCCTCCTCTTTTCTTAAGTTTCAAGTTCCTAATGAAACTTCCATATCCTTCCATATTCTACCATAGGACATCAAAGATATGGAGGTATAAGAAAATATATCTATATATATATAGAGAGGTCTCTACTTAAAAGTAGGGGTCTTCCAATGTATAAAGGGACCCCTTAGGGAATTATAATATGAGGTTTCATTATGATATAAGGTAAGATGAGGTGTCTCCCTAAAAGATGAGCTTAAATTCCTAATTTCTTCTGAAATATGTAAGATACGATTAGAGAGATATGAGATATAAGATATGAAAAGGACACTTCAGAAGAAAAGATTGAAAAAGGGAAAAAAACGTTTTTCCTATAAAATTCCTTAATAAGTCCAACCATCCTCTAAAAAAAGGCATTTTGCAATCTTCCTCAAATCTGTTGAAATCCTATATAGACTATATATTATATAGGTGTGTATGAATGTCTTTCCTGTTATATAGAGGCACTCATTCATCGTCCGATTTCGGGTTTTGTGCAATTTGCCAATTTCAGTGTGTCGCTTTTCAAATGCCCGATCTTAATCTAAAAAGAGCCAAACTTTCACCGAATGCTCAACAAATTTCCCTTTAATTTTGTGTATTTCTCTTATTTACTTTTTTTTCGCATTCAGTTGCTTTTTGCCATGAATTACATTTAATTTGCGATGATTTTGTTGCTGTTGCTGGTGCTGCCTCTGATGCCGCCTCTGTTGCCGCCTCTGTTGCTGTCGTCTTGTCAACCGACTGCATGCAACATTTAACCGAAAACCAGCGGAAAGCAACTCAAAGAAAGAGATCAAAATGAATGTTCAAAGCAGATTGTTAGGAGGTTGCTTCGAGTGTGCCACAGGGGGGTGGGGGCGGGCAAAGTGGGTGGACGCCACCCGCCACTGAATTTGTTTTTTCTTCTTCTTACATTCCATTCAGCCTCTCGAAAGCTTTCCCAACAGATTCAAATAATCCACATGGGTTCCACAAGCTCTCTATAAAGAAGGAATGGAAGACGAATCTTTAATACCCTACCATCTACATCTTTGGGGGTTTCCTTAATAAATGATATAGTTACACGATTCTTGAGGATCAGATGATTATTAGATGAGTTATAGTGCTCTCTGAGTATTATTATTATGCTTACTATGTAGATTCTTGAAAAAAGAAAGCGAGAAACGAATCTATATACCCTACTAGTGCTGGTAAACGATATAGTTGGTCCAGTGTTGAGGGGCTTTTGATGTAGATTCAAGGATCAGATGATTATATGATTATTGCTTTATATTATTTATATTTTTTATTGTTTCTTCTATGTACATACATTCTTCAAGAAGAAGAAAGAAGAGAAGACGAATCTTACACACCCTACTAATACGATGGCTTCTTTATTGACGTTAGGATAGTGCTGGTATATGATTATAATGTTGGCTTGGATTAGTTGGTTTTTGATTGAGATTATGATTAAAATTTAGATGATTTGAGTCTCGACGAATATTATATACCCTATACCCTACCCTAGTTATGGAGGTTTCATTAGTTTTCTTGTATTTTTTAGGGAAAGTGCTGATAAATGATACAGTTGGCCGATTTTCTTAGATTTTCTTGTGATATCTGTAGATTTTGATGTAGATTTAAGAATGAGATGATTATTAGTTAGTTATAGACTTAGTTTACTAGTTATAGGCTTTGTTATTATCTTTTCTGGAAAAGATATGAGGCTTACTATGCCCTTTCTTCAAAAAAGAAAGATAGGAAGGCACCCTACCCTAAAAGTTATGTAAGTGGGAGTTTCTTTATTAAATTTGGGATACAGCTAATAGATGATATGGTTGACCGATTCTTGAGGGTTCTACGGGTGGAATCAGAAGTTAAGCTGAGTTATGGGTCGAGTTATGGACTTATTTGGGTATTATTGCTTAAAATACTGCTTAGAATGCATTCTTCAAAACATTCTTTCCTTTAAAAATAAGTAAAACCTATCAATAATCAATCAATAGCTTTCTTTCTACAATTTTTTGTGTATCGAACCGTTTGTGGCAATGTGGGTGCCTGAAATGGGGACTGGGGCTGGCTTGCCGGTCTGCCTCCGTTTGGCATTTTGCTTGGAAAAAGTCTCGAAAAAGCATGCTGCCGCAACAGATCCCAGCAATTTAAATTTAAATTGCAATGGAAATTTCTCTGATGATGTTGCTGATGAAGGTGCTGGGTGCTGTTGCCCCAGCAGTGGCAGTGGCGGCGGAAAAGCAAAACTAACATACTCTTTAAAGAGACCTTCTTTTTTTTGTATTTTTTTTTGTGTAATTGAATCTTGTTTTGTTGCAACAACCACTAGCCACTATCCACTAGCCACTCTATCAGAAAGCAACCCGAGTCGAGTTAACCAACAACCAACAACAACAAAAACAACAACGAAATCAGCTCATTTTATTCCCCAATGAGAAAAATACTGAAATACCGATATTGGAATGAAGAAAAAGGGGGCAGCAATCTCCAGGGGGGGAGGGTGCTAGGGCGTTGTTAGATTTTCAATAGTTTTTGCTGTAATTGTTGTTTTTATTTTTTTGCACTTACAGCAGCTGTTTTTGTTGTTGCTGGTTTATTGGCGTCATTGCAGTCGACGGCGACTGCAACTGCAACTGCAACTGCAACTGCGCTGCCTCAGTCGACGTCTCTTGAATGCAATCAAGTGTGCAATGCAATTACACAAATGAAAACAGCAACAACAACAGAAACATCAGCAAATAAAACAACAACAATGCCAGAAGTAGAGAAACAATTCAAGCAACAACAAGTGCAACAACCACTCGAATATCAGTGTCTTTAGGTGACTTTCAGATACCCTACACCCCACAATCTAAACTTTAGGTCCTTAACGTTCAGGTATTTGCTAGAAGTGAGACATTATGGGTACTTTTCTTATCCGAGCATAAAAAAATAAACTAATCCATTATTAAAACTTAGGATATAGTATAGTAGGATAGTATAGTAGGATAGTATAGTAGGATAGTATAGTAGGATAGTATAGTAGGATAGTATAGTAGGATAGTATAGTAGGATAGTATAGTAGGATAGTATAGTAGGATAGTATAGTAGGATAGTATAGTAGGATAGTATAGTAGGATAGTATAGTAGGATAGTATAGTAGGATAGTATAGTAGGATAGTATAGTAGGATAGTATAGTAGGATAGTATAGTAGGATAGTATAGTAGGATAGTATAGTAGGATAGTATAGTAGGATAGTATAGTAGGATAGTATAGTAGGATAGTATAGTAGGATAGTATAGTAGGATAGTATAGTAGGATAGTATAGTAGGATAGTATAGTAGGATAGTAAAGGTATTATAAGATATTATATACGAGATCTAAGAAATTATGGAAGAATCTTACCAATAGATCTTAGAATTCATTTCTATTTGAAACTTTTTCTAACATATGTACATCTTTCAATAAGAATAAACCAACTTATTATTAAAACTACATTCTTTTCGAGACTTTCTCTACACCTATATATACCTATACCTATGTATTATAATTAAACTTATTTGGTAAAATGTACATATGAGAACATAGACATGATGTAGACTTATCTGAATCTATTTATTTTAAGATTTATTTATTAGTTAAAGATTTATATGAAAGATCTATTTGAAACAATTCCCAATCTTCCCTATCCTATGGGGAAAACTTTTTTTTTTGTAAGAAAAGCTAAAGGTATATAATGATTTATATAAAATATAGATTTTATGGATATTTTGTATCAAAAACTTCTATCAAAATCCCTTCAAAACAAAACCAACCAAACTAATTATTAAAACATTATAGTATCTAAACTATAGTATTATAGTATCTAAAACTTAGAAATTATGATTCATTTTAATCCTAAATATATGCCAAAAAAACTGTTTTTTATCTAAATAAAAAACAAAACAAACTTATTAGACTTATATATGGTTTATTTCTGAAACATTATTCTACCCTTTTATAATTAATTATCAAAAAATAGGAAGAAAAAAGTAATCTCTTTAAAAGGGTATTTGAAGGTTGGCTATGCCCAACTCAGCCTTTGCGTTTTATCGCCATGGTTGCCACCGCTCGCCGCTTATTTTAGTCATATTGTTGCCAAGCTGCAGAGGCACACAAATCAAAATGTGAAACGTGGGCTCAGTCGAGGGGGGTGACTGGGGATGGAGGCATGGGGGCATGGAGGCATAAGAGTAGCAACTTTTATTTTGTATTTTGTATTGCCAGTGTTGCCAACTCGACACAAGAAAAGCACTCAAGCGTTGGTGCTGCTGCTGAGTTTGATTTATTGCATTTTCCATTTGGCGGAGCGTGGAAAATGTGAAAATGCGAACTTCCGATTGCCATTTGGAGAGGGATGTGCATGTAGATGGGTGTGTGCGTCTCTTGGCAACATGTTGCATGCATGCCATCTAATGGCTAATATGCTGCCTAGTCATCGTTCACCATTATCGCGGGTAAGCTGGTATTAGCGATCGATTTGTTGGATCGCCTTGAGAACCAGTCCGTAACACGTCTAAGATGGCCAAGATCCAGTAAGTTGCAGAACCGGAACAGCTCATTGAAGAGCAAAAATGTCAGTAGATTAAGATTTGTATCCCCAACTTGAAGCCATTAAGATTACAGTTTTCCCATAAAATGATTGTACTTCTGTTTCCTTAACCTTAAAAACTATTTATAATTTTTCTAATCGAAAAAATTTGCTTTGAATTCATAATTCTCCGCTTGAAACCCTATCAGTCATGCCTGAAGACTCGTTAAGATCTGGAAGAACCTTCAGTTCTCATTCTAAAAGCAACAATGACTGTAGCCAGTTGGGTTCTCTTAAGTTCGGCCTTGGCCTTCTTCAAGGACGTGGAGGCTGTGTACTACAGCCTTCCGGTCGAGTTCCTGCCACACCAACACTATCATCCGGAGCCCATAGAAGTGCTATATAGAAGTGATGCAACTGGCCGAGCAGCTGGAGTACCTGGAATGCCGGGATCACCGGGATTACCGGGATTACCAGGAAGACCTGTCCCAGTTCGCTGGGCGGGAGGCCAAGGTGGTGGGAACGGGCAGGGCGGTCTTGGAGGCCAGGGCGGAGGTCAACTTCTCCCAGCCGAGGGGGGTGATGGCATTATTCCGGTTGACCCGAATGGCTGGATTATTTCGGAGGATCCCATGCACCCTCCACTGTATCCTCCTCCACCTCCAGTGTCTGCGAATGGACAGCCTGGCCAGGATGGAGCTGCAGGCGGGGCAACTAGGTGCGGAGGCGGAGGTGGTGGCGGTGGAGGCGGCTGGAATGGTGGCCAAGGAGGAGCAGGTGGCGCTGGTGGCGCAGGAGGTGCTCCAGGATGCCCAGGTGGCAATGGAGGAGCAGGTGGAGACGGGGCCAGATATGATATCGAGGAATAAAGTTTTAATTCAAAATCTGCTTTAATTGCCACAATTTTTATAGATTTTTCAATCTATTTTGTATTTTTTAGGTTAGGTTTTGGACTCCGTTTTTAGGTTAGGATAGCTCGGATGAAGGTTTCTTGGCGAAAACTGGTGTCTGGAATCATTTTTCAGGCTTGGTTGTCATGCTTCGTTTTTTAGAAAGGCGGCTGCGCCCCGCTTCTCTTCTTCTTCTCTTCTTGCTTGCAACATACTGCTGCAATTTGTGGCCCGAGTGCCATTTTTGGCATTATCTCAACTCTTAGAGTTTCTTTTGGCGAGTTGCTGCCCCGCCGTGGCGAGTGGGCTGGTTGTGTATGCTAATGTGGCAAAAAAAAATATATATTTAAATTATTATATTATTTTTATAAATTAAATTTTTAATTACTTTTGTCTTATAAATTTATTTTTATAATTTTTTTTTTTTATTACCTTTAATAATTAGAATACTAGCTGTATTTTCTCTCAGTGCACTGGCAACATCTTTAATTATGACGGCCAGAAAGAAGAAGCAGTAGCAACACGAAAACTTCTGGTAATTGCTCTAGCCATCTCGCTCCCCCATCCCACCGCTTTCTTCTCTCGTGCTCTCCGTCTTCTTGAATTTCATCGCCAACTTTCTCCGTTGTTCTCGCACGTTCTGCTGCCGTCGCCTGCTCCCATTGCGTTCTGATTGCACGTCGCGTTGCAGGCGGAAAGGAGGGTGGTGGGGTGGCCAAGCAGAGGTCGCCGGCAACAATGTGGTTGTCGCTTTTGGAACTCGTTTTTGTTGGTGTTGGTGCTGTGTCGTCAGTGTTGCCTGTATGTTTGTTTGTTTGTCAGTCAGTCAGTGTATGCACATCGGATTCGTGTTTTTTTAGGTGCTACCTTTGTTGTTATTTACTGCCTCCTCTTCTTGTTGTTGTTGTTGTTGTTGTTTGCTGGCATCGTCAGGTGCGTTGACAAGTGGAAATGCTTGCCCGTGCATTGCTCTCATTGCGGCACCGGCCCCTACCCCCGCCCCAGCACAGGCCGGCCACACCTCTCTAGCCCCTTTTCCAGTGTTGGTATTTCTTTAAACTGGGGGTATACACTGGCAATAATTTACAGTTAATATTTCAAAATCATACAAATATTTTTGTATAAAAATTCCTTAAAAGAATAACTTGATCTTTTTTTTTAATATTTAAATAATCATTATTTTTTATTTATTTTTTTTTACTTTTGTTTAAATTATATCCGCCTTCCTTCCAGTGCTGCCTCCATTCAGTACTGCCTCCAGCCAGTGTTGTCCCCATTTTTTTTTACTCCTTCCTCGCTCCATTGCTCCGCTCTCTGCCGTCCCTTGTTTATTGTTTGCGCCGATTAATCAACGCATTTAATATGCGGCAAACGCACTGCGGCAACAATAACACCCAACATTGGCAGCAAAAGACCCCGGACCTCGTACCCGGACCAAAAGCCAAAGCCGGAGTTCAGGCGAGTTGGGTCCAAGCCAACTAACCTGTTGATTTCCCTCTCCGCCCTCCCACCCCTATGCTTGTTATTGTTTTTCAGCTCGTTTTTCTTCTCTCTCTTGTTTTTTTTGTGTGTTTTTCATTTAGCGCCTTTCCGCTTCCGTTTTGTAAATAATTTATTTTGAATTTCTCGCTGGTACATAATTATTTTCATTTTTCGCTTTGTTTGACTTCCGTTGCAAAGGTTTCTGGGCTGCATTTTCACAAAAGCGAAGCCGAAACTCAAGAGTCGGATTTGCATTTTTGGTTTGCGGGGCCCGAAACTGAAATAAAAGGGTTAACCATAGTCATGGCACATAAATTAAGGGGTTCTCAAAACTTTCTCTTGATTGAGGTACAGTCTCCAGGTGCAGCCACCACTGACTCATTTCAGTAATTAATTCTAGAATCTAGACATTTATTCAAATCAAGACTCGGTGTTGCACAATCCGAGTCGAAAATTCAGTAATTGCAACACGTGGGCCTTAATTGCAGTCTCTCTTGCGTAATGAAATTACTATAATTAAGGCTGATATGTAAAGATTAAAAATCTATTGTTAGAGCCTAGGAGAATATTTAATCGAATTCTTGGTATTGACAATTCACAATAGACCATTAACCGATAAGTGTTATCGGTTAACCGATAGCAAAATATATTATGGGAACACTGGCCTTCCCCAAAGCAAAATGGCTGCCAAGGGACTCATTTAGAAAATAAAATCAAATAGAAAATAAAATTTAGTCGGCAAAGCGAAATCCAAATCGATTGCGAACCTCTGGGAGCTGATCCGATGCATCATGCAAAGCATCATGCCTCCGCCCGCCAATCCAATCATTCAAAGCGACGTGACGCCCCCTTTTAGGTTCATGCACCCCCACCATCGGCTCCCCTCCCCTCCCTCCCACTCCCGGTTCACAGTCGGCTGAATCTTTTATGCAACAGACACAGAAATTGCAAAAAGTCAGGGGGTGGCGGGGGGAAAGTAAAACACAAATAGTAACCGCAGGCGGCAGCAGATTCGTTTTGTTTGCAAAAACTGCGTCACGTTGCAACTCTGACGCTGCCGCTGCTCCGAGTTTCTACATTTCTGTTGTTGCTGCCGAGATTTGCGTAAACAAAATCGGTTTTATTTCTGATTTTTCTATTTTCCGGTGGAGCAGTTGCATAACTAGCTATTGGGGGGCGAGTGGAGAGTATAGATGCAACTACTGGGCCAGAGGAAAGTAGATGCAAGAGTCCTTTCTAGGCCATTTGAATAACAATTTCTTCGAGTGTACTTACCCAACTTGTTGCCGGCGAGGAGAACTGTTACGAGGACTGGCTGCTGGGGGCCACGTGAGCCAGTCGTTGTGCAAGAAGTCCTTGCCAGGAGCCAGCCTCAGCAACCTTCGATTTGACCTTCGCTGGTGACCTCCATTGGCAGCAGCTTAGCCCGCCTTTCAATTTCGGTTTTTCAAATTTTTATTTCATTTTTGGCTCCATTTTGCATAATTTATTGCATTTAGTTTCCATTCCACTCTCTGGTGCCCCAAGTTGGCGCCATAAATTTCCCACCGCAGGTCCTCCATCGCGTGTGTCCTTAATTTGGGCTTTGATTGCGTTACCCTTCCCCTCTGCACTGCCCACGGCAGGACTTCCATATAATTGGGGAGCAGTGCGTGGGTTGGATCCTTGGCTATTTTTGTCCTCACGCTGCCATTCATATCGAATGTCCTTTGACGCAGTTTATTAATTAAGTTATGCGACGAGTGCGCCTCCTACTCCTGCTCCTTTTCGGGGAAATTCGGAAGCTTGTTAGAGGAGCCTCCTGGTACTTAACTGCTTCTATAAATAGGTGGCCCACCAGCTGGCTTTCAGGGAATCCGGAGATGTGGGTGTGTGCTTTTGTGAGAAGAGGATGCTATGGAACCGCTCTCAAACGAAAAACTGAGCCGTTTGGCAATCAACAGTAGCCTTTCAGAATACATTTTCAGTTTTAACAAGTAAGATCTTTCACTTTTTTGAGTTCCAGCTAGTCTAGTGATAGAAATCTTGTATTTCGAGCAAGATGCAAGTGCGAGCCACGTCTTAGATATTTAAGTATAGTATTCTCGTATAGGGCTTAGTTCGTTTCAGTCTTGAGCTAGACGCGGTTCAATAGAAAGCAGAATCATGTACTTTATTCAGTGCGTTCCTGGCTGGCAGCCTTCCATAGTCTACCAAATTCCTCCGTGCAGCTTCTACTTTGGATATGGTATGTAGTGATCTTCCTGGTACAGTCACCCACCCATCACACGCCGCCCACACACCATGTCATTTCGGTTATCTCTGTTGTCCAATTGCTTTCTTTTATTCACTTTTGGTTCCTGCTCGGCTGGGGGCGTTGACAACCACGATGAGTGCACTGTTCTCCACAGAGTACATTGGCCAGAACGGGGCCAGTCTATGGGCCGGAATGGAAACAGGGAACAGTGTTCAGTTGCAAGTCAGCGAGCCAGCAGGAACTCTTCCACCAAAACTCTTTTAAAAAAAATATAAATGATCTCCTTAGTTATAAGACGACTGCTTAGAAGAGGTACTCCAATCTGTCCTTCTCAATCCTTCTATTCCTTTCTAATCTTCTAAAAAAATTTTTCTTTCCAGAGTGCGATTGCGGGTGCGGGGACACTTACACCTTCAGCCACGGCCCTCCGACAGCTGCAGCAGGTGCAGGATCGGGATCGGGATCCGGATCGGGATCAGGGACCAATAGCAGCCTCAAAACGGCACACACAAAGGTCGCCACCTCGGGGGGTCATGCCAACACGCAGCCCCCCAGCAAGAGGTCGAGCAGCGGGGCGGACGGCGACTACCAGTTGGTCCAGCACGAGGTGCTCTACTCCCTCTCGGCGGAGTATGAGGTTCGTATTACTTTCAAGCTGGAAGGGATCGAAACTTATTTTTCGAATAATTTGTTAGGTCCTGGAGTTCTTGGGACGAGGGACATTCGGCCAGGTGGTCAAGTGCTGGAAGCGCGGCACCTCCGAAATCGTGGCCATCAAGATCCTGAAGAACCATCCCTCGTACGCACGCCAGGGCCAGATCGAAGTCTCGATCCTGTCGCGACTCAGCCAGGAGAATGCCGACGAGTTCAACTTTGTTCGGGCCTTCGAGTGCTTCCAGCACAAGAACCACACCTGTCTGGTCTTCGAGATGCTGGAGCAGAACCTCTACGACTTCCTCAAGCAGAACAAGTTCTCGCCACTCCCCCTCAAGTACATCCGGCCCATTCTGGAGCAGGTGAGCCAGCATCGTCTAGGATCTCTAATCACACTATTCTCACTCTCCACCTTGAATCCCTACCAGGTATTGACGGCCCTGTTGAAGCTGAAGCAACTGGGCCTGATCCATGCCGATCTGAAGCCGGAGAACATCATGCTGGTGGACCCAGTGCGTCAGCCCTACCGCGTCAAGGTGATCGACTTCGGCAGCGCCTCGCATGTCAGCAAGACGGTGTGCAACACCTACCTGCAATCGCGCTACTACCGCGCTCCGGAAATCATCCTGGGCCTGCCCTTCTGCGAGGCCATTGACATGTGGTCCCTTGGCTGTGTTGTGGCGGAGCTCTTCCTCGGCTGGCCACTGTATCCCGGCAGCTCCGAGTTCGACCAGATCCGGTACATCTCGCAGACCCAGGGCCTGCCGACAGAGCACATGCTGAACAGCGCCTCGAAGACCTCGAAGTTCTTCTACCGCGACGTCGACTCCACGTATCCCTTCTGGCGTCTGAAGACCACCGAGGAGCACGAGGCGGAGACCAACACGAAGAGCAAGGAGGCGCGGAAGTACATCTTTAACTGCCTGGACGACATCGGCCAGGTGAATGTGCCCACAGACCTGGAGGGCGGCCAGCTGCTGGCCGAGAAGACAGACCGGCGGGAGTTCATTGACCTGCTGAAGCGGATGCTGACCATCGACCAGGAGCGGAGACTCACCCCCGCCGAGGCCCTGAACCACTCGTTCACCCGTCTCACCCACCTGGTGGACTACGTTTACTGCAACAACGTCAAGGCCTCCGTGCAGATGATGGAGGTGTGCCGACGTGGAGATTTCCATACGTGAGTGTTCCTTGAAGTCTTGAGAGATCATCGAGTATAATGATTCCATTCTCTCCCCGACAGAGTCCAACCGGCGTCCACTCTGGTGACCAACTTTGTGCCCTCGAGCACCGAGAACATGACCTTCACGATCAACAACCAGCTGACCAGCCAGGTGCAGCGTCTTGTTCGCGACGGCCGTCCCTTGGCCTACGAGGGCCTCTACCAGATCTACAACGGACGCAGCGTGGCCCGGCAGTATCCACAGGCCCGCAACGATAGCTTCCAGCACCAGCTGGTCTCGAACATCTTGTGTCCGCCGAGCTACCAGGCGATGCCCAGTCCCACCAAGCATGTGGTGGTCGGCAGTGCCACGATGCAGCCGCCGTTGCAGGTGCCGCCGCAGCAGTACGTGAATGTGCCGGTGCCAGTGTCCATGGTGGAGCCCACCTCGGGCCAGAGGATGCTGTTGACCAATCGGGTGCAGGCTAGCGGTGTGGCCTGGCCGCAAACCGGCAGGCAGATGGCCCTGGTGCCGTCGTGGCCCCAGCAGGCGCCGGCCCACTCGCTCATCGTCGACTCGACGCCGCTCTTCAACGTGGAGGAGATCTATCCCAAGCACCACCTCAACTTGCCACGCAACGATCTCAAAAAGGAGTCGCCGGCTCATCATCTAGCGTGAGTTTTTTTTTGCTTGGTAGAATCTTGTTAGAAGGACACTAATCCCGTCTTTACAGCAAGGGCAACTCTTATCGCGTGCCGCGCCACGAGAAGAAGGAGCACCAGCAGCTGTCGCCGGTCAAGAAGCGGGTGAAGGAGAGCTCTCCGCCGCACCAGCAGCGCTACCAGCGCACCGCCCACGTCTCGCCGCAGTACCACACGCACCACAACTGCAACTATGGGAACGGTGGTGGCTACAGCGCCAGCGCAGGATCGGTGGTGGCCTCGTCGGCCGCCTCCGCAAGCAGTGAGTGGAAATGCAATATCACATCCTATGCGGGATTTCATCTTTTGAAGCTTATTATATTCTTTGAATCCCACTTCCTTTCCAGACATTGTGAACGCCAGTTCCTCGAGCTCACACCATCACCATGCCCCGGTGGCCCACGCCCAGCCGTACACCGCCTCCACGGGTCATCACATTGTGAGCAACTGCAACGCTAGTGGAGGAGCTGCTTACCAGCAGCCACCGGCCCACGCCCACCAGCAGCATCCGCATGCACAGCCGCATCCGCAGGGATCGCAGCAGCAGCAGCACGTGAAGCAGCCGACAATCACCATCCATGATACGCCCTCGCCGACGGCCGTGATCACGATCTCCGATAGCGAGGATGAGGGCGGCGAGGGAGGCGGAGTCGGGGCAGGAGCCCAGGCGCCGGTGGTGAAGCAGCGGGCGCACGCACAGTCGCAGACGAGCAGCAGCCTGCTGCAGCATGCGCCGAGCTCCTCGTCCTGCAGCAGGAGCAGCGCCCACCAGCCGCAGCATCCGCAGCAGCAGCAGCAGCAACAGCCCCAGCAGCAGCAGCAGCAGATCAATTATGGTAATGCCCAGAATCAGAATCAGAATCAAAGTCAGAATGGGATCCAACTGGGAACAGCCAGCAGCAAGCATAGCAGTAGCCATAGCAGTAACAGTAGCCACAGTAGCAGTAGTCACCACCACCACCACCACCACAACCACCACCAACACCCTCATCATATGAATCATCTGAATCCGCCTCATCAGCCAGCTCCGAGTGGAAGTGGAACGGGAATGGCATCGGTATCGGTATCGGTATCGGCATCGGGATCGGGATCGCAGCTTCAACAGCATCAGCTTCAGAATCAACCAGCGACGCATCCTCATTACCAAGCCACGTCCACGTCCTCCTCCACTTCTGCTTCCACTTCCAGTCACCATCAGCATCACCCTCATCATTCCACCCCTTCGTCTTCCACCTCCTCCTCCACTCAGTTTGGTGCCCCAGTTCTTTGTTCCAATCCCTCTCAGTCCCACTCCCAATCCCAATCCCAGACCCAGTCTCAATCGCATCTCAGTCGCCATAAGTCATCGCACGTCCAGCTAGTAATTCCATGCGTAACCGTAGGTGACCACGATCCGGAGGACGCTCGTCGCCGTCATCATGCTGCCGCCGCAGCCGCCGTGGGAAGTCCCAAGCACCACCATCAGCATCAGCCAGCTCCGCAGCACCAGCCAGCGCCGCAACAACAGCCGGCACCACCGGCTCCGCAACAGCAGTACCAGCCACAGCCGCCGCCGCAGCAGGTGATCACCCAGCCGCAGCCTAACATCAAGTACGAGCCGGGGCAGTCGCAGAAGAAGCGCATCTTGGCCATGGCCCAGAGCGAGTGTGGCTACCAGCCGCAGGTGCCAGCCAGCCAGCCCCCATCATCGGCAAGCTTGCCGCATATTCCGACGAAGCAGGAACCGGCCGAATTCTACTCGGAGTATGGAGCTGCGGTGCCTCCGCCTCAGCAGTTGGACACAAAACGCTCGTCATGGGCGCCCACATCCTCGGGATCCGGAGCCCTACCGCTGGCTCATCCGAAACGAGAGGCGCCATCGGCTGCTCCCATCAGCTATGTGGCTCCCTCGGTGGCTCCACCGATGGCCCACTCCAAGAGCAGCTCCGCCTCCTCGTCGTCGTCGATTAGTGCGGCGGCTGCAGCAGCGGCTGCTGCAGCTGCAGCGGCAGCGGCCAGCGTGGGTCCCCCATCCTGGGGAGCACCCCAAGTCTATCGCCAGCCGTCGCAACCGCCGCCGGCTAGTGTAGGAGCTCCGGGCGCTGGTCAGCCACCGCCACCGACAGCGGCTCCACATCCGCACCATCACACCGCCCACGGGCATCACCACCACCAGGCGGGTACTCCGCTCGGCGGCTCACCATCCTCCACAGCTGCGGCTCTGTTGCAGCCCGACATCTACGCCCAGGGCGACATGTATCGCCGGCCCACAGTGTTTGTTTCACAGGCTGCCCCGAGCTATGCCTATGCCAATCGGGCTGTGGTGGCGCCACCCCCGGCCCACAACAGTTCCAGTCGTCAGGTGAGTGGCCGGCATTGAGTAGATGACCAGAAATTTCTTAAACATGTGAACATTTGCAGGTTATACCATCGCATCCGTTGCCGGCGCACATCCAGATCCCCACCCAGTACAGCCAGTTCGGACCGCTGAGTCCCGCCCAGGTAGCCGCCAGCAAACACGCGGCGCACTTTGCGCCCACCAACATATGGTATGGGGCTGAGTAGGGAGCTGACGAAGGGAGACATAGCGAGTGAGGGCGAGGGGCACAGCGACGATGACAGACGAGGAAGTGCACCCAGATCCACCCAACCACACCCACACCACATCCACAGTACTGTTATGATCTTGGGCAAGAGACCGACTAAATGATGATGATTCAACGCTCGAGTGAGTCGAAAATGCCGGGATGCCGAGCTGAAGGCGTTTCACTTTTAACCTTTTCTTTCTACATCTGATAAGTCAGGACTAATGATGATCCCTTGCCTCTCCTCTTCCCCAGATCGTTTGTGGCCTCGGCCGAGGGAGTTGACCACGTAGATCTTGGCCAGGAGATGCAACAACAACAACAACAACAACAGACACAACAGCAACTGCAACTGACACAATGCTGGTGGTTCATGCTGCTCATGCAACAGACCATCATCCACAATAGCAACATGTTGCAGACAGGCGGCGACAACAGTCCAGGACAACCACCAGCAGAAGCAGCAACAACCCCCTCCGCATCCGCAGCTACGCCGGCAACACGCCATGTTGCTGGCAGCAATAGAAAATCCAAGCTCCACTCCACCCGGATCCTCCCTCAACCTCGTCGCTAGAGTTCTCAGTTGAGTTTTTTCAAGGGAAAATTTTTTTGGATCCTGCGGGGTTCTTCTAGGATTTCTATACTATTATTATTTTATTATTTTTTTTTTAAATAATAAATGTAAAGCACTCTACACGCAGCTGGGTGTAAAGTGCTCAGGCTAACATATTGTCGAGTTGTGTGGCATGCAACACCACAACAACCTCACACTACACTACACTACACTACACACACACACACACACACAGACAGCTATAGCTTCACATTTTTCTATATATATCCTTATATGCAAGTTAGAGGCATATTCAAAGTGTTTTTCTCTTCGAACCGAAAGAGTTTCATTATATTGTGTGTTGTGTATTTTATTGGTAACTTCTACATAATATTCTCTATATATACAACATATATATATTATACATTATATACATGCATATGTAATACTATTATTATGAATACTATATATCAAACCGATGAAGGAGAAGATAACTTTGAACCTAAATGGCGCGCCATTAGCTGCGATTAGTCTAGCGAGCCAGTAAGAGAAAGCTTAGAAATTCCTTAGACTCTTAGCAAGTACCTCAGACGAAACAAAAAGTAAAAAACTAAGTAAAAAGTTAAAAGAGTAAAAGTTAAAACTGATATGAGCAGACGAGAGCCACTCCAACATACAACAATGTTATGCAAATTGCCTTTAAAACACAAAAAGCAAGAAACAAAATTATATAAGGATAATGGATAAAGGATAAAGGATAACAGATAACAGATAACAAATAACAGATAACGGTTAATGGTTAATAAAGGAAGATTGATGGAATAGAGAACTACAACAAAAATTGAATACCGCAAAAACCTTACTAGCAAACAGCAAGCAAATAAAATAGATAACCCTAGGAGATATCAACAAAGTAACCTAACAATTACATAGCTCATAGACATAGAAGGATAGAGGATAGAGGTTTTTTACACACTCGTAACACACTCATAGGAATAACCGCAATGAAAATACAAATACAATTAACAAATAACAATTCTAAACTAAGTTTAACGAGCAACAACAAATAATTATAGGATCAATTGTACATAAATATTATATTACGAAAGTGATGGAGATACTAGTGGAGTCGAAAATATTGTAACTAAACGGAGCAAACCGATTTTAGATCAGCAATTATGTCAGCATAGCACATCTGCTTGATTTATATATTATTATCTTGTCTATATGTCTTAATTGTGTTGTAACCCCCAAGACCCGAGACCCAAGACCCGCGAACCGAGACAGACTCCCAGAAACTCAGCGTTTTAGTTAATCTTTCGACTAGAGAGGCGCTTGAGAAAGTTTTACTAAAGTACAAAACCAAACAAAATAAAAAGCAATTTAGCAGTAACACGACCCTTTTAGGCTTTTAAACACACACAACCACCCTAACTCCAAATCATTTTTTTAGGCTTTTAGGCATTTTTTTTCACTCTTTTTAGACACGGGGGAGAAGCCCTTCTGTAAATATCAATAGAATGCTATTTCGATATGTACAAACCTGGCTTACTTTACAAACGTACACCCACAAAATCCTATATATACGATATAAACTAAATCTTGTTAAATAGGTTTCCTAAAGTATTTCGTAGTTAGACTTAACTTTGCGCAACTCGGCGCCTAAATTAATCAAACAGCAACTAATTTTTTGTTCTCTTAGAGGGTGTGGCACTTCCTATCCACATATATACATATATAAACTGGAACAGATTTAACCGGCTAAGGTAGTCCCACCCATCTCCGCCCCTTCCTAGTTCAGCTGTGCCCACTAAAAAAAAAAATAAAAATAACAATTTCGGGATGGATTAACTCCGACGGAAAAGGATCTAGCATGTAATTATTGTGATGTAGTTTTTAACAAGCGGAAATCTGAAAAAAAAAAGGAAAAGCGTTTTTTTGTCAGTCGTCGTATGTGGCGACCCATATAGAAATACCTAAAACTATGATTACAGACATACGAGTAATATATATATATGAATAACAATAGCTAACCAAGTGCGATACGGATACGGAATATGCATCTATATGTTAACTAATTAGCGTGCAGGATTCAATAGCGATAACGGCGTTTTTTTAACCAAGTAATTAACATTTTTAAAATCCGATTACGAGAACACACTTTTTATAGTTTTGAAAATGAATGGATATGGGGGGGCTAACATTTTAGGCATGCACTGCATGCGTAGGGCGTAAGAAACGTTAGTGTTGTGAATATATACGAGTACATACAAAATGGAAATGAAAATGAAAAAAAAAACATACATATATAGTATGCCTAGAACTAGATCTAGATGTGGTATGAATATTTTTTGGGTAAAAAACAAAAAACAATAAATGGCAACCAGTAGCTAACAATGGTAATAAACAATAAACGACAAAATCAAGAACAGTTTGGCAACTTTTTAGGGTTTTCGAAGCCCTACCTAATAGTTAATAGACATATGCATAGATGTATTCAACAAGAGTTCTTTTTTTATAGAAATTTTATGGACCATTCAAAACTAAAACTAAAATATATATTTAAATAAGCATGAATATTGAATAAAATTTTGTGTAATCAGTTTAGAGCGTGTCGGCGGAAGATTTTGCGATTCTTGTGTTGTTTTTTTTTATTATTTTATCAAAGCAAGGGTTACTGAAACCTATTTTAATTCGATTTTAATTGAACTGGAGCATCTCGTCCAATATCGGATGTATATCTTAATGCTATATAAAAAGTTTCTTCTTCACTTTCTACTCGGTGTTTAGGAGCAAAAAAATAAGAAAGGCATTAAATCGAGAAAAACAAATCAAGAACGCTTTAAATGTAACAAAAACGAAACGTTAATAGACTTATGAAAACAACAAAACAAACAAATTAAATTTATATTAAACGACAAATTAAATTTATATTAAACAAAACAACAAATTACATTTACATATTTAATAACAAAATGGAAAAACAAATTAAACCTATTATTAAACACACTCACGCGATCGAAGAGGTCCTTTGATGGAGAATTTGTATTTAAAGTAAAGAAGGGACTGGGAGGTGTAGCGTGAGATCCACATCTAATATACGTATATATTTAAATGAGGAAACGTTTTAACTGTGTAGCCTTAATATTTGTACTCGTCGTCCTCTCAATTTCCAACAAAAATTAACAAAAAACAATGTGGAAAAAAAATAATGAAGCAAGCACTTCTGTGTAATTATATAATAATTATATTATAGAGCTAGAGAGCTAGAGAGCTACAGCGGATGCTGTTTTGGTGTTTACTACAATATTTCTTATGTACTTGTTTATTCGATACTAAGGATGAGTTGCCTTTACTTTAATATTTTAACACTTACACTATGATTTGGACTATATATTTTAAACAATTACTTATAGTTTCGTGTTTTCTTCGCTTGGACGTTTTTTTTATAAATCATAAATATACCATGTACAATGGAACATAGCAACATAAACCCTATGCATACATAATTATCAGATTTATAAATATATGCTTATATTTACTTATGTCTTACAACTTGCAAAAAATCGTAAATATATTTCAAACAGATTTAAATGAAATTATTGTTTTATTATGATTTGCTTGTGTTTTATTTTATTTTTGGTTTTTATTTAATTGAAATGAATAAATTAATCAAAAGAAGGAGCTGATGAGGATGAAAGGACAAAAACAACAACAACAACAACAAATACAACATATATCCCACCAAATTACAAAAGGAGTAAATAATTTTAATGTTTAAACTTTAATAAATTAAACAATTAGTGAATGAACTCGATAAAATAATTAACGAATAATTACTGTGCAATAATATCGATAGCCATTGTGCGGCAAACAATATAATTTAGTGTTTAAAAATAAGAGGCTAGCTTCAGCTAATTTAGATTTAGTTCAAGACCAACCAGGTTTCTGCAGATTATAGATTGATTTCGCACGCCACCCTTGACACCACCACCTCCACCACCACCCCACAATGTTGTTTGATTGACCAACAAATTGATGAGCTTTTACCGATTGAAAGGGATATTATATATTTTGTTTTGCATTTAACAAAACAGAGCTGGCGCAAGCACGCACGACTTACAATTAAACTTAAAGTTACAGAAATCGAAATTGAAATTACAGAAATCGAGGAGACAGGCCCAACCGAACCGGAAATTCCGAAATTCCCGAAATCTGTACCAGATCGGAAGAAGGTATATAGATAGGTAGAGTGGGATCGGTGCAGACAGAGGGGCGTTGACAAACAAGATTGATAAGAACCCGTCCATAATTAGATTTCTTTCGTTTTGAGCTGGACCTGAAACACACGCACATTTCGGACAGCTGGAACGAGATCCAAAACAATTAGCAGGGTCCGGATTCTGGATTCCGGAACCATAGCGCTAGCGCTCTCCAACTTAGCATAATAATAACAAACCGAAAATAACTGATAACGCCGTTTAGTAGGCCGGGTAGTAGTTAAGGTTAAGCTACCAGTAATTAATTAAAATATTGACATAATCTTCGTGTTTCCTTCACTTGAAGAACTTTCTAAAAAGCAACTCTCTCTTAACAATTTGTGGTTCGGATTGAAATTAGATGTTTTTAATACACACGCCTAGGCGTATATATTACCACAGATAAATCTATGATTATATATATATACATACATATATGCGGATATATATTTTATTAAATACAAAATTATTTCCTAGAAAATGAAAGACGAAAGCCGAAATCTTAAACGATAACCGAAATGTTGATGTGTGAAATTTATAAGACTAGCATATTTCCTACCTAAAAAAGAAAAAGAAAACCTAAATAACAAAACAGACAACAATATACGTTATATATATATTATATACACGATTATGATAACTAGCAGCTAGAGCTGAGATCATACTCATAGACATATACACGCATAGACATATACATTATACATACGGCTAACGGCTAACGGTAAAGATATTGAATTTAAAATGATTGTACCTTTTTGCTGATTTCTGAAGCGAGATATGTAAAATGTAAAAATTAGAAAGCAAAGTGGATATTTCTTGTAGTCATTGGGTGATGCAAACGTAATCGAAACAATATATGTTTTAATAAATCAGAGAGAGCACTTTTATGGGATTTGCTTTTTATATACGACATATACGATATATATATATATACATAAATAGAGGTACTTAGAGGCGGATCGGCAATTGGATATAGCGGATTGGATAGCGAATAGCCACTTGTGCAGTTTCAAATTAAAGAATTTAAATATTTTTATATACGACTCGAATAGAGACTACAGAATATCCATATACAGATATATGTATAGCGAACATAGCAGTTAGAGGCCAGGCTTTGCATTCAATTCAAATGTGAAATGCGGAAGTAAACCAAAGACGGATAATCAAACAGCACGCACACCTCATACACATATACACAGATACACTCACCCACTCACCCCAAAGTCACACACCACATAATATTAGGATATAGAGTTTGTTTTTTTCGTGGGCACCAAGTCATATTCATATGTACGAACCTTGACCCTAGCACCTGTAGAGGTACCTCTACCTAAGATTACGATTACGAGTCCCCGACCTCAGATTTGATTAAGGGATACCTTGGGTTAGACACAACGAATTGCCGGGCGATGTGGAACCAGAAACTCCTGTCCCAAGAATGAAACCCGCAACAAATTAATGTTTTTCGATCGTCAACGAAGAGATGTGACCTTGACCCGTCGTCTAGATGTGACAATTTGAATTTGTGTCGTCAAAGTCTGCTCACCAACACTTAACAAAAATGATTCACCAACACCTCACCAACACTGGAAGCAAAGGCTTCACCAAATCACCTTATACTCGAACTAATCACAAATTATTGAACCACACATTAAACATATTCAGTAAATAACGAAAGTCTTCATAAATATATCATATATTCCATCAGCTCACCAACACCTAATTACATAAAACAATGAATATAATTCCACACACCAATCTTTCTAATCGTACTAATCGTCTTTTTGTATTCTAAACGTATCTCTATGAATGTGTACTGAATGTTCTTACTTGGTGTCCTCTCTTATTTAGGCATAAGGAACTCAAAATCGAAATCGAAAATTAAAAACAAGAACGGAAATTCAAACTTATATCAAAAACCAAGCACACCGATACATTTAGCATTGTACTTGATAAGCTATCGAGATATTAGCGTTTAGCTGTATGCAAATCAAAAAACAAATATATATATATATATCTTATATATATCTATATCTTAATCGGATGTGCGTACCTTTTCGAGGGGCCCCGAAACTGGATAAGAGGCCAGAAAACTTATCGAATATATCGAAGTAATCGTAGCCATAGCATAGCAACTAAATTGAATTGTCTCGAGACCAAAAGCAAAACAAAACAAATCCGAAATGGAAACCAATCGATATGAAAGTAAATGAAACAATGAGCCGCAACATTTGTATTTATGTATAGAGTTCCCTCCCTAACCAACAGATAAACCTATAACAATCGATTTCCGATTTCACCAGATTTAGGCAGCAATTATGCTAAAAACCAAGACAAAGATAAAGGATAATGATTAACTCAAGTTACGTCAAGTTAGTGGCAGTGTAAACGCATCTAGATAATTGATAGATATTATTAAGAACTTTTGACTTTTATGGCTGTTTAGAGATTTTATAATACTTCTATATCGATATAGAAATTATATACACACCTACATAAATGAGATGAATAGATACAAGAAGCATTTTCGTAAATTATTTACATATTCAGACACACGGAACACTCGACACACAACCGAACAACAAAGTCTTTGTCCCCAGGGGAAGTCTCCTGATTGATTTTCGGCTAATTCTGGCTTAAATAACCCCGGATCCCCAAATCCTTTTTCAAACAAACAAAAAAACAATACAATTAAAGGACATTTTCGGGGGCCGGGGATTGTCTCTCTGTAGCAAATAGAGAAAAACAAATCGAACATTGTGAAATTTAGTGTCTTTACACTTTAAAGAGAAAATATATACAAAAAACGGATTAATTAAGAATTGTGAATGTAGATCGCCTATAGCTAAGCATCACTCGACACAGATACAAATACAGATACCACTCACAGATACGGATGCATACAAATTATGATAATTACATACTCTCGTACATAGGCCTAAAAGGATAAAAGGATGTAGTAATCTACACAAAACACAACAAACAATTACAAATAAATGTCTATATATAAAGCGAACAAGATTATGTACACGCGAAAGTGTAAATCATTATATACTTAAATGTATTTGTGTATATGGAAACAAACGCTATCAAAGTAAACAAAAATTATAAAAAATATACAAAAAGAAAGAACGAAAAAAAAAGAAAGAGAAAAGAAAAACGACAAACAAATAACAAATACAAAACACAAGATTATCAAAAGAAACCAAGTGTTTTTATGGGTGAATATTCAAACGATTGCAGTGGGTATTAGTATTTGCATATTTTCCTTTTCTTAATTGGTCCAATCGAGGCTATAAGAGTGAGTATATATTCTCTATAAGAGGATATTCAAATATTACGCATACGCCCCATGTCCAACTTTGTTACTTTTGTGTGTAGTTGCTGCTATCGATAACTTTCTGCAAACATTTTTGGCTAATATGTTGGCCATTTTGCAAGCATATTTTATGTGGTTTCTTAAAAAATATTAGCAATTGGCCATAAAAGGCCATGAGAATGACCGAATTCCACCATAAATCATAATTTTGATCAACTTTTCAGCAAATATTTTAGGTATTATTAACTTTGATCAAAAACTGAATAGCATTTATATATCTGAGCTTTATTCTCCTTCAATCAATTAAAAAAAATTGGATTGTTTTTGGCCAAAATCATGATGGAAAAAATTTAAAAAATAATTTTTAAATGGTTCAACATTTTTGTTACCATGTTTTTATGGAAAATGTTGGTACTCAGAGATACAAGATAGGGAAGTTATAACATTTCTCGGTTTGCCAAGAATTAGCGGATTATACCAATTTGTTCATCCACAAAATAAAAAAAAATTAGAAAACTGGTTTTGATAATATTTCGATTGGAAAAAATCTAAACTTTTGATGCACTTTTAAGTGAATATCTTAACTCTTTCGCAGTACTATTTGTGAATCAGAGATCCAATCCACGACTATCTGTATTGGAGGATCAAAAAAGTCAGTAAATAATAATTTGGCTCGACTTTTCGAAATTTTTCAAAGGGAAATGTTTTGCATTTTTAATTTGTTCAAAAATTGAGACAAAAACAAGAAAGAAAAGCTAACTTCGGGCGGAGCCGATAAAGTTGGCAACGTATATAGTTGGCCGATCCATTTAAGAATTTTAAAATCAAACCAATTTTTTATAAAAAATTTTAGAAACAGCCCCATCCAACCATCTTTAAAAATACCAAGGTTGTGTCATTTCCGATCGATCTGTTATATGACAGCTATAGGATATTGTCGGCCGATCCTTATGAAATTTGGCAGATCGAATAAGTTTGCCCAAAGTAGAACGTCAATAGAAACACCCATCCTTCTAACTGGAAGTAAGGCATTGGAAATGCCTACTAACATAAAGTTATGGCATTTCCGATAAATCTGTTATATGCCAGTTATAGGACATAGTAGACCGATCCAGGTTCCAACTTATACACTGCATGCAAAGGAATGAAGGATGTGTGAAAGTTTCAAGTCGAAAAACAGACAGATGGACAGACGGACATGCTTAGATCGACCTGATCAAGAATATATATACTTTATAGGGTCGGAGATGTCTCCTTCATTGCGTCGCACACTTTTGACTAATACTTTTGACTTTTGAATTATAATACCCTTTGCAAGGGTATAAATTATCAAATTTCTGGTAAAAAGTGTGTCCTGCTTAATCCCACATATTAAATGACATATACTATATAGCTGGAAATATAGAAGACGCAGTTACCTTTGGTTTTTGGGTTCCATTCAAAATTATTGATTGCAAAGTATGGCTTGCTTTTCGGAACGTTTTTTGGAATAACGCTAACGATATGTGACAAACATTACAGTATGCCTTGCCGTCCAGTCAGTAATTTCATTCGGTCGGAACTGGAGCAGCCCCTGTCGAATCAGTCGGCTAAATTCTAAAATCCCCTTCGGGCGCTCCTTGACATTCAGATTTAAATTCCTCCCCGAACAGTTGCCCTAAAGTGCGGTCGTATCAGTGATATTACGCCCTCTGTTCCCAGTTTTGTATCGGGGGAAGAACCATCCAATCATCGACCCCATTGCATCCGTGAGAGCGATAGAGCGGAAAAAGCGAGATACCAGAGTGAGTAGCTGGAGAAGATTAAAGAGGCTTCACTTTCTGATGGCAATGGATCACCACTCGATCCTTAAGCTTATTATGGGCCAGACGCTGTCAGAGCCGGTTACCACGAAGGACTCGGCCTGCTGCTCCAATGCTAGCTTCCGTGTGGGCTCCAGCTGCATGCAGGGATGGCGTGTGGAAATGGAGGACGCGCACACCCACATCCTCTCTCTGCCAGACGAGCCGCAGGCGTCATTTTTTGCTGTCTACGATGGACATGGTGGTGCATCGGTGGCCAAGTTTGCGGGAAAGAATATGCACAAGTTTGTGACTCAGCGACCGGAGTACCGCGAGGACACCGCCACGGCTCTCAAGAAGGCCTTCCTCGACTTCGATCGCGAGATCCTGATGAATGGTACCTGGAATGCCCAGTTGGCTGGGTCCACTGCCGTGGTGGTTTTGATTCGAGAGCGGAGACTGTACTGCGCCAATGCCGGGGATTCCCGGGCGATTGCCTGCATCTCCGGCTCGGTTCAGGCTCTCTCTGTGGATCACAAGCCCAACGATGAGGCCGAGACGAGGCGAATCCTTGCCGGCGGCGGTTGGGTGGAGTTCAACCGGGTAAATGGGAATCTGGCGCTTTCCCGGGCGCTCGGTGATTTCATGTACAAGAAGAATTCGCACATGCGGGCTGAGGATCAAATCGTGACCGCAGACCCGGACGTGATAGTCCGCGACATCACCGAGGACTGGGAGTTCGTCGTGCTGGCCTGCGACGGCATCTGGGATGTGATGTCCAATGACGATGTGTGTCAGTTCGTGCGCAGTCGCATCGCCGCTGGCGTTCTGCCGCCGGAGCGGATCTGCGAAGAGTTGATGAGCGCTTGCCTGGCGCCCGACACCCAGCTCAACGGTCTGGGTGGCGATAACATGACGGTGATCCTGGTCTGCTTCCTACACAACAGAAGCTACGAGGACCTGGTCGTCCGTTGTGGCGGCGCTCGAAAGCCGCCGATGGAAAGTGCCGGCGACATCAAGGATCATCCAACCAGCATGAGGCTGGCGTCGACCTCGGCTTCCGCCTCCCGGTTGTGAATGACGTCTCTGTCCCTCCTTGATACCGATTCCCAGCGGAAGAACGCCTAACCGTTTCAAATAGTTTTCATTTCGAAGTTTGTTTATGTTGAATGACATTTTTCGGCCCGGAACATGTTGCACCAGATTGGGTGAGGTCAACCTATCGGGACCGGTCTCGTTTTTTGGGGATTCCACACATGTCCAGATCCGTAAATTTCACTAAATGACAGTTTAAATTCATAGTCCACTCATATCTGTGTTCTTTCGACATTTTTTATAGTCTTGATGCAAAAATTTAATAAATTGTTTTCCAAAGCCATGTGATGATGCGGGCATCCAGATTATAGGTTCGATATATAAATTTCCGTTTTACTGTAAAATTATGACTTGCAATCTTGGAAAATAAACACTCATTCCTTCCCTGGAAATCCAAGAAGCAATTTCTATTATTACTTTTGGGAAGAGTGGCCATCGTCCCGAGTTCCAAATAAAAATGCCTTCTTTTTTACGTTCGGGATCGGTGGATCTCTCGTTTAATTCGAATAAATGTGCAAATCTCTATAATACAGACTAAAGCTACGTACAAGTATACGTGTGTATATATCTTTAAGGTGTATATGGTAAGTACGAGAATACAAAGGTGGGCATGAACCGATCGCCCACGCGTCTATATAATCTATATAATCTTTGGTGTGTTTAGCCGTAGAATGGAGCCGAGTTGCGGGTTGCGAAATGCAGTGAGTGTGTCTGGCCCTCGACAACTAAATAGATGTTAAGTGCTATATATAATATATGTGTAAATCTAATGAGCGATTTGTTCGATCGAGTAAAATACGAAATATACAGATAGGGGTTAAGTCAATTATTGCACCACATGCGGCCGTAAAGTGCTTAAAATAACGTCACGCACAGATCGGAGATGGGGGGATCTCGGACGAGAGAGCCCCCTCCCGTCAAGTGTGCGCCAATTTTAAAGATATAGACTAGAATATCTCTCGTTTTTGGAACGATTTCCGTGCCGGAAGCAGGAAGTCGCCACCAATGCCTTAATGCGAAGTGATTAATGGGGGGTTAGTATGTATTTATGCGCCTATAAGTTAGATATATCTTTGGATGTGTCTGGCTTGGCTTCTTGTAAATCGTAATGCTAGGTGTGAGTATAAACTTTGGAGCTTTGCTTTGGTGCCGTCGGGATCGGGATCGGTATAGGGGTCGGGATCGGGAGTTGATATATAACTCGCGTATCTATGTATGTGCTATAAAAAATACTGGTTACATTGGTTTTTTGTCGCTGTTCTTGGCAAGTCTCTAAGAAGTCTCGTTTACAACTAAGTGAAGATCAAACGATCAATCGGGGGGATCGATCACACCTCCTGTCTCTCAGCTTCTGTCTCTAAATCTACATATCCTGTGTATATCTCTTCGTCCTTGGAGTTTTCCAGCTATAATATCTGTTCCCTTTGGTCTCTCTATCTGGAATCATCTACTCTCTAAAATGGTACTTTAGCTCTTTTGCATTTTTATCACATATTCGTTGACTACAGTTATCGGGTATGGGTGTTGGATTTGAGTGTGGGTGTGGGTGTATGGGTATATATAAGGGTTTCTTTCAATCTCATTCTAAAATCCTGATGGGTAGTGCTCTTGTTCTCTCCGGTGTCTTTTGCTTTGGTGTCCTGTATTAAGTCTCCTCCGGAGACTATGCCACCATGGCATAATTGCCAGTTAGTTCGAAAGGACTCGTCTTGGCCGAGTGCGAAAAGTTATTCTTGGGCGAAAAGTCCACCGGCTGCTCCTGGCTCCCATTCATCCCGCCTCCTCCTTTCGCCATATCCGGGGCTGTGGCATGGGGCGGATAATGATACGGCAAGGGCAGGGGCAGGGCCAGCGGCATGTGAGGATTGGTGTGCAAGTCCGTGAAGATATTGCGATGTGGCAGCACGGTCGGCTGAATCACATTAATCCTCTTGAAGTGATCGTAGTCCGACTCCTGGGCAGCGATGTTTCCCGCTCCCTGACTAAAGCCGGAGGGCACGTCCGGGGTGGCCAGGAATCCCTGGTAGGCCAATGCCGCCTGTCGTCGCTCCTTTTCCTTTTGCATCAGCTTGTTGGCCAGTGTGGATTTGGCCGAATCTGGGGCAGCACACTACAAATAATAGAAATAAAGGTTAATATTTGTTAAAAATAAAATTAAAGAAATCATTTAATAGCCACTTACCACTGTGGCAGGTGATCCTGCTCCCAATCCCGTGGTATTAGCATCCGGCTGATACCGCTTTGGCGATGTGAGAGCTCTACTGCCCAAACAACCCGATCCCGATGCTGATGCAGGTCCTGTGACTCCACTGCGGTTCTTCATGCAGGAGGACTCCTCGTGCTTGTACAGGTAGGACTTCAGGGCGAAAGCCTTTCCGCAGCGGGAACAGGTGTGCGGCTTGGTGTTGGAGTGCGTCTGGATGTGAGCGCGGAGATTGCTCTTGTCGGCGAAGGCCTTATCGCAGACGTTGCACTTGAAGGGCTTCTCGCCAGTGTGGGTGCGGATGTGTCCCTGCAGGAGCCAGGGTCGGGAGAAGCGCTTGCCGCAGAACTGGCACTCGCAGCCCTGGTTGTGGGTGCGCACGTGCATGGAGTACGCCGGCATGGAGACGTAGACCTTCTCGCAGTGGGGGCAGTGGCGGGCCTTTTTGTCCATAATCGACCTAACGACGTGAAGGTGACAGGTTGAAACGTCAAAAATGGAAAATTCGACTTACCTATGGGTTTGTCTATGACGCGCCAGGTTGGAGGATGTGGAATACTTCTTGCCACACTCGGGGCAAATGTGCTCGTCCTCCAGCAGCGAAGAGGAGCTGAGCGCCCCACCGTCCCCAGCCTGCTGCTGCTCCAAAGCATCCTGCTCCCGCGCTCCCTGTCCCAGGTGATCCTCTCCCGACTGGCAAACGCTGGAGCTGGAACTGGTGCAGGAGTTCGAGTCGGAGATGGTGCATCGTCGCACTTTCCTCCGATCGAACACCTTGTGGCTGTAGTGGCAGAGGTAGTTGTAGTCGTCGTCGGATAGGGAGGAGGAGGAGGTGGACGAGGCGGCGTACAGACTGTCGGTCGGCGGCTTCGCCTCGGACTCTGTGATCAGCGGACCGGCCGCCAGCGTAACGTCCGCCAGCTGGGTGAGGTTGTAGAGCTCCTCGGGTATGGGTGTGGCCTGTTGGTCCTTCGTCATTGTACCGTGGGTGGGTGGGTGGCCTGCCTGCCTGCCTGGTAAGGGGGAAATTTCCATGATGAAATAGTTATCGGGACTGGTCACCAAAGGGAAGTGTGCTCGGCTGAGGCAACCTGCTAAATGCGCACTAAGTGCGTCATTCTCTGGCCAAAATAGGCCACACCATCAAAGTTTAATATAAACCTAAAAATATATACGAAATAATGGGGAATTCGAGAGATCATGAGCAGGCCATGTAACCCCCACGAGGTTTATTTTCTTCTCAAAGCCATCAGACATGCCACCACCTGAAGTAATAATTAATTAATATCCCCATTAATTGTTAACCTTTCGCTTCTGAGTTATTTTTAATTATTTGCTGATATAGCCGCACACTCGTTATGGCTTTGAAAATCCATAAAACACCCCGATAATTATATAAATTGTTGCCTGTATTCGAATTTCGAAAACCCCTTTCGAAACGCACAGTGCCATCTATCATCCCACCTATCGTAGATCTCTCCCTGCCACCTCGGCCATAATTCTTGCGTTTGTTTATTTGAAAATGCATCAATTTATAATTAAGGACAGAGTCGAGAGGCCACCACACGCTCTCGGATGTGAGCCAAAGTCGTCTGCATCATCATCGGCGTGGTCAGCGTCATCATTAGGATCGGCATCGGAATTATCGCATGGGGTTGAGGGTGACCAGAGCAGAGCATACCGGACCAGAGGCCAAATTTCATTCGATTCGAGCAATATTCGAGGTGAGTGCGGGCCCACGGGGCGTATGATTAACGTCAGCATTGCACCGCATTCTGGGATTCGGCAGGCATTCTGGCACTTGTTGGCTCCGCTCTGGTTCGATGCTGCACTGCATCTTCGCCTCCTCTGCGTGGTTAAATAAATTTATGTCGAAATGAGTGCGCTTAATTTGTTCATGTTGTCTTGGCATTGATTAATCTCGCCCGTAATTGGCGCAGCCCCGTCAGGTGGGTCCACCCCACACCGGGGTGGATAGCAGCCACCAGTGCTTACTGTACCACCCATGAATCACATGGAAAAATGGCTCATTGGTGCTTTTTTCAAAACAAAATCATAGCTATCCGTGACATATAAACATGACATTTTGCCAGTTCCATCAGAGACTGTATATGTCTGTTTTACTCAACGACTGGGCTATATGATTTCATATTTTTCTCTAATATATATTTCAATTATTGTTGGATCGTCTTTATGCCAAAACCAAATATCAATTCAATGTCTATTTTTATTTGTTTTTGGTTTCTCAAATCGAATGTATCCCTCATCACACTCAATCTCCCTTGTTTATCGTTCGAGGAAAGTTTTCTTCTTAATTTTGGCTTCTGTTGGCCCCAAAAACAGAATTGCCTAAATAATCGAACTCATTCAGAAATCTGGAATGGATTAAGGGGCCGGGTGGTGCGGAATCTCCACTCTTGAGGAGGTCATGTGCAATAATCCGGTGGCTGTTTTGGTTTTGCTTTCGGTTTTGTTTGTTTCTCTAACATTCGGTGTTCGTCTGAGGCCAGCCGCGTGATTTTCTTCTTGGCCCGGGTCTGGGGGAAAGTGTGGGTGGGTATTCACCCATTTTTCCCACCCCCATCCCCCAGGACCAATAATAAACCATAGCTAAACATCTGCCACCGCCACCGCCCCCGCCAGTGATTTTTTTGCAACCTGTTGCGCATTCTTAGCTGCCAATTCTCGTGTTTGCTTTTATTTTTTTTGTGCTTTTTTTTTTTGAGTGAGCAGAGGCAGTACATCAAAATGTTTGCGGCAATTAAGAAAATTTCTGCTGCCAAGGTGGTCGACGAGGGAAGGTGTTCGAAAGTGGTTTTCCATGAAGGAGAGGTGGCCCCTTTTGCGCCCACCCGCCACTGAGTGGGTGCGAACTAAACCCGCCAGACGTACATTATTTGTGTCTTGGCGGTTGGCGGCCCATTTGAATGTATCTGGCTGGCTCCTCACTCTCGGTGCGCCACCTGAAGAACCACTGTTCCCAGGTGGTTGCCGCTCACAAATATATATATTATGTACTTATATATAGCATTCGGATGTGTGGCATTTTCCACCTAATCACGTCATTTTCAGTACACACGATTTCCATCGAATCCGAACTCGAGCAATACCCTCGACGTGGCGGAGGAATGCGCCGGGGGGAGGCAGCCAACAACTGACAACTGGTAGGGTGCTTCTCTTGGATCACCTCCATCCGGCCTGCCGCAGGCCGCCCTCCTTCCACCAACCGGGAAACCATGTCTGCGCCATATTTCCGATGTCAGAGCCGGTTGGGGCAAACGAAATGTCGCATGTTTCTGTGACAGGCCGTTAATTAATTATTCTGCGGCCCCGTGCGATTGCAGATCGGTAATCGCGAATGACAGGACGAGGGGGAAGGCGCCCAGCGATGCGACCCAGTGCCAGTGGATCTTTAGTATATGTGCTCCTAAGTCGTATGCATAAAAATATTCCCAGCTCCCAAAGAAACATTTTGTAAAGAACAAAAAATATTAACTTTTTTCACGAAAATAAATTCCAAAGTGTGAGGTGGAGCTTAGGATGAGTCATTTGGTTCGCACTTTTCTCGCCGTGTAGCTAAGCTGCTTAGGTTCCCATTTAACTGGATGATTCACAAACATCTACCTCACCTCCCACACAGACCCATCCGAATGTTGAGAGTCCCATCTGCAGGGGAAACAATGGACGTTGGTCTCTTCTCCGGCCCGCATTTCTGATTCCGGCCGTATTGCTGAGTTCAAAGTCCTGTTAATGTACACAAAGTCAAGAGAAATGGTGATGGCCAGCAGCGGCAGCCCACTCCCATCCTCGGTGGCCTTAACATGCGTCTTTCTTTCTTCCATTCGTGGGCATCGGCTTCTATAAATACACATGTACCTAGGCAGTGGTGTGGATCGAAGGGGGTGAGTCGCTAGGAACTGCGATGATCCCTTGCATAGTTTACATTTTAGTTCAAACTTGAAAACACGGATGCACAATAAACAAATCCGAGGCGCCCTCAGCGCCAGCCTCAACCTCAACCTCAGACTTTGCTCCTAGTCAAGAGTCAATGCCATTACCCGGCTCCTGCCCCTCGCTCAGCGATCAGCGCTCTTCCAACGCCTGTCTCCACCCCCACTGCGTTCAAAAGAATTTGTTTGGATTTCGGGATTCAGTTTTGTTTATCCCAGAAGCGGGCCCTCATCAATCGTTGCCTCAACTGCAGTTCTGGCTCGGTTTGTTTACGGCCCGGAGGATAAACATCCATCCGGACGTCAAAGGACACAGAAGAGCAGGAGGAGTCAGTCAGTCCATTTCACCTGTAAATCATGGACCAGCCAACAGGAATGATACTCTCCATTCCAATTTTATGCGTTTTTGCGCCTAAATTGAGTTGAGATCTACGCAGTTTCGCCAGGCAGAACGCATTTTGCCACCTCAGACAATGGCACACCTCCCAGCATATACGAAAATATATATATATATATAGATAATGATATATGTTCACATAGGAAGACCAAGTCCCGGCCACTATTTCCCCCATTCGCGAAAGCTCATTGCCAATGCAAACATTGCTCACGTAAATGTCAAAATATCAAAAGAAATAATAATATTAATTTAACAAGTGCAGGGGGTCGGTGCCATAGTGCCGTAGAGCCATAGACCCGTAGAGCCATATAGCCGTATAGCCTATAGCTGAAATCGGAAAACGCCGCTCATCTGCTGTTCTGACTGCTTAGCAGTCACGCGAATATGTTTGGCCCAATTCGCCAAGCGGATTTTCAATCTGGCTGGTTCTCCTGGGCCATGTCCAAGGTGTGTGCTCTATTGTGTAATCGGAAAGGTGGCAAGGTGGAGTACTTTCCTCCCCCAACAGCTTTCACTTTCCGGGGATCTCAGCCTTATATACATAGTTCCTTGTGGTAGTAGTTCTATTTGGATTTGGCCAACTCACCCCACGCAGATCGAAAAGTTCGGGAATAGTTATGGGGGTCCGGGTTTCTGTTTGCAGTTTTCTTTTACGGATATAGATGGATGATTCAGTTTCGGATGCAGGAATCAATAATACGTATATCTATCACACACACACTGGGTCCAGATACTGGGCTTGGGAGTACGCGTTCCACGAATTTCATCACCCGCCGAGAGTTTTCACAAAATGTGTGTGCGGGGGGCGGTGGCGATGGCGCTAATGCGACACGGGGCGGGGGATCGATTATGATCCCCACTAATTGCTAAGCCGATCGAGCACGGACGGATTCCGAATCCGATTCCGGGCGCAAAGAAAGTGAGCGCACGCAGCGAGATCCCAGGAAGAACTGAGCATTCTTCGGCGACCACTTACAGTTTTTACATCTTGCGGCCGCCGTCGCGGCAGACGCTTCTTCTGCCTCCGGCAGAGTCCACCTCTCCGTCCGTTTACGTCTTTGCTGCGGCACAAGCGCTTGCCGTACACAGAGAGAAATGATATTAGAAAGGGTGTCTAAAAAGTACTAATTTTTATCTCTCTGGGGAGTTCTGCGACCTTTACAAAAAATCTATCTTTTGGATTCTTCTCTTAAGAATTTAAATACTTTTGAAATTGTATTCTGCCGACTTTTCTCCCTGTGCATCCACGTCGAGGAGGTGACGAAGCTGAAACAGGGCAGCCAGCAGCAGACACGGAAAGTTCCGGCAAAGGGGGGGCCGGCAAGGAGGAGGCACACGGGTGGCAGCGCAGCTCAGGCCACAAGGGGCTGGGCCGGGGGATTGGGGCGACGTGGACGACAGCCAGCAGCTGTTGGTTTCCCGAGGATCGCATGGGATCGGCTAATCGAATCGAACCCAACTCCGAGAGCGAACCACGGCAGAGCAGCCGACTGAGCAGCGACGACGACGATGGCAGCGACGGTGTCGGCGATTGGAACAAGTGTGTGCGGTTTAAAAATAAATCGAAAATAATGTTTTCATTATGCTGGCGCTCTCCGGCAGCCTCTCCCGCTGTCTCTCCACTCTGTGTTTGTTGTCTGCATTTTCCGAAAGGGAAAACTGTTTTCCGAGACTCTGAAATGCTCCTGCTGGCAGGACCACTGCGCAGAATTCTTCTAACGATGCGCAGCCAGTGTCAAGCACCCCAAAGTACACACATTGCGCACAGCTGGGGTCGAGAAAATAGTGACACCATAACAACACAGTCATGAAAAGCAAATAAACAAAAACTATATATTTTTTCAAAGCAATTCTACAATGCTAGGCTTTGATAGGTGGGAGAGTAGTCTACGGAATTAGTTTATAAGAAATATGTAGCATACTTTCCGTAAAATATTTTAGTTTCCAAGCTATTGCGGTGACCTCACCTATTGAGTTCACTGCAAGTGTAAACGGAGGCTTCTTTTTGTCCACCCCATGTGGATCTGCTGCTCCCACTTCGTGGTTGGCCAGGTTTTCCCCGTTTTGGCCAATTCTTCTGCTTCTTCGTACTCGGATGTGACGCAGTCGCCTGCAATTTGGCATTTTCTTTGCTGGCGTACTTGTTGCGGGGATCCGAAATAGACTTGCTCACCTGTCTCTGTGGCCCCCGCCGGCCTGGGCCCTTCGGGCACCCACTCGCTCTCCCCGAACGGCCACTTTCTCTCTGTACTCTGCCCGATGCTCCAACAGGCTCTCCCCCAAAATTTGGCCTTTGAAAGCCCCCAAACGGATTCCTCGCAGGTGTTGTCGTCGCTTCTCTTTCGGCTTCGGCTCTTCAGGCGTAATGAACTTAATGTCGCCCCTTTTGGATGCTTCGCTGGGGGATTCTCAGATATATTGGGTGCTAACGTATTTTCTATATATTCGATATGATTTATGTCGAGCGCCGTTGGTTCTGTTGCTCCTGGTTCGAATTGGTTTTTGATGTTGGACAAAAGATCTAAGATCGCTCGAGCGGGGGGACTGTAATGGGTTTATTTATAAGACAACCCCTTCTTGGACCAGTCTCTTTTTTTCCCCCTGTCGTTATTTTCCAACAAAGTACATTTCCCTAACTGCCAGACCGTGTTGCTCTGCTTTTCCTTCGACTTTTCGCACTTCTTCTGGCATTTTCACACTTCACAAGTTGCAGCCCACGCGTTCCGATCCCGGGAAACAAAGAAAGCCCCGGGAAAGTGGCAAGGGGGGGTGGGCTTTGTCTGGCGCCAACATGGAAATGCAATTTGATGGTAAGGTCAGGACGGGCCATAGCCATGCATCACCGTAGAGCTTTCGAAAGCCAGGGCAATCTTTTGCGGCTCCGGGCGAAGGAGTGTATAGAGGCTGCGACCAAGTGTGACATGTGCTAAAGACATTCTGCGGCAACAGCCTCGACTTTAATCACGGCAATTAATAAGAGAAGAAAGGAGGAAACCAGGGGCTGAGTGCCACAAAGGAAGTGTCCCAACTTTGCAGCAAGCAAATCGCAGCAGATCAGACCAGAGATCATTGGATGCAGCCAGTCAGCCAGTCAGTCAGGCGACTCCCTCCAAGAAGTGCATAATCCCCTAGAAGCAAGGCCTCACCCGGAGCGAGCGTTTCTGGAAACCGTCGCGACTGGCGGCCATAAATCTATTTTCGTCCTGATTCCAGTCGGACTCTCCTCTGAACCCTCGGCTCCTCCTCCCCCAGAGACTCGGTGTATTGTACTCTTTGCTCACTTGCTGCGCAATTGCGGACCCAACGGCAGCACCTTCCCCTTTCACTTAGACACTCGCCAAATTAATTAAATCAATTTGTTATTTAATGCAGATTTTAACAATTAACTACTAGCCTTTACTTCCCAGAGACAAAAGCAGCCATGAATTACAAAGTCGGCACTTTGTAAATGTTTAACAAATTATTTCCCCCAGTGCACGATGGCTTGTAAAGAGCCCCTGGATCTTTATTTTTAACTGCTCCCGTGAAGATCGGGTGGTTTGCTTCTGTTATTCTTTGCGTAGGTAAGATGCTTGTAGCCAGTGTGGTATGTGGCCACCGCCTCATCTCAACTGGATCTCTTAGCTGCCAAGTGAATCGAATTCGCATCCGTGAATTTCCGACAGCCGACAGCCGAAAGCGGACAGCGGAGGGTGTCCAATTATTTACACAGATAAATAAGCGGAATCCGCCTTAATGCGAAATTCAACACAAAAAATTAAGCGAAAGCGAACACGAGGCCATTTCTCCGGTTTTCTTTTTTTTCCCCCGCCTTTTTGTAAATAATTTCGAATCTTATTGTGAATCGAAGATGTGGTTGCATAAATTATACGTTAATCGCCGCCGATCCGGGCTGGGTAATCAGGGGAATCAGAACCAGATCTGTCGATCAGAGAAAGGAGATCCGGGAATTCCTCTGATCTGCACCGAAGTCGAGTGGCCGTAATTTATGTGGAGTAGTGCAGCTTCAGCACCCCATTCAACAACCCTGCCGCATCCTGTTTACAGGAATTCGTCCAAGTCAAGGGTTAGCGGGGCAGAGCACGCCATTGCAGGGCACCTGACTTGCCAGGCCGGATATGTGAGTAATTCCTGGGATCCGATTCCACGGGCTGAAGTGGCTGAAGTTTGGATCGTGCCGTTCCGCACTGCCAGATCATAAAATTCTATTTTTACCGCCACCTCAGAAATGGCAGGAGGGGCTCTCATCCCAATCCCAATCCAAAAACGGAGTGCAATTGGGGGAGTTCTAGCGGCCGGGAAGTTTAAACCCCAAATCCCGATCCCCGAGAACTTTTCCAAGTGCAAGTGGAGCGATTCTGAATCCGATTCCGTAGGTGGCTGCCACTTTGCGAGGCACATGTACCTAATAGTGAGGTGGCTGGCGGGGGCGAGGTGTCTCTTGGCATGTGCCGCCACTTGAAGCAGTGGCTGTTTATTGACGGGAGCGGGAGGCTCTCGGAGGAGCTGGAGGACAGGAGAGAGGAGTGGTGGGTGCCGAGTGGGGAGTGCCATGTGCAATGGCAGCGAAACATCAACCGTGTCAAAATTCAAAGAAACAAAAGCGGAAATGTTTTTGTTTTCCTTATTTTTAACAGGCCGCCACATGAGGAAAACTAAAACAGTCGAGTGGTAATGGAAAGCTGATTTGGTCAATGAACTCTCTCTGTCTATAATTGGTCGACTCGATGAGCGGAATTGAGTTATTAACCTGGAGGGGAACGCATAAATTTTACATTTAATTTTCCTAAAGGATGAAAATACTTTTACAGTAATACTAAACATATATTAACTAAATAAATTTAAAATATTCTTGATACTACATCCTAGTCAATATTACATTGTATTCTTTTTTAACTTTGTAGCTTTATTTAACTAAATTAATGTTTCAATTTCTAAAAGTTAATGATGTATTCAAAATTGATTGGACTGCTTGCACTGCTTTCAGTCCGTTAAAGTTCAGTGTTGTAAAGTGGGAGTGGAGAACGTCAATAGTTTCCAACGTTGTTTCTCCACTACAAGTTGGTCACTCTAATGAATAAAATCAGAAAGAAATTTCGCTGTTGGATTTTTCGCGAATTAAAACGATAAAAAAGCGAACGCACACGTAAAAAAACTGGACCAGAATATGAAACACTGGTGTAGGAAGTAAAGGCACACCAAAAGCGCTCAACAGAAGGAGGCCAACGCATTGAAATAAGGAAGCCGTGCGCCGTCTCAGCAATCAAACATGGCCCCCACCCCCTTGCCACTGCCGCTCGAACAAATGCCCGGCGTCGGTGGCGGCGGAGGCGGCTATTTGCCCGCAGGCCAGGTAACATTCAATATTCTATCAAAGAATAATAATATCTCAATGTTTATCCCTATTTAGGAGGGAGGCCCGCGGATCAACACCATGTCCATGTCAGTGCTCATCGATTTCATCATTCAGAGAACTTACCACGAGCTCACTGTTTTGGCTGAACTGTAAGTGATTGATATACGTAAAGGTAAACTCCCCCAATAACTATTTATGAAAATCTTTTTAAGTTTACCCCGAAAATCGGACATGGAGCGGAAAGTGGAGATCTACGACTATGCGGCCCGGACACGGCACCTTTTCACCCGCCTGAATGCACTGGTGAAGTGGGGAAACTCAGTTTCCAAGGTGGACAAATCTTCGCAGATAATGAGCTTCCTGGATAAGCAGAACATGCTCTTCGTGGAGACTGCCGACATGTTGGCCCGGATGTCTCGCGAGACGCTAGTTCGAGCTCGTCTTCCCAATTTCCACATACCTGCTGCCGTGGAAGTCTTGACCACTGGCACCTATAACCGGTTGCCCACTTGTATCCGCGAGAGAATTGTCCCGGCAGACGCCATCACCCCAGAGGAGAAGCGTCAAACGCTTCTGCGTCTCAACCAGGTTATCCAGCACCGCCTGGTCACCGGCAAGCTCTTGCCCCAGATGCGGGAGTTTCGTATTCGAAACGGACGCGTCACCTTCGAAGTGAAGCACGAGTTCAGTGTGGCTCTGACGGTAATGGGGGATAGCCCCACCGTTCCATGGCGGCTGCTGGACATTGATGTGCTGGTGGAGGACAAGGAAACGGGAGGTAAGGACCTCTATGACCAATTATGTATATTTAATATTCATTTTCATGCCCCTTGTTAGATGGCAAGCCCCTGGTTCATCCGCTGCAAGTAAACTACATCCACCAGCTAATTCAGGCCCGTCTGGTGGAGAATCCGAATGCTCTGAGTGAGGTGTACAACTGCCTGCACTACTTCTGCCAGTCCCTGCAGCTGGAGGTCCTCTACACCCAAACGCTTCGATTGAACTACGAGAGACTGGATGAGAACAATATTACGGTGGAGGAGTATGTGCCCGGCGTCAAGCTGACTGTCTCCTATTGGAGAGACTTGAAATCGGAGCTGGGTTACCGCCTCACCGTTCAGTCCGACCCAAGCGAGATTGGTCGCCCGCTGGCGGTGGTCCATGTGCCTTCGCTGGGCCCCAAGGAATCTGCCGAGGTGGCTGATCGGGCAGTGAGATCCGAGCATCTCTCCATGGAGCGCCTGATAGTACACACCGTTTACATTCGATCCGTGGGCAGGTTGAGCGATCTTAAGCTGGAGTTCCAGGCCTTCCTCAAGGACGTTGACTGTGAGTGTAAATGTTGACGGAATGCGGCTTTGGAGAGTTAAGTTAATCGCCGATTTCTTTCCCACAGTTAACCTCCAAGGCACGCCAGCTATTCTGACTGTTCCCGTACTCTCTCCTTGTCTGCGAGCCGAGCAAGTTCACATTACCATTGACACGCACACGGGAATGTTCCGCTGCCATGTGCCCAAGCACCTGGACTGTCCTATAACGGACGAGATGCAAGACTGCTTGAACGGGGATCGTGGAAAGCTGCCTGGTTTGCTCTCCGAGTTGCGCTATTGGATCACACATCGCAGGTGCGAAAAGACCCTCCAGCATCTTCCAGCGACGGCCACCGAGACCTTGCCCTTCCTGGTGCAACCGGACCAAGAGCTTCTCCAGCCAGGCAGGCACAAGATCTACGTCAAGCTGCACAGACACTCCAATATTGTTTTGGTAAACACTTGATGTGCTAAGCAGGCCGGAACAACTATTCTGATCTTAAATGTGGTCCTTACAGGTGGTCCAACTCAAGGAAAAGACAACCATGCCCAACGAAATGGAGTACACCTTCCACTTGGGCTTCGTGGCCTTCCAGAAGGACGAGTTGGATGTGATAGACGAATCATCCAAGCAACTCGTTTCGGTGGTCGCCCAGCCTCCCTCAGACATTCCCAAGTTCTACACCAAGCTGATGCGCCTCATCGAGTTTGACACTTTTGTGGCCACCCATGGCCCAGGCACTGAAGTGGATGGTAAGTCTTGTCTACTTACATCTAGTATTCAGTTACTTATAAAATGATTGCTTCTCTTAGCGGAAGTTTCCCCGCACAAACGCAAGTCCAATGGAGATCTCCTGGCGCCACCAGCTAAGCAGCAAAAGACCATCTTTCCCGCCTACTTCATTCCTGAACTAGCGCACGTTGTGGCCATGTGTGATGAGAAGATTCCGTTCATGAACTTGGCGCAAACCTTGTCAAAGCACAATATCCCCCACAGCGGTTTGCAGGTTGAAGCTAACGCTACTTCACTGGTTCTAAAGATCCTCGCCCTCCCACAGCCTGGCAAGACGACGTTTTCAAGCCAGCAGCAGCAAGGGGGAGCACCTGCGGCCGCAGGCGAGTCCAAGCCGACAGGTGCATCGGCTCTGCCTAAAATTGAACCTCATGTGTGGGACGATCTGATGCGAAGGGTGCTCTCCATTTCGATTAGGTCGCAGACGAACAAGAACAGCCAGGTGCGCATTTGGGTGGTGGAGTTTGTGTTCTTTAGCACCCCGCTGCAGAGCAGCCACCAGAAGGAGCAGGGCAGTCGGAGAACCGTCTACCTAAACTACGAGCAGGCTAACCATGACTTTTCCAAAACAGTCGAGGACCTGCTGAACGACTGGTCCAAGATCGTTTACCTCTACACATTAGTCCACGACTTTGCCGAGCAGTTGAAGAACAGTGAGTAGTTGAAATCTTGTTATTTTTTCAATTAAATTCACTTTTTCTTTACTTTTCTTCCAGAACGCCTCTCCTTGTGCGATATGCTGGTTGTGAAGTCGTACAGCTACATGAACCTATTGCTCGGATATGGCCCGAAAAAGGAAGTCAGCTGTAACATCTACTGGTCCGTTCAATCACACGGCTTCCGCCTCACTTTTGTGGGCGGCATGTCCGCTGTGAATGCCCACTCTATGATGCGCGATCAACTGGCCCAGCATCTGAATCAGCAGCACAGTCTCACCCAGATCGCACAAATCCTGCACGAGACCTACAATCCGCTGAGCTCCGTGGCCAAGCTGCCAGTGCTTCCCTTCCTGGGAATACCGGTGAGTAATAATTATGCAAATTTCATGAAAAATGTAACTATTTGCTTGACTTTTTATCCAACAGCGTCCCCAGGTGCCTGTGCTGTCTTTCTGCATGCTGGCCCAATCGCCCTGTTTGATGAGGCTCACCTACCAGGCAGTTTACTGCCTGGAACTGCGCTTCCGTGCCAACCGACTCGTGTCCATCCGAGATGGAGCGAGCAGCCGCTTTGAGCGAAATGTGGTGGAGGATATCACGCCGATTCAGGGGCTCAAGGCATTCCTATCAAAATATGTAGATGAATCGGCAGCGTACAGAAGCCGCGCTGCCCACGAGGACGATAACCCGCTCTCGCCCATGGGCATGGAAGATAACTACGGAGGTCCGAGTAGCGTGGCTGGTGTAAGTGCCGGAGGATCTTCCCCCTTCCTGGGCACTGGAATGCGTGGACCGCAGTCCCCGCGAGACAGTGGGCTTCGATTCCCAGCTCCGCATACTCCGCCCTCCAGTTCCAATCCGCACACACCTGCCAGTCCCCACCCGAGTGCTGGTGGCGGAGGGGGCGGCAGTGGAGCCCAGGGGCATGGAAACTTTAATCTGACATCGCCGCCGGCGCCGCACATGCCCCATCCTTCTCCAAGTGGACTGATGCCTTCCTCCCCGCTGAATCCCCAGCCCAGCCCCCACATGGTCCACAGTCCGGGTCCAAATACACTTTATATGCAGAGCCATCAGGACTCGCCCTTCACAGCTATGTCGCCTGCGAATAATAACTGGCCCGGGTCACCTAGCATGCCGCGACCCTCGCCACGGCCAGGACAGAGTCCAGAGCACAAGAGCACAGGCGGCGGAGCTGGAGGCGCTGGTGGAGCCGATAGAGCAGGATCTCGTGGCACCCTAAACCGACCGTGGGCCGGAGCTGTTCCCACACTGCTGACTCACGAAGCCCTGGAGACACTCTGTCGACCAAGCCCGCATCCCAACAAGGACATCAATGTGCCGGATATGAGTCCTCTCGAGCGCTTCCTGGGATGTGTCTACATGAGACGACAACTGCATCGGAACATTCAGAACGAAGAGGCCCTAACAGCACTTAATTCCACGGAACCCGGCGTGGTGTTGTTCAAAGTTGACGGACTACAGTGCCAGGTGGTGTTGAATCAAATTCACATGCAAACTCTGCACCTTAAGATCTCGCACTTGCCGCCGATGCCCGACAAGCTACCGCCACCTTTTCAACTCAGCCCGGACGATCTGCTGGTTATTGAACAGTACTTCGACACCCGCGTAGCTGCTCCACCCTACCGCCCCAATTCGCTGCACAGCATCTGCCGGCTACTGAATCTACCAGTCCAGGTTCTCAAGGACTTTGTGCAGATTATGCGCTTGGAGCTGAAGCCGGAACTGGGTGGAGACCAGCTCAAGTGGACTGTGCAAATGTGCATGCGTATGCCGCCATCGGCCGTTCCCATTGTGCCGATTGGAAACACTTGCGTGGTGCTTGGACGCATGAAGATCCTCTTCTTCCTACAGATCCAAAGAATCCAATACGGTGGCGGCGTTGGGGGACCCAAGGACTGGAAGGACAGCCCCTCTCTGGTGCTTCCAATCGTTTACGACATTCAGACGAACATCACCCAGATGGCTGAACGAAATGGACAGGTGACGTCGCCCACCATGACCGCCGCTAGCACGCTGCTCCGGCGCTTCGCCGAGTTCAATGCCCAGCAGAACCAATGCTCGCTCTTCCCGGCCATCACGGATCTGCTGACCAATCTGCAGCTGGCCACTGAGATGCCCCAGCCACCACCTAACCAATCCATAGGACCTCCAGTCGGCGTGGGAGTTGGTGTGGGCGTAGGCGTTGGAGTCGGTGTTGGAGTGGTGGGATCAAGTCCGAACCCTATGATGCCCATGCAACAGCTCCAGCCCCAGCAGGTTGGCCCACAGGGCCCTGTGGGTCCAGGTGGCTACCCGCAAATGGGACCCAATCCTGGCGGTCCGCAGTGATGAAGGCGCAAGCGCCGCGCCTCCTCGCAGCAGCCGTAAGAGCTGAGCACCGGAAGCGGGCGGGCGGGCAACCGGAACGGCGAATGATTATTTATTTCAGCAGAGCAGTCAAGATATCTTGAGGAAATTGAATCTGGAGTGGGATGATTAGCAACAGCGAATTTTGGAAAAAATAATTTGTCGAAGTAAGGCAATCCTATTATGCATATATATATATCTACAGGATCAGTAGAGAAATTGCCTTACGGTAAGGAGAATTAACTTTTATGTTTAATAATTTGTTAAAAAATGTTTGAAAAAAGTCATCCCGCTCCAGTTAATTTAAAATCATACACATTTTGTAAAGTACATTTTAATTTAATTTGGCAAGTTAAAAATTTATATATATACACACAAAACAATTTAAAAAATACAAAATTTATTAAATTTTAATAGGTATTTTCAATTTTTAACAATTTTCAGGTTTTATATTTGTTAAAAGATTTTTAAATTATCCTATGGTTTAGTATTTTTTCGCATTTTTTTGTGATATTTTATAATTTTTCAGGAATTTTCCTGCATTTTTCGAATTTTTCCTGAATTTTTCGAATTTTTCCTGAATTTTTCGAATTTTTCCTGAATTTTCCGAATTTTTCCTGAATTTTCCGATTTTTCCTGAATTTTTCCTGAGTTTTTCCGAATTTTTCTTCAATTTTTCCGAATTTTTCCTGATTTTTTCCGAATTTTTCCTGATTTTTGCAGAATTTTTATTATTTTTTTCCAATGTTGTTACGTTTTACCGCGACTTTGCCCAAGTCTGTTATGGTGTTACGTAGGAGTTAAACTAGGCCGTTTTGGGCAGGTAGTGTTGGGTTTTTACTAAGTCCAGTACGTCATAAAGTGGCACTTTTCGATTGATAAATGGGACAAAAAACCGTGGCACTCTTTTAGGGGGCATTTTCAAGCTTTAATTTTAATTCAAATTGCATGGCATGCTTTTGGGAGGGGACTTCTTAAATTAGAATTTTCTCCCCGAGAGTATGCTACATATAAAATCATTCGCTTTTGGAAAATTTCCCTCAATGATAAAAAGCATAGCATACTATTGAGAGGAAATTGTGTATTTAAAATATCACCCCCAAAGGTATGCCATGCAATTTGAATTAAAATTAAAGCTTGGAAATGCCCCCTAAAAGAGTGCCACGGTTTTTTGTCCCATTTATCAATCGAAAAGTGCCACTTTATGACGTACTGGACTTAGTAAAAACCCAACACTACCTGCCCAAAACGGCCTAGTTTAACTCCTACGTAACACCATAACAGACTTGGGCAAAGTCGCGGTAAAACGTAACAACATTGGAAAAAAATAATAAAAATTCTGCAAAAATCAGGAAAAATTCGGAAAAAATCAGGAAAAATTCGGAAAAATTCACGAAAAATCGGAAAAATTGAAGAAAAATTCGGAAAAACTCAGGAAAAATTCAGGAAAAATCGGAAAATTCAGGAAAAATTGAAGAAAAATTCAGGAAAATTTCGAAAAAATTCATGAAAAATTCGGAAAAATTCAGGAAAATTTCGGAAATATTCATGAAAAATTCGGAAAAATTCAGGAAAATTTCGGAAAAATTCAGGAAAAATTCAGGAAAAATTGAAGAAAAATTCAGGAAAATTTCGGAAAATTCTGGAAAAATTCGGAAAAATCAGAAAAATTCAGGAAAATTAAGGGAAAATTCGGAGATTCAGGAAAAAATCATAAAATATCACACAAAAAAATCCCAAACTATAGGAAAATATTTTTAAGAATCTGGAAAAATTTTTTTTAAAAAACCTTAAAAATCCATTTACATTTAATGATCAAATGCTAAATATATACATTTATTGTGCTGTAATCCCTGAACAAATGGGCATACAAATACAGATACATTGAAGATTACAAATTGTTAATTAAACAGTGCGCCTTTAACTAAGTTTAAATTTAAGATTAAGTGTGAGTCCACTTCGTGTTCCTTTGCTAATTGTTTCTATCACATGGTTTGATTGCAGCTTTGCCAGAGCAGCTGATGGCAGCCAGATCTGGTCAAGGCTTTGTGACTTTAATGCACCGAGGTTAGTTAGTGTTGTCTATCTAAAAATCTATCTACTTCCAATTGGTATTTGGCTTAGTTTTTGGTCCTAGGACGCCCCCTTTTCACTCCTTTGCCGCAATCTGTGTGTGGTCCATCTGGCTGGTCAGCTCGGAGATGCCCTCCTCCTCCTCGGAAATGAGATCCACCCAGTAGCGCAGCTTCTTGTTCCTTAAGTAACTCGCCGAGTTATCAAAGACCACGGTATCTGTTGAAATATGCATTATGTTAATAAAAGGTGACAAAATTGGACTTTCAACACCTACAAGTGGTATTTGGACGGGTGGATATGTAGCCGATCTCATCCATCTCGTTGGAGTAAACGGTTCCCAGGGGAACCTCGCTGCGCTTCTCGCCTGTCACCTCGTCCACGCTGTAAATGCCGAACTTAATGTCGTAGTCGATGGTGCGGAACTCCCAGGAGAGAATCTTCTGCTCCTCATTATTAACCTTAAAATTAAGCTTCAGTTTGTCGCCTTTGGGCACCTGCGCCTCTACAAAGTCTTTGTCGCTCTGCTGGTTGTTCTGGTCGATGTAGAGCTCTTCCGGCAGCTTGCCACCCCAGATCATCATGGACTTGCACTGGGGATCGCCGGTCTTGTCCACGAGCTCTCCGCCCCAGGCCTTGGGGAATCCCTTGCGGTCGACGTGGGAGAAGAGTTGTTGCTGCCATCTGTCCACTCCTGACTTATAAATCACTATCTTGCTGGTGGTGTTCTCGTCCAGGAACTTCTTCACAATGTTAAAGGCCACGGAGAATAGCTTCGGTGCATTGATGATGTAGCACATCTTGAGGAGCTCCGGAAAGTTTGACTCGTACTGCTTGACGGTGGAGATCACACACTCGGCAGCCGGTCTCCAGGCATACTGCTTGAGGTTCACATCCTGCATGTCGAAGAACACGACCAGTTGACGGGCCTTCCACCCATGCTTCACGCTCTGTTCATAGGCTACTTTCATGAAGCGCTCCAGCAACAGGACCAGGTACTTTTGGAACTCGAAGCGTGTGACGCAGTGCATCATGCCCCACATGTCAAAGTTGTAGAATGGGCAGACCAGCACTGAAACGTAGCTCGATTAGTTTTGTTTTTGAATTTTATTGGAAATTTTGGAACTCACCTGGTGATCCCTCGTTGTCGTAGCCCATCAGTCCATAGGGCAGATACTCCTGCAGGGCTTTGGGTGGATCCCACTTCTCGATGTTGTCCACATTCCACATGGCGCGCGTCTTGAGGCACTGCAGTTTATAAATTAACTATAAATACGAAAAATCAATATCAATTAATTAACTTACGGCTCTCAGCATTTTCTCCGCTGCATCCATATTCCATTTGCGTGCTGTAATGGAATAATAAATGGATTATAATCGATACAAGGGCCTTAATAGAATCACCTACCTCTCAGCCAGCGCAGCAGAAAGTAGTCGTCGTGGGTATCGACCAGGGCATCGTTCATTTGCTGGCGAAACTGAAAATTGGCAAAGAAAAAGCATGATTAGAAAGTGAATTTATTAAAAATAGGCAAATATTAGCTGTCATTTAGTGCAAAATAAATTAGCATATATTGAATGAGTTTCTTTGAATTTGTGTGATTAATTTTAGTCATTTCTGAGGCACCCTCTGCCAATCACTTGGAGGGGCCTCCACGAATAAAAACAAACTAATCTTGTGTAAAATACTAACTCATAAAATAATACTTTGACTAATCACTGATTTGTAATCCAATTTGTTGCGATGATTTATTTGTTGAAGGCCGTCTCGGCTAGCTTTACTTTGTTTTATTATTTTCCGATCTCTATCTTGGCCGATAATGTTTGTGGACCACAAGTGGTGTAGTGGCCTGGTGGTCTTAATTACTGTTAATTGGTATTGGTTATTGGCCTTGATCAACTCCCCAAATCGGATGTTGTTAACGAAAGTTGATTCGAACAATGGATCGGCGGGAGCAAAGCTGCCTTTCTTCGCCTAATCGGCGATTTATGGTTCTTTCTTTGTTTGTTATTTTTTATCAGCACAGTTTTTTGTGCCAACATCACGTATGTACTTCGATTTGCATTCAATCAAGTTCATATTAAACACTCTTTAATTGCTTAATTGACTTGCGCGTCTGGTATCCATGCTTATCCAGTGCTGAGTCAGCTGGCACAAGCACTAGTCCGGGCTTTAACCAAAACCACTCGGAATTCAATAACGAGGCCGTCTACGTTGGCTCACCAGCCGCACCGCTTCTTTTATTTTGTAGTTTTCGCTTTTTAGCCGTTTGGCTTGTTGTCTTTATTGTCGAGGGAGACCCACCGACCGACCGACCGACTGGCCCCCAGGTGATGGCTAATGCCAGGTTTTCATTAGCGCCGCGTTCTGTTTGCTTTGGCTTCGACCGGCTTTATTTGGCTGCACACTTCCTCATATCATTGGGCATATAACTGGGCAGTGGTTGCTCTTTATTCTCCCATTGCTTGGCCTGACTTTGACTGAGTTTTTGAAAGGCCAAAAACAGTAAATAGCCAATAAGCGTCTATATTTGGCAAAGCTACTTAATATTTTCAAGAGGTCTTTGCCGATACGGTTTTTGAATAATGCCCAACATTATAGTATTTTTTTGTGGAGTAAGAAGTATTGCATCTATTTTGCAGCCCATGGAGTTTCTCTTTTTTTTCGGAATTTGCAAAAAGCTAACTCTGAAAACCTGTTGCCTTCGTGATTTATGCAAAAGTTTGTGCAACAGGTCTAAAGGTCCGTTGCGGGTGACTCGTCATCCGACATTTGTTCTGGATTAATGCTCGCCACTTAACCGCTTATTCGCTTTTATCATTATCGTTAGCTCATGTTTATTTATATTGCTCTTAATCGCAGTCATTGTCCCATGAAATGGCAATCTCACTTGGGGCTCCGCTCGAGCCATTAAAATAGGGCAAGACCCTCTGACTGGGTCTGGATATACGAAGCTCATACTGGCCATATTGGCCAAGTGGCTTCAGCTGTTGGTAATGCATTTTCATGGCAATATTATTGAACTGCCCAGAATGTATGTCACTTTGCCGAGACTTTGGTTTCGTTTTCGATTTCGCAAGCTGGTTTTTTTTGTCTGCCGGCCAAGAACTCACAATGGCAGGCCCAAAGGGGTCTAAACTCTTTGAATTATTGGCTATTTCCAAAAGTTATGGACTGGAGAAGTCGTGAATTTATTGGCCATTTATGCCAAGAGACTAATGCAAATGAAACCGAGTTCCCCATTCGTCCCTGACTGACTTTTAGCCATATGTCGGCCCAAGAGCACTGGCCAGAACAAGTTGTTGTCGTTTCAGTTGCAGTTGTTGCTTCTGTAGCAGCTGTTTGCTATTCTCCGAGTGTGGACACCGCGGTTTAGTATTTTTAACAGAAATTGCTAATCGAGTAGGAAGTCAAGCGAGCAATTGCTCATTTCCATAACCAGACATCCGTGATCCGCTGACTGCACCATGACTCTTCTGTTTTGTTTTTTAAATCCAGATTCTACAATATTGTAACTATTAATGGGGAAAATACCCAACAGAGGAGCTGAATAAATGACTTTTAATAATTTATTTTTGTAAAATTTTCCTCTCAAACCGCCCATCCTAAAAGCTAATAAGTATTAAGTATTCTTATCGAAATAATTTCCAAGATATGCAAGATATGGGTATTCAGGGGTGTGTTTTTGTGAAATAATTTCGAAATTTATCTTTGAAAAGCATATTTGAATTTGTAGATACAATTATGTATCTCATAAATTAACACTCCCTTGAGTTAAGACTAAAAGACCATTAGACTCCCCCTAAGCACTCCTAACTCAAGGTAAAGCACCTTCTTATCGTCCCCCGGAGATTCAGAAATCATTCTTTTCGGCCTTCAGCTCCTGGGCTCTTACCTGTTCCAGTATCGCTCGCTGTTCTTCGCTGATTTCGGGCAGTGGGCCAGACATGACGGCTCTTTGTTGTTGTTCTTATGGCTATTGCGGAGTTATTTAACTGGGTTTGTTGACTGAGACCCGCTTGGCTATGGCCACAAAAAACTTCAACACCAAAACGCACACACACACGTCAGTTTCAAGAGTGAAGATGCGCGGCCAAAACGGATTTCTTTTCTTCTTGGCTGGCACGCAAAATTTTGGCTTGAGCTTGGATTATGTATTTGCTTTTCGGGTTTTTTGGCTTTCGGCTTTTGGCAGCTCTGGGCTGGTTCAGGCTGAGACTCTGGCTAAGAAGAAGCGTTAACAATAAAAACTTTCTACGATTATTTAGCCGTTACGTTGCCGTTTAGACGCGCACATTTCCATTCCCAAGCTCCAGCTGTAGCGCAATTATTCTGCGTTTTATTTTTATTTTATTCGTTTCGTTTGTGGCGGACACTTGTCGAGGAGAGGTAATTACAATAATTCCAACTTGGAGACGGCCGCCCCAAGGTAAACGCGCACGCAAATGGCTAAATAACTAAGCTGGCAAGCCTTTGTCCAGCGACGCACTCTCGTTTGAAAATGTTTTCGATTTGATAAAAAATAAAAATAATAAATACAATGCCGCACCGGATCTCGGTTCGTTTCGTTCCGTTCTTTTTGTTCCGTTGCTGGTGGGTGGTGGGAGGCGTCTGACGCCGGAGTGTGCCGATGCCTCACTTAAAAGTGGATGGTTGGCCCCAACAGAGAGAAGCGCAGAGAGCGCAAATGAGAGCTTTCGGAGAGCAGAGCGTCAAACTGGCGCTCCAAAGTGTAAAACATACAAGACTTATGGATACCCTATATTTCGTTTCTATTTCTGTTATCTTATTTGTGTTTTTATTCATACTTTACTGCCCTAGATTATCGGGAATGGATTAGGGTAAAACACCTCTCACCTGATTCTAATTCTGGCATTGGCAATCAACTCGAGTGCTTGATAAGTGTATTTTTAGCAAACATATGTTTGTTTTGTTTTTTGATAAGATAAGATAAGATATTCAAGAGCAGTGGCTCTCCATCATAAATTATATGATTTCTTTTTTCAAGTGCCAAAAGTGCAAAAACATTATTAAATCCATAAATTAATCGTCATAAATTTAATATATCGAAAAGGAAGACTATATTTTTTTAAATTTTATCAGTTATTTAATTGCACTGCTTAGTTTACATCTAAATGTAAATGGTTCTTGTATTGACTAAGGCAGTTTGCTAGTTCAAAAAATGCACGCTCGAGTTGTGGGGCGCTGTGGTATAAAGCAAAACAAAGCTATTTAAAATTTAAATGATAATAAAAAACGTAATATTATATACATAAGGACATGGAAAAAAATTGAAAAAAATATATATATTTCAAGTATTATAATACAAAATAGTTTATTCATATTTATGTTGGGTTATCCACCAACAATAGTAAATTTCTAAAAGAAAATTGTATAACTTTTTTATACGTTTTTTAATGATTTTTGCTTCTTAAAAACTTTACAAACTTGTTGCTAAGGACCGCCTTGATCCAATACCCAGTACCTAATACAATAGCCAACAGATTTTCCAACTCACAATCAAAAATTGAAGTGATTGGAAAAAACCGCTTTAATTTATTTTGGTTTTAATGGCCCCCGAATATCCTGCGGCGTTTTTTTTAACGACTGTTTATTCTACACACCTAATATTGTATATTGGGTTCATTGTGTTTTTATAGTCATTTTGGACGAGCTGCGAAGATTAAATATAGATCACCCACGTTGATTTGAAGTGAATGAGTGAATGAATCTGGGAAGTGTAGGGTCCGTGGTCAGGCCGCTGCCGCATCTCCTCCTGGAACGCCGGAGGAAGAAAATGGGAATGAGGTGGGTTGGCCTCCATTCCCCAGTATGCATATGGGAATCGTTCTTCGCAGGCCATCAGCGAGAGTTGGGTGCTGGAATTTACTACTTTGCGTCACGAGTGCCCGAAGATCGAAAACTTAATAATTCAAAAATACGAATTCGAAAATAAGTTATATCTGTTTATAAAAACAAACAATGTGTTTGCTTGGCAGGGGCAGACATGGCTGGATCGGAATTTACTGACACATGATAAGCGTTAAATTTTATAAATATTATCGAAACGCCAATTAATTTGATTTCAATATAATTTGTCGACGTCAATCAGTAGGAGCGCGTCGATAACAAAGGCCTTCGATAATGCGATTTCGGGTGCTGGATTTTCAATTGTTTTCCAAAAGTCGAGTGGACTATGGTGATATGGAGGAATTTTCCATACGGGATTTGCGTATCAATAATCAGCCCATAATCCGGTCATCGATGGTTTGGAAAACAAATCCCTCGAATGGGTCAGAGGTGAGGAAGAAACAGCGTTGATTGTAAAGCTCAGCACCTGGTCAGTCGCGGGATCGGGAACGGCACATGGAATCGATTAAATATTCTTAATGAACTAATTGGGCTACATAAAGGTCAGAGCTTGTTGAGGGTGGCCATCATCACTCTGGCTACATAACATGGGGATGTCGGAAGCATAGCTCTTAAGAAGCGAAAAATGGTGAATGATATGGGGGGGATTTTATGGATAATTGTTTATCCAACAAATTAAAAACGATTAAATGCGAAGTGTGTTGTTTTCCATTTCATTAACTACCTATTAACTTTAGAATTTATTGACTTTAAAACAAAATGTATTTTAAAAGTTGTGACGAACACGGGTGAAGTGGATACCGATTGGTTGCATACTCTGCCTACGGGAACAGCTAGCTCAGGGAAGAGGCTAGGGGGTCGGTTACTTCCTAATCAGCATCACCGCCACACAATAAAAAAATTTGTAGACAGAGTTTGGGAGGAGATACAGTCAGTTGGAAGGATATGAATTCGAGACAGGAAACCGTGCTATTGAAGAACTAAGGTGGTGAGGTTCTTCTGCTTGGTCCGCCCTACCTGTAAAGACTTAACAACGAAGTATTGCTGCCCTTACCCATCTATAATGAAATCGTTCAGCTCAGGTGCCCATAAAACTATAACTTTTACTTCATTTCAATATTCTACATTCCAATTACTCAACTCCGTCACAAAACATGATTGCTTTTTCTTCCTGGGTTGTGCTTAACCTAAGCCCTTACTCTCCTAATTGGTCGTAATTCTAATAAACGGTTTTGATACCGATTGATTAACAAATAATTAATAGATTTAAATGAAATACAAAAGTTAAAGTTACAAATGATAAAGAAATATATATGTAGATATGTAAATTAAGAATTAAAGTAGACTTTGGGCATTACGATATGTCTAAATACTCATACGCTTTCTTAGAGCGGCATTATTACATGTTCGAGTCTATATTTTACTCACGAAACCAATCCCTCGACGTCCGCAGGCCTGTAGACTGGAGCGCTGGATGCTTTGGTGAACGGGGTTAAATTCAAATTAAATTATGGAGATTCGATGTACATGTTGCCAACAATTATAATTGCTCTACAGGAAAAGAGTATAAGTATTGGTTCGATCCAACATAATTTACAAAGAAAATTAATTAAATTCTACTTAAGAATACACGCTGCTACTGGCACAACTTATTGCGCTTATCTCCTGGATGTTGTTGCTGTTATTTAGTCGCCTCTCTGGACGAGATGATGGCCGCAGCGATCGTCGAGCTAGCCCATTACATGGCCGAGGTCAAATTGCCGAACATGAGGTACTGCTCCAGGAAGTGAGGTTATATCCTCCTCCACGTTCCTCGCTGCCCAAGTTCCAGCACCGCTCCTGATCCACTGCTGCCCCAATCACGCACACGTCTCCGGTTACTACAGAACTCCTCGCCTATCGTGGCTTGAGTCTGGTCCGGATTCGCGCACGTTTAGGAGCTGATCGAGGAAAGCGTTTCCTGGGCGTCTAACCAATAAGACACGCGGTGGCTCCGCCGTGGACTTCTGGGTCGAGCCGGGATGCGTTGCTTGCCGTAGGCTTTGTTTGGCTCTACGCCCACTATTACGGGGTTGTGAAGAAGACCTATAACACTTCTATTAATAACCTAATTGGCGACATATCGGCCTGCTCACCTGAATGTTGCAGACACACATACAGACACTCGTGCAGATGCCAAAGGCTGCGCCCATTCACGGCCACTATTCTGCTGCAACTCTGCGTCAGGCTTGGGTACCACGTTAGGTACTAACACTATCCACGTGGGGATTTGGCTTGAGGTTTTATTTTTATATTTTATTTTTTACTTTCCAGACGCCAACCGTTCACTTTGATTTTTCATAAGTCAGTTATCGACTTATTTTATCGAATAATGCCAATCGACTACTATTATCGACTAAGTTTGTTTACATTATTTAGAACGCAAACAAACATTATTTAGAATGCTATTTTGGTTTCGTATTGCCATTAATTCGTACCCTCACAAAGTTACAAGTTCTTAGGATGTCCATGAGATTGTTTGTTGTTGGGGGAAACCTTAGGTCTTTTTAATGTTTATTCATCAATGGTTCTCAAAGAGAACTTCTCACGACTCGATCACGATCCATAAACTTGGAATTGGACCCCAATAACATCAAAGGCCAGTTCACCGGGAAGTACCCGACCATAACTTTTAGTCCATTGCAAAATTTAGTGCCCAGGGAATACAGCTTTTTTTTTTTGTATTTTTCTACGCGGAGGCGTTTGGCAAAAACAAGGCGCAATTCCTGTTAAATACAAATAAATATTAAAAACCGCCCTAGACCAGAAGAACGACGCAATCTACCCCAGGGGAGGAGCAAGAACGGGGCAGTCAATCAGCCAGGTCATTGGGAGATTCTTCGCAGAAATCCAATGGCCACCAACTGGGTACTCGGCGAGCGTTGAGCGACGTGTTGTGGCGTCACTGAGAAGGCAACGATGATGCTGCTACCACTAAGTAAATACCACCACCCGTAAACCCCACACAAAAACAATAAATAAAAATATATGTTTGTCGAATTTTTGGCAAGTACGGGGGATCGATGACGTTGGCGCCATCTAGCGGCGCACGCCCACGATCCGGTGCAAATTAGTGACGTCATTAAGTGGAAGCAGGAGCCGCCACAGCCGTTCCAGCGTCGTGTGCCCCCGAAACTTTTGATTATATATTTTTGCACACCCTGTCCATTTTACCTCCCCCCTCCCCCGATTTTGATGCCTCTGCCAGGCAACAGCGATTACCAGAGGCTTCTATTTTTGGGGGATTGCACGAAAGTTTATTTCCATTTGCCGGCCAGATAAACAAACATTTTGAAAAAGAAAAAAAACAATAAAGAAATAACACTTTCGTAGGGATCACTTAATAATGTTCTATACTTAATATCGTGACGAATAGGATCTTCCAAAGATGGCCTGTTTTTTTTCCCGAAAAGTGCCAACTGATTGATTTGCAATTTATTACAAAACACTTCAACTTTCTGTTGAAATAATCTTTCAAATCACTTTTCTGGGAAACTCCTGTCCTGAGTTATGGGTTTATTTATCATCGATGTTGGCTACGTTGCCTAAAAGATTATTAATGCTTCGATCAGGTACACATATGATTAGTATTGAGCTTTTTTCTGAGAATCGATTTTAATTGGGGTACTTTTCTTTTTGATTCTTCCACTCTGATTCACTTGAAGCCTAATGTTTATGGTCAGAGGAATTGGGGTTTGGAGGAAATCTAGATTCTTTATAATTTTAATCACTCAGTTCTTGATAAATGTTTATCCCAAATAGTTCTCTCCTCCATCACTCGCTCCCTAAAATCCCATTCGTATTAATCGCGTTTCTTGTGCCGCAGCACGTGTCCTGGCATCCCGTTCCAGGATTCCTGTCCCCATACACATGCGCCCTTGCACTTGGCCTCACTTTCTAGTTTTTCCCCCGCGATTTTCCGCCGCCTTTTGATTTTCCGGGCTGTTGTGCGTGCAGTTGAGCCTAATCCGCGGGTTAGTTGCCTTCCTGAAAGGCCACCCCTGTTGCTCTCAGCCACGGTCTCAGTCGCTGGCCCAGGTCCCTTGAAAGGCCCACGACCCCAACATCCTAATCCTGATGCTTGGTCACCATGATGTGGCGAATTTTGAGTTTCCGTGCTTGACAAACAAATTAATATCGCAGAGGCAGAAAACGAGGGCTGGGCCCCTGAGACGTGCCCCTTATTGCACTGCGAATCAGGCCGCCTCCCCCCTCCCTCCTTTTTGACCAACTCTGCTTGTGGTCATAATACGCGTAATTTTCCCTTTTGTAAGCGATTGAAGAGAAGTTTTTCGGCTTTGAGCGAAAGATGTGGCGACCACCCCTCGCATGGGACATGCCATGTCCTTGAGTGCACTTGGAGAAATATATATGATTGCTTAAGCAACGTTACTAAACTATTTTTTAGGGTTTAAGACTTTATTTTATTTTTTAAAATAAGAAAATAGAATTAATTTCCATCACTAGAAATTAATAGCTATGAAGTACATAGATTTCTGTGTGTATCTTGTTCCAAAATAATGACTTTTGATTACTGCGCCATTAAGTGTCCTTTGGAATAGTCGAGGGAGTGAGGCTACCCCTCTGCCCTGAATATCCTGCCTGTTTCTGTTTATCCTGCTGCTCGTACATCTGTTTGATTTTCCCTTTTCAAACTCGGGCTTGGCCATGACCCTGCTCATTTATTCCCCCCCCCCTCACTTCTTGTGCACTCCCCATACCAGGATGTCGCCGCTTCTACAAGAACTTGCTAAATGGATCCTGGGACGGAGGAAACTTAGACCCCTGGCAGGGTAAATCACTTTGGTAATTCGTTTTGCATTCAATTTCAATTCATAGTGGGTAAATTTCCCTCAATTAAATTGCTTCGCCTCACTTTTAACTCAATTGCGTTTAGATCCATAAAGGATATGGGGAGTTCATTTCCCCGGAATTGTTTACGGCTTTTCAGTGCGCATTCTTTGCATAATTTGATTGTCTGTCGGGGGACAAGTCAGCGTTCAGAAGTTCTCGTTCGGATGGAGTCAGAGAACAAGTACAAGATGGAAGACCCACCCCAGACCCCATAAATTAGGCAAGTTTTTCAATAAACTGCACAAGTTGCGCATACGACGCGTGTGCCTGGCTTCCTGCTCCTCCGTCTCCCAGGGGTCGTATGGGCGGCGGAGAAGCCAACAAGGTGCAGCAAATATTGCCACATCAATTGCGGTTGCCCCGCCCACTACTCCGCATACATGCCAGCGCCCCCTGCATGCCACATCAATTTCAAAGTACATACACGGAGAGAGGAATGATGGAGGACTTTTAGAAATCAATATTGTTAATGAAATAAATTTAAAAGTTACTTAAAGCATTAAAGCATTAAAAAGACAATCAAAACTTATTCATAAATATAGCTAAGCATAGCTAAGTAATATTTCCCTTTGTGTATATGTATCCTGCTCACAGGAGCAGGATATAGATCCCACCTCTGGGCAACCATAACTCCCCATCAGCTTCGACTGCAATTTCGACTCTGGGCCCTGCAACTTGGACTGCCAAGTCCTGTGTAATTCTCTTGTAATCTCCAAGACAGAAACTTATTTGTTAAAATGCAAGTCTCTCCACCTCACCACCTGGATCTTTATGTTTAATTCTGTTTTTGTTATGCGACTCATCCATTCCGATGCACATTACGCAGAAAAAAGGAACTTTCTTGGCCGGAACTTCTTTGCCCGAAACTTTCTGCAGTTTTCAGGTGTCAAAATCAATTTTAGAGCTGCGATAAAAAAGGGAAAAGTGGATGGGAAAACTGGATGGTGGGTGGATAAGAGGAGGAGGGTAAACTTTTCCGTAGTCCTGGGAACACCTTTGCGAAAGAGGAATGCTAATTATTCAGCTTAATGGAAAACAATCGCGAAAAGTTGTAAAAGGAAGTGGCAGAGTGAAATTGCTGTGCTCAGCTTTTCTGATCAGCTTTTTGGCGCATTTTTTTTTGGGGATGAATATGGAATAATCCCAGCTCTCGAGGTTGTCGGGCTTCTGGGCTAATTAAAAGTGACACTCGATGCATTTAATTTAATTCATCTAGCCGTCCATCAATCAGGCAATCAACAGCCCTCCACCCTCCTCAGTGCTTGGATGCGGGGCCATTGTCGAATCAGACTCACTGATTTCCGAATTTTGAATAAATTCACTTTACACGATAATTGAAATGTAATTTTTCATAATCACTCCTAATCCTGTCATGTCATAATCTTGGCTGTGGTCTTGGGGCTTAGGGCAGTAGTGCTGCGGCAATGTCAGATTGTTAATTGAAATACATTTAAATGTTGGAGAGTGTAAGGGAAATGCCTGAAAATCTATAATTTGTTAGTGTCCTCAGGCAGATGTTTAAGTCTCACAGCTCACAGTTTGTTTCATGTTGATGGCTTTGAGGTCTAACAGATAATTAATCAAGTATTTGTCTAAAATTGAATACTCATATTTGATGTAAGAGATTCAGGTTCAATGAACTTGATAGTTGATAGATACTTTTGAGTCCTACGATTTAATAATAATTACAATAGAAATACTTGACTTCCCATTTGTAGAAACCTATACTGATTCTCTCTAAAAGAAAGGCTATAATTTTAGTAGCTAATGTTAAAGGACTATTCCAGAAATTGCAATCAAATCAAGTTGGACAAATGCCAAATATGTATGCGGCTAAAACATGACCACATACAATTCCCATAGACAAACAGCCACCCGAGTCCTTGCACTTACATTGCAATTAGGCTCAAGTAGACAGGGGACTCCAGTCAATTGCAAACGGCACCCAGTCCCCCCCTCAGCCTCAGTCTCAGCCACGAAGGATGCAGGACCACCTGCCCGCATTTGAAACCGAGAAGCAAACACAGGCGAGCCAGGCAGCACATCCTGCAGACAATGGCAGCATCAGCCCAATCACACCTTGCCGCCTGGGATTCCAATCGCCCTCGCACCGCGCCCCTCGCCCTGTTGCGGCTGCCGTTTGTTGGCATCTTGGCAAACAAAGTCTTTGGCAGGGCCGAAGGATAAGGATAAGGAGCTGGAGGACACACACGCGCACAAAAACACAAACACATGCATCCCAGCGCTATCAACTCAATCGCAAACGGAATCGCAGTTGCATCGGGATCTGTTTGTGAACAACTCGAATTACCATTTCGATTCAGTTTTAATGAGATTTGTCGCCGGCTCTCTTCTCATCTGCAGGATGCTGCCAGGATGAGGCTATAGCCGGCGAAGGAGCGTGCCGCCGGGGTAGTGGCGCGGCTCTGGGTCTTGGTCCTTGGGCACGAGTTATGTATAGGGGTGGAGGTAATATCGTGTTTTCCGCTCGTTAGCCTGCCCCGTTCCCCCTGACTCCGTTCAATAGTTATCCTGCAACCGCAGCTGAGACTTCTTTGGGCCAAGGATATTATGCACTTGTCGAAAAAAGGTTAACATAAATGGTATATCTTTGGCAATTGTCCATTAAGAGCTCCTAAGAGGTTATATCCTTCCTTATTCCTATTCGATTCTAGAGAGAAATCCTTTAAGGAATAAGTTCAATAATCCACAGTGTAGGTACATATCTGCCTGACCTTTTTATCAGCAAAGTTGCATCTTTCCAACAAACATGTGACATGCTGCAATCTCATTTCAGCCTCTGCCACTGCCCCTGCCCTTGCCACTGCCACCGCCACTGCTTGCTGCTTGCAACACTTCGATTATTCTGCGCCTGCGGTCGACAGGTTCGAGTTTGGTCCTGTTCCACTTTTCTTATTACATTCTCGTAGTTTTCCTTTTTAGGTTGCTGTTGTGCTGTCGAAGCACTGCCAGTTGGGCATAAAAAAATCACTGAACCAATTAATGCAGTGCGCCGATTTACCGGCAGGATGTCGAGCTCATTGTCCCTCGCCCATTGTCCGTGGAGCTGGCGTTCCCTTCAGTTCCTGATTCCTTGTTGTGTTATTCCAGCATTTACGCGTGCCTCCCGGTGCCTTCTGTCTCTGCCTCTGCCTGCGTCCTTTATCCTGGCTCCAGGCTTCCCTGACCTCATCAAACTGACTGCGGCTGCTGCTCCTGCCAAATGATTTCCTCGCTGCGCATTAAGTACACAGCGTTTCGTATGGTCAAGTACAGGGAACTATTCCTAAAGGACCCTTTGAACAAATTGTTGAAAAATAAAATCCTTCCCACTACCATGTCCTTTATGGCATAACTTTTTTAATGTAAACTATTTTTATGGCCGTTTTTATAGGCCATACTGTACTGTGCACCTTTTTCCTTTATCCTCCCGAGTCCTGCCCCCGTTGGCTGCCACTTGTTCCGGTGTCGAGTTGCACACGCGCTCTGGCTCTCGCCCCTCTCGCTCCCTACGGAAAAAAACCATATCTTTGGTTTCCTCCAGGTGCACACATCTGCTCCTGCCTGCCCAGAAGCCAGCCATCCACTCGTCCTTACGCCAAATGAATTGTGTTGAAAATGGTTCTGGTTTATTGATTCGCAAGTTGAAATTTAATTGAAGCAGCGTCTGGCAGCCAGCTCGGCAGGATTTATGAGTGCGGAGTGGTGCTGCCGGAGCAGGATTAGTATCAGATAGTGGTCAGGCTCATATTTTGCGGCGGACTAATTAGAAAATGCTTTCACCCTGACCTGGCTGGCTGGCCCGAAAAAGCTGTTTACCTCGCCGCAACGCCAGCGGAGGAAAGTGCATGTGGTGGCTCTAAAATCTAATTACTCGATATGGGTGCACAGGTGGGGCAGGAGTAGGATCCTGGCAAAAAACTTATCAGCGTGTTAGCAGGTCAGTGAGCATAATGGAAAAGGATTCGTTGGGCTAGCTAGCGGACCTAATGGAAAGCCATTTGCAGGACCTTCCTTACATGGAAAAAGTATCTCTTTTGAAGTAGTTCCCCCATTCTTTAGATGCCTCACAACCCCATGGCTCCCACTTGTCGGCGGGGGTCTAGGGGCCTGGGGTCTGACCCCTGACCTACCCCATAATTGGGATGCAAAACAATTGAATTCCGGGGAACTGGAACTAGAACCATGAAAAATAATAATAATAAATCGTGCGGTACAGAAAACAGAAGACTATTTCGGAGGTTAAATACCTCAAAAGGATCAGAGAGAGAGAGAGGGGCTGGCGAGGGGAAACACTTCCGATCCTGTGAGGCGGCACACGCGTTCCTGTCCTCGTCCTTATTCTCAATAAAAACATCTGCCGTTGTCCAGGATCCAGAGATTTGCCCCTCAATCAGTGCGCTTCCTGTCGGGACGACATGTGCGTATGCTAGGATGCAGATAGAGGGAAAGAGAAGGATGGCGAGTCCTTTGTCTTGCTGTTTTCAAAAAGGATGCGCGTGCTGCTGCTGCTGCCGGCAGATGCCAAGCCAAAGCCAAAGGACATGGAGAGCAGATTGAAATGATCGAATTTGCACATGGATCCGATAGAGATCGAATCGCAGGAGTCCTCTGGCCCGAGTCAAAGGATTTCTCCTGTAAGGCGGTCGAGGTGAGGGATGAATGGCAAATTTATAGCTCATTAATGAAGAAAAGGGCCAGGAGCTGGGGCAGCTGCCTGGGTGTTCCACAAATTAAACCGTTCGCCATCAAAGTTGCACTTAATCAGGTACGGGCAGGATCAGCCAGGACATGCCGTGTCACATCCATTAGGCAAAAACAAAGGCAGCTAGCGAGTGGCAAGCAACAAAGTGGGGACAGTCTACACTGTCAGAACGGATTCTAGGGGTTTGAGAGGTTAAAATAGGAATGGGGATTAATTTTTCTCTCTGTGTAGTACATCCTCTTCCTAATCCCCAAGCGAGAAACTCTCGAAACTCTCGAAAAAGGAGGAAAAGCATAAGCAACTCGTTATCGCGTCGCTTATATCGCTTATTAACCCCGCAGCTGGAACCGTCAACACTTGCTTACATCGCTTTCACTCTGCCCCAGCCCTGCCACTACCCCGCCACTTGCCCCCCCAACCTTGCATCCTCCCTCATCATCATCAAGCCCCTTGAAGAATCCACCTCCACGCACTTGCACTTGCCGGATATGCTTGAGATGATGTTCCTATCAGATTCCAGCTGCAGAACTCAGGAGAACAACGCACAGCCTTCTCCGCTTTTTCTTCCGGTGATTGTCGCCCCTCCTCAGCCCTCTTCGAACGCCTCTGTGTTTGGCTTTGTCTCCGCTTTCAGTTTCGGCTTTGGTTTCATCAGCTGCCCCAGCCCCTGCCACAGCTCCTGCCCTCCTGGCCGGAGTTGGCACGAGCGATGTAGTTCCGCATTATTCTTCTGGAAGCTGGAAGCTGGAGATGCCAGCGATACCAAGATACTCCCCACTTAGCTGGCGTCTCGTGTTCCCGGGGCTTAAGTGCAGTTGAGGTTGTTAATGGTTCGCTTTCGGTGCTTAGTCTCCTCCGAGCTGGGGTTAATCAATGGGGGCCAAGTTGGGCTCTGCCGATGCTCCTGATTTTTACTCAATGGCTTGGTTTATTTTTGAAATTACCTTCCTCCAAGCTCATTTTACACTAAGGGGATTCCTAAAATAAACTATCCACCATTCAAATACTCTTCTAGATTTTGATTTGTTTGTGTTTTGTTTTTAAATACCTCCTTATACCATTTAGATGATTGGAAAAAGGCAATGAAAGTGGGGGAACCGAAAGTGCAGTAATCGCGTATTTACAAAAAGAATAAAGAAGCCCCATGCTACTGGGGACTGGGGAGCGAGTGGGTCTTAAAAAGGTGGAATATGTCCCTGGGTTTTTGCATTTTTTCCCCTGCCCCGTGCCACATGCCCCATGGCGGCGTGGCGTGCGAGAGTGTTGCAGTAGAAAGTAATCCAATTGAATTAAAATGGAACTAAGGGCGATTTGGCAGGTGTTTAGACTTCTCGCTATTGAATCTGATTCTACATTTAAATTTCTGTTTTTTACTGTCCCCACCCCCAGGGCACTTCTGGCCCGTCTGCTGCCTTTTGTTTTGCCTTGGTTTCGATTCAATTTGGTTTGATTTGATTTCGATTTCGATTTCGTTTTTTATTTCGCTCTTTTCTGCTGCTGCTGCTGCTGGTTCTGTTGCTTCTGCTGCTGACAGAACATCCGCATTAAAAAGTTTCGTCTATTCGAGCGGAAATCAAAAAGTTTTATTGAGTAAAAGACAGATCGTGGAAGGGACAGCAGCGGCCTTGGGAATCGATGGGTTTCCCCCGGCGTGGGCGTTAAGATTCTATTTCTATTTTCCAGCCAAAGCGGTGCTAAAGCAGAAACTGTCGATGCATTCTATTGCCATGTCCTGGCAGACATAAGCATGGAGGAAAAACAAAAACTAGAAACTCGCAGCGGACACGTGAAGGGACATAAACATTTCCGATTTCACACCGCGTCGAGGTGCCTTCCCCCCTCGTCGTAAAGTCATTCTGAAATTTCCCCGAGAATTGTTTATTTACTCGACTGATTTGCATTTGAATTCATTCAAATTTTCGTTGCTAGTCCAGGGAGGGTGGTGTTGCGTATACGCCTCGTTGAACGCAAGTAAAACTGATTAATTGCCTTGCAATTAATAATGAGAAGCGGTAAATGGCAGGTAATAAATTGCTCCCAGCTCCCCATAGAGCTCCCACTCCTGGGCGGCGACTGGGCAGGAAATCGCCAGCCAAAGCCGGCCCAAGATGATTTAAATGAAAATCCTCCGAATCATCATTCGCAGCTGGTCTAATTTTTGGAATTTGTTTATGCACCTCCCCGGATCTCCCGAAGAGATATTGTAGGGAGTGCACTTGTTTAAACTTTTCACTTGGCTACCCAAATCTAGGTTAGAGGTCATCCGGTCACTTATAAGAAAACTTTGCATGATTCATCCAATCTGATATAATACAGGGTAGTCCCTCGGATGGAGATCTGGCGATTAAGGTGGCCACTCAATGGGTGTGATAAAGTCCGCTAAATTTTCTTTGCACCAGTCCTGAGTCAATTTGCCTCTATGGGCTGGCGCTGTCCATCCCATCCCATATCTTCTCGTCCGTGAAGAGAATACTTCAGGTGACGGCATCTTTGGAGTCTCACGTGCTTATTGTCATCCCAAAGATGCTGCACTTTTTGGAGCTTGTAGGGCTTGAGATTAAGATCATTTTTGGCAATCAATCGAACACTTTCTCGATTCACTCAGATTTCACGGGTTATTTTTCTGACCGAGACTCTGCCATTCTGTGTGATCCTATTTTTCACGATCTGGCGAATTCTGGAAGTGTTGGCGGTGAATGGTCTGCCTCCTCCGGGTCGGTCCCCAAGCTCATTAAATCGCCGGATGGCATCAGAGACCATTTGTTTTGAAATGCGCGAGTAAACGAACAATGTCGCATTGGCGATTTCCTTGTTGAAACAGTTTTAAAATTGCACAACGATTGCTAGACCTCTTGAAACTAATAGCAAACTTATGGAAATCAAAAAAATTTTAATATATTTGTTGCAGAAAAGTTCAAGCTATAGTTATTACATCAAAAATTTTCCGGGTTATTTTTTGTCACCCTGTATTTAGAGAAAAGTATATCTCAGATGTACTTATAGATTTCTTTGCTCTCTCTCCCCAAGCCATAGATCATCTTTAGTAGAGTCTTATGACACCCATTTCTTGAATACCATTAAAATACCTAGTCAATTATGAAATGATTTATGAAGTCCACCCCCCGAAACCGCAGAAGAAAGATCTATTACCACCTCTTCTCCGGCTGATGATGGTCCTTAAAAGGTTCCCCATCTCTTTGGCCTTTGGTTCCGGCTGCGCCTGCGCACTCTAATTTTTATTGTGCCCTCTGGGTCGCGGCCTCTCAACTTCCTTGTTCCCTTCGCTCCCCCCTACCCCGAGTACATTCTTTTTATGAAAGGCGGCCTTTCCGCCGCCTGTTGTTGTCGGTTGTTTGTTTTCTTTTGGCTCTTTGGTACGCGCTATTAGCATAAGTTCCTTATTATTACTTTTCTATTTTCGGTGCCAGTTCCCTCGAGTGCCGTTCAATTGCAGCTCCCCACATCTCCTCCGCGAGAATCTCTGTCGACAAGTGCTCCGAGTCCCTAAACGCAAATAAAAACTCATCTTAGAGCCGATTACGCTGAGTGAGTACGGAAACTGAACTCTGAACTCCGGACTAGGGGCTGTCTCTTTTGAAGTTTTTCCCCATTTTCCGGGCAGCTGTAGTTCGATAAGGCAGGGATTTTCCAGAGCAGGTGTTTTGGAGACTAACAGGACTAATATTTTAAGAGATATATCTTTCAAAATAACATTTGAAAGGCTAAAAAAAAAGAACCAGTAGCTTCTTGACAAAAACATTCCCACAAATTAATCAGACTGTCCTTTTTTACCTTTTTTTGGTCAAACTTTTCTGGTTGCGGCTCATTAGCCACGACGTGTTAACCATTAGGACAATAGTTTCCTTGGATCTACCCTTTCCCTTTATTCCCGGACAGCTCTCACCCCTAGTCTCTAGCTTGTGAGGCTTATTAATGATGTGGTTGCGACTTGATGACTCTGTGGAGGTTCTGTAACTCCTTTAAGCGGACAGCGGACAAGCGGACAGCGGACAAGAGAAGACCCAGGTAGCATTTCTTATTCTTAGAGGGTCTTCCAATCACAGACGAGCGAGAAGGAGTGGAAGCGAGAGGGAGTGCTAAGGGAAACCAGAAGTGGAAAACGGGTTTCGTAACCTGACCCACGATGCCTTGGTCATCCACAGATGCTGGTGCTGGTGCCTACTCTTTCTGGCCAAGTGGCCTTTCCCTGGACCAATCTGGCAAACGCCATTGCTCCGATCGGCGAGGCCACGCCTCTCCCTCTGGGCCACTTTCGGGGCTTTCGTATTTTGATTTAATTAAAAACTATGCCAAATGAAAGAAAGCCAGTGGAGTGGGAGGATGGCACTTGCATCTTTATGTTTCCTAAATTGGAACAAAGTCATAGCTGAATAGCATGAAGAGCCATGGAGCTGTCTGATTACCCTGCAATGTAATGATAATAATATTTATAAATAATATATTCCAGAAATGGAAAAATGACAATAATCTTTCAACAAATTGAATCCCCAAAAATATCATCCTCCCAAAAGCCCCACCATCCCAACATGGAATAAACTTCAAAAAGGGGTAGCAGAACCCCATGAAAAAGGATAAAGTTAATCTGCCGAAATTACATCCCAGTGGCTGGAAGTGGGGGGCTGAGACGGAGACCCCCGAGATGTCAGGCAGTGCGGTTGCGACTGAAAGTGGGACGGGTCGTTCGGGTGGGTTCGGATGGTGTCAAATATTTAATTCAAATGTAAATTTTGCATATGCCAGGGCTGTCAAATGCTTGGCTGCACTCGAAACTAGTGCAGAGCCACCCACTCGGCGCTACAGTTTCTGGCAAAACAAGTCCACTGCCGCCCCAATCTCTTTCTGTTCTGGCCAATCTGGCCAATTTCCCGAGATGTTTTGGTTCAGTCAATACTGGGTTGACGTCACAGATGCATGCCATCTTCCTTCAAATCCTTAAAGTCCTCTTTAGTTTTTCTTTTTTTTTCCCCCCTAATCCTCTACAGAAATGACTCCTTTGGAGTGCAGTTGGGAGTGAAATGTCTAAATATTTTGATAGACCTATAATATTGGATAGTCTTCCTAATGTCTCCATTCAAAAGCCAAGAAATCGAGATTAGACAACACCTTTACCAGCCTTTCTTGTAGTTTTTTTGGCGGTTTTGGAGAGTCCTCCTGGACTGGGCTTAAATTCCCATTTGAGACGAGTCCCAAAAACCAAAGGATCCAAGTATTTTCATACAATTAGGCAGCTAAGAGGGGCAGAGAGCTGGTGTGGCTTCTGCAAGAATGGGGGAGGTGGCAGAGCAGGGAAGTAATTCCAACGCAAATATGAACTCCACGTTTGACTGCCGAAAACTTGAACAAAACTTTTGCCAGGCCACTGAGAAGGGGGCGAGGAGGAGGATACTGGATACTGGTTTAGTTATTTTGTTTCATTTCGGGTAAATTGCATTTTATTTTGGCCTGCAACGGAGCTGGGAAATTGGGAAATGCAAAAGGGGGAAGGATTCACCCACCCAACCAGGCTTCTAAAACGTTTCTTGCCTGCAGTTTGAATCTTATGCAAATATTTTTTGGCTAAGCTTTTCAAAATGGCATTGGCCAAGTGGCAGGGGGGCAAGGAGGGCCAGAGACGGCGGCAAGGACCATTGTGTGAGTGCAGGAGGAGGACTAGGACCAGGCCCAGGATGGTTTTAAATTGAGCCTTGTGGACCTCGTTACCCATGTGTGTGGGTTTGCCGGGACAGCGGGGTGAGGCGAGTCGGGATATGGAAGGCTATAGCTATATGGAGGAGCCTTTGGAGGCCATACAACTACCATCCGAAAAAGGAGCCCCAACGTTTTATGGCTGAAATATAAACTCTAATGGATTTCATTTGAATGGTTTACATTGAATTAATGGACAAGGCGCTCAGTTGCCTTTTCCAAAGGAGACAGCCTGACAAAGGAGCAAGGGAGTGGGTTAGAGTGGACTAAGGATGCACTCTGGCACTCAGGTGATGGATGGATGGTTAGAAATATTAAGGGGGGGACTGTGAACTCTCTCCAAAGTATTTTTAACAGAACTCGTAATTGTTTATTTTGGAATGCGTGCTTAGGAAGGAAACTGAAAAGTTTACTTAAGCACACAAATTAATTGCTTCAATAAACTGATCCGAACCGGTAGTAGTAGTTTTCCACTTTCTAATTTGTTTCCAAAAAACTTTCAGTGAAACCTAAATCAAGTTTGTAGAATTTTTATTAATTTTTTACATCATTTAGTTGCCTAAAAAAATGTTTGGTTTAATAGAGTTTTTATGGGCCCACCCCTTAACTGCTAATATCTTGTATTGCACAAATTTATGAAATTATTTCACCACCAAACATGAATGATCGTGTTAAGATCTCCCACTCATTCATCTTTGTGGGAAACCCCTCCTTCCACTTCAACTTCCTCTTTTTTAAAAAACAAAAACAAGAAATACAAGAATTATATCAAACTCTTCTAATCAACATGCTTGCTTAGCAAATCTCTTATACGGAACATGTTCGAGTGGCAGTTGCAGTTGGCCTGCAACGAATGAGAGGGCTAGACTTGGAACATGTTCGACGGTATAAGAGCGTTCGCCCAGATACAAAGATACTTTTTGGCAAGGTGTTGTGGATTGGTTTCTTGTTGTTTTCCTTCGCTCGATGTTGTTTTGTTTGATTTGGTTTGCTTTGGTTTGGTTTGGCTTGCTTTGGATTGCTTCTCCTCTGGCTCTTGCTTTATGGGAGCAACTTTGTAGTTCCCACTGTGCAGATACATTTGGCGGCGTATCTGCCAGATACTGCAGCTACGACTGCATCGGCGTTGTTGTTGCTTTTGTTTGTTATTATGCGGCAGGCGTCGCATTCCTTAACCCCAACCGCCGTTGACTGCGTGTGATGTTCGCACCCCTTAACCCTCTGGTGGCCGCTTGGCTTGTGCCTCTCTTCCTTTAGGATTTCTCAATAAAATTACTACAAGCCACTTTCCGTTTTCCGTTCGTCGATGTCTAGAGTTCTTCTGCCTGTTTTGTATGCGAAGTGTGTGTGTTTTTTTTTTGGAGAGTAGGGGGTACTACTTTAGTACTTGGTCCGATGTCTCGAAAATTTTACAGAATGAATCGCCCATTGCCGATATTCGCAGCTGCGACAGAAATGGCCTGTCTCTTTCTTATTCCTATTTCATATACAGTAGTCCTTCTGGAGGCAGTTTATTAAAAAATATTGAAAATATTATATCACAATTATCATACTTTGTTGCTTCAAAGTGCGAATTAAAATATTTTATAAACAATCCCATATCGTTGAAATATTAATATAAACTTGGTGTTATTGTTTACTAATATTCATGAGTATTTAAGTTTATATTTTTAGAAAATGTGCGAAAAGCTATTTTCGTTTTTGTGACGATTGTGGGATTTTGTTTTGAGTTTGCTTTGCCTTCTGCCGCCCATTTAATGTCCAAAACTTTTGAGTAACTACTGTACCTGAATCCTGGTTCTTAACTCCTGATGGCTGCAATTTTTTTTGTCAGTTAGCGTGTTGCAGTTCCTTCTCTCTCCTTTTTCCTTTGTCTGGCTAGGAAGGGGGCCGTAGCGGGGCATGTCATAATAATTATTATTCGAAGCAAAGACGGCTGGATGGAGTATAAGAAGGAAGCACTGCGAAAAAAAGGAAGCAGTTCCAGGCCAAACACAAGAGCCTGCCAAGGGGCAGGGCGGGGCAAGGGTGGTGGCGTAATTTGAGCGGCAGCATGTGGCAGCGGCAGGTGAGGCCCGAAAAAAAGGACTATAGTTGACTGAAATCCTTGATTTCCTCGCTTCTTTCCTGTCAAGCCGATCTGCCATCTCACTTTGGCACGAGCAGCAAACAAGGAGATGCCGGAGAGCCAGATAACAGCTCCTCATCTCTGTTGTTGTTGTTTATATTTTATTTCTGGCAGTGTCGAACAGATGTTTTGATTTGCATCCATCCACCCCCCTCGCTGTCCCACGTAATCACATTTTATTGGATTTTATTTTGCGTGCCTTAAATCGCCTAATCGCCTTTGCCACCTCCCCCTCCCCACGACGCTCCTGCTTTTTTCAGCTTATCCGCATTTTGCATAAATCGCTTTTGCTTTGCCTCGGTTTGTGTTTGTGTTTGTTTGATTTTAGCTGATTTTTTTGTTGGCTTTGCCTGCTGGCCTGTTCGCCGCTCTTGTTATCTGTGATTTTATTTTAATTTATTTATTTGTGTTTTTTTGTTTTTTTTTGCTTTGCGCAATATTTTCACCTTGTTTTTGTATGTAGTATTTTCGGCTTTATGATTTTTTCTTTGTTTTCGTTTAATTTTCTCTTTTTTTTATGGCCAATTCGAGGGACGGCAATTAAACACGTTAAGAGAAAAAAAGCAAATGGGTGAGAGAGAAAAATATACAAAACAATCAAAACCTAACAAAAACCTAAAACAAAAGTGTCTTTTTTGGTCTATGCAATTTTCATGAACAAATGTTTTTCGTTTAATTTTCTAGCCACTATTTACAACTTTTAGGCCAAAATAAGCTGCTTTGGAAAACCATTTGTGGGGCGAAATCAATTTCAATCTAATGGGGATATTTAAAGCATTTTTACTGAAAAGTTCTGAAAAGTTTGTCTAAACAATTCTCCATTCATTCATTAAATCTTAAACATTAGGGGAAATTAACTTTAATGTGCTGGGCGCCATTATTCCTAAGAGTTCAATAAAAGGTTATGGGGAATAACATTTAGTTTTACTTCTCATTTAATAGTTTTAGTCTGCTTTGAAGACTAGTTTTAATATTTGTCCTTTTACATGTTTCTGAGGAACAAAAGCGAAACTATTTCACTCTCAAAGTCTTAATTAGTTTACTAAAATATTTACTTAAATTTGTACAAAATTTATATTAAAGGCTAATTAGTTTAGACACTGGTTTCAAATTTCAATCTCCCCTTCGATTGCCTCTTGATATTCCACTCGAAGTCTAATTCAATCAAAATCAACCGAAAATAGATTCGCAACGAGAGTGAAAGGGTCGGCAGGTGGGTGTGTGCAACAGAGAGGGAAAGGGAGACAAAGGGTCGGCGCCCTCATCATCTGTCAGTGGCAGCAGCCCCGGAGGCATCATCGGCATCAGGCGTTGTATCTTGCGATGAAGCTGTTTCTGCATTGTTATTTGCTATTTGACGGTTTTGAGAAAAAGGCGAGGAGCTGGTGGCTGTTGCTGGTGGGGGTAGGGGGTAGGGGATAGGGGGTAGGGGAAACAGGCCACAACATATCAAAAATGTGTTCAATATGTTAACAAGTCGCGGGACAAAAGAGCAAGATGGGTCCCAAGAGATGCGGATAAGATGCCAGAGATAGCCCACATAAATAAAAGTATCTTGTATCTGATGGATGCACCGCTGACACCCAATAAACAAGGCGAAAACAGCAGCTGAGATTGAAGATGAGAAAGCAAATCCACTTATGATGAGCGATAGAAAGGGAGAGCTACTTGAACTTTGACTAAATTAAATAATAAAAAACAGCATTTTCCCATTAATCTTTAAAGTAATTGAGAAATTAATGCCAAAAAGAAAAAAAAGGTAAACGGTTTAAGGAACGTGTGCTAAGTTAATGATTATCTTGTTAATTGTCCATCGGCGGCTGCATCTGCCTTCGCCTCTGCCTCACTCGCACCTGCAGTTGCAGCTGTCTTTCTTTTTCGCTACTACCCCGCTCTCGCTCTGGCTCTCGCTTCCGTAGTCCTTTACCGTTTCACCAAAGCAGCCAAAGCAGCCAAAACAGCGGAAGGTAAAAGCGAAAAGCCACGACAAAGGAAAACTTGGCAACGCGTTCGAGCCTCGAACATGTTTGCTGCACCTGGCTGTCTGGCAGTGGGTCGGGGGGCATCGGGGTGATTAGGGGGTTAGAGTTACCTTGGCCGGCCGGCTTGTTGGCTAAAAAGGGGTAGAAACGAAATAAATAAAAAGAGGAGTAGAGGAAAAAAAAGGAACGAAACACATAAAACAACAAGCAACTAACACGGAGGTAAACCCCTCTTTTTGCCTTTTGGCCCGGCCCGGCCCGGCCAGGCTGCCGGCACTTTGCGAATCTATAAAAGTATCGGGGCGCATAAAAAACGAGCTCAGTTGTGAACGGTACTTTGTAACGGCAACCGGCGGCAAATACACGCGACTAACGGTTAACTGGGGAAATAGAGGAAAAGCTTTGGATGGAAAAACATCAAAAAACGGACTGCTCTACTGCCAAAAATTTACTACTTTGATCTGAGGATACCAATAACTCGACGCACTTATCCGCTTAGAAGACGACGAAGCTGCAGTTGAACCCAAAACGTCAGCACTCTCCCCCCCTCGAATGGCCTGAAAAAAGTCAGCGGATTTCCTCCTCCTTTTCGGTAAGTCCTGGCCCCCTCAGAGCCTTCTCCGGGAGAGATCTCCACCAGAACTCCCTCAAAAATGTAGCCAAAAAATAAATCCGTCGACTTGAAACTTGAAAAACTCAACTGTAAGCTGATCTGAATGTATCTAAGCTCAAAGGCACTGAAAAATATTATAATTCAAACTCTTAATTGCTTCAAATCTAAAGCAAATTCTGTATAATAAGTTTAAAAAAGGTAAGAGACAGGCATGTGACATTTTCCATAAGAAAACTTTTCCACAAACCATGGATTCGAAGCTCAGTGCATTGAAATCTGCATCTGTCAGTGCGGGAGCAGCTTCTGCAACAGAGTTTGTGTCTGCTTTGTATCTTTTGGGTTGTAAAAACATCTGTGCTTGTCGTTCGGTATCCGTATTTGTTGACGGTGGGTGGGGGCGTCTAACTGCATTTCCTTTGCCCAGATTCCACATCCTCCTATCGCCCATGCCGCCACACATTGCGTATACGCAACGTTAAACGATGCGGATGGGGAATATTTTCCTTCCCATTCCGAGTGCAAGTTAAACGCGAATTGTGTGCCAGAGCTGTCAAACAAATGGCAACCACTTTGCCCCGAGTACCCCCTTTATCATGTGGGCTGCCCTGCTCTATTTTTCGATGATATCTTTTGTGGGATCTCGGACAAGTGCTACTTCTGGCCAACAACTTCTTGGCCAGAAACTGGCCCAGACAGTTGGTTCGTTGCTTGGGTGATTTCTTTTGTCTTCCCCAAAAAAAAAAATAAAACAAGAAACGAAAAACAAAACGCAGAAATATACGTGAGTGCGTGTAGGCAGGAGTGGCCAACGATCGATGGAGAGTCTATATAAAACCTATAAAGCTGGTGCTACTGCCAAGTTCCAAGTTTCATGTGGGTGGGACTCAAAAGCTCCCAGTTTGGACATTCATCTTTCCAGCACCACATACTACATCCGTCCATCCATCCATCCATCCATCCAAGTTTATCTCCCGAGGGGAACGGCATCCGAATCCACATTTCGGCTCACTTTTGTTTACACTCTTGTGTTTCACTCACCGATTTATGTGTATTTACGCAGTCACTAAAGTATTTCATTCAATCGAATCGAACCGAATCGATGCCAATTTTATTCACTTTCCAAAAAATTCAGCTTTTCACTTTGTTTGCGTTGGAAAGTTCTCCTCAATCGATTCTGAATTCATTCATAGTTGCGGAATCGACTTTGAGATACATTCATAAATCATAGAGAGCCTTGAGCTTCTGTCACTTTATAAGTTTTGTTTTTCTTTTCTCGTCTCGTGGTGGCAACTTTTTGTTAATTGTCGTTGCAAGTTCATAAAAAAATACGAAAAATTAATGCGTTTGCTTATTTTGAAAAAATCATACGCAATGCATTTTAATTTTTTCTTGAGGCCTGTGCTGCGTTTTTTGTTTGTGCTTATTTTTTTGTAATTGTGTCAAGTTTGCTTTTTTCTGAATTCTGACAATTTTGAATCTTTTGTAGCTGCTACTGCCACAACTATGTGTATTAAGAATCACAATTAAAAAGCTCAACAAACAAAAAGAGGTGGGAAAAAGACCTAAATACCTACATTTCTCAAAATCGGGCTTTTATGCACTGGTTTTTTGGGTTGCTTACAGTTATGGTTTGCAGAGGAATGGAATAGTTTTGTTCAAAAAGTTTCTGTAGAATGGCTTAAAGTGCCTAAATAGGAAATTGGATCAAAGTCAGAACTGAAATTAATGCTGAAACTTTAATTACTATTAGCGTTACTATTTCCTTTGCCATTTTCCGGCTCATGCTTCTCGTCATGGCCTTAAATCGCAAAAGTCAACAGTTTATACCATTTAATCATTCTTAAGCTGTCTTCGACTTCCATCCTTTCGGGCACCACCTTTGACCTTCATTAGTGTCAGAGCTGCTCGCATTCGCATTAATCTACGCAGACGTTTCAAGTTGAGTCGGCAAGACAATGGCTCCAACAGTTTTGTATCTTGTCTTCCCGGCCAAGGTGCAACTCTGTAAGATTGTATCTTTCAGATACACATACAAACCCACCCAAATCAAAGCTAATAAATTAGTGCACTTTAGTGCTGGAAAAATTTAATAAATTTAACAAAAGCTGCTAGATTATGCAAGCATTTGAGCTTGCCACCACCACGCCCCCTACTCCACGGAGGCGCCCCAACGTCTCAGGGCGACAAAAACAAAGACCGAGTGGCGTGTGTTGCACAAAACCAAACTGAAAAGCACCAAAGTCCAAAATAAAAACAAGAAATCTGATGGAAAAACCTTCGCGAAAGAAACCGAGCAACGATGTGAAAAGTTGAATGCCTAACAACTTGAAACACGCTGAAAATGCGAAGTGAGCTGGACTGAAAAAAACTAAAATAAAAAAAATTAAAACAACAAATAAATAAATAAGAAAAACAAAAGCTCAAAGATGGAGCACACAACAACAACAGCAAGAACAATGACTCGGAAAATGTGGAAATGTCTTGGGAACCTTGCAAAATGGATGAAGGCGAGCGATGTTGTTGCGTTTGTTGCTGCCACTGTCGCTGTTGCTGCCGCTGCTGCAGCTTGTTGTTGAATTAGATAAAAGTTTAGGAAATGTTTATGCCAAAAGTAAAGCAGAGATGAATAGCTGAGGAAACGCTTTTTAGGGATATACCCTTGACGGCAAAGCTGAAAAAAGGGAAGACTTCTCCCAGGTTGTAAGCAAGTTTTTCTGATTGACGGCGATTTGCAGTTTAACTAAACCAACTAGAACAGTATTATGTTTCAAAAGTGTATATTTTTTTGGAACTATGTAGAAATTTAAACATTTTTTGTTTCTTATTTAAAAAGAAACTTTCTTTCTTACAGTTTCTAGTTGAATTCTTTTGTTTTTTGTTTAGACTCTCAATTAAAAGCATTTAAAAATTTAAGTATTTATTTTAAAATAAAACAAAACAAGTCTGAAAATAATTTTTATTTTTAAATATTTTACATTTCCCTTATTTTTGTAAAGAAATACCATTCTGAGGGCAAAACCTGGCAGCCATAAAAATTTCTCTCAAGAAGATTTCCTTTTTTTTGCCGATTTTCTGCAGTCAGGTGGGGGAGTTGGCTGAAAAGGGAAAAGGCCAAAGGGCCAGAAGCCGGGTGGAGGAGGCTAAGGTGCTCTGGCAAATGGCAGGCGGAAATGCACCGAAAATAAATGTGGGTAAAAATGCCAAGGAAAGGCATGTAGATGTGTCAGTGTGCTTGCAGCGGCACTGCCTGCGATTTCTGTTTCTATTGCAACTGCAACTGCGGCAGAATGAATGGGAGAATGTGTCTGCACGTAAATATTTCACACCAAATACAAAGCTGGCAGCGAATTACGACAGAGGTGAGCGCTAAAAAAAAAATGCCTAACCAGCGCAATGTGCAAATCCAAATGGGAAATATGAATCACGAGAATCAACAGCAGAAGCAGCAGCAGCAGCCAAAGAACAAGAACAACAAACCGCCGGCCAAGGGAACTCCGCACACTCATCGCTTATCGCCGGTAATTGCCCCTCTCACCTGGGCGCCCCCCTCTATCCGCCGGCATTACAGCCATTCATTCATCAATGCTGTTCGACGGAGGTGGAAATTTCGTGCGCGCGACTAAAACAAAAGAAACAGACAAATAAAAAAGAAACCAAAAGAAAGGAAAAGAGAGCAGCCAGAGATAAGAAAACAAAGATTCGCGAATCTGCGATAAACAAAAACAAAGCCAACAAAAACGCCGAAACAAAATTGCAAACGCACAAGCCGCAAACATGCAGAAAATGCATCTCATAGATGCAGATACAGTGCAGCATAGTGCGAGTTTTCAATGAAAAATATATAAATATTTTTTCTTTCTTTTATTTTGAATAATAAGTACATTTTTTTATATAATTATATATTTTATTTTATGCTTTAATCTTGGGTTTTATTATCTTAATGGAATCTGAAGCCAGAATCTGAAGATGCCTCAATCTCGGAAATCTGTGAGCCCTGAAAGCCCACTGTAGCCCCGAATCTTACGTGTGAAATGATACTAAACCGTCTAAACGAATTCTGTTGATATTGCAGTGGCCAAAAAAAAGAGAAAAAAATTAAATCAAATAGCTGAGAGGTCTGGCGAAAAGTGAAACGGAACCCCGCCAGGGTCGAATTCTGTTAGAGACCCCAAGCCACACCGAACCGCATTGAGGTGAGTCAGGCCCACGCAATGCGAACACCTGAAATCCGCAACGATAAGAAAATGTTAGGGATATGAGAGCAGTGGACCAGCGGGGCACCCGGGGCTATGGACGGTCTCCAAACAAGTTTCAGACGAAGCGTGGGCCAAGACTTTGACGTCAGCAATTGAAGTTGGGTGACAAACACGACAGCGGAGCTATTGACACAATTTGTATAAATGGTTAGGACCAGAGACCAAGGGTTAACAGTGGGGTAGGGGTATTACGGATATTAGAGGTATTTCCTATTTCTAATCTGAAAGTTTCCACTCTCGGCATAAAGTAAGGGTCTCATGTGATAAGTATTTGGTTAAGAAATCATAAATACAAGTATACTTTTTGGCGAATAGTTTTTGAAGCTTTTTTTAATAGTTTTTAAAAATCAATGTATTAGTTTTCTTGATGAAATATCCATTTTAAAACTAACAGTAAAGCAATTATTTAAAAAATGACACTATAGGCCGCAAAAGTTTTTCAAAATCGAAATATTAAATTCTATAATTCTCTTAATGAAATATACATTTTAAAACTAAAAGGTCAATAGCTCTGTTCTTCATGAAGGGGGTATATATGTATTAGGGTTAGATATTTTCTTAAAAAATAAATCACTTTAAGGTTGCAATAGTGTTTCAAAATCTAAATATTATATTTAAGAGTTTTCTTAATGAAATATACATTTTAAAACTAATAAAACAGCAAAATCTATTCTCATAGGCGTATTTCCTGTTTCTTATCTAAAAGTTGTATGAAATATTCTATCTAATAATTCTATCTAATATCTAATACTTTTTGTATGAACAAGTAAACTTTTCAAAACCCAAATATTTAATTGTATATTTTTGTCTATTAAATTCTTATAAATTCTATGAAAACAGCCATAATCTCCAATCTCTTCATCTGATATTTATAAAAGAATAAAGCCAAAAAATCAGAGAAAAACGCAAAATGCAAACGTTTACAAAGAGTTATCACAGCAATTTTGGTTATTATTGCACATTGACAGAATGTGGAAAACCAAATAAACAAACAAATGAAAATAAAAAAGAAATCGGGTGAAGCTTAAAAACAACCACATTAAATAGAGAAAAAAGAAAGAGTAATGCCAGTGGAAAAAATGAATAGAAAAGTTTCATCTACGAGATTGTGTGAAATGAAATATTCTGGCAATTAAACCAGCAAACAGCAGAAATTGTTGGCCGCCGCATGTTTGTTTGTTTGTTTGTATCTTTTTTGGGATTTTTGCTCCTTTGGTTTTTGTTAAATTTTAATGTTTTCAACCACAACACGAATTATGCAGATTTGTAAATGCCAGTAAATACGCAAAAGACGTGTATAATTAAAGTAGTTTTTGGGGCGGGCAGTACCACCCATAGATACTGCCACCTAGTGATCAATGCATCCGACAGAACAAATATCAACAGAGTATCTGGCGGATACTGACCAACCAGCGAGGTGGCTAGGCAGAGGGGAGTCAAACAAAGTGAGAGCGTTGAACAGTTAACTCAATTAACTTATAAAATGTAAACTATGCAAGTGGCAGCAACAGCTCCAGCCTCGGATCCACCAGCTCCCAGACCAGATCCAACAATAAGCTCAGTGAGCTAAACGGCAACGGTGATTAACTTTGGTCCATCCAGCTCAGCGATGGCAGCGTGACTCACGCGGCGAGATAAGATAGTTCCAATAAATAAGCTAACGAATAAGCTAACTATTTACTTTTCAAACAAGGTTTTTCAAGGAATTTTGAATTATTGGTTAATAGTTAGACTATGTTTTTAAAGGGAAAAGTAATATTCAAAAATTAGTCAAATATTTCCCTACAAGCCCACCTTGCTCTACACCTGTGTCCACCTCTATGGTTCGCCTCTCACTACTGCCCATGGCTTTCCATATGTAGATGCGTGCGAAGAGATACGTGAATGTATCTACAAGCTACAAGTTACGCTTTGCAGACTCGCGTATTCAGCTAAGCGCGAATAATTACCACGCCAAGAAAAGCAAGGGGGGGCGGGCAGGCGCCGCTTTCGTCCGAAGAAGAAGAGAAGCAGAAGAAGAGGCGGTCCAGGGGCGGAACGAGCCCACTGACTGCGGCAACATTGTCGCGGTGAATGTCGGAAGGGAAGCGAATGTAGATCGGCAACACTGGAAAGAGGCCTGCCCCACGGGAGGGGCAGGGCGGGCGGGTCAACGGTGGTGGGTCGAGGGCAGCGCCAGCGGTGCTAATGTGGTTATGAACGCCAGTTGGCGGGTCAGCGAAGCTCTCGGTCTTGCTTTTCGAGCCGGAGACGCCGCTAATCGAAATGTGATAATCGGGCGAGGGGCAGGGCAGAATGGCCAGCACAGGTGACTGTGCAGGTGGAGGAGGGGGGGGCAATCGGGGTGTGAACCACATTGGCACCGACTTCGCCAGCTATTGAACTCATTAATGGCGCCGCTTTTGCTTTATGGCCGCGATTTTCTCGCCATGTGGAAAGTCGCACGAAAAATGGATCGCTCATTTAGCAGGCAATCGATGATCGATCGAGCTTGGGAAAAACAGCAGGTGAAAATGATGATGATGGTGATGGAAATTAGTGCAAAATTCATTGGCTAATTGAGGTGGCCAAGACGGCCTAATAGCTTGAGTAAGAGAACCTTAAATTCTTAAAATAAAATGCCAGTTGCAGAAACCACTCCAAGGTACTGACTGCATTTCTCATTCCGACTTGTGTCTTAACTTTTTCCTTCCTTTCGAGGCCATCTGTGGCCTGGCTTTGTAAGTTTTTTATTTGTCTCTGGATCTCTCCCAGAGTCCCAACGAGAACAAAAGGCTTGTCAGGCCATTTTCACTTTACTATTTCCATTACCGTGCGAACTCCCACTCCTCGCCACGGGTTGACCCCTTGGAGTACTTTTCCTTCGCGTCGTCGTCGCCGTCACTGTTTCTTATTAACATTTTCCACTGTTCACCCACTCGGTGGATCGGGGCTCCATAATTGCCTTTTGATGTTGCCTTTGGCAATGGTCATGTTTTCCTCCTCCCCCGTCTTGACCACACCTCCTTGGCCATGCACTGGGGCCCATTTAAAGCTACATTAATTGTTATGATTTACAATGAGAAAAATCATAAATTAATTATTCATGGGGCACGCAGCAAACAACCACCATGCCTCCTCGGCTCCCGGAGGCCCCAACAGTTGAGCATTAAAATTCCCCCCTCCGGGAAAAATTCCTGCCCTGGGTCAACGTCACCATCACCATCACCATCAGAGTCAATTTCCGCAGAGCTTCCTTCCTGGCCACAGAATCTGTATCTGAATTGGAACTGGAGCTGGGGTTAAAATCGGAATCGGCGGCAGATCAGCGGCAGGCCGTGAGCCATCAGCGTCCAATTAGCTAACGGAACTACGTGCAAATCGTTGCATCTCGTAGCAGCATCGAACGGTTCGAGTGCCGGAGTGCTGGCCAGCGAAAGATACTTTTGTATCTGGCGGTAAAAGCGGGTTAATTGATGGCTTTTGCATTAAATTGCTTCACTCGACACAATCAGCCGTAGAGCAGAGAAGGAGAAAGAGGCGGAGAAAGAGAAAAAGAGGGAGCAATTGACCTGCTCGTCGCTATTTGTATCTTTGTATCTTTTGCTTGGAAGTTAATTATCACAGTGGCTCTCAGAGTTCGTGCTGCAATTTCCATAGATATTTATTAGATCGGAGTCAAGCGAATTTCTCAAGCCATAAATCAAGCTCAGGCAGTGATCTCAGAACGCCATCTGCTGGCCATACGTAAGAATATCTGCGTATCTACGGGATACTTAATTATCATATAAATGGAATATATCAATTTTACAAGATAATGAAAAGTGTTTATGTTTCAGATAAAAAAACACTTTGAAGCTTTAACTTTTAAAAATAAATATGCTTAAGTTAAACAAGCACTTTAAACAGAAACATTTGAACGATTAAAGGCACTCATGAAATAGTTTTAAATAAAAATCCCTAGTTTTTTGCGGTGTGCGTGGGTGGCTCATCGGATTCTCCTGCGTCTAGACTTTGTCTCGCTGGCCCACCACGCACTTTAATCGGCTGCGTGCCTAATTTATTGATATGTCATCGTCTGCCCAGCAACATCCACATCCACTTCCCCGTCCGATTATAGTCTCTCCTTGACAATCTTTTCAGTGGCCTCATGCCACACAGTGCTTGTCATTTCCTCCCTGGCATTCCACAAATACTTGTCTGTAGTTTTCATTTTCGGTTGCCCTATTACGAAATTGGCCTGCCGCTCTGCACCGCCCACTCTGCTTATCGTCTGGATATGTATCTCGGATTGTTCAATTTCCAAACTGAATGAAACTTTAGCCACCCCGGTTCGATCTGCTTTCCGTAGTTTGCGTGATTCACTTTTTTACATTCCTTTTTATACCCTTGCAGAGGGTATTATAATTTTGGTCAAAAGTGTGCAACGCAGTGAAGGAGACATCTCCGACCCTATAAAGTATATATATTCTTGATCAGGATCACCTCCTGAGTCGATATAAGCATGTCCGTCTGTCCGTCTGTCCGTCTGTCCGTCTGTCCGTCTGTCTGTCTGTTTCTACGCAAACTAGTCTCTCAGTTTTAAAGCTATCGACTTCAAACTTTGCACACATCCTTCTTTCCTTTGCAGGCAGTATATAAGTCGGAACGGCCGGGATCGGTCAACTATATCCTATAGCTGCCATATAACTGATTGATCGGAAATGCCATAACTTTGTTGTTTTTAAAGTTAGAAGGATGGGACTTGCTGTGGACTCCTCTTTTAGCAGACTTATTCGATCTGCGAAATTTCATAAGGATCGGCCGACTATATCCTATAGCTGCCATATAACTGATTGATCCGAAATGCCATATCTTCGTTGTTTTTTAAGTTAGAAGGATGGGACTTGCTGTGGACTCCTCTTTTAGCAGACTTATTCGATCTGCCAAATTTCATAAGGATCGGCCGACTATATCCTATAGCTGCCATATAACTGATTGATCGGAAATGCCATAACTTTGTTGTTTTTTAAGTTAGAAGACTGGGACTTTGTATGGATTCTACTTTCGGCAAACTAATTTGATCTGCCGAGTTTAATAAGGATCGGCCGACTATATAAGATCCGATATATATCTAATAATATAAGCTGCCACATATCTGCAAGGGTATATCAACTTCGGCTCCGCCCGAAGTTAGCTTTCCATTCTTGTTTTTTGATATTTTTTGATTATATGTACAAGAAGCATTATGTTTTTGTCTGGCTGTCTTTTAGGTTTTGCTTTTCGTTTTATTATTATTCTTGTATTATTCTATATTTCCGTGTGAACTTCCGTTTTGCCCAGCCCTCTACCCGGGCTCCCTCGCCACGGGGCGAGGCTCCCTTCCGAAAAAGGCAAAAGTTTGGAACGTGTTTGAAATATTGATAGCGAAATGAGCAGAGACCAGACCACAACAACCCACACACAGGCACTCGCAAGCGCACTCGGACCTTGCACCAGCCGGTGGTGGCAGGCAACACCTACTGCACTCCCCAAGTTATTAAACACTGAAAACTATAATTTCAAAAAGGAAACAAAAAGATATTATAATACCATAGATAGATCAAATCTTCATACCTTATTTGTTGTATATCCTAAATTTTTTTTAGATTTTGTATTACATTTTGTTGTTAAACTGAAAAGAATAGAAAGGAAATATTTAATAATTAGTTCATATGATATAGTTATTAAAGATCATATAAATAATAGTACAATTATAGATCTTTATAATATTTTATGACTTAAAACAAGTATAACAATTATAATCATACTTTCTTTTATTTTTTGAATATTTAAACACCACTTTATGTGATATAATTATAGCAATAGTTCTATATATTATTTTATGGCCTAAAATAAGTTAATTATAGATATACTTTCTTTTTTGCCATGTAACCCTCTCGTTCTCCTCCGGTTTCTCCCCATTTTCTGTCTGTCGCTGGTCTGCCTTTCTCCCCTTCCTCTCCCTCTCCGTTTTGTGGTTGCTGTTCGCTGCCGTCTGCCTCCGTCTGGTGGTGCAGTGGTGCCCTGGCCCGGTGGTGGGGCGTGTGACCTCTCCCACCTTCCCCCGCCTTCCGAGAGTGGCCCCTTTTACGGTTGCATTAGACAATAACTGGTAATAATCGTTGAACCGTAAAATAAACATGGATACCCCGTGCACTTGTTTGGGCAGCAACAACAGCGGTCAGGTGGTTCAGGTGGCTCAGTTGGTGGTGTCTTTGTCGCTGCAGGTGATTACGTCTGTCCACCGTCCTCTGGCTGCCCCGTCCATTGTCGTCTGCCGGACGTTAACTGATTTGTGCATTGACGCGAAGTCGTAGAAATATACGAAAAGACATAAATACTTATGCAGGGAGACAGCCGCAGCAATGAGGGGGCAGTGGGGGGAGGAAAACTCTTGGCCGAGGAAATGGAGGAAATTTGCGGTTTTCCCGCATATCCGATTGACAGAATTGTAAGCAGATGCCGATGCCAATTCAAAATCAGGTCTGATCCGTAGGAAATTCAAATTCGTCATCGTATTTCGATTTGCTGCGTAAGTGAGCTGTGATTCAGTGGCTAAAAATAACCGTCTTTTAAAATACATCTTCGCGCTCAACAAAAAAATATGCTAAGACATCGACCCGACATGAAAACGATCTTGTCCGGCAGCTGCGTGAAGTTCGGAGTTGGCGCGCCACGTCTTCAAGTCCCATATTGTCTAGTGGTTAGGATATCCGGCTCTCACCCGGAAGGCCCGGGTTCGATTCCCGGTATGGGAAACTTTTTTTGTTTTTATTTTTAATTTACTAATATAATTTATTTATAAAAATTATTAAATGATATTTTTTTATGCAGAAAAACTCAATGATTTCATGCTGAGAGGCATGAAAGACAAATATTTGTTTTAAAACAGGATATATTTTTAAAATCCTTGTTTTAAATCGTTATACAACACTGATAGAGACGCCATTTTCAAGTCCCATATTGTCTAGTGGTTAGGATATCCGGCTCTCACCCGGAAGGCCCGGGTTCGATTCCCGGTATGGGAAACCTTTTTTATAAAATGTAAGAATTAAAATTAAGGTATAAATAATGGAAAAATATGATTATGAGGTTTGGTAAATCAATGTAAATATTGAAATCCATTCCAGATATAGTTCTAAGAGGGATATTTCGATTTTTCCAAAATTCTTTCCAAAAATAAGATATATTTATTTTTAAAAATTTATATCTGTATTGATCAACATTTTTCTGATCTAAATGGATGCGATACGATCACAAGTCCCATATTGTCTAGTGGTTAGGATATCCGGCTCTCACCCGGAAGGCCCGGGTTCGATTCCCGGTATGGGAAACTTTTTTTAAATGTCTTTTTGTTACAAAATTCGGTTTAAATTCTTAAATCATTTTTATTGTTTCAATTATATGTACTTTGAGTTTTCAAATTGTACAGACCCGAACCAATTGTTTTTAAATAAATAAAAATAAAAAAAAACAATATAGAAAGAATCTTTACCGTTTGCCAACACTACTTATCTTGGGACTTCAAGTCCCATATTGTCTAGTGGTTAGGATATCCGGCTCTCACCCGGAAGGCCCGGGTTCGATTCCCGGTATGGGAAACTTTTTTGCTCTAGTTATTAGTTCCAGCTTTAATTTATTGCCATTCTCCAGATTATTTCAATACCTTCTACGACCACCTACGAACTGGGTAGCCAAAATTTCTTTCCGTATGCTGTTCCAAATCTCTGAAATCTCGACCCGACATCAAGAGCAGCTTCTTTCCATTCTTCTGTTGAAATTGGGCAAACAACAACTACAATAGACGAAACAGAAGCAAGCTCTTGTGGTTTAAGGTTTATGTTGAGCATTTTATGGCTCAGAGGCGGCTCCAAGGGGGTCCGGCAGTATGGGCAAGTGTTTCACACAGTAAACACAAGTTAATGAAATTAAAACGTAAGCAGCAGACACACAAAAACGCAATAAACACAAAAGAAATTACAATTAAATTGAAAGCAAAGAGAAAGACAATTGAGTGGTGGTGCGAGCGAGAGGGGATGAGTGTGAGTGGTGCGGCAAGAGCCACACTCCTCACTCCTGGGGAGTGCATTTTGACATGCAATCCAAATGGAAATGAACTTTGAAGCTCCAGCGGCCTGCGTGGGTCGTTGTTGCTCAGTTTCTCAGCCTGAGAACTTCCAGTCGCTGGCTATCGCGATGCTCTACTTGCCCCTTGAGATCCCTCCCCCCAGAAACCCCCTTTCCTGGTTGACGTATTTTCTCCACCCGACCTCCCATCCATAGTACTTCTTTAGTGATGGCGTGCGCGACTTTTAATCGCATTCGTTTCAATTGTCGGAATTTTATTGTGAAACCAGCTAAGACTTTGGGCGTCAAAGCCTGCTGCCCTGCCTTCCGAAGACCCCCTCCTCTACCACCTGACTTTCCATGTACATCTTTCATAACGCTTCATTATCGCTCCTCATACATATACAAAATGCGAAACGAAACCTTTGAAAATAGTTTGAAAAAAAGTGAAAACCTTTCCCAGACTCGGTGGCACAGTGAAAGCTTTCTTTGATAAAATTCTGAACTGGTCCATCTTCCATTGAATTTTTAAATATTTCCCCAATAAGACTCCCAAATATTTTGAATAAAAAATGCCCTTATTTTTCTCTGTGTAAGCTCACATTACTTTCCTCTTTGATCCCATCTCCCTACATAAGAGTCGCCGCCACCCACCTGGTAAACATTTTTCAATTATAGTTTTATAATAATTTTCTCGTCATTGTTGGTAGTTCATGTTCATCGCATTGTTGTTGTTTGCAGTTCATTTGTTGTTGCGTTTTGTTAATGTAACTTTCTTCGTTATTCTTTCACTTTTTGAACCGCCCACAGCTGCCGCCGCCTTCGCCATCGCCTAGGAGGGAACTGCCAACTTGTTTTCCATAACTTTTGCTCTCGTCCCAAAGGCATTTTAAGGCCCGTCGTAATTATATATATTTTTTCATCTCTACTCCCTCACTATTTTTTCACTTTTTTGCACCCTGCGGCTAGAGTAATTAAATTTGTTTTTGCCTTTTCCCATTGCCAGTTCAGATACCAACCATATTTACTTAGGGACCACTTTTTCCCAGCCATTTCCCCGCAAGAATTGCGAAATTATTTCGAATGGGCTTTTGAGCCAATTTGCCTCGCCCATTGAACTGCATAAATCAATAATAAAAAAGTGGAAAGGTTGGAAAATATACTCGCATATTTGACAAACTAAAGAAAATAATTGAAAGTACAAGGGTATGGGAAGCAAATAATGCAAACACAAATAGTCAGCATTATGTAAATGAAATGTTTGTCCAATGCAAACAGAAAATGCGGTCGAATAAGGAAATCTAGAACAGAAGCTCAAGGAGCACTAGAAACTGGAAAAAAAAATTAATAAAAAATAATATAATTTAGAGTAGGGGGGGTCAAGGATTCCTAAAGGAGTTCCCTGAGATAAGAAGGTCTTAGTACAGATAGTAGTTTAACATTTCTTATCCATAAATTTAGTTAAAAGTATATTTTTTCAGTGCATCTGGGTAACTAGTAAATATATTGCCAAGGAGGTTGCCTTGCATAATCAACTTCAACGGCGAGTTGAACTTCGATTTTTGCCTTTTGAGCCAAATGAGCCAAAAAGGAAGGCAGGCATACGGTGAGTGGCGGGGAAAGTGGCAAGGAGAAAGTAAAGGAAACAGGACAGACGGCCAGGGGGGGTACGGAGCAAGAGGTACAGAGGAAGTTCGATGTTTATTTCAAGGATTTTGTGCGTTTCAGTGTCCTGTACACGAACACCGAACCAGCAAGTTGCGTGCCAAGGACAACGGAAGAAAAAGCAGCAGAATCAACCAGCAGCAGCGGCAAAAGTTTGTTAAAAAACACAGCAAAAGCCAACAGGAATTGATGTTTAAGGATATTAAGGATACACCTGTCGATATTTTTACAGTTTTTGGCATGCGCCTTGCCCCTCGTGGTCCCCCATATTTTTCATTTCGATGCCATTAACCGGTTTACCAGTTGTGTGCCAGGATCATTAAGGGGCCAACCAAGAGCAACACTTCCGTCTGCCAAACTAGTTTTTGGGCAACCGACAAAGGATAACAGGATGGTGCCGGGGGGCTCTGCTATGGGCACTGACAACACGACAGGACCTTCCACTATTCCTGTTGTTTTGGGCCAAAGGTAATCACCATTAAAACTCATTACAACCAAACTGAACCGTACAGAGCCAAAGGAACCAAATTGAACTGAACAAAACCGAACAGGACACGCCAGAAAGGAACAGGACACGCCAAGGGAGCAGAAACTGGAAGCAGACCATAATAAACCAAATAAAAGAACTCCAACTAGGAAAACCAAAACATGCACACTACGTAGTTAGCCCTTGGCCTAAAGCTGCGATTAATGGCTGCTAAATTATTTTATTTTCTCATAAAAATAAAGTCGGGACTGCTTAGATTAGGAATGAGGTCTAAGTTTAAAAGTTTATTGCTATAGCTTGCTATGAAGTCTGATATAACTTTTAATGTATCAATTTGTTGATGCATTTTAATTTCCAGCTCTTCCATAAAAGATTTGACTGGCTCCTGAGTTATGGCTTCTCGGGATGCTTTCAGACATTCTTTTGAATGCTTTCTCCAAATAGGAATTTCCAAATTCCGTCTTAATCTCGAGCACTTTCGGGCTTGCATTTTGGCCCTCTTTCTTTTGGGTGCTGCCGCAGCGGAAATAAATTTCTTGTGTGTGCAAAAAAAAAAAAAAAAATAGCAAGAAAAGAAATAAATTCTTGACTCTTTTATGGCCGTCTAGGGCCATTAAAAAGGAGGGGTTTCCAAAAAGTGGGCGACGGGGCGAGGTGGTCGAGTGCCTGGGGATAGACCTGAATGATGGCGCCTTTGGCGCTGTCGAAATGTCGTCGTCGACGTTGTCTACCAAATCGAGACGCCTCGGGGAGAAATGGCGCTGCAGTTGTCGTCAGAATCATCGGAGACAGTCGAAGAAAGAGAGACAACCTTGAGCTAATTTGGCCATAGCCGGCACTGCATAATCCCCTCATGCACTGAGAGAAACAAATGAGTAATTGATTTCCCTGAAAATATACATTTATCCTCTAATCCGTAAAGTCTACAAGACATATTCCTCTATCAGAATATTTTTTTTCAAGTGCCTTTATATCTTTGTTCCTTTCCAGGAGGCCGCAACCAAGGGCCAGACAGCATTCCGAGCATCTCACCATGACAGAAGCCGTCCCCGCATCCGTCTCCGCCAGCTCTTCAGCTCCTCCTGCTAAGTGGGGCACCGTCACAAGACAGACGCCCCAAAAATAGAACCCAGTGCGAAAAGTGGAGGAGCAGGGGGCGTAGCCAAAGGAATAGCAGGAGGGTGAAGCTATGTGGCACGGTACCGTTTTGCAAATGCCGCCGGCTCCGTCATCATCGCAATCCGGCCTGGTACTGGGCGTCGGCTGTGACCAGCTGATGGCAGTGCCGCCAGTCTGCTCGGGAGGTGCCTCTTCCAAAAAAAAGTCTCAGGCCGTCGATTGGGAGAAACAGCCTGAGGCGGTGGCTCCCTCACCCACCTCCCTCAAGTGGCTGCCGCCCTTTTTCATTGTCCTCGTTTCAATCTTGGAGGTAAGTAAGTATTCCGTCCCCAGAGCGGGCGCCAAATGTGACCGCTTTTTAATGCGATTACACTCGAGGGTTGATTGAGGGCCATAAAAACCCACATTTTTGAGGGGGCGGGTTGGACTGGCCTTGGGGGCTTGTGGAACTGGCTTATGGAAAAGTTGCCATGACATCCATGCCCGTAGAGCACAACATTCTGGCCACATTCTGTTGTGGTTTAATTGTTGCCACGCTGCAGTCCAACCCTTGGGATAGCCAACATATTGGATGGGGCCGACATCTAACCCCCGATCTTTTGTGTCTGATGGCTGTCTGATAGCAATTACTTATTTTTCTGATAGCTCTTCAAGTTTTCAAGCTATTTTTTATTACTTTTTTCTTGTTGTGGTTGTGACTTTTTGCTCAGCATTTTTCTGAGAATTATTTAAGATTTAAGAATGTAAGAGGGTCTTATGAGTTGTGGTATGTAAGTACAATTTGATTTGATTTTATTTTCATTGTCTATTTTTGGTTGAGGTCTGTGACAAAGAAATTATTTTTTTAAGCGCTTCGTCACTGTTAACTTTTGCTCTAAAACGGTTTCTTTATGTTATCTATTAAAAGGATTAATTGTAATTTTGATTAAACCCTTATTTTCCTTTTGCCTTGAGCTTTTCTTTTAGATCTCAAGTGAAATATTTTTTCTAGTCTTATTTAAATGTTTCAAGCGCCTTCGTCACTGGTACTTTACCGCATAAAGCGGTATGATTACTTTATCTATAAAAATGCTTAATTGTAATTTTTATTAAAACTTGATTATCCTTCAGCCTGAATCTTCTCCTTAAGCTCTGAAGTGACATATCTTTTAAAGGCTTAAATGCTATATTTTATGAAAATATGTTCTTATGTTCGTCACTGGTACTTTACCTCTTCAAGACATTTTTGTAAGAAAGTGTTTTAATTTGAAGTCTTTAAGTTAAGACTTCTGTTATTTAATTGAATATTCTTCCCCATCGAATTCGCTTAAACACATTTGGAGCCTGGCTGGCCAGCGTCCTGCAGTCACGTCTGGCGAGCGTTTTGTATCTCAAGCTGTAAACGATGGCCATCTCCGCCGAAGAGGGTTGTTTGTTTGGCCATAACAAAGATGCCGCATCATATTTCAGCCTCATCCCCAACTTGTAATGGAAATAGGGCCCATTTCACTTCCCCAGCCTCATCACTCCGCCCTATGCCACTCACACACACACAGGCATTGAACGAGCAATTGACTTTTGAAGCAAACAAATTGCCGACAGGGCCACAAACCCACACTCACTCATACACTCGGAGAAAACGACCCATTCCCTGACTCTGCCTCTGGCCCTGTCCCAGATCCCAGTCCAGTGCATTTGTAAATGGAAGTTGGCTTCCGGTTAAAGGATATTCGAGTAGACGAAGGGATACAGAGTGCGTGCGAAAAATCCAACACGTCTACGATTTGTTTTCCGCGTCTGGCTTTTTGCACACCACACAGACTGGACGCCGCCAGAGAAAAAAGTGCGGGGGGAAACTGGGATATATGTGGGGCGTAAAAAGGGAGAACAAGGAGGAAAGGCGGAGGAATTGATGGCGACGTCTCGTCGCTGTCTGCTGGCAGTCTGCGCCGCCTTTGGGGTGGCTTTTCCCAACCCCCACACTCCCAAGTCTCTACGTCCCGAAAGCTTTCTCGGCTTTCAGTGGGTTTGATGATTTTATTACTTCCTGGCTTTCCTGGGAATATGCTCCTGGAATGGGGATTCCCCCAAACGAGATGCTCGCTCAAGTGTCCTAGAACTAGTTCCGGTTAAATGGGAAAGGATATAATTATATTAAGGAAGTCTTTAGAATTACTATTTAAATTTAAATTCTCTTCCCCAGATTGCCGTTTTTGTGTGCGTCTCTGCTGATCCTCCGGAGGACTCCCTGCTCGTCTATCGTCCCGACCAGCGCCTCCAGCTGTGGCGTTTCTTCAGCTATGCCCTGCTTCATGCCAGCTGGTTCCATTTGGCCTTCAATGTGCTCACCCAGCTGCTCTTCGGCCTGCCCCTGGAATCGGTACACGGATCGATGCGAACTGGAGTGATCTATATGGCCGGGGTTCTGGCCGGATCTCTGGGCACTTCGGTGGTGGATTCGGAGGTGTACTTGGTGGGGGCCAGTGGTGGGGTCTACGCGCTCCTAGCTGCCCAGTTGGCTAGTGTGCTCCTCAATTTCGGCCACATGCGGAACGGAGTGGTCCAGCTCATGGCTGTGATTGTGTTTGGTGAGTAATATTACTATTAAAGAGAAGAACTATATAAGACTAGCATTATCTTACAGTCTTCTGCGATCTGGGCTACGCCTTGTACTCCCGGGAGCCGAAGCCCCTGGGGCTGCCCCAGCAGACACGTCCCTCTGTCTCCTACATCGCCCACATGACCGGGGCTCTGGCCGGGATCAGTGTGGGTCTGTTGCTTCTCCGCCAACTGGATGGTGGCCTGCGACCGCGACCTCTACGCTGGTTGGCCCTGGGCGTTTGGTGTTTGTTCAGCACCTTTGGCATAGCCTTCAACCTGGTGAACACGGTAACAGCCCAGCTTCTGGTCGAGGAGGAGGGCCAGGTCATACGACAGCATCTGATGCACGACCTGGGAATGGGATGATCTAAGATTCCAAAGACTGTGTCCCGCTCCAACATATCATTCTCCTAATGCTCTAGTCTAGTCACTAGCCAGTAAGTCGGACTCTCGCCCAGGACAGTGTGCTCAAAAAGGGATATCCTGGGATCGCTCAAAGAATACTCGTAGCTCGTAAGCTCCAACCAACATTTATCTTATGCCAATGCCAAAGGAGTGTAGAGAAGAAGTTTGCTCAAGGCCTGTCTCACATCAAAGACTTAGAATCGGGTTTGGCTAGCTATCTGAGAGGGGCTGGGACTTCCCTAGCTCCAAGTCCAGCTCCATCCAGTTGCCTACTTAGTTTTAATGCCAAACCAGAGCTTAAAAGACAAACTAACATATTATGTAACCAAAATAAAATAAAAGAATACTCAAGAAGCTGTTTTTTGTTTAAAACAACTAGGTGGGTTTAAAGGTAAGGTATACCTATTAATGGAACGCCCAAATATTTATTGATTTCCTTTTGAAATACCCCCCATAAGCCACTCTATTTGAGGTAAAAATTCATTGAAAATTCGACAATTATGCGAAACAGCTGCAATCGCCCGAAACGGACCAACAAATTGGAGAGGCTCTGTGCAATCGGCGAAACAGTCAGAAATTAATAGCAAACAAAAACAGAAATTAGCCATCAGCTTTGGACATTGTTCTGTTTCGGCATTGCCCCATCGACTGCACTGGCCTCATTAGCCATGGCCAGAACTGGCTGGAAGGCGGAAAAGGGGGAGTCGCTGTTTTGGTTTTGGATTTCGCTATGCCCGAAAAATGAAATTGTAAACTTGTAGCAGCCGAGTGTGTTGTGGTAATTTAATAGCTGGTAGCAACATTTGTGACCCCCAACTGCTGCCGTCAAAAAAAACCACTGAAGCACCGCCCAAACCGAATGCATTTTGATGAGACATTGATGGTTCAATCGAACGAACGAACAAACAATCGACCCACCCAGCCAGTCGAGCCAATTTAGCAAACCATTTGCGATTCCGAGATCTGTGCGATTGATCTGTGATGGCCAAGGCTGGAGGATCGGATCACCTGGATGCATGAAATCGTTTGGAATCCGACTACCAGCCAGGTCCACGCCATTGACAGTTGACAACAAATATTTGTGACATTAAATGCGGCTGCCAGACTTCTTTTCTTACTTTTCTCAATGAAATCGTCCTAAGAGCTTTAACCTCTTGGATATTTTGCACTGGGAAAAAAGTGTTTGATTTAAACTGAAATAGTTAGGCTTAAAGGAGTACTGGATAACACATTGTCAAGAAACTTTAGTTCTTCTGTTAAAAAATATTACCTGATCCAATTATTTCTCAAAGTGTTCTGTCTCCTGTTGAGTTGCAGCTTGCGACTGGCTCATTTCACTAATTTAATGAAGACCTTTTGCCTTTTGGAGTGCAACCCGGGGAGCAAAAAAGGAGGGAAGCCCATTGTCTCAGTACCTCTCACTCGAGAAAAGACAACAACGCAGACGAAGAGTCCTCCCCAGATTGATGAGCTTCGGTTGCAGGCTGCGGTTTGGACGGCTTTTAAGACTTCACAGACTCCTTTCTGCCCCTGGTGCCCCATCCTTGAATTTATTTTGAGGGGCGGCCGAGAGGCCGGTGGTGGGTGAGGCAGAGGAGCCTGCATCAATAATTTGTGTCCGCCGTTGAAAATAATTGACCAAGTTTGTCTGTTTGCGGTTGTGGCATTTAATCTACTTGCAGCTGAAGTTGCCGCTGCCGTTGCCGTTGCCGTTGCCGAACTGAAGTGCAGCAGCTGCCATTCGGAGAAGAGGACGACAAAAAAACAAAGCCAAGTTCCAAGCTCCAATCCTGTTCTTCGCCTGGCTGGCCTTCTGTGTCTTGGCCTGCACTTGGCGTAATTGAAATAATTTTAAGTGAAAAATCTGCATTCAAAAAATATTTCAGCACTGCACTGCACACACAAATGTCAGCGTCAGGCTGGGAATGAAGACCAAACACCAGGAGCAGGATGTGTGCCGGAATAGAAATCAAGAAAGTAGGATACACTTTGGATTTCTGGTAAATATTTTAAAGAATGTGTATTATTTTTTTCAGAGTATTTTATTAGAGAACTTTATATATTTTTATGCAAAAAGTTCACCCATTTATGAGTTACCAAATCCTCGTTGCAATCAATATGCCTGACCATAAAAACTGGCATAAATTCCCTTTTTTACAGTCGCAAAAATTTACATGCGCCAATTTGGGAGGACATAAGGCCAACGAAAAAAAAAAGAGTCAACAGTTTGCAGCTCTTGCAGTCGCCCCGAACATAATCCTGGGCATTAAGGCAAATTGCCCAGCATCCGCAAAGGGGGAGGGAGTTCGGGTCGGATCGGATCGATCATTGGGAGTCCACCGTAATTTGCTTAATTCGACGCTCAGCCCAAAATGCCGACATCCTCCGAGGCTCAGCACGAGGCTGCCACTCGTCGATCGACTGATGAGGATGATCCTCCCCACAGCAGAATCCGACAACCCAGAAAAAAAAAACCAAAACTCAGGTGAGGCGGCGGCTTCTTCAGCGGCAGCCCCAATTTGCCATTGCCTGCCCTCGGGGGCAATTTCGAGTCCACTTTTTTTCTCTCCACATTTTTTGTAGCTTGCTTCACTTTATTGGTGGCTGTAATTTTGGCTTTATATGAACTGTCCATTTTTTTCGGCATAAACACTCCCAATACCTAGACAAATTTATCCACAAATGTCGGAATATGACCCCTGGGGAACCCCCCCAAATTTGATAAACAAATGTTCGGAAAAAGGAAAAGCAAATACAATATGCAATGCATGTCTCCTGAATCGATAGATGCTTCTTATTTTTTGCAATGAATTTATCAAAAAATATCTTCATAAATTCTTGTTTTGGCATTTCCCATTCATTCTAATTCATATTCTCTCGATGTACATTTTATTTGGTTTCGGAAAGCTTTCAGAAAGCATTGGAACAACAAGGACTAAGTGCAAGTGACAAGGATTTCATATCTGCGTCCTGAGAAACGAAACACTTGTGGTTGAACTCCGAGCCTCGCAGCTGGAGTTTAGTTATCCAAAAATGCATTGAAACTTTCTTTGGCAGAATGGTAGCGTTAACATCTCGTTGAATTAATCTTAAAAGGCATTACAAGCTCAAGTTGATTTCATTGATCTTGTGATTTCATGGGGGAGAGACTCATTAAATGCCGGGCCGCCTCTGGCTCATAATTCAGCTCAATATAAATCTGTTAACAAAACGCTTAATCCGTTTTGTGCGCTTTATTTATGGCCATTTGATGGCGCATTATCGCATCAGGCACATGGCACCCGTCAGGGCCTTCCAGCCCCCGTCCTCGCCCGAGCCCCTGGATCCTCCAGATGGCGCGCCTCATAATTGGATTCGTCACAGCTTCCCCTTTGGAGCTCCTCGAAGCTCCACAGGCCATAAATCGCGGGCTGCTTGAAATGCAAATTTTCGGGACTGCAGCTTGTTGAAGTTGTTCGAGTTGGTGTATCATCGGCAGGGCATCAAAGTGGCAGCGAAATGTTTCTTATTTTCGAGGCAGCTCTTGCTGGCCAATTAACGCTGCCAGAAAAGGAGCAGGAGCTGGAGCAGGAGTAGGAAGCAGAGCTGCAATCAGAGTTCACTTGAACACTTCGCAATTAAGCTGCGCTAAGCTACACCAAAAGTGCGTGGATTTGTGCGGGTGGAGCTGCAAAAACAACGTCCCACAGTGCTGTGGACTGGCTCCATGTTCGGCTTCCCGATGCTGCTTGTCGATGGCCAACAAAGGATAATCCAGCAGGCAGGTGAGAGGTGTTCAGGCTGCACCCATTAATAGCCGCCGAAAACTCACTGGCGGTGTCAGATGACAACCCACGCCATAGAACAGTGAGCTTTCCGTGGTTCTTAATACTCTTTAAAACTATATTTTGTATAATTCTTTAACCTTAAGCCTGCTAATATAATTTTAACACTAATTCTAAAGCAATAAATATTTTAGTTTTTACTAAAAAAAATATGAAAACAGGTAAGCGAATCTAAACACCCCGTGGCGACAGACCAAAACAGGCACCATTGCACAACATTTGCTTTTGGCCAGACTGCAGATTAAGTGGTTTGTGGCCAGAGATCCTGGCCAAGAACGACCGACGCGCTTGTTACCCCCGATGCGCATCTAATGCCCACCATCCGAGGGGGATCCAGTGGCTTGCATTCATTAAACGCACTTAAAAGGCCAAGAAGTACCTGTGTCTGTCTGCCATTGCCGGGCCAATTAACTTTCGCCTGGGAAGTGCGCAATTCCTAGAGCATTCTCCAATCAATTAGTTCCGCCCTTTGCCAAACCAAGTGCCTTCTTTTCCGCCAGACATACCATTCAGCAGAACTCTTGAGAAAAACATCAATGCGAGAAATGAAAATCGCTGCGAAAAGTGGCAATAAATTATGTCTGCGGTGGCGTCCCGTCCGCCAGTTGATTGAAATCGACAACGACTGCCCCATCCCCCATCCTCTCCAGACTCAGTCCCTGCCTCTGATCGGTCGGAATAAAGTTCTGTTAACCCGGTCGAGACAACAATTGCTGGCTGCAGGTATGCAAAAGAGCAATATTTCAGAAAATGATGAGTTACAGATGACGCTGGTTGCAGCAGCATCACAGGGTAACAGATGCGAAAAATATCCACAGTCTTCAATGGTTTTGGCAAAACGGAGCTAAGCCTTGTAATGGGGGAAACATTGGAAACTTCACCAGACCAAGCACAGTGGACTACAGAAAAGAGGATTATTTACAAATTTAGAAGTAATAATATATATTTTTTAATTTAAAGTTTAAGCAAATGATGTGGAAAAGTCAGAGAAAGTAACATCATTCTCCATGTGCTTTCATAAATATAAAAAAAAATAATTAAAACCCACTGTTCCCTGAGTCATCTGGCATGTGGTAGATCCAACTCCTGGCCTTCTCCACCCTCCCTGATGGACCTCCCTCCCTGGCATATTGCCGACTGCATTGTTTACTCCGCAAAGACCAAAACAAAAATGCAGCCATGGACTGGCCCAGACATCCGAGTCAGTCATCCGAGGAGGCAATGCCGGAGGAGCATGGAGCAGAATTTTATGGATTTATTGAAAATTGAACGCACTTGAATTGGATGGGGAGGGCTGGTGCAGGATGAGGGGGAAGATTTGCAGGAGTCTCCTCCAGCTGCATTCGCCCGCCTGCCTGTCTGCGAAAGAGGCTTGTTTGGAAAGCAAATAGACAAAGTCTGTTGGCAGAACAGGAGCGGTTCAACTATTTACCAGTAAACAAAGCTTAATTAAGAGCACATAATTTTATAAATTAGTTTTCTTAAGTAGATGATGCCAGATTATTCTATTAAAATGTTTATTTTGACCGGCAAACCGTACCTGTTCTTGAGAACCTGCGATGGCCACGCGTTTCGATGAACATATACTGCAGATTGTTTGTTTGGTTTGGGGCTTGGTTTGCCTCAAGTTCTTGGTGTTTTGTTTATGGAAACGCGTGCGGTCAACAACAGCAGCAATATTGAGACGGGAAAATTAACACATGAAAAGAAGTCCGGATCGGGGGGGGTGGTGGCGGAGGTGCCAAATAAATATGAGAATTTCCCAGCAGATCCCAAGTCTGCCATTAATAAATGTGAGCTTACAGCCCGAGGAGCTATGGCATCTAAACATTCAAAGGCTGATCCAATTTATCGCCCTGGAACACACTTCGTGTTCACAAATCAGACGGCGACAGATCTAGAAATAATGTGATGCATCCGAGGCTGAATTGGCGCCTGGACGGGAACAAGTTTCGAGTGCTGAGGTGCTGAGGTCGTTGGGCCGGTTCTCGATTTGATTTAGTCGATTTAACTGGCCCAGACACAGACCCTACCTACCCCAGAGACAGCGCCTGGATCCTACACACCTCCGAGGATGGTCGCCCACACGGTTTCCCAGGATGTCGTGGTCGTCTCGTCGAATGGAATGCGAATTTGTGCATCGTCCAACCCAGTTCAGCCACGTGGGAAGTCTCCACTGTACTTTCAGATCATGCACTCGATGTGTGACAACAAACAAAACACTTTGCGAATCGCTTTTCATCGGTCCTAAAATAAAACCCAATTCCAAGAAAGAATCGTTCTTTGTTTCCTTCGGTATTTGGCTCGAATAAAAAAAAAAAAAAAAAACAAATTGAGAATGCTGTTCGTATCGCCCACGCACTACTAATGTTGGGGGTATGGGGTGACCAATTGGCGCCTAGAAACAATTTAGTCGGAAAATCGGGAAGCCGGAGGGGGCCATTTTCAGCAACAACACACAGGTGGCTGTGGTGTTGTGCCACGATTAAGTGTCCCATAAATTCATTAATTTGTCGCGCTCTTTCTCATAGTCGCATTCTCTTTAAAATATTTGTCAGCTTTATGGGCGCTTTAAAAACTAATGTGGGGAAATTAATACAGAATAAATTCTAAGAAAATCGCAAATTGGCGGAGGGGAAGAGGAGGAGGTGGAACTGTGCCACAACCCCACTAGCCGATCCCCACAAGTGTCGTTATGGATGTTTGGGCATTTAAATATAGCTGCGAGGCGACGATCTCATCAGATCAGACCACTAAACGAGACGTGAATGAATCAGCTCGAAATAGAAACTAAAATAAAACAGAGGCAGTGGCAGCAGTACGATATTTATAGGGATACCCTAAAAGACAGGGTCTTTAATATCCTTGGAAAAGAGGATATAGAACCTAGTAAGAAAAGAGATACAAAAATAATGAATATAATATAATATTTTCTTATAAGTACTTGACGCTTATTTCAAGTATTTATTCAAGTCAAAATTGAAAAGGATTATATCTAAAGAGCATTTCATACTTTTCACTCTCTCGAACAAAAATAAATCTCGTTTTATATATACAAAATCGTACGATATCTCAGACAGATGCCATCTAGCCACCTCCCCCATTTGGCCAATCTATTTTGGTGGGCAGCGCGACAAAAGCCAAAAGCTAAACAATTTGCAAATGTTTGGATTGGTCTTTTAGACATCCGAGAGGAGGGGAGTTTCGAGATCAAGTGGGTCCCCTATTTAGACCATCGAACAAGAGTGGTAGTCAGTCAGTTAGTCAGTGAGTCAGTCAGTCAATCAATCAGTCAATCAACGGCCCACACCTAGTTGGGAATCTCAGCCAGTTTGTCACTTGGCTGTCCCATTAGCTGCCACACTTTGGTGGGTCACCGGCCCATAACGGCGACTTATCGAAAATTTTAAATTTAAAATAGTGGGGAGAGGGATTTTTTTTTTTGGAGGGAGGCTTCAGGCGTGGGCGGGTGGCTAATCCGGCCTTTTAAAGCCTAAGCAGCTTCTTTTTGCGGGCCTGCAAATGTATGCAAATTGCTGATTGAATTCAAATTTTCGAACTCGAAATTCTCGCGTCGGCAAATATGGCAACATGCCTTGCCTACGAAATTAATTCGGTTGGTTTGCCGCCGCGCTCGAGTCGCCAAAGATAGCGACCGCAGAGACAGCGGAGACGCCATGAATCAAAAATTGTATAAATCGTATCAAGATCTTGGCGAGAGTCAAGGTCTTTTCATCGTGGCCACGGCCCACATCTTGTAGGCAGTAGTCGGGTAGTCCGCTGCTGGCATAATTAACATGCGCCAGAGATGCCAACGACTTGTCAGCCAGGCAAAACGGGCAAAACACCAAGACACGACCAGCAAAATATACAAAAAGCATTAAATACAGAGAATAAATCCAAGAAAACAAAGGAAAAGAAGCACAATATTCCCTACTCCATGGTGGGTGCCTCAAAATAATCGCCTCCAATCAATACTTCATTTCCCGAGTTTCTAGTTTCAGGGCACTTTCCGGGGGTCTTCTCCTTGGTGGAGGCGGACTGAGATATTTTATGATTTCTGCAGTTTTATGTTGAGTTTATGCTTCCAACATAAACAAAAAAATGCAAAGGAGCTGGGCATGAGATTAGAAACTGAAATTATAGGGTTTATTGAAGGGGGAAAGTATTGATCCAGAACGTGCTGACAGAATATATATAATTCTAAAAAAGATTTACTAAATATAACTTCTCTGAGCTATAGCTAAGCTTCTCTTAATGAATACCAAGAACTATTTAACTATTTTACCAAATCTTGGCAATGAAAGTCTTTCCCATGTTAACAAGAAGCGAGTATCTTTCCAAGTCCAGCCCCGAACAACATATCGGCATTTAAACTCTCTCTAATTGCTGACCTTTTTGCCGTCGAACTTTCCTCATTGACTCACTATGTTAGCCCGTATCTGCTGGCCATTTCAGTTGGCCGATTGCAGAAACCGCTCACTTTCAGTTAACAAATCTCCGCCAGTGCTGCCCTGACCCCGAAATGCAGGCCAGGCCACACACACGCCCAAAACGTTATTACTGCGGAATGAAAAGGTCTGGATGGGAAAAAATAGAAAGAACTTTTGCGCTTTTCATTAATAAAGTGCCACTGTCTGTCCCGCCGGTCTGTCTGTCGCTCTGTCCCAGTAACACACATATATTACATAGTAACAGGGCTATATAGTAGCTGGCCACTGGGCAAGTAATCAAGTAAGTTGTAGATGCACTGAAAAAAAATGGACTTTAAAGGCACATTTAACAAAAGGAAGCCAGTTTCAGGTAGATATAATATTCTGATAAATGAAGATTCATATTATTTTGTGCTGTATTATTCATAATTATAGTTCTCAGTGCAGCGAGAGAGTTACGAGAACATTTACGCGGAGTAACCAGTTACGTTTTATGACTCCGGTCCGTCCATAGATGGCAGACAGTGCGGGCGGCTAATGAAAAGAAATGAAGTACCAGATCCGAGACTGACCAGAGACCAGTTGCAGTCGTGGAGGTTGTTGGGAAAATTTGGGGAAGTTGTAGCGGAGGAAGTTCTCAAAACGTAAACGTAGAAAAGGTTTGGGGCCAGGCAACCTGGCAATGACTTTACCGCATTTTATGGGCTGAATTTTCGTGGAAAACGGTTGCAGTTCCAGCTCCTCCAAAGAGACTCGGGGGCAATAATTCCTCGGTGGCTGTCACTTTTGTCGCTTCATTGCGGAAACCATTCAAACGAAATTTCTCTCATCGCGCGACAAATTTCGGACACCCAAGTAGTGCCAGTGGAGTCTTGGAGTTGGGGGAATAGAAATAGGAATAGGAAGCCGGCTCTAAACGGCGATTACCGGTGTGAGGTGAGGTTCAGGTGAGGTGAGAGTCACACTGATGACATCGTTAGGCGGAACAGAACCGAAATAACGTTATTTTACGGCCAGTACATGTGTGGAAGCTCCAGAGCTCCAACAATTTATGTCGCTAGCTGGGGCTGTATGCGACACCATGAAAGACACAAATAAAGCAGCGACAACATCGGAATATTGCGACAGTTTATTAATTATGATGAAGCTGGATGGAAAATCCTCTGGCCTAATCCTCGGAAAACGAATGATGGCGCCACCGGGACTAAGCCTCGAAAATCCCATTGAGGTATTCAGGAAATGTTTGTCCAGCATAGAGAATGTGTCAGAAAAGTAAATTGATTTATGTTGCCAGAGCGAAAGTGTATTGAATGTTTTTTTGATACACTATAAAAAACAAGAACTAACTTTCAGCAATATTGGCTAAATGTTTATCAATTAGATTATCCTTCAAATGTTTATTGGCTGAATAAAAAAAACGCTTTTCTGGCTCATAATCAAATGAAAATTATTGCTGTTCTCTGAGTGCATATTTCAATCCAGTTTATGGATCTTTAAGAGATGTACGAGATCCATTTCCGCCCTGGGGAAAAACTTCAAAAGCTCCACCGCCCCTCGGCACACCACCACACCCTGATAAGCAGCGACAATTGCTATGACGGGGGGGCAGTAGACTAAGATCATCCCACGAGGCCAGATATAAATAGCCGAGCAACACCACGGCACGGCCAATAAACCTCAAATTATATGTGTTATATGTGTCTACCGCGCCAGAACCGTATAAAATAGAACAGAATAGCAGCGACACATTAAAACAAATTGAAATTACCAAATGCATCTATGAAATTTATCGCCTGACATCCAGACAGACAAACAGACACCCTTACAGAACGATACAATGGAAATCACAGAGACCAGAGCCATGGAGGAGACGGCGAGGAATTAATTTATGAACATCAATCTCAATACCGCAATGTAGCCCTCGTCCTCGGATCCCTGTCCGTCTCCTACTCAGATATTTGTGTGTTTTTGCTCGTTCGGGTTGGAAATTTATTTTTAATATTTTTCGTAGCGATTTTCGTCTGCATTCGCCGACACCGACGCCGACGCCGCCTGTTGCCATTGTGGGCGGCCAAGCCCGATTCGAAAACACAATAAATTAAGAATATTTATTTGTTTGCGGTAATTGTGCGAATAATTGATGATTATGTGCTTCGTTCCCAGCCACTGGAGTCCGTTGAGTTGTCGTGGGCATTCAAAAATGCAACTGCCAGCCCAAAGTGTTGAATGGTTTTTAATTAATTCCGAAAAAGGTTATATGAAGTTGACCCCCTCATTACAGTAAATCTGAAAAGCAGCATATGGATCCCACGAGATGGGGAGGGGATTTAAAATTGAATGTTGACAAGTGGATTCGTTAGGTTGATGGACGTCAGTTGCCACGTTCCATTTAAAGGATCTCCAGTAGCTTTTAGCTTTCAAAAAACTGTAACAGGAACCTGGCCGACGCCATTTGCAAGTCCCATATTGTCTAGTGGTTAGGATATCCGGCTCTCACCCGGAAGGCCCGGGTTCGATTCCCGGTATGGGAAACTTTTTTTGACAATTTGGTTTCTTTTTCTAACTCTAAAATTAGTTTTCTCAAATATCTATAATTTCAATTAAGATTTCTTTATTTTCTTGTTAATATCCAAAGATTTTGGACCTTCTTCAATAATTTTTAAATAAATTTAATAAAAATATTAAATTTTTTTTGCCGTTTGCCAACACTAATTATTGGAGGACATTAAGTCCCATATTGTCTAGTGGTTAGGATATCCGGCTCTCACCCGGAAGGCCCGGGTTCGATTCCCGGTATGGGAAACTTTTTTTCAAAAATAAAGATAAAGCATCAATTATCTCAACATAGCTTTCCAAGACTTTCAAGTCTCTTTTTAGAGAAAAAAAATCCTATTTAGCTCGTATTGAAAAAATGGGGGATCCGGATGATTGGAAAAGTGTAATAACTTCCTCTTGTTTTACGGATGATTCAACTGCAAGCTTGCAATTCCTCGATAACTGCGAATGTGTAACAGACAAGAATGTGACCCATAAATGTAATGCGAGGTTCTCTATGAACCTGCGAGATTGCAGTCCGGAAGGAGAGCCACCCATTTATCCAATTGAATCAAAAGATCGAACAAAGGACAACGAGGATCCTGAATGTAGTCCCAAAGATAGCGAAATAAAAGCGCCTTGGGACTGTCGCGACAATATTATGTTTTACGTGATCGCGGGATATATTGTAGGTATTTTGATAGTACAGATTTGGTATTACCGAAATCCACAGAAGGCTTGCAAAGATCTAAACATGAAATGGTTGTTTATGGTAATCATCGGTCTGGGTCTTCTCTTAATGTTACTCAGACGTCCAGGAAGGTGGGTAGTTATGACACAACATCTTATGAACATCAATAATCTTATAAATAATTACTTTTCTCCAAGGTGCATCTTAGCGCTGTGCCTGCCGACCCTAGTCACCGACCGTGTTCTGCTAATTGCCTTTGCCCTGCTTGTGGCTTTGTCCGGACCAGTGCAAAATTTTATTCGGAATATCGCTATTTTGGGGCATAGTCTCACTTGCGAAGGGAGTCTCCTCTTCTATGCTTTGGACAAGATGCACCGCATTATGGCGGAGCCTTCTTATCCAGTGCAGGAATCGTTTCAAGGCACTTTGTCAGCCATTAACCAAATTATAAATAAGTTGGATAAGGTTTTAGTGCCCATGGAGTTCCCAATAGCTGATATTCGTAAGCTGACACTCCTTATTGATTATGTACGGTTTTAATGAAGATTCCTCTCCTCAGAAGCCACCTACAGGACTTGCACAGCTTGGCTAGAGCTGCAGCTGGATTATTTTAATTACCAGATGAGCTCACCCTTAAATAGGTGTATGGCAGCTGGATTATTGGTTGAAAAACAGTTAAATAATATAGCTGAGGAATTCAGCACAGATCATTTCACTTGGTTTTGCGACGACCTCAAAAGTCTGACAAGCTTTTTTGAGAATAATTTATTACTACAGGAACTACTTGTCGAAGATATCTTTCATCGTATGATTTAATAAGTTAAAGTTTTAATGAGATACAATTAGAAACATTTTTTCAGGCTTACATACAAACTTTGTAAAACTTCGATTTACTTTTATGGCGACCATAAATTTTGAACACAATACAGCATGGTCCACACTTAGTTCTACAAGTGACAAGGACCTCCTACTTCAACAAGAATTGTATAAATACATGGACTTGCAATCACGCAAGCTCTTTTTAATGTATCTCATTATATACACTATATTCTTTGTATTAATTTTTTATCTTATACTGAAAGCCATGAGCTTTCGCTTTCATTATCTTTCGAGTCCAGATTTCAACAATGTTTATATAACGCGGGATTTAGAGATCTATGATAATCAGCAATTTGAGAGATTGGAAGTAAAAGCTTTACCTTTGAGTAGTTGTGAAGAAAACATATACGTCGAGGTAAGGTTTTACTCTTAATAATTAAAAATAATCCTATCGTTTATTAGATCAACTCGATTAGACTTCTTCCAAAAGAATTTTATTCACGAAAGCAATCTGGAGTCTTTTTGGTAATTATGGGAATTCAACTCTTTAGTATTTGTTTCTTGGATTACAGCCTTTTCGTCTTACTTAAGATGATTTCCCTGCATAGTAACGTTTCCAATATAATACCAGGTAGATTTTAATGAAAAATTCTAGACCTTAACGTAGTAATACTGCATCCTATATGAAAAGCTTCTTCCGATTACCTTCGGCTGGCAATAAGAGGCAGAGGAACAATTGTACATTTCTTGCGCAACATTGTAAACGCTTTTGAGCCAAGATATTTTGATATAGATGAGCAAAGGTGTATAATAATCCCCCGCAGGCCAAAGTACCTTCATTACTTCTTCATATTCATTCTATACATTTTTGCGTGGTTATTGGTATTTCTTGAGCCTTATGGACTTCGTAAGAGGTATCGGATTATGGCCTACTTTTATCCAGAGCAAGCCCAAAAAAGAGCCATTGCTTTACACTGTACTATACTAAAGGAAAGGGGTAAGACGGATTTTAAAAATATAGATATAGATGGAATTACAAATGTTTGAATAGATAATCTAATTATGTCAAGTCGCCAACGAGCTCGCAGTTTATATTTTTATTCAGAGAAAAGCCCAAGCTTAGTTCTTTTGTGTGCCTCCTGGTTGAGTGCTCTAAACATGTGGTAAGTTTTTCTATTGAAATGAGTTAATTTGCTTTTTTTATGTAAACTAATTAACCTTTCTAGGTGTATTAATGGTTGTCGTGGATATTTTATAGGCAAAACATGCACCATTTGCAACAAGCCCCTCCAAAAGTCAGACCTTTTTTCAATTTAGTGAATGTACTAATTGATTGAACTTTCATTGCAGATCAAATTACGTCAGCTGTTCCCTACCCATCTGCAAGGGAATCTACTGTCGGGTGTGTTTTTCGGAGTCTAGTAACTTTTGTATACTTTGTAGTTTTGCATCAAATGAGAGTGAGAAATCGGAAATCGGGTGAGTTTTATTTAAAAAAGTTGCCAATAAAATGTTTACTTTTTCGTTCTTACAGATTCTCTGACTCTGAAGATTTTAAAAGTGATTATTGTAAGGCTGATGATAACGTTAAGCGACACGATCGCGATAAGAAGACCTAGGTCCGAATTATGTAAGCTATTTTCAGAACCGGTTGCTAAGCAAACTGAACAAGTTCATTGGGCAGCCGTGTTTTCAAGTCCCATATTGTCTAGTGGTTAGGATATCCGGCTCTCACCCGGAAGGCCCGGGTTCGATTCCCGGTATGGGAAACTTTTTTGTTTGATTTTTAAATACATTTTTATATATTTTTGTATTTTATAATATGATTATTCAAATAGACCAAGAATTTAAGCTCACTGTTTATATACAACTTTTATAAATATTATTGAATTATTTTAATCTTAAACCCAGAGATATACATTATTGTTGAACTATTTAAAAATAGATTCTCAAAAATGATTTTATCAGTAAAACTATATTTAGATTTTGAATTTAAACTTTATTTACGTTTTCATAATGGCTGCTAGGGATTTCAAGTCCCATATTGTCTAGTGGTTAGGATATCCGGCTCTCACCCGGAAGGCCCGGGTTCAATTCCCGGTATGGGAAACAATCAGTAATGGGTTTACATTTTTTATTTATTTTTAATCTTTTAACTGTGTTTAGGACTGTGAACTTTATAAATTAAATTCCCATTTTCGATTATTTTCTTCTTTTTCCTTTCTGGGATTAATCGAATTCCAATGAGTTTTTCAAATTTTTTTTCCCATCGGTTTGACCAAAAGTTTTCTTTTAATTTGCCGAGTTATAAACTGTGTTTTCTTGTTATTATACTTTCTACTCAGTTTACTCCAATTCAAATCCATCCCCAAGTTTAGTTTTCCTGTTCCTGCCTGAGTAATTTTCTATCCTATTACCTAATTTCATTTCCCTCAATGGGCAGCGTCCCTACTTCTTAAATCCAAATAACTTTCAGCATAATTTTCTAATTCAATCGGTGGTCCTTTTTCGGCAAAACAAACCCAAACTTGGGTGTTTCTAGGGGAGGTTCTCGGGTAAGGCGGGATGGCTGCGGGTCTGAGTTACGAGACAGTTTTCAAAACGTTTCCAGTTGAAGCGAAACGGACAGATTTTACGAGCCGCCTGCCAACTGAAAGTAAACTACAAATGTTTACACAACTCGAGGGCAGCTACACCTACACCTAAGGATCGGATAGATGTCTGGGGAGGACCGAGGGCGGACATCGAGGGGCGGGACAGGGTAAAGTTGTAGCAAAAATTGAAAAACTTTTGCCATCGTCTTGTTTTTTTATGATGATGACGACGACGACGACGACTGGCGTTGCCGATGAAAACGCCTATTTTTGGCCGGGTCGGGACCGGGGCCGGGGCCAGAACCCAACCACGCCCTCTAGGCCGCCCTTTTTCCGGAAGTAGGGCAAATAAATATAAAATTCGGCGAAAAGTTTTCCACACGTCTGCCTGTTCCCACAAACTCCCAAAAGCAAGTAAAATAGGTTCGGTGCAGTAACTTTCGAGCTACTTTAGTCCTCAGATACGAATGTATCTCCTCCTTTTGAAACTCAACTGGAGCACAATTTTCGGAGCATTAAGCCACTTTCTTTTTGTTCGTGATATGTGGGGATTGAGGAAGAAAAGGGATCCCCGGGGGATTGGCATTTTCCCCCAAGTCTAATTGTCTGGAAAATTGCATGAAAATAATTCGCTAAATGCAAATGGAAGGACGTCTGTATCCTCGCATAAATATTAAAGCGATTGAACATTTCTGCTTCGATTGCTCAGTTGGAAATTCGGATTGCGAACCCTTTGCGGTTGTTGGGTTTTTGAGCTTAATCAGGCGCCTCTCATCGGACAGGTTCTCGCATTACACGCGGTTGCCCTTTGCCCCCAGCCTGGATTTTTTTCCCCTTATCCTGCTGCTGCTTTTCCTGCGGTTTTGCAATTTTGTTTAAGATACAAAGCGCCGATACGGAACAATGAGATGTGCTCGTGTTGGAGCCAGAGCTCGCTCGGTAAGGTGAGAACAAAGTGTTCCAGACCGCGAGAATAGAGGGAAAGCTGGAATGTGTGCGAGCTGAATTTGCATAGAAGCTCAGAGATGGTTGGGGGCCTCCATGTGGATAAAAGGCAGAGAGAACTAAAATTTTTCCTGCTTTTTAAAATACTTTTTTGGTGAATCCTTTCACGATTTTTGGCTTTAATTGAATGGATAGACTGTGAAATGAGAACAGATTGGAAAGCTGGAGATGGAAACATTGTTTTAAACATTAAACCTTTGGTTTAAAATAAATTTTCACTGCATCAACGTTTCTTTCAGCTCAACAACCAAGAACAGATTCCGCACGGAAAACCGCAGGGCAACAAGCCCTGAAAAGCGTTGTGTGCAAATGCCAAAAAGGACCTGGGAAGGAGGGCCCTAATTGCTGGTCCGCGGACATAGGAACACGCCCACCCAATGACCAAACACTTTTCAAACGGTAGGTGCGCCCTCCGTAACGCCGCTGGATGATAGTATTCCTACTAATTACAACTTTAAAGGCGACACCCTCCATGCCACAGTGCCCTGGGTCGAAATTAATGTGGTCGGTGGAGTCCTTGCCAGGCGTTTAAAGTTGGGGGTGGGGGTGATGTGGGGATCCTATTTGATAGCCGAATCGCGTGTCAAAGCCGTTTCCGCCCACCACTGTCGGCATTTCCAGCGTCTAATAGGTTCAAGTGCAGTTTAATTGAGAGAATTGCATACACCGACCCAACACACAAATTAAATGCGACATTTTTATTTGCGGTTTTCCGCTTACTCTCAAATTAATATGGCGACACAGCGCCATCGCAAAATGGCTTCCAATTACCGTTAGAAAGGGGCAGTGCTTGCCAGAAAATAACACTTGGAATAATCGTTAGTAGTGGGCAAAATTTAATGAAGATATATGTTATGGTGAAGGGAAAAAACATTCTCAAAAAATATTCCCTAATAGTTTTTATGAAATTATAAAAGTTTTAAACTATCTATATATGCTCTAGACTCTAGAATCTAAAATTCATAATAATACCACAGGAAGCTCCCTAAGTATAATTATTTTTAAAATGAATTTTTGATTGCTATTCCTTATCTAGAATCGACTATCTATCTAGAATTTAGATTCAATAATCAAGGATTTATTATAATACAATCGGAAAGGGCTCCCTAGATATACATTTTTTGTAAATAAATTTTTGTTTGCTATTCCCTTTGCATTTGAAAGTGATAACAATAAAATCAGGTAGGCGCGAAGGAATTGAATCGCACTTACTCATCCTATCCGCAGGTCATAAACAACTTATTGTTCTGGCCCAGGATGCTGCCTGGGCGATGGGCAAGTGCAGTGGCGCTAACAGGATCATAAATCCAGCGATATAAATCTTAGCGGAGAAAGTGAGATTGCAGGAGTCTCGAGGCTCTTTCTCCACTTTCTCCTGCGGCTATAAAACCCTCGCACACGTCGAAGATTTTGAATTACTTTCGTTTTTATCGCCTGTTTTCATAATTTACACGCGACCTGCCTAGGAAACGAAGAGGATGGAGAGTGGAGTGGGAATGCTGACGACTCACTTCATCATAAATTCACCTGTCGTTGCCGGTTAATCGTGGACCCAAAAAAAATAAACCCATACCGGACCTGCTTCCGTTGCCCAACATTGTCCTGCCGTCGTCGAGGTGGGAAAAAAATACAAAAATCTAAGAGGGAAAGAGGCGTCTTCGTTGTCCAAGGAAATTTATGAATTTCGTTGGCGTGGCTAGTGCGCGAAAAATTCGTGGAATTTTCAGGAGGACGGAGGGACGGACGGTCAGGTCATGGACACGTTGTCGCGTCATCCGAATTGAAATTTCATTAGTTTAACGATGGCCCACAGACTTCGATGGGTTTACGACGCTTCCCGGGAAATCTACGGCGGAAAAGCCGTAGCCATGAGATGTAGGAAGCAGTAGCAGCTCGGAGTCGCAGTCAACGGCTATGAATTATGGATAGCGATTTACATTCGCTGGCTCATATTTTATTGCTGCTTGTTAATGTTTTCATTGGTTCTGCGTTCTTGTTTTTTTGGCTTTTACCCGACGCTTTTCTTATTTGGCGAATGCATGAATTATGGATTTTCCCCTTATGGCGATGAGAGCGATGAAAAGAATGCACACAAGCAGTGAAAAAGAGAAATTTGTTTTCATTGTTGAAATATTCTTTGCAAATTTATTGAATAATTTAAGGATCTTGGTGGGGGAAGGAAGTGTCTGCTCTTGTTATCCTTTTTACAAAATGGTTTGTTGTCACAGCAGACAAAGAAAAAGGATTATTTGGCTTACTATATATAAGAAAACCAAAGAAAGATGATTTTTGAGTTTATTTTAGTAATTAAAATAAAATCTTTTAAAAGTAAATGTTCATATCTAGTTCTTTTTCTTTGTATTTAAAATCTATAAAGCTTCACTGCAGAAAAGGACACATAGTCCTTCAAGGTTCGCCCAAACTTCAGCCAGAGGGCGACACCATATTGAACTAGCACTGACCTCTTTTGGGGCAGCCATAAAAAAAAGCGACGGCCCTTGGACCTCGAACGCCATAAAAATGTATCAAGAGCGTCGAAAATGGCAAAGTGAGAGATAGAGGGAAATGGCAACTGACATTAGTGTGCTCCGAGTGGAGAATTGTTATATTCTTAACAATATTCCGGATATTTATGACCCGTCCTGGATCCCATCGCACTAGCCCGGTCAAATGGAGCGTGGCCCGTGCTCCAGTTGCCATTTTTGCTGAATACTGGGCACTGAACACTGAACACAGAATGTTGAATGCTGAATATGCGTGAAAAATGTTGCGAAAAATTTTAATGCGCTGCGCTGCGGGCGCCAAATGGGAATGGATGGATGGGTGGGGGGGAATCTGTGAAGGTCTGGGGAAAATGGGAAAAATGGAAAGATGACAAATGATTATGGAGCATAATAAATTTCAACGCTGATTGAGCGAAATGCGACTGCAGCTGCGTGGAATCGTATGCAAAGAGTGGCAGTATAATCTAGGGAATTTTTATCCACTTTGACACTGGGTGGAATAAGTCATCCATTAATGAAGCTAATTCTCTGCACAAATCCTGCGCCGGTCATGTCCAAATCTCCATCTTCAAATCCCATTTTCAAAGTAGTGCAAGGAAAGGCAAACAGATGGAGTCCGGAAAGCCAAGCAAGTTGATCCTGGCTGCTTTTGGCTGACACGAGTGTCATCCACTTTCCTATCATATCTCAATCCCTGGACTCGTACCTCCTTGAAATCCTCCCCCTTCTCGCACTCCGCCCCTCAACAAATAACCGAGAAATTGCAGTCGCAGCAAGTTTATTGTCTTCCGAGCAGGGATTCCTCGGACACACACATGGATCCAAGTTGTCGTGGGAAGAGGACTCCTCTCGAGCTTCCTGCTCAAGGAGTTTGAATTTATTCTCCACGAGTGCTTGCCGGCGATTGCAAGTGAAAAGTCCGAGTGCAGGTCGACGCTGCACTTCTCCTTTTATTTCGCCTTGATTGGGCACAGTCACCGACAAAAGTTTGTCATCGGTATTGGCTTTGGCCCATTTCCCCTGGAGGAGCTCCTTTGTCTATTTGCCTGTCAGGATAAAAGCAGTGGCAAGAGCAATAAGCTCAGCTGGACATGCGGATTATGTGGGTATATTGAAAAGTACTGGAAGCGTGAGGTGGAAAATAAGAATTTTTTCAAGCTATCCCTTTGAAATGGGGTACTTTGTTGTTTTACAAAATTTTGATATAAAATTATGATGTAAAGGGAATCAGCTACGAATCATTCAAGGTACATCGCTTAAGGATCCGAGGGAAATTGGTAAAGATACAGACATAGGTTTGCGCCATATATGTATTTGTTTCATTTTACAAAGAGTTGTGCTCTTATGAAACATTTATAAATATCGATCGAACATTTTGGCAGGATTTAATGGAAAAATAAAGGGAATCGATCTAAAAATCTTTTAAGATATACCGCATAAGGATTGGATGGAAAGTGGCACAGATATAGGCATGGTTTGGGGCCATATATGAATTTAATTGATTTTATAAAGGGCTAGAAAATTTAGTTGCAATATTTTGATGAAAAATTAAATATACATTTTTCAGGGTACTCCACTAAAGGATCGGATGAAAAGTGAAAAAGATATGGACTAGGTAAGGGAACATACCTAAAAATCCCGCTTTTTCAAGAGGTTTCTTAACAGAAATTGAAAAACTCACGATTAAAAATGTCCTTCAACAGGACATCGATTTAAAAATCGTTAAAGGTATTCTGTGTAAGAATGGAATATAAATTGGCAAAGTTAGATACATAATTCCAACTTATATTTTGTACCCATTTCTTATATTTTTTAAATATATACTGGAATTTCCCAATAAAACCTAAAGAGCATATAAAAGACCCACTTGACAGCTCAGCTACAATGACTGGGACTGTAGAATCGAAGCGGTAAATATGTATTACCCAATCGGCCATAAAAAAGTGAAACAATGACACAGACCCACAGACAACGCACCCACAATGGCCAAGACCCGGGTACTTCTATAACAAGCACAGATGAGACACCAATTTCTGTGCCGGTCTTTCTTCCGGGAGAGGTGAGAAGAAGTCGGAAGAAAGTCAACAATAATAAAGTATTTAAAGAAGGTGACGGGGGTGGCAAAGGTGAGGAAAAAGCCCCAAAGAAAATGAAGTCATCTTGTGCAAATATGAAAACAAAGTCAAGTGTTAATTTGCGTGGGAAAACAATTTTTCAGTTTTTTTTTTTTTTTATCATTCGGTTCGAAGGCCTCAGACGAGGCGGCTAAAAGTTCTTTTGATAAAAAAAAGGTACTCTTTGTAATTCTTGTTGTAATTCCTTGAAAGCAAAAGTGTGTAATTGTGAGGGGGGGAGGGAAGGGGAGCGTGCGAAAGGTCAAACTTTTGTGAACTGCGATTAGCCAAGCCACCAAGAGGAGCTAATTTAGTCAAGCCAAATTAGAGAAAATCCCCGACCATTAAAAGCCGCTCTCCATTGCAAAATCCAAGACTCCAAGACACCACACACAAATCCCAACAACAACAACCAGCTGGCAAAAGTTGACACCACAAAACATTAACTTTCAAGTACATCAAACATTTTGTTGCCTGTTATCTCAACACAGGCACCACAAAGGTGCCACCAACATGGCCCCAAACTGGGCCACCAAGGGGTTAAGGGTGGGGCTTTAGCTGGAGCTGGTACTGGTACTGGTACTGGATGGCTGGCGAAGAATTGAAACTTTGTGCGTTGTTTCGTTGTTGGTTGTTCGGTTGTTTTTGGCCATCGTCACAGCCATCATCATCATCATCATCATTGTCGTTTCTGTTGTTGGGCTTTGTTGTTATGCGAATGACATTTCCATGTTGTACAAAAGTTTCTCGACTGCTCTCGTTTTTATTATTTGTTTTTGTTGTGGCTCCAGTCCCAACAAAAGTGTGGGAAAATGTGTTTATTTTTATGATTGTTTAATGTTTTATTTTCCACGTATTTTCCTCCATCAGGCCCCCAATAAAGGCCCAGCGAACAAGTTGTTCCCGATAGCTTTGTTTCTTTCATATCATATTTTGTAAATGTTTTAATTAGTTCCGAACCCATCATCATACTCGCCTATATACATATGTAGGTAACTGCAGCTCCAGTCTCCCCATCTCCGGGTGAACCCCATTCGAATTAATCAAATCATCATCGTTCGAACGCCACTTTCGATCCCTTTGATCTGACCACGCCACCGGCCAGAAACATATTTCAATTAACAGGCCATGACCGTGGCTGAGACCAAATCCACGTCCAAGGCAAAGGTGAAGGCGATCCCGGGGCCGGCGTCTCGGCCAAGTCCCTGGGTGTGTCCGTGTGTGGGTCTGGTATCTTTTTTTTCCCGGTGCATGTGTGGGGGCATCAATCAAAGCAGCAGTTGAAACACCGAAAAAAATGGTCACTAATTCGAACTAAACTCTATATTCTTTTAAAGAGTAAGCACTATATTTTTTTTCAGTGTAATGGCCCCACAGTAAACAAGTGAATGATGCACTGGCCGAAAGGAGCAGACAGATCGACTCAACTCGACTCGACTTCAAGTTACCCAGTGAGTGATAAATCAAAGCTGAAGAACCTGCCCCACCACCGGCTCCACCTCCTCTTGGGGTCTCGCCGTATGGGGGCGCCTCTCGTGTGGTCGCTGGATTTGCTTTTTCTTTTCCAAACTCCAAGTTGACTCCAACTGCTGGGTTGCTTGATTTTCAATTTCATACGCACCGTTGGATGCATCGTTTTGTGGGGCAGCCTGGCAGCCAGACAGGCAGGCGTTGCACTTTAGCTGCCCCGAGCGGCAATTTATTGATTAACGCGTTTTGTTTTTCCCCTTTTCAATAATCCCTCAACGCTGCGGGTGCTGGGCCGAGGGCCAGGAACCGAGAACCGAGCCAAATTTTCATCACTTCTCGAGCGCCGTAATTAAAATGTATTTTCTTCAATCATTTTTTCGGGAGGTAATCTTCTGGGTTGCTGGGTGGTCATCTGGCCCCGCCTTCTTTTTCTACTTTCTCCGCCCCTTTTTTTTTTTGTTTTGGAGGAGCAGCAGCAGCAGCTGTCGTCACCAAGCCAGCGTAATAACTCAAGTTCTTCTCCATCGTCATCATCAATTTTAGAAACGCGCCAACTCAAGGCACTCGGAATAAAAATTTGTATGGAAATGGGGGAGTTATATAATGGGTATTAAGGGGTAATATTATTCTGTTTATTATTTAGTATCTTATTAAGTTATTTAGTTAATATTGAGAGATGAGTTAAATCGTGATATCTTTATCTTTAATGTCCATAAGAGCCAAAAAGTGATGTAGTATGTAGTTATGGTATGGTATAGAGTAGCTTCTTAGCTTATCCATTAAGTATGCAAGTAAAATATAAGTTTTCATATTTTTTCCCAGTGCAACCCCTTGCCCTGCCTTAACCCTTTACAAAAACAAAGTGTTAAAGCGCGAAAAACAGCAGCAGAAACCGCAACTAAAGTTGAGCAATTTGTTTCGCTTTGTCTGGCGTGGAAAGGGAAAAACAATGGCCAGGTGAAGTCAAATGAAGAGGAGGGATCCCAAAAAGGGGGCTGGGAGTGTGTACACTTTTCGACACTCATTTGCAATTTTTTGTTAATTTTTTTTCCAAGTTTTTTTGTCTTTGCTGGCTTTTGTCAGGCCGCGATGAGTGGCGGTGATAAGAAGTTGCCGCAACTCCGACGCAACAATGCAATAATTACAATTTATATTTGCAGATAGAAATCGCACATTAAGCAACGGCGGCAGCGTTGAATGTAAAAATGCAACTGCCGCCGCTTCAGTTAACCAGTTGGCCATAAAGAAGTAACAGAACGACGACGCGTCGGCCACAAAAAAGCTGTCAACGTGTGCGTTTTAACGCTCCGCTTGGCTCCGACCCGGCCCGAACAGACCACACGACCTGACGACTAGTGGGTGAAAAGTTAATGTCGAGATGTTAACATAATTCCAAACTTAAAGCTGCCCCCGGGCGGCAGCTGCTTCCAGTCTGCTGCTTCCAGCTGCCTGACTTTTCGACTTTATGCTTCATAATGCCACAATTGTCGGCTGCTGCAGGGTCATTGCCGAAATTTCGAATCGCCTTTGGTGGCCTGCCGGCAAAAAAGAAGTGCAAGAGATAATAAGATGCATGATGCATAGTCCTTTAGAGGACAGTTAAGATAATCTTTATACAAGACTATATAATATCTTATAAGCATATCGCTTTTCAAGTCCTCCATACCCAACTCTTTAAAGAGTACAGCCATAAAAGTCACCCAAATTCGGGCAGCAGACGGTCGATCCACTGGCTTTTGGTGGTCCACTTTGCATATGATCCCCAAAAAAAGCTGGCCAGTGTATCGAGTTACTCGTTTGACACCTGGCCTCACCTGGACTTGACTGGGATTCCCTTCCCTCCCCAATGCAGGCCAACTGCCGAAAAAGATCAGAGGCCACCTTAGAGAGGATTCTGATCTTGATCCTGATCCTGAAGCGGGCCACGCGTGCGCCGGATCCAGTTACCAAACAATGAATCGATTGGAGAGTATCTTTTGGGGCCAAGGACCTACTGCCAGGATATGGAAGAACAGCAGCTTGGTCATGACTCTGGGTGGTCCACTCGGATGCTGTCAAGGCTCAAGATTCAGACTTTAAATGGATATTATTAAGCCTTTTTAAAATATGAAGTATTTTAAATATTATTTTTAGGTAACCCCTTTTCACAAGTTCATAAAATTTAGAAATCATATTTTTCCCGTTATAGGATTTCAGAGTTGAAAAATTTCACTGTCCTAGTGCCGGTTGTAAATCATAGCGGCAGGACGAAGGACACTTCAATTAGGCCAGAGCGCCGCTCAGCAGCAGCTCCTGCCGGAGAGACGAAGACCGAGGCCTTTGTCCCGCCGGTTCTGTTTTCACCGCGTTCCAATCGCAATTAGCAATTAGCACAACATTAGCGCGGCTGACCTTTGACCTCGCTGCCACTCCCGTCGCGCTCCCGTGTCCCTTTTATTCCGCCATTGTCCTTGTGCGCGAGTGTCTCCTGTGAATAGCCCTCCCCTGTCCATCCTCCGCGACCTCCAAGGAGTGTCCTCTGTGTTTTGTCACGCATTCATTCGCCAAATGGCCGGCAATAATTTGCGGTTGTCCCATTGTGTCCTTCGTGTCCTTCGCCGTTCTCGCAGGCGCCGCCGCATATTTACATAATTGCCCATGTCTCAGCCGCTCACGCTACACACTCTACAGGACTCTATCGTTCCTGGATGAACTTGGATATAAAGGAGGCACCTTGATTTGTGTGTTTGTGAAGTCTTTTAAACTCGCATAAATTTTTGTTGTTTCGGAAAACGTGGCATTCAAAATGACAGTACTGCACTGGAAGAAATCGATCCTTTTTATAGTCTCCTACTTGGATAGATTTTTAATTAAAATCCAACCATAACAATCCAATTCTTCAAGCCTTTTAACTATAAATAAACTCATTAAGCCGCTTAAACTATAGTTGTTAGAATGAGTTCTACGAGGAGGGTGATTCTACTACTTCTTACCTTCTTCATAGTGCCACTAGCATCTATGAATAAAACAAACCCATCGTCGAAGAATCTCCCCAAGTACTTTGTGGATAGCCAGTACTGTAAGATGCCGTATGTGGATCCTTTTAGCGCCGATATAATGTCGGGCTTTAAGCGGAAAAAGTTCAAGCTCTGTCGTAAGGATCATGATCTAATAACCCCGGAGTTTGATGAGAAACTAAAGCTCTATAGGCTGCACATTCACAAAAATTTGGTCAAGAAATTGCTGAAGGGCAACGAGGACAGTGCCACTCTGGAGTGCTATTACCACAAGATCAGTCGAAGTCTAAAATACATGTGGCCAGACGACACTTACGGGTAGGTCTATATAGAAAATGTCAAATTTTAGATATATATTCTTACTTGCTTAGACTTTCAGATCGAAGGCCAGTACCTCACCACTTGGTGCTCCCCAAGGACGTTAATTTCATAACGACAGGATGCTCCGTCCTGAACAAGAGCAAAGTTGAAAGGGAAATACAAAAGGATGGCTTGGCTTTCATACAAGATCGATTGTCGGACAAGGAACTGAAGCTCAACCTCAAGAACATGAGGCCCGAAAAAGAGCAAGTGCCCAAACCCAGTGTGATCATCATGGGACTGGACTCCACTTCCCGAATGAACTTCCAGCGCACCATGCCCAAAGTCCTGAAATTTGTGAGCCGAGACGGGTGGTTCGAAATGCAAGGATACAACAAGGTGGCCGACAATACCCTGCCCAATCTGTTGGCAGTGCTCGCGGGGACATCCAGAGGGAGGGCCGACAAGTCCTGCAACCTCAGAAGCAGAGGCTGCCTGGACGAAGTCAACTTCATCTGGAAGAGGTACAAGAAGCACCAGTACACCACAGCCTTTGCGGAGGATTGCGAGGCGATGAGTACTTTCAACTACATGCTACCCGGATTCGTTCATCAGCCTGTGGATTACTATTTGAGGCCTTTTCTACTAGCCGCCGAGGAGAAGTTCCACATAAACAACTATCTGGGCAGGGCATACTGTGTTGGGCGCCACCTGAGCTTCAGATATGTTTGGGATTTTGGCCAACAGTTCATCCAGAGGTTCCTCACCAAGTCTCCCCTGTTTGGCATGCTCTGGAGCAATAGCTTCACTCACGACATCTTCACGGGAGCCACTGCCTTGGACGACTTGTTGAAGCAGTACATGGACAACTTCCAGGAAATGGGACTCTTCAACCGATCGGTGGTTATATTCATGAGCGATCACGGCTACCGATTCAGCACCCTCAGGGAGAAAAAATCGGGATTTCTGGAGGAACGCCTGCCTATGGTTTTCATTTATGTGCCACCCTGGTTTAGGGAAAAGTATCCCCAGTTTGTGGAGAACCTTAAGAGCAACAAGAATCGCCTGTCCTCCAACTACGACCTGCATATGACGCTGCACCACCTGCTCCAGCTGAACTCCACCTCCATGGCGGATTTCGATCGCAAACTGCAGCCGCTTGAGTGCCAGAACTGCCAGTCGTTGTTTTTCGAACTGCCCTTCAATCGGAGCTGTCGGGACGCTGGCATTAGCGACAAGTGGTGTACTTGCCAGCCCACGGAGGAGATCAAAGACCCCAAAGATGTCACCGATATATGCGAGGCTATAGTGGAGCGCCTCAACCAGCACTTGTTGGACAAACATCTCTATAATATGTGTCATGAGTTCCGTCTGGGCCACATTCGAAATGCCCATAGAAGGTCGATCCTGTCAACTCCCCAATCCCCCGCCGACAAGGACGAACACATCTACACCATTGAGTTCTGGACTCTGCCACGAGGATTGTTTGAGGCAACTGTCCGATGGAATAGAAGGATCAAAGAGCTCACCATGAATGTGGAGCAGTTGAGTCGATTGAACAGCTACGACAAAGATGCCAAGTGCATGAAGGTGGCGCACATGAAGAAGTATTGTATTTGTCGAGATGCTTTGTGATGGAAAATATAATGAAAAATATTCACCTCAATCATTTCTAGTTCTACCTAGTTATACAGTGACCCCTTGCAGCTACACTTAGATGGAGAAACGGCTTCAATCATCAAATCATCCGCTCGGGTCTGGTTCTGCTGATTGCCAGCTTCCGCTCCAGACTCGATGTGTCATCCCATTGAGATGGAAAACTGCACTCCTCCGCTGATCGCGACAATTGTCCGTTTTTCCCTTGATTGCCATAAATTGAGCAAAACAGCCGGGATGGGTTTTTGGACAATGAATGTGATTACATGGGCACTATGTAGTGCCGGGCTGTGATAAGCACAACGATTATGACTACTGCATCCATGTACTCGTGTACGAAAATGTGTGTCACAGTGATGGATGGCTCTCCGGAGGCACTTACTCGTTGAACAAGTGGCGCCAAAATGCGAGAGACCGCACTCCACCGACTCAACGATGACTCAATTGGGGGAAACTTTTTGGATGAAAAGGAGAGTGTGGCAACCAACAGATGTGGTGATTCAGTTGATAACTATATATAGCTCTATATATAGCTAACTATTATAACTATAGCTCCAGTGCTAGATCTTAGAAGCTAAACTTTTGATTAAATTTCCTGAAATGAAAAGCAGAGTGGCCGGCTTTAAAACGTCTCCCGAAATTGATTGCCTCGATCGGTGACGGAAAAGGCTCTTTTTCAATCAATCGAATCACTTCCCCCCTTTTGTTGTCTTTTCACTTTTGCATTTCCGATTTGGCCCACCGACACATCCTCTTCCTTCTCCAGTTTTTGCCGCTCAGCCAAACAGGAACAAAGTAATCAATCATTTTGCCAAACCATCAGAAACATGACAATCTGCCAGAAAATTTGCGTAACGATTCACCGTTTGGATGGGGTGGGTGGAAGGGATAAATTCCAGAGGGGCCCTCGGATGGGGGGGGTCTGTCCATATATGTATATATGGCCAGCACGTTGAACAATCCATTGATGATATATCACTGCAATTTCGAATATTCATTTCGCAGTTGTTGTTTTTTCGACGCCTGCTCCTCATTTCGAATGCGTTCCGCATCCGCGACGAGGATGTGGGCGGCCCAAATGGGGGCAGGGCCATGAGGCGTGGCCAGGGCGGGGAGTTGGATAGCGGACAGTCGAAACGACGCTGCGGACGTGCCAGGCGCTTGAATAGATGGCCGGGAGTAGCCGGCCGAGTGGAGTGGAATGGATGGATGATGCCGGTGTCATTGTTTCCTCACCCAACCCCATCATCTCTTCCTTCACACACGCTGTCTCAATTATGAGAGAGTGTCAGGGATGCACTTAAAAAATATACCCCATCTTTAAAAGTTTAATATTATGTTTTATAAACAAATTAGAAGAGCTTCTAAGGGAGGGAAAGGCTTCAAAGTTTGTAATTCTTTTGGAAAAATATTTTTTTGATATCCCTGCAATTTCTCTAGATGTCCTGGGAGTTGCAATTTTCCAATTGACAACCATTTAAATGTTACGCACTGATGTTAACTTCCACGACGTGACTTGTCGACATTCCCAGAGGAGAGGAAAATACAAAAAAGGAACCTTTTAAATGGATTCGGCGGGAAACGGTGACAGGAGGAGGGAGGCGATGTAAATTGCCTGGATCCGATGAGTTATGAAAGTGAAATGGATTTGTGATTGCCGGACGAACGAAGCCAGCTCGAAGCGAGCGCATTAGAACCCTTTCTGGGGAAGACAAAGCAATCCAAGCCGAACCTGAAGCTCTGAAAAGCGATGCGAAGAACCCAAACATATATAAATTTTAATTATTCCCGCGAATCGCACAGGCAGAACTGGCAGCGAGAGAGATAGAGCCAGAAACGAATGCATTCCGAGATCCCAATACCCAATGATCCTGGCCAAGTTAAGGCTTCAAGTTCAAGCTAAAGCCGGCGAATGGAATTGAAATTCCAATATTTTTTTGGGGGCGTTGCCGGCGCGTCGAGAAAAAATGCAATAAATATGCATATGAGAATGAGAATGAGGAGCGCTCCGGAGGTTCTAGGGGGTCTCTCCAAAAAAAAAGGAGTCCCGACTCCCCAAAGGACCGACCGAGTTATGGCCGATTTGAATAATTCGGTTCCCACACTTTTCGGTTCTGGCTGGCAACCGTTTTTAATTAAAGTTATTAATATGGCCTGCTTGGACTAGAGGTGATTAAACCACCAACCACAAGGTCTTGGCGGCCTCTTTCTCTAAAACTCTGTCCCTCGTCTCCTGACTTCTGACTTTTGACTTCTTGACTCACCCGGCGGCGGTAGAAAACAGAGACTACTTATCGGAGCTCTCGAGGTGTCCTAAAGCCGCTCGAAATCGATCGGCAATTAAATGCCGCACACATTGCTGGCAACTGCTTAATTATCCACTCGATCCCATTCGATTCGATCCGAAAAAGGAGCCGGAATCCACTCCTAACTAACTGGATGGTGTCTCTGTCTCAGTTTTCAGACGTTCAGGTCCAGCTCTCGGAGTCGGGATTAAGGTAAGGAGCTAACGAATTAACATGTAATTATCTCAGCTTGGGCTGCTCGGAAAAAGGAAACGCATCGAATCGCCGGCGACACCCGGACTGAAAACAAGACTGACCTGTGGAGATGAAGGTTTGGCTATTTTCTAGCCAAATCTGAAGGTTCTTTGAAGGATAAAATAATAAATGTAAAAAAAAAGATTAATGAATCTCCTTCAAAACTAAATAAAAGAGGAATAACTCATTTAAAATATTTATATAATTTCTTTTTTATTTTTTGTTTTTTACCAAACTCATCACTGTTAGCCAGAAAGAAGACCCTGGCCTAGACCCAAAATTTAATCCAGAATCCAGAGACTGAGGATGAGACTGAGAGGTAGCAGCTGCCGCAGATTGCGTGCGTGCCGCTCCGCCCCCTTCGATTGCCTCTGAGGCGTGGTCCTTCTTAGGCCGATTCCCGAATCGATCTTGGACCCTTCGACCGACCGACCGACCGACCGACCGACCACCCGCACTAATAAGGGAACAAGTCCAAAGGGAAGTGGCGCTAAAGTTGTCAGTCGCCTTGTCCGCAGGCGACGATCCTCGACACCCTAATTAGGTGTTATCTACGACCAAGCCTGCCCCTTTCGGATGCCGACAAAGGCATGATGCGGTGTGGCATGATCACCTCTCAGATGTGCCTCCGAGACCTCCAAAGACTTACCCCGCCAAGCCCTTTGGCGCCAGTTTGATGATTAAAGGAGGCGAAATTAGTTCAATAAATTCGATTTCTTTGGTTAAACTATGAGAGCAATCGCAGAGCCCTTGAATTTTTAATACAAATTGGAAGTTTAGCTTTGGAACAGGGCATTCATCATTAGTTACTTACTTCCGAGTCACACAACCCTCCGGACAAACAGTAGAAACATGCCACTGGACAAAATTCGTCCCATGCCAGTGGATAAGATTCTGAGCTTCCGCCGCAACCCGCCGTCCGAGCAGCAGCTGAATCAGCAAACCGATCACATGGAAGCCATTCCAAACTTCTTGCCCGCTCAGCTGACCAGCAATGATCTCCAAGGCGCTCCCATGAGCCCCAAGGAGGACTCCAAGGAGACCATACCGCCCAGGGGTCGCAGGCTAACGGCCGGTGAGTCACTTCAAGCCGATATGGACGGTTTGCCGCCACCACGACGATCGTCCGTTTCGCGAAGGAATTTCGAGGACGAGTTGTCCTCCACGACTCAGTACATAACCGTGCTGAAAGCCGCCCTGGCCGTGGTCACCGTCTGCGTGATGCTCACCACGATTCCTCTGTACCGTCGCCAGCAGGCCAACAAGGATGCCAACCAGAAGAATATCCTTTTGTGGAATGACGACTCGCTGGTTCGCGGCGCAGCGACCCACATGGAATGCGGATGTATTGTCACCAATCGTAGGGAGCCAGCCGAAAAGCCCTTCGATGCAGTGGTCTTCAATGCGGACTACCCATACACCATGGAGGGCTTCCCACGACTCAATCACACTCCCGACTATCTGGTTGTATTTTCGGCTCTGAAGCCCCTGAACAAGGTCGAGAATCCACTGCGCAATGGCCTGAATCCGCCCTTTAACTTAACAATGACATATCGGTTGGACTCGCACCTGGTCTGGTCGGACTACTATTTCTCGCACAGTCACATGGCCCGGCGGCTGCGGGCATTCCGTCCTCGCAGAAATTTCTCCGTGATTGACTTCACACTGGAGACGGCGCGACATTTGGAGCAGGCTCTGAAAGTAAAGAAGGATCTGGCCATGTATTTAATGTATGAGGTGAACGACGACTCCCTGCCGGAGAGCCTGTACTTGGCGGAGTTGCGGAAGCACGTCGATCTCGAGGCCCATAGCACCTGTATAGGAGGCAATGAGTAAGTAGAGGATACTATACTCTTTAGGAAACCTTTGTCAGCCTCCCTCCACAGTTGCAGTGGATACTTCTTCTGGTTGGTATTCGAAACGAGCGCCTGTCAGGACTACGTTCCAACCCAAGTATACATGGCCATGGAGAAGCTAATAGTCCCCGTGGTGATCGGAAGTGGCAATCTCACTAATCTGGTGCCGGAAGGCTCCTACATTCGCGCCAGTGACTTTGACTCGCCCAAGGACCTGGTTGACTACCTAAAGGATCTCTCCACTAAGCCGCACGACTACATAGCCTTCTTCTGGTGGCACTCGATCTACAAGGTCCGGGCCATCGCCCAGCCCTACTGCGCTCTGTGCCACTTCATCCAAACGCCCCCGAAGGAGCGTAAGGTGAACAAGGGGGCCACCGATCTTGGGTTCATCAACTGGTGGTCCGTCTACCAGTGCCCAGCCAAGTACACCACTTTCCTTTAGGAATCCTCCGATCAACCAGCCTGTTTCTCCCACCAACCTGTCTCAATTATAATTACCAACGATCGCAAATTGGCCTCGTTTGGTGCGATTTTGTTAAGTTGACTTGCAGTTTGGGTTTCTTTTCTTTTCTTTCCTTATTTTTTGAGGGTTCTTAGTGGCTTTTAATTCCGCGGAATTTCGGCGGCACTCCATTGACCTCGCCGACAGGCTCCGACAGGAGGCAAAATGATTCCCCATACCCTAAGGAGTTGGGGGACTTCAGAAAGTCAGAGGAGCTTCAGGAAAATAATTCCACTTCAGAATCATAGTTTTATAAATTGGATTTCTTCAAAATTGCTCCTTATTGTTAAGATATAATTTTGAAAATATTTTTAATTTTTTATTTAGAGTGTTTAATATTCGTATAGTATCCTAAAAATTATTTGGCATAATTTGCTTTCAAAATTTTGGGTTATTTTTGCAACTGGTTCGGTTGGCGTCCGAAAGATGGGAGGATTCCTGGGATGCCAACTCGTGCCAGGCGGCTTGTTGAAATGGCCAAATGCCCGGAGGAGGACCTGGAGGAGACTACGGCGAGCTGGCAGCTATTGTTGCTGAAGTGTAGCCTTGGGAAGCCTGGGAAACCCAGTGGAAAAGCCGAGACAGCCGTCAAAGGCAACGATAAAGTAAATAGAGCAAACTAGTTCCCCATTGTGGACCATTCCAGATGGATGTGGATGTGGATGTGACCGTGGAGTGGGCACTGCGTTGGGCAGTACCCTCTATGGGCCTCTGACAACTAGAATGAGAACGAGTGGGCGACGAGACGGCGGTCCCGTCCAGGTGAAGCCTGAACTCCACTCTATGGGGCGAGGTGCCAACCAGCTCACACAATGCACGAAAAACAAACAGAATTGTCATGGGAAATATTTCACAGCGTTGCTGGTGAAGTGGTCGAGATGTGCTCCCCATTTTGTGCTCCCTACCTCCCTCCCTACCAAGCCCTTCCTATGTTACTCCACCTCGCCTGGCATCACCACATCCATCGCCCATCTCCCAGCCCCGGGAATGTCTTTCAAAACGGTATCACATACACAAAACACTTTTCCTCGTGCCACACACAACCATATTTATAAGTTAAATGCTTCACTAAACAATAAGCCAGAGCAGACAACTGGCCGAGAGTTGCTACGGGGCTTACACTGGAAATAAATCATTATAATTATAAATTTATAAGATTTTTTGAGGTGGTACTTTCATTATGACAATGTTTTCAAGTTTTTAGATCAGTTTAGAATACTGCAAAGGTACTTAATAGCATACTTAATATTTGGAAGATATAGTACCTATATAATATAGGAATTATATATTGAACTATTTGTACTACTTTACAATTTGTATATATATTTTATTAAAATTTTATTTTTTATTTTAGTATTATATTTTATTATTAATGCTCTTAGCTCTAAGTTAGTTCTTAGTTTAGAACAATTTGTTAGCTTTAGATAAATAAATAATTAAATAAATAAATAGTTTATTATTATTATATATTATAAAGTAGATACTATAGAGTTATTAGCTTAAAAATATATTTGAACTACTATATACATTTGTAAACTACTTCCGATTGGAAGACCTCTCTGAAATACTACTTAGATATATGCAGACTCTTTTTTAAGAATATAAGTATAACTCCTGTAAGGATTGAACTCTACACTATAGTCTATATTTTAGAGTAGATATTATAGAGTTATTAAATAACAAAGTTGAACTACATAGATGTATAAAATATTACTTAGATATATGTAGACTCATTATCAAAAGGATATAACTCTACTGATGATTATCATACTCTATATTATAAAATTGATATTATAGCCTTATTAGCTTAAAAATAATTATTCTGAACCATATAACTAATAACCAAAGCTACCACAATTTTTCAAAAATTTCTTCCAGTGCATTAATTTTGAAATGGGACTGAGACATGGTAGAATTGAAGTTGAAGGCGAGGCGATAATGAAACCAAAGTCAAGCACATCGAGTCAGGTCCAGCCTTTGGGCCCTTTGGTTGACAGGTTGTCCCTTGTTTCCCCAACACCCCCCCTGGAATCCTCGATCCCCAGTTGGTTCTGGGAAGTTCTCATCATCTCACTCTCACTCCCTGGACTGTTTCGTGTTTGCCCATTCTGTTATCAACTATTACAATATTTTTGTTTAATTGACAAACAGGTTTATCATTAACATTTTTCTCACTGCCCTGGACTTTTTTTCGGATGCGTTGGCGGCGGCCTTCTCCAAGTTTTTTTTATTTTTCTTTTAAATTGTTTTTTTTTTCAGAGTTGGGGGAATGCGGCGCTTCAGTTGACGCTCCAACTGTTTTCCCACAGTGATTTCTGATTTCTGGACACCGTGAAGCAGAGGAGCTAACTAAATTACAAAGGCATTACTTGGGAAAGATACTAAATGATCAATAAACAAAAAGTTACTGTTAAAAGAGGATTTATTAGAAAGATTTTTAAGGACTAGAATTCATAGAAACTTTTGAGAGAAAAGAAAATGCGAAAAAGTTCAAACTCTTTAAGACTTACTTTTTAAATTTAATTTTTAAGATCAATATTCCTTTCACTCATCAAATTCTAACAACATAATCATTAAGAGGTGTCGCTTAAAAAAACAAAATATATATATTTACCGGATATTTACCCATCATTCCCACTTTGATATCTAAATACTTTAAGGGCCTCCTCGGCAGCCTCGTAAACCGCTAAGTGCTACCAAAGTTTTTGGGATTAAAGAGCTTCTGACTGTTTCCGCGGCAGCTGACGATGCTGGCCCTATCGCGGGCCGGCCCCTGTTTGCATTTGGCGGAGCCGTGAAAATGCATTCTGCCCCCACCCTGGGCTCAAGTCCCTTGGGCTCCCCTTCCCAATTCCGTGTGCCCGTTTTCTCACCTGAGGCGAAGGCGAAGGCAGTCTTTACCAAGTCGCCGGCTGCTGTCGATGCTCGTTTTAATTTGTTTGTTTACATTTCGACAGCCCCACCTGCAGCAAAAGCAGGAGAATCAGCAGCACCAGCCTCTATAGAAGCTGGTGGAGAAGTTGAAGTTTGTTCCCATCTAGCCTCTGGTCGAAATGTTTGGAAATAGTCGCCCATGGGGAGATGGAAAATTAGGAGATGGGGGACAAGGGCAGTGCTGCACCACTGGGAGTACTAGAGTACCGGAGTACCGCGTGTGTTTTGGTGTTAACAACTCGACACTTCATTAATTGAAGTTGAAAAAGTGCAGCTATAAAAAGACTATTAAGTTCTAGCCCACAACAACAGACTAGGCACTTAAAAAAAAATATAAATATATTTTAAAATTAAATATTTGAAATACTTTGTGAAATAGTTTTCACATAAAGCTGAATACTTTAATGTAGATTTGTAGTTTAATCTTTTTTAAAGTTACACAATATTTTCTCGCAGTGCAACAATCAAAGTGAGGAAAACTTTCGAGAGGCTCCATAACCCATTGAATGCAGTGGATGGAAAATATTATGTATATAAGGGAGAACCTCCAGCGTCTCGGTTTGCATTCGCCGCAAATTTGATGGCTATTGAAAAGTTCAATGGTTCTTCTCGGGTCGGGTCTCTTTACAAAACTTCCAAGTTTCATCCAAAATCGAAAAGTGGCCATCAAAGTGCGTGTTTACTTCTCCCGAAAATAGACAGAAAAAAATAGAAAAAGACATCTCGAATCTGGGGTAATAGAGAAACCTAATGTGAGCATATCATAATTAGGAATTTGGCAAGACAACGGCATGGAAGTGTTTTGAAGAGTTCTTCGAATATTTCCAAATATTTAATGGAGATCTCTCAATGGAAGAAATGTTGGGCAAGAGCCGATCTTCCACCAGAGACCCAGTGCAGCTCCCCCCCAATAAAGAGATTCGATCGTCACACATAAATAGTTCACGAGCCATCCGAAGGCAGTGGCCATAAAAATAAATCCATATGCAAATGTGACTTCAGTTTAACATGCCACAGAGACAGACAGTCGGATAGACAGGCGGGGGACTGGAGGATTCGAGGCCCAAGACTAGCCAAAAATAGGGAACTTCATTCAAAGGATATTCGACAATGAAATGCCTTCGGAAAATTAAATTTTATAAAATTACTTAGAGGGTTGGGAATATTTCAATACCAGCACGGTTGGCTCAGAGTATCATTGTACCAAGTTCTGTCACAATTCGACGATACCCCAGACATACCCATCCCAACCAGTCAAGGACTCCGCATTGCAGACCAATCCCTGGCGCAGAGGCGTCTGCAATTTTAGTGCCTGTCCCAGCGACTTTGAATCTTACAAAATGTGACAAGTTGCGGAATTATTTTTCGCAGAAGATGTTCTCTGGCTACGTTTAGGTTTTTATTTTTCTCCCATTTCGGTTTAGTTCGGTTTCGTTCTGTTCTGCGTGGAGATGAGCCGAGATTGATAAGCGACGAGGAGGAGCGTGAACAGTCTCCCGAGTCCCCGGATCCAGAGACCTCCTCCAGGTTGGGCTTCTTCTGTTCAGTGCCCGGACCTGAGATGCAAGTGCTTAGATAAACGCAGCGATTTATGTGGAAGCTCCTGGGAGGAGCAGTCAGCAGTCACCAGTCAGCAGCGATGACAACAGTAGCTCCATCCCGGCCAGGTTGGAGGTGCCGGCAATTTAGGGGCGATTACAACCGACAATGGCATTTTAAGTGGCCATTGTCGAGGCGCGATCTGTGGGCGCGTGATAAGCGCCGGCTCCCGTGTGGGCGATGTCCCATACCGATTCCCCAGGTGCGAGGATATACATACATATAGAGAGGTGTGGGTGAGGGTGTCGATGAACTATAACTTCAACTGTAGTTCTACAGTCTTACGAAGGGCCTCTCCCTTCCCAATTCAGAATAAGTTTTAACCAGATCACTGTACCGATGACTTCGTTTTCATTTCTCTTCCAACGAAGTAGTTTCCGAAAATTTTCTGTATCTTTTGGTTAGACATATATATTTCATCCCAGAAGAATAAAATTTCATTTTGTGATTTCCCCTTCTCCGATATCCTTTGTGTTTTGAGTTCAATTGCGATTTATGGAGAGAATCATGAAGGTGCAAGAGACTTCGGGTGTGGTGCCCGCATCCGCACTGCGATGCTGTTGCAACTGCAGAAGGAAGCTGGATCCCTACCAGCTGTTCGACGACAACGTGGAGGACATCGCCAAGAGCCTGGCCCAGATAATGCTTATCTGCGGCATCAACACGAGCAAGTCCTGCATGGCCAAGTCGATAATAAAGAGGGCCTTCGTATACCACGACAAGCTGCGCACCACATGTCCGCCGCAGCCGGCTCCTGACACCCACCTGAACCGGGAGGATGTGCTGCAGGCGCTGCGCCTAAAGTGCTCGATGGAACCCGTGGAGGCGATGCTGGCCTATTCGATTATCAAACGGGCCTTCAAGGCCTTCTATCACGGAAAGCCACCGGTCAGCCTCAGTAACCCCATTGTGGATGCCATGGCGGTGCACACCCAGTACTCCGCCTGGATGCACGCAGCCTACAAGACGGCCAGGATCTTCGACAACTACAAGGCGGCGTTCTTCTGGGCCCACAAGCACTACGAGCGCCAGATAAACATCGTTTACTGTGCTCTGTACAAACGGATGACGGCCCGGTCGGATCCACTGATGGTGCCGGGATGTCCTTGCAAGGGCTGCTCCAAGCAGGAGGTGCCCGGCCATCCCAAGGCTGGCCAGCGGAAAATGCAGAAGATCAAGCTGTCGGAGGGTGCAGATCTCCCAGAACCCTGCATCCTTTGCGGCTTGCAAGTTCCCAAGATGGACAAGGATAAGATGGCGAAGACCAGAATGCCCCGGCCCATCCTCAATCACGAGGTGAACCTGCCCCGGTGTCAGCAGTGCCATTCGCCCTTCCTCATCTGCGAGTGCAACATCGACCAGCTGACGGGCGAGCAGTTCGGGGAATGCGGACAGGACTCGTACAAAGTGAAGTGGTATCGCCTGGAGGAGCCTCATCTCATTGGCCCGTTGGCCACCACAAGGAAACGCGACGAAAACTCGGAGGATCCGGAGGATCCGGAGGAGAGTACCTACGGGGAGGCGATGGAGCCTCCCGAGGACTGGGACAACCATCATTGCCCCATCGACTGCAGGCACGACTCCTGCATCGAAGCTTCCAACGTGTGCAAGTCCACCTCCTCGGACTCCTCCGAAGAGACAACCACCTTTGCCAGCTGCTCGGAGGGCGATGGTGACGAGGACATCGTGGCCAAGCTGGAGGACTACCTCAACAAGCTGTGGAACGAGGAGGTGGCCCTGAAGAAGAACCCCAGCTACATGCCAAAGTTCATTGAGCCGCCGACTCCGCGGTGCACCAAGTGCAAGGACTAGAGTCGATCATACCTGCTCCTTCGAACTGGTGTGGTTTTTTCTCTCTATATGTGGTTACCAGCCAATAAAATTGATTCAAATAAACATTATACGGAAAATATAACCATAATTAACCCAAATAACTTTTAATGCCGAGTTGAAATCAATCTGCTTGCCATAAATTGCTCAATTTGTGGGCCAACTTGACACAATTTGGTTGGAAACATTCCATAGTCGAGCCCATATAGGTGGATAGGGGAGTGAGAAGTCCAACCAAGATAAGAACTAATGCGATGACCAGGTTTTCCATAATAGAACAATAAACGGTTTGTCCCAATATTTTCCCCACCAGGCCTTTTAATTTGGTTATTTAATCCACTAAGCCCTATCTAGGATTACACAGACCCCACACACAAGAATGCATTCAGATGGGATGGTGGTTGGGTGACCCGACTCCTCGGCTCTGATCGAGGCTGCAATTATGCTAAATAGATTGGTGCCGACTGACCATCGAAATAAATAAGCGACTTGAACACGACAAGCGCACAAAATGGGCCGGCTTGTCAGACCCAAATTGTTCAAATAAATTAAGTTGTAGCTTTCGAATGGCATTGGGGGCTTGGAGATCGAAATCCAAGAGCAAGAGAGCCAAGATCGTAGATCGGTGACACTTTCCAGTGGTGTGGGGATTGGGGCATGTAAATACGGGAAACGTTCAGAGGCTGCCGCCGCCTGTTGCATTGTCATTTGATAAATTATGATATTTGATCAATTGTTCCGCTGCGGTGGCTGGCTCGCGAAGATGAAGACGTTTCTTTCTCACTCTGTGGATGCCACGAGATCTCCTCCAACTGCCCGCATCTCCACTCTGAGGCAGTTTACTGAGTGAACTTTTGTCGAGTTTACATTGTAATGGCATCTGGCGGGGCAAACAAAACACAAACAACACCAAGTCAGTCGAGTCAGTCAAGTCAGTCGGTCCCATATCCATTCATCTGCATAATAGAATTCCCCGAGGCGGCTGGGGGCGGAGCCTGGGAGGGGAAGTGACAGAGAAGGCTGCCTCTTTATTGTGGCTAATAGGCCTCTTGGCGGCTTTGTTGTTCTGCCGCCGTCTTGGCCGTCTTAGCCGCCTCAGCTTTGGTCACCAAGGCATCCCAGAATAGATGGAACATCATCACCACCAATGGCATTTCTATGTGGATTAATGAATGACACGAAGACGCGGATGATGGTCTAACAACACTGAGAATGTATTTACTTTTCAACAAACAACAAAGTCTATTATAAGTTCTAAAAAATAAACTAATCTTTAGAGAATCCTACATCTACAAATTATTAAATAGATTTCTTAAACTTTCTTTAATTTTTTTTCAGTGCCCAGAAGAAAAATCATGTTTACCCAAACAGCCATTCGTTGTTGGGGAAATCCAACAGGCCCCTAATTATGTAAAAGGTGTTCGTCCACCTCACCCACCAGGCAACACAAGGGTTAATTAGTGTTGTATACAGGATGTGTGGACCTCCAAAGCCATTCAATAGGTACTTGCTTCTGAAAAAGCTACTGTATAGAGTTGATTGGAAAAGCAAATGAGCCGAAGTCGTGTCAGAGGACAGCTGCTGGTCCCTCCCCTCGGAAAAATTCCTAATGTCCGACCATTTGCACTTTTATTGTCCATCGCATCGAAATCGAAATGCTCCGGAAAATGTATAAACAATATGAGACATCTCCAAATGATGATGAAGTAGGCGGAGGACTGCCTCCTCCCATGAAACCGAATGCGTCGAGTCATCATAAAATGCCAAAATACAATAAAAATAAATTTAACACAACATTTGCTGTGGCCAACAGCCTCTTCCTGGCGCATCCTGGCGCAGCCTATCTCCTCTGGACCCAAAACAATCGAAAAGGGCAGCCAAAATATTTTCAATAATAAATCTATTTGATGTCCTCGGAGGCCATGAACTGGGAGGTTTTACGATCGCAGCGATGACAGCAGGCGCAGTCATTAAAAATCCCCACCGAAAGTTATGTCGATGCGCATGATTAATTGTCGAGGATGTATCCGTATCGAGTTGGTAGGCAAATATCCACAGTTTAATGGAACATCTATCTGGTAATTAATTTCCCGTCACTTTTCCTTTCTCGAGAGCGAAACGGAAGCCCATCTGTGGTCGCCACTTGACCCCATCTTGACCAGCTGCGGTCAGCGGCAGACGCGTCTGGTTGTCAACTAATTTGTCCAGTTTGTGGTCCGTGTCAGGTGTTGTAAATATTGCATTTAATTGAACTGTCCTCGAGTGTCAAGTGCTTACAAGACCCATATACCTTCCGCATAAATTGTAAGCCTAATGGAGTGAAGAGCCAGCTATGTAGAGCAGCTGCGTTGGAAGCTAGTTCTCTATATTCTTTTCAAAGATTTCCTGTTTGAATTAGCATTCTAATTGAGGGATATTGTGGGTAATAATTAACGAGAAGGAAGTTACAGATTCAGATTCTAAATATCAATTAAGAGAAGTTATTCTTTAGATTCTTATAATTTTATTAAAAACTATAGTGCCTCACTCACAAGACCTACTTCATATTCCCGCTTTCATCCAAAGTTTTTTAATCCTCCAGAGATTGCTTAGAAAAACATCTGTTCCTTTTCCAAAAATCTTTTCCCCTTTCTTCCTCCACTAAATAAATCAACAGCGAACTCAAGAACACGCTTGTAATTGCTTAATTAGATTGCCACTAAAATTATAATTTGAGAAAAGGAGGCTGTCTGGAGGATCTGATTCGAATGGAAAAAGGACCTCCGCTGCCGGAGCAGCTGGCGCGTAAATCAGATTCGCTGACAGGGCCTGACTAATTTTACTTGAGGAGCAGGACCCGCGCTTGGAGAGCTCCGTTATCCTTTCAAGTGGCAGCCGCGCGTGCGTGGAGGACGCGTGCTAATGGGGCCAGAAAGGTGCAGGCCGGATCGAAGATCAGGACTCGGGGATTAGAGCTACAATCAGGGACTTGAGCCGGCACCCGTTAATTTATGCGTGTCCTGAGCGAGTTCAGCTGCACCTTGGCTGTGTCAAAGGACATATGCTGAAGACGGCGACATGCCGACACATGACTCTGTTGACACACAAATAGCGGGAGTAGTGCCTGGAGGGGCAACATCTAAATGGTATTTATTGGTTTGCCGAGCCGGCGACGGCTGTCGAACGCATCCTGTGCAGGGCCAGGACAATGCAGCGCGGCAAGGATTGAGTTACGCGATGGCGACACATTTGTAAACACTCACCCTCCGACTCCTGTCGGGGTAAGGACATGTCGAGGTTACTACCGTGGCAGAAGTCGACGCCAGGAGCGGCGCTCCTTATTTGCCAAGACATTAGGCAGCCGAAGAAGCAGCACCAGTAGAAACAATAACAAAAACAAGGACACAAGAGACAAAATGAGCAAGGACAACACCGCGTGTTTGCTGTCAGTCGAAGGATCACCTCAAACTCAAACTCAGGATCCTCTGATTGACATTCGACAAATTTCTTTTGGCATTTATCAATGGAAGCGCGAGGACTTGGCAAGGATCGACAGGCAGGACCTCCTGTCGCGATGATGAATCGAGGAATTTGTGTTTTTACACGCAACTTGACGGGGCCAACACGGATTTGGTTAAACTCAAATATTGCTGTTGATGTTTTTGTACTTTCGGGTGATTAGGAATAGATTTATCAAAAATCCTTGGAAGTGGGGAGGGGAATAGGATCCCTCCGGGACATAATAAATGACTTTAAAAGTGGGGTCTTTAAGGAGTATATAGAATACTAAAAACACAACCTTTTAGCCTCAAATGGCATGCAATTGGTGACAACCCATAAACCATGCTTCTTTATTGCAACTAGCTTTCATTCTCCCTTTCAGGACCTAATAGCCCCTAAAACGCCCAAGGTGGTCACACTTGGTCCGCTAAAATTTAAATTCTTTTTTTTTTTTGCCGAAAAAAAAAACGGCGAAACAGGCAATAAATTCATGTTAATAACAGTTGCAACACAGACCCCCGCAACACTCGAAGCCCAACGGCAACTGGCCCATAAATATCGGCCAAATGGGTTGACAGTTGGCAAGAGGAGTTAACAAAAACCCAAAAAAAAAGAAGTAAAATATAAAATGAAGAAACCCTTCCCTGCCGAAATGTAAACTCCCGAAATAGTTCAGAAATTTGATACGAATCAAGTGCCACGTGTCGCCCCTTCTTAGGTATTCAAGACTCCTACTCCTTCAACTCCTTTTTGTTTTTTTTTGCAAACAATTCTTCGTTTCTTATTTTCGGAGACCCACAACTGTTCCAGAAGAAACTCAAGCCAAACGACAGATGCGCGTGTCTGAAATTGTGTTACACTTTCGCCCCAAGGAGCAAGGATCGAGGACCGTTTATCAGGGCCAAAAAATCATTCAAGGAGGGGAGATTCCAGTCTTGTCCCGTCCCGGCGGAGGCGTGTGTCGAGGGGGCGGTGCAGATCTCGTTAAACCGCAACCGAGGGAGATCCGATCTCGGCCCGTCAGGACATCTGTGATCAGGTTCCGTTGGAGGAGCGAGGAGCGAGCGTGAAATGCAATTGCCATGGCCTAGCGGTTCACGGAGCCCGTTACGCGAAATTGATGTGTTGCCAGGTTGTGGCCTCAGTTCGTTGCTACCTGTCCGAGGTGCACTGAGAAAAACAATGTCCTTTATTTTAAGAGTACTGTAACTCAAAGTCCCTGCTAATCTGCATTGTTTCCAGTGCTTGTATCCTTTGTGGAGATGTTCCAATTAAGATCAGTTAGTCCAGATGTTGTGCTCTCCACCGCCAATTTATTCCAAGCCGTGTGCTTGATGGCCCAGGAATGCTTTGCTTAGCATCTCCCACATCTGTGCCTCCCGAACGGAATCTGCAAGGACCTTCACTGGATAGGAAGTTTATAGGTTTCCTCCTGAAATCGGATACTGCTCCCACTCCTATTCCCTGGCACTTGGCATGTGCCAGGGAAATGGACAAATGACCGGGCCACTTGAAAACCAAAACCAGAAGTGACCCAATATCCACTTGAATTTCATTTCGTTTCCGAAATTTTAGCGCGCACCTTGAGCCCTCCAAGGATTCGATTCCATTTGAACTCAATGAGTTTTTTTTTTCTCTCTGAGGGGGGGTGTCAAAGGCCGTGTTGGCTCGTGCAGCCTTTGACAGCCCGTGAGTGCCCTTGATCCTAGCCAGGGGAGTCGGGCGGACCAGGAACCCGCAAAGTTGCAGTCAGTTCGTCAGGAAGGAGCATTGAAATTGAAAATTGTCGAGCCAGTCGGAGATATGAATGGGCCGAGGAAATTCGAAACCGAGGGCAGCTGGCTGTCAGACCGAATGCATCCTGCAGAAGGACACGGGTCGCTATTACGCAACCGGCGATTGGTAAATTGCGCCAAAAAAGTGTGAAATAAATTTTACAAATTTCTTATTTTACAAAGGTTAGTAAAATAAAGACTAACTAACTATCCCCATCACCAAGATTAGTAAATAAAACACAAAATAAAGCCAGTCCTACCTTGAAATCTTCTCTGATAGGCGATTATTTTTATTTGTAAGAAAAAAACTCGTTTAAAATTCATCTTTCGCTTCTTAGAAATCCATGGAATCGGTTTCTATGAAATGAGATAATTATAAACCAAGTTCCAATCAGAATTTAATCAAATACTTACTGCGAGCTATGACTTTGGTGTTTAGGGCCAAGCGATATGCCTCCAGGGGCTGCCAAGCCTCTTTGCGGCAGGACGGCAATGAAGGCTCTTCAATTTGCTCGAGGAACTTTTGGATATTCGGCTTGTCCTGGACCAGAATCTGCGGCACAAACTCCTGAACAACTCGGAGGAAGGCCAGATTCTTTGGGGCAGCCGTGGGATCACTGGAAACCGATTCGAGAACATACATAATCCCGGCACGATGCAGAGTTAGGACACCGCGCCGATTCTCCACGAGATTGGGATTGAAGGTCTGGGCCATTCGATTAGCCAAGCTGATCAGATGGGTGAACTCATCCGAGTGGGCGACCCGCTCAGAGTCTTCCAGATAATTGGCCATAATTCTCTTGTAGACAAGCAGCAGACTATGGAGCACGGTCATCCCATAGTTGACACAATTGATGTCCACGGCCCGCTCCATGGCAGCCCTCATTATGTCTCCGAAAGCGTCGAAAAACTGCATTAGAAAATCTGTTAATTAAAGGAAGGAACAACCACCTCTCTCACACTCACCTTGTCGTAGTGCTGGAATATAATAGAAGCCCTCATGCTGGGCACCACACTGAAAGCCACCAGCTTGCAGTAGCTGCTCAGGACTCGTCGCTTGTTCTGCAGCTCATCGAAGTTGCACTCCTTTACAATTTCCAGAGGACTGTCGTGGAAGATGTAGCTCATCATGAAGTTCTCCACCAGTTTTATGTCCTCGAGTGTCGGTTTGTAGGTGAGGTCGCGTATATACTCGTTGGAACTCAACCGCAACTGGTCTCCAAAGAGAACGAAGAGGTCGCAGAGGTAGGTATAGGTCTGGAAATAAAAAATATTAATAACAACAAATAAGTATAATGAAGGATAGTTACATCACTGGCCAGATAAATATATCGCATGTCCTTGATCAAATCTCTGGTCACAAAGAGAAAGTCCTCGAAATGCTTCTTGAGAGCTGCAGACAGCTCCACCACATACATGTCATCCTCCTCGTGTTTCCGGACCCTTTTCAAGTCCCAGCTGAGACTGAAGTAGCACACCTCCATGTAGAGTGACCGGGCCTCGAAGGGAAGGTCATCTCTTTGCGGTCTGTCCCTCTCCCGGACCACTCGCTTCAGACTGGCCAGCACGGACTCCGTCAAGTTGTAGCCACTCAGGTCGAACTGACCGTAGAGAGCGGAAACCAAGCGCAGGGTTACCAACAGCCGATTCTTTCGCCTCTTCTGGGACTTGGTGGAGGAAGAGGACGATGATAAGGACCCGGGAGAGTGAAAGTTGGTGGTGCCATAAGACTCTTGCCAAGTTCGAAAACCAATCTTGTAGTTGGTAACCGCGTTGTTGAGAATTTCGCTGATTATCGGCGCCTCTACCAGGTTCAGATACACCAATGTTCGAGCTCCCATCCGGAGCACAGAGTTGTCGGCTCTCGTGAACATAATGTCCTTTATCTGCTCCAACAATTGGACTATTTGAGTTCTGCTTATACTGTGCAGATCCAGCAACTGCGGCAGCTCGAGAAGATTCTTCACATTATCAGAGTCCGCACAGTACTTTTCGATGAGTGTGGACAAAACGGGCCCCAGGATTTCCGTGGCTAGCGCAATGGATCCGGCAGTGGGTCTCCTTACTAAGTTTTTGGTGTACCTGCCCGGAGGTATCTCACCCGTAATGGCCTGTTTTACGCCACGGGACAGAATCTCTATTAGAGTAGAGGTCTCCTTCGCGGATAGTTTTGGGTCTTGCTCTTCGAGAAGCATTTCGACCATCAGCCTCCAATCCACTATTAGATCGGAGGTCCCAATGAGGGCATCCACCAAATAGGCAGTGTGCTCATATTGTCCATCTTCGTTGAAAAACTCCAAAACAGATCGAAGATTTTCACAATTGGTTCGTCCTTTGCGTCGTTCGTTGGAAAACAGAGCTGCAGCCTGGGCCAGGCCGCGGTTGGCGGCAAACATCAACTGCTCCAGCAGTCGGCACTCCTCCTCTGTCAGAAACTCCGGCGAAGAGCCGTAGAAGTCGGACAGGATGTTGAGGGCCAACTCGCCCAGTTCGTTCTCCCGCTGAACGCAAATATTCAGCAGAAACCGCTTAAGCTCCTTCCCTAAATGCAGACAAGCGGAACGAAGATTCACATTGCGGCTTAGCTTCGAGATGTACTGCAGACAGCACTCTCGCACTTTGCTCGAGCTATCCTGGAGGCCCTCGAACAGATATCGAACACGATCAGGCTGCAAGTAGCAGTCAGGATACTTTTCCAGCCACAAGCCCAGCTCGCTTAGGCAGAGCAATCGGATGTCATCCACCACGTCCAGGCAACGATCTGCAAAGATGACCTGGTACATGGAGATCCACAGACTTTTCAGCATGCCGCTGTTCAAAGTGGAGAGATCCTGAAGGGTGGTCAGCATTTTAAGACCTGAAAGGCATCTAGCTTAAGTGACCTGTTTGGATTATTAAAAATATAAACAAACCTATCATAGTGCCAGTATGACGGAAGGGACGCACTTTCGACTCGGAACAGGTCATCACGAAGCCAGTGACTTCTTTGAGGAAAATGTGATCGAAGAATATGGGCGTGCCATCCGCAGTCTTCAGAAGACTCTGCACAAAGCCACCAACATTCTGTACAAAGGACGCGGCTGTCTTCATAATCATGGGATAGTACATGCTGATCTGAAAACACAACTCCAATTCCATATTTTTGCAAGAAAATAAGTCTTTTCTGAACTTACATTACGAAACTGAACTGTGGCGGCTATCACTAGGTCTCTGGAGGCGAAAGGCATGCTTGTGTCCTTGGGTATTACGTAGTGGCTCCCACTAGCCTCCACCACGAGCTGCATGAAGCTAATCAGAGCTGTGGTGGAGTCTAGCATGTATTCGTTCACCCACAAACAGGCCAACTTCTAAATTGGTAAGAATCCTCTAATTAACTTTTGAGGAAGAAAGTAGGTTTTAGCTTACATCGTGGTTGTGGTTCCTGTCCAGGACCAATTGGAGTAGAGTCTTTTCCTCTCCAGACTTTTCTGGTTCCATGGGATGGTCGTCGGCGTTCTCATTGAAGTCCTCGTCGCATGACAATCTGGGAAAAGTAACAAAAGTCCACTTAATACTCACATTTGATTTATTTGAATTTTCACAACAACCTATTCTCCTCCATTGCGGCCTCAACGAGCTCACGCATCTCCATGTCACTCGTTGAATCACTCATTTTCCGGCAAATATTTTTCTGGAAAAGCACAAGGAAAAAATCACGTGAAGGCAGAAGTCTGATTTGCAAAGTGACAGATGTACAGAGTGGCCAGACTGTCAGCAGGAAGTGTCAGATTCTCATTCTTGATTGAAGGAAATTAGGAACGATTCTTCCAGGGATGATTTGGATTCATAAAATGTTAAAGAAAAGCTCTAGTTTAAGGGTCACATTATGAAAAAAGTGAAATCTCAAGTCCCAAGTAGGCTATGAAATGATTTAAAAAACTTCCTACCTCCAAGTTTCAGGCTTGAGTTCAGTTTTCTATTCGGCAGATTCGTGTACAGACGTATTGTAAATATTTAGTAAAATTTTTATTGGTTTCTTGCTTTTCTATTTTTCGATAAAGTGGTTAAAATTTTAAAGTGATAAAATGTCAGTAAGTGATGAGTCGTTCTCTGAAATCGAATTCTGTGACAGTGAGGCTAGGCGCACCTATAACGAAATAAAATGTCTCCTTTGGGAGACTATGGATGTGTTGGGCGGTGGTCCGGTCTCAAAGACCGAGATCCTAAGGATGTTGAGCTTGACCACCGACAAGCATCCGATGGCGTTGGTCGAAGATGTTGAAGAAATCATCAATGATCTTGTATCCAGAGGATTGTTTCGCAAAATAGGCAATAATTACCAGATTGTCATACGCAGAGGTGAGTTATTTGAGTTTATTATATACCGTTGAAGGAACTCTTCAATTACTTTATTAGTTTAAGAAACCCTCAAGAAAGCCAGCCTCTATAAGAATATTCCTCCTAAGAAGTCATTTGATTATTTTTCGTGAAAGGGCGGAGTCAGAGCAGGCAGACGAATCACACAATGACTAAAAGGTACTATAACTTGGATTCTACTTATTATTTTAATATTAAATTTACTATTTTTTTTAGAAAGTTTTTATACTTTTTACTAAGGAGATGGAGGGATGGTAGTTTATTATAGCGAAGGAACAATATCCCCGGAAAATATTGTTCTGTTGAGGCGGATGGCAATATCATATTCAGACACAGGATAAATTCCCAGTTTAAGGAATCTTTTTGGCGTAGCCGTGTAAAAATTGTACTGTATATTCGAAATAAATCTTGGCCAACAAATATCCGCAACCTGTTAAATTTGTGACCTGGTTGCAGTTTTCCCACGTCCCCACCACAACCACACAAAAATGGGAAAAATATCTAAAACCAAAGCAAATAAGAGCCGTTTTTCAGATCGAGTCAGGTAGCCGTCAGGTACAAAACAATTAGCCAGGCCCACAAAATGATACACAAACAAAGCGCAAATTGGGCAGCCACTTGTCTGACCTCAAAGCGAAAGCGCCGCCAAACCGAACGGACTAACAAGGACCTCATAACCATGCCCATTCCCAGTCTCATTCCCATTCCCGATCTGATCGCCGGAACGGCCTGAAATAAACACAAATATTGACGTTGCCTATCGCACGCGATCTCCTGCCTACCTTCTCCCACCCCCGAATAATAATATTCCCAAAGATCAGAGGCTGCTACCGACCTCTGACCAATTCCAAATGACTTGGCAAGTTTGCAACTCGGAATTATTTCAATCTGCGCTGATGACGCGGCTCCTTTTCGACGGTGGCCCGATAAAAAGCTGGCGATAACCTTTCCGATACCCTTCACCCAGGACTGGGCACACGAATCTCTAAGGAGGCGGCCCTCAATCAAAGTAAGCCATGGCTATAAAGTCAAGTTCTTGGCAATTAGATGAAATTATTCACCTGCATACTGAAGATATAAACGTAAATATAAATAATAATCCCCCCCAAATTTAGGGCATTTCATAGTCGTTTTATTTTAAAGAAAAAAGTTCCATTTCATTCTGGGCATTCCTGGAATTTATCCCTCCTCACCTGCCACCATCCTGGCGTATCCCTGGCAAATATTGACGTTTTCGGGATTGAAAATTGGCGCACTCCAAGGCGGCCCTAAGCAGCTGCCATTGATTGAAAGATCAATCGAGGAGATTGAGGAGATTGCGAGTCCGAATTCAGCTGCCATAGGGTAATTGGAGTCCACCTACGGTCAGTCAGTCCAGGCCGGCTACCATTTCTCGGCTGGCTTTGTGCCAAAATCTCATTTCATATTCAAAACGATGATGCCTTTGTCCATTGTGTTCGATTGCCCGAAATCTGACCTTCACCCTGGAATCCGGATCGAGGCGGCCTCTCTCATTGTTGCCATTTTAGCAGGCGGCGGGGAATTAGCCGCTGTCCATTTCCATTTCCATTCAGTGGCCAGTAGCCAGTGGCAGCTGCAGTTGTTGTGGCGCTCGTGCTTGCTCCACCTTTCCTGCCACCTTGATCCCTTCATGATTTTGGCATTAAAATCCCCAGATAAACACACCTGCCCTATCTATCATTCATTGTAGATAGTATTCTATCTTCTCCCAAAACTTTTACAACCAGATATGAAAAATTTAAATACCAAACCTCCCATTTCCCTCTCGAACCCATCATTAAATTCAAACAAATAACCAGCTCCCGTGTCCAGATAATCCACATGTCCTCGTAATTGGGTCAATTGTGGCGAGTGCTGTGTGTGGCATTCACGGCCAGAACAATGTCAGTCAACCGATCCAAGGTGAGGGATTGGAGGGGGAAAGAGAGCCTCAGTCGCGGAGTCGGAGGTGGTGGCCACAGTGCATCGCATAATTAATCAAAGAGCGGCACGCGGCTGTGGGCGCCACAAAGGCAGCCGACACAACGCCAAACCCAGAACTCCAAGTCGAAAACCGAAAACCAAAACTGAATGCGACCAAGCTGGAGAATCCCGCCCAGAACGAGAGAGGGGAACTGTTGCATACAAATGAAAGCCGCCCTCTTCCGCATTTAATACTCATAGAGCAGCCAACGGATGTGGATATGGATGTGGATGTGGACACCCGCACAATTGACGTGCCAGGCGGATCATGTGGGTGCACACTTGCAGTCGTTGTCTGGGTTTTCAGGCCCAGAGAGCTCAAAGTCTATCGCGCAGGAAGCGCCACAGAAAAAAAAAACCAGTCGGCAATTGCTTTATTCATAAATTTCCACATTTTCCAAATCGAAAAGTAGTTAAAGCCATTTCGAAATAAGTTTCGAAAGAAGCACTTAATCTTAAATACTAAATGGATATCTTTAGTCTTGACTAAATTTCACCACAATCCTCTGGAGATGAGTCACGCCTTGGAGCTATACCATCGGTAATTACCAACTCTTCCTCCACATGGAGGATCCCCTGCTTCCTGGTCTCCCATGCCCACATCCTGCGTCTGTGACCGCCTCTTCAGCTGCAACAACTAACTGCTAATTGACACACCTCGACAGCGACGACGACGACTACGCCGACATCACGTGCCCCAGCACTGCAGATGACTCATCCTCCGATCCGATCCGGGGCGAGCAGGCTCTAAGCCCCCAGCTGAAGAGCACGTTGCCAAAACCCGCTTTGCCATGGCCATTTATGAATGGAGCAGGGTCCAAAGACTGCACAAAAGTGCCTCCTCCACCCGGAGGCTCCAGGTCTCCAGACTCTTGGCTCCATTCAATTTCTTCTATGCGACGTCAAAAGCTGTTTGTTGTCTGGCTTCTGGTTCCGAATCCCTGCCCGCTCCAACCCCTGCCCACTCGTACTTTTTTTTTTTCTTCTGTCTGGCTGCGGGTTTTTGCCTTAATAGTAAATCGTGTTTTGCATGCGCGAGTAGGCCGAGTATATTACTCTATTGTAGTGTAGGAGTTGTGGAAATCGAAACTTCATTCATTCGACTCATTCATGAATGAGTGGAAATGTGCTTGGCTCAGTCGTTTGGCGAGTTTCGAAGCGCAGCTAACGTCTGGGATTACAGGGATTACGATATGATAGAGGCGATAGAGGTTAAGAAACTCTGAAAAGAAGCCAATGGAGCTTCAGGCATTTCGACACGTCCATTGAGGGTTTCTGGTTAAATGTTCAGAACGTTAATTGGGATATTAGAGGCGAAAATTATGAACCTCAAAAAATGTATAAAGTGCTTATTGTGGGCTTTCTTAGAAGGGGAAAGTAAAAATGGCTAAGAATTTCAAATATTTTACTTCAAGAAGTTCTATATATTCATTTTCGAAGCTCCCTAGCTTTATTGAATAAAATATCTAAGTAATCTGGAGAAAGTAAGTTGGAAGAACAACCCAAAAGAATAACTTCTAATCGGTTTAAATCTTAGGAGCAAAGTGGAGCAGATAGCTTTTTTCCTCAGTCCATAATAAATTCCCATGAATCTTCTCGTTATGATCTCTGCCCCAGCCGGAAAACAAAAAAACTTGCAATAAAATATAATTCCCAAAAACGAATCAAGAAAGGGACGACCACCTGTGTTGGCGAAAATGTCAACACTTTCCCACTCGGCAGCTGCCGATTCTATGGAACTTGTTGTGGTCGCCCTCAAAAAGTGCATCCCATGTCCAGTCTGACATCCAAAGTCCATGGTTATGACCAGGCCGAAGCGCCATATAGCAGCTGCCTGGTTAATGATGGTTTATGACTCGGCCGGCTGGCGGTGACCATTTCTCAGGCTCATAACTCCACAATCCCTATCCCAATCCCGATGCCGATCCCTGACCAAGATTGATTGCCCCGTGTGGCAAGTGAAATTAAAAAAGTGTTAAGCCACAGTCCAAAGGTGGTCCCTAATAAATCCCATCCTAACCGAGGAGACACGAACCAGAGAACATAACCAGACGGCACTTTTAATGTCTTTATTTAGTGGAAAACAAAATCGGGCGAGTGACAAGCCCCGGGAAGATAAGTGGAGAAAACCGGGCGGAGCAGGCAGAACTGGGAGGAGGCAGGGTTTATGGCAGTCTTAATTGAAACAGCAAGTTCCCAGTTGTCACACAGAGGCGGTCCACGGATCGGGGTCCATTAGGGCGATACAAGCGGCGGTCTGGCTGCACTTTAATCTGGGATTTTGCAGGTGCACTTTGAGAAAGAAAATATTAATTAAAAATTTGATCCAAAGAGAAAATAAATACTATAAACTATAATTTAAGAAAAGGTATTTCTTAAATAAATATTTAAAATCAATCTTAAAGCAAGAAAGCCTATAACTTCTCTCATCTTTCAAGCATTCTTTTCTTAAAGTGCATAAACACATAATCATGAACCTGGATTTGGACAACCGACATGGACACGGTCGGTCGCCACCTTCGAGCCCTGTTAACTGGGCCTTAATCGGCGCGTTGCGTGCGACACTTGCGCGGCTCATTAATAAGAGTTTAAAGAGCGGCTCGGATCTGTTCAGAATCTGTATCGGAATCAGAATCAGATCCAGCGACTCGGACTCTGACTTGGAGCCTATGGAGGTCCCCACATCTCGGTTTGCATAAATTAGACGACGGTGGTCTCCGGCATCCAAGACTCGATGCGCTGCGATCTTTGCCGATCATTATGACCCTTTGTGCATTATGGCAATGGCTTTCCTCTCTTAGTTCTCTTATAGGATATAATATAATACAGGGTATATCCTATAAGAGGTATATATGATTCTTTCAACTTCCATCATAAAAGTAAGAAAGTATTATCCAATCAAAGTATAGGGTATTGTTGTGTCTTCTACATCTATAATTCACATTCTTCTCGAGTTCTTTTCATCGGATCTTTCGGTTTTCGTAGCTTGTTAGGCTCTGGGGCTGGGAGTTCTCTTAATTTGGCCTGCAGTCTCTGGCTGGGCTTCTTTGATGTCTTCTTATTTTCGGGTTATCATTTTTTATTCGGTTATTAAGCGGAGACAGACCTGGACCACCTTCGACGCAGACTCCGCCGACTCCACAGACTCTGCAGTCTCCGATCGAAGAACAGATGTGTGAAGCTCTTTGGAGAGTCAGTGCCCGGAGGAGAACGGTGATAAAGAGGCGAGCATATGGTGTCACACGCTGCCGAGATAAGACTCGTCCAACGGGTTTCTGGACTTCATGTCTGGCCAATTGTTTCGATACTTTGGGATTCGGGATTCGGGAAACTCTGGCCTCGGGGAAACCCTCTAAACTTTGCCGCCGCACAGCACAAATTTAACTCACATTTGAACCTGCCTTTCAACACAAATGAATAAAAGTATTAAATATCCATATCCGCCCACCTGACAATCGTCCCAATCAGGATAATACATTTCCTACTACGTATCCTTTATGTTTCTTTGCAGAAGAGTTATTAAAACCAGAAAAAAATGAAGGAAATTGTAGGAAATCTTTAAAAACGAAACGGAAGGTAGCCCTGCCAACAGTGGCACACAAAAGGATTATGTCCACTTAGGGATTATTTGAAATTTCGCATCCTTTTCGGGGACAATGCTCCTGAGGAAATTAGTAGAAAATGTGGTCAACAAAAGGAGGCCTGGATCGGACTTGGACTTGGACCTGGACCTGGGTCTGGGCGATTAAGGGATTACCCTGCATAATATTTCCAAAACAGATGAGAGCCGACGACTACCAGAGGGAATAAAACAAAAAAAAATATGAAAGAGGCGGGCAGGGAGATGTCAACATTGTAGCACCCGAACTTTTGATGGAACCGAAAAGCTGCAACCGCAGTAGTGTCTTTCGTTTATTTATATATTTTTTTGCGGTCACCCCGAGGAGGAGCAAGTGGAGTCGAGTCGGACAATTTAATGCACGAATGCAGCTACGGATCGGAATTTATGCAAATGAACCACACAGCTGTCGGCCGAAATACGTACATCCACACCGATGGATCGATCCACTTCAATGTCACTGTGCACTGACTGAGATTCCCACGGAATCAAATCCAAAAGTCATTACGGAGTGCTACTAATCCCTCAGATGCAACACACGGCACAAACGCACACAACACTCCACTTGAAAGCTATGGGAATCGGAATCGAAATCGGAATCGGGAGAGATCACTGATCACCTCCTCGCTCCAAGTGGATGTCTCTATTTCGTGTGGGCGCTTTCAGGTGTCATTGGTCAGAGAACACAAGAAATGATATGATATGAAAAGCCAGAATGAAAATCCGTTTCATTTTCAACTCTTCTCCGGCGATCGAAGAATTTTGGAAAGCTCTGTGGGAAAATGCTTCTGCTCCAGAGCTTCAGAGCTCCAGAGCATTTTCCATAACAACAGAAGCTGTCTCTTTGGATCTGTTCCCCAACACATCACAATGGAACTTGGGCCTATCCAAAAGAAACGCTTAATTTGTGTAAATATTTAGACATTTATGTCAGTTTCATACGAATTTATGGTGGATGGGATAGGCTTTTGGGGCTGCACTCTTTGAATGAAACAATTTGTTAGAAATTTCTTTAGATTCTATGGGAACTGGAGATCTCCATCCACATCCAAGTCGCTTAAACTAGAGATCATGGCAGAGCTAAGCAGATTTGAAGGAAAACAAAGAATCGCTATAGGAAGATATTTGTCCAAAGCGATCTACTAATTATGCTAAGCACTTTATATGCTTTGCCAGATCTGCGGCGCCTTAAGCGGCCTTTCATCTGCTATTCCAGATTCCGGATCACTCCCAGCAGCAGGCCTTTAACTTTGCCCTAAAGACGGGCATTTCGTTCGGCAGACATCAAAACAATGAGACCCGGGCCCTGAAAGGTCCTGGGGATCTGGGACAATTTTGCGGTTAAGGCGGCTCAGCTTCGCTCCGAATAATTGCCATCAATTTCTGCTTCTGCTTCGGCTGCTCACGCACCTGAATTAGAGCACGAAACAGTTAATTGTCCTTTGTGTGTGTCCTTTGCCGCTCTGGATTATCCCTATATCCGATCCGAATACCAGGGATCACGCCTAGACGCTTTTTCCTTCCGAACTTTTTCTCTCTTACCAGCTGTATTCTAAAATCCTTCCTATTCTATTTTTAAGATCTTCTTAAAGGACATTTGCAGCGCCAGTAATGCAATTGTTTGAAACGATCCTTCCGGACATGGTCCTAAACAGATTTGCATAATTTTAAGGACCGATCTCCTGACCACGTGGTTCCCTCTCGGTTTGTTCCCTGGCCTCCTTCCCCCTCCTCTAATTGCCATTTCAGTGTCCGAAACAATTTTCGGTGATCGGATCGGATCGGCTTGTTTTGGGTCTTGGGTGATCGTCGGTGATCATCGCCGGTGATCGGTGATCGCTTTGATCCGGCCTAACAACATAATTGAAGCTCCTGACTCTGACTGACAGGCGGCGGCGCCTTCAGTGAGCGTTGAGATCCGAGCCCCTAACCCCAAAGCTAATTGTTTTATGCCCCCAACTCTAACGACGATCGGCGGTGCACTCGGGAAAAAAGTAAGTCATTTGTGGGAAACCCTCTGAAAGGGATACTGTAGGCCCCTCACCACTTTAAACGTTTTTCTCTCCATGTCGATCGAAACGATCTATCTGACCAAATTACACGATTCAGTTTTCAACTACTCAGCACTCAAAGGATCCTGTTTGGTTTCTCGCCCAGGCCCTCCAACCAACTGCAGCTTCCATTCTGACTCTGATGATGATGTATTGCCTTGGACGTAGAGAATCCCCTGGAGGATCGTTTGTCGGCACGCCCTGGCCAGAAATCGGTGACGCCCGCACCTTCAGTGGGCGTTTTGACGACTCTTTCCCACTCCGAACTCTCGATTCCCAGTCCTGGGCCACAGTTCCTTCAGCTTGGCGCTTGGCCCGGGGCAAAATCGCTGGCAAACTGTGATAATTACACATTAATTGTTTAATTCCGGACGATTGTCTCTACGCGCCTTCATCTCCATTCATCCATCTGCGATCCGGAGTCGGGATGGTCGCTGTGTGAGGTTCTCTTCCCACTCCCACTGCCGAGCCGAACGTGGGAGTGTTTTGGGTTGGGTTAATCACTAATTAAGCAGCCATGAAATTCCCCCCAGAACGCATAAATCAGCAAGAGTCAGCCAGCAGAGAAGTTGGTGGTCCAACGCCCACACTCCTTTGTCCTTTGTTCCAGGATGGGTTTTGTTCGGGGACTTTGAAAGAGGCCTTATCAAACAAGGCAATGAAATAGTTTTCAATACACTGTGACGCATGCTCGGGGAATGTTTTCTTATCGAAAGGGAGAGGAATGTCGGCTAGGTAGCTGCGTTTTATCCAGGTCAGGTAGGACACCTTTCTAGTGTTTACTCTATAGTGTTTAGTTAAAAACTTCAAACAGAAAACTCTATAAAAAATATGAAAATGCAAAAGAAATTCATCAGAGCTCTGGGGAATGAAATCTCTATGCCCGGAGGGTGGCATGTCCGTCGATGTCAAAGCAACCGCGAAACTCAACCGCAGAAATCTATTTGGAAACTCTGTTTCGAGACTCACATTTCGGAGTTTGAGGTTGCCGATTCGACTATTTAAACTTAAATTCCTGTTCTGCAGTCTAAAAATGTTTTTAATCTGGCACCTGCCGCCCAGAGTTATTTGTTTGCGTCTTCACATTCGTGCTTAATTAAGTTTTCACACCTTCTGGAGACGAGAGTCCAAAAAATAAAAAAAAACTGGGGGAACTGTTTAATTGCACGATTCATTTTTGACCTGTCGGAAGTGCACTGCTTCTCACCTTTCACCCGCGCTTTCCCCCACTTTTCCGGGTGCATCGAAAAGTTTTAATTTCCCACTTGTCTCTTGGCACTTTTTGTGCCTGAGAAGACAGTGAGAAGAACACCCCTGGAAACAGTCTCTGGGGGCTCAGGTGCAGGCTGGCTGTCTCACGAAATAATTAATTGCACTGTCGCTTCTTAGAGCTGTCGACAATTTGTCTTTGATTCTAATTCTCTTTGTCTCTTTGGCGATTTGGCCACGTCCCTCCTCCAATCCGCCTCCAATCCACCTCATTATAATTGCACTTCAAGCTTGAAGGAGTGAAGAATTCCTAACCAGGTTCATCAATCAGAAGAAAATCAAACTGAAATGTTTATTGCAATTTCGATGCACTTCCGATGCACCTCCCAAAAATCGTAAAAAACAATTTTCAAGCCCCTCCAGCCATAACAAAGAGGATAAAATAGAGTCATAAACTGCAGAATACACATTTGGGTGATGGGCAGGTAACAAAATCCAAAACTGAGGGTCTCCCCCCACAGATCCATTGTCTGAGATTCCTCGTTCTTTATTTTTTTTATGGATATGTGTGTTATGTGTGTACCTTGGTAGGCTTGTAGCTCTTACTGGTTGTGACTCCGTTTCTGTCTCTGCTCATAATTGCCGCCGGGGCATAAATATTTTGATCATATTTCACGGCTCACTGATGACCGAAAGATAATGATCTAGTCATTGCCCATCGTGGACTTCTAACTGTTCTCCGCTCCGTGTCATTTGTCGCGTCTTCTCGAATTCTCACACTTTCCATCGTAAATCTCGGAGGTTGGCCACGTTTTGCATCATCTTTGGGTTCTGTATCGGGTACTTGGTATCCGTATCTGAATCTGTATCTGATTTTGTATCTGTATCTGTATTGGGCATATTAAAAACCCCATATCAGTGTTGGCTCATCGATTCCTACACTCAAATCATCATCATCGCACATCGCACCAGTTGACATCTCAATTTACTTCCAACTTCCACGAATGTTGAGGGTTTTCGGTAGCACGTAGAGTAGCCTCAAGAAGGAAGTGCCTTTACAGTTATGTCAGTAATGGCTTTTATAAGGAAATCCTGTCCTGAAGCAATACGAGATGGTATGAGGATTACAGTAAGCCAGTAAAGTAAGAGTTATTTTTTATTACTGAGTTTCCCTAAAAGCTAAAAAAAAAATGGAATCAGTGTCGATGAACTTTCGACTAATATATACTATTTTTCCAAAGAAAATTAATTAAACTTCAGCAAGTTCAGAGCGGTCGGTGTTAATGGACTTCAAAGCCCTATATATAAATGTTAAGAATGTAATGAGGGACTTTGCAGAACAACTCTTCCCCTGGCCGAACATGCGAAAAGTTACTTCCGAGGAAATTCGCAGAACCCCTCCTATTTCATTCCTGCCACCTCGAGAACGGCTCATCCCCAAGTTTCCCCAAGTTAGGTCGAAGCATGCAATTCCTAGGCATTGAAGCGTGCCTCTAATAGGCGCCTTACACCACATAGCCTGCACCTGGACTATCTCTTAAACTATAAAGGTTTAGCTATAGGGTAGGGCACTAGTAGTTTTCTCAAGTTCTCTGATATGACCCTTTCTCACCGTGCAGCATAAGTTATAGTTTATTATTTATGCTCGAGCATTGATAGAATTGTTTGGAGAAAAACCCAATTACCCCGGGACATGATGATGATGATGATGGAATCGGTAGGAATCGAGGTGTGACCACGAGCCAAGATGTCGTATGGAAGAGTTCTTCCCGAAGAGCACCTCTGGGTGCTCCAGATGATTGTATACTACGGGTAGCAACATACTAGTTGAAACCGTAAAACGCTGTACTAACACCACTAATGATGATTGTACTCTTCGTATGTTAGTTGTGGGTTTTGGGTTGTTTTTAAGCATGTTCGTTACGCTCGGCAGTTGCATCAACATCCCACATCATCTCTGCTGGGGTGGGGGGGATCCAAGTTAATGTTAATGTCGCGTTCCAGAAATGATAATGATTCGCGTCCCAGTCCGCCTGCCCGCCCGCTAGCCCTCATTTAACTTTGCAGATGAGCTCGTGGAGAAATGGGGGAAAAGTGCATCGTCATCGCTTCGCTGGCGAAACAGTTGAGTTGACAACAGTTGTGCTCCAGAAAACAAAACAAAACAAAACACAACAAACAAATAAATAAGCAAGCAAGCAAGCAACATAACAAACAGAAACCGACCAAGCAGCTATATAAAGTTATTACATTTTGGAAGTTGGTATTTATTATTCTTTAATTCCCCGCTAGTACAGCTCCACCCGCTCTTTAATTGGAAACAGTTTCCCTCGAAACACCCTTTTTTCGGGCCAAAGTCAAGAAGTCTAATTACCAAAAGTCATTCCGTTTGCCCGTCCCTCCCCTCTTGCTCTCTGATTTACATTTTTGACATCAACTTTTGTTCAACTGAAAAAAAAAAAAAGAAGCACCAGCTCGGAGGGGCAAAATAAAAATAGCAAAGTCATTTAATTGCGAAAACGCGTTTTAATTGCTTCTGGGGCCTGGGCCGGGGCATGGGCCTGGGAGCTGGGAACTAAAAACTGGAAGTTGGAGTAGTTCTTTGGCCGTAATGGGAATCCAGCGAATGTAGTCACAGTTCGCTCTGAATCTTAACCTCTTTCCGACCGCTTTTCCCAGCCCAGCGATAATTTGCCCCGACCACACAGAAAAAGAAAAGACATCTTGCCAAAAAAAAAAGTAAAAAATAAATATCAGAATGCCTCATAATTTCATTAGGCAAAAGTTACACTCCAGTAACGCGGCTGACAGGGGGTCTGGTGTGGTCTGGTTTCTGCCGGGAGCTGGCCACTTGGCTTGTTTATCGTCGGGCCGGGCTGAAGTGTCACGGAAGAGGATGGAACGGGCGGAAAAGTCATCAAAATTGGTGACCCCGACAATTATACAGTAGGGTGACCCCGTCTTGCAAGTCACTCGGAGGCCACTGAAAAATCATTACGAAAACTTTTGCCAACTAACAGGATTAGCTAGAAGTTTTCTGAGACACGTACAATTAAAATAGTTCCTCACTTAGGTGGGGTTTTATATAATTTCGATGAAGAAATAATTATATTAAAAGGCAACCAGAGTAGGTAGTCCCCCTCAACAAATGAACTTCATATCAGAACTTCATAACTTTGCTTTTTAGTTGAAATAATCTTTTAATCCTTTATTTAATTTAAGGCTTAGTTCAACCGGATTATTCACAAAAATAGTTGAAATCCACATCCAATAAGCCAATAAATATAAACCAGCTTAACAGTTCATTTCACTATTTGTATTCGAATTTACGAGCCTGCTAAAGAACTATTATTCCAACAAAACAAAAATCATGAAATTCCTCCTCTCACACTCCACTATATAACTCCGGCTATATAAATTAAAATCAATTATTGCCACAAATCTAAGCCATGAGAAACAGCAGCTCTGGCTTGGCTGAAATGGATTCAGTTCGGTTCGGTTGGGCTGGGCTGGGCCGGGTTCGTTTTGGCCAGGTCCGGCGGCCAAAAAGGGGACTCCGGGGTGTAGGCTCATAAATCGAGGCAAGTTGTCATGGCCGTGGGGCAAAGTTTTGGACATTGATTGCCAGCTTCTACATATTTTCCCACAGTGCAACTGATCGAAAAGTGAAAGAAACGCAAAGTTGAACTAATAAGAAGGGATACGTTCAAGGAATACCCTTTAAAAAAAACTGAATAAGGAAATAAACAGGCTGTAAAATATGTAATAGCCAAATAAATATATAGAAATAGGAAAAAACTTGACTGAATACAATACATAAATCTTCCTCGATATCTTCCTTGTATCATAACTTATTAACTCGGATCTATTACTGCGATTCCAGCCGTACGTTATGCGGCAGCGTCCCTCAATGCAACGGAAGCCGAACGTACTACACAGTCTATCATACCCTTTTATCCTGGAATTTTTCATCCCATGGCAAGGCGAATAAAAAGTTATTAAATGCAGTTGGAGGAGGCAAGAAGTGGGAGCCTCTGTGGCAGCCACCTGTGACATGAAGTGGAGCAAACATACAGCATGGAGAATGGAGCGTGGAGCGTCGAGCATGGAGTGTGGCAGGTCGAAGTGGAGAATGGGGCGTGCAACATGGTGACTTAGATGCAGACAGACACAGACGCACGGCAATTACGCGTCTCTAAACAGCTGAGAGTAGGCAGGCACAAGGACCAATCGGAATGGCAATGGGAATGGAATGAGTACTACTCCAGAGCCCAGAGGAGGATTGGAGGAGCTGATGCACCAGCTCCGTGCTCCAGCTCTTGCTCCTGGTCCTGGTGCAGCAGAAATTAAAATTACACCCGCGGGCCAAGTTCGGACCAATGCCAGATCCGCTTCTAAAATTATAAATACAACAATTCAAAGAGGTGGCCGGAGCGAGGCCTAAACCCAAACTCAAACCCAAAACTGAAAGCCCATACCGATCCGATCCGATCCAATCCAATCCTGGCGATTCCATGCCATGGGAATTACACTAATTTAAAGTAATTGGCTATAGTTTTTCACTTGGCATTTAAATACGAGTGTGTGTCCAGTTCCAGAGACCATTCCATTCCATTCCATCCCAGGCCTCCGCCTCGGCTGCCGTCCGCAATTTTAATCGATTTGCGTATATGGCGAATGGAGGACTATTAAAACCAAAACAAAAACAACAAAACACTGACCAGGAGAGACAGAAAGCAGCCATCCCCGAAAATGAGACTTGCAAACCTGGAGCTTGGAGCGTACCCAAAAGTGGGCGTTGCCCCAAACTGAATGGGAAAATGAGTGAGTTCTTCTTGTGGCTGGCTGGGGATTGGGGATGGAGGATTGCGACTTGAGGATTGCAAAGATGATGACGACGACGACGTCGCATTCCAAGTAGCGCATATGCTCCACCAACGGCAGCTGGAGGCGATCCTGGATTCGAGCCCTCCAGTTCAAGCTCTGGAGCCTTCAAAGCAAAACTAATTAAAAGTGCCCCGAAAACAAAACATTTCTGAGTGCGAGATTAGCCTAAGCGGAACCAAAATAAGAGATACCCTAACAATGATACTAAAACTATGGGACTATGACGGAGAAAGATAAATAATTACATATTCAAATTATTTATAGTGTATAAATGGGCGAAGCTCTATTCTGAAGTCTTCAAAAAGTGTTCAGAAAAAAAATAAAATAACTGACATATAATATAGGAGAACAGGTCCTTAATAATCTTTATTTCATTTCTCATCTGAAACTTTTGATACCCCTTATGAGGGCATCAAAATCAGGGCAATCCAAACAAAACGAAACCACAGCGAGGTGACTCGCCTCGACTCGAGCCAAGGCGGGACACATGGCCAGGAACCTTTTGCCCATCTGCATGCCTTTCGAACCCCGAGGCGCTGCCCCGATCGGAGAGCTCCAAGAGATCCCAATTGGGGGGCACGGCGGCTGGCGAGGAGCTCCCATTTTCTTAACCACTAAAATTAATAATAAGTGATCTGGATCTGGTTTCGAGCAAAAACCAAAAAAACAAAACCAAAAACGACGTCTGGGGCATAAATAAATGTTATGTGTTTTTTGCCAGCCACCGCAGAAGGAGCCTGGCCAGAGCAGTGGCAGGAGCAGGAGCAGGAGCTGGAGCCGAAGGAGCTGAGCAGGCAAATCCATAATGCTCCTGTCCCTCGAAATCCCATACCACGTTCCGTTGGCACCTTTGTGGCCTGCGGCGAGACAACAAAATCATTTTGCCGCCGCCGCCGAAGGTCCAGGGCAAAAGGGGCTGGGGCGCCCATTATTGATTGGCTAATCAAATCATTTGCCAGACTTACGGCAACTTGTAGAGCTTCGCAGTCCATACCTTGTATCTGGAATCCTGAATCTTGAATCTGAGCAACGACAGGCGCAATTATCATTCCAAAGTCGCGACGCGACACGGCTAACTAATTAATAATCCCGGCGATTAGCACAGTCCCAGAAACAAAGGACCTTCTTCGGATCTCTTGAAGCTGTCTCTTTTTATTTTCCCTATTCCTTTGGGCCGTTTATTAATTAAAAGTCTTTTGGAGGCTGTAACTGGGCAGGCCTGCTCTTCTCCAAACTGGAGGAGCTGGAGCCAAAAGTCCATCTGTTCTGACATTTATTTCAATGCTCTACAAAGGATACTTTATAGACGAATTCAAGTTTTAGATAGATAGATTATAGATATTATACTGAGTTAAGTTAAAGTCTTGTTTTTAAACAAAGTTCAGATATATCTGTACTTTTTTTAGCAAGAATCCTTATAGAGTATTGTAGCATCCTCTACCTTCTAGCCCGAGATTTCCCTTCTTGTTTTCATTTGTTTATTTCGCACTTTGGGCGCCCCGGCATTAATTAGTTCTTTGGCGTGTCCAGTACGATTCTCCGGGGGCCTGAGGTAGGTGTTGCCTAATGAGTTGCCACAGACGCCCCTCCTGGACTCGCGTCCAGATTAAGGATACGATCCGGGCCATTGGTAGGTGTACTTGATGGGCCGTTCCCCGAATGTTAGCTCGAGTTAGTTGAGCAAATAAGTTTATTAGTGCGATGTGGGGCGGGAATCGAAAGGGGCGTTCGCCGAAGAGAGATGTCGGTGGATGAAGCTCCTTGCTTGCAGAAGTGAGGACTGAATGGACACATGAATATGTAAGCCATTCGACTCCATTAGGGCGAGTGGGAATCATTTGGCGGAAGGAGAAAAGACTGAAGGAGCATTTCATCGCTGGCATGTGTAAAGTGCGAAATTTCATTTTTAATAAGCGGGGATTTTCTCATTAAGCGCATTTACAATTTGCGGCCAGGATATGGAGGTTGTCTGAATGGCCCGCGGGGGCATTAAGAGCGACCGGGCCAGGAGCAGCCGGCAACTGGAGATGTAATTGCGGACTTATGTTGCTCTGAAAACGGTGCAAGTGCACGGAAAACTGCAGAACCGTTGACCAAAGATAATGGAATCCTGCAGCGTAAATAAAGTCCACTCGCCGTATATATTTTCTGCCAGGGAATGCACGAATTTTCATTTAATTTTCCAAAAAAAAAATTTACTTCAATTCCACAATTCCAGAACAGTTCGCTTTAAGGTCATGTCCTGCGGTCACAGCATAAACAGACAGCAAAGGATACGCCGGCATTCTAATTAAATTAGTTTTGAATGAATCCACACCCAAAGAGCCGAAAATTCAATTTCGGCTCTGGCCAAATTCCACCAAAATTGGCGGGATCCGTTGGCAGGGATTACATTACCATAATCATCGAAGTTATAGTCGTTGACCATGTGGCATTAAATGCCAATTAAATGGCCGTGCGGATGCAACACAAATAGCTAATTGATAGATATGTATATTTGTATCTGAATCTGTATCTGTGTCGGGGATTATGGAGGCACTAATCGCGCTATTATGCACCGGGCGGTGGGCTGCTTGTTATGACGGCTGCAGGATATAATTGTTTGGCAATTGAAAGCCATTTGATGTGGTGTTAGGTCAGTCTGAACTGTAACCATACTATCATAAGCTTCTAAATAATACAGTAGAATAGGTAGCAAGGACCCCCAACAAAGACCTTTAATGGGAGGATCCCTTTTTACCTTAATATGCTGATTAGTTTTGGGCTGCTTCCTAGAAAAAGTGTGCTGGGCACGCGTGGCAGGATCAAGGAATAGCCATATGGCAGGGGTCAGTTGCCGGTCAGCCAGAGCAGGACCTCAATCAAGGCATAAGGACTAGAGGAACAGCAGCCCAAGCCCAAGGAGCAGCCGTCATAACAGCGTCAAAACTAATTTTCTTTTCGAAAACAAAACAAGAAGCATCTGTTGCCGCAACCAAATTAAATTTACAAATTATTGGAGAAACACTTTTCATTTTTAGACAAAAGTGAAAACTCCTGCCTGGTGCTTGGTGCCTGGTCCCTGGTGCCACTCAGCCAACTGTTGTCCTGGCAACGCAGAGCCCAAATCTGACAGCATCATCATTAGGAGCTCCTTCAGGAACTCCTCCAACTGACTGACAACTGCCACGAGTCGTCTCTTCAGGTGTCCTTCATTGGCAAAGTATGTTTCATAACAGAATCGTGATAAGCAGAACAGTGCTCTGGCTCCTTGGGGCGTCCTTCTACTTTCCCTATCTGCATCCACTTTCCCTGCCTGCAGCCTCGGCTGCCACGCGCTCCCTGGTGCCAGCTGTGGACCGCAAGACTAGGCCAAGCCCCGGATCCAGGCCGGGCCATATGGCATCCATCGTCGGGCTGGGACCATGTGACAAGTCCTTTCGGTTCCCGACTCATTTGATTCCATAATTTGCAATAAACACGAATGTTTATGGAAGGAAAACGGCGACTCATGCGAGATGAAGCAAAGTGCAACATCTGGTGGAGGGATCTGTTCCTCTTTTTTTCCGTTTCCAAGCGAGAGTTCCGTTTCAGATCATCAAACAATAGCCCTTCCGGCTTGGTTTTTTTATGAGCAGCATTTTGGCATCCTTGAATATTTTACAAAAAATAAAGAATGCTACAAAAGAGCTTGCTACAGAGATGCTTGTAGTTTAAGATTACATTTTATATTTATTTTTCATCAGAAACTGATGTAGTTCATGTCCTAGTAGCAATCGCCTTGTGAGTTCTTAGCAGATCATCGCCACAGGACATCAGACGTACGTGCAGTACTGAAAAGGATGGGAAAGGGAAGGAAAAATCGAAATACACATGAACGTGCCCTTTGCCGGCATCGCTAATTCCCTGTCCATTCATCTAGACAGGAACTGGAATAGGAAAACCACCCGAATTCAATGCGAATAAATTTTCATTTCCATTTCCATAAACGTGTCCCGCTTGAAAGTGATGCCAAAATGTGTGTCACGGTCAGGCCGTGACAAATTGCAGGGCGCGTGAGCAGAAGAATGGCAGCAGGCCTTTGGAGATTTACTGACTGGTTTTGGTACTGGTTCTCGTACTGGTCCTGGGCCCAGGTCTGATCCCCGATTGCCAAATAAACTAAAAAAAAAAACAATGACACAGCGTGAGGCCTCAGATTTGGTTTTTTTTTCGGGGTGTTGGTCATAAACCGATTGAGGAATTATTACGCAAAATAGAGTTTCGACAATTGGGAATAAAAATGGCTTAGGATCGTAGGGATTTTACAGATTGATAGACAATACCACCAGCCCATGTTGAACCTTTCTCTGGGGAAGGGGTTTAAAAAGCGTTTAAATTCAGGCGAAGCGTTGAATTGGAAAGCGGCATTATCAGCACGCGATTGGGCCAGCGATCTGTCACTAATTACTCGCCGGCAATTGCAGGGCAGGTGCAACTGCAACAACTGCATCTGGAGTTGATTGAGTCGCAGCAGATCGGAACGGAATGAAGAGCGGTAGCGGAGGGGGCGGTGCCAGGGCGGCAGGGCGGCAGGGAAGCGGCAAGAGCTGAGCGGTCATCGGCTCTTCTGGCGGACGCAAGCGGCGCGTGCTTTAATATTTTTGTACTTTTTTTTTTATTTTACTTTCAAGTTGGCCTCGCGCCTGTCTGCTGCTTTGGTTATGGACTTTTTGTCGAGGTTTCGGGATTCGTGAGCGTCGCTTCCGTGCGCCAGCTGCAATTTGTGGCTCATTGCTGGCAGCCTACGAGGGGCAGAATGGCTCAAAAGAAGGGCCAGCCGGAACAGTGAGCGTGGAGAAAGGAATGACCCCAAAACGAATCGCTGCTACCCTCATCTGATGATATTTAAAAGATTTTCAAAGGTTTTCCAATAAATTTAAATACATTTAGCAGCTGGAAGATGTAGCTCGGGAAATAGATCTTTATGGATATAGTTTGTAGTTAAAGATACCTTATAAGTATGGATAAATCTTTAGTATCTATAGTTATCTCTCCCCTCTAATATCTCCCCATAGAACCCTTAATAATCCCTACGAAAACCCTATACCCTTCGATCCAAAACTTTAAGCGATTTCCATGAAAAAAAGCGAGAGCGCGGGGCAGCATTTAAAAGGCCAAGCGAGGCGTTTTACCGGCAATTATCGCACTGGTCAGCAGGGGGGGCTGGCTGGCCGTAAGCCCCAAATAAGGGGGGGATGCAGCTGAGTAAAGTTATCGGCTGGCTGTCCGTGCCACACGGTGAACGGCGATTCGGGCTCATCATTAACCGCAAACAAAAAAAAAAACAAAAAATGCTGAAACAAAAGGGCAAAAACCACGTCGAAAAACGATGCTTCGATGGCTCCACTGAATATTTTCGGATGTTGTTGTTTTTTGTCGCATTTTTTTCGGTTTCAGTTTCGGTTTCGGTTCGTTGATGAAGGTGGGGAGCAGCAGGAACAGGAGCAGGAGCTGGATCTGGCATGGAGGCTGGAGCCTGGAGAGACCAACCTGTTGTCTGGCCTGCGTTCGTTCGCGTGTTGTAATTGCCGACGCCGTCTGGCAGCATCTGTTTTTGGGGCCGTTTATCGATGGTCGATGCCCCTCTATCCCTTACACTCGAAGAAAAGTTTAGTGATTTCTAAGAGTATAATATCGTTGAGGTTTTCTCGCAGTTCTTAGTTTGGTTTTAGCTTAAAAGCTTAAACAATCAAGGGCTAAATTATAGTTCTTATGCATGCAACTATTTCTTAAGCATTTATTCTTGGTGTACCCTGTTGAATACCTTCTTTTGCTCTGTACCTCATAACCGCAGTGTCAATAATCGACAGCTGCCTCGCTTCCATATCCATCTCTTCGGCATACACATCCACATATTTTTGTTGGGGAGCCCCACCCCCCTTTTACATAACTTCGCAGCTGCCCGAAATTCGGCTTCGGAGCTGGGTCGAGTGCAGCATTCAATTAGCCGCCTGCTCCTTGTAATGAAAGCCGACAGCCTCCCTTGCCCCAACCTCCACCCAAGTGACGACTTGTCGAGCTTGGAGCTCCAAAGGGGGGTTTCCCGGGATGAAATGGCTGGGAGAACATCAAGGGGGAGCACGTGCCACAGGCGCAGTGGAGGGGACTTAAGCTGCAGGAGCAATTTACCAGAGATTGACAGCATAATCCATCAATGGCGATGCCCGAACCGAAGTTGCGAAATATATCCTTCAAGTACAACAAAAAATTAAGACAGACAGACCGACCAACAGGTGCAGTATTCTGTCATGACTATTGATGTAATAATCCCAGGGATTAAGAATACAAAATCAGGCAAGGCTTCAGGCTATAATAGTCCATTCTATAGATAGTTTTCGATAAAATATGAAGACTCTAAATCACTCTGTTAAAAATTCCTAGAAAACCTATAAACTTTTAACCCTTTTCCGGAAAGACAATTAAAATAATCATAATTAGAACCTAAGCCCATTAACCCGCTAGCCGTAACCCCCAACCCCAGGATCGAGTCCTGCAACCCCTTCGAGGAACCACTCACTCGCTTCCTTATTTCAAGGAGCAGTTTTAATTTTTGGTTAAATATTTTTCGGGTGCAGTGTTTGCTCAAATCCGTAATTAAAACGCTGAGCCAAGGAGAAAGCTGAGCCGTGCACTTTGTGGGCAAACAAGGTCACCAAACCAAAGGGGTAACTACACCAGAGTATTCATTTCCGTTTGGTCAGGAGCCGGGGGAGCAGGAGCGAAGTCACTTCACGCCGAGCGTGCAAATTAAAACGGAATTACAGAGCTGACTGACTGGCTGAAGGAGTTCCCAGTTCCGTCTCGAGGGATTGGATTTCAGCGGTATCACGAGTGCAGACAGGTCGCCCAGACACCCGTCAGACGCCTCCCACTCCCAAGGGGTTGCGATTCGCATTCCCAGCTGGGCCCCGAAGACGCACAAGTGCATCATCCCATTCCTGAGGAGCTATGCGGCTCAGAGGCTCAACGGCTCAGGGGTTGGCTACTCTGGGACTCAGTTGGCCACTTGGCGTAATAATATTTCAAATTGGGCCAAGTTCCCTGCCAGCCAGCAACCCGTCCAAGTCATCCCAATGAAATGCAATAAAAAAGATGTGCAACTTGCACAAGTTTTCGCTCCTCAACCAAAGCAAACTTTTGTAATAAAATGTTCATTAGTGCTGGTGTAGCTCCCGCTGAGTTGTAGTTTCACATCCACCAGCTCCTGCTCCTGCTCCTGCTCCTACTTCTGCTGGACCAGATCCCAATCCAAATCCCCTTTAGTCCGCCACCTTCGGTCATGTGTGGCCTCTGTGGCTGCGGATGAATTGCAGTTTTAATGTGTTGCCAGCACTTTAACTAACTGGGAATCTGAGTTGCTGCGGCACAGAAAAAAAGGAGCAAAAAATTGCCAGATTGCCAGACCCGGGGTGGATCAAGTTTGGGGAGAGCGACGAGGGGGGAGAGAATGCGGATCCGGATGCGGTCCAACTTTTGCCGCGTAATTAAAACCAAAGCATCGCCAAAGTGGACAAGCGCCCTTTAAACTGATTAGCGCCACGAGTTTCGCGAGAGTCCAGTGGTCAAGTGCAGGATGCAGGATGCAGGACTGTGAGTGGGGTTTAGCATGATTGCTGAACTGCTGCTGAATGCAGTTTTTAGTCCCCCCTTTATTTTTATTGTGGCGCCTGTCAATTTTCTGAGAAGCAGGAATAAGTGGAGGACTTAAATCTTAAACCAAATGGGATTCAGCTCCAGTGAAGACATTCTGATTTCAACAAAGAGGCTGAAACTTAAAAGTATACTTCACTTTTAAGAACTTGTCCAAATACTTATTAATTATTTCCTGAAATCATTCCCATGTATTCTTTATGATTTCTGTTGATTCAAGACCCGATTCTTTCCCAGCCATTATCTTATCTTCAGCGGAGTCTGTTTATTTATTCATTCTGATGACTTACTCCAAGTCAGAGCCAATTTGGATTCGGCCATTATATGGTGGCCTTTTTTGTGAGCCTTTGTCTCGGCAACTGTTTGCACTGCCGCCAGAAATGGCAGTGTCGACATGTCCTGGGAACCATTCCAAATAGTGACCCGGCATACATACAAATGTCCTCTTTGGCCCTCACTCTGTGGGATCTGGACTATTTTTGGTTTCTGGTTTTTGGTGCTGCATCGACCGCAAACCCACTGCCGTTGTCCTGCTCGTTCGTTTCGTTTCGCTTCGAATCGGTCCTGCTGACTGGCTTCGGGATTAGGATGCACAATAATTTCAACAATTACTACTTGAATGCAATGTTTATGTTCAATTATCGTGCCACAACTGACCCAAGCTGAAATCGAGGCAGCACTCGCTGCTCCGTTTGGGTCGTTACAGTCCATTGATTGACATTTTTATTATGCATATTCGCTGGCCTGTTATCCTTGTTCCGCTTCCTTGTTCCTTGTTCCTTCCCGCCGCTCAGCACTGCCTCCCAGCGACCAATAACAATAAATTTCCAATTTGTCTTTGGCATTGGCCATAATGACGTCCACAAAAGCGACCTTAATCCAATAGATAAATTCGACGATATCCTGGCTCCTTTCGGTCCATCTCCTTCGGCTGCCGCGGACAGTCTCATTACTTGTCCATTATTATTGGCCTTCATTCTCAATCAATTTTTCAATTTCATTTCCAGTGCTCCGCTTCGCAATTGTCCCGTCAAGTTCTGGTTCTGAATCTGATTCTGGTTCTGGTGCTGGTTTGTGAAAAAAATTATAAAAATTTGCATTTCATCCGGGTATCTTTGACACCCTTCAGTGCCGGGTAGTCCTTTTGTGGTTCTTCATCATTTCCATTTGACAATTTTGTAGTTTCTGAGGCAAGTTAGTCTCCTGAAAAGTTGGTCCTTTCAAAAAATATGATCCAAAGTACACAATATCCCCACAATATCCCCCATTTTGCGGTTAAGGAATAAAACTAGTTTGGGAGCCACCCATGTGAATCCTAGAACTTTAAAATAGAGTCCCTGCCTTCACCTGACATTTCCAAAGGTCCTTTTCTGAGAAGCTGCTTGAACGACGCGCCTCTTTTCGATGATTAGTCCCACAGATCCTTGGGCAGGATAACAGGCGCTGGGAAAAACACACACCTCGCCCGCACACACACATTACCCGCAACGGCGCACACACATCGCGAAACATTTGGCGGAACTTGCCGGGAGACAAGTGCCGCTAAACAAAAAGTCGCGAATAGCGAAACAAAACTCCGGGAAGTGGAAATGTCCCAGAGTCGGGGAAAAGGAGGCAAGGACACAGGACATACAGGACACCTTGCTGTGCGGTGTGTGGGAAACAAGTTGCGGAATTTCCTGGCCAAGAGGCAGATAGCCGTCGCATATGTTGAGCACATGTTGGAGGAAATTCCCGCACAAGGGCCAGGAATCAACGTCCGGCGTGGGAAAAGCCCGCCCACGCCCACCCTGACCACCCCGACCACCCCGCTCACCGAATTACCTGTGTGCGGGTGACCTTGCCGGGTAGGAAGATGAGAGGACAATTCATTGGGTCCATTGGGATGGCAGTGCTGTGATGCGTGCCCAGCACAATGAAAATCGGATGGAACACCGCCTGAGGGAACGTGGGAAAAAAGGATTTACGATGGAGTACTAGAAGATAGAAGTTGTACCGAGTCGAGTCGAGTCGGTGACGTGCCATGTAATGTACATGGAGAGGTGTGTTTTTTTTCCGTATCTGAACATCCGTATTCCGTATCTATAGCTGTATCTGTCTATCTGTAGCTTACCTGTTGCACGCACATGTTTAAAAAGTCATCATAAATCTCAGTAGCCAGCTCACTCTCTCTATCTCTTGCTTTGTGAAAATATTTTCACTTTTCATGCGGGACTCCGAGGATGACTCGCCAGGATGGGAAAAATGTGTCCATGTGTATGCTTGTGGGGTGTTTGTCCTATCTATCAGATCTGTGTAAATTCCCAGCTTATCATGCAAAACACGTAATCACGCTCCGAAGATGATCCTTTGGCTGGGTCAGGAAGCCAGGAAACCTCGTCATCGGATGCTACTCCTTTTGTGCAATGTGCCGTGACCTTTCCCGCGAACTCGTGACTGCGTCGGCTCAGGGCTGCCTAATAATTTGTATAAATATTTATTTTTGCTACCGATTTCTATCTCCTCTTCACCTCGTACTCTCCCCCGGACTAAAACAAAAAAATAAAGGTGTGAAATTTAAAACCCCCTGACCATGATCTCTTACTGGGAATCGGAGGGTCTTTAAATTCGGAACATGTACTGCATTGCTAAGCTGGATACTTGATTTGCATTTCGGCTAACCTGCTGTGGCACGTTCCAGGTTATCAAAAAATATATATTACAAAAAATTTAATAAATTTTATAGTTAATCAATGATTGTTTTTTTAGTAAATATAGAATTTATGGAGAAAATTGAAACATTTAATTAATTATAAGATTTAAATGTTTTTAGTCATGAAGATGACTTTTAGCCAGGTTGGTGGAATAATACTCATTTCTTCATCTGTTTTTAAAACAATAAGAATAGTTAAGGAATTTGTCATATTACTAAAATTAAATGAATAAAAGATTTTTTTCAGGAAAGACCAATAACTCAAGTTCATTAATTTTTTTGATAAATATATTTCAAGATTTAGGAAAACAAAGAACAAATAAATAATAATTAAATACAATTTTTAAAGAATAAGAAAATAGTAATAAATAGCTCAAAAGCAAGTCATATTAGCCAAATAAGAATAAACTATGTTTTTATTAAAAATTTATTATATATTTTATTATTTTTTCTCAAAGACCTTAGACAACAAAGCAGAACAACAATGCAAAAAAAGGGGATTTTTCAAATAAATTCCCAAAATAAAAACCATTTTTTACCGAATTGGATGACGAGAACAACTTTTATTTAAATATTTATTTGAAGAAGAAGTATTAGAGCTTAACTACATTAAACAACCACCATTTAAAGTTAAAACTTGAAACAATACCAATTTGAAAAGACATCTGGACGTAATTTTGCAAAAATTGCTGAAATTAGAAGGCCCCCTTGACTGTCACAATTCATGACAAATCGCACATTTTACATTCAAAGAAGACGACGCATTTCTTAGTCAGTTAGCCAATGACATTGGTAATAACCCCCGGGTTAGCCAGGTGAGTCATTAACCGTTATGGGTTACTAGGGGGAATCGAACCGATCTATAAGCCCTCTGCATCCAACATGCAGCCGCTCGAACCGTCAGCATGTCACGTTCTCTTATACCCCACAGGCACTCTTATACGAGCGCGAACGAAAACACAACATGTTCGAGTTGCAAGCGGAGCAGTATAAAAGCCGTTGTCGTTGGGAAGTCTGCTTGAGATACAAGATACATTTGACGCGGTCGAGATACATGGATATTCAGTTAGCTCGCTGTTAACTGTCGGCTGTTTGAAAAATACAAAAAAAAAAATAAAAAGAAAGAAAGGCGACGTGTGTGTGGGTGCAACAGCAGAAAAGATACAAGATACAGAAACCAGAAAATACAACAAAAAATAAAATAATAAATCTCGGAATAAATATCTCGAAAATGATTTTTCGAATTAGCAGTGAAATTGAAATCGAGTTCCGAACCTGTGAGCACAGTGGCAAAGTGAAAGAACAACATTTGGATTAAAGGCAGCAGCGGCTAAAATAAAAGCACAGCACACGTATTTCGGATAATATAGGCCTCAGAGGAGGAGGAAAAGCCGCCCAAGCAAGAAAACCCCAAGGTAAGCTAAAGGAGAATCCCCGACCTTAATGAGAGACCCCCGATGTGCCAAGAGGCAAGCGACGATAGACGCAAATTGCAATAGAAATTGTCGCACAAACAAATAAACAACAACAAAAAAATTGCACTTTAAGGGGTAATGAGTTTGTTCAACTTGCAGTTCTCCCAGTCTCTATGCGTTTACTTTTTTTTTTGCTCCCCCTAAGGGGTGCAAATGCAAATTACACCTCGGGTCATGTGAAACTATTCTCGGACCTGGCCTCTAGCCTCCAGAGGGCTTGAATTAATTTTTTGAGATCTGTCTGTCTTTCGACTTTCAACATGTTCTTTTAAAGTTTTTGGTTTTTTTTTCATGCAATTGTCATGGTTGCATGGACATTCAGTGCAGTTGTCTGCCGAGCCGCAATTAAAATTAATAAATAAATTAATTAATAAGCAGCGGGCCGCGATTTCGTGCCATATTGAAATTGCTAGGCAACCGAGGGGCCGAAACGAAACGAAAACAAAGACCATCCCACTCACTAAACATGTAATATGTTTTTTCTTCGAGTGTAGGTGTTTGTGCCGCAGACATAATTACAACAAAGACAACAATAACGGTGCGTGTGTGCAACGCTTGAGACAGAGAGACAAATAGAGAGAGTGAGGAAATAAGCCAAAAAAGCGTTGGCGCTGAAATTCAAAAAATTATTACAATTTTTTTTTGTGTTGTGCAAGGCAATGAAAATCAGAAAAGTGATTTTGTTTATTTTTTTTTTTTTGACAAAAAGTCAATTCAATTGTTGAAGGAACTTAAGAAGATTTGGTCGTAATTGAATCGAATGCGATTAACATAATTTGTTAGGAAATGCGGCATGTTTTCATTCCATTGTTGTTGCCTTATTGTTGTTATTGCAAATTACAATAATGCCTGGCCATTAGCCGATTAGTTGGCCATTAACGGAGATGATTTCAGGGCTAACCGACTGCACTTACAGATACAAAAGTATCTTCAAGTTTTTCTAGCTAATTTTAGCACAAAAAAAAAAAAGAAAATAAAACAGAAGAAGAAAACTTGGGCCATCAAATTTTATGGAGCACTGTTACTTCTGACCCAGTTTTCGGACGTGGCTTTCTTTAGGAATAAGAAGAAAATAAAAAAAAAAAACAAGGAAGTTGCTACAAACGGATGAAGAAAAGCCCGAGAGTCCGTGTCCCAGGCCATAAACAAAATTCTTGCTCGGAAAAATCCCTCCCCAGCCGCCTGCCTCAATGTTGTAATTGCTTTTCAACTCTGCCGCTCCGACTCGGACTGCCACTGCCAGTGCATTTCGCCCTGTTTTATGAATAATTTATGCACTTAATTGATTTTTGTTTATTGTTCGGTTCAAGTTAATTAATTACACACTTTATGCGTGCTGTCTCGTTACAGAATTTCTTCTTCGGCGCCACAAAAGGAAACAACACAAAATAAAATGAAAACCAAGATGGAAAAGCCAGCAGCGAATGTAAACGAAACTAAAGTGCAGATGGAGAAGGAGAAGGAGGCCGTTAAGGCGACGCCTGTCTCTGGCCATCAGAACGAGACCATCATTGACATTCCCCCCGTCTGCTCCACCGCGAATTCCTCGTCCTACGACACCGACTGCAGCACGGCCAGCAGTACCTGCTGCACCCGCCAGGGCGAGCACATCTACATGCAGCGCGATCCCTGCCACGTCCCAGCCACACCACTTCCGGAGGCGTGCGGCGAGGATCTGGATATGCTGAAGTACGAACAGCGCAGGCACTGGCCCTGGTTCATCCTGGTGATCTCCATCATTGAGGTGAGTGTCAGCACATCCCCATTTATTACGACTCCTCGAATCAAAGACACCGCAAAACTTCCAACCGAGAGCGATAAAAATGATTTAGCGGGTGGGGGCGGTGAAAGGAGGAAGTTTTCCAAGACTTTTCCTTGGTATTTTTTTCTCCCTCGCTCTCCTCCATCAGCAGGCCACCAGACTGTGTCTGTGCCTGTGTCTGACTCGGTGGCGCCCCCCGAAAATCGATTGTAAACAAGTTGAACAACAAACAGGCCAACCATGAAACGTGCAGCTTTTTTTAAGGGTTCAATTTTTGGAAAAAGAAAAACAAAATAGTATATGCAGCTCAAAGTATGTAAACTTTTTAGACCAGAAGTATTATATGAACACATAATATTTATGTTATGTGAAAAATATATTCGAGTCCTGTGTTCCTACACTAAGCACGACAAGGGAGAGCCAACAGGGCGTATGAGTTTTTTTTTTGAAGCGCAGCCAAGTTGGCAGTCTAAGCATTTTCATGAGACTTTATTTGGGACGCATTTCGGTCGCGTGCCTGACAGCAACAACATAAATCAGAGTGGAGGTTCACCTCCCAAAAACCCACCCAAAAAATACATAAAAAATAAAATAAAACTAAATCGAATCCCTTCCCTCTATCCAATTCCAGATTGCAATCTTCGCCTACGACCGCTACACCATGCCCGCCCAGAACTTCGGGCTGCCCGTTCCGATACCGTCGGACTCGGTGCTGGTCTATCGGCCGGACAGGAGGCTACAGGTGTGGCGCTTCTTCAGCTACATGTTCCTGCACGCCAACTGGTTCCACCTGGGCTTCAACATCGTCATCCAGCTGTTCTTCGGCATTCCCCTGGAGGTGATGCACGGCACGACCAGGATCGGTGTGATCTACATGGCGGGCGTGTTTGCCGGATCGCTGGGAACGAGTGTGGTTGATTCGGAGGTGTTCCTGGTGGGGGCTAGCGGTGGTGTATACGCCCTGTTGGCCGCTCACTTGGCCAACATCACCCTCAACTATGCACACATGAAGAGCGCCTCCACGCAGCTGGGATCAGTGGTTATCTTTGGTGAGTTTCAAGCTACACACTCTAGAAGGATAATGGAGCTTCTCTATAACCATTTCCTATCTGAGAAGGACTTTTATTTACTTAACTAACTTGTATTTTTTATTTTTCTTGTCATTCTAGTCTCCTGCGATTTGGGATATGCTCTGTATACCCAGTACTTCGATGGTGGGGCCTTCGTCAAGGGTCCTCAGGTGTCGTACATTGCCCACCTGACCGGAGCCCTGGCAGGACTCACGATCGGCTTCCTGGTGCTGAAGAACTTCGGGCACCGGGAGTACGAGCAGCTCATCTGGTGGCTGGCACTGGGCGTCTACTGTGCCTTCACCGTCTTCGCCATCGTCTTCAATCTGATCAACACGGTGACGGCCCAGTTGATGGAGGAGCAGGGTGAGGAGATTACCCAGCACTTGCTGCACGATTTGGGTGTGTCCTAAATGCAACCAGGATCATCCAAAGGATACAGGAGAGATTGAGAGACAGAGAGAGAGAGAGAGTGCGAAAAGAAAAGTTCACTCTGCGATTTAGTTAAAAACTAAATTGGAATTAATTGGCTTTTGCTTTTCGGTTAGCATTACCGTTATCGTTACCGTTACCGTTTGCAGTTACCGTTAACCGTTTCAGTTCCGAAAACACACAAACTCAAAAAAAAAAAAAAAAACTTAAAAACTCAAATAACAACACTGAAAAATAAACTATAAACCGAAGCCGAAACGTGTAAACAAATGTTGTGATAGAACCAAAGACTGAATTTATTTCGCGTGTAAAAAACCAATTCAAAGATTGAGGAAAGGAATCAAGAAACTGATTTGAGATTTGAGGAAAAAGAAGAGGATACCGAAAACTAATCGCCTCTCACTATGATTTGAATTAAGCAATTCGTTGGAATGGTTTCGCCTGTTTTCTTAAAACATATAAGTACATATATTTATTGGCCGCAATTAACTCTGAATGTATCGAAACTGTATGAAATTGTTTATACATCCATAACTCGAACTATGTACGTAGTCTTAGCGATGAATATATGTATCTGTAGATATAACTAGCTCCCTAACAAATTGTTTCAAATTGTAAATACTATTAAGTCGCACACTAGTCAGCAAACAAACTAAAAAACAAAAAACAAAAAACAAAAAACTAAAAAACAAATGCAAAGGCATTAAATCCGATGGAAAACCACAGCAAAGAACCATTCAATTCAGATCAATTAAGCAAATCGAATTAAATTAAATTAAAGTCACTTAATGCGTTACAAAATCGAGCAAATATTTATCGGGGATTACGATCTACAAAAAAAACAGAAACAGAAACAGAAACAAAATCAAACCACACTCGTACACAAAAAGTATTACTAATTATATTTATTTATTGTAGGGCATGCGAGGGTTTATTAATTTGTCAATCGAGCCAACTATTTATTTATTTATTTAATAATTTAGTGAAATTCACACAAAAAAAAAAATCAAGCACGAAAAAACAAGGTGAAGAGGAGTTTAAAAAAAAAACAAACTAATTCAAATGTAAAAAATATCCAATTGAAAAATACACACGAAAAGCCAAAGAAAATAAAAATCAAAACATTTCAAGAATACAACCGAAATACAAAAAGCCTTTTTATTTTTCTTTCAGTTTTAGGTTTTTGATTTTCAGTTCATCCAGCTTGGTGTTTTTTTTTTTTTTTTTTTGCCCACAATTTAAGGGCAATAAATAACCAAGAAGGAGATTATCAAGATACTTGACATATTGACCGATACACCATCTCTCTCCCACAAATCGCAAAAAATAAATATATATAGAGATTCATAGATAGATAGAAAAATGTATATCGTACGCAAATAGAAAAATATTCAAAGTAATCGCTGAATGAAAATAACTAATCTGGCATAAAAGCCAGCCGAGCGAAAGCCAAAATAGAATCCTTGTGGGCCAGAAAAGCCCCAAAAGTTAGCATATTCGACTCTCAATAATATCCACAAAACCGCAAACACCCACCCTCCTTCCAATCACACACACGATGTCCCTCCCCATTCCTATCGAGAAATAGGAAAAGGAAATGTTCCGCACGAGACATTATAGATAAATAAATAAACAGAGAAAAATTGATCAAAAATAAATGTCTAAATTAGAAATGAAATTCTTGTTTTCTTGATAAATAACTAGGGGTGGCAGAGCCGAAAGGGGGGCGCCTCACTCCTCACTCAATCAATATTTGCTCCACATAAATATGAGCGCTGGAATTCATGGCGAAAAATTGCAACTAAAACTTGAGGAAAATCCTTAATTAATACCCATTCCATGGACTCTGAGCCACCGGCGGGCCAGCCAGGGCGGAAACAGAAAACTCAGAGGGACGTCAGTCCGTCCCCAAATCGATATTTGTTCTATATATTGAAGTGAGACAACGTCGTTTCACGGCAAACAAAATCCCCCATGAAATATGAAATATGTAGGAGTCGCAGAAGAATTTAGTAATAATTTATATTGTCATTTCCCCATTGGCTTCAATCCTATCGGATTAGCAGGACTTAAGTCCATGACAAACTTTCAGGGGATCTAAAGTCATAAGGACTTGGATTTGGGTTTAAAGAGTCGACTAAATACTACTTAGTAGTAATAAGTACATATCCTTATTAATTTTAAATAGTAATTTAAAAATATTACTAGCTTTCGTTACTAAACTTAAATATAAAACTCAATAAATTAAAATTAGACACACGTCTAATCATTATCCTTTAGGAATAATGGGTATTTCACCCATTTTTGGGTTTCCCAAAATCACAATTATTAATTCTGCATAATCTAAGCAGCGTATCACAATCAAAAATGATTGATTTTATATGCCAATTATTCGCAGTAATTATAAAATAAATAATATACCTAAAATTACAATGGTTTCTGTTGAATAACAAACCCAATTAGAATGTACAAACTATCATAAATGCCAATTAGTTTCAACTTAAATTATGCAATTTTCATGAACCTCCCTCCAAGGACTACATGACACGCTTTCAAGTTGCATCGCAAAATGTCCAGAGCAATCCAAATCCTAGGCAACCTCCTGGGCAACAAGATTTATGGGAGAGACAGAAGCTGCCGCCTCGTGGACATCCGAATTGAAATTCAGGCACAATGTCAACTGCAAACGGGGACGAGGTCAGCAGACGACAGGCTAAGCCTGTGATTGTGATTGCGACTTTGAATCACAATCCGCATCGGATGGAAGCTCTCTGAAGCCGAAAAATCCACATAAATAACGCGAGCATCACTGCCCCTCCCCCCCTTCATCCGCCCCAACCGCCTGCTCCTTCTGTCCGGTGGACCAGCTTGTTTCTGCGAATGGCAGGTGCAACTCAATCAACGCTCCTCTCTCACCTGCCTGCTTGCGACGCACGAAAATGTTGCCACAACGTTGCACGTCATCTGGAGCTCTGGACAGAAGCTCTGGCTTCACAACTGGGACGACTCCTCGGAAGCCACCTGCCCAAAAGTTGACTTTGGACGTTTTTGTTTACATTTGGCAGAAAGGTGAAGTGGCGCAGCGCAAAGCTGCCACGGAATCGACCAGATCTGCAGCCGGAGTTAGTTCACAACTTAAACTGAGGAAGCTGGTAGCAAGTTTCGAGTGGGTATCGCAGATCAACGATCTGACCAGTAAGTAAGACCACCGATGAGAACTCTCCAAGGGTTCAACGTTCCTCAGAGAACTCAGCTGGGAAGCGATGACCCGAAAGAACAGACTTTTGAATAAAAACAAGAACGACAAGACTAACTTCGGTCGAGGCCTAATACTTTTGATAGTATTAGGTGGTATATATTTTCTATTATTAAGTTTTCTTTTAGAATCGATCTACAAATCACTTCGCTCAAGAATCTGACGATTATTGCCTTATATAGCCTTCGCGGGAGGCCTTACAGTAGCTTCAAGCATTTTTTTGCATTTTCGACCCTCCACAAAATTTTACGAAAAATCTAAAAAATATTTTGTTTCTAGATTTTTATGCAGGATTGTAGAGAATCTATATACGAGTCGTTTAAGGTATTCCGCTTAAGAATCGGATGAATATTCCCAAAGATATAGTCTTCGCTAGGGGCCATAATACGTTCTGTGGATTTTTGAAGGGGACCCTCTATAAAATTTGACGAAAAATTTAAAAAATAGTTTGTTTCAAGATTTTGATGCAGAACGATGGATAATCGATCTACGAATCGTTTAAGAAAATTTAACAAAATATAGAAAAAAATGTTTGATCCAATGAAAAATCGTTCAAGATGGGAAGATTATAGGCGAAGATATAGAGTGCAACACCGGAGGTAATCCCCATCAAGAGTATAAATAGCTTATATGATGGCCATTAAAGTAAATGTACCTCTTTGGTGGCTGAATAAAAATAAGAGAAACTGTAAGGTCTTTAAAAATAAACTATATAAGATAGTTCGAGAATTTTGTAGCTCTTAAAAATCTCAATAAATGCAAGCAGGACCACCTATTAAAGCATAACCTTATCAACGCAACAAGTGCTCCTTAATGTGTCCTGACTTTGACCCTGAGAAGCAATTATCCCTTTTGGTCGATCAGTTTGATCGTCCTGCCCGGCAGGACCCTGATTTGCGGCTCAATTAGGCGGCGAAATTCTAACTACCTGGGTGCTACGGAGTCTAAGGAGTCCTGCGTCTCCAGGCTACCCAAGTAGCAGCATGCTGGGGCGCTAATTGAAACGAAGAGAGCAAAAGGTCAAAGTAAAACCAACTAGGAAGCGATCAATAAATGCATTAAGGTGTAAACTAAGGAATAAACTGGGGGCTCATGATCAATCATCGGTGTCGGGCAGGTTCCCAGGATCCCGGATAATCAGCTTGAGGCGAAAGGCATCCACTCCATTCATGTAGTAGCGCAACAGGCGTCGCTCTCGGATGAATCCCAAACTCTCGTAAAGAGCCAATGCTGGCTTGTTGGTCATCTCGGTTTCGAGGACGACCATGGCGGCATCCTTCAGAGCCATTGCCTCAATGGCCATTACCACCAAAGCCTTGCCGATTCCCCGCTTCCTGTAGGCCTCGTCTACCGCCAGCATGGCTATATAGCCCTGCGGAACACCCGCCAGTGTCATCTCCAGCTTGCTGACAATCACTCCCACATAGCGATCGCCGTCCATCGCGAACAGGCAGAGATCCGGCCAGTTGTAGGCAAAGTAGCGGTAGGTGTATATGGAGTAGGGTTCGGAGAGCTCCTTGTCGATCATACTCTGGATCACCTTCAGCTGGGATTCGTCCTGGAACTCGCAGAAAGTATAGGACCAAGGCTGGGTTTTCTTCAGAGATTCCATGCTGGGTCCAGAGGAATCCACCCGGACATCCACAGCTTGTTCCTTGGCATCATTGTCACTCATGTTTGGGGATAATTTTCATTTTCTGGCCAAAAGTATAGTTTGAAAGACTCGGAAGAGCTAGCTGAGAAGATCATGTTTTTTTTTTATAATATTATTCCATTTTTTAATAGATTAACTTGCAGAAGGGGGAGGGCTCTTAACTTATTCCTACAGTCAATGGCACGAGGGGGAATAGTAGCCTTTAGTGTATAAATCAAATCAATCGAAGCCACATTATTCGCTTTGGAATTCACAACATTACCAGCAGATGCCCCTCGCTCGGAAGGCAACAACATCGCGGGTCTGTGGTGCGCAAACATGTTTATAAAAAGTACAAGTTAATATTTATGTAATTCCACAGATGCGAACCAACCAGCCGCACAGATCATTACATTGACATATTCATGCGGAATCGGAGTCAGAATCGAATGCAGGGGAATTCCACGGAACACACAAACAATGGAGCACGCGACCATGGAACCAATGCATCCCACGCGGATCGAGAATCAACCTGCAACTGGGAACTGGGAACTGGCAACTTGGCAACCTGCAGGCTTGCGGCCTTTGTCTCGCGGAGAAGCATTTCGCATCTCGTCCAGTTGTCGTCGCTTTATCTGCAACATGGACGGCGGACGGGGATCGGAATGCTTATCAAAAGGCGCACTTGTAGCTGTCATAAGGCCAACTGAAATATTGGCAGCCCAAACACAGAAACCGAAACACAGCAACAAGAAAACTGAACCCCCCAGCTCCCTATCTTTTAAGTCTTTTTTTAATTCATTTCTTTTTTTTTTGCAATAATAAACTGCTGTGGACAAAAGTTCCACTTCAGGTGGAGACCGAAACACAGAGAAAAAAGGCAGAACTGCCCCAGGACTTGTCCATTTATCTCACTCGACGCCGGCGACGGCAAATATGGAAATTTGTTGGGTTTGGCCGCCTTTTCTTTTTTCAGCTGCACCCTCCGCCACTTAAACCGCTTCATTAAACACTCTGTGGCCCTGTATTCGGAGTCCTGGGCCAAGTGTCCTTATGTCCTGGCGGTGTAATTAATTTTTGCCACAGTCGAGAATTTGAAAAAGCTTAGAAATGCGGCCGAGTAGTGGGGAGAAAACGTTTTCCGTGCCACTGGAGTAATTATACAAAAAAAAAAAGGGAGTCGAGTGGCGAGGATAATGACAGGAGTTGCCAAAAGAAATTTGCACAGTCAAAAGGATTCAAAAATACAAAGAAATTATGAAACTGCAAACATTCAAGAAGGATAACTGAATTTTAATTAAAGTACTAGTGACGAGCTAGCCTCACTATGGCCACTTTTCCAATCAATAACTAATATAATTGGTGATACGATTTACTTTCGTAAAGGTTAAACCTAAATCAGGACACAAAGCAAACAGAATCAGGACGAAATCACAGGGCGGGGTAAGTAATGGGCCAGCTAATCAGATTTAGGCCAAGAAAGTGACTCGAACTCGTATCGAGTTACCCCAAAAAAAGTTGTCAACCCCTGCCCCAAGTGTCCTTTATGGGCCTTTTAGGTTAATTGCTTCTGTTGCATTCCCTCCATTAACCGTTGGTCACATGAGGTCATTCTGGGCTTCATTCTGGGGGGCACTTCCTCATCCGGAATCCGGATGGGAAATACATAGGAAGTTGGCCCACTGGCAATGGGCAATGGGAAGCACAATCAACACGAACGTAATAATACACGAAATTAGTTTTCATATATGCAAAGTCGTGGGTGGAGCTGTGGCTCAGAGCTGTCGCCACCCGCCCGACGGACACCTGTGCGTGCTCGACGGCAATTTCGTATTCTTCCTTTTCCGTCCTGCTGGCACAGACAACAAAGGATTCACTCTGTGGAGCTCTTCGAGGGCAACTGTCAAAGTCGTGGCAGACATTTTCATAATTTTCACATGCTCAGGGAGAGCCCCCTCATTTCCCATTCCCCTTTTTGCGACTCAGGCGTGCCTCTTAATTGCCCTGACTAGCACCAGGAGGAACTGAAGAAATAGCAGAGGCAGGAGCAGGAGATGGAAGGATAAGAGCCGGGGTAATGCTATTTTGAGCCTGTCATGCCGAGTGTCACCTGCTGGGATTTGTGCGAGTGCCACGTCGCCTCCAAGGTCAGGCCAAGCATTTTCCCATTTTCACTCTTTTCTCCTTTAAATATGTTAATATTGTTTCTTATGACCTAATAATGGCTGAAATTACGGCAAAGCAGCAAATGAGAATTTATGGAAATCACTTTATTTAATGGCACTTGGATTATTCAAATTGGATTAATCGAGACAGGAGGTCTTGTGACAGGAGGTCACAAGCTTTACAAATCTAAAATAAAGAGCATTAATCAGGTTAGATTTTAGTTATTTTTTATGGAATTTATTTACAATTTATCAGAAGCATCGGATAATTTGAAGTTTAAACTTCACGAAATTTGGGAATCTAAAACAAAGAGCTTTAAAGAGTTAGTTAGCTTTAGTATATAAGTTTTTTTTACCAAAAAATATTAATTACTTTTTACTTACCCCTTTTAGTTCCTCTTTATCTTCAATAAACTAATGCAAGTCACTCCTATCGATGGATCCTATCCTATCCCACAACCTCTAAATTGTGTTTTTCCTGAAATTTATCCTGAAGAATTCAGTCTTTGAAGTTTAAGAATTATACAAATTTTAAATCTAAAATAAAAAGCATTAAATAGATTAGATTAAGTAAAATTTTTGTCATTTTTAAAGATGTATATAGAATTTTATCAGGAAATATTGGTCATCTGATGTTAAAACTTCAAAAAATCTAAAGTTAAGAGATAATAATGTAAGACGTTAGTTATTTTTACGAAGATATGCATTTTAACATAATTATTTACCCATGTTCCTGTTTTTTTTTTAATAAACTTCCATAAGTAGAAAACCTTTTAAACTATTATTCATGTTCTTGACAATAATGAAATATACAAAATAAAACTGTAGTTAATTTTAGTTAAATAATGTAAAATTTTAGTTATTTTTTATAATATATGTGGAATTTAATCAGGATATATTGGTCATCTTAACTTTAAAATTCACAAAATCTAAAAAAAAGAGCATTTAAGACGTTAGTTAGTTTTAGTAAATTTTTAGTTAGGTGTATTTGTAAATATATAAATTTGTATATATTTTTAGTTACTTTATCTTCTTCATGAACAGCCATAAAAGTATAATCTCTTAATTATGTTTCAATATTCTAGAAAACAATCAATTGTCCTGCCTTTTATTTTGAAAAGTTGTAGCTTTTGTAGTTTAAAGTTCATAAAATGTAAAAATCTAAAATAAAGAGAATTTAATAATTTAATTTAATTTAATTTACTTACCTTAGTTCCTATTTATCTCCAATAAACTAGTGCAAGTCACTCCCATAAATAGAATTAATGATTCTAGCTTCAGTACGATTCTAGCACCAAGGATCTAGACCATAATCGAGTCCTTCCAAGTTTTAGGTTTATAAATTATAAAGAAATCTAAAATAAAGAGCATTAAATAGATTGGTTTCAGTATCTTAGATATTTTTACCAAAAAATATGTCAAAATTCGCATCTGCTTATCATTAATAAACTAATGCAAGTCACTCCCATAAATAGATGAATTTCCGCCATCTGACAGCGAATTAGCAAATTCGAGCATTAATCAGCGTCAATGGTAGTGCCTCCTCCTGTCTTGTCCACTAAAAGGACGCAGTTGTGCTCTCGTCACAAATTTTTGCATTTGTTGTCTCGCATTTTTCCATCATTCTTATAGCTACAGTTCTTCTTCTTTACGCATCCCCCGCAATCCCACACAGATACACACACACAGACACACATTCAAAAAAAAAATGCTATGTGACAAGACTGACGAATGACTTGACGGCGAAATGTTCTCAAACAAACATAAATTCCGTGTCCGCCGGGATTGGGATTTGTTGACTGCACCGCCGGTTGGGTGTCCCGATGTTTTCCCAAAGTCCTGGCCAAAACACGCAACGTGCAAATGCCACGGAGAATCTCGCAAAAAGCCAAACTGAACACGAACGCTGGGCGGATTGTCGCAGGTGCGCGTGTCATGTGAAAATGTAGTTTTTTGCCCCCGGATTGTGTCATAACTCACTGAAATGATAAGGATGGATGGTCCAATGTTATCCGTCATCACGCAAACCAGTTAAAACACCCCATTTATCACTATTTAATACATTATTTTACCTCTTTCACACTCTGCAACGCCACTGATCGAAATGAACGCCACCCGCCATTGCGATCTTTAAGATAAAACTAGGTGGCAACCCTGGAAAGAGGAGCTTTAACCCTTATAGTAGAGTCGATTTATTTTCAAATATCATTTATTTTCATATTTTCTTTAAACACTAAATGTGTAAATACAAAAATTGTATATTTCTATTGGTGCTGGATCTTAATTGAGTCTCTAAAGCTGGCAGTGATGCTATACGCCCGGCTATATCAAATTGAAACCGATTTTCTCGCCATTTTTGTTACATTTATTCAGTTGTGGACTTGAGGTAGGTGAATCTCAAATATCGTAAGGCCTGTGAACTTTAATTTTAAAACAAACTGCATTGCCAATATCGGTTTCCATACAGCCCTCGAAGCGTACGTATATATATATTTTATTTTTTCGTATTTTACAGCGTCTTGTAGTGTTATTCTTAGATTCTATAAAGTCTTATGGTTCAGCAAAATATATGCTTATCCACTTGGAAAATGTTGGAATCCTTGAGCATTATGTTACACCTAATCAGTTCGATTTGTTGTAAATATTCTCGTACAATTCTTATTGCTTATACATAGCTAGCAAACAAAACAAAATTATTTACGCCAAATTACACGTAAGCATTTAAAGATATTTCTATATACCTGAATCGTACAGATACAGTGCTAACAAAACAATAAACGGGAAACTTAAACGACGTCCGAAAACAATTAAAATTCAACGGAACGCAATGAACAAAATTCAAGAAAATTAATTAAAGACAAAGCTAATAAACTAATAATGTTGTTCCAGATATTAGTACAAATCCGCCTGGGATGTTACACCTGAAAATCGTTGAAGTACGTTTCTGTAACTCGAATTTTTTCCACACGAGTGTTCAACAGGGCGAATCCATTGATGATATTGAAGGCAATGGCGAACACCACTAGAGCCGAGTATGTTCCCAGGGCGATCCACCAGAGCAGCTGCTCATGCAGCTTCTGCTCGAAGCTTTTAAGGACCAGCAGCCCGATCGTCAGCCCAGCTATGGCACCAGCCACATGGGCCACAAAAGAGACTGCTACCGGTCCTTCAGTCTGATCGATGGTGGGAAATTCACTCGACGACCCAATGGGCAGATCTTCACCAGCATAGCGCGAATAAACGGCGAACCCAACGTCGAAGGAAGCTGTAAGGATAATGAGTAGTTTTAAGTACATTTTAAAAGTAAACTTTTATAAGAACCTACCGAAAATCAAAATGTGCAGCAATCGTATGACACCATATCGCATCTGGTGATAGTTTAGCAAAACATTCGCCAGATGAGCGGCCAGCAAAGCATAAACGCCACCACTGGCTCCTACCAGGTAGACCTCCGGATCAAAAATGCTGGTGCCCAGACTACCCGCAAGCACGCCAGAGAAGTAGATGCAGGCTATCCTCGTGGAGCCATGGACCATTTCTAGGGGCAGGCCAAATACCAACTGAACGGCAACATTGAAGCCGAGGTGGAGCCATCCGGCGTGGAGCACCATGTAGAACAAGAAGCGCCAGATCTCATGGCGCTTGTCGGGATGGTATATGAACATTGAGTTCAATGGAATGGGCCCCCTTGGAGATGCAACACCAGTGGCCATGGTGTGGTAGACAAAAAATCCGAGCTAAAAATGAAGATAATTTTGAATAAAAAATTCTTTCAAAAAGATGTAGATCCTGGAACCCACCTCCACTATTGTGACGAGGACTATGAAGAATGGCGGCGGGCAGCAAGTGTAGCGATCGGCATAGTACTTGCGATCCCGCTCCTCGGGCAGGATCTCCATAGCCACGGCATGGACCATTTTCCGGAAGAGTGGCGGTTCGTGGAGCACCAATTGAAAATCGTTCTCGGAGCAGACTTCTCTATCCCGATGGTGTACGGCGCATTTGAAGCTCCGCGTCCGCTTGCCGCTCATCTGGAAAAAGAGTGAAGTATTATTATGAGATTGTACTTTTTTTTAATCCAAATAGAGTAGGCTGGAGCTTAAAACTCGAATCCAAGTGTCAAGCTGTGGGGAGAACATAGTTCAGACCCGCATCAACCCCGTCAGGACACGGATCGGAAATTTTAATCGACTATTATATTATTTCTACAATTTTAAATTTAGTTTTTGTAATTTTACATTTTGTCACGATGTCGAAGATCTATCTCAAGGCCATTGAGGAGGTGGTGCATCGCAATTCGGAGAACACGAACCGCATTATGGAACAGGCCCAAGGATACGTGATCTCTGAGAACGCTACCGATACTCTGCTCCACACATCCTTCGATCTGACCACTGCCCAGGGAATTGTGAAGCATATGCATGCCAGTTTTTTGAGGCTGGCCCAGAGTGGAGTTCGCGACATCGATCCCGAGGACAGCTTGTGCTTCCTGCGCGTGCGCACCCGAAAATTTGAGTTCCTAGTTGCTCCCGAACAATATTTTACCATAACAGCAGTGCTTTAAACCCATTGACCCGCCGAAGGGTTAATAGGGTTGTTGGCCGCAGGTGGCCACAATAGCACGGACATTACTGTACTGCCTATGGCACATACACAGTCACACCCACTCTTATACCCCTCGAGTGCTGTTCTGCTAGCCCTTCGTGGGAGTTATCGTTGGCAAATCGGCAGCATAAATCTCCAACTAACCCGAAAACTAAACGAGCCATAAAATTATGAACAGAATCTTTATGCGTGTGACTGGCGAAACTAAATGTTTATTATGTAATTAAGATGTTAGCAAAGATGCCATCCAAAAACAAAGTCTGCACATAAAACAGAAGCAGCAGCACTACCAACAAAAACAACAACATGTAAAATAAAGCGGACTTAAAAAGCAGACGAAAATCCGCAAAAAGCGGAAAATGTGTATTGTGTTTAATTAACAAAAGCTGGGGACAGGGATTTGTGGGGAAAAAGAATCCAAATGAAGCCTACACGCAATTAAAATGCACGATTACGATTGCGAAAGAAAAAGGCCACAAATTAAGCTTGACACGGCCGCAGGCACAAAATAGTTACTTCCGCCAGTCGCCAGGGCTAGTTAGTGCGAGTAATTATTAAATTTTATTTTAATTGATAAATTTCCTTCCAGACTGGAAGCTACAGCTGTCCCGCTTCCAAGCATGTTTTTGGTTTCTACTTCCAAAGCTAACGGAAATATGAAGAATGAATTAAATATTAAATTATCAATTAAAACATTTTATTCATGAATTTTAAACTATTTATTGAGAGTTTATATTATTTTTTTTATTTAATAAAAGCTAGCCACTAAAGTTTTCATTGTTTAACACATAATTACCAATCCAATTGGTGACTTACGCGGTGAAATCCGAACTGAGAGATATTTTATCTTTTTACAAGATCGATAAGTAAATCATTTTCGTTATCACATTCAGAACAATTAACAATAAACACTTAAGAAAACGAAAAACTATTTAACTGCTTTCCCGCCAGCGTGCGTAAGTTTCTTTTCCTCTAGTCCGCCATTGCACCCACATTCCAGTGCCAGGGTTGTCACTTAATTTGCATAATCAGTGTTGCACAACGGATTTTGGTGAAGATCAAAACATTTTCTGCCAATGGAGGAAGTAAAGAGACAATAAGATTTACTTCCGATTTCTGGACCTAATTCCAAGTATTAAACTGTTACGATTCGCAGACAAAGGGCGGAGAGAATCTGTGATGTCAACAATGGGAACACCCAACACGCATTGTGGCCGGGTGACAAATCGCATTTTCCCATTTTTCGGCAAGATCAAGCGATCACAACAAAGTGCCAACAGGGCCGAAATGGGGGAAAATCGTATATTTCCCAACAAATAATTACTTATCGTTTGTTTAGTGGACTCTGGCTGACTGCGTTGCCCAACGAGCTGCTCGGCTGCTGTGGCTGATAATGTCATTATCCTGGCTGAAGGGAAAGAATTCCGGATCGCCACATGACGTCACCAGGTAGTCGACCTCGATCCTGGTAACGATGGAGGGCCAAAAAATAGTTACAACTTCTTCTCCTTGCCCCCAATAAAATATAAATGTTTGCTAAGATAAATGTTAAATGTATTCCTTCATAAACTATTTTTTTTTAAGAATTAATAAATATTTAATATTATTTTTCATAAAAACTTAAAGGTAAATATAATTTATGAATATATGACCTCCTCTGTACCTTACACTTCATTCACCTTTTGCAGGCCGACAAATTGAGGCAAAACATTTAACGCTGGGTCAGCGGACATGGCCAAACACCAGAAAGGATCGGGGAGTGAGGAACGAGGAGGAGGCCAGCAGGACGACGTTGGCGGCTCTCTCTAGGAGCAACAAAAAATTCCTTTGAAATGCGCCCGTTGCAGCAGCAATACACAAGCACACATAGCAATATGTATTTTCCGTATTTTTTTGTTGCCGACCCTGTGGCTATGCGCAAAAAAGGACATCTCCTCCGGCGGTGGCTCCGGTGGCTCTATACCTCTATAATAGTATGGATATTTTGGGTGGTTGGCTGGCTAGCAGGATCAGGCCGGTGCTGGTGGCGGCAGACCATTGTGTGCTCACTCTATTATGCATTGCGTACGACCTCGCCCGCCGTGTTGACATTTTTATTCCAAACAGTTGAGCAATATTTATAGACTGCCTGGATGGAGAGAGAGAGAAATGGTGGACGCTGCGTCCTGCATGGCCCTTGGCTCCACATCCTGGCGACCATGTAAAACATCCTTGCGGCTTGAGGCTTATTAAATGTGCTATTTGATTAACATTGCTATATGGTCTCAGTAGCGTTTAATGGAAGAACAAAGCGAGTCTTTACACAATGGATTAAAGCACGAAACACAATAGTTTTATGTTAAATCTTTTTTGTTTAAAAATGTATAACAACCAATTAGCGAAAATAATTGGTAATTAAGTAAGATGTTAGCCAAATTTAATCACTTGGACAATATAATTAAAGCTAATGAACTAAAGATAGACCTCTGATTACATTCCTGACTGACTTATTTACTTTATTTTTCTTTGGCAGCTTATTAAATGCCATATTTTTAGTGCCCACGAGCAAGCCAGTGACTCGAGACTTGTGTTTGCACAGAGGAAACACCTTGGAGCTTCAGCCTACAGCCAGGAGCCAATAAATTCATCGACACCGGCGACGACTCCTGCCCAGATCATCTAATTGAATGACAATATTATGCCAAGGCCCGATTCAATTTGCATTGCTTGGGAATCGCTGCAGGTGGAGGTTGTGGAACATTTGTTGAATCTTAAACAAACACGGCAATTACGGCCGACGGATGCACTTGTCTGGCCAAAATGACTTCGGCCTGTAATTAGCCTCGGGGACGAAAGGATGCGGGGATGAGAGTTCCTGTTGTTTTGGCCTTTGTCGGCCTTCTCGGGGGTCCCTGGCTAATTATCACATTTTTACTCATTAAATTCACATTTGCCGGCTTTTTCATTGTTTCTTTTTTGTTCTTTTTTGTTTTTTTTGCAGGTCCTGCGTTGATCCCGCTGCCTAATTACGGGGTAATCAGGCTTTCAGCTACCGTTGACCCAGCGAATGATGATTGATTGAAGGCCAATCAGAGAGTCGCCTGCAGCTTCGTCTTCGGCGGGGTTCGAAAGTTCCTCCATTTAGCCCCGGACTCACTTTAAGTGACATCTGCTCCTCCAGCGCGTGCCGAACAAAAGGGCGAGGAAAGTGCAAACAGCAGCTGAAATGGATATGGAAAGCAGCCCGCAACAAAAAAAAAAAAAAAATAAGGAAAAAGCAAATCGAAAACTGATTTGGAGCGGAAGTTCGTTTGCACCTTTCTGCAGTTTCCTGTATTTGCCGCCGATGAGAACAATAAACACACATATGTAAGAAGCGGAGGCTTCTACAATCGCAATCACAATCGCCGGAGTGTTCTATATGAGTACGAGTACCTTGACTTGTCTTGGCCTTTGACGCCGTCTTTTGTACTAACAGAATTCAAATTGAGACGGAGCTGGAGATGGAGATGGAAGTCACCGCCCGTTGGCTTTTGTTTGAGCTGCAAATCGAAAGCCATACGCGAATTTCATATGGAGTGGATATTAAGGATATGCGTGTGCACAGAGAAAAACAGGAGGATTTATATAAAATATATATAATATTTTGCATATAATTTCATGTCATATTTCTTTCAGATTCCATAAAATATTCAACAATTTCTTCCTGTGTATGCTAAAAGGACAAGGATCTCTGGCAGCTGCTCCTTCAGAGCTCTTCTGTATTTGATTTGCGATTCGAGGCAGGCGGAAATGGAATGACACGCGAGGCACTCTGCCTTCACTCACTTTGTTTGAGGATTGGCGAAAAATGCTGCCTCCACGGCATCTGACACAAAAAACAAGGCAGCAAGGACCTATCCAGGATCCGCCGAAAGCGACTTCCACTTGAGTCCGTCGGTACGCTACGCACGCATTGTTTGCTCTACGAGCTCTTGCTTTGGGTCGAGGGGCGTGTGCTGTGGAAATCGGATATCGGATCGCTCGGAACAATCAAATAGAGCGGCAGCGAGTTTTCCAACCCACTGAGCAGTCGCAAATGGCTGGCAGGGAATCAGCTGCCAACGAAATATACCAACGAATCTATACCATGTGAGGTGCTATACTAGCTTCGCGCGTGTCCTAGGCTTTCGGCTGGTCAAAATTGTATTCCCGACGGCCCGCGTCTCATTAGCACCGAGGGTCGCCGAGGGTTAATGATGCGCACCCCGTGCCCGCGCTTCCGCCTTTAACTACATCTCCGGGGCTTCTCCGCCTCCACCTCTGGACGCAATTACCCGAGGCACTTGAGCTTGAAGAGAAGTATGAGTAGGAGTATGGAATATGCAGTGGCAATGGTTGATACATTGACCCCTTGGGCCTGGGGACAGTGGCTCGGGTTTTTATGGTGTCGTCGTAAATGTCAGGTGCGCGCACCCCATTTAAATTTATTCATCGTAATTAGTTGTCGCTATGTAGCGAGCATAGTGAATAGCCCAGGAAAACTAATTTGATTTCCACAACTACAAGAGGCCAAGGGCGTACCATATTCCTCATGCATTCCGGATTACACGGCGTATATCTTCCGCTGCAAACAGACTTTGTGTCGATTTCGATTCGATTTCCCGTTCCCGTTTTGTAGATAAATATTGTGGCGCGGATTACACCAGCCATAAATGTATAAATGGGACACCAACGACACCTCACCTGCAGGTGTGCCGTGGAAAACATGCAAAAACGATCATTGCAAGATATATGTGTGTTTGTTTGTATATGGGAACGCCGCAGGATGCCAAACAGAAAGCATTCCTGCCACAATATTCTCGCCACTCGCTTATCGGCAAATTCCGTGACGATGGCAAAAATATTGCAACGCATCCAATTGGGAGTAGGGATGAGGAGGAGTTGAAGGAAAGGGTTCTGCCTGGTCCATTTCGGGTGGACGTCGTTATCCTTGCCCCGGATGCACAACAATCAAAATAAACGGCTGCCAAATTGACCATTGACCAAACATCGTCAGGACCCAAACGAGCACACAAAAGGATGTGCAGGAGGAGGATAACCCGAGACGGAGAAAGGATGTGCAGTGGGACGGGGGAGCACCATCTTTGACACTGTCACGTCCAGTTCGTTCCAAATTCACAAGTCACAGTCATCACAGACGGAGTAATGTTTCCTGGTCAGCCAGGAAGACGGGCGATTAAATGAATGGAAACGGGAGGACTTTAAGGAAAGAGTTAGAACAAAGTCCTTCAAATGATGCTTTAATCTTAGACTTTAGTCTTAATTGTTGTGTAACTCAATTGCTTTTCAATTTGAAATCAAACGTAACCTGTAATGGATCATAATTGATGCAACCCCACCTGACTAGCTGGTTAAGTGGCTAACTGGCCATCAGGAGTTAGTAACTGCTGCTTTATAATTAACCAGAAATGTGTGTTCGCTCATATTAAAGCCCCCCCCCACTCCGATTTACGCGATATTATTGCAGAATAATGAAATCGCCAAGAGATTCCAATTCAATCTACGCGCCGCGTAGGCCATTTATGGATTGGCATTGATTTAATACCGCGTCGCCGAGATCGCCTCCAGGTTTTAAGGCTGCCACTGGCACAGGCGTCCGAGTCGTCCCCCGAGTCCGAGGCGCAAGGCATTTTGCACCTACTTCGGGGCCTCACGGCTCCAAAGTCCGAATCTGATCTGATTCCGCCGCCTATCTGGCCTGGAGATCAGCGGCAACAGACGCCACCGCTCTGATGGATGGGAAGCAGAAGGCAGGTGATATGGGGAGAGAATCACGACACTTGAAAAAGTATTCTTTAGTTTACTTCTTTAATTTTTAAGTTATTTTTTAGTTTACTTCTTTTAAAATTTAAGCATCTCTGTTTTAATTAATTTTAATGTTTTTTAAAGTATTTTTTGGCATATTTAATTCGAATTACATTGATTTTTTGAGTGCACCTCCTCAATGTTTATTCAATAAACCCGATCTGAGATGCAGCACCAGGAACTCGAGAAGCTGGAGGAACTGGAGAAGCAGCTGGCTAGCTGGCTGGCATTCCTCCAAGAAGAGAGGCCACCGTTCTGCAGTTGGCCCATTCAGAAGAAGACAAGCCGCTGGAATTTCTTGGTGCGTGCTCGGCACAGGTTCAGCTGGTTGCCTCGCTTTCGGTTGTGCAACCTGGAGCTGCAGCATTCGGCGTCTGCCAGCTGCGTCTCCTGATTATGATAATGGCAGCCGGACTGGATCGGGACAGAGCCAGGGACCACTATAGCACCGGGCACCAGTTGGGCTCCAGCTCTGCGCAATTGCTTTCGTTTATGATCGAATGATCGAATGCTTGGCAGATCCGTTGACTTTCTGATTAATGCAAGAATGCTCCTTGGCGGCGTTCCAGCTTTTTGCCGATCCCAACGCCACCACCACCACCACCATCATCGGCTGCAATTAAAAGTGTCTACCCTCAACCAAAGGGTCATTGAAGCTGCGAGGCTTAGGCGAAGGCCAGGGAATGAATATGCCAAGGACTTTTGAAGAAGGAGCAGCACTTGAGTCTCAAGGGATTCAAGTGCAAGAATGGATTCTAAAGGAAGTTTCTTAAATCAGGAAGTGTTTAGTCCTTTTATTAGAATATGAATGATTTAAAGGACAGTAAATATTAAAAATATAAGTTATTTTTAATTTAGAAACTAAGCTAAAGGTAGGGGAACTTTTTTGAGTCGATATGTCAAGCATTATCTTCAATTCAATTATCCAAAAATTATTAAATATTTATTTAAATATTTTATTTTTTAACAAGGCTTCCATATTACATAAAATTATTCCCGGAAGCGTAAACCTCTAAAGATTGTCCAGAAATCCCGATAAGAGCATCTACAGTTCGCTCATGTCCAGAGAGACCCACACAGATTGATTCTTGACCGGCTGCCGTCGCCTGCTGTGTCTGAAAGCCAGAATCAGAACCCAAACCCGGCACCGGCACCGGGACTGGGGCTCTGGCTCTGGCTTAGACTGGCCAGATGCAGTCGATCGAGCCCCGATCCCATCGACAAAAGAACAGTCGCCAGTCAGCCAGCCGGGCAGTTAGCCTCGTGCCTGCAGTTGTCATAACGTTCAACACATTGCGCCCCTCGGTGGCGTCGTCGTCTTGGCCACCGGTCTGGTCCACCACCAGATCAACCAGATCAGAGGCTGGGCCTTCTGGAGTCTCTGCGCTGCCATAAAAGGATTTGTCACGTGCGAGCTTTTGTTGAAAAGGCAACAATCAGCGGCAGCCCTGCATTATGCATGGCGCATTGCCAGCATCGGACATCGTTCGCGGCATTCCACACGAGCCGATCCAGGAGGCGAGTCCTGGTCCAGCAGATCATTGAAATTTATAATTAAGTGGAAATATGTTGTCTACATTGGCAACAAGGATCTCAGATGGCTGCCGGAGATATGAATTCCGAACAAACTATGTCCAGGGATGGATGTGGGGTGAGGGGACCCTCAATCGGAATAACAAATGCATTAGCTGGCCAAACAAGGATCTAATAATGTCCTCGTGTAGGGAATAGAAATGTGAATGGAAATCCATTGTGTAAAGAAATGCCAAAGGGCATCCCCCCTCCACAGTTACCGTTAGGCACACACAAACACCCATACAGCTACGGATAAAGGACAAATACGAGGCATGTCCATGGACCTGGCTAATTCATGACTTTAAGGACACTTTGGCAAACAATCGAATTGCCAAGGCGAAGGAATATTCACTTTGGAATTGATTATGCATGAGTGTCCTAGGCCGCATCGTACTATATCCTGTGTATGTCCTTTGCGGCTTGTGTGCGTGCCAATCAACTTTGTGGAGAATCAATCAAAATGCAATAGGATTGGCAAGCAAAAGGAATCCTCGAGAGCTTCGAGCTTCCCACGCAGAAGTCACTTTTCCGAAGGAAGCAGCTGCACTCAAGCTTAACTGCAAGTTAGCCAGTTCCAGGACATGCAGGACAATCTTTTTCGAAGCACATCGAGGCAAATAGCCAGAACGAGGCTCCAGGTAACCATGACAAACAATGAAATGTCCGCTGGGGCGTTGCCAAGGCCCAAAGGAGCCGTAACCTTGCACACGGAAAAAGGATTTGCAAAATTGGGCAAAGAGAATACGAAGGATGTGGACAAATTTAAGCTGATGATGATCATCTTAAATATTTCCTCCTCCTTCCTAAAAATATTACATATTCTTTTATATTCAAATCCTTTTTTTCCTATGTAGCCGTTGGCATTTATTTGCCAAGCGCACTTTTTGCATTTGCCAAACAAGAGTGCGGCCAGGACGAAGCCTTGTCCTCCGGCTACGTCTCCGTCTGTTTGAACACGAGCCTACACTTTGCTCGTGGTCCTGGCCGAGTACTTTGCACCTGTGTTTGCACTTAAATCGAGTTTCCTGCTGATGAGCAGCCGAGGCGGAGGAGGAGGAGGAGAAGGTAAACACACATGGGTGCCTGGGCCATTGACCATTGGCCAATGGAATTGCGGACAGGGGCACTTACCACATTCACAAAGTCCTGGAACGTCACGTAACCGGGTCCAGTGGGCAGTTGCGCCTTCTTGGCCCGCTCCAGCAGCAGTTCCCGCTTGTTCATAGGCACTTGGGACAGGAACTCCGGCGACTTGAGGGCCACCAGGAATTCCGTGACTGAGATCTCTCCAAATCCCTCCGGATCGAACTAAGGGAGGAATAATATAAATATTAATTTTGATAAGGAACTTAATTAGCAAAGGGAATTACTTACCATATCAAAGAGAAGTTTCCATTTCTTAAAAGAAAAAAAGAAAATAAAATTATTTATTAAATAATTTTAAATTTTAAATAAAAACTTACGTCTCTGAGCAACTCCCTTCGCAGTTCAGCCTCATCGAAGTCCGAGTTCAGGGAGGTGTGTTCCGTCTCATAGCCGGCATCATTGGTGCATTGCTATAAGAATTTCTATTTAATATTTATATTCTTACTAAAAAAAGGATAAAGGATACTCACATATCGCATCTGGGTGTGCGAAATGGAGCCAATGGACGCCAAGGACCCGGCTATGGTGGATATGTGCTCGATGTCCGCCAGCGTTTCCTGTTGGCTACTACCGCCGGCGTTCTGCTGACTGGTCGGCAGTTCCAAGGCCCGTGAGCTTCCTCGCTCGGAGCCCGGCCACATTCTGTTGGTCCTGGCTATCCAGGATTATACTTCGATTTCTTATAAAAATATTATTTTTTTATTGGTCTCTATAGGCAGTGTTTGTAGCTTGAAGAGTTAAGCTTTTACGATATCTAAAAATAATAATCATATTCAATAAAAATTAGATTTAAAAAATATTTTAATTAATAATCCTATAATATATTATGGAACTAAAAGCCATGTAATGTTAAATATCAGGGAATCCCCCTTGGGGCCACGGCGGAAAGCTTTCAAAAGCTTTTACCCAAAAAGCTCTTCCCATTGAAATGTAACTTCGCCGCCATAGCATCTGCCACCGGTTTGGCCGAACGCGCTAAGTTCCCCTGCGTACTTTTGTTCCCAAACAAAACCCTACAATAGCGGGTTCGATCCCCACTTGAAGTAATTACCCAACATGTTGTATAATTGATTCTTATATTATTTGGCCCGTGAAGTTATTTGTTACAATTTGTCGCCTTTGGAATTGTTGCACGAGTTCGCGGGCCCAGAAAGATAGTTCCGGTTTTAATCATAGGCTAAAGCCGGTAATCAATACCTTAGTCTATTTCATGCCCGGCAAACAGATTTCTATTTTTATTTTTATTTTTATTTTTATTTTTCCGTGTTCTGTGTTTGCTGCCCTTTGTTTTGCTCGCCCTTCCACCTTTAATGCCAAGGCAACCCCCTTTTCTTTCATTTTTCCTTCATTGATAAGGAGAGGTTATTGATCCGGCGGGATGGCTGGGCTGGCTGGCAAGTTTCCTTGTTGATGTTATTCCGGTTTATAATTTTTTTTTTTTTTTTTGGAACTGCGCAGAATCCGGGCGGCAAACTATTGTTTTGTATGTTTCATTGCCGGAACTGGGTATTTGTTTTGATGTTTTTGATTAAAATAAGGCAATCAATGCCAAATTGATTGAATTGAATTGAATGGCTCGGCTATTGAATGAAATTTGCTTTCTTTCCATGATTTGGCAAAAAATTATTGCTTGATTGCCCCGAGGGGGTTGCATTCCATTGTTATTTCCACAACTTAACGGCTTTTTGAACTTATTTTTTATAGTTTCCCGTTTTTTACCGTTTTGTTTTCACCCACAAGTAACTGCACTTTTCGTCCAGGCAACAACAAACTTCGAACTTTCCACCGGGCGGCAAAATGACAACTGACGGAGGAGAAAGCTGTCAACTGCCACAATGCGAGAGAGCGGCTGAGTGGGAGGTTGCAGTAGCAAGGGTTGCAAGACCATAGGTTGCCTTTATTATTGTTCCATGGGGATGCAGGACCTGCGGGAAGACCAAGTTCCCACGGCACATGCGCCCTGCCCGGAAGCATTTTCAACCCGTTGGCATTTCGGCTCTCCTTCAGGCACTCCTCCTTCAACCACCCATCCCCATCCCCATCCCAACTTCCACTCCCATTCACATCAAAGTGACGCAACCTCCCGGCCTTCGACTACCGCAATTTCAGTTACCAACACGTTTACAGTGATGCAGCTTTATTGAAATGTACACATACCACATACAAATGAAAAAAAAGACGAGGGAACAGCCCACCCACACTCCACACTCTGCTACAAAGATTTGAAACCAAATATTTTTAATTTTGTTAAAAACAAATCTTTTCCTAAAATAAAATCTTTAAATTTCAAAATAAACAAAGGGAATAAAATTTTTAATCTTTTCGAAATCGATATGTATTTTTATATTTAAAATAATAAAAAAATGTATTTTTTTTTAAATTCAAAATCAAACTTGCATCTAAGAATAGTTTTAGAATATTTTCTCGAGTACCAGCAGAGCAGGCATGTGGGGGCGAGGAGTATTCCTGAATAAGGATAATGTTGATAACGAAATTGTAAGACACAGGTGTGATGTCGCTTACGAATCAAATTGTATATGTATAGACAATATAAGGAAACTAATGATAACATACAATGTTATAAATACAATTAATGCCAAGCGGAGAACTCTAATAACTGATACACGCAATTATTTACATTTTCTTACGTTCTAGTCTAGGGGTCTAGTTTATATAGCTAGATTATATAGATTGAATCTCCACGAATTACGGATCGATTGCGGATGATGCGAATGCGGATGAGGCTAGAGTCAATCGAAGAAACAAAACAAAAAGAAAAGAACAGGAGACGGGTTTCACACAAATGAACACAAATCTAGGAACAGATCATATACATATTCTTCTATATAGCTAAAGAAAGAACACTCGACCCGGGAATTTAATTCTTAAGTTTTCTTTAATCAGCAGCTCTATAGCTGGCCCTACTCGTTTCTCCTGTCTTTTGGCTTATCCTCCACTTCCGGTTTTAACAATATTTACACTTCCGACTGCCTAATAGATCGCTTGCTTGCTTGCTTGCAACATGTGATGCATACACATATACATATATATAATCTAGAAATAATGTATATTATTGAATATATCCTGTTCGCTTCTCTTAAGGTTTTGCATAAATCTCTCGCGTAGCTTAAGGTTCATCTATCGGGTGTCCCTCTTGAGGAAAACTAAAGAAAGAGTAGTTGAGATTGAAGAATCTCCTGAACAACATAACACTTGCACTTTGCCTTGAAACGGGAAACGGGAAACAATGGAAGCTAAGAGAAAAAACATTACAACAAATTAGGCTATCGTGCATCCCCCCTTGCTCTTCCTTCCTTCCTTCCTGTTGTTGCCCTAGCCCTCGATCATCCGCTCTGATCCAGAGTCGCACTGCTCAATCACGAGGCGGGCTATGCGCTTGATCTCCGAGTAGGGACTGTCGTGATCGATCAGCTCGTTCAGGATCTGGATGCCGTTCTCCTGTTCCACCAGCTGGCAATACTTCTCCGGGTACACCTTAGTGGGGAGGCATGCAACGAAGGAAATAAAATAAAATATGCCCGTAGATGGCTTCAGCATTCTGTGCTCACCTGTGTTAGATTCGCCAGAGCCCAGACCGCCCAGTGCTGGCATTCGGGAGTCTCATAGCAGCGCACCAAGCTAAGGATCGGCTCAAAGCTGCGGTAGTTGATGTTCCGCTCGCTCTTGAGGTTCCAGCGCTGGATGGCGGCCACCATTCGGTCCAGCACATGCTCTCGAGAGGGCGTTTTAATGGTCCAGGCGTCGGCTCCATCGGAGGCGATGTGCGCCAACACCCCAGCTGCATTGTAGCTGACCTGGAAGCGCAGGTTAGCATAGTTAGGATGTATCGCCCTATTGCGCACCACCGAACACAAGCTCGCACTAGTAGCACCCACCTCGATGCCGTCGCTCAATGAGTCCAGCAGTCGGGCGAATACCTCAATGAACTCTTGGGTCATCAGCTTGGGTCGCAGCCACTTCACCTCGGCCACGTTGCCGAGCAGGCCCATCATATTCCTAAGCAGCTCCTCTCGGTCGGGGAAGGTCTGGCGAAGAGAGATGGACATAAAATAAAAATGTTTGCGCAATCTTGGTATTCCCTTAGCTTCGATCCAAATGATATTCCGGTTAGGAAGAAAATGTATTACAGTTTATCCTGACTCTTTCCCTTTACTTGCACTCACATGTAAACACTTGAGGAAATACTCCATGCCGCGTCCATCGAGGAATCTCTTACAATTAATAGCAGTCTCATCGGTTACGTTCCACATGGTGGACCACGCCACTTCCATAACATCATCAAACACGGATCGAGTCAAGCGATCCTTGATAAGTGTCAGCATTGTCTGCAAAAAGTGAAAAAAAAATAAAATCCATTTGAGGGAAAACGTTTTAAGGAATAACTTACACTCACTACGCCCAACTCTCCCAGGAAGAGCTTCTGTCTACCGTCTACCTGGCACGCCAGAGTGTTCAGCAGATAGATGGCAATACGTTGGACGAATCCCTCCTGCTCCGTCTTAGAAACGCCATGCAGCAGGATCTTAATGAGGCGCTCGTACTCAAAGAGCTGCAAAGAGTATGACATGAGTGCTTATTTTTCTGGGATTGCTAATTAGTTACCACATCGATGGGCATATGGAACTGGGTCAGTGTGAGATAACCATTCCGGAGCATGGTGTCGTCCGAGAGATGCATTTCCATGCCGTTGAGCAGCGTTCGAATGATGTGGTTGCGAAGCAGAGTTCCAAACTTAGAGCGATCCCTCCCTTTGACGATGTAGAATAGAGTGGCACTGAAAATGACACAAGAATCCAGGAATAGTTCAGGAATCAGGAGTAGGATGACCACACATACCTGCCGGAGATCTGCATGTGCTTGAACTTGAGATGCCGATCCATCGCAGAGAGCACCACATCCAGAGCCGTGTGAATGTCCTTGCAGTTTTCAAACCGGAAGAGATGGTACAGGTCGTTGAGTACCTGATGAGATGGGAAATGTGAGAAGTCATCTAGAATATAGCTGATCCGACTTACCCTTGTCAAGAGCACTGGTCTGTCGTGATAATACCGTGCTGCTGTAAGTATTTGCTGTTCGTTGGCATCGCCGGCCACCTCTAGAGCCGGGATGTCATGCCTCTTGCAGGCCCAGTGGGCCGTGTGATAAAGCCCAAGGAACTGCAGTGGCCTTTGGGTGCGGGATGCTAGTCCCGGTATATCGGTGAGGGCGAATGGCTGCTCCATCTTGGTGCTAAGCTGTGTGCTGCTGGCACTCGTTGACTCCTTGGTGGCCACGCCATTGCCAGCTAAATTCGTACCGGATATATCCAGGTGTGTCAGGTGGCGCAGGTTGTCCATGAGCATCTCCAGGGTTTGATCCGGCAGGTCGTACGTTCCCTGGCCATTGCCCGAACTGGATATGGAGATGTCCAGGGTGCAGAGGCGCCTCAGACAGCAGATGGCATGCAGCTGATTGGCTATGGGCCAGACATTGAACAGGATGAGGGTGTGCAGATTCGGCAGGGACACCAATGCCTCTAGACTGAAATTAGCTAGCACGCACGAGGTCAGGTCCAGATGACCCAGGTCGTGCAGATGGGCGAACTGTAGCCGATGGTGCATCACTACGCCGTTCAGCACCAACCGCCGCAGGTGGGGGCAGGTGAGCTGAAAGTCCACCGGCTCCTTCTCATTGGGCTCCGCATACTGGAGCAGATGTGAGCTGATTCCCAGCTCCAGGGAGCGCAGACTGTCGCCGTAGTGGGCCAATAAGTGGTGTGATCCCACGGTGATCATGTCGCAGTACCACATAGACAGAGAGAAGAGCTTGTGCCTCATCAGGGTCTCCAGACCTGCAAAAAGTAACAATTCAATTATTATTTAATTATTTTTTATCCCAAGAAGGTGCACTTGCCCACGCTGCTGAGTGTACTGTTTCGCAGATTGACGATTTTTAGGGAGGTGCGCTGTGTGTCCTCGAAGAGGCGGATGACACTGTCGTCGAGCGGACGATTGAAGCGCTGGTAGTTCTCCAGGAAACCGTCACAGATCTCGTTGGGCAGGACGATGCCCGAGTTGAGGATTCGCTGGCCATCTGGCCTGTGGTTGCTGATGATGTCTAGGTTGTTGCACAGCTTCTGGTAGGCAATCTCCTTGAGGGTCAGTGGCTCCTCATCCAGCGAGCCGTCCTCCATAAGCCGCACCTTGCAGCTCATCCTGGCTCTGCAGATGCTTAGTGGTATCCTAAAGGTATTCCTTCTCTATTGTCTACAACGAGAATAGCAGAATGATTAGAAATAAATCATAGCTTTTGACACAAATTTCATCATAGTTGGAAATCGAAAAATACGGAGAATTCCCGAAAAAAAGTGACGCATTGGAGGGGAGAATGGAACTTTTTATTGAAAATTAATTTTTAAGTTTTATTAGTGAATCATTACGTGTCAGCTATGATGTCATAGAGTTTCATTGTTAAAATATTGTAGAATTTAATAATAAAACTGATTTTTATGGCTGCCAAAATAAACAATTAGAAAACCAATTAAACTAATGATTTCTTATCAGTTTATTTTTATTATCACAGCCATTATCTTGAAGATTTGTGATGTTTGATTTAGAAAATGAGATTAAGATTAAAATAAATCATAAAACTTAGTGCTGGACGCTATAGTTTACGAAGAGTGCAAGTCATGTGGAATGAAACGCAGCTTGACCTTTCGCTCCAATCAGCCCAGTGCCTTCCGAATTGGAACTCTACAAGTACATAGATGACTGGCCAATCTTGGCCAGTCTCTCCACCTGCGACACGTGCCTTTTAATCAACAAATACCTATAAGGTTTTCGGTTCTGGCCGGCTGTCTGGGGGGACTATCAGGGCCATTACATAATACAGCAGGAGAGGGTCACCAGCAGAGATAAGGATAAATGGATGACGTTCGACATCTTCGCTGAAGAAAACCCAAAACAAACTCGGCAGCGGAAGGGAGTCGAGTGTGTGTATATTATCGAAAATAAAGCTCAATGGAGCCCCCCCTATCAAGAGTGCCAGCAAACACGCCGTGACTGTGTGGGTGCGTAGTTATTGAAAAACGCAAAAAAAAAAAAAAAAACAAAGCAAAGCAAACCAACAAACAACCAAAAAAATAAAAACTAAAAAACGTTGCCAGCGTCAGACTGTCTGGCTTATCAAGGCTTTAATGTAAGCATTCTAACGGATCAGATCGGGGCCATGTCGTGGTGTTGCCTCATTCCAATATATACTGCCAACAGCTGTGCGTATGCAAGTCCAGAGATCTCTCGCCTCCACGCTTTCTGTACCTTTTTTTTGTTTTTTTGTTTTTTTTTTTTTTGAATGCAGCCTCCAAAATCCCTGCGCTGCTTTTGCCTTTGCGTTTGTCTTTGCTGCTGCTGCTACTGCTACTGCTGCTTTTTCTTTGTGTGTTTTTTGCCTCCGAGCATCCGCGTTTTATGGCTGTGCAGCGTTGTCCCGTTATTCGCGGCACGCGTGTCGCGTCAACAAAAACAATTTGTTGCAATTTTCGTAAGCGGATCACTCCTCATTATTAATTTTTTGATTTCTATTTTCTTTGTACGAGTCTCTTTCCTCTTCTTCGTCTTCGATGAACAGCAATCGATAAAAGCCAGCCAGTGTTGATCAAGTTCCAAAACAAACAATGCTGAAAAACGCTAACTTGGCGGAAAGTTTGATTTTCTAAAAAACATCCTTATCAGATATTAAAGAAACTCCTTGTTTTAATGGGAAACTAGTTTTTATTTTTTATGTTAAGCGCTGAAGTTAATCATTTTTTTTTCAATATACAGTTTGTTAGTCTGCCGTGGTGTGATTATTTTGTTTAGCTTACAGTTTGTTTCGTGTTGCAAGGTTAAGCTAATTGTTGTTAGAACCGATGAACGCCCCTTTCTTCTGGAGTTAAAATCTCTAAAAAACTAAATCACTGCATTGCAGGTTCCTCTCATCGTAAACGCAATCGTATTTATAATGTGGCTGCCGTCGGGCGACTGACGTAATAAATAAACTTTCCTCGTTTGATCGTCTCTTTTAGGTGCTACGTAAAAAATGACAAAACAATAGTCGGTATTGCTGTGCGGGATTGTTGGTGTTGGTGTGCGGGGGAGAGCGTACTAAATGCTAATCCTAACCAGATAGGTCGCCCTGATCAAAGATACCCTGGTCATACAGCTCCGCCACCACTCTCCGGCCGCCGAAAAATCTACCATGCAGGGCTTCCTTTCCTCGCTGGGCTTCGGATCCGGCGGAGAACTCTACGAATATCTTTACAATGATCTCGGCCTCGTCGTCGTCCTCGTTCTCTGTCTGCTTCTCGTTGAAGATGATCACCCGGCTGACAGTACCGAACTTACTGCACTCCTCCTGGATCTCCTCTTGCAGGGTCTCATCCACGTCCTCCGGGCCCACCATATTCCTCAGAATTATCACCCGCGAGTCTACTGGTCGCATTAGCCGCTGCATCACCAGTTGCCTGGCACTTTGGCCCTTGATCGACATGTTTTCTTGCTGCTGCAGCGTCTGCACATCGCCCTCGTCCATCAGTTTCTTCTGGAGCTCCTCCTGTTGCTTCTCATGGGCCTTCTTGATGTTCTCTGAGAGATTGGCGGCAGTCACTGCGGCATTATTCGCGGCTGCTGAAATTGCTGCTGCAGCTGCTCCGTTACTGGCTTCCACGCCCGTTAAGGTGGCCACCGTTGGGACCACACCTACTCCCAGGGCCCCAGCCACGCCAACGGCGGTCATGGGGACCGTGGGGGTGGCCAGGAGGGCGGGCGGAGGCAGGGCCGGAGCGACAGGTTGAAGAGGTTGCAGTCCAGCTGGGACGCCTAACAGACTGGGAGCCACGGCGGAGGGAGCCTGGAAGATTCCCGGAGGAAGGAGAGCCGCCGGAGCGGCCTGGACTGCGAGGGCGGGATGCAGGGCAGCCGCTGTGGTTGCCGCCGAAACCACTGGCATGGCACCCACCTTGGCCACCACAGCACCCGCTGCCATTCCCAAGGCGGGCGTGTTCTGCGAAAGTCCCAACACTGCATTACTGGCCACCGCATCCAAGGCCTGGATTTTGGCTGTAGCCGCTGCCGCAGCCACGGCGGCCGCCGTCGGCATTGTGGAGTTGGTTGTGGGAACAGCTAGAGCATTCGGTGGTGTGATGGAGCGACCAACTCTGCAACGAAAATTCAAAATGAGAAATGTGCAAGGGAGGAATGAGAACAGGAAACCCACCTCAATAGCTGGCCGCCCAGATCGAAGAGGTTCATACTGGCGATGGCCTCGTCCATGGCCTGTTTGTTCGCATATTCGATGAAGCCATAGCCCTTGTGCGTGTGCAGTGAGGTGCCCTGGGCCAGCTTGCAGTACAGAATGGGACCGAAGGCCTCAAAGACGCTCTTAATGTCCTCCTCAGAGAGATCCGGATGAATCGAGGCCACGTAGATGCGGTTGAAGCTCTTGGCCTCCTCCTGCACCTCGTCGATTACCTGCTGGGCCTGTGGCATGTTGCTGGGTCGGCCCACCTTGATGTTCCGGCCGCCCATTAGGGCGCCGTTCATCTGCTCCAGTGCCAGTTGGGCGCCCTCTGGTATCTCGTACTCCACAAAAGCGAATCCCTTGTGCTTCTGGGTGATGGGATCCCAGGACATGTTGATCGACTTGATGGGGCCGAATGGAGTGAAAGCCACACGAATAGTGTCCTCTTTGAGTTCAAACGAAATGCTACCCACATAGACTCTGAAATTCAAAGGAAATCAGCTTTACTTTCAAATAAAATAAATGGATTTCCGGCAGAAATCGTTGGTGGGAATCAGATCTTATCAGCTAAGAGGGCACAGCGACAGGAACCACTTCGCCTGCCACCAGTAACTCGGAGCCACAGACGCGGGAACCAGTCTTCACCTTCAAGTCTTTCACGATTTTGCATCATAGTCCCAAAGGAAGAACCTCCATCCTCAGACCGAACTCACCTGCACATGAGGGCCAGGGCCTGCTGTCGCTGGACCTGCGTCCGCTGCGTGGCCAGTTGCTGTTGCTGGTGGGCCAGGGTCTGCTTCATGAGTACCATCTTGATGCTCTGCTCCATGGCATACTTCTTGGCCTTGCTGACGAGGTCGTGCTGGTCGGAGGAGAGCTTCGGCAGGGCTCCGCCAAGGAGGCCCAGGAGGGCCGATCGGGTGCCGGGTCCGAACTTAACATCGCCCGTCTGCTTGAGGTCATACAGAGGCTGCGAAAGGTAGGGAATTTTCGAATCCGTGGACTTGCCTAGAATTGGGAAGAGGGATTAGTGTATCTCGTGGTTGGATTAGCTCTGATCGCGTAGATCAGATAGAGTGGTTCATCATTGATCATCAGCTATTGCATTTTATTTCTTTTCATTTTTTCTTTGAACATTTCTTTCGATTATCGTTTCTGTTCCAAGGGTACAGGCAGGGGACACTAATTGAGTCCGAAATGGGAGTAGGAATGTGGTCAAGAGTTAGCGTTTGAAATATCTTAAATAAAGACAAAAACTGCCTGCGCCTGCAAGAAAGATTGAGACAAAAAAAGAAAAAAAAAAAATTAAGAAAACAAATTGTTAATCAATATGCGAGGCTACCATTTGTTCCTCGAGTCGAGTAGCATTTCAACTAGTTTTTTGTATTTGTTTTCTAATATTTAATATTTAATATTTAAGGAGTTTTGGTAACAACAAGCTGCCAGTTATTGTTTATTTTTGTTATGATGAGAGTCGAGTATAAGTCGGGGTCTATCGATTTGTGGCAGAGGGGCATGAGTTTTTGTCATTTATTTGTAAATGTTTTGCTGGAAAATGCAAGAAAAGTGAATAAAAAAGGGGGAAGAACCCGTCTTATATAAATTTTATATAATACATAGTGTTTTGGTGTTTTGGCTTTATACATAAACGGGCGATAATGTGTCGAGGAGTAATACATATATGGGGGCGTGTCAAATCAAAAATCATCCACCGACAAACATCCAATTGATGATATGGGGAACTGGGCACACGGCAGGATATCCCGGAATAATCCTCCTCCATGTGGTTATCAATCAGGGAGCTGAATCTTCTCCCGTGTGCTCAGCTCAGACAAGTAATATTTTATTTTGTTGTTTTATAAAAATTAGAAATTATAAGCGACCTTATGTGCGGTATTCGTATTCGATATCGGTTCGATTTCCATGAGTTGGGGGGCGTGGTAACTGACTCGAAGAAGGGTCACACACATTATACATTGCTCTCAGTGATAAAAAGAGAAAAATAAAAAAAAGAAAACAAGACGCTGAAACGATAATAAGAGCAACAATATGTTTAAGTTGGTTAGGTTTTCCTCCGCCCTACCTACAACATACAAAACAGTTTTTATTCTTTTTTTTCTAAGCTTACATAGTGAGTTTTTTATTATTTTTTTATTTTTTTTTTTAGCCAGGATAAGCTGGTCGACCCAGTTGGGTTGGAGTATGACTGGTTATTAGAACGGAATAGAGAGATCGTGGAGATCATGGAATAAGTTAGGCTGCCAAAGGATCACTCCTCCAGGCTGTGCACAGAAACTATGTATGTGGGACGGACAGGATAACTAGACTGACTAGACTCTAGCTATGACAAAACACAAAAAATAGTTAGGTACTTAATGTAAATGCAACCAGGACAGGACCAGAATCAGGATCAGGAACCGGATCAGTCCCCGGATCGGCGGTGTTGGCACACGACGACGGCACGAGGTTGTTACAAGCGGATTAATGTCGATGTACTGGTTGGGCTGTTTTGTGGCTGATTGGTAGTAGTAGTAGTAGTAGTAGTAGTAGTAGATTGGTAGTAGTAGTAGTAGTGGAGTAATCTAATGGGCATCTCTCTCTCGATCTCGAATAGATCTCGAATCTTGACTCTCGATAAAACTTAGTCTTAGGCGAACAAACTTAAAAGGAGAAAAACGCTTACGATAACTAAAAAAAAGAGAGATATAGAAGAAAGAGAAAGAGAGAGATAATAGTTATATATGCATTTTTGATTAGTTCTGACGATTCTGCGGCGCATCAGGACTCACTGAATCCCTAGAGTTAACATTTTAATTCATGTTTTCTCTTATTTCTTTTTTTTAGCATATATTTGTTTATCGTTTATCGACTGGGGATCGCGCACTGGCATTATCGATTTTTGGCGATAGACTGATACTCGATTCGTTTCGATTTGTTTGACTCTCACCTCACCTCACCTCACCTCACACCTCACAGTCTGAGTTTTGAGTTCATCGTGCGTTTATGAAGTCTGCAATTACTTAAGCAGAACAAAAAGAAAAACCGATTATTTAGTGGCGTCAGTGCTGCCCCTGGATGCAACGGGTATCAAGTAGAGTAGTAGTAGTACAAGTAGGAGAAAAAAATATAACATGTGCTTATGATTTATGCTTTTCTTAAGACAACCAAAAAATGCAGTACAATTTAGCTGGGCTCCTTGCTGCTCGTGGTTTTTGTTGATTATTAGATTAGCCTACAATACATGTGCCAAGTTTCTTAAGATTCTTAGACATACATACACATTCATTCATTGTTTTTTTGGTTTTTTTTTTTGGTAACGAGGTGAGCCTCCTTTAAAGAGCTCCCCCACCATACATGGTTAGTGTCTGAGGGACGGAACGGAGTTGAAACTCACCCGAGTCGGAGCGTGATCTCTTGGTGGGGACTTCGCTTATCTCCCGCTGATCGTCCGAACGCGGCGACCTAGATGCTCTGTCGTTGCTTCCCTAAAAAGACAAAAAGAGTTTGCAAAAAAAAGTAATATTTGAATAGCTTTCCTTCATATTTTTGCCACCCTTTTGAGGTTCTTCATGGTTTCACCAGAAAACGTAACACGAAAACAATAATAAATGCCCAAATACCCCAAGATGTTTTCGAAATCGGACCATAAGGCACGTATTTTCCCCCACATCCCACATGGATAGATACACACGCTACGCCGAGCCTTCGCTAGGGGCAGCCGCAATGACGTCTGCGGCTCCCAGTTCAGATCCCAAATGGTGACAAGGTCATAGGGTGCTGCTGGCACCTCCCCCGTCGCTCCCATCACCCCAAATCCACACGCACTTTCCCCTCCATCAACTTATTACAACGCAAATGGCAAATGGCAATCGGCAAGCGGAAAAAGCGCAAATTTCTCTCAGGCACTCCGGCACTCCGCGACGTTAAAAACGGGTTGCTATTCCACAACCCCGAATTCTAAATGCAAGTCCTTCCATTTGTACTGACCATGCTCGGCGTTTTCCAGATGTTTCCGTTGCTAATAAATATTTTCGATGCTTTTTATTTGTCAACTTTTATTTCTTTTGCGAAAATTGTCAAGATTGTTCGGTGTTGCCAGATTCGTTTTGGGCAAGCGATGCAGCTAACTATCGATAGGTCGTGAGTGGATTCTGGAACAGCTACCAAAAAATATACTAAAAACTACGAAATACTGAATTAGGGCATTCAAAACGTGCATATTATTTTGAATTGAAATTACAAATTTAATTTTTAAATTTAAAAGTATGACCCGTTGCTCATGCTAAAATGGCTGAAAATGTATTATATAGTATAATATATAAATAACTAATTGTTTGAATAATACTGTTTGGGAGTCTAATTTTATGAATTATCTAAAAATACTAAATACTAATATACTGTATTAAATTGGGTCACATTGGCAACAAGATTTTACAAAAAATTTTTAATTATTATATCGTAACAATAGTTGGACTCAGCGGATTTCTTAAAAATTTGAAAAAACATCAGTTAAGAGTGCTAAAAATAATAAAAACTCCAATATTCATTAAAAGTATTACTTTCCCAATAAGGAAATGCATAAAAAATTCATAAAACTCTAAAAAAGATAACCGTGACTCAAAAACCAAAGAGATGATTCAGATTCTAGATGGATCTAGATGACTGACAAGTAAGTAACTGACGAGTAACAAGTCAAGTTTTAATTAAAATTGCATCAAGTTTCTTTTTATTTGACCCTTTTCTTAAGGACTACCACTAAAATTAAACTATGCATTAATATTTACAACTCTCGATCGTTCCTGGAGAGTTTCCCTTTTTAGCTTTTTGGGTCTTTTTTTTTACATACTTTTCTGATGTAATTGCCTGCGTGGGTGATCGGGCAAGTTATGGCTATAAGTGGGGGCGGAGTGATGATATTTCTATATAGATTGATCTTGGGAGGGTGGAGACATGATAGTGACTCATTTTTGCTAAGGTTACTTTTTGAACAGCTTAGGCGTAATAAATCACAAAGGACCTTTGTATCCGTACCCGTGCGTACTCCGTTTTAAGTTTAAAGCTAATGTCAGTCTGGCGACTTGCTTTTCATTTTCACATTTTGGGAATTCAAAATAAAAATCTAACCAAATAAAAGCGATATGGGGGGGAGGAGAAAAAAACTGTGTAAAAAATTAGATAGAGCTTTGAGCTAAAATTCCTAACCCTGGGATGAAATAATCCTACTAATAAATTAACGAGACCGAAGCAGGCTCCCAGGATCGCGCTAAGTACACAGATGTTGCTTCGGTTTAAGTAAATGGTTTTTTGGCGAGTGTTAAGTGTCCCAGGCATCTCAGTGTTGGTTGCAAGGTGCAAGACAGGGGATGTTGCGCTGTTGCACGTTGCTTGTGGCTTCTCTTTAAATTGTGTTCTAGGTTCAATGTGGTTCTGGTTGCCTGGGCGGTGCACCTTGGCGGCTAACGGGGTCGAGGGCCGGGCGGGCAGCAGCTTTTCAAGCTCGAATACCAATCCGCACTCGACGACGACGACTATCACAAGGTTCAGTTTTCTCTTCTTTGTTTTTCTTTTTTTTTGGGGCTGCTGATCTTCCACGCTCGCGCCCTAGTAGAGGTCATCCTCCATGTTGTGGATGAGTATCTTCTTGTCCTCCTTGCAACTGGCCTTGGCCAGTGTCTGCTCCACAAGCTTGGGATCGAAGCAGGGCTGTAAGGGATTAAAAATTGTTAAAAATTTAAAGCTTAGCTGAGTAGAAATGTGTGTCCTTCTTACCGTTTCGCAGATGTTCATGTTACAACAGTTCTCTATCGTAATCTCGCACTGCTCGGCGGCCATGGGACGGTTGGTGAGAGGTGTGTCTCCTGCGGAGTTGGTCCTCGGCTGCTTGCGCACCACGAACGTCTTCCTGATGCGGGGTCTCTTCGGCTTGTAGAGGCGTCGGATGCCGTGGATAATAGTTGTGATCAGCAGCAGGCTGGATACAATGCCCACGACCAGGATGATGATGACACTGCTGGTCCACACGGTGGGCGTCTGGCACACTTCCAGGTGCTGGTACTGGGGGATGGCAATGTTGGTGCTGTTGTCAAGGGCCAGTTCCTCGCAGCTAAAAATATGAAATGTTATTAGACTTTTCCCGAAAGAAGCATTTCAAGACACTCACATGTCATGGCAGCCGAAGGGCACATGGATCTCCGGTTCGTGCTTCAGCAGGCGACAGAAGAGGGAGCAGATCTGAGTGGAGTTCTGCTCGCAACGCTCGCCGGCAAAGTTGGCGGGGCACTCGCAGCTAGGTTGGTCCTTCTCCGTCTCGCCCAGGCGGCAGTGACCGCCGTTGAGGCACAATCCGGCGCACTTGCTCACCTCGCAGCGCTCGCCCGTGAAGCCCGGCTGGCAGTAGCACTTGGGGTAAGCCAGCTCGGACATCTGGCAGGTGCCGTGGACACAGTAGTTGTGGCACTCCCTAATCTCGCAGCGCGAACCCTTGAAACCAGCTGGACAGATGCAAAGATCCCTTTTAGAAACGTAGCTGCCACCGTTCATGCAGTGATCCCGCTCCAGCTGATCCATCCGCTCGTCCACCAGGCTGCGAACTTCCTTGTTCTGGCTCATCTCGTCCACGCGGAGCCTAATCTTGCGCACAATACTCGAGCAGTGGGCGTCCTTCTGGAGGCGCTGATAGAAACCAGTGCGCGCCACGATTCCTCGAGCTTCCTCGCTGAGATTCGCAACCCGCACCAGGGGGCAGTCCTCGACGGGCTCGCTCTCCTGCCTGGACTCGGATTCAGTGCCGTCCGTGGAGCTTTCCGCCTCTGGCCTGACAGTGGTAGTGGCTTTAACGGCAGCCCTCTTCGGATGACTCCACACAGCATTGGTGGTCCTGTCAGTCCAGAAAATGGCGTCATTGGTCACGGCCAGGTTTTGGGGCTCGTGGTGCTTGTCCTTCAGCACCACCTGCCGATCAGAGCCGTCCAGGTTCGAGCTCATCACCGCGAAGAACACGCCCTTCAGGTCGTCTATCCAGAAGAGGCGATCCGACAGCTGGTCCACCACTATCCCCTTCGGCATGTCGATGCCCGAGTCCGCGATGATCACCCTGTGGCTGCCATCCAAATCGATCCGCTCCACAGAGGGATGGGTTATGTTGGAGTTGGTCCAGTACAGCTTCCGGCGGCAGATATCCACCGCCACTCCCTCTGGCCGGGCCCCCTCCTGGCTGAGATCCACCAGAACCTTGGGCGGCTGGCTGGGTGGACTGTCAATGGAGGCGAAGAAGATCTTGCGCTGCAGGGTGTCCGACCAGAAGAGGTTCCTGTTCAGGGGATCGTACGCCAGTCCACCCACCGACTCGTTGCCCGTCCGCTGGATGGCCTGCTGGGCCACATGGGAAGCCGCATAGACGTCCCTTCGCAGGGAGAAGATGCTGCCGTTCTGGTGCTGGCGGTCGTTGAAGTAAATCAGTTCCTCGGACTCGTCGAAGGTCAAAGCGGACAGTTCGTCGAACTCGTGGGCGGCGGTGGCTATGGTTTGCCAGGAGCTGTCCAGGAACTGGATCTTGGTCCTCAGCGTGACGGCAAAGTCTGAAAACAGAAAGAAAACTGAAAGATTAAGCTTGAAGCCTTTGAGGGAATTATAATAGAATAGTTTTTCAATTTGGAATTATGGTTCGCCAATCAATTATTTTTTATGACAGCTACGTGACAAGGCTATCGGAGTCTAATGACTCATTGTCTTTCCAGTCATTTGGATAGTAAGGAAGAGCTCCAAGCTCAGAAGCTTCCTGGGGGACTGGCAAACTCAGTATCAGTATCAGTGTCCAGTAAGTGGAAGAGTCTCTCTGCTAAGACCCCTTCCAGCTCTAGTCCTCCGGCGGAAATTAAGTTCAATCAGTGCGAGAGCCCCCCCTCACTGTGGCTGTCATTAAACTTGCCGAAAGTGTCGCCGATTCCCAATCAAGCCCCGCCATTTGTGGAAATTGCGACTCGCAACAGCATTTCAGCAATAAATGCCAGCCGATCTGCGTTTTATTTTTATTAATTGATTATTTAATGTGGCGCCGCCAGCCTGGGACAACTTAATAGTCCTAAATCATCAGAAAACTAGACGTACTTAAGGTCTAGACTCTGGACTGATAAGGGGTAAGTCAGTGGGAATCAGAAGGCGTCAGAAGTCCCGAAGATGTCAACCTGCTGGAGGGAAATCCCAGGTGTCAGTTCGGTTGACCTTAGAAAAGTGATCTCATTAGTTGTGCCTTTTTACATAAGTGTTGTTTATTTTATTTCATTGATAATGGCACTAAAAAAAGGCTATTGATTGCTTATTAAAGGCATTATATATTTTTTATAATATAAAATATATAAAAACTAACCAGAAGCAAGTTCTATTAAGCCAGAAACATCAGGGACTTTAGTAACATTTTCGGTTTGAATATTAAATCAATTTTTTTAAACAAAAAATGTAAAAAAAAGTCCCAAACTTTTAAAGTTCTATGACAGCTAAAGGATATAGTCGGCCGATCCTTATGAAATCTGTTAGATCGAATTAGTTTTCCCAAAATAGAAAGTCCATAGAAAGTCCCATCCTTCTAACTTCAAAAACACCAAAGTTATGCCATTTCCCATCAATCGGTTATAAGGAAACTATAGGATATAGTCGACCGATCCCGGTCATTCCGACTTATACAGTGCCTGCAAAGGAAAGAAGGATGTGTGCCAAGTTTCAAGTCAATAGCTTTGAAACTGAGAGACTAGATGGCCTAGAAACAGACAGGCGGACAAGCGGACAAGCGGACAGACGGACATCGACTTAAAAGGTGATCCTGATCAGGAATATATATAGTATCTAGGGTCGGAGATGTCTCCTTCACTGCGTAGCACACCTTTGACCAAAATTATAATACAAGGGTAGGGTATAAGTGTGAACAGAAAGGCCTGTCCTCAAAGGGCAACCTTGATACTGGAAACCAATTAGTATCTATTAGTAACAAATTTCTTTAAAGCCAGAAATATCTGCCAGAAATATAAAAATACTTAGTCTTGGCCTCTAATCAATAGCAACCTTCAAACTTGAACATTAAAGTCCCAAGATTTGATAAGCCAACAAATGGCGGAGAGATTTGGGACCAAAATTCGGATTTCTCGCATTCCTAATTTTATTTTTGTTTTGGAAATCGAAACAGAAACCGAAACAAGATTAAGGAACCTGTTCGGGGGGTGTGTGGGGGGGGGCGTGGCTTTTGTTAAACGCGGATGATGATTAAGTGGCTTGACACCTGTTGGCAGGTGAGTAAATAAAGCACACGATCCTGGACTGGTCGCGGAACTGCGGAAAAGTGGCGGTGCAGCTGGCGGAACTACAGAAACAGCTTCGGTTGTCACCTGTTGTTCCGGATTCGGAACCGTACCAAGGCCCGACTTTCACATCATACTTCTGGTCTACAGAGCCGATCAATCAGATCGATCGATCCAGCTGCCAAAAATAATTAATCCCGAACTGGTCATTGGCCGGGGTGTTTGGGTCAGAAACTTGTTTAGGTCACTGTCCAAAAGACACCAAAATGGCCAAAATAGAGGCACGCGAAGAGCTAGTTAGCCTCCTCCATTGAGATACATAGATACATAGATAAAAAACCTACAAGTTCGAATCGGTTGTAGTTCGAGTGGAGTTATAAGTTATCGAACTACTGCAGGTATTGGTTTTTATGATTCATGCATATGTATCTTGGAATGGTTGTAAAAAATAGCCGCAAAAACAATGCGATACCAAGCAGCATTTAACACTCGAACGAACCTTTCCACTGCCTCGCCGACCTCGGAGTTTGAGGTCAACGGTTTCAGCGATGCAGAAAATGCTAGATTGCCAATTTTAGGCATTGCCGAGTTCATTGGCGGCAGTTGTGGGTCTTAGAAGGGTTTTTTTTTCATCAATAGGGAGGAAGTCTTATTTAAACCTCAGCTGGGAATATCTAAGGTACTGGAATATCTAAGATACTGGAACTGGGAACAGAAATACTGGTACTGGAATATCTTAGATACTGGAACTGGGAACAGGAATACTGGTACTGGAATATCTTAAATAATGGAATTCTGGTACTGGGCACAGGAATACTCGTACTAAAATATCTTAGATACTGGAACTAAGAAGAGTAATACTGGTACTGGAATATTTTAGATACTGGAACTGGGAAAATCTTAGGTACTGGACTTCTGGAACTGGGAACAGGAATAATAGTACTGAAATATCTTAGATACTGGAACTGGGAACAGGAATATTGTTACTGGAATATCTTGGATACTGGAACTGGGAACAGAAATATTGGTACTGGAATGTCTTAGATACTGGAACTGGCAACAGGAATACTGGTACTGAAATATCTTAGATACTGGAACTGGGAGCAGAAATAATGGTACTGGAATGTCTTAGAACTGGAACTGGAAATATCTTCGATACTGAAATTCTGGAACTGGGAACAGGAATAATAGTAGTGGAATATCTTGGATATTGGAAGTGGGAACAGGAATATTGTTACTGGAATATCTTGGATACTGGAACACTGTAACTGGGAACATGAATACTGGTACTGGAATATCTTAAATACTGGAACTGGGAACAGGAATACTGGTACTAAAATATCTTAGATACTGGAACTAAGAAGAGTAATACTGGTACTGGAATATTTTAGATACTGGAACTGAGAATATCTTAGATACTGGACTTCTGGAACTGGGAACATGAATACTGGTACTGGAATATCTTAGATACTAAAATATTTTACACTGGAAAATCTTGGAAATAATTAGAATTCAAACACCTGTTTGAAGGCAGCTTCTATAGCTTAAATTTAGTTTTAATTAATTAATGTATTTATGACTTAATTTGTGATTAATTTATGACTTATAAATTGTTTAAAGCATGTTATTTTTAACAATTAAGAACTAAACATAAACTAGTTAAGCTACCTAAAACTACATAAAAAATACAATTAAATTGTGAGATTTCCAGTCACTTCAGTCATTCCAGGTGATCCAGATTTTTAATTGGCCATTTGAGAGGCTTGATAAATCAATGGTCAGCAGTTATTACGGCCTGGTCAATAAAATTCATGAAATTCACGGTATCTCTGAAAGGTTCTTTCGATATGGATGGATTTCCACATGGGCTCGCTCGGGCTAGGAATGCGTCACAGCAGCTAGTCCAACTAGTCCAAGTGGTGAACCTTTTCACTGCCATTTCCCACCCATTAGCATTATCTAATAGAAAAAAAAAAACAAAAACAACAGAAAGCCAGTGCTAATGTAATGGACGCGCACGTGGGTCTCGGATAGGATTTCCAGTTCATTCAACATGTTTTTAAAATTAAAAAAAAACCTATTGATGCAATCTGTACTAACCCGGATTAGCGTATAATCTCGGGCTTCCAATTGCGACTTGGAAAATTCCAAGAGCGAGACAGAGAAGTGCTACTGCCGGCAAGGCACTCGGGTCTCCAGTTTCCCTTCTCATGAAGTGAAAGAGGAGACCCCAGCCTAGCAGCCACTGAGCCACTCAGCCATTAGAAATCGCAACAACAATCACCAAATCCAAACAAACCGGCGAAATATGATGTTTGTGGCATACGTGACAAAATAAGTGAGCCACATGGCGGACAAAGTGGTGGCACTGTTTCGGGGTACAGTGCAACTTCTAGTGTAGAAACAGAGAGTGAGCTGCCAGTGCCATGTGGCAGCATAGAAACTCCGAGTACTTTCCAGTGGAAGAAGTTCCTATTTAAATATTTGCTCTTCACTTCTAATCACTGCTACTACACTGTGGAAAAAAATTAATTCTTTTTAGTAGAGATAAGATTATTTTTAAAAAGAGAATTTTTTTTTTTTTTAAAACACACTTTAAGGCTTGTTTTGAAACTGGAAATTTTGGTGTCTTGTTTACAAATGCATTGAGGTTGTTTTTCCAGTTATGGAAGTTCAACTGTATTTTACAGTTGTTGCCGGCCACGTTTTACCTGCGGAGCGAAAGAGTTCACCCCTAAGGGGCCCACCAACAAAAGAGAAAGCGAGAAAGAGAGAGAGAAGGCAGCTCGCAAAAAAAAAAAACAATAATTTTGAATTGAATAGATTTGGAGCCGGAGAATTTTGTTATTAGCTATTTGCGACGTGTGCATTGATAAGGGGGCAGAGCGCCTTTTGCTACCACTGATAATAGAGATAAAAGCATATTCGTTCGGTGCGGGGCAACTTAGATAGTCAGCTGATAGCTGATAACTTCAACCTGATACCTGTCCGCACGCACTCATACTCATGCACCTACGCCACCGTTCGCACGGAATATATCAAGTGAAATATGCTGAATGTCAAGCGATTACATAAGACCCATTGCCTGCATTGTTTATGTCGAATTGATTCTTAATTGCTGGCGAGAAATGAAGGTTAGAAGGAGGAGCGACAGTGTTGTCAAACGGTTCTCTTCCTCCCGCCTGGAAACGGTTTCCTTACCCCACTCCAGAGGTGTTCCATTGGATCGCGGCAGCAGGCAGGCGGAGAGGAAAACTAAAGCTGGCACCCAGATCATCATCTTGGGTGTTATGGGCTATAATGGGTAGCTATATATGAGCACCCTCGATTGCACAACCGCTGGGATTTTGGTTAGGTCACGGGATGCGAACGCGTCTGCCACCTGCAGAGTCCTCGGCGCGGTTGGCGGATGGGAGGCAAAGGGATTAGAGGAAAGGAAACTGGAGCAGAACGCGTATTTTCGCGTTCTTTTGGTTGATAATGGGATTTGAAAGACGCGCCAGTAGAGCGGACGACCACCGGTTATCACGGGAGGAAATAACGATTTAAATTCAGTTTTGGATCGGAGGTAGCACCAACTCGCATGCCCCTGACCAGAGTTGCCAGGTGTCCTTGTGGAAATCAGCTGGCAGCCAACGGAACCCAGCCGACAGCAAAAGGTTCACCCTAATAAGCCGTTTACACTGGTTACTGGTTTCATTTTTAAATCAAATAAACTCTCTTTTTCTCAAAATAAATCAAAGGATTCCTCATCCTCTCTTATGTCGATAAATAATACTAAACATTTTTAAAGAATTACATCGATAATCTATAACTTGAACTAATTCTACCAGTCACATTAGCTTTGTTTTAAAAGCAAGGGACTTTTGGGTATCAAAATTAGTACAATATAATAAACAAAAATTGTATTTGTCTGGAAATACGCTATAATTATTTGAAAATAATTTTTGCAATCATCAAAAAACGGTTTAACCAACTGGAGCAGTATTGGTAAATATCAATTTATTTCGATAGACGATAAACGCAATAGAGTTGTTTTCTTCGAGTTGTTTTTAGTTTTATTTATTATTGTTTTCGTGAGGAGTCATGTACAAAAATGCACTGAAAGGCGGCATTCGCACCGCCAAGCAGGCCTGGAAGCTGAAAAACGGTGATTACACAATGGTTTTCATTTAGCATTTGTAAATGCCAAAGAGAGATAGCGAGAGAGGGGGCGGCAGAATCAGCTGTTGCTGACTGTCCCGATAATCGATAGTCGAAGCGTGTTATTCGCTCTTACCGCCCGCCGCATATTGTGTGTTTTTCTCAGCCGAAGCAGGGGTTTTAACGCATCAAAGTTGCTTGCATTTGTTATTACAGAGTTTGGCAAACTTAACTTGGACCTAGCCAAGGCCAACTCCGATTTTCAGGAGCATCTGTGCGAAGGTGAGAGAGGTTTTCGCCAGCACACCACCCCCCCTGCTCACCGCCTTGCAAAATAATCAAATAACAACGCTTATCAGTTGCATTTAACGCTTTGATCTGCCCCAAAGTGCCTAACATCAGCTCGTTTCTTGTTCCCCCTTCCAGCTGCCAGACTTATCCACAACTTTTCTCCACCACCCGCCGCCGCCGCCACCACCCACAATCCCGTGTCGCTGCTACTAAAAACAAATCCTAACGATAACAGCCGGAGTAACGTCGTCGTTGCTAGCCATAATCGTTGGACACCCAATAATTCCCGAAGACTCTTAACCACTCCCGATAAGACAGCTTTTAACGCCCGTTTCCGAGCAGAGACCGGCCATCTGAACGCCTTGATCTCCTCCAAGCAATTTGTGAAGGTGCAGAAGCAATTCTACCGGGACTTCTCCTCGGTATCACTTGGTGCTCCACTCAAGAACAGCGACGCTCCATTGCTGGGCGACTTGTGCAGCCAGTACCGTGCCATCCTAGCTCACACATCGGCGGACGTTGTACCAGGCGAGAACCATCATTCGCAGCATCAGTGCCAGCAGCGGAGAGGAATCCACAGCCAGAAGCCTCAGCAAATCCTGAAAGAGGACCAACATCATCAGGGGAAGATGGCGCAGAAAGCAGAGTTCGAGAGGCTGCCCACGAACGTGGTGCCACGCCACTATGAGTTGATCCTGCAGCCCGATTTGCAGGCTTTCACCTTCACGGGCGAGACCATTGTACAAGTTCATGTAAGTATTTTAAATCAACGGATTTCCGTTTCGTAATTTCGAAGAAAAAGAATATGTCACCGCCCAAATATTCAAAAAAAAACTTACACTCTGTTGCTGCCCTCTGTCTCTTTCCATTTCTCCCATCTCCAGCCACTACTTTCACTTTCCCATTATTGTTGTAATTTGAGTTTGCTGCGCATTGTGCGAACTTTTTCCTCTGACGTGTGCAAAAAAAAAAAAAATATAAAAATTCGGACATTCTCCTTGATAGCTTTTCTCTTTATGCTGCAATTTGCATGCACGTAGATCCACAATCTGGTAAATGGATAAATATCTCAGCATATATGTACACCCACTAGGAAATGCGATGTCTTTGTCGCGCAGAAGGAATGACTGGCAATATGGTTGCGGCACTCGCGGGTACCGCGCAAAATTTATTTCCACCAATCTCTTATTTTTTGCTTGCGCCGCTCATAACGGTAGATTTTGTTTACGTTTCGTTTGCGTCAATAGCGGAAAAAATTTAATTTAGACAAGACGCACTTGGAATACCCTACATTTTACCGTTATTGGTCCTTCGAGACAAAGTTAAGAAAAACATAAAATGTTATACATTATAAAGGTTTTACATTTTTATAAAAATTAGTTAATATTTTATATAAAAACAATTAAAAAAAGTTAATATCATATATCTGTTATATAATTATACAGTTATAACACTTAATATCTTAACTACTAAGCTGAATCTTCAAATAAGACAAGACAAGACGCACTTGGAATACCCTACATTTTACCGTTATTGGTCCTTCGAGACAAAGTAAAGAAAAACATAAAATGTTATACCATAGAGGTTTTATATTTTTATTAAAATTAGTTAATATTTTATATAAAAATAGTTAAAAAAAGTTAATATTATATATCTGTTATATAATTATACAGTTATAACAGTTAATATCTTAACTTCCAAGCAGAATCTTCAAATAATGTATATTTTTTGTTAATTAAAAAAGATATTGATGATATATCTTGAATAATTTATTTCATAAAAGCATTTGCTTGTTTAATTATAAAAAATAAAAATAAAAACTCGAAAAACTGCAAGTTTATGCAAATTATAAACCAGATTAGCATCCAGAATATTGATTAAAATAACTAGATAGGTACAAGAATTACATTACCCCTCACATAACCCATTCGGCTTGATCCGCTCTCTATCAGAGTATGAGTTTCGCCAAAAAAAAAACTCGTTTTGACCGTTTTGATTGCTTGGTTTAAGCCGGAAATCCACAACAAAGGCAAGAAAGCCGCATTTCTACGACCTTGAAGTAACTGTCCAGGCACAGAAAGAAAAATCTGTACAAAGATATATTTTTTTTTAAATATTTAAGAAGTAAAAAATATTTAAGACACCAAAAACAAAGGCTTAAAAAAGCTAAAAATAAAGTTTAGAAAAGTGACACTTTTTTAAAATCTAAAATTTTTTTCTCTGCATCTTTTACCAACTCTTTCACCCTTTAACTTTTTATGATTTTTGGACTTGGCTTTGATCATCTAACGGGTTTTTTTCTGACTATCCTACAGGTCAAGGAGCCCACCAGCCAAATAACCTTAAATGCCCTGGACATCACCATCGATTCGGCGGAACTGCAGTTCGAGTGCAGCAAGTTCAAGCCGGAGAAGATCGTGTATTCGGTGGAGAATGAGACGGCGACACTGGAGTTCACAAAGGAAATCCCAGCAGAGACTGCCGGCGTACTGTATATGACATTTACCGGCGAGCTGAACGACAAGATGAAGGGCTTCTACCGAAGCAAGTACTTCACGGCCGATGGCGAGGAACGGTATGCGGGAGTCACCCAGTTCGAGGCCACGGACGCCAGGCGCTGTTTCCCCTGCTGGGATGAGCCGGCGATCAAGGCCACTTTTGACATAACACTGGTGGTGCCCAAGGACCGAGTGGCTCTCTCCAATATGCCCGTTCTGAAGGAGGATCCGATGCCGAATGACCTGCGTCGGGTGCGATTCGATCGGACGCCTGTTATGTCCACCTATCTGGTGGCCGTTGTTGTCGGGGAGTACGACTACGTGGAGGGCAAGTCGGAGGACGGAGTGTTGGTTAGGGTGTTCACACCCGTTGGAAAACGCGAGCAGGGTACCTTCGCCCTCGAGGTGGCCACCAAGGTGCTGCCTTACTACAAGGACTACTTCAACATCGCCTACCCCCTTCCCAAAATGGATCTGATTGCCATATCGGACTTCTCCGCTGGCGCCATGGAGAACTGGGGCCTGGTCACCTACCGGGAGACCTTTGTGCTGGTCGATCCCAAGAACACTTCTCTGATGCGGAAGCAATCAATAGCGCTGACGGTGGGCCACGAGATCGCCCATCAGTGGTTTGGTAAGCGATGTTCTCATCTTTTTTTTATGGCCAATCGAAGCCAGATTATAATTACTTGGATTATAGTTAGTAGCCACTAAAGGTGTCCACTAAATCTTAATAGACTCTAAACTAAAACTATAAATTAATCTTAATTATAGGCAACCTGGTAACCATGGAGTGGTGGACCCATCTGTGGCTGAACGAGGGCTATGCCTCCTTTGTGGAGTTCCTCTGCGTGCATCATCTCTTCCCCGAGTACGACATCTGGACGCAGTTCGTGACGGACATGTACACGCGCGCCTTGGAGCTGGATTCCCTGAAGAACTCCCATCCCATCGAAGTGCCCGTTGGCCATCCGTCGGAGATCGATGAGATCTTTGACGAGATTAGCTACAACAAGGGTGCCTCGGTGATCCGCATGCTGCACGACTACATCGGCGAAGATGACTTCAGGAAGGGGATGAACCTGTACCTTACCCGGCACCAGTACGGGAACACCTGCACCGAGGACTTGTGGACGGCGTTGCAGGAGGCCTCCTCGAAGAAGGTGGCCGACGTCATGTCGTCGTGGACCCAGCACAAGGGCTTCCCGGTGGTTAGCGTAGAGTCGGAGCAGAAGGAGCCGAAACAACGGTTGCTCCGCCTCCGTCAGTGCAAGTTCACAGCCGACGGATCGAAGGCCGAACAGGGCGACGACTGCCTCTGGGTGGTTCCAGTGTCAGTGTCCACGTCGAAGAACCCCACTGGAATTGCGAAGACATTCTTGCTGGATAAGCCCTACATGGAGGTGGTCCTGGAAAATGTCGAAGAGGATGACTGGATCAAGATAAACCCGGGAACCGTGGGCTACTATCGCACCCGGTACTCGCCAGAAATGCTGGAACAGCTAATGCCCGCTGTGGAGAAGATGGAGCTTCCGCCGCTCGATCGTCTGGGACTGATCGACGATATGTTCGCCATGGTGCAGGCGGGGCATGCGGGCACCGCCGAAGTTCTGGCCCTGGTGGATTCCTACCGCAACGAGACCAACTACACCGTGTGGACCGCCATCACCAATTCCCTGACCAACCTGCACATCCTCATCTCACACACGGATCTCATGGACGACTTCCACCGCTTCGGCCGCAGTCTGTACGAGCCGGTGGCCGCTCGCCTGGGTTGGGAGCCCCGCGACGGCGAGAACCATCTGGATACGTTGCTGCGAAGCCTAGTGCTCACCCGCCTGGTCTCCTTCCGCAGCGAAGAGGTGATCGAGATGGCCCGCAACCGCTTCCGCAGTCATGCAAATGGAACCAGTTTGTTGCCAGCCGACCTACGGACGACCTGTTACAAGGCTGTTCTGCAGGACGGAGACGAGGCCATCTTTGAAGAAATGCTCAATCTGTACAGGGCCACCGACCTGCATGAGGAGCAGGACCGCATTTCGAGGGCGCTGGGCTGCAGCGGCGATGTGAAGCTGCTGCGCCGCGTCATTGACTTTGCGATGTCGGCAAGTAGTCCGAGATACGAGATTATGTCAGAAACTTAACTTTCTATTTGTTCTTCAGGGAGAAGTACGTGCCCAGGACTCTGTTTTCGTTATAGTCGCCGTAGCCATTAATCCCAAGGGCCGTGACATGGCCTGGGAGTTCTTCAAGGAGAACAACAAACTGCTCCTGGAACGCTATCAGGTGGGTTTAGCTTACTAATCTCATCCGATTGGATTTCATCAAACTATCTCTGTTGCAGGGCGGTTTTCTGCTATCCCGACTGATCAAGTATCTCATCGAGAACTTTGCCTCCGAGGAGCGAGCGAAGGAAGTGGAGGACTTCTTCCAGGCCAACCCGATTCCTGGCACCGAGCGCACCGTATCACAGGCGGTGGAGACGATTCGCCTAAATGCCGCCTGGCTGTTTAGGGATCAACAGCAGCTGACCAGTTATCTGAGGGATAACAACTAAGACGCCATCGATGCCACCAGCATACCAAAGCATTTAACACCGCAGAGTAGTCGCAACAGAAGCACCACTAACAGCACCAGTAAACCGTATAACCCAAGCCCATAACACCATGCCACCCAGTCACAATTGGTATGACCCGGAAGATGCCGGCCTGATAGTTTAGCTTTAGTCAAGGATCCACCCAAATTCCTCGTTACTCCTCGGAACTGGAGTAATGCAACGATTTATGTCTTACTTCCCGCGAAGAATGGATAATCCCTTAGCTTATCCAATGTGTATTCCCATTATATTTTCCTTTCCCTTGAAAATTATATACGTGTTGAGTTTATTACGATAAATAAATGCAATTTCTAGTAAGAATCCAACGAGATATCGATTTAAAATTTCAAAACGCATCTTAATTAGACATTTATTTACAATTTTTAACAAAGATTCTGTAACTCTTATACTCCAACTCTTATATTTGGCCTATTTAGGCTTCACTTCATCGTTGTTATTGTTGTTGAATTCAAACTTCTGGGCCTTGCGCTTTATTTCCTGCGACTGCGTCCAAAATGTGGCCAGGCGATGGTCACTGTTGGAGCAGAACTCCCGGAAATCCTTGAGCAGCTTCAGCTGGAAGAGCTCGCCGTCCGCAGAGTTGTTAATGGTCTGGGCCTTCCACTTTTTATTGGGAATCATGTGGTTCCAGGCCCACAGGAAGCCCACCTTTTTGGGAACATTGGTGTTGTTTGTGTGTCCATAGACGCATCGCGTGAAGTTCGCCTCCTCCTCCAGTAGAATCGGAGATTCAATCTGGGTGTTGTGGTTGATGGCGCACCTGTAAGGGGCAAGGATGTGAGGGAAACTATGGAATCAATGGCTTTGAGGATTTAAAGACTTACCGTATCAAGGCAAACATGTTGCCAGTGCAGTGCACATACTGATACTCTTTGGGGAGCTGTCGGGATTTCATTTAAATTATAAATATTTTACAAATTATTTTAATCAACACTCACATCCTTGCCGATGCTAAACTTCTTCTCCAAAACACAGGGCAAAAAGCCAAACTTGGACAAAATGGCTTCCTGGAGGAACAGCATTCGATCTGAACGAGATTCATCAGGGAATTCTAAACAAAAAAAACGAGTAAAGTTTTAAAATCTTAAAGTTTATAAAATTAAAATAAAAATACCCTCGAATAGGGTAGCTCCATCGGGCAGGAATGTGGTGCAGAGTGGAATGAAAATAGGACCCCGTAAAGGATCTGATTTCTTAGTGAAAGGTTCTGCCATGGGATCGGCTGGCACTGAGACCAGGAAATTAAATTGGTTCGCCTTCCGCATCCAACCACCAATCTGAAACGAAGGAAAATGTTAGTTTCAAGGAAATGTTTCAAGGAGTTTATGTTTTGATTTATCTACCAAATCGGCGACTATGGGTCCTGACGAGGTGACCCACTCCACAACAATCTCAAAGGCAAATCCTGGCTGCAAGACTGCGTGGTGCTTCACATGACCCCACTCCATCCGATCGCTCTTCTGATTCACATCAATCTCCAAATGTGACTGGCGGTAAACGCGTTCTGAATTGAAGATTTAAAAATTATTTTTGTACCAAGCGTATGTTTGGAATACTTGCTGTTACTGCTGGCATCTGTCCAGGACTGGGGCGCTGGTGACTCCCTCAGGAAGTTGGGAACTGGCGTGGTCACTTGCTCATCATGCCAGAGGAAGCTGCAGCCCTGGAATTCAATCTCCAACCACTCATTGACAAAGGCACTGTAATCGTTCAAAGGCTGAGCATAATCTGGAAGGAAAAAATATACATCAGAAAGGATAAAGTCCTAAAGGGACAATGGAAATACCTTTGGCATTTTTATCCTGCTGCACTACATAGTAGAAGACAAAGCCCGGAACCACCGGCTTGTTCCAATCCCCGGAAGCATGGCAGATCATGCGCTCCCTGAATAAAGTTTGTCTTTTTAGTTCAAGGATTCATTTTGGTATACTTCCACGAACATACTTCCGCATGGCTTCCAGCAGCTCCAGGGGCTGTCGTCCATTGTTGAGGCGCGTTTTCAGCCACATCAGGGCATCGTAGGAGATGAAGGTACACGAGGGCAGCGACTGGGTCTTGGAGAAGTAGCCGACTCCCGTCACGGGATGTTTCAAGGCTTCAAAAATGTCAGCCAGCGTGGCATTGGGGCTGAACTTTATGTCCACTGGGAATCTAATGAATTAAGGAATTTAATGTCAATTAATTTTTAATCAGAAGATGAACTAATCACCCATCATCCTGGTCGTCTCTGGCGGCGATTCCCGCAGCAGCCACTGCATCTGTGGCGGGAAAGTTGCGCGGAATCCGGCCATTTTCCAACTTGGGGCGAACATTAATGCTGGCGTGAGAGGACAGAGACCAGGATTAGATATTGGCAAGATAGGAGCACTAGATAGCAATGTCCATTTCCATGTTGGGTATGCGAGTGTCTGGATTTGGGTCGGGGGATTCTGAAGGCCAATTGCTTATATGCAAGGGTTAGGTTTTTTTCGGGTATGAGTTCTTGGTGGGGATTAGTCGAGAGTGGTGATGAGATACGTAAACGGAACCAGGACGGCATGAGACCATCCTGGCCCTGGGAGTGGCACAAACCTTTGCTGCTGTGAGTTTAATTGATTATGATGCTTTTCAGTGATTCTAGGTGTGTCATGCTGCTGAAAGCCAAATACCAAATTAAATAATATAAAAAATTACATAACCTAACGAACAAAAAACCAAAGGGTTAAGGATTCGAATAACCAAGAACAACATCAACGTGGAAATCATCAAAAATCGGATGCAGATAAGGAAACAAAAGGACTACGAGTACGAAACAGAAACAGAAACAGAAAGGATAAAAAAATAACTGATAACCATACAACAAACCGGCAAGGACAAAATATACAGTTAGCCTAGGCCCAGGACTCTGGGGGGTCCTGGGAGCCAAACAACTAGGAACCATCAGCCAACCAAATTCCCAGCAAATCGTGCGAATACCAGAGACCGTAATTCAAACTTAATCTTAAATTATAAACTAATTATATCCTTACGGTTCCTGGCTTTTACAAATGCAAGTACAGTGTTCAGGTGTGTATGTGTGGATGTGATACTGTGTGTATGTGTGTGTTTTTTAAGTATGAGTACGAGGGGAGTCCTTAGATCTAATTAGTTTTTGGAATCGATATAAAAACCTGGGTCGCTTCTCCGGCAGCCGGTTACTGCCGACCCTCTCCCGAAACGGAGAGTTCATGAGTCCCTGAGGAGTTGGATACGGTTTTGGGGCAGGATGACAGTTAGGGAGACACATTTAAAAGAGAGACAAAAAAGTTATATGAGCATTTTCTTCACCAAATATCCACTATTTCGATCGAAACTATGAAACCAAAACGTGCGCAACTAATCAATCGAATCGAATCATCAATAAAAAACTGTACAAAATGTGCGCTGATCTGAATGAGAATTAAATCAAAAGCTTAAACGTTAAGTTGAGTAGATAACCTGGTTAGGCTGAGGCCTGGATATAATGCTGGTGCTGTGTCGTCGCTTGGTTATGCTGTGGCCGATGGGGCTGTCCTGGAAGAGTGAGAGGCGAGAGAGACTCGGATACATCAGGGGGCGAATGGGGGCGCAAGAAGCTGTCTTTGTGATGCAAGTTAGATAATTAAGTAAATACATTTCTAGACTAATTAGAACTGCCTCTTTAAAATTATATTACTAAAAGAGCTTTCAAGACCCTCTTGAAATAGTAGAAGACATTTTTCAAAAGGATCTTAGGGCAGTCTAGGAGATTAGTCTATTAGGAGACAGAACGGAGTTACAGAATTAACGCAACGGATCACAAATTCACAAATATTGACATGGAATGGAGTCGCCTTTCTTACTCTCGCCTTTCGGGCAAACTGGCGCTTCAGTTTGCTGACCGCCTCGATCAGGCGGACAAAGTCCTCCACCTGATCCTGCGTGTTGTCCGCCGTGGCATCGGGGAAGATGTCGCAACGCTGGCAACTGGCAATCTTGTTGACGATGTTCTCCCTTGGAAGTAAATACATCCGATACCGCCAGTACTTCAAGCTCTAAAATTTAAAAAATTTTAAACATTTATTTTTAAAAGAAATAAAAAAAAAAAGATAAAAAGTTACCTCCATTAGTGGATAATCCACATCACCACGCGTACAAATATAGAGATCCATATGATTCCAATTAAAGTTCTCCAGCTTCTCGGTGGTAAAGTTCACCCCGGAGATCTCGTAGGTCTCATGTTGTGGCGCGTGGAAGCGGTAGCGGTAGTCCACGTTTATGGGAGGATACGGGTGTCTGAAAAGAAGCCACTTGAAACCGATTCTACAGGGCAAGATATCCATACTCACCGCGGTCGGTAACCGGTCACAGTGATCACAGAGCCACTCAGCGAGATTTTGTGGAAGATGCGTCCAATGGAGAGCAGATACTCCTTCTTAATCTCGCATGGGGGCTTCACCGGCAGCACCGCCGAGCCGGAGGAGCACCCGCCCCCATTAGAAGGCTTCTCGTCCACCACTATGAGCTGAAAGCCCTGAGCCAGGCGCTGCGAGACAATCTCCTTGCACACCTCCTCGGTGGAGAGGGGCTTCCGGTAGACAGCCCTGCTCTGGGCATAATCGTGATTGACATCGTCCGGCAAGAGGGTGTAGTCCGTGATGACGTAGTCGTTGTTGAGCGATCGCTTGTCCGGGAAGTAGTCCGTGGTAATGGGCAAGCAGGCGGGGATGGTCAGTGACTTCCAGTCGACGCCTGCAAACGGATCCACCGGTATTAGCAGGAGGAATCTCGGATACGGGGTCAGAGGTCAGAGAGAACAAAGAGAAAGCCAACGCCGGTACAGGTGTGTAAATCAAAATCGCTCAAGCTAGAAGGTCTACGGAAATCATAACCAGGGGAGTGGGTGGCTGGAGCTTCCATCTGTCACCAACGGATGTGGGTGTTGTGGGTTTTTGGTTAGCGTGTGGTTGGCGTGCGAACATAATACAAGTGGGCGAGTGGGCAAGTGGGCGGGCGAGTGGCAAGCATACTAATTTTCTACAAAACTACACAACGGCAACATGCGTGGCACATGCTTCCTGGACCAACATGCTCCCATCTCCCATACTACCACGAGCAGTAGAGGTTATCAGCAACCAGCTCTCCGATGGATGTGTGTTTGGGTGTGCAGGTGGGCGGTGTTTTTGGATTCTATTTATTTTTCTAGATGGTGCAACTACTTATTAGAGAAAGACTATTATTAATGGATGTGGAACTACATGCATGGGGTGCAGGGGCAGGACTTCAAAAGCGGTTATAACAGTGGAGTGCAAAGCAGATAATCTACATATCTAGATTCTAGACTTGAGTGGGGGTCAAGTCCTCCTCCCTTAAGCAACTAAATGTTCTATGCTTGTATATCCTTGTATAGTCCTTTAAACTTCCATTTAAATTATTAAAATTTAAGTTTTATATTTTTCTTGATTTTTTATAATTAATTGAAATATTTTTAAGGAAGAATTTACAAAAAAACGGATATTAGACGGATAAATCTCCCATTTAGTTCTATTTCTATTTCTAAAAAATTTAGAAATTCTATTTCTAAAATATATAAAAAAAAAATCATTATTTTATTTATTTTTTAATAATCTCTTTGCAAAAGCAAGGCAAGAAAAAAGAGGCAAGGTAAACCCCTACAAAGGTCTCCTTGAACTTCAACTACAAGTTCCATAAAGCTATAGATCGAAAGACTATATAATATATATTGGAAAAATAGCTAAAAGTGTTTTTGGTTGCATGTGTTTTTGTGCTTTTTTTGAGTTTTGTGTGTGTGTGTTTTTTTTGGATGCCATTACTAATGCATTGTACAGAGTTCAAAGAGTGGTGTGAATTTTTTGTCCAAACCTATGATGATCTTTCCTCTTCCTCCGCCGCCCGCCTCCGCCTCCACGGGGTCGGGAGGCGAGGCCGTTTCTAAAGCCTCCAGGTCGCCCAGATGATGATGCTCGCCCTCGACGATCGGCCGCAGATGCTTGACTAAAGGAGCAATGGATTCGGATTGGGTTCGATGGATATACGGATACGGATACGGATATGATGGGTTGCAAATTTCGATTCGTTGGGTTAGATCCGATCGTGGTTCATTCGTGGGTTGATGTTTTGTTTTTGTGGTGGTTGTGGTGGGGAGAATGTGAATCATACGTAAACTTAGATTAGATTTTATATTCGTTTAACATTTTTTTCTTTTTGTTTTTTTTTTTTGTTAAAAATGAGCTACTTTGTATGCAGATTAAGTTTTAAATATAATCCCAGGGTTGCGGTTAGTAGGCGGTGGCTTTCCTCTTTTCTGGCACCCCAAGCTATTGCGGATCTCGACGAGAAAAGCAATTCCGCTGCCCACCATTCCGCACAGGAATAAACTAAAGACCGGATAAAGGAGTTTCATGGAGAGCGACCTGTTCTTGAACGTCTCCTCCAGTTCCGCGAGGGTGGAGAAGTCCTTCACGTAGCCCATGGAATGGGCACGGTGGTAGGAACCATCAAACCATACTTGGCCAAGTGAGCTTTCCTGCACCCTTAGCAGGAATCGATGCAGTGGTTCCTTGAAATGCGAATCAACCCTTAGCTGGTATTGAAATGGATAAGTTCCCTGGCATATGTCCGTCAGAATGAATCGCTTCTTGCGCAGATACCGCTGCTGGATATTGAAGAAGCACCAGCGGTGCTTACTAATCGGATAGATGAACTCCGGATCCATTTGGATGCGCTTCGATTCGAATGTGTTATGATCCACAAAGGAGAACTTTCGCTTGAACTCCTCGCTGTGGCCCAGAGACCCCACAATGATCTCCACGTCTGAGGGTACAACCAGGATGCGGTTTGGCAGCTCGAGGACCTCCTCCAGAGTGCTCGCCGGCTTCTGGGTCAGTGTAACCGTCAAAAAAGAAGTTAGTTTGGTGGTGTAACTTTCGACCACAATGAAGATCCCCAGGAGGATCAATGAACTGGACAACAGGGTACTGAGTTTGGTGTTCGAGGATCTCCTGTTACTGGCTCCTGGTAGTCCCAAGGCTGCCCAAATCTGGCAGCTCTTCATCAATCGGCGCACATAAACAAAATGTAAAATAAGCAAAGTGATGATGAAGCAAGTCCAAAGATAGCTTCGGAACGGCATGAATACGTAGAGATTCCTGGGAATTTCATTGTCCAGTGGTATCATGAAACAACGTTTTGACATCAAGGCTGGGTAGGAGTAGTCCACTTGCCTGTTTGGGTACAAGGTATCGAACAGATGTGGACTCATCTCTATTTTATTTTGAATAATTAGACCATTAAGAGCTTGGGGGTTCAACATAATGGATCCGTTCACCAGAAGTGGATACAGATCCAGGGACACATTCAAGTGGGCCATAAACTTGGTGATAATGGTGCCACCCAAACCGTCCAGAAGCCACTGCTTCCTTTGGGGGTGAAGCGACCAAAAGGTGTTCGGAATGTCCTGTTGCACCGGCAATCGTAGTCGGTATCCTTTGAAATTGTTCCTGTCGGGCAATGGAAACAGGTGGAGCGGATCATATGATGCTAGTTTTCGCATCCTAATTATCCTAATCTCGGGATAAGGATCCATTTGATAGAACCTGCGCATCGCCACCACCACCAGGGCGGATCTAAACTGCAGCCGCCAAAGGAGATCGAAAAAGTAGGCCAGATCAGGGCTACTTATCGGATCTCTTATGAAAAATATTGTCTTGCAGTACCGCCTTCCTCTGGCCCTCTTGGCTTGGAGCTCAAGTATCGAATCAGTGTGATTCCTGACAAACACCAAGTACATTGTTTCCTCATCCTGGAGGGCACTAAATTTTAAATGTTCGACCTCTTCATTTGTGGCTGTCATCTGCGGGAGTAGCTTGAAGTGGTTGGTGGTGTTGGTTCTCAGCTCGCGATAGAGGTCATCCAGATAGGAGAGATCCACCGCATCCGAGCTGCTGGCCACTGTAAACGAAGTCAGACGATACACTCGTCCTATTCTGTCCATAAACTGAGCGAGCTGGGTTGGTTGCACAAAGCTACCCGTTGCCCCAATCGGGCTCGTCATCAGTATCACCAGAATCAGGAACATTGTCGCACAAGAATCAGAGACTCACTGGATGGTCGTCAGTTGTTTCCCGGAGCTTTTTAGTGGTTACTTTAACCGCGATAGAATCTCCTACTGTTTGACCAACACTTACCTGTAGTAATTGCCGGTGTCCACTCCTGCTCTCCGGTGGCTCCCCAGAGATACGATTTGGCCTGCGTGGCTGTCAGGTTGGGCACATTGGCGGGAAGAGGATTCATAATCGAGTTCTGGCGCCGCTTAAAAACTACGAAGGGAGGACACTTTAAATCAGGACATATTACAATGTAATGTGACATTTTTATCCTCACAATCGATTTTGTCGTCGCTTTGGGATGAAACGGACTTGCTAAGCATTGAATAGCTGGACACTCGATCGTATTGCTCTCCATTCTCGCCACCATACTCCTCCGGCTCATTATTGTTGTTGCAGCCGTTCTGCTGAAGCGGTTGCAGTGGTTTCTGATGCTGGTGCTGCCCCGCTTGGGCGCTTTTAGCCGGAACAGCCTGGTAGTGATGCTGTTGGATAAGTACACCCGTCGGACCCTTAGGGAAGATGTGTGTCCACCGGCGTCGGTTCGAGGTCAGCTTAATGGTGACTTGCGAAGGATCGAAGGGATTGATGAGCGCCCTGCCAGGACGTACAATGGGCGCAATACTGACAATCGTGCGACGAGAATTCTTCTCCGAGGCCAGCGATTCAGACAGGTTAGTTGCATCCGGTTGCTGCAAGGCAAGGAGGTAGGGAAGTGTAATCTGTGGCACCAATAACTCCATATTTTTCATACCAACGCTGCCAGCATGGCGGATGTACCATGATGTATGTCTGGATCGGACATTTTGCGGCGAATGGCTGGAATCTGTGTGGGTGTCAGATTCTCCCACTCATTATTATAGGCATAGGTCTCCAGGCTTGGAACTGAGGTCTTCTTAGCCCGCACCACTCGTTGCAGAGAGCTTGGGGTTTAAAAATATATTAACACCAAATTAAAAAACTAAAAACTTATGTCCTACCAAGTGCTCTGTGCCGGCAGCGGCTGAAAAATCTGCTCATCGTAAGCGTCGTAGTCGAACAAGTGGTTATGCTTGTACTCCGATTGATTGCAGCTTAGGAAGTTATGCTCATTGTCCTCGCCCCCGTCACTGGCATCCTGAAGCGCTGATCCAAAAAGTGGCAGCTTAATTCTGGGAATAAAACTGGAATAGGCAATCTTCTTGTTGGTCGAGTAAAAGCTCAAGTTGATCCAGTGCGGCAGGGAGTAGTCATCGGCAGAGGTGAGCGTGGTGTCCTTATTGTGGAACTTCAGCAGGGGCACAGCATGCAGAGGTTGTTCTCCCACGCAAACCAAATCACTGCCCACACCATTATCGATGATCCGCTGCTTGGTGATGTTGGTCAACTCCCGATCGACGGAGAAAACACCCACACCAGGGGTAATCACCACTGACAGCTGTCCGGTGCGGTCAAAAGTTCTGTCCAGGTAGTGCTTCTCAAATGTGTTCAGGGAGATGTTAAGAACCTCTAGGAAGTTGCCCTGAGTGGCTGTGGAATTGGTGGCGGGGGGAATCTTCATGTGTTCCCTTTCGTGATAACGCAGAACTGTGGCCTGCAAAAGGAGTTAATGGATTAGGGATTCTGTTCATTGATGAAAGTAAAAAAGATACCTGGTAGGAGGTGAACAGCTTGCGCAACTGCCCCAGAACCGTACACCAATCATCGCAACGCTCGTTTTGGATAGCCACCCGGTAGAAGTCCTCGTAGAAGCGACCCTTGTAGTCCAACTGCAGGCAGTCACGCATGTGCTCGGGGAACTCGTCCAGGCTTTTGGCAGCGTAAAAGGTACGCGAAAACAGGACAATGGTCACTTCGTGGTTGCAGCTCAACTTCTTCCACTTCTGGAAGAGCTCAGTGAGAAATCCATTGACCGCCTTTTCGAAGTACAAGTCCCCATGGATGTCAAAGTCCCACATCTCCGAGGACATCTGCAGGAACAGGTACACCATGGAGGTGCTGCTACGAAAAACGATTTTGGTGTCCTCCGTAATGACGCCACTGGCCACACGTTCACCCTGCGACCACATCTCGTACACCTGGCACCGGATCTGCATGTCATTGTAGTCGATCTTCTTATTGACGTAAACACAGGTGTCCGTCTTTAAAAGAAATTTGATTGTCTTTAAATGACTTCTGTTCGTGTAGCCCTCTTACCAAGTAAGTTTTTAGTCGCCACATCTCGGAGCGTCCCATATATTGGTCCTTAAAGGTTATCTCTATGGAGTCCAAGGCCACATCCGCAGGATTAACTATGCGCATCACCACATTGGAGTAGGCGCGCATCTTGAAGGCGGCGGCAATGCCGGATTCAATACTTATTACGTCCCTGCCAGCGTTCACGTTGAACTCTGTGATCTGGAGCAGCAGGTGGGTGCCATTCTCATCATCCGGAGCATAGATTTCCACGACATCGCTGACATTGGCATTTGGGTGATCCTTTAGATTCATTACCAGATCGGCATCTGATGACAAACAAGTGTAATCAACGAAACTTTGTTCATTTTTGTTGCAATATGGTTACCGTATGATTTGTTGCACCCGCGGGTGTGGGTGGTCAGCTTGTAGAGTTTCATGGCAGGCATCCCAGGCATGCTGGGATGTACGCTGCAGGTTCCCTTGACCAACGCCCCTTCTTTTAATGGATCTGAATCAGTTCCTCTTTAATTTGACCTCCAAGGAGACTAATAAATTTTTTTTAATCCTTGTAAAGTTCTTGTTACACTGTGTTATTGTTTTTCCTTGTGTTCAGTGAGACCGTATATTCAAATGCGGGAAATACCAAAGATGCCAAAGGCTGCTCGAAAATGTACCTATTTTCTGGGACATTAATGCGCAATTGTTCTATGAAATGTACCTAATTCTTATTAAAAAATATGGATACAATTACATATTTTTGATTTTTTATTTAAGTAACAAATTTTAATAATATATTATTAAAAAAATGGTGAAAGGGTTTATCTGAAAAACAACACCCTACCAAAATTAATCAATACAATAATTATTTATTTTTATAAATTTCAAAGCCATTATAGTTTGTCCATAGTTGTGTTGATAAGATTTGATTATTTACTTTTAAAATATTTGTTTTATATTATTCATTTTTTAAATAAACTACGTATACGCAATATAATCACGTTACTATAAGCGATTTCTTCAAGATAAGCGATGTACATATATTTGATTATAATTTTCTCACCTATATATTTTTAATCCACTTATATATAGGAGAAAAAAATGTATTTATAACATAAATTAACCCCATAAGTTCTATAAATGCTCCCATTGCTGTGCCTATTAATTTACATCTTTCTGGCCATGAAGCTAATCTAAGCAATTAGAGAGAACGCTATATTCAAGTTTTTGTTTTTTTTTATATATTTGTTTATTGAATTTATCTCGAAATGATTACAATTCGGATCGTTGTGTTTTAAATGAATAATTTTATTGGGTCGCAATATCAGTGAGTACATTTCGACAATAATTGGTGTTTCACATCAAGACAGTACACCCGGCTAAATGGCTAATCCTCAGTCCTTAATCAGATGGCATCCGTGGGCCGGAATCTGGACCCTACTATCCGGATCGGATCGGGTCTTAGGTGTCGCAATCTGTTTGTTTTTGTTTGTTTCGCGGCGATTGGAACGCCTCTGACGACAGAGATCGCTTGAGACTGATAGTTCGCTTTTTCCACAATTCGCTTGGATTTGGATGTGTTTTTTTTTTTCTACTTATAGCAAGAGTTATGTATACAATGCAAGGCGTGGGTCGCTCACCAGGATGCGTCGAAATAGGTTGTCGTTTGGTTCGAAAATGAGTGGTTGACTCGTATATATGTAACTAACAATCAAAAGTCGCTTGTCCTCCTCTTCGCTTCGAATATTCGTCTTCAATCTCAACATGCAGCTTAAACGGTAGACAGAACCACGAAACAGGCTCCTAAAGCTAACTAAACACGTACGGACTACAAGTAAACACTAAACACTAAAGTGGGGGAGGGCCGGGTGGACATCTCACATTGCCACAGTAGCCAGGACCACGGTGATGTCGTCGGGCTTACCACCACGCGCCTGGATGTTGTTCCTCCTGGCGCTGAGGGCAAACGGCGAGAGGAACTCACTGTTCAGCGACAATGTGCGGGCCATCAAGGCCAGGCTGTTGGCTGTCATCTGCAGCTTGACGGGATCACGTTCACCCTCCACCTCGCTGAGCACCTGCAGCATCAGATCTTCGGGGACATTGTCGAACACTCCGTCAGTGGCAATGAGGATAACATCGCCGTCCTTGACGGGAAAGCTCATGGTGTCTGCCGATTCGGGACTATCGCTGAGGACATTGGGTCCATGTCCCGGTGGCGGAAGCGAAAGTTGGAAGGGGGTGTTAAAGTAGTGCTGCTGCTCCTCTGACTTGTGCACCACCTGGCCCTGTCGCACCACAATGAAGCCGCTGTCTCCAATGTTGGCCGTGTGCACGGTACTAGTTTCGCGGTTTAGGATCAACACGCAGGCTGTGCTACTGCCCAGAATCGGTTTCTTCTGCTCCATCAGCTCGCAGTAGCTGTAGGCCAGCAGGTTGACCGGGCGTTGCGGGTTGAAGTGGCTGCAGTGCACCAATCGTTCGCAGGTGCGCATCAAAAAGGATGAAAACTCTCCAGGGTCAATACCATAGCTCCGCCAACCGCCCACTCCATCGGCCACGCCCATAACATCCGCCTGCTCCGTGGAGGCCTTGAACCACGAGTCTTCGCCATACTTTCCAGGGCGGTACTTATGCCGCAGGTTGTCTTTAGCGAAGCCACACACCACAGAAACGAAGCGAGGCTTTGCGGGATTCGCTCCACATTCTGGCCCCGATGCGGAACCCGACTTCACGGCACCCTTGGCCGCTGCAGCTCCTCCGCCACCGGTAGCGGTCTCTAAAAGAGTGGAGAAGCTGCTGCGGAGAGCCCGCGAGATCAGGCGCGAGGTCCAGTTGAGCGACGAGTGCATCACAACTCGTGGTCTCGTGGTCTGCGTTGAGTCCACTTACATCCAGGGGTCGATTATTGATTTTGCTCTTGTCGAGGTTGCGTTTCCTGGCGTTCGACTTCTTCTCCAACACCTTCTACTAACAATTTTCAGGCCAAATTCTCGTTCTCGACGGGGGCAACAATTTACGTTCCAATTTTAATGTGAAATGTTATGTGATACACTTTTTCACGTCAGGTCGTTGAGCTCCGGAACCGGTTCCATATTCGTTTTGTCGCCCCCACCCCCTACCTCTGAACTGGATCCAATGAGGTTTCATTGAACTAAATCGATCAAATTGGAGATGGTAGTTCCTATTTCTTGGTAAATTTCTAAATTTGTGTTGTTTTAGCATTGGAGGAAAATTGCATATTATATTTCATTGCCTTTTACCCTTTTAAATGGACAAAAAAAAAATCCTGAAATTATCACAATCTACAAACAATCGATAGGCGTATACGATTCATCGATAGTTCCAATCGAAGACCTCCCACCGCAGGTAGTTTGTTTTTCGCCAAAAATCGAGGTATTTGTATTTGCCCAGCTGTGGATCCAAACAAAGACGCGAGTGGTGGCTGCCAGTTTTTAACCCAGTTTTGAACGGAGTGTCGCGGCCACAACAAATACGCGTTGCCACTGGTAGGCGTAGGGATAGAGGGGGTGGATGAACGGGCGCGTAGTGTACGCTTTTGTTGTTGTTGCGAGTGGTGGTGGACGGACGGAGACGACATTGGCATAGAAAATTTTGCATACACTCTCTCCCCCGCTCTCATTCACACCACACCAACACTCATGTAGAAAATAAAAATAAAAAATAGCCAAAAATAAACAAAAAAATAACAACAAACAAAAACTTACGTCGAATTTTGCAGACGGAAGAAATTGGTTGTAAATTGGAAAGTGCACGAAGTTGTGAGAGGAACGCGTAACGGTATACACACGCATACACATAAATCTACACACGCACACATGGAGGCTTGAGGATTGGGAATTGGAAAGAAATCGCGAGGAAAGGAGCAGGAAGCAGGAGGCGTGGAAGGATTAGGAGCAGAACGATGTCCAGTCGGGAGAATGTCGTGACCAGTCGCCTGTCCAAGCTAATGCTAAACAATGCCGCCAGCGGAAGTGGTGGAGGAGGAAGTGCTGCCCTCCAGTCTCCCACTTCTCCCGGGGAGCAGTCTCAATCGGAACTGAATCAACTCAAACGGGATGCAGATCCTCAATTCTCGCGCTTTGCCGACTACTTTGTGATATGTGGACTGGATTTGGACACAGGCCTGGAGCCAGATCGCTTTGCTGGTAAGTCGATTCCTTAAATACTATTATAGATTTAATTGAGTTTCCTGATTTCTAGGCGATAACCTGCACTGTTCGCCGCTGGATCGAGCCTATAAGAGCAAGCCCCTGGCCCATTATCCAGAGAACGTGTCTTGGAACCCGTTCGATGCCCATGGGATATGCATGGTAGAGTTTATTCGTTAGGGTGTCCCAACTATTATGCTATCAATAGTTTTTCTTATCTGTAAGGGTTTTGAATATACTTATGGGAGAATCTTCAGTAATCTTATCGCTAAAAAAAATGAAATTTAAACTTAACTTCCTCTTTAAACTTTAAAAGTTAAAAAGCCTGTAGATTTAATATTTATGCCAATATAAGCATGAAAACTGGCTCACCCCAATCCATATTCATATTCTAATTGAACTCAATTGGCTGCCCTTTCGGTGGAAACTCATGCATGGCTGGCCAGCTCATTGATACGAGTGGAATGGAATGGAGAGCGGAGCAAGGCAAAGTTTTAATTGATGGCGATGCCACGACTACGGTCGGCATCTTATCGCTAGCATCTGAGCACATGTGTTACGGATTGAGGGTGTGAGGGCTTGAGTGTGTGTGGTTGGGTGGTGGATTGAATGGATTTTATTTATAAACGCCACTTAAAAATTTAACTAAACTCCCGTCGCCTATCTCCCCTCCCAGCTCTCCCTTCCCCAGGGCCTCCGCTTCCGCACCCAGAAGCACAACATCGAACCGAGATTCCATTCGTTTGCAACGACGCGCGAGGATGGAAAACGGTGCTATGGCTTCAGCCTTGTGTTCTACGAGGAAATCCGCAATCGCAACATCTGCGGTGCTATTCACACATTGCAGAGCATGTTCATCACGGAGCTGTCGAACGGCCAGCAGACGCACTCCCTCACCCGGGTGAAACAGGACGGGCCGGTCAGTCGATCCCTGCCCCGGCACTTCAAGGTGGCCGGCCAGGCACCTCAATCCGCACAAAGCTATTACGACATCAACAAGGACAAGCTGTATGTGGCCAAGAGCATATCGCTCATCTGCCAGGCTCCCTATGCCTTTGCCGCCCAGATGTTTCTCAAGAATCTGTACAGATGTCTTCCCCGCCAGCCTGGTGCTGGGATCAGTTTGGAGTCCTACGTCTATAACATCCTGTACGAGGTGATGCTGCCGCAGCCAGGCAAGTCTATACGAGTCTATCTGCCCCCCACGGAGCCGCATCTGCCAGCTATTGCACTGATCCTGCAGCGACCGCTCCTGGCTACCGAACTGCCGCTCCTGGACTTTCCGCTGCGCTTACTGTTCAAGTATCTGGGCGTAGAGTGTGTTATCCAGCTGCTTACGTGCGTTCTGCTGGAGAACCAGGTGCTGCTTCGGTCCACAGGTAAGAGATTTTCAAATTCGTGATTCAAGATTCGTGATATTCAAGTTCTACCCCTAACGCAGACTACCAAAGACTCATGATCGTGGGTGAGTGCATCACTTCGCTACTGTTCCCGTTTGTGTGGCCCCACGTATACGCCCCAATCCTGCCGGCGGCACTGCATCATTTCCTGGACGCTCCAGTGCCGTTCGTAATGGGATTGCATGCTGAATGCGAAGCGGCGCACAAGATTGGAAGCGAAGCGGCGCTCTGCTTTGTGGACATCGACAAGAAACACATTCAACTGCCGGAGGAGCTGCCCGTTTTCCCCCACAAGCTGGACTTCATGGCCGAGATAGGCTCGGTGTTGGACAAGTTCGAGGTAGAGCGAGATCGCGACCAGGAGCCGAGCTTGCGGAACGGCAGGACTTCTGGAGGGCTGGGTGGAGGAGTTGGAAGTACCGGTTCCAGCGGTGGAGGTGGCCTCGATCCCATGATCTCCAGTTGCACGCTGCCCACCGGATTGCAAGCCGCCCGACGCAGCAAAGAGCGTTTCCAGCAGCTCCAGGAGACGGTCTACACTCTGTCCGGATCGGGATCACCCGGTGGAGGTGTTGTGGACTACCAGCCGCTCATAGCGCACCCATCGCGCATCGATCATGTACCCAGGATTGCAGATTTTCTGCGAAGAAAAGGCGGAATCCGCGGGACGGCTTCTCCGGTAGGCAGTCCAACTGTGTCGCTGTCATCCTCGCCTGTGGGAATCTATCAGGATGTGGACGCTGTGGACGCCACCATGCCACGACGGGCAGAGAAACAAAAACTGAATCCCGTGGATCAGTACTACCAGGACCTGCGGATCAACAACTCCCTGCGCGAGATTTTCCTCAACAGATTCGTGCACATGTTCCATGCCTACGAATACTTCGTGATCTATCCCAACCAGGCCAGGGACGACTGGATCTCGAACCGGGAAACTCTACAAAACTTCGACAAAAGCTCGTTCCTTTCTGATCAGCCGGAACATCATCGCGCCTTCCTTTCGCGTTTCCTTGAATCTCAAATGTTTGCCACACTCATCGATAATAAGATCCTGGCCATGTGGGAGCCGCAACCGGATGAGCAGCTTCTGCTCTTCGACCAGCGCGTAAAGTTACTGAGGTGAGTTCGAGGACTAGATTCGAGCTGAAGGAACAGGTGTAGTTGCAAGCATAATTTATTTCAACCCGTCAACCCGTAAAAGCAAATATTAATACAAGAACTGCTCCCAAAACTGGAATCGAGCTGCGAACGGGAGCACTCATGGCACGCTTACTGCGCCTTCTTCGCCTCCTCCTTCTGCGTCCTCCGCCTGATCCACAAGGTGGGCGTTTCGGAGGACGTTTTATACCTTTTTTTCTGAATCCCCGATATCCTTTTAAATCATATTCCAAATCGCCATCGTGAGTATCCTCCAAGAAGAGGCGATACCCCAACCTAGAGCCGACCAGATTAGATAAAAAATATATTCCTGTGACGGGAAAACAGTTCCAAACATACTCTCTTACGGATCGCGCTAGTTTTAAGTGGGAAGTATTAGTCCTCAAAGAATAGCTCAGGTTATCCTTGCTTGAGACAGTGTCGTAGATGGTATTTTTTATAAGAATGGACAAAATTAAAATTTGGAAAGAGTTCATGTCTGTTGTGCTGTGCCTCTGCTACTGAAATCGTCAGACTTAGAAAGTGATTGATAGGACAAAGGATATATTCCAATTTACTAATTTAAACTCATATCCTACTTTTTCGTTACCAGGCGACGGCACGGAGAGAACATGATCGCTGCCAGCAGTTATGAGCCATGTGTGGTCAGCCAGGACTCGCAGCAGGGCTTCGAGAAGCGGCTCAACTGCATAGACATCGAAGTGACGCCACCCAGCGAGATCCTCTCCAACCGGGCAGCCTACTTCCGCAGCTTCCCGCTGCTGGAGAAGGGTGTGCTCAACCAGGAGTGCGCCTCGAGGTAGTTCCCGCACCCTAGTACCTACTGTTTCCCCGTTCTGTCAGTTAGAATTAAAAAAAAAAAATGAGTAGAATCCTCACTCCAGCACATCCAGTTTGAAAGAATCCACGTACCCATGTTAACCATCCCGCACTCATCCAATAACCCACGAAAATGATCGCAAAATGTACCTTAGCCAATGTTTGATATTACCTTAATGTTAATTATAGACGACATGGACACACCCTAGCTGTATGTAGATCTGTTTAATGTACCTCTTCCGTGGTTGGCCCCAAAACCTGAATCAAATCTGGGTCTCTGCGTGTATTTTTTTAGTGAATTATTTTTATTTCTACCCGTATTGTTTTCTATTAGTACATGAGTACCACGTAACAATAAAACTCTTCATTCTCCAAAACGTTAACCGGAGTCTTCGTTTTGTTTCGTTTCGTTTCGTAATCCCCCTGCCGCAAACCGCACGCATGCACCCCCCACAGTTCATCGCCTGCTGATCATCCTACCCCATAAATCCCGAATCCTTCTCACCAAGATCAACCATCCAGACCCGATTTCGGAGCTCCCACTAATCCGCTGTCTCTTTGTTCTCGTTCGAAATTTGAAACTTTAAACTAAACTCATCCGCGCTAACCTCCATCAACCAACCAACCTAAATCCGAAACCGAATCCGCATCCCGAACAGAGGCAACAGCCTGCGGCGGGTTAAGAACGGCAACAAGTGGCGGGCGCGTGAAATCTCCCTGGACCAGAAACCCAACTCAGGCACCAATGCGATCAATCGACTCTCGGCGAACCTAACCACAGCGGACGTGAGTCCGGCCCTGATAGCCCAGGCCAACTGGACATTTGTGGAGCGACTTTTAAAGGTAATGATACGAGACCATGGAATAGAATGCCTTTTAAGTATTACTTTCTCTGCAGGACATCAAGTCAAAGACCAAGCGCATGCTGCTGGAGAAAATGGGCAACGAGGCGGTAGCTTTGGGTCTCAAAGGTGATGGCATCGAGGAGAATACACTGATAGCCAGCATGTGTGACCTGCTGGAGAAGATCTGGTCGCATGGCCTTCAGAACAAGCAGGGGAAATCCGCTCTGTGGGCCCATCTGCAGTCGTACTTGGAGATGCAGGAGGCCCGTGGGGCGATCGATAGCACCGGAACGGATCAGACGCCGCCCGTATCCAGTAGTCCCAGCAGCAAGATGACCATTGCCACTGCCTCGCCTGCACTGGCTTGGAATGCTATGCGGAAACGCATGGACTGTGAGTTCACAAATTAAGTTATTGAAGCGTTTATGATACGATCTTTCCTTCCACAGATCTCTCTACATTCCAAACAGACTTTGACAGTCCACCAAGTCCGAATCGGAGTCGTTCTCGCGATCGCAACAAGTTTGTCGGTCTGGAGCAACTGTGTCCACTGCCTGAATCCCTCGAGTTCGATGTGAAGTAAGTGAAAACAATATATATTTGAAGGATTCCACAATTTAAAACTTGTACTCCCCAGAAACGTGTTAGCCATGGCGGATATTAAGACCCATATCGGCTATACCCGTGCGTGGGTGCGTCTGTCTCTGGAGAAGAAACTATTAAGTCGACACTTCCGCACTCTGCTCTCCGACGAAGCACTCCTCCGTTCCCTCTACAAGCGTTCGGCCTTTCTGCGTTGCGAAGAGGAGAAAGAGCAGTTTCTATATCACCTTCTTACTCTCAACACTGTGGACTACTTCAGCTTCACCAACATCTACCCCACAACGAGTAGGTCCCGCTAGTTGATCCGGTCTTGTGCCTAAGCTTATCCCCACTTTCTGGGTTCCCTTCCCTGCCCACAGAGCTGCCCTATCGCGTCGTGATCTTCCCCTCCCGCAAGTACGGCTCCTATCATACCTCCAGCAATGTGTGGATCATGGTATCTGGCACCATGAATGAAACGCAACGGGTGCCAGTGCCCAAGGGATCTCTCGAGTTTATCTTCCATGTAATTATAAACCCACCAGGCACAGCATAACTCATTAAACGTCCTTACCTTCTTTCAGTACAAGAACCTTGGTTTGTTGACAACCATGCGCATTGGACACGACAATTCGGGACCTAGCCACAAGTGGCTGGTCGAGCAGGTGGTGATGCGCAATGAGGTCACCGGCCACACCTACAAGTAAGTGCAAACATAGACCGCACCTTGAGTCCTCCAAAAAAAGGTAACACGACTCTCTATTTGTTGTCAGATTCCCTTGTGGTCGCTGGCTGGGCCGCGGCGTGGATGATGACTCCACGGAACGTCTATTGGTGGGTCAACGGGTGTCGACCAGCGTTAAGAATGCAGAGTTGGTGCCTGGCTCGGATACGCGAACACCTCCGCGCACCAGGAGTCCCAGTGTTCAGCGCCAGGAATCACTGTCGCCATCAGAGATCCAGCACCAATTGGGCAACTGCGTCAATGTGCTGGTGAAGTGGCACTATAAGCCTAGCCGGGATCGTGATGTGGGCACTCTGACCAATCTGCTATGTGGGGATGATGGATTGGTTAAGTGCCTGGAGCAGGTCTTCCTTTGCGGTTTCCGGTCGGCGCGATTCTTTGGAAGGAATCTTTACATCTGGGACTATTTCAGTAAGGATTAATATATCCTTATCATATTTAGAGTAAAATAATTCACTTTTGAATTAATTTTTGCAGCCAAAATCAAAGAACTGTTTGAGCAGAATCTTCAGCTGGAGCTAGAGGACTCTGCTTCCAGCATGGACTCCTCCTTTAGCAACGGCAGCGGCGGTGGAAGTGGAGGCAACAGCCTCCAGCGACGAGAAATCTCAAGCATCTGGCGACTATATGTGCAGCTGATGGACGAAATAAACGGCACTGCGCTGGGCAAAGATGGAAAATTCCAGCTTCTGATCTGCCTCAGTTTGCGGGAGCACCTGCTGACGCGTCTCATCAAGCCCATGGCTCTAACCAAGGTCACCCAGGAGATGTACGAGGAGGAGAGCTTCCTGCGGCGTAGAAACCTGCTCACCTTCCTTATTCAGATCCTTGAGCCACTCGACGACTGCCACATCGTTTTGGAGAACTCGATCACCCAGGGCATTCGCATCCCGTCCCAGTGCTGAAATTTAAACATTGTTTTTCACTCAATTCTGAATACTCACCCCACACCACTCACCCACGAACTTTTGCAACCAGTGACCTAGAGAATACTCACATACATATGCTCTTAAGGAATCTCGGAAATCTCGAATTCGTTGTTAGGTTTATATAAGAAAAGCGTAACTCTTGCCCCTGATTACGCCTAATTGTAATTCTAACTTTAATCTTAATCCTCTTATCCCAACCACTTGCCATTTAACCCAACATGCTTGCCAAGTATCCAAGTCAAAACGTTGAACCTTAGACCGGGGGAATCGGAACTGCGATCCCCAAGACCCTTGGGAATCCATAAAAAAAGAATATATTGAAGCCAAAGTTGAACAAAATTCCTTGTCATTGACGCAATCGAATTTTAAAGACATTTACTGTGCAATTAAGACGTTTACTATGAAGAATTCTAAAATGTTGTTCAAAAATCTACATATATATGAAAAGTATGTGTGTGTAGTTAGTAGATAAGCCCCAGAATCCCAATCCAGTCAATTATCCTCAGTTCCAAATGAGTTCCAACTTCATCGGTAGCTTTTGCTTTAGTTGATTTACCAAAGAATCTTTGTGTTTTTTGAGAATATTTTTTATATTCCTATATTTTTTGTATCTTAAGACTAAGTGAAGTGAGATTTACCCAAAGGTGTTTATGTTATATTCAAGCTTTATTTTAATATTCAATTTTATTTAGCCAAAAACTGTTTCAAGTTCATTTTTAAGACACTGAAAGTCAATAAATACGCAAAAGACAGTAATGAAATACGAAAAGGACCCACAACTTGAGTCTTCATTTGGTTTTGTTTAAAATATTAGTTAGAGAAGTGGAAAAGTCACTATTTTAAGGTGAGTTTTTATTTACCCCTTAAAAAAAATCAGAAAAATTCAAAAACGATATTGAAGAAACATTTTGAATAAGAAATGAAGCTACTAGTATCGCTGATTTCAGAATCGTAAACTGGTTTCATATCGGACACAAATTGGAAGAGCTATGGCTATCGGAAGGGGATCAACTGGGAAAATTTGGAAACCCCACATTTTTGTCCTTTAACCAATATTTTTAATGAGGAATTAAGGTGCTAGTTGTGCTGATTACAGAATAGTACATTTTTTCCAGATCGGATTTGATTTGGCAGAGCTATGGCTATAGGAAGGGGTCAATCTGGGAAAATCGGGAAACTTCTTTTTTTTATAGGGGTACCCCTTGGAAAAATTTGAAAAAATTCAAAACGATATTTAAGCAATGTTTTAAATGAGGAATGGAGGTTCTCGATGCGCTGATTGCTAAATGGAACATTATTTCCAGATCGGATATGAATTGGCAAAGCTATGGCAATCGGAAGGGGACCAACTGGGAAAATTTGGAAACCCCACTTTTTTGTAGGGGTACCCCTTGAAAAAATTCGAAAAATTTAAAAATGTAATTTAACCAATATTTTTAATGAGGAATTAAGGTGCTAGTTGTGCTGATTACAAAATGGTACATTATTTCCAGATCGGATTTGAGTTGGGAGAGCTATGGCTATCGGAAGTGGACCAACTGGGAAAATTTGGAAACCCCACATTTTTGTAGGGGTACCCCTTGAAAAAATTCGAAAATTTTTGAAAATGTCACCTAACCATTATTTTTAATGAGGAATTAAGGTACTAGTTGTACTGATTACAGAATGATACAAAAATGGTACCAAATGGGATAAGAATTGGCCGAGTTACGGCTATTAGAGTTTGACGCATATTTATGGAATATATTGACGAAATGTAAAAAATATTATGTTCTTAGACTTCCAATCTAAGAATTGGATTGTTAAAGATTCTATTTGCAAGGGCATAAAAATGAAAATTTGTTTAATAACGGAAAGAATTAAATGTAGAATCTTCGAACCGGTAATAAATTCCCGGCTGTGTTAGGTGCCATGCTGTATCAGCCCTGCCCATATAGTATATTTTGGTATTTCCTAAAACGCGTTAGGTACTAGTATCATATGCCGAACTTGCATAATTCTTGTTGTAAATAAAATAAATATGCTGCAGGTATATATCATTGAATTATCAAAGAACATTCAAAAATTCACGAAAATCTTCATTTTGCAGGCATTTAAAACTCTACCCTGGACACAGTCAGTGCGGGCGCTTGCCTCAGTGGCCACCAGTGCAACCACAGCTCCGAATGCCTCTTCCGCTACAATATCTGCCCCGGAACCGGATAAATTATATAGCAAGTTGGAGATAGAGCTTCGTGGGGTCGATCCTGCAGTGCTGAAAAGTTATACATGGTTCGCCACAACGGCAGCCGACCACTTGGGAATTGAGCAGGGCAAGTGGTAAGCCAATGCCCTAATTTTCCTCAAAGTCAGAGGCAATATATCTCCCTGAATCCTTGCAGTTGGTCTCCCCGGAAAGCACACCACGACCGCATGACATTACTGAAATCGGTGCACATCTACAAAAAACACCGTGTTCAGTACGAGGTCCGTACCCACTTCCGCTACATGAATTTCCACAAACTGACTGGTTCAACGCTGGACACATTTCTGGAATACATTGAGCGCAACCTGCCCGAGGGAGTAGCTTTGCAAGCGTCTAAAACAGAGCTCCAGCAGATACCAGAGCACCTGAGACAACCTCCAGAAGAGGTTTAGATAAATCACCATAGCCGTAGTTTAATGAAATCGAGCCCGTCAAAAATAGAGCACCTGAATAAAACGCTATAATCTTGAATTGTTAACGAATGTGGGTACCGAAAAGAATAGGTGCAAAGTTTTAAATCTGATAGATTGTTGTAATTGATAAATCAGGCATATAAACATTTTCCAATAATTTGAATCTGCGGTTGGCCCGCCTAATGCGATATATCGATAGTTAAGGTGTCTCATATCTAATCACGTGGAATTCGTACATATTCGCCCGTTTCGCAAAAGAGAGTGAGAGAATATACCTCTTTTCATTTCAGTGTGGCCAATGGAGTTGGGAAAAACATCGCTGTTTTGAAAACCTCTCTATTATTCGTACTTGCTGTTCGTAATTCGTGTTATAGCAAACAATAACAAGTGGACTGTGCGCCCATAAGCAGCGACCAGCAAGAGCCACTGAATAAATAAAATATAGTGTGAATAAGTGCAATCACTCTGTGCGTGTGTCATTCCAGCTGGCCAATTGTGAGCTAATTATAAGCAAAGGCAAACGCGGCGACGCCATTGATTTTCTCCGATTTCGAAGAAAGTGGAAAGTATGTATTGAATGCTGGCAATTCTAATTGAGCGTTCGGTTCTCTGTTCAAGGGGGGGGGAGGGGCGACTTCTTCAAGGCTCTTTTGTTTACATAATCATCTCGCCCAGACTTTTCGCCTCTCTGCTCCGTTTCCCTTACCGAATAGCTGCTGCAGCTGCGCTGCCGCGTCTTATCGATTTTCATGATTCGTGTGGTCCCCCAACCGGCAAGTCGGCGCCACGTCATGCTCTCGTCGTATGACTTTCCTGTGCTTGCAACGCCCTCTGCCCCCCGCCTCTGGCTCTCTGGCCTGGCATTGGGGACGATGACGCGTCGTACTTTGCCCTGCGATCGTACGATTTCCCCAGAGCTGCCGCATCATCATCGCTTTTGATTTGCTAACACCACACCAAGGTAACCATTTTCGGCCACTGGGGCAGCACAGTGCGCCACTTTCCCAATCACCGTTTACCGTTGCTGCCCCCGCTGCTCTCTCGCCTCGCTCGAACCACAACAGAGAGTCGACCAAAAAAATGAGCGGGAGTACGCGTGCAGATCACACGCACTATCAAAGTCAGCTGTTTGGGCTTCTGCTCAATGAATGGCGGGTTATGCGTAGGAGTACGAGAGACAGAGAGTGGGGGCCACCACCAGTATTGTGCAATACTTTCCGACAATCTTATCTACTTTTCAAAACTAATCCCCATGACGCCCAGCCATGGCCCAGTTGAAGATTGAAACGTGTCTACAGGTGGAAGTCACTACCTGTTTCTTAACAGTCGATGGGACAGTCGATAATATAAACTAAATATTCTCACGTACTTCCTTTTTAGCATCCCAAATTCCATGTACATATTGATTCACCAAAAATCACAGTTGACGTCAAACAACTTTTTCGGTGTACTCCATTGACGATAAGCCAGCCCCTCGGTCCCTCAAGGTTATCACGGCATGTGCGTTATATTGTATTCATAATAGAACACACAGTAGTACAATCGTCCCACCTATTCGGAGCTTATCAATGGCAAATGCCCGCGTAAGCGTTAAGATTTGAATGAACCTCGGCTTTTCTATTTTCAGAGTCGAGAACTGTACTTTCAACCCATCAGCGGGTCGAGTCGTTTTGGCCAAAAGCGAATCATTAGCCAAAGAGCAAACTCCAAGAATACTTTCTGCCGCAGCGTGAGAACTCCATTCGCCAAAGGTCTTTGGTCTTTTGAGGAGCTTAACCCCTCAACCTCATACAATTTTGGCAAACATAAAGTGGAGAGAATCTATTTTTGTTTAAGATTTAATTATAATTATAATTAATTACACAGTGTAATTAACTTGACCTCGGTCTGGTGAAATACTTCGAGAACAAAAATTCCCTGTTGATAGGAAACATGGTTTTCCCTTGCCAAGCTGGCAAGATCCGGGCCGACGATGATTATCGCCTTCAGAATGTGCTTAGTATAATTTTGTGTTTTTTTTTTCTTATCTTTATCAGTGGTGTGGAAACAAGGCATTTTTCCGCCAAACGAGAAACAAATATCGTGTTCAATATCGGGTTTCGAATGCAACGGAAGCGCCCGTCGCCCACACATTTACTTTTACTATTTTTGAGCAGATAAGTTAACAGCAGGTCGGCCAAAATCTTATCTGCCACCTGCTGTCAGTGCAAGGCAATTAAAAAATCGATTTTAGAGCTCCCACACTTCCCCCCCACACTGGTCGATGACTCATTCTCCTCCTCCCGGTATTGTTTACTTTTTGAATCACTTTGCTGGAGGCGGTGGTTGCCATCGTCATCGGTGGCCTAATCCATTACAGTGATCCCTCGTGACATTCAGAAGTGAAATTATGGTTCCGATAACAGTGTTTTAATATCTCACGTCAGTTTTTTGTCAAAATTATAGCTTCCGTTCTTATACAGGTTCTAGAGTCTAGATTGTAGAGTGAAGGTGACCGATGTCGTATTTTTTTTTATAAAAATAATTAAAGGCAATTATTTTTGGGAAAGTCATCACCATTAGTCATTACTGTAAGCCATCGTACGACTCGAACTTGTGACGATGTTTGCTGGCTAAGATTTCCAAAGAAGCGTTCAAATCAGCCTGGCAACTAAATTAGCATTTAAATAAAATGAGAATAGCAAGTTTTAAAATGAATAATACTTAGACTTTGACTCGGAGCTCGATTTTCAGCATCAGTTTGGTATTTGCCGGCAAATGTGACTCATTTACGTCTCTCTTTTGGGGCCTTCAAGTGGAATTTTTCACTGGAAGAAGCAGACTACTTGCCAACAGGGACTGTGACGTATTCCCAGTGACAACATAGACTGTTCTCTGACATAAGCACCTTAGATAAATATGCATAATACATGGCTCTCACAGAAATACATATTCAAATATTTAAAAATAATATCAAGCACGCACCTAACAGCTGATTGATGAGAGAGAGAGAGAGAGAGATCTGGGTGCCTGCCCCCTCTCGCGCTCTCTGGGAACTTGGGGGTTTTTGGGGTCATCGTGTCTTCCTGCTCTGGCGCATGTGCCAGACTGCATTTGTTTACGTAAAGTGCAGGCGGCCCCAGGTCGGAACTAGTTCGCACACTCACGCTCTCACTAGATGTTTTCTATTGCCAAGCAATGTCTATTAATTGTTGTTGTTTACCAGCCACCAGCCACCAGCCACTAGCGCAGTTTTAGTTGTAGTTTGTGTATGATTAGCGCTGCTTCCGATTTCCCAGGAATTTGTGTGGTTCGATGCGCATGGCGCAATTAAATCACCCATTTGGCAATTAAAAATAAAATCAATTTGGCCATGGTTCAAGGGGAGGGGGGGACAGCAGTGGGCTGGTGTCACGTGTTGTCAGCGGAAATTAACTCCAACTCCCATTAGTATTCCATTTCAGTGGGTCATTTTTCATTTTTATGAAAGTGGGTTTGGAAATTGCAACCCAGAGATCTTTTTTCTGTCGATGCGCCAATTAGTTTTTATTTTTAGAAGCTTGTTTGGTAAACAAAATGGGCCACAAAATAATTTCTGATTAATCGGGATTAGCTTCTAGCACTTTCTTCCACAACCAAAATCTCACAAATGCTTTTTTTTTCCTTTTTTTGCAGCCAAAAAAGATTCTTGAATCTCTGTCACTCAGCAAGTGTTTTAAGAAATCATTAAAACTGCCGCTCCAAAACATTCGCTGCGATGGCCACCTCATCGATACTCGCCAAAAGCACAATTAACAGCACATCGCCCCCGACCACGCCCTCCAGGTCCAGCACCAGCACATCCGTCTCCACCCTGACCACTCGCAAGCGTTCCTACGAGACAGCCATCGATATGCCCTCCACCGCCGGCACTTCGGATCAGCGCACAACTAGTCCTAGTCTGGGTCAGAATGGCAGCAAGTCCAAGTCAAAGTCTGGACCCGTTGACAGTGTGATTGTGATTAATGAAAACGCTAGCGCGTTCACCGCATCGGCCACCACTTTGCGGGACAGTACTCGCACCGTTTCACAGAGCGACATCGATGATGGAGGTGAGGCAGCTGCCGCTGAGGACTTGCTGCCCACCAGTGGCCCCACATCGACGGAGGATTACCTCAGCGGCGGTAAGCGCAAGTATGTGCCACACACAGAACCCGCGATAGCCACCGGCCCCTCAACCTCGCAGCCACAACAGTTCTACAATGGTAGCGGAGCTTCTGACTTCGCGGTAAGTTTCGAAAAAATCTCAAAAAATGTCCTATTTTTAAAAAATAAATTCCATTTTAGACCATTTGCAAGCCGGCTCCCTATTCCCATGACGAAGAAGCAATCTTGGAGCGCGAAAGATGCGACTACACTCAGAGAATCACCTACCAGATGGCCCGATCGGGCCAGACAAGTCGCAGAATTAGGGTCTACGCCGATGGCATCTACGATCTGTTCCACCAGGGCCATGCCAGGCAGCTGATGCAGGCCAAGAACATTTTTCCCAACGTCTATTTAATAGTGGGTGTGTGCAACGACGAACTGACCCACCGCATGAAGGGACGCACCGTGATGAATGGCTTCGAGCGGTACGAGGGCGTCCGTCACTGTCGCTATGTGGATGAGGTAAGTGGCTGTTGTGCGTCCAGGCATTCTCGACCAGCTGTATTAATTGTTTCCAATTGGCAGATTGTTCAAAACGCTCCGTGGACACTGTCGGACGAGTTCATTGCCGACAATAAGATTGATTTTGTGGCCCACGACGACATTCCCTACGTTACCGATGGAATGGATGACATATATGCTCCTCTCAAAGCACGGGGCATGTTTGTGGCCACGGAGCGAACCGAAGGAGTATCCACCTCAGATATAGTGGCCAGAATCGTCAAGGACTACGATCTCTATGTGCGCAGGAACCTCGCCCGCGGCTATTCCGCCAAGGAGTTGAATGTTTCATTCCTTTCCGAGAAGAAGTTCCGTCTCCAGAACAAAATGGATGAGCTGAAGTCGCGGGGAAAGCGCGAGCTGACCAAAGTCAAGGTGGACATCATCACCAAGTGGGAAGAGAAATCGCGCGAATTTATCGACCACTTCCTTTTGCTGTTCGGACGCGAAAACCTCAACCATCTGTGGAACGAGTCGAAGGGTAAACTGCTTCAGGCCCTCAGTCCGCCTGGAAGCCCTTCCAGATCCGTGCTCGGAGACGACACCGAGGATGGAGATGACTACAGTGGGTCCATCGACGAGTACTTAGATCTGGCCGAGAAGTTTAGTTCAGGCAGCGGCAGCAGTGGTTCGCTCAACGGAAGACAGAAGCAGAAGCGTGCCTCGCTGGCACGTCGCAGCTACCAAAGTCGTTCGCCGGACGAGGATGCCGACGGCGAGGAAGAAGCGGTGGAGTTTGAGCGACGAAGTGATTGATTTTAGTGCGGGAGACTCCAGTCCCGAGCTCTTCACCTCCAAATGTCTACTGATGCTACTGTAAAGTGACTCTTGTTTCAAATAGTTCGACGGCACACCCTAGATGCCCTAGGATTCTATTCTACTCTAGCTCTAAATGGTATTTGTAATCCACTAGCTTTAGTTGGCACTTGCGTTCCATCCTTCCTTTCGCAACCCCTCCTTCCCTTTTCATCGTTTGTCCTCGGAAAATCCTGTCGCTAATTTTGCAAAAAAAAAAAAGACTTGTTTTTTGTATTAGGCGCCGCGATAAAGGCGGAGCGGTAGCGTGTGAACATGAGGATATATCTAGAAATATTTATATTAAATTATTTCGCATAACATTAAACTATAAGTTAACACAATCACAACAACAACAACAAAAAGAAAAGAAAAACACCAACAATATAGGAAAAACAAAAGAAAAATTAATTCGAAAAATAGAAACAAAAAATGAAACCAGCAATACCAAAATTATTGCAAAAGCTTTGTTAAATATTTTTTGAAAAATAAACATTGAATCGATAGAAAAAAAGACTACCAATCTTTCATAACTTTAAAAGTCCATTAATGTTAAAAGATTATAAAGATTTATATATCTTATGATGTATATCCAGTTGTATCTACTTTTTTGAATGTTTGCCAGCTATTGCGCATCCGATTCAGGCCCCCAGGGTAGAGATATTACGGAATTCTTTCACCAGCGATGATGAAACCGTTCGCCTTGATTGAACCTCCAATCCCATTCACCGATTTTCCGGCTGGAAACGGTTCTCTGATTTGTTTAATGCCACTACGGTCTATGCATATATAGATGCGCTGGCCGATCGCCTGATGGGGGGATCGCCCGTGCCAAGTCAGGCGACCCTCTCCTTCCTATTTGTTTGCGCCTCAATTTGTGGCAATTGAGTAGTGAGGGGATCGGAATGGATGTGTCTTCCAAGTCCGAGACCAAGTCGTGTGCCTCCGGTCTCAATTATATTGATTCCACACAGTTGCCGCCAATTTATTCTGATCGTCGTCGTCGCAGCTAGTGCGCAGTTGCCTCATCCCACAGCTCTCGGCTCGAGATCCGATCCTCGGCTCCGAGCGCCCAGTGGGCCTGGCATTTTGCGACCGAATCTAGACGTCTGATTTTACATAATCAGTCGTCCGGCTGAAAGCACCTCGATCGGACCACTTGTGTTGTACTTAGAGTCATCTATATATTTTTGTAAGCCATGGACAAAATGCCGGAAGTGGATATTGAGGAAGAGGAGGAGGAGGAGACCCTTTCCAAACCATCAACGGCTCCAGCTACGCCCACAGAGATGCACGAGTTTAAGATGCTCCCCTTGTTCATGGACTTTGAGGATTTTGTAAAGTGTCCTTTCTTCTTATTTGGTTTATGTTTCTATATCATTTCCACATTTTCCAGACCATTTGTAAGCCTGCACCTTTTTCCCACGATGAGAAGGCGATGCTGGAGCTCGAGAGATGCGACTACACTCAGAGAATCACCTACCAGATGGCTCGTTCCGGCCAGACAAGTCGCCGAGTGAGAGTGTACGCCGATGGCATCTACGATCTGTTCCACCAGGGCCATGCCAGGCAGCTGATGCAGGCCAAGAATATATTCCCGAATGTTTACCTTATCGTGGGGGTGTGCAATGACGAGCTCACACTTCGGATGAAGGGACGCACCGTGATGAACGGGTTCGAGCGGTACGAAGCGGTACGCCACTGTCGCTATGTGGACGAGGTAGGTACCAGGAAGAAAGGCAATATGCCCCGTAAATCGACCCACTATGTTTACTTAGATTGTCGCCAATGCGCCCTGGTCCCTGAGCGACGAGTTCCTTAACGAGCACAAAATAGACTTTGTGGCCCACGATGACATTCCCTATGGAGCGGGAGGAGTAAACGATATCTATGCTCCGCTAAAAGCCCGCGGTATGTTTGTGGCCACGGAGAGAACAGAAGGAGTGTCCACCTCGGACATTGTGGCAAGGATTGTTAAGGACTACGACGTGTATGTGCGCCGGAATCTGGCTCGTGGGTATTCTGCGAAGGAGCTGAATGTTTCCTTTCTCTCCGAGAAGAAGTTCCGGCTGCAGAACAAGATGGATGAACTGAAGACCCGAGGGAAGCGAGAGTTCACCAAGGTGAAGGTGGACATCATTAGCAAATGGGAGGAGAAGTCACGCGAGTTTATTGACGCCTTCCTGCTGCTGTTCGGCAGGGAGCGATTGAATAACTTGTGGAATGAGTCCAAGGGCAGGATCATTCAGGCGCTGAGCCCGCCTGGCAGTCCCAATGGCTCCATAAACGGCGACGACCCGGATGGGACAGCGGAGGAGAGAGACAATTCCGACGAGGAGTACATGGAACTACCGCCCGAGTACGGGTCGGAAAGTGTGTGCCCCCTGAATGGAAAGGCAAATCGGCTAACCCGCCGAACGAATCGGTGCTATGAAGAAGTGGTAGCAGATGAGGAGCATGAGGTAGACTTCGATATGGACCAACACAGCAATTGAGGACAGTTTTGGACGGCTTGTAAATTTACTAATCTCTCCATTTCCTCCTTAAACCTAAACCCTTTAAATAAGAATGTAAATTACTTTGTTTCTAGTTACTTTCAACAACGCAATTATGGCATCGCACTTCATTCCAAGCTTTTAAAGTGGGTTTGTAGCAACTGTCTATATGTTCTACTGATCTGTTCTGACTTTATTGAATTACTGCTGTATCGATTATGCATATTGTGTGTTATGTGAATATAAGTTTGATTAAATTATAGCATAGCTGAATGATTTTTTAAATCTGCTTCCATAAAAGAACAATAACGCGTCCGTGTTATTTGAAATAACTTTGAAATATTCGCATCAAACAGAAAATACAATCGAAATCATGTAAACACTCTATGGAGCTCTGTTCATGCCCACGGCGAATAGGGGAACCATCTTCTTGCCCTTGGCCTTCTTCTGTTTCTTTGATTCCGCCGCGGCCGCTGGGGTGCCAGCATTGGACTTTCCAGCTCCTTTCTGCTTCTTCTGGTCCAAGGCTCCCACCAAAAGTTCTCCCAAGCCCCAGTGGCCCACCGAACGCTCCTCGAAGTCCTCATCGACAGCCCTGTAGGCCACCATCGGTTTAGGTGGTGGTGGAGCAGAACGCCCCCAGGCACCCACTTGGAACTCCAATGACCCTGCAGCGCTGCCGGGCGAACCACTGCCAATAGTGGGCCACAACTCCTGCTTGGGACTGGCAAGAGCGGCATTAGAGTACCGCGACCCGATCTCCTGGCCGATGGCTATGGGTACAGAGCCACTGGGAGTGGGCAAAGCCTCCTCGAAGCCGCACTATCGAGAATAAAATTAAATATCTGAATGGCATGGGAATCGGGGAAACTCACAGTTGGAAACTCGTAAGCAGAGTTTAGATTAAGATTAGCTGCGCTGGCGATCAACTTGCCCATCTGGCGGTCGTTGATCTCGTTAATGTGCTGCTCCCGCTTGCGTTCTTCGCGATCTCGACGCTGACGCTCCTTCTTGCGGTGCAGAAGGTCCTCTATAAGGCAAACATTTTAAATTAAATAATCAATAACTGGGATGTTAATCCTACCACCCACCTCTGAAAAGCTTGAGTATTCCACCAGAGACAATGGGAGGCTGCAGTTCCACCTCCACAACCGAAAACTGACAGGTCAGCGGCAAGTGACCCAAACAGGTAAACTTGCGGCGATGCTCCTCGTCCATTGAGTGCTGCTCCTTCTGTATGATCTGCGCCTCGATCAGCAGTGGACCCAAGTCCAAGGTGCCGTAGCAGGCCTGGAGCATCTTCACGTTCAGAGGATGCAAATAAATGTTCTGACCATCGTTGGACTGGTAGAAATAATAGTACTTGTTGTTATTGCTATTGTTGTTGCTCGAGGAGCAGCTTAGGCTGCTGGATGCTTCTCCCGACGAGATTGACGCATCATCCGCCTTTTCAATATCAATTTTGGCTTCGTTTTCCAAACAAAGAGCCACAGCTGGTAATGGTTCCTCCTCTTCCTTGGGTTCTGGCTTCTCCAGACCCAACTTCTCGCTTCGTTCGTTGAGCATTACGAGTGCCTGTTGAATAAACACGTCCTCCGGACAAGAGACATCAGATTCCGCCACAAGTTCGATACGTTCACGCTCAATGATGGAGGCCACGTCGGCTCGCTTGGCGATCAAAAACTTCGAGTACCGCTTGGCTTCTTCTCCAGCGGAAAGAAGAGGAAACCGTTCACTGGTTTCGCCACCCACTGTTCCACACTTTTCGATGTACATGGAACCCTTGCGGCGGCGCATCAACTGGAAGGTGATCCTATCACCCATCTGAAAATCCTTCTGCTGTTCGATGGTGCAGCTCTTTAGATCTCCAGCGTGTATGGCGTCGTAGCAGATGGGACACTTGCGCCAGGTCTTGTCGCTCAGCGAGAGATAGTGCAGCAGGCACGGCCAGCAGTAGGCGTGCCCGCATCGCGTTAGCTTGGCGGCCACCGGGGGATACAGGCAGATGGGACACTGCAGCTCCTCTGTGGTTTGGATGTTGATCTGCTCGATGAAGCTCCAGTCGATCAGGGCATCGGGCGAGCCATCAACATGGGCCTTTGCTCCCAAACGAATGACGAACTGGAAGTTAGCCTGCAGAAATTGTTCCTTGTTATATCGCTGCTTCCGAATGCCCACACCATGGTGCTGGTGCTGGTGGTGATGGCCACGCTCCAGCTCCCTGGGTACGCAGTGGAAGTTAAGCAGATGGTTCAAGTTCTGCTTCTTACTGCCCTGCGCGTAAACAGAGTTCAGTTCATGATCAAAGTCACCGCTACGTGGATAGCCGGCTCCCTGGACCGCTAATCGGGAGCTGCCAGGAGCCCCGTCTTCTCGGCGGGATGAAGGGAAATCATACGGCCCCCCACCACCACCACCGCCCCTGGCCCTTGGACGCTTGTCCACATTGGGACGTAGCTTAGCTGGTTGCTGGGCTTGTTGTTGCTGCTGTTTAACGTTCCGCGGCTGCTGTTGCTGATCGTTGCGTGGAGTTGGTTGCTGCTCCCGCCGCCGGTTATGACGCTGCTTGTTGTTGTTGTTGTTGTTCGCATGCAATTCTGCAAATATAAGGGATAGGGATAAGGTATGAAAGGACTCTACTAAAAGGAGCACCCACCACTGGACTTCCTTTGCGATTCACCAGACGAGGACTTGCCATGATGAGAAGATTGAGACTGCTTCTTGTTGCTGCTGCTGCCACTGTCCATCGTTGAGGTTGTTTGCGAATAGGTTGTTGGTGGAAGTTTTGGTATTAGTATTGGTGTTGGGCAGCTGCCAGTGGGCAGCGAATTGCGTCTCGCCTTTGTCTCCACACGGAGTGCGTTGGGCAGAGTATTCTCGTTGCGGATTCATATTTACTGAGCCATGATTATCCAACGGTACAACCAGAAATAATACTTGCGTAATATTTCCAAAATTCAATGCAGCTTTCGATTGAGTATGCGTAGAGCCCGAAGAGTCGGTGGCTAAAGTACTATATACAGTACTTTGACTTGCCGATTGCGATTGTTCAGTTGACTTTTTTCTAGCGCTAGCTGTTGTTTTGGTTGTGTTGGTCTATGCAGGTGTTGGTATTGGTAGTATTGGTAAGTGGTGTCTGAAAGGTGTGACGTCTGCTGGCTGGCTTTTTTTCGGGGTCAATTGGAGACCTTTTTCTTCTTTTCCGCTTGCCAAATGCACACTCTCGTCCGCGTAACGGTCACAGCTTTCGGGGAAAGTTAAATTTACGTCTCGAAATTAACGAGTTTTGATGGAAAAACCAAATATCCTTCGGTCGGGAAAAAGCAGCATCCGTGATGCCCTATGAAAAATGGCTGAGTGTTGGACAGTGCGCGAAATAGAGGTGTGTATTTATTTCGTAGTGCTAAATAGGAAACAAATCACGAACAATTTTGAGTGACAGGAACAGGAAGCTCTTCCAAACAAACTTAAATTTCTTCCCAAATATTGCAATCTATCTTAATTGTATTTATTGAACTATTTGAATTGGTGAATGCAACTATCGCTTGGTAGCTCCGATAAAACTGCCACCACTAGGTCCATTTGGTCGACAACCATGACAATCAGCTGTTCTTGTTATCTAGGCCGCACTTTGATCGGCTTTGGAACGAACTATGCTAAAGTCAACATTCCATTAGGATGGATTTTCGGAATGCCCGTGCCCGGCAACCGGAAATTGTACGATCCGTGCAGAAGGATGCCCGCTACACCAACGAGCTGGCGGAGGATTTCTCGGATGTCCTGCGGCTAACAGGTCCTCGGAACTGGATCAAGTACAACCAATTGTGCAGGCTACTGGCAGAACTCAGTTACCATGGATTCGCATCGATCAACAATCTGCAAACGCTGGGCGAGGAATACACAGGCATCATACAGGTGGACGGGAACTACAAGCACATTCCCAGCAGGATGGTAAGGTCCTTCTTATTTGAGACTTGCGATTGCTATTAAATGCCGTCTCTTAAAGCTGCAACTCCTGGCCATTGTCCTAGAGTTTGGTGGAGACTCGCTCTTCCAGAGACTGCTCAAAAAACTGGACATCCTGATAGCCAACCATGAAGAGATCCGACCCGAAGCCAAGCAGCAGCTGAAGAATTTCATTCAGCGACTGCGACAATCCCCCGGCTACGTGAAGGCACTGCACAAGTCTCTTTTTTACCTGGACGCCAGCAAGTATCAGCTCTCGAAGCGCACTACCGGCATCAACTATGTACTCATCCGCCATTGGCTGCAACCAGAGTTCTCACTGTATGGCTACAAGATCCTCGGAGTGATAACGTTCCTGCAGGTGACTGTTTCGCTGGCCATCAGCGGATGGGATGCCTGGCGGGAGCACAAGCGCCAGCAGCTGGAGGCCTTGAAAAAGGTTGGAAAGAAATTCCTGCTGCGAGGATCCAGCGTGAAAGAGGCAGAGTCAGATGCGCCCCAGTGCATCCTCTGCCTGGAGCCGCGTACGAACAGCAGCCTGACTCCATGTGGGCACATATTCTGCTGGTCCTGCCTCTTGGAGTGGCTGGAGGAGCGGGACGAGTGTCCTTTGTGCCGGGAGTCATTGAAGAAGTCACAAGTGATACAGCTACAGAACTATGCCTAAGGTTAGATGTCGTCTGAGAAAAGTATTTTTTAACAAAAGTTGTATTTTTTATTTTTATATTTGTAGTTTATTTTCCGAATAATCAGAATTACATTTGGTAAAAATGAATGTTTTGGTCATGATGGATATATTCATTTTTCAACAAGTCGGGTGTAAGTGTACTGATATAGTGTATATAGGTGATCGTCCAATCTAAACAAACTTATTGCTAATATTTTATGTTTTTTTGTTTTGAACACGATATTATGGCTTTATAACAGGGACATTAAAAAGGTGAGAGATGTTTTATAAATGTTTGGGTAGATACTTCATCTCCTAAATAGGTTTAATATCATTCTTTTATATTTATATTTATTATAATTCGATTTCAAGTAAAACTATGTACATACAATCTGTAGTTTTGGTGTTTTTTCGCTTAAAAATACTAATAATATTTACAATTCACAATAGACTCCAAGGGCAGCCTATACTAGGTCCAGGTAGACATTGCGGTTGAAGATTTGCTTCCTTCGTCTGGATTCGTAGGCAGATCGGGCCTCTGCCGGAGATTCAAAGGCCACCCGCGTGTCGCCGGTGGGCTTGCCATCGTCGTTGAACCGCCGGATGATGTCGTCTGGACTCAACTTGTAGTCCCCAAAGAAGCGCAGAATGTCCTTTAGCTCCGCCTTAAAGGGAACATTGCGCATGGCCACTACACAGCCGGGTCGGCTGAACTTGTCGGAGATTATGGATGAGGGCGATGGTTCTTGGCTTCCATGGCCTAGACTCGATTTCTGGTTGGGTGGCGGGGAGTTGTTACCGCTTAGGGATGGATCAGGGCGTGCGAAAGGATTGAAATGTTGCTTGGGGGTGTTAGACGACCCGCCATTGCTGTTCTCCCGTCTTTCGGGAGATGATTCCTTCTCTGGTTGCTGGGAATTGTTAGTACTGCGATTGCTGATGTCGTCGAAGCGACTGGGACCGCGGCGCCGCGATCCTTGGGAGACCTGACCAGCACCCACAGAGCCACCACTGCTGGAGTTGCCATTGTTTCCGTTTCCGGAGCCTCCACTATTGCTCTCCACTTGCCGATGACCGTTTCCCATGGGAAGATAATCCATGAAGGGCTTATTCATCTTGTCGGCGATTTCTTGCGGCGTGATGGAAACCACCCGCAGACCTCTTCCACGGAAGCGTCGATTATGAAATTCCCTAACGGCTTGCTTGGCACTGGAGGGATCCTGGAACTCAACGATGAATTCCCCGGAACTCTGGTTGCGATCATTGAACAACGGCTCTATGTGCTCCACGCGCAGCTGCTCCGCCGTGAACAGTTTCCCAAGCTCATTGAGTCGGGTGCTGTACTCGCAGTTGTGGACCCGCACAAAGACATCCTCCTGCCGTGGCCTCTGGGGGCCGTTGTTGCCACCTCCGCCATTGGATTCATTGTCCATGGGTCCATTGTTGTTGTTGTTCATGCTGTTCATGTTGTAGGGGTACATGTTGCCGCCGTTTTGGTGCTGTTGGGGCATGTTGAAGGCCATTATGTCCACCCCGTTATTACCTCCATTGGGAAAGGCCTGCATCATATTGGAATTCATGTTCTGGTTGTGATTCATGGACATCTGCTGTTGATGGTTCTGCTCCTCTGCATGGCGCCTCCTTGGATCGCTGTGGTGGAACCGGGTCTCCTGGTTATTTTCACGCTCCTGTTCCTGCTCCTGCTGTTGTTGCTGCTGCATCTGCTGTTGCCTTCTCTGCTGATCCCTGAGCAACTCCTCCCGCTGATCAGCTTCCTCTTTGAGCAACTGTTCGTTGGCTCGGCGCAGCTTCTCCTTGGCGTTCATCATCTCCGCCTGGCTGCTCGGCCTCACCCGGAGCTGCCTGAAACCGATGTAGTGCTTGGAGGTATCCTCCAGAGCCGATTGGGCTTCCGACTCCCTGGCAAACAGGACGAAGGCCACGCATTCGCGGCGATTGTTCGGACTGGGGGACAAGAGAATATCCACGATGGTGTAGTTGGAGGAGAACATCTTCATGATCTCGTGTTCGGTGGTGAGCTGTGGCAGATCCTCCACAAACAGGACATTTGTGACAGCATTGGGTACAGTGCCACCAATCGAGCCATTTCCTCGGCTCCTGTCGCTCCTCTCGCCACCTGGACCGCCACTAGAGTTGTGATTCCTTTTTCCGCCATCGCTGTTCTGTGTGCGTTCCTCCGCCTGCTCGAATTCTTCGTCCCCAACTGGGGAGACCTGAATCTGGCGATCCCGGAACATTGTGTTGTTCCTTTGGAGTGCCTTCTGGGCACTCGACACCCTGGAGAACTCAACGTAGGCAACTCCAGTGCGGTTGCCATTGACCTGCATGATCTTGATGCCATTGTGCGGAATATAGAGTCCCTGGAAGTACTTGCGGATGTCGCTGTACGAGGTGTTGGGGCACAAGCTGTTGATCCGGATATAGCAGGTATCTGCCACGGGCAGGGGAGCATTACTTCCACTAGCGCTTCCCGGCGACATTCCTACGGAAGGCGAGACCTTCGATGCGGCTTGCTGCTGTTGGAGCAGCAACTGTTGCTGCTGGAAGAGCTGCGGGTACATCTGGGCGTACGGATTCACATTGGCAAAGGCAATAGGCTCCGGCTCGGCTTTGGCGGGCTCCACAGACTGAACCTGGCCGGGACTGCTGGATGCTACCTGCTGCAGAGCAGCTATCAGCTGCTGAGTGGGAATACTCGAGTTGAGATTGTAGTTGTTGGTCACATTGTTGGAGGTGTTGTTGGTGGTGTTGCTGGTGGTGTAGCTCTGAAACGAGGGTATTACCGTCGGCAAGTTGAGGCTCAACCCCATGGTAAGGCTGCCCGGGTTCAGGCCATTTTGAACTGGCTGCCCCCACGGCGAGGGGACAGCACTTGCGCCGGTGGCCAACTTTGAATCCCTTTCCCTGCTGTCCGACCGTTCCGAGCGGCGCTTTCTTCCACGTTCACGTTCTCGTTCTCGTTCACGCTCCCGTTCCCGTTCCCTCTCACGTTTCCGCTCCCGCTCCTTCTCCCTCTCCCTTTCCCTTTCCCGGTCACTATCATCCGAGCTGGAGGAGCGACTGCGGCTACGGCGACCCGTGACCTCGGCCAGGGTAACGCCGGCCTGCTGTTGGTAGGCGAGAAAGGAGGGAATGCCCATTGGCATGGGGGTGGCCTTGGTCTGTGTCAGAAAACTGCTGAGACCCCCAATAATTGGCGGCTGGGGAGGAGCAGCAACCATGGTTGGCTTGGGAACAGCCATAGGTATGGGAACGGGTACAGTAATTGGAGCCACAACAGCGGCTGGAGCGGATGTGGGCCCCTTGCGAGCCGTTTCGATAACCTTCTGCATTTCGGCACGCGAGGAGAGGAGCAAACGAACCTGGATCTCCATTAGTTTTTCGCGATCCTTCAACATGGCACAGCGGGCGTCCTCGTCGGTGCTATATGGTTGGGTGTCAAGAAAAGGAAGAGAACGAAATCAGGGCAAGATCTCAATTAAAATAGCGGCTGTGTCGTTGACTTGGTTCCCAGGCCAGATCACCTTGGTGGCAATTACACAGCCTCACAGTCTGTACAAGATATGTGGATTTCGCTGTCAAAATAATAGCACTACAAGTTCCTAAATACGTGTCCTATATTGCCAATAAAATCGTGACTTTTCCAAAACATTCAAATCCACGATTTTTTTTGCGATTTTGATTCAACATTCGAGCATTTTTCAAAAATTTGCAATTGATTAACAACGGATCAAATCAAAAAGTATTGATTAGAAAATATACAGTGATGAAAACATAATATAAACTAAAATTACTATTTAACTTCATTAAAGCCCTACTAACTCAGCCCTTAAGTTATGCAAATATGCAATAAATCCTCGCCAAGATGTCCTTTTTCCTTTCCTTACATAACGATTATTAGAAGAAATCGTTATGTGGTTTGGAAAAATGATTAGAAACGCGTAAAAATTTTTTTGAAACATGCGGTTATTTGCCGTCAAAATGACAAAAGAATATTTTAATATATTAAAGATTTAATTTTAAGGATCAAAATAGAATCAATAAAATCCAATTGATGGTAAAAATTGTCTAAACAATGCACAGTGGTCCATATGCTGGCATAAATCCATGTTCAATAGGATTGTCCTGGATTTAAAAATTTCTAATGCTCATCAATTCTTGAATATTGGAACTATAGTTCCCTATATATTGGAACTAGTTATAGTATTAGCTAGTTTCAATTCTGTTTACATACAAATTTTTAACCTTAAAAGTAACAAGTGGCAAAAATCATATAAAAATATAATGTAATTTTTGTATAATTACGAACATCTGTACTACAATACCCAATTTAAAACTTTTGCGCAAAATTGCGCCCAAAACCACCGAGGTTGAACTCTTTACGTTGAGTTTCTAATTTATGAAAACTTTTTCCATATAGCCGGACCACTGTGCAATGGCCCATTCTAAAAAGTTTCAGTTCCACATTTTACAAGAGTTTTATAAGGAAGTCAAAAAAGTATCCATTGTTTTCTTCGAAGGACCTTAACAATCGTGTTAGCCCTCCTCACCGATTGAGAGTGGTTTGAAGACGTATTCAGCTAGGAGAGTTCCTTTTGAAAGAGGACTTCTCATGACCAAGTAACAACAGATCCGCACAATTGGAGAAATGTCCTTTGGTCCAATTGCAAATTGTTGTTTGGATATGACGCTAGGCCCATGTTAGACCCCAGACTGCATAAGATCTCAAAGAATGTTTCTCCGCTATAGGTTGTTGGTCTATAGAATTGGTTAAAAGGCAATATTTGGGCCATAGATTATTTAAATATAATGAGCGATGTTATGTTTCTATATGCCGAAGAGGAAATTCAGGATAAGGATCTTAAACACAAGTCGAAGCTGGCGAAAAAGTGATTCCTCGATAATAAATTAGTGGACTTTATGGATTGCCCAGATCGGTCAACTTGTAGGTTAAAAAAAGGTTAGGCAGAGAGGTACTCCAATCTGGCAGAGTCTATGCCTCTAATGTGTACTGCAGTCTTCAAAGTAACCATTGTTTTTTAAGACTACCGAACAAATTATTTAACACTAAACCTTTGTCAATTTTGCAAAAGTATTTAATTTGGATAATAATTAGTCATTTTGTTAATATTTTTTTTCCAGGCTGGAAACATAAAATTGGACTTAAATTATTTCCATTTTTGTTTTTTTTATTAAAGAAGATATAGAAGCATGTATATATAGTAAATAAAAATTGATTAATCCACTCATTACCTCACTCTTAATTAAAGATATGCATTACTATTATTTTTTCCATCACTGTATGAATGAATTTCATAAATCAAGCATTTCAAAAACATCCTTATCGAATTCGAAAACATATTTTTTAGAGAATTATTTTTCCATAAAATATTTGTGCTTTTCTTACCTTCGGCAATCTTTCTATATTCATAAATACTCGTATGATCAAGAATATATGATTGATTTCCAAAGAAATGGCAATAATATAAGATCAGTTCAGACTCGCTTTACCTGTTCCTGGAGTCCAAAAATACCAAAAACCATTCCATACTCAGTGCTATTATTTTGACGGCAATATAATTAGGAAATTGTGGTGCCACTCATAAGAGGCTGATCTCAGCCCCCATAGACATAGACATAGAGAAGTTGAAACCGCCGGAAGCTCTGGGATTGCAATAGGTATATCGTAATGATCAGATTTGGCTAACTACCTGAAAGCGATGAACGCGTCGCCCATCTCGCCGCCGATTATGTGGACACCGCCCTCTGGAATCGCTAGGCCCGAGAAGAAGTTTCGAATGTCGCGGGCATTCGCCGTCCACGGCAAATTTTGTAACCGAATAATCACACTCATCTTGACAATCAATTTGATTTGATTTTCAATTTATTTCTTTTTTAGTACAGACAGAGAGCACGCTGTCTGGGTATGGATATCCACGAACGCTAACTGACGATCCTTGGGTCAGTGACAGATCTGAAATCCTCTGGGGTTGATCATAAGTAGTCCATTGCCTTGAATTCAGCCCGACGGTCTTAAAACCTGCAAAGAGAATCGCATATTTATGGAGAATGTGTCAAGACTTGTAAGGAGGATCTTAAAGTATGGGCTTTCAGCAAGGGATTGGGAGATGTCTCATTCTCATTGAGGACGAGTATGAAGTATAGTTTCCATAAATGTGGCATTATTTTCTAGCTTTTATTTATATATTTTTTATTGCTTAAAGTCTTAAAGTGTCAGACAACTTGTATTCCCGGTTTATGAAATGTATCCCCTGGTCAAGATTTTAATCTCCAGCCTCTTTAAACGGCTTTGTTGGACTTTAAAGGATTTCAGTTTGGCTATCAGGCATCTACTACTGCTGTCCCCTCTACTTTTAATATATTTACTTCGCATTTGCGGCATGAACTACATTTTAAATGGTAACTTCCTTGGAGGATATAATGTGGTCGGCTCACCTCAGCTCTGGATGCATATCGCAGAGTTGATCGTTCGATTGCACACACATTAACATTAGACACTCCATGTTCACAGCTGCGCTAAACATTTTCATTTCATTTCTATCATACCAGCCTGAAAACTGTCTATTGCGTAATGCGACCGACCAGTTTCCCCACAAACCGAGAGCCGTCTCCCGCAAACGAAGGTCCACCTGGGATCTCACTTACCCGGTCGCAGTGTGACCTTCGCACATGATCTTACCAAGCTCAGGAGTGACAGATTCAAGCGAAAAATAACTATCCCTAGTTATTACTGGGTAGTACGCCCACCATCCATGGCACGGGTGGAGATCCCACGGATCCACACCAGCACACTGTATGCTCCCCAATCATTAGCGGCTTCAATTTCCTCATTAGACGCACTCAATTAGCTGCTACTGAAGCGACTTTTGTGGCCACTTATGAGGGGATGGGGTCTGCAGGCTGGGAGCTTCAGGATCGGGAGCTGCTTTCCCAAAAACAGAAGTAGTTGCGGCTGGCTGGCGCACAAAACCCGTTGATCGTTTTGGACGTAATGGGAAAGCGATTATGCAGCTTTAATTCAAACGTTGAGGATAGCGAGAGCCATTGCGATTGGATTGGATTGGTTTGTCGGTGGTTCGGTTGGGGGTTTGTTTCTGTCGCGGTGTCAAAGACATCGGAGATTCGGAGCTTCAGCTCCAGCAGCAGGAAACCCAAACCGACAACCGCACTCCTTCCGCCTGGCTATATAAAAAGCATTGTTGGCCAAGATGCCTGGCAGTAAGAAAATCGAATTGACCGCGTTACCGTCTGGTATCTCCGCCGCAGTCGATCGTCATAGATCCCCCCCCAATTATCGCAATCATCTCGGCATATCATAGTCATCGTTTAACGATCGGATCAATCAATTGATTGATCGCATGTGCGGATCATTAAAAAAATGAACAACCCGATAGTGAGTGATCTTGATTTGTGAAGTGGTTTCTTCGAGTGTGCTTTCAATGGAATTTTAACTTAAATATCAACTTACTCTTCAGTTCCTACAGCATCTTTACTTCAATTTATATAATCTTCAGTTCTTACATCCATTAAATAGCTATTCATCCACTTATTATATGATATTTGATCTTTGTTAGTGGAGTTCAATTACAAAATCGATATTATCGAATCAAAAAAATTAAAGACCACTGTACCTCTGCAATATATAATTTTAGAATTCATTAGCTCCTGAATATAATCGTGCATACATATATTTAAAGTCAATATTTTAAACTTAAAGTGTGTCAATTTTCATATATTTTGAGTGGGTTCTGGGAACAGATCTGGGGCCTTACCAACCTCCAGAATCAAAGCTTCAAAATCAAAGGTTTTATGAAAGATTATCATCATTTTTAATCAAGAAAAAAGAATTGTATCAATGGAAGATAATTTTTAATTAAGGAATATGTCAGCCAAGGACCTTTACAACCCCAAACCAAAAATTTAAAAACTATTATCTAATTTAAAAAATTATTTTAACTAGAGAAGTCTAATAAAGGGACAGTTTTTTAAATCTTTTACTTTTCTTTACTAAATTACTTTATTTTACTAAATAATTATATAGAAAAAAAATTAAAATTTAATGTCTGATAGCTTCCCTGCTTTCAGACAATGGCCGCCCTGGGCCTTCTCCTTCTAGTGGGCGTGCACGGGACCACAATAATCAGCATCAAGTATCCGGAGAAGCCAGCCGACGTGATCGTGGAGCCACAGCCCGCCAAGAGGGATCTGAGTCTCAGCTATGCGGCCACCAATATCGACTCCAAGGAGGGAACTCGTGTCAAGACCATCACTGTGATCAAGAATGTGGGAGGCATATCTGCTTCAGCCGCTGCCGCTGCCGCAGAAGAAGTGGCCGCCCTTGGAGCCTCGGCCGGCCATAACCCAACGAAGCTGGCTATCGATCCGAAGCTGCACAAGAGCGAGGAGTGGGCGAACGCCTTCCGGGATAACTTTGAGTCGTACGGAGCGCTCCCCGACGTACCGGACATTGATGATCTTTTCGAGTTTGTGAACCGGAAGAAGCCGCAGGAGAGGGAGAAGAAGCTGGAGGCATCCCCCGAACAGGAGGATAAGGCAAAGGAAGCCAAGCCAGCGGCGGAGACTACCACCAGGAAAGTATCAGTTAGTGAGCAGAGCGATGGATTAGCAGGGAGGAGGACTATCCAGGACGCCGGCACGACGGGCAACGTCGATAGTGACGAGGCGGTGGTGGAGAAGATCAAGGGCGATGCCGAGCTGCTGCCCCACATCGAGCAGGCCAACATCCTGCGCCTCCAGGCCGCCCAGGCTCGCTCCGGGCTGCTCACCAAAGAGTCCTTGATCGCCGTCAACTACTCCACACCCATGCACCAGGTGAGCCAGTACTTCGACAACTATGTCCAGGCAGTGCCCAACGGGTATGACTACTCCAAGCCCTGCGGAGCTCCACCTGGCAACAGCATTCAGGTAACCACGCCCTCGGGTCGCACCTACGACATCCCGCAAAGCAACAGCAGCGGTACTGGCGGCGGGAATCACCCGTATATCGCACCAGCGATCTCAAAGAAGACACAGATTCCAGCAGGACCAGCGGCCCAACCGGCGGCTCAGCAACCTCCACCGCCCAACTACTCGTCCGTGAACTCTATTGTGCCGCCATTAGCGCAACAGCAGCCACAACCAGTGCCCCAAGGCATTCCGAACCAGAACCTGCCACCGGTCCCACAGCAGCCACCGATAGTTGCACCACCAAACAATGTAAACATCCTTCCACCTCTTGGGGCGGGCAATGGGGGAATATCTACCAGCCAGCGTCCCTATGTGGCGCCCAAGCTGCGCAACAATGGCCTGGGCATCAGTCGAGCTCCAAGCAGCACCCAGGGACCGGTCTTGTTTCCCCCAGTTACCATACAACCACAACCACAACAACCCGGTATTCCGGTGGGAAATCCTCCGCAAGCACCCAGCTTCCGCACAAACATCTACGGTGGCGGCTCGAATCGACCAAACACTTTGCGATCGCGTGGCCTAAAGTATTAAGCTCTTAAACTAAAGATCCACTTTGAATACTAGTTTTGAATAAGTTATCAAAATTATTAACCAATAAGTGAAAGATTTGAAGATTTTTGAGAACTACTTTAGTATTTTTAACCCATTGTGGCTATATGCATACCTAATAATGAAAGAAAAGATAATCAAACTAATAGAATTAAGATTATTTAGGGAAGAGAAGAAAAGCAATAAAATTATAGACCAGAATGAGGAAACTTTCTAAAACTAAACGTGGGTGCGGGACGGTACAGTCGTTGGACTGTCTCCAGGGTTGCCAAGGCTTAAAAATTAATTTAACAAATTTGGTTTGGTGAGATTGGTTTGGTTTATTTGTTCGATTCAAAGTTCGATTAAAAAGTAAATAAAATACATGGATAAACATGCTATCACACATAACCGAAAACAAACAGCTGAGCGTTGCTAACTGTACCTATACACATACATACATATGTACATACATATATTAATTTTTGTGTACCTACTTTGCAGCAACCCTTGTAGCCCAGCCTCACTTGCAATAAATGTGAATTACGAAACACGTCATTGTTGACCTATCAACTGTACTTTAGTACAAAGCTGGCCCCATAGAATCCTTTGATAGATACTCTTATCACAGCGATGCACAAAGCAATTAACAACAACCACTGCAGGATAAATCGATATTCAACTTTCGACACTTTCAGTGGCCTTTTCTCTATTAAATTTTACACTTTTTCAGCATTTTTTTTTTGGTATTTTGTTTCAAATCACACTCCTCTAGATGGTTGGTGTTGTGGTGTAGTTGGTGCAGTCGAGACATCTCCGCGCAGGAAGAGTAGGCAAGCGAAGCGAATGGACGAGGGGGACGTCGTTGCCTCTAAGTACGAGTACTGATTTATTCAATGAACTTTTACTCACCACGCAAAACCTCACAAAACGCAAACTATTCTGGACTAGTAATGCACAAAGACAGATGGGTTCGTTTTGAGACAAGCGCTATACATTTATTTCGACAATTCCTGTAGTAGGTCGGCTGAAAATTGTGATTTCCTGGCAGCTACACGAAATAATGCTGTAATTGAAAATTAAGTCTCTGCGTCTATGTTGGTGACAAAAACAAAAAACAATATGGCGACTTCGACCTGCAGTGTGACCGTATACGACAAATATCAAAACACCATAAGAAGTGTTGCCAACTATAGGCAAATTATCGTTATCGTTTCTCTTTGAATGTTTGGAAGGATTTTATTTCATTATTAAACAGTTTACTTTGTCACAATCTAGCCGGCTATAAAAAATATATACACTTATATCTCCTTATATTAAAATCAATTCACTAATAATCTTTGCTCGTATAAGGGTTAATAAGATTTGATGGTCACACCAGATGACAATTAAAAATAAACAAATTTCGAGAATTTTGTAAATATTACTTATATATGAAATGGAAGAGCAAGAAGATCAGGAAAAGCTCTACAGAGAAGCACAAAAGAAAGTTGAGCTGGGAGAGGAGCTCAAAGTAGCCCTCAAGGACTTTGAAGATATTCCCGGCGTCACGAAGGTGCTCCGAAAAATCCAACAGGAACTCAAGTTTCTAAATAAGGTAAACAGGTGCCTGCATAATTTTGTGAATAAGATCCTACATTTCACTGTCTTTGCAGGTGATTTCTACCAAATCTGTTAAGGAGCACCACATAACGAGTAGCAATTTTGTTTACTATGATTTCCTTATTAAAACGCTGCGATTGCAACAAGGTGTCGTGGACATCAATGGGGTTTTCCGATTGGAATCGCGGGATAATCCCCTCCGCGTGGATATTGTGGCCAACAATGGGCTCAAGTGGGTGAAGGTGATAGCCCGGAACTCTAAATCTGTGGAAGATGCAGTTCGTGGATGTGTCAGCATGGGGGCCAGAAGTGTCCTGGATCAAGCGGAGGACTATCTGGAGGCCAGTTCCCTGCACTTTTGCATGTTCCAGAAGCCCAAAGTGTGTATAATAATCCCTTGCATTTAAATTATTTATTGAGATTCGCTCTTTCAGATCGTCTTTTACTTTTCCAACAAAATTGAGGATTCGCTGCGTGAGGAGCTCCTGGAAATGGGCGTGCAAACAGCTTCCTTAGACTCGCCAGACAGTGATGTTGATGATTATGCCACTACTTCGAATGAACTGAATCTGGATGTGACTACTCTTCTAGCCTACGTAAGTGCCTTGACGAATGGAAATGCAAATTGGGTGTACAAGGAACAATTGCTCACTGAACAAGCTGAAAGGGAACGAGCTTCCCCCTTGAAACCGCTTCTGGAGAAAATTATTGAAGGGAAAAAATTGGTCTGCTGCCAACTAGCGTACGATGCCTTCCAAAATATTCTCGACATTGTCGGCGGGCAGGAAGAGCGAAAGCGGGCCGAAGAACTGATGAAAAGGGTCACTGTTTATCCGGACGTGGAAAGCATTCCGGAGGAATTCTCCAACATACGTTTCACTGCCAATGTGAACGAGCGAAGTCTGAAAATATTTAGTTTCGGCATGGCCAGGCAAATATTTACTGTGACTTCGAATAAGGCTTTTGTACGATCAGCTAAAATGCAAGGTATCAATGTACCTGTTTTTGTACACGCTTCTGTGGCACTTACCGAGGGCAAACAGGCCAACGCTAAGCCACTTTGAAAGACAATAAATGTTGATTATTTTTATTTTAGTTTATGTCTTGGGAGGTATTGTTTTTGAATTTTGACCTGCGCGGCTACTGATTTCGCAGTTGTACCTGGTCACACTAAAACATACATATGTAAACAAAGAGAAAATTGGGGAAACTGCGACTTTAATATTTCAGCTGACTTTTGTTTATATGATTGCATATTGAACAAAAGTAAAGAAAAACACAAGACTAGCAGAAGCCCGTGAGAAAGTAAAGTTTATACGATTTTTCTACAAAGGGTATCCTAACTGCCTTTTTAGTAAAATCAATAACATTGGCAATTAAATACGAAGATAGTTGCACTCCAAGTGGAACTGGGATTCCCTTAATAATATTTCACGTAAGTGTGTCAACAAAACAGAAAACACATGGACTGCGCTCCTCTTAATTTGGTAAGTAATTAAGAAATGTTTGATGTCCCATAAAACTAAAAATGTACTTTGTTCAAAGGCCCATTTCCACGAGCGAAGATCGGAGCGGTTTATCCGCAATCATCGTTATGAGGAAGCTATCAAGGCTCTGGAAACATCTTTGATTTACATACAGGATGCCCAAAAGAACGTTTGCCAGCCAAAGTCCAAGGAGGTCCTTGACACTTTAACGGTGGATTTCCAAAGGAAACTTCGTCAGATTGAAATTAGAAAAACTCAGCATGGACTGAACAAGCTGAATGACTTTGCTCCTTTGAAGGAAACCAGCCCCATGCTCCCGCTCCGACCGGACAATAGTGGAAGTGGAGGACTGGTCTCGGCCCAATCCGTTGCCAAGGCAATTGACAAAACAGTTCAGGATTTTGATGCCAAGTTCACATCTACGCTGGTGAATAAGGCTCAATTGGCCACTTCGGAGCCCCAAATAGATACCATCAAAAATACAGAATCAGCGGAAGGCGATGAAGAGGAAGCCATTGAGCATCGCATGACTGGCAGCGAAGATCTGGACTTGCCCTCCCTGGCTCCCTTGGAGCTTCCCTCCTTTGACTATAGCCTCTTTACCAGTTCTTCAGCCCCGTCGCTGGCAAGCTTTGCCGGCTTCGCCGAGAGTTTCCAAAAGTAACTTAAAATATAGTTTAATAATAGTATATTCTTAACCCATAAGACAAGACTTTTATTTGGCCATGAGGCCCTTCAGCAGATCGTCCATGTCTGTTTCCGTTTCCACATTCTTCAATAACAGCAAAACCTGCGCCTCCATTTCGCAGAGGATGTCTGGTTTCTTATAGGTAATAATTAGGGTGTTGAACTGATGGTGCACTGAGATATTATCCTGCGCGGGGGCCACTCCACAACGATCCAAATCTGGTACTGGTATCACCTTGTAGTACTTCTTATTGGTAGTGCGTATAATGATGGCTCGCTGCTCCGGACTAGCGGTGACATTGTAAACCTCCAAGGCGTATGGCATGTTTCGGATGCGCCACTCAATGTTCTTCTTGGTGACCCTCTTGGTGAGCAGAGGAGCTGTGTTGCTTTCCCTCACGGTAAACTCGCTTCCGGCTAGGGAATCGGCATCACCTCCCGGTCCAGTCTGTTTGTTTCCCGACCAATTCAGCTGGCGCGGCTCTTCGCCCAGTTCGATATCCCACTCCGGCTCTCCCATCAGTTGCTTGCACTTTCGCCAGGCCCGGCGCTGAATAATTCCCGTGTCCATGTTGTACTCTTCGGCCATCTGCTGTCCGTCCGGAAACTTGTACAGCACCTTGCGCAGCCGGCCGCTGATCATGGAGTTCTTCTCCGCCGACTGCAGGTAGTTCAGCCAGTTTTGGTAGGACATATTGTGAAGTATTCTATGGTTGAATCGAAAATAACAACTAAATTTGATCGATGGCGCAAAGAGGTTGAAAAGCACATTTTGTTTGCCCTGGCAACCCAGCTGTCAACTTGTTTGTAAGTGTGTCCAGGGCTGCCAGGGTCGTGACAACTATCGATAAAATCATCGATGTGTTTCCAGCTCTAGAGTTGACGTGGTCGCCGAAGACGCAAATAATATTCGCATATTTCATCACAGCTAGCTATTTATTGTTGCTATTTAAAGTAAGCTGCCACACGTACTCCGCACGTCGTTTAAAAATAGCACCAAGAGCATCAGGAACGCACACCTCGCACAGTAAAAGCTAATTGTAGAAAATTCTCGTTGCAGAGCAGACGAGACAAAATCGAAACCAAAACCGAAAAACGAATTTAATAGAAAATTTGCAAGTCAAATAAAAATGAGTTTGGTGTGGACTTTGATCGCCGGCTTTCTCTACGCAGAGATTGCCTTAGTCCTTCTGCTGGTCCTGCCAGTGGCGAGTCCTTACCGATGGAATCGTCTCTTCAAGTCCAAGTTTCTGGCAATGTTAGCCCAGCAGGCGCACATATACTTCTTCCTCATTATGGGAGTGTTGGTGCTCTTCTTGCTGGAGGCCATTCGCGAAATGAGGAAGTACTCGCACTTTGAGCAGGTTGGCGAGGTGCACCTCAACGTGGAGATGCAGCATTCGATGCGTCTCTTCCGTGCCCAGCGCAACTTCTACATTTCTGGATTCTCCATCTTCCTGGTCCTGGTCATCCGCCGCCTGGTGACCTTGGTTTCGGCCCAGGCCAATCTTTTGGCCCAGAGCGAGGCCTCCATGAAGCAGGCTCAGAGCGCCACCGCTGCCGCACGCTCCCTGATGGAGGACAAGAAGACCGAGAAGGCCAAGGAAGCTGGCGAGGACACCACCCTGAATGAGGTAAGTGCTTGTACTCGATCCTTGCAACCCATCCCCAGGAATGGCATGTTTAGAGAGCTAACACCTAAGTCTTTGGAGTTACTTTGGCTACTACCAGCTGTACAAAAATGGCAATGCATATAGAGATGCAGTCGGAAGAAAGTAGACTTTTCAAAATTATCCGCAACCCACTGCTATTCTTCCGATTGTATTGTTTTTAAACCACACCCAAACATAAAAGTTGGGCCCCGAAACAGCCATTATGCGAAAGTAAAACCTCTTCTAAAAACTCTTTAAACAGCTGTCAGGCCTGCGGAGACGTGTGCAAGGACTCAGTGCCCGAATATCCTAAATATCAAATATCCACCCAAACACATTCCCATACCCGAAACAATACGAAACCCAAAACACACGAATAAATAACCGAATACTCAACTCGAACTCGAACTTTCAGCTCAACAAGCTGCGTGAGCGCGTCCAGGAGCTCACATCCGAACTGAACCGCGAGAAGAAGGACAAGGAGGCCGTCAAGTCGCAGGCGGAGAGCATCAACCGCGAGTACGACCGCCTCACCGAGGAGTACAGCAAGCTCCAGAAGCAGATCACCATTGGAGGAGCTTCCCAGGGCTCTGGCGACAAGGATGATTAATCGGAGGGCTAGGAGTACCAGTCAACCAACATTTAAATAACGATAAGACTTATACATGGCGGTGGGGGCGGCGGCGAAAGCAGGCACATTAAATAAGATTACAAACGATTTCAAATCGATGAAGGCACACATCCTTATCCTCATATATGCACCTAACCATGATAACGGATTGCTTACTGATAGTAGTTTCCCGTTGCGTTTATTTCGCCCAAAAAATTTATTGTATTTAATTTGTACGTGTTAAGTTTTGTTCGCCACTGTAGCACTCAGTCTGAAAGCGTCGTGGCTATTAAACGAAAAACAAAAAGTATTCCTCCAGTTTCGCCATATATGATTCATCATCGCCAGCTGATAGTCCACATCATTTCCGACGGGCATCAAGAAATTATAGCAATGACGTCATTAGATTACTGGTTTGTCCAGTTGGCGATCAATGTTCGCTCGATAAAGCAAAGTCTTTGGCTTCTGGGGAGGGTTAAGTTTGCCGTGGGAGTGTATCTATGGAATGCCATAAAAATCACCTATAAATACCACCTGGTACTCAATTATTTATAAAGCTAAACAAAGAATGCATTTTATCTTCGGCATAATAGTATTTGCTAAACATTGTTTATCAAGATACAAATCTTATCTACTTTGCTTTTCGCTTTTAATATTAAAATTTTGAACTTTGGGCAAACAGGTTCATGTGAAGTACTTCCCGAGTACTTAGCTGATAAGCAATGGATCACCTATTCCCACCAAAAGCTAACAGAGAAGCTAGGGGCCTCAGATCTCACATAATGCCACCACTTTGGCGGCATATACAAGCAGTCGCCAGGTTGTAGAAGCAGTTCATAGAACTTCACCTCCTTTAGCAATGGATACTTTTCAAAGTCGGGACTTGCAGCATCTATTTGGGAGGTGTTTCCCAGGAATTCGCTGTCGTGGGGATACAATTTCTCAGTGTCTTCGGGAGCAGCAAGTATAATCTTCTTGGAGCCAAAAACCTGGCACAGCAAGTTGTGCTTTGGATCATAGTGCATTGGGGAGATGGTTCCAGCAGGACCCAGCCAGGCTTTTATATCCACGGCTCCGGGCGGATCATCTCCACTTATAGTACAGTAATCCGGAATGGATATATCCTTTTTAAGTGCGGGTATCTGGGAAAAGAGCTCGTGCTGGGCGAGGTACTCTATCTCCTGGCTTCCTTCTTCACTTCCAAATTGTCTTTGCAGGAAGTCTCGAATTTTAACCAGCTGCTGGGACCACTCATCGCTGGCATAGTTGGACCCTATCTCAATGGGCACAGTGCGGTTGCCAGCTATTTGGAGCAGATAATTGAGGTCCAACCACTTGTCCATAGCTGGCCAATGCTTGATGGTATTGAGCAGGAGAGTGGGCTGCTTTGGTTGGAAGCATAGACTTTTAAACTCATTTAAGCTGGGGGCCTCTATTTGGGGAATATCACAGGGGCTTTGGAGTCGAGTTGAGGGCATCAGGATTGGCAATGGCACCGAGGCTCCAACCTTTTCCTCATCTAGGTACTGCATTAGGGCTATTTTCAGGTCACTCCAATCCTCCATGCATCCCAATAGCTGAGCCTCATCAAGGATTCCACTGCATATTTCTCGTTGAGCAGGAGCAGTGCTTTCAAGAAGCAGGAAAAATATCTAAAAGGACATTTTTATTTAAGTAGATTGTAGTTATATTGTTTCTTACTTTAAAATAACATCCAATGGCATATATTTTCCTTATATTCAAGGGAACACTGCTAAAATGTCCTGTGTGTATGCGCTCCCAGTTTCTGTCCACCAGGGCGCAGATCAGGTACCTGATCTCTTCCTCGTCGTCGCCTTTGAAGGATTCGCGATTTTCCATAAAACGTATTGCTTTTTTAAGAATATACCGGGCCTCCACCTCATTTTTAAGCAGATCTTCGACATGCTCTAAGCGGGGAAGCAATTTCGCAAGCTGTAATAGCGTCGGATCCATTAAACACCTCGGACTTAATTTTGTTTACTATTTTTGTTTACATTGTGAGGCTTTCAGTATCGGCGTAAAAGCTCATAGTCAAATATCGATAGATTTGGCAAAAGCTTTGGAATATATCGATATTTAACGGTCAAAAATGTATTTTTGGCGATCAGTTGCAATTGTGAATGAGTTTGAATAAAATCGATTTTTAATTTGAAAATAATTGAATGATTGATAATAATGAATGAAATTATTTTCATAATAATATAAATTAAAACAACAGTTAAAAAGAGTTTAAACTTATCGACTAAGATAGAATAACGATTAATAAAGTAAGAAAGTTTATTAAATTTAGAATGTTTGGAATCTATTATAACAATAGTTATTAGAACAATTTAATTAACTTTAATACTTCTATAGACAGTATTATTTATGGCTTCAGCTAATTGGCTTCTTATCTCCACGATGATGATTGAGAATTGATTGAAATTGCTCATAAAGTGGAGTGGATGAAACCTAGATAATACGTCACCAACCCATAAATCTAACTAATCAATACCTTTTTAAAAGTTACATACTTCCTACAAGTGTTATCAGGGCAATATTTTTGTAAGCACCACTTTTGAACAAGGCCTTGATTTTTTATTTTATAAAAGTATTTATGGGACAAATTTTAAGGTTTAAATTTAGAGCTGCCAGATACTTTTAATAAAAAAAACAAAGTTTATAGCGGCATTCGGTAAGCGTTTGTTTGATTTGAATTGAAAATGAAATGAGATAGAAATGCTCCGAGGGCTTGGGGGCAGTGTCTGAGAGCGACTCGTCGCGTCTGGTTCTGGACAGGTGACGGAAAAAAGCAAAAAACACGGTCTGCTGTGTGTTTGTGTTGATAAACAACCTGCGCATATTTACGGGCCAAACCGAAGCACAATATTGTTTTAATATTGGCTCTTTGCAAGCGATCAGGTGTGCTTTCTAGTTCCAAATTTTGGTTTCAAATAATTCCCATTTTGAATTTCAAATGTTAAAAAAAGCATTGAGATGGTGTGGAGTTCACTTGCAAAATGTCAACCCAAGTAGAAACTTTATGGTAAAGGTTTTGAGATATGAGGATGTTAAATTTATGTTTAGTGGGGACATTATAGTAGGAACTAGTTTAATAGTTTATTAAGAGTCTAAATTCAAAATAGAATGAAGTAATTAAGCCATGAAATACAAATCTTCTCTGATCCAACTGCAGTAGTTAATAAACTTGCTAATCCGGAGAGATATTCCAAATCTCAATTAAACAAGGGACCCTCCATATTTACAAACAGCCAAACCTTGATTAAGTATACCATAAGTGAGCCAGTGGGATCTTTAGAAACCGGTACTCGCTTTAATTTACACAAATTCTGGGCCCGCTCGGCGGCCGCATATCAGGTTGCTTATCAGTTCGCCTCCGTCGCTCAACGACTTTGGATCGCGTTTCGGTTTTTTGCATTTCCAGAGTAAATAACATTTATTTGACCGCCAAGGTGATTCGAGGCGTCTGCGACCGAGGCGGTAGTGACATGTCAAAGGCATCCGAACCATATTTTGTGGGCGTGGACGTGGGAACGGGCAGTGCCCGGGCCGCGCTGGTGGCCTCCGATGGCCGGGTTGTGGAGCAGTCGGTGCAGGAGATCAAAACCTGGACCCCGGAGCCTCACTACTACGAGCAATCCACTCAGGATATTTGGGGAGCCATCTGTAAGGTGGTGAAGGTAAGTTGGACTTAAAAATATACTTATTATTTTGCGATTTTAACTATTTTTTCAATCGTAAAATATATTTAAATAATTTTGATTCAAAATAAGGATCCTTGCTTCCCAGAAAACTAAAAATTCCTTTCCTACAGTTTAAAATTTCGATCTGTGCGATCTTATTTTATTTTCTTGGCGATAACCTCCACTGTTTCTCGCGGAGATTAGATTAACCCAGTCTCGATTTTACAGCATGTCATTGCCGGCGTCAATAAGTCACAAGTCAAGGGCATTGGTTTCGATGCTACCTGTTCCTTGGTGGTTTTGGGCCCCCAGGGAGCTCCTCTGACCGTCAGCAAGTCCGGAGAGCCGGAACAAAACGTGATCCTCTGGATGGATCATCGCGCCGTCCAGGAAACAGCTGAGATAAACTCCTCCGAGCATCCCCTGCTGAAGTATGTTGGTGGTCAGGTTTCCCTGGAGATGGAAATACCCAAGCTCTTGTGGCTTAAGAGAAACCTTTCACAGACCTTCAGCAATATTTGGCGAGTGTTTGACCTTCCGGATTTCCTAACCTGGAGGGCCACGGGTGTGGATACCCGTTCCCTGTGCTCCGTGGTATGCAAGTGGAACTACGATGCGGCCAACCAGAGCTGGAACAAGGAGTTCCTGAAGCAGGCCGATTTGGAGGAACTGACTCTGGACAACTTTGAGAAGCTGGGCAGTGACGTACAGCCCCCAGGCAGAACTGTGGGAAAAGGCCTCTCCGAAAAGGCTGCTTCAGAATTGGGTCTTGCTCCGGGCACAGTGGTGAGTACATCCCTGATAGATGCCCACGCTGGAGCCTTGGGAATGTTTGGCTGTCGCTCGAAAGGATCCAGTTCATCCGACGATGTCCAAGGCAAAATGGCTCTCATCGCTGGTACCTCAACTTGCCACATGTCCATTACGCGGGATGCCTGTTTTGCCGAAGGGGTTTGGGGTCCTTACCAGGATGCCATTATCCCAGGATATTTCCTCAACGAGGGAGGTCAGAGCGTTGCGGGTCATCTGCTAGATCATGTCCTCAAGACCCATGAAGCCTACACGGAGCTGAAGACTAAGCTCGGAGCAGACAAGTGAGTTGAAGATTTTATAATTATTTTTCAATATTAAAAATAATATTTTTTTTAGGAACATTTACCAACATCTTAATAAACTCCTTCCCGAACTGGCTAGTGCCCGGGGCTTAGAAGAGGTGAGCTGCCTCACGGAGGATATTCATGTCTGGCCGGATTTGCATGGAAACCGGTCACCCATTGCCGATCCCACGCTACGCGGAATTGTAAGGACATCCTACTCATCCATCTCAAGGAATGAATCCTTTAACTTTTCCGTTTTAGATTACTGGTCTGGACATGACGCGTGGAATCGAATCTCTGGCCATTAAATACTTGGCCTACGTTCAAGCACTGGCTGTGAGTATTAATACTTTAATATTAACAAGATATTAAGTCTAAAGATTTCAATTTTTATATATTTTAGTATGGTACACGTCACATTATCGAAAACCTTTATCATCATAAGCGAGCACCTTTCCAAACACTTCTCTTCTGCGGTGGATTGGCTAAGAATCCTTTATACGTACAATGCCATGCGGATATTTGCAATTTGCCGGCTCTTATTCCAGACGAACAAGAAATGGTCCTTGTGGGGGCTGCTGCTTTGGGCGCCGCTGCGTCAGGACATTATAGCAGTTTAGAGGTCAGTTCTACATATACCTCAAACGTAGCTATTGTGTTAAACATTTAATTTATTTCCATGTGTCCGCAGAAAGCTTCCAAAGCCATGGGCGGCACTGGCCAGCTTTTGAAGCCGAACCCCAGGACTCTTTGCTTTCATAATCGTAAGTTTAAGGTGTTCCTGCAACTGCTAGAGGATCAGCGCCAATACAGAAACATTATGCAGGGAGAATAAAAAATGTGTAGTAAAGTAACACTAATTAATTTGAAAATAAATGCCATACATAAGCATTTTAAGTACAAATAAAGGATTGGGCGCGCAGGTACAAGGAAAACTGGTGATTATCGTCGCTTAGGGTACTATGCTACCAGAACATCGATTGCCTCGCCTAGGCAATAAAAGCAGCCGCCTTGGAGGCGATGTTACCACGGCACACAGGGCAGGCAATGGAGATTTTTTGGGCGCAATCCTCGCATAGACATACATGACCACAGGGCAGTAAAATAACCTGAAAGTATAATTTTTTTTAAGTCTTTAGTCACACATGTGTACCAAGTTGAGTAACTTGTGGGCCAAGTTATCTTTAGTTACAATTTTTCGCATGTAAGCATTATCACTCGGATGATTAGGGTATAGCTACTAAACACAGTGGCCTTTAACGTAAAAAAAAAACAACATTTATCTTCAAAGGAAAAAGCTTAACGATTGACCAACTTTTATACTTTTAAAGGCAATTTTTCGGATAATACGTAACATTTATAATTGTATATTGGTCGGTTTATTATTCACCTCTTTCGGATTGGTGGAACACACGACGCAAAGCTGATCCTCCGACATGTTTTGCGGACGACTCCTGGCGCGACGCTCCCTTCGCTCTGTCTCTAAGCGATCCCGTATTTTGGCTTCCTCCCTAAGCTGTTTCCGCCGCTTGTACATCTTTTTCGCAATAAAAGTAACCAAGATGATGGAGATGCTGCCGCACACAATAAGCTTTAACCTGAAGGGGATAGGTCAGTATCAGTAAATACTAAAAGGGACGAGAAAAACATTCACAGTGTAGCTCCCTTGGCATCTTCGAAGCGCTTGATTAGCATAGACTTTGTGGCAGTAGTTAGGAAAAGGGGACCGGCTGTGGAAGGCTGCATTCGTAACGTATTTCCATCCAACTCTAACTCTCCGACGGCAGTGAGGAAACTGCCTTCCCTTAGAACTTCCTCGGTTGTTTGCAGACCCCGTTGGCGAACTCCGGAGAAGAACCCGAAGACGTGATCGATGACAGAAAGGTTGCTTGGTTCGTAATTATCGTAGACCATATCAACGTCCAAGACAGCCGCCTTCAGGGCATCCATAATCTCTACGCCGTGCTGCTGATTGCGCAACTCGAAAGGCATCTCGTTGGCCGTCTCGTGGAGAAGTTTATGGTGCTCCGTCCAAAAGCCAGCGAATCCTCGGGTAATTCTGTGCTCGTGTAGCTTTACAATTTGTAGGACTCCACTCACACTGGGAACCAGGTTGCTCCGTAACGGAACGCCAATGGGCGTCACTGTTCCACGGATTACGGCGTAGGGTATCTTTTTATCGCGATGCTTTTCCACCACCGCTTTTAGGTCCCCATCTATACTATATTGAGGTGCCGTCTGAAACGTGAAATTGAGATGAATTTACAAAAAAAAAATTTATTAATTCGCAGGTGTTCTGGATCAACAGCACATACCTTGAGCACCTGGGCCGTGCGCTTGTATTGCATATATTCCCGTACACATAGTCCTAGAATTACTAAATCTACGCCTAAAGCTACTGATTCATGGAGGAAGTCCATGTTTTGTACAAAAAGTTGGTTATTTTTTAGTTATAAAAATACATATGTTTGCCAGAGTTGTTGTATTATCAGTGCCGGCTTGGCAGCTGTTCGCCAGGGTTGCTAAGTGGTAATCATATTTTGATGCGGGGGCGGGGCCGGAAGTGACCATATTTAAGCGGTCTGGCAACTTTGATTTTTTAAACTTCACCGCCAAACAGTTGGAAATATTCATAATACTGAACATTTTTCTTTACCATCCAAACCAAAAAATAAATTCAAAGCTTTTTCATCTTCAAAAACCAAAAGTATAATAACAAAGTACTTATTAATATCTTAAAACTAAGCACAAGTTTTTATGGCTTGCCAATAATATTGTCGATTGTAAATAATGTTGTCTTGGGTCGATTGTTTGCCACTGTGGATGAAGACGCTGGAGCATTGGATGTCTCACCCATTAGATCCTGCAGACCCCTGAAAGAATCCCCCATTATCGTTGGATCACGTCGACTCAAGGGGGGAGTGAAAGCGCTCGGGGAATGTAGGTCTTCGTGTAAGTTCGCATTTTCCAACGGATTCTGAAGGGTTTTACTGGAACTAGAGGAGGCATCTGGATCGTCTGGGGACGCCCTTACTTCGTTGGTTACAGAATTTGTTAAAGGACGAATACTCCTTCCGTCGACATTGAACAAACTATTGAATCCAAGTGATACAGATAGGTACTGACGGTGCAAATCGGTAATCCTATCTGAATAGTTGGGTCTATCATTGCAGAAGATGTCAAAATCATTGAGAGATTCAGTTGGAGAACGTACTTCTGCGGTGCCGTTGCCATCATTAGAATCCTATAAGGATAATAATTATTAAATAATTATTGCATTAATTTATATTCTAAACTTTACCTTTCCAGATTCTCTTTCAAAGCGAGTTGTGCTGCTGCAATGCCTTTGTCTACGGGTCCTTCGCCGTCGGTAGTTTCCCTGCTCGAACATATCCGATGCGGAGGAGTCCAACATCCAATAGCTACCTTTTCCGGCACTGTCATTATCCTCAATTGTGTTTTTATCCCGAGGAACCTTCACAAAGCAATCATTTAAGGACAAGTTGTGACGTATCGAGTTCTGCCAGCCCTGTTTATTTTCGCGATAATATGGAAATCTAAAAGAAAAAATAAAAGCATTAATTTGTAGTTTATAATATGTTACTAAACATCATTTAGTTTTGGAAAAGGTATTATACGTTTTATTTATTTTTGTTTATATTGATAAAGAAATTCGTGTTAGGTTTATAAACAAATGAAGCAAATGTTCTCTAAAATATTTCCCAATTTCATAAAAAGGTCATTGAAAGAAAAATACACAAATCGAAGGCGTTTTTTTATTTTTCGAATATTTTCACGCTGTTCTAGAAATTAAGTTTATACAGGAAACGTGTAAATATATAAAATATTCACACAAAATATATATATACTCATAAAGTATACGCCCTGAAATTATTTATTTAATTTAAAGAAATTAAATCATATTTTTATGGAACAAATGTACATATATTTTCAAGTAATTCGTGTTATTTATATATTTTTGCTCATTTCCAGTATAATAAATTAACATTCAATATTAAATACTTAATCCCAGTTTTGGCAACCGTTTTGCCAACTGTTTTGAAATGCGTATCAGGATAAAGAGTTCTTCAATTTTTATATAAGTATAGTCGGAATTTTCGTATTGTTTATTTTGGCATTTGAATTAGACAAGACTGTCATCTAAATTGTTCTTGATTTTCGTCATAAAAATAGTACTAGTATAAAATTCTTTTAATAACTTACTTATCCATGATAAACTTGTAAATGCCGCTAAGAGTCAGGCGTTGATTTGGGGCACTACTTATAGCCATGGCTATAAGGGCAATGTACGAAAATGGCGGCTTTTCCGGTCGATGGGTATTATGCAGGAAAGATATTGGCAAACTCCAGATATTGTTATGCAGGGCCAAGAAATTATCGATTCCTTGGTAGTAAAAGGCCGGAGGAAATGATCCGCACATTAGGCCCTCCATTCCCAAACCGCCGACGGCACTTGGCCCTAAGGGATTGGGTGATATTTGGGCCCGGAGGTAGTCCGGATTGGATAGAAGAGAGTTCACCAACTCCTCATTATCCGGCAAAGGCGATCCATTGGCATAGCAAGATGGTAACATTTTGTTGGTTAAGTCCTTGTAATCCTTGGCTTATAAGGCTAAGTGTAACTTTTAAGCTTATTTATGAAGTTGGATTCACTTTTATTCGAATATTTAGTGTTATAACTTTTTCTTAACTTCACTACACTTTTTTAGGTTCTATGTCCTGATCCTTAGGGCGATATTTATTTAGAAAATTTCCTTTGTTAATGCGAGCGCGATTTTTGACTATATGTTCCGTCAGCCAAGGAGTCCGATCGACTAATGAATGAACTCGGATATGCAGATCACTTGTAAGGCCACCGGAGGCCCTCGCCTGTGTGTTTTGGGGAGAGCAGCGTATTGGTCTATAAATACTGAGATAAACAAACACAATTGCACAAAGATCCACACATGTTTTAGTTCTTTGTGTGGGAGAGAGAGAGAGAGTTTCGAAAAATAATCAGGAAGGATCAACCATGTCCTTCAGAAACGACAAGGATACTGTAAATGGTGTTAATATCTAAGTTTTAAATATGATTTTTAATCAAAAGTATAATAATTTAGGTAGTAAAAAAATCAAAAATGTTTTATTCATAAAGAAAACATCTCTAAAAAAATATTATCCTTTGGGATTCCTAAACTATTCCTCTTGAAATCTTTCGAGGGGGCGTTACCTAGTATGTCGAATATTTCCCCATTCCATCCATGTTTATTTATGTCCAGATGCTCTCAGTGAGACTCTTTTTCCATTTGTCTATATATTCCCGATGGGAGGAGCCAAGATCTCTTCTATATTTGTGTGTGGCTGCCGGAGATTCTCAATGTGTTTTGAAAAATATGTAAATTCGATTTTTCAACAAATGAAAATCAAGCAAGTTTACCGAAGCGATTGCCATTTTAAAAAGGCTTTTCGAAAATGGAAAATAAAACTGAAAATTTTTGAAAACATTTTTCTAGGAAAATTTTAAAAATATTTCAGCATGGTATCTTGTAATTAAAGAAAAAAATTTGTAATTATGAGGAATTTTCACAAAATGTGGTTTCCAGGGAACGATCTAAAAAATATATGGCTTGAAAGCTTTTATATATTTTGTTTATTATTCAACAACCCTGGATCTTTACCAAAAGTAACTTAGCCAAGTGTTTTGTAAACATTATTAGGGTAAAAAGATTTCCTAGAAGTACTTTATTTAAACACTTTCCCGGATAACAGCTGCCTCCGATAATGCCGGAGGTTGCATTATCTCGTCATAGTCCCTTGACATTGCTATCTCGTAGAATTCCGATTCCTTTCCGATTTTACGACTTTTCGTAGAGAAAGCAGCCCAGAGAGCAGTCCATACGTCAAGTACGCAATTTTCCCGATGAAACGAAAGTCTCGGTCTATATCTTAAAAGGTCGTAAAATAATTTTGTATACATTTCAAACAGGACTACGATCGATTTTTACGATCGTTTCATTCTCAAGTAGAAAACAGAGATCATTTGAAAGAAATAAAAACATTGAGCGAAAATACCCAAGCAATTGAAGTTCTTTTTTTCACATATGTGGACTTGGTAGATGCCACAAAGGATTCTTCACGCTCTCACCCGCTTTATTCAAATTTTACGATCGCTTACCGCTGGAAGAATGGGTCATAAAACAACAGGGTTATCCTACAGGCATGCCCCCGGCTGATCCTCTGATTCCCATTGATCCCGGGGCCTCACATTCGAGAGATGTCATGGCCCGGTCCGTGTTTTTGGTTGCTTATTTTTAGACCTATGCTGGGAATAGTATTGGAAACAAATATTGTTTTTTATGGCTCAGCCCATGGTTTTGGTTTGGTCTAGTACGCAATACTAATGTTTTTTGGTCTGAAACAATGTTTTCGTTTGGGTTCTCTATATATTTTTTGACGGATCGGTCGCCCTAAGCCATAAAACGCGGCGGATCTGTTTGTTTAGTTCACCGCCCCTCCCCCAACAGCCCGCGACCGCAACTTAATCGCTTGTAATTGCATTTACATAGTTATAGTTTAGTGCGTGACTACCGGTGTTGTTGTTCCCGTTGTCATCGCTTGATTTATGCACCCAGGGCCCGGATAGGATTTTGGATCAAAAGTCATTATAAATACAGTCTTACCTCACTAAAACGTGAATGTGATGTTGTCCAACTAATTTCAAAGTTTTCTATTTAATTTTCATTTTTTAAAAAGGAAGTATAAGCTAAATAAAATGATTATTCTGGCAAGATATGGTAAAAGTTTTAGGAAATAATAAGTCATGTTAGAATAGATAATTATTATACATTAATGCACTATAACAAAAACATGTTTTTTAAGTTAAAACTTGGATAGTATAAAGATAATTTTAAATATCCCTAAAAGGTTAAGCTTCCAGGACTTTTTCTAAATTTTGCTACTAATTTTTTACCTTTGAAAATAGATAAAAAACTACGTACATCCTAAGTTAAGCTAAGGACACTTAAAGGCTTTTTCTTTAATGTTTTATTCAGCTTACCAAAAGTTCCACTGTACTATTTGAAATGCAAGGCACACACTCTAAGAAAAATACATTTGGAGTGCCACTCGACACCTTGTCAAAATTTGATTTAATCACTCGACACTCCGCAGCTTCTGGAGAGATCAAAGACAACAAATCATCGATCAGCACGGATTTGTATTGTGGCTGTGCTCAACAACCCAGTGATTTGTCAAAATTCAATGGGGTTCCCCATCCCTATGCCCATACAGACCGTCATCGAAGGCATTAACATCTAGTAGAGCCTATTTATAGGGGCCGTAAAATGCAGTATACCTCGACGGGATTCTGGCGGTGCTCTGGTGCTCCGGAGTCCGGGACTATTATGAGCGTGTTGTTGTTTGACAACAAATACGGTGGAGCCCCCGAAACTGCCACTTCCCCCTGCGTTCGTTACACATCATTGACAGCAAATTATCCACATTACCTGAATTGTCAGACCGGTCGCCCATTAGCCATTACGGCGGTGTGAACGTGACCTTTGCCGGCCATTAAATGGCACACTTTGAGTCCGACGCTGGATTCCCGTGGCCCAGCGTCCCGGAATCGGAAATTTATGCGATTCTTGACACTAGTTGCGTGGCATCGCCGCAGTTCTCCTCCGGTTCCTCCATTACTTCCATGTTCCCGGTCTCCTGTGCTTCAGGAGATTGCCGGTTCGGTTCTGGAGCAAATGAAATGCGTGAGGCAATAAAGTGGTTGTTGACCTGTGACGGTGACGGTGTCGGTGGCGGTGGCTATGGAGTTGCCAGTTGGCTTCCATTGGCGTCGGCAAAAGTTATTTGTTGGTAACAGGTGTTGGCCATCGCGTAATCAGGGCCATTTCGAGTTGGCAAGGCAGAAAGGGTTGGTGTTAATTAATGGCAAGTTTCAAGTCGATAGCGGTAAGCGAAAACAATAATTTATTTACCTATTGTACTTGTCCGGACTCCGGATGTCGGAGGACTTGATTTGTGTCCTCGGGACCTTTGCGGTTCTAAGACTTTCGATTACTGTCTGGCATTGGGTAGAAAAAGTAAATTGCCAATTTTAATTATAGCCACTGATTGCGGTCAGACGCTATTCTAGAATATATATTTCCAACAAATACATCATAAGATCTTCCATTCTCTTACCCAATTTAAAGGAATCTCGAATAACTTGAGTAGCTGATTGTATCATACTTTAATCCACTTGAAACCAGAATTATTTGTTATTCTCCCGCACTGACAGCAGCTCATTTGCACTTGAAAAACCTATCAATTGAGTGATAACTTGGTATAGCCAACTTCCTTGTTGTTTTCCCATCTTCAAAAAGAGCAATCTGTACACAAATCGAAATTGCCAGATTCGCTTCCCCCGCCGAAGCCACGGGAATCTCATAGATTATTATTTCGTATTACTCATATTGATTTCCAGCCGCAAGAAGAAAACTTTTATGGCGGCCAGGCAGCAAGGAGCTTACATGGCTGGCGGATGTATTTGTATTTGAAAAAAAAAACGAAGAAAATACTTGAGGAAAAAAGAAGTGAGAATAAAAACATAAAGCCAGGCACTCACATTGATTGCTTTCCTGGCCAAAAACGAAATGAATCAAGTGAAAATGTGAATGAATTTCGCACGTTTTAAGTGCCAAATTATCGGGTACTCACCGGCGGAAAGGAATATCATCATCAAACAGTTCTCCTGCACAGGTTTAAAAACAATAAACTTTCAACAATCAGCAAACAGGCATTTGTTGTACTCTCGCCTCTCGCTAATGTTTGTTTATTTGTTTAAATTTAGAATATCGACCACATTAAAATAGCAACAGCTTCTTCAAAAGCCTCTCAAGTGGCCGACTCGGCCCATTAAACAGATTTCCAATATGTATTATGGCCTATGTGTTATGGCCTCAGTCCCGACTCCGGAATCCCTCATCCTGACTATCCCAGTATACCCAGTGTTTTTTTTTTTTTTTGGGGGATACTCTGTGCTGGGGTTGACCCCGCGGGTAATTTGCACTTCAAAGCGGCAAAGAGCGGAGCCCCTGCAATCTGTTTATGCCATCAAGTGGGCCAGCTGGTGGCCCCCAAAAAAGATCTATGGCATTTATGAGTAAGTGTGCGGGGCTATCGGCGGCTACCACGGGGATTCCACGAGTGCCATGTGCTAATGAGCCAGTCAGACAGTTCGAACACGAGTTTCACCCCCCCCAGTGGCTGCTGCAGACCCCCAATCTGTAGTATTTCCTGATTCCCTAATTCCCCTCGGGCCCTCAGGCCCCATCTAATTATCGCGCATTATCCCGGACGGTAAGTGAAATAATCTGGCAGTGGCTCAAAACCAAGAACGTCTGTCTACGCACCTGACATGCCATTTTCCATATTCCACTCTCCACTTGCCACTTTGCTACTTGCTACTTGCCACTTGCCACCGAGATTCCTTCCATCATCGATCCTTGTCGCGTTGGCTAAAGCAGCTGTCAAATCTCCAGTTGACAGCCACTTTCATTTCGATGCATTATTAAAATACAGGCACTGGCAACATCCTGACACCGACACCTCCCCATGGACCTGCACTGCAACAAACAAAACGCACAGGATACCTGAAAACAAAGTTTGTTTCACACAAAATTTACTTTCCTCATTGTATCTTTAAAAGAATTATTATTTTGTTTTTTTTAATGAAACTAGCCAGTCTCTATTCCACACAATAACACTTATTTTTAAATATTTGAAAATATATTTTAACAAATCTAATTACTAATTAGGATATCATAATTCTCCTAAGATATACAATTTATATGATTATGTTACTCAGTTTTGTAAATATTTCCCCACCCGCTCTACATACAACATAGACAGCTTTGCATATTTTCCCAAGTGCATCGCCAATTGAAATCCCCGTCACCTTGCAACACACCCATGCCACCCATGCATGGGGCAGCCAGGTGAGCCAAAGCAAAAGCCAAAGCCCGGCGCAGACATCTTGGCGACTGTCGGAGGCAACTCTGTTTATTTTTCATGGGAAAGTCAGAGGCATCAGGGCAGGAGGAGGATGGTGTTGCTCTTTGGGGTTGGGAGGTGTTGCTGCTGCACTTGGCACTCGCTTGCTGTTGCTGGTGCTGCTGCGTCTGCTGTTTATGTGTGTTGTGTGTTTGTATGTAAATACAAGTACGCAAACTTCATGCAGTGCTCCCCAGCTGCTCCTTCCAGCCCTCCATATTCCGCTTTTTGAGTCCGGAACACACGCATCGCATCGGCAACAAAGGCACGTGTAAACAACCGGAGCTAGTCGGCCGCCCTTTCCACCAATATTTTCAGCCCCCAACCCATCCATAACCCATGCCCCCATCCGTTTATAAGTGACGATATAACAAGAATGCGGCAACACTTGTTGCCACATCGAAGTTCCTATACCCTCCAGGCCACAACGATATCCGAAGGCTGAGAACAATGAAACTCGCTCTCTAACTCCCATTGGGAGATTCAATTTGGAGGCCAAACTTGGCCTAAACTGATAAAACACAGAGCCTTTATGCACACAACTTTCATATCTTGGCTTTCGCCACTTATTTCCCTCTCAGTTTTTTCCTTTCATCTATGAGGGGGTGAAACAAAGGACCTTAAAGTGAGCAAAAAATGCGGAAGGGATAAGCCAGGATGCCAAGTAGAGAGTCTGGCAAATATAGTTTTAAATTTTTAGCACTTGATATGGGTTCATAAATGGGATTACTAAAAGGGGGGCTTATACAGCAATTCTATAAGGTTTTAAGTCTCTGGAACGCACATGTTAAATTTTGAGAGTTAATATTAAGCTATAATTATTTAAATATTTTGTTGAAAGCCTAAGTATGGAGGAATGTGTAGTTTTATGCTAATATGAAAGATTATATTCAGGTATTTCCTTTAAGCTATAATTATTTAAATATTTTGTTGAAAGCCTAAGTATGGAGGAATGTGTAGTTTTATGCTAATACGAAAGATTATATTCAGGTATTTCCTTAAGAAAAGTTTGGTATTTGGTATAAGGTATCTTCCTTTTAAAAAATTAAAAGAATTAAAGTTAATATAAACATAAAATTGACAATTCCTAAAATTATTTATTAAATATCTATAATATTTTTCTAAATAAACCTGTTTTAGTTACAATACAAGACCTAACTCCTCTAAAGTCAAAAGCCATGATACAAGCAGTCCATAATTTTCGTACGACCTTTTGCGTAAAATAGTTAATATTGACCCCCATTTTTTACCAATTTTTTGTAGCCATTCTCTAGCAAGTGGCTGTGGAAATGTCAGAGTTCACCACAAAACTGTTCGCACCCGCTGGCGTAGAGTGCATAATAAAAAGGGCATCTACGTATGAATATTTTTTATACCGAAATGCAGGCCGTCGAGGCGTGGCGCGGCAGACAGAGTGGCGTCAAAAGTTGGCCCAGTCTGTGGGGATGTTTCCACGGGGGGATTGCCACATCCACACATACATACATATAGTTTGTGGATGGGGATACTGGAATACTGGTGAGGTGGCGGTGGGTGCGTGGTTGGAGAAGACGTGTGCATGTGCAGGCTCTCCGGAATCGGAGAATCAGAATCAAAATCAGAATCCGGGCACTGAGAATGTTATGAAAACAACGGCGGCCAAAAACCACTTGGCACGGGCCGCACCTCGTTGTAGACCCCCATGGTAAATGGCCGACAGTTTGATATGCGGTTTGGCAGAGCCAGCAAAATATCAGTTTGCAGTTTTCTGTTTTCAGTTTTCAGTTTTCAGATTTCAGGAGCTCCGCAAAACCTAGCAGAGCTGATTTAATTTTCCATGGCCAAAGTATATATTCAAAAATGTGTACTTTTTCGGGTGGGTGGTCCGGCATGGCCGGATTGGTGTTGGGGGTCGGAAAAACTCAGCTCGTCAAATGTTTACAAGCAAATATGCCACATCATCAGTGGCACAGTGGCATAACCAACAGTCGGACGTTCTTCAACTCTCTCCTGGAACCTATATAGATTTAGCTTTTGGCCATTCACTAGTTAAGCCAGAGAAGCCAGAAAGGGGGAACAGGGGAGACAATAAGTTGGAATTCGCTTTGATCTTTTCGCACTTTTAAATGTTTGAGAAATCTTTGTAAAGGCATGAATCGGATTTCGAAGAACCAATAAAAAATTAATGGCAGACCGTCTGTTGTTCTTGTTACTATACTATGCTGTTGTGGCTGCTGGATCTGTTTCGTTCTTTCTGTTTTCCAGTTGCTATTTGTTTTTTAAATTTTCTGTTTGATAAAGCGCACCACAAACAAAATGGGTGGCAAAAATAAATCCTCCTCCTTCCGCCACTGCCTTTGCCACTGCCACTGTCCGTGGAAATAAATACTTGTTTAGGGGGCACAAAGATGTGCAACTAGTTCTATGGAAAACCCAATACCATCCCCATACCATTCCCATTCCCAATCCCAAAGATCTCTTCCAGTTTCCATCTCAGACCCCCTGATTTACATTTGATTCGATTGGAGAAGTCGGAAATCTTCGGCAATTGCAGATTAATGCCCTGACAGCTGCCTCCTGGCGAAAGTCCTGGCTCTGCAGATGCACTGGAAGAATTTCGGAGGTGGAAACTTTTTACAAAAATTTTCCTCTGATCAAAGTTGTAAATATTTTGTAAATCACGAAAATCAATTTTGTTTATTTGTTAGATTTTTATGATCTATGTTTTGTCATTTATTGGTTTTCCCAAAATAATCTTAAACAAATGGAAAATCATACTAGATGACCTCGAAACCAACATATGCTAATTTTTAATGTATTTTATTTTTTAAATAAAATAAAATATATTTCGCTTAGTGCCACTGAGAAACGACAGGCTCTTCTCAGGTGTCAGGATACTTTGCGCTGATTAGATAAACATTTTGGGGAAATGTGTTAAGCCTTGTTTGGCTTTTGTTTTCGGATGGGCGTGGCATGGCGTGGCGCGGTCGGGATGGGATGGGATGGGATGGGCCGATGGGCTGTTGGCCGATTGCCTTTAAAGCCAACTTTCTGCGGGCCAAGACAGCGCTGCGCAAATGGCATTTTTATTGAGCCATTAAAATTTCTCCCCGGCCTGTTCCCAGAGCCTCCTGTTTGCTCCTGTACTTAAGATGGCCATATCTGGCGGCCAGGACTTTGTCCACACCCCTGCTCCCACGCTGCCTCGTCCTGCACCACCGTTGCCATTTTGATTAACGTGCTACTGATGCTCGTTTTCTCCGTTGTTCTTTTTTTGTATTTGTGGGCTTTTTTGCGTGCCCGCAAAAATCCCACCTAAGGGGATAAAGTTGTGAAATATTTTGGGATTTGCGCGACTTAGAGTTGTCCCATTCCCCACTCCCCATTCCCGGTCCCAATTTCGAATCGCTGTAGGTGATTAGGCAACAATCCATATTTCTTGCGGCCAGCAATGGCCAGCAACTGCTGCCATTTTTTTTCTTGCCTGGCACTTTTTCCCTCTTTCGGGGACCGCTAAAGATTTATGTACATATTTGTTCGGTTGCTGTTCCTGGCTGGTTGGGAATTTGGCTCATTAGCTGCAGCCCTCTAGTTGGTAAGAGTACCAAACCTCCTCCTCCTCCTCCTCCTCCTCCACTCACACCAATTTTCACCTGGGGGCGTGTGCGTGTGCTTATCACATGAATGTCATTACGCACCTCCCGCCCACTCTGGGCCATAACTTTTTGCCCCCATCTCAGGCTCAGCCTCGGTCCTGGCACTCATCCTCCACCTCCAAAGCCCCCAAAGAGAAAGTGCGAATGCGAATGCGAATCCGAATGGGAATACGTGAGTTCTGCAAGTTATGTGCGTGTAAGTGAATGAAATTACCGTAAGGCATTTAACCAATGCAGGGAAAGACTCTCTCCTGCCTTTCGGAATAGATACATAAATGACAATGCCGTGGATATTCAGCCGCAAAACGTTTAAAGACGCAGCTCAGCACTTGGCATAAAAATGCTGCCTAGGATTGCCGTTCACAGCCAGCCACAAGCCACCAGCCACCATCCACCCCCTTAAGCCCCCATCACGTAACCCCCTCCTGGAAATTTCTTGACTGGTTGTCTTTCTCTTCTGCAAAAGACGCGCTTATCGTTTTGACAGGAATATCTGCGCTTTCTAAATGCCGACGCCGTCGTTTATGACGCTGACTGCGCTTACGATTGAGTCTGCCTGCCTCCTTGCCACTCCCACCCCGCTCTCTCCTACCGATTTTAGCCATCCTGAGGAACCTTCTTTTGTCGCCGTAAAAACGTGCTGTGCCTGGTTGTTACTTTAATGGCTTTTACTCCCCACGAATCCCGGAGTCGTCAGGCGAATTATGGAAGCTGCCGTCGCCGCCATCGCCATCGCCTTCGCCATCTTCCAGCTTCATCTCTACATCGCCATCGTCATCACTGGAGGTACTGGTGCACTGGGAGAAAGTCTGCTCTATTACTATAGGATTAACACTTCCAATTTCCCTATTTTCTTGGATAATAAGGTCGAATATCTTTAAAAACCAAAGATATCTCTTGAAAAAAATACGAAATTCAGGGATCTTACTCATGAAACTTTTTATATGAAAGATTCTTCAAATCTTCATACTTTTCCCAGGACTTTCTTTTTGGTACAAAACTGTAAGGATCTATTGAATTTAAGATCTAGGGGTAGCACTCACATAAAATACTAAACTATTTTAAATAATTTTCAAAATATTTCATTATCATAAAAATTTCAAAAATAACTCTTCTAAAAACTATGAAATATTTAAAATATGATTTTTCTACGTGTGGCATCTTCATCTTGGGGCTTCCTCCGGTGGCTGGCTTTGTTTTTCAGCACTTTGGCGTGCCTGCGTGTGTATTTAATAGTCTGTGGTTTGACATTGACTGTCGGGGCCCTTCTATATACGCATCTATACACCCGCAAAGAATTATATACAAATATACATAAACTGCGGGGCATTAAGGTCGCTCAAGTTGTAATCTGGGCGAAAGGGCTGGCTACCTGCCCCAGTTCTATATTCAGATTCCTCATTCACTCCTTTGGGGGTGTCAGCGTTTCGATTATCGTGTCAAATTTTAATTACTCAAATTACAACTCGGCTTTTTATGCCCGAGACTTACTTCCTCTTTAATGTCCTGTGCGCAGAAAAGTGGAGATGGAGATGGAGAGGTAGAGCCTCCAGCCTCCCAGTTTTCCCCTATTTTTCTCATTCTCCCGGAGTTGTCAACGCTGTCACAATGTCTCTCTTGGTCATTAAACATCCGACTCCGAGGAGGCGTGGATTTGTGGCGAAATTTTAAAGCCTGTTAAATAAGTGAAATAATTGACCCGAGGTGGAATTCCAGGCAGTCCTGGCTGTCCGGGAATGTGGCCGAGATTTACTGGCAGAAACACCGGCAGACAAAGGATTTAAGGCGGGCCATTTAATCAAAAATCTGATGAATGTCCCATCAAAAATGGGTCCAATAAAGTAGTTGTTAATAAAGGGGAAATATAATATTAACTACTTTAATTAAAAGAAATAAAAATAAGAGCTTTAAATTTGATTAAAATTGGTAATTAATTATCTAATACTTGAAGAGTTTTCATGATTAATTGATGAGTATTATGGACCTCAATATTCCCTTTCCAATATTCTACTTCCTGTCCATCAAACTTTATTTATCCTTTCTAAACCTCTAAAAATAGTATCTAAGTTATTTTAGGAGCCATTTTTAATAAGCAATAAGAAGGACTGATTGTGAAATACAATCCGGAGCTCAGCTACTAAAGAAAATGAAACAATCAAGACCTTAAGCTCCTTTTAAAGCATTTTCTTCTCAATTTCATAAATACTATCCTTATCTCCGCTAATGCATTTAACGATTAGAAAGGACCCTTTTCCCGAGTTCATCAATTCGCTGGCGAATTTGACACGCATTTCGGTCTATTAACCAGAGCAAACCATATCAAAAAGGATTTTCAAGGCAACCAGTAGCCAGTGGCAGCCAAAAAATATCTCCGGCTATCTATCTTTGGTTTAAAATCGCCAAAAAACGTGCCATGGGTTGAGTTATGACTGGATAGGACGAGGGCTGACAGTGGGGAGGGGAGAAGGTGGAAACAGATAGTCCAAAGGATCTTATCCTTAGCGACTTAGGCCGCGTTAGTCCTTTAATATGCCAAGATTGACGTCGATTATGCATTAATAGGACACGCACTATAAATAACGCGCCTTTGGCCCTAGCGAGCGTCCTGTCGTGACGTCTATGGGCCTAATGAAGGCTTTTTTGCAGCATTCAGGATTTCAGGATCTCAGCATTTCAGCATACGTTCCACGTAGTCGCTTGAGGCGGAGCGAGTGAAAAAAGAGGCAGCTAGAGAAGTGCACTGGGCAAAAAAATGTGATAGAGATTGTTGGAGATTAGTAAGTCAAAGTATTTAAAGGACTTTACGTTTCTTCATATTCCTTAAGTAAAATCTAAAAAAGCTTAAGTAAAGCTAATGAACTTTTACATTTTCTCATTTATCTTAAAATCTAGATACGATTCTGGGGATGCTTCAATTTCCTGGCTCTGTGTTTGCCATTTTTTCCGACAGTGCACTAGGCGTCACCACCCATTTCGAATTTTGCGCTGACATTGATTGATTATAAATCGGCATACATTGCAAATCCAAAGAGAGGACAATAACAAAACAGGCTCGACTGCTCCTTGTGTTGGTGCTGCTGTTGCTTATCCTTTGTGTTGCCGCTGCGGTTGCCTTTGTTTGGCCTGTGACAGCTTTTAATCTGGCACGAGGCGCAGCAGCAACACCAACACTAGAAGTAGCAACAGCAACAGCAGCAGCAACAATAATAATAGTAGCAGCAGTGGCAACAACAACAATGGCCAGAACAGAGTGCCAAAGTGGTTGGGACTGTGCGGCATATTTGAAAATCACTTTAGTTCATATTTCGGACGCACAGCCTGGGACCTCAGCCAGTTGTCATTGCGTCCTAATGCCTGTCCGGAGCGTTAATGATGCGGTTGCTGGTCAACCGCACCAGTAGCCGCAGTCTCGCCCGCTCTATTGGAGGCTTCAGTCTGGATGGGGGGTGGGATGTGGTGGACGTGGATGTTGCCATCACCATCCATCGATCTCCGCCCGCTTGTCCTTCACGCAATTTACATAATGGCCGGCTCCTGATGCAGGGAGAGATGCTTTCAGCAGCAAAAACAACAACAGCAATGGCCAGCCGTTGATGGCACGTTTTTGATTTCAATTGCTATTGCCAGTAGTTTCACTTGACTTTATGTTCTCCTGCTTCCCATCCCTAAACGAGTGCACTCAGAAAAAGAGGGAGTTAATAAACCTATGGTAATTATACCAACGCATATTTTAACGGTCTATAAAGTCTATAAAAGTGGGAAATTATAGAAACCAAAATGCTGGCACTTTGTTGACAGACAGTTTGTTGACAGTTTTTAGTTTAGTTTTATTAATAAAATCAATTGGATTCAATATTGTTTGGTTTTTTAGACTAATGATTCGAATTACTTCCGAAAGTAGCTTCAATATTCTACCTTTTTTTAATCCTTTGTTCAAAGGACTCTTCGAGTCGAACTCTTTCGAGTTCTCTTGATGTTTTTAGCAGCTTTCTTATAAACATGATAATTTTTTAAACAATTTGTATCCTATATAATTCGATATTTGCTTAAACTTAAACTTAACAAGTTAATATCATTCTTAGTTTCTAAAACAACAAAAAATTCTTAATGTTTAAAGATTAATCCATAGATCTGTATAATAAAACAAAAAATACTGTTCTTACAATATCTCCAAAACTTTTATTGCAGTATTACCCACCAAAAACTATTCTTTGACTAAACTCAAGACTAGTTTCTTAGCTTATCTAAATAAAACTAGATTTTTGTTAAGTGCACATTTCTATCTCCTTGATTTTTGCTCTGCTGTGATGTCTGGCCTATATAGGTTGCTTGGCGCCATTTTATGTACGTAGCAAAACAAAAGTTATGGCCCGATTTTCCCTATCGCCTATGTCTCTCGGCCCCGCCCAATTTTTTGGCTACGGCTTTGGGGTTTTGGGTCGGGGGCGTTCTGGTAACAAGTGGGACATTGCCAGTTTGCCTTGTCCTGTTGTTATTGTCCTTGTTGTTGATGTTGCTGGCAGCAATAAAAACAAGCAAAAAATGTTGACGCCACCCTTTTTTTTCTGGCTGCCGTCTTCGTTCCCTTTTGGTTTTAGTTTGCTGTTGGTACAAAGTTACGCATCTAATAGGAAATCGGCATAAGTATATGTGTACACAATGGAAATCCTAGTTTTTCTTATCCCAATCCCAATCCCGAGGCCCAATGATAATTTTAAGCAAACGAGCAAGCATCGGAGGAGGAGGACTCAAAGTCAATTACGTGGCGCTTTCACAAATCTTTCCAGCCGCCAGGACAATCGTGTTGAGGACTCGGGTGTGGGGTATTAAGGAAGTTGGGGATGCTATGGCAAATTAATAGAGAACACCCACACACCCCCACACACACATATATGTATGTACACACTCCCACACATGAGCTCGTAAAATGTAATGTCATAAGTGCTGCGCTGAACCTAAAACATTCCGCTTAACGCAACCTCCATACCATTTCGATGGCCTCCAACCCCCAATTCAGGTTTTCTATCTTCCATTCCCTATCCTGATAATAGCCATGTGAGAATCCCAGACAGGAGTATCAAGACTTTGAGATGCCCAGTATTGAAAGACAGATTCCAAATACTCTTAATCTTTTTTATTAAATTGGAAAAGCAAAGTGAATTTATTCGGTAATTCTTTAAGAGATGGGATTATCGATTTTACTAAGAAGTTACAGGTTTCCACAAGTATTTGAAATATTTGCAAAACCAAATCCCTCGAGGTGTTGGTTTAGAAAACCTTTAAAGGATCTTATCTAAAACAAATAGCTGTCATAAAATAGGGTTTAAAGTTTTTAATCTTAGAGCTTATAAGGATTTTTTTTAACTTAATAGTTTTAAATAAAAATTAAACAGATCTAAAGCTTTACTTGTCTATATAAACTCTTGGAAAACCCAATGTTTTTAATTAATTAACAACCAATTAAAGAAATGTAACCTTCTCTAACATTCTACTTATCAAAGTTAAAAACAATTCGTGATAGCCATATGCCCCGAAATCCGTAAGCCAGCTTAATTCCCGGGAAGTGGCTTTAATGACAAGGGTAAACTTATTTCAACCTAACCGCCTTCCATGCATCCAACATACCCTTAGTGTCGCCAGAGAAAGTGGCTTCCTCCACTGAAGGCATCCACTCTTTCCACGTCTCCGCCTCCGTGTCCTTAGCTTTCGTATTTTTTCCGGGGGATGGAGTAAAATATTCGGATTAGTTATGCTGTTGGTCTGCCCCGGGCGGTGTCTGCCCGGCTTCCTGGGGGTGAGTGTGGGCTGGCTTGGGTCTTTGTGTCCTCTTGCTGGACTTCATCTTCATCCTGGACAAGGACTATAACTAATTCCATGGTTATGTATTGTAGTTTCCTGTGATGCTGTTGCTGCATTCATTGCTCACAAATTGGCAGGCAACGCCGAAGGCTTCTGCACTTGTGACCACCGACCACCGACCATGGGCCATGGTAGGACCACCCATCACCTATCACCCGTCACCCATCAAGTAACTGTTGCTGCTTCTGGCTCCTGTTGTTCAGTCAGTTAGTGGCTTATTTGTAGGCAAACTGAGTACCGGCCTCGGGTTCCATCTAGTTCATAGATTTATCTAAAATAAGTGAACCATCTAATTGTTCAATAAGTTCATCCTGGGCCCGGGGCCCGGGTACACGGTGGCCCCCGACAGTGGTCGGAGCTTTTGGTTCTTGTTGCTTGTTTAGAATATCCTGGGAATGAATAGCCAGCTTAGGCAAATGGAATCCCCACTCCAGTCCACGCCCGCAGGCTCCGACCTCTAGACGTGCTTAAACCCAAAATTAGGGGTGGTTACAGTGGGTTGGATACCGAGTTTTCCCATCTCTGTCGCCTTCGTCTCTGGCCTTCTTACGGGCCATAAAATTTAAAAGCGAGCAAAGCATTTTAGCTCTGGTGCAATTTATTAGGCCGGCTCATCGCGCCGCATTTCGGGCCTTTGCGTAACAATTGCCTTCATCTGTTGATAAATCCCTGGCATGGCACCAAGTAAATTGAAAATACACACCCACACACACACACACCCGAACCCGCACCAGCACCCGCACACACACGAGAGAAGGTGGAACTTTGCCTCCAATTCAGATTCCGATTCCTATTCCGATGTGCAGCCAACTGTGTCGCCGTTCTAATTATCCACGCACATGTCTTCCCTGCCAAAAAGCGTTAAACAGTCGAGCGTCTCTAACTTTTACTGGAACCGAGAGTACGAATCCCAGAGAAATATGTATATTTTCACAATGCCAGAGGCTTGACTGTACTTCCATTGAGCCGGAGACCGGACTTTAAGCCAGCTTTTAGGGCAAGGACAGAGACAGTAGCTGGTAAAGCAGGAGCTTCCGCTTCTGTCTTTTATGCAACTGCAGTGGCCACCCGCTGGCAGCTTCGGTGGCATTCAAAACAGGAGCCTGGCTGCCACAGTGGCCCGCCAGCTGTGCAGCTGCCTCCGCATCCGCAGCCGCATCCGTAAGTGGCGTGAAAGTTATGAATTTTAAACATTTTCTGGCATGAGCCACAGAGAGCTGAAACGCCCCTGCGGCCACGTCCATATATTAGTTTCGGTGTCTTCGGTGGCGTCTGCAGATTTATAGCAGCAGGCCAGAAAATCTGCAATTGTGGGTGCCACTCCTTTTACAGATATTGAAAGGCGACTTTATAGGGGGACTACAAAAATTGTACAATAGCAAAACTTTGTCAACTTAAAACTAAAAATGTCTTCTCTTCTGTCTTCTGGCTGACTTCTCAGGATTTGGCGCTGTTATTGCGCCAAATGTCTACATCCGTCTGGAGGCATTTGCGGAACTTGTAATTGACCAGACCAATGGAGTACATCGGATTGGGGGCCTTGTAGAAGTGCAGTCCACGTCCGATTTTGATTATGAATCCGTTGCTTAAGCTATAAATAAACAAAAGATAAGATACAAATAAATATATGTTATAAGCGGTTACATTCCGCTGACGCAGTACTTACTATATTTTGCGATCGTGCAAAGAGTCTTCATATTTGATGCAAACGGCTATATTTCGGCGCTCCAGATCGGCTCTGATCTGGCCGAGATTGGTTTTCTGTTGATCGGGATACTTGGGATCCTGAGCCTCCTTGGTGATTAGCCGAAAATACTTGAGGTTCGGACAGTTCGTAATGGCTAACTCTAAGAATCTCACAAGGTTCGAATACTGCAATTTGATAAGTTCATTTTGTGGAAATACTAATCATACTTGGATCTTGGATTAAATTAATTTTTTCGCGACTCCATTAGCCATGTGCCTTTCCAAATAAATTAAAGTTAAGATTACCACCGTTTCCTCCCCCACTGATCCTCCCCAGCTTAACTCACCTGATAGTTTTGCGCCAAGTAGGGTTCTTCCAGCAGAATCTCAACGGTTTGTCTGTCCATGTACTGACCAAAGACCTGGTCGTAGTCATACCCCGTATCGTTCTCCTCGATGGAAACGTGGGAGACCACCTCACCCAGCATCAGTTTGCCATTAACTCGAGCTTTGATGGCGTCCGCCCGGTCCATGTACTCCTTGATCCTTGTGAGGAACACTTTCCGCTTGGCCTCGTCCGGCTCCCCGTTGACGAAGCTCATCAGCTGGGCAATGCCTTCCATATAGAGCGTCTGCGCCTCCAAGATCCGTCCATTCTGATCGCACTCCACGGCGCGTATCAACAATTCCTTCGCCTGCATTGCGTTGCTCATCTTGGCATTTCCGTGGAATGTTTAGTACTTGAAACTACGCTAAAAGCTTAAACTTAATCTAATTGATCGGCAGCTGGCGAAATATAATTAAACGAAACTAACAACACGACGAAAACAAAGGCAGCAGCGCAGTCAGCTGATTTGGTAAACACACAGGGTTGTTATGCGCGCAAAGACAGGGCCGTCGGCAGGGCTGCAGACACAGAGGCGACATCTGTTGCCGACCGTTGGCATTTGAATTTGCCGCGTTCCACAAATATTTAACAGATTCAATTGGTTTAAACTTTAATAGATAAACGGGTTCTATTTTCCATCACTTTCAAAAAATAGAAAGGCCCAAACTTTACGCATATTTTTTAAACTCTAAAATGAAACCAAAATGCACCGTTATCGACGCCTCTATCTCTGACAATATTCATCGGATTCTTGAGCGGAATACCTTAAACGATTTCTAGATAGATTCTCCACAAACCTGCATCGAAATGTGGAAACAAAATATTTTTTAGATTTTTCCGAAATTTTCCTGGGGGTCCAATTCAAAATTTTCCAAACCACAGAAAACGACAGTATGGCCCACAGAGAAAGTTATATCTTCGCCAATAATCATCGGATTCTCGAGCGGAATACCTATAACGATTTGTAGATAGATTCTCCACGAATCTGCATCGAAATGTGGAAACAAAATAATTTTTAAATATTTTCGAAACTTCAATGGGGGGTCCCTTTCAAAATTTTCCAAATCACTAAAAACGACAGTATGGCCCATAGAGAATGTTATATCTTCGCCAATAACCATAAGATTCTTGAGCGGAATATCTTAAACGATTTGTAGATAGATTCTCCACAAAACTGCATCGAAATGTGGAAACAAAATATTTTTTAGATTTTTTCGAAATTTTCCTGGGGGGTCCCCTTCAAAATTTTCCAAACCACAGAAAACGACAGTATGGCCCACAGAGAATGTTATATCTTCGCCAATAATCATCGGATTCTCGAGCGGAATACCTTGAACGATTTGTAGATAGATTCTCCACAAAACTGCATCGAAATGTGGAAACAAAATATTTGTTAGATTTTTTCGAAATTTTCCTGGGGGGTCCATATCAAAATTTTCCAAACCACAGAAAACGACAGTATGGCCCCCAGAGAATGTTATATCTTCGCCAATAATCATGCGATTCTAGAGCGGAATACCTTAAACGGTTTGTAGATAGATTCTCCACAAAACTGCATCGAAATGTGGAAACAAAATATTTTTTAGATTTTTTCGAAATTTTCCTGGGGGGTCCCCTTCAAAATTTTCCAATCCACAAAAAACGACAGTATGGCTCCCAGAGAATGTTATATCTTCGCCAATAATCATCGGATTCTCGAGCGGAATACCTTAAACGATTGGTAGATAGATTCTCCACAAAACTGCATCGAAATGTGGAAACAAAATTTTTTTTAGATTTTTTCGAAATTTTCCTGGGGGGTCCCCTTCAAAATTTTCCAATCCACAAAAAAGACAGTATGGCCCCCAGAGAATGTTATATCTTCGCCAATAATCATCGGATTCTCGAGCGGAATACCTTAAACGGTTTGTAGATAGATTCTCCACAAAACTGCATCGAAATGTGGAAACAAAATATTTTTTAGATTTTTTCGAAATTTTCCTGGGGGGTCCCCTTCAAAATTTTCCAATCCACAAAAAACGACAGTATGGCTCCCAGAGAATGTTATATCTTCGCCAACAATCATCGGATTCTCGAGCGGAATACCTTAAACGATTGGTAGATAGATTCTCCACAAAACTGCATCGAAATGTGGAAACAAAATATTTTTTAGATTTTTTCGAAATTTTCCTGGGGGGTCCCCTTCAAAATTTTCCAATCCACAATAAAGACAGTATGGCCCCCAGAGAATGTTATATCTTCGCCAATAATCATGCGATTCTAGAGCGGAATACCTTACACGGTTTGTAGATAGATTCTCCACAAAACTGCATCGAAATGTGGAAACAAAATATTTTTTAGATTTTTTCGAAATTTTCCTGGGGGGTCCCCTTCAAAATTTTCCAATCCACAAAAAACGACAGTATGGCTCCCAGAGAATGTTATATCTTCGCCAACAATCATCGGATTCTCGAGCGGAATACCTTAAACGATTGGTAGATAGATTACTCACAAAACTGTATCGAAATGTGGAAACAAAATATTTGTTAGATTTTTTCGAAATTTTCCTGGGGGGTCCCCTTCAAAATTTTCCAAACCACAGAAAACGACAGTATGGCCCCCAGAGAATGTTATATCTTCGCCAATAATCATCGATTTCTTGAGCGGAATACATTAACGATTTGTAGATATATTCTCCACGAAACTACATCGAAATGTGGAAACAAAATAATTTTTAAATATTTTCGAAACTTCAATGGGGGGTCCCTTTCAAAATTTTCCAAATCACTAAAAACGACAGTATGGCCCATAGAGAATGTTATATCTTCGCCAATAACCATAAGATTCTTGAGCGGAATATCTTAAACGATTTGTAGATAGATTCTCCACAAAACTGCATCGAAATGTGGAAACAAAATATTTTGTAGATTTCGTCGAAATTTTCCTGGGGGGTCCATATCAAAATTTTCCAAACCACAGAAAACGACAGTATGGCCCCCAGAGAATGTTATATCTTCGCCAATAATCATCGGATTCTCGAGCGGAATACCTTAAACGATTGGTAGATAAATTCCTCACAAAACTGCATCGAAATGTGGAAACAAAATATTTTTTAGATTTTTTCGAAATTTTCCTGGAGGTCCCCATCAAAATTTTGAAAAAACCAGAAAACGACTGTATGGCCTCCAGAGAAGGCTATATCTTCGCCAATAACCATCGGATTCTTGAGCGGAATACCTTAAACGGTTTGTAGATAGATTCTCCACAAAACTGCATCGAAATGTGGAAACAAAATATTTTTTAGATTTTTTCGAAATTTTCGTGGGGGTTCCTTTGGGGGAGAAAGTTATATCTTCGCCTATAATCATAGGATCTAAGAACTATATATATTATAAATTGTTTGCCAAATTTCTTTGAGGCCCCCTCAGAAATTCCCCAAAGTCTTGTATTGTCTTTGGCTTTAATAATATTTCGATTCTTGAGCGGAATACCTTCGTATTTAAGATCATGCATTTAACGAAGTACAATTTGCTTTTAAAGTTTAAAATGATATTCAATTTTAATTTTACAAGAAAGCCTAAACAATCTATCCTTAAACCCATAGGAACAATAGATTTCTGGTTCATTGATCTTGTGATTATTTTGGGTATTTGGCCTTTATTTTATTTGCATTCTGAAAGAAAAAAAAAACAAATCCATAAAGTATTTTACTCGTACTCGTATACCCCACCGTACCACCCTGAATGGCTTCCTTTTATGCTCGAAAGTCGCTTACGAGCAATTACCTGAGAGCGAAAACGAAAGCGTTTTATCGCCAGCCAACAGTCAGACATGCCAACATCGCCAAATTCAATTTCACTAAGCCAAATATTAATTTATTTGTGTTTTCATTTCTGGCTAAGCCCGTGCCAGGTGACCAATGGATTCAGGACGATGTGGAGGAGCGGACTGTGGCTGCGCATCCAATCCAATCGGGGAGTCACCCAAGGAAAAAACCGAAAACGTTTCGTGTAATTTTGAGTATTGGGTGGTTAGGAGGTCGGTTGGTAAGTGGATGGGTGGCTGGTTGGGTGCTTGATAGCGTCTCGGCCTGGCTCGGTCTGACCCGGCCCATTCCAGCATAGTCCACCCCCGTTCCATTCCTGGAGTCCGTATTTTTATTTATGTCATAAATTTTAAGCCATTGGGAGCTGTGAACGGGAACGTGACGTCAGCTTATAGTTCGCAATGCGGGGCTTAAATTTTTCGCATTTTAAATGCGTATTAAGCAGAAAGAAAAGTCATTTTAGGTGATTCGACATAAAACTTGCCCCCACAACTCCACACTACCACATCCTCACATCCAATTGGGAATAAATATGGCTTAATAGAAGCGTGTGTTGATGTGTTATTTGACTATGCTCTTTCAGGGGGGGTTTTGGGGTTGCAATTTGTTTGGTTCGATAAACTGAAATGACAAAAAAATATTGCATAATTTGCCAGAGCCATTAGAAAATGATGACCCATATTGGAAACTTAATTTGGCTGAAAGGCGTTTTATCCATTAGCAGAAATTCAAGAAACGAATTTCGAAAACGCACTCAAACCATTCAAATTAATTTGGAGTGAGGAAGGATACAGAAATGATGAAAAAATATTCCTTAAAAAATGTAATATGTTTATGATAATTTATACAATGACATTTAACAATGACATAATAACTTTCCTAAATAAACAAATGCTTACAAAAATTGTCTAAATATTTTAAACGAACTAGAGGGAATCCTAAAAAAACGTTTGCATACTTTCAGGGGCACGGAGGAATGCAGCAAACAGTTTTGGAATTTGAAGTTAGGAAATGAATTTGCCTTCTCGAACAAATTGTTTTTATTTGTAAATTAGACAACTTGAAGAAGTGAAAGTGACCCGGCTAAAGGAAAACATGATGAAGAAAAACAGGAAGCCGAGTTGAGCTCTTCGAGTGCCACGCAGGACTAACTTTTTGTTTGGAATTAGTGGAATTGTATCTTGTAAAACACAAACTCAAGTGGGCTAAAGCTGCGAGCCTAGAGCTCTTCCACATGTCACCCAATAATGCGCTGTGATGTGCCAAGCCACTTGTCCGAATGTCGGGGGTTAAGGTTATTCCGGGTGTGGGTTACGGTTGATGTGTTGGATTGGGGAGAGGTTTGGGTCTAGCAGGGGCGTGTGTGTTGCAAGGGGTGTTTTTTTTGGGAGATTTTTTTTAAAGGATTCACCTGTTACTGGATGTCCACAATAATTTATTATATATAATTTATGGCAAATAAAGTTATATATATTTTTTTTTTATTTTTTATAAGTTTCATAGTAACCCAAAGCTGATATTAAATTATTTATTTATGTAAATTTCAAGTTTTTTAAGATTCCTCTTTCCCCAGCCCTACTGAGGTCATAAATCTTCCATCGGAAGCCCCCCAAACCCTGATAAAATCCAGCCATACGCCTCTGATCAAGGGGATGCTACATTATATATATGGGAATCGAAATAGAAATCGGAATAAGAGTTGCTGGGGGCAGTGGTTAGCTTGGCTTAGCTCATATTACGGGTATCTTGGCGCCAGCTTTTTATCGTCGATTATTTTCTTTAACTGTGTGTGTGAGTGTGTTTGGTTGTTGTTTTTATTGTTGTACACTGTGCCTTTTCGTTCAATATTTGCTTGCTGCTGCTTGGGATTCTACTTCTACTTTAGCTACTGACTCGCTTCCTTTTTTCCGCCACTTTTGCAGCCTTTCTCGTTGATTTTTATTTGTTTCTCTTTCAATTTATTTTGCCATTTCGTTTTCCTTTCTGCTGTCATTGCTGTTGCTGTTGTTGTTGCCATTTTCATCGCTTTTATTACAAACACACACACCCACACACATACGCACCCACCATCGCGAAGGCAGACACATGTGGAGCAGCTACTCCCGCCCGCCTACAAAGCTCACACACGCACACATTCCTCATTGTGTGTCCTTCACAGTCACAGTGCGTGTTTGTCAGTCTAACTGTGTGCTAACTGCACTTGGAGAAAAACCGTGCTTAGTTTTATTTTATTATATTTGTTTAATTAAAAATTAATTAAATTTTTTGAAGGGAATCTTAAGACTCACCAATACTATTCCGAATAGAAACAAACCCATTTTTCATCTTCTGATAAATATCTTAAAATTCTAGTAACGTCTGCGGCATCTTTAAGTCCTTGTTCGTACACTTCTGACACGAGTTTAGCTTGGCTTTCCACTTCGAGGGCACACCCTTGACTTTGGGCTGTGTGTGTGAGTTGTTTTTTTTTTTGCAGTGTGTTTGCGAATCTGTTTGTTTGCTGCTAAATGTGCGCTCAGCCCGCCACTCATTTATGTCGTCGATGTGCCACAGCCGCTGTCACCCTCTGCAAGCAATGCCACCCCCCTTGACACCCCCATAACCGCCACCCTTGATGTCCTGCCTCGCCTGCCCCGCCCCCGGCACGTTCGTTAACGTTCAGTTTTCCACTTGATGCTATTTATGTTTGCTTCCATTTTTCAAGAAGGATCAAAATTTATATTGGCTAAAAAGTCCCTCGAGAGCTTTCAGCGCCCTCCTCGGCCCCCACCCACCTTCTGATGGAAAGTCCCCATCCCCACCCCCCTGTTTGCTACTCACACACACTTACAGATGTAACAAATTGTAACACAATCGTAACTGTTTACTCTAGGGTCGCCGGGCTGAGCCGAAATCATAACCTCATGAACTTTTCGCCCTCGCCGCGCGAAAGTAAGTGGCCACGGTTAGCCCTGCCCCGCCTCCCGGGAAACGGAGGCGGGGTGTGTATATCCCATATATGTATGGTGTGTCCCTCAACTCTCTCGGCCATCGAGATGGCAAGCAATTGAATTGAGCTGCAATTGTTTTGATTTCTGGCCCAGGGCCTTCATTTGGCCCAGACTTCTCAACCTCTCCTTTACATTATGACTTCTTGTATTTATCGCCTGGTGCTTTTCCCGACATACACCGAAAGAAAATGAGTTATTAGAATCATGAGGGAACTGAAGATCTGTTTTCCAATAAAAATAAATATTAAAAAACTAACTGTAGGCTTTCAAAGGGGAGTCTTTGAAACAATCATCTTCCGCATTAAAACCTAAAAAACATCCTTAAAGTCTGGTATTTTTTATGAGAATGGTCTTGATTGTTGCAACAAAAACATGAAGTTTTTATTACATTTTTTTCATGTGTCTCTTGTCAAGTGTGGCAAAAATGTAATAAACAATTCGAGATGCTTTATTGCTGCAGCAACTCAATTTATATGGCCTGGCCTTTGAGGTAGCATTCGTTGCTTCTATTTCTTCGGTCTAGATCCTGACTTTATATCCTCTCATTCCCCCATCCTCCTCCTACTGCTGCTCCTGCTACTCCGCACCCTGACCCGGCTCCTGGCTCCCGCCTCCTGTCGTGGTGGCCTGCTTTTGTTGTGCGTCAGTTTCCCTATTAAGCACACACAAATTGATGATGTTAACAATGACGCTACAGTATTCCTGCCCCGGCTCCATGACTGGCCAGAAAGTTGAAGTTTTTGGCGGCGAACCGGAACAGCGCATGGCCAACTGAAATGGAAACTGGCGGTGAGTTTCAGAAGCCAACTATTGGAGCCATAGTTCGGGGGATACTCGAAGGATAGATGTATTTGTTGGTCGGTTTCGCTGGAGGTGTTCCAGAAATCCTCCAAAAAAATATGGTGGCCAAATGTCAAGTGTCAAAATTGCTTTTGTTAGGTAATATTTTAAATAATAAATGGCAAGTGACTCTACTTTAATTCACATCGAGTTTGAGTTGTCTCGGTTGAATCCATTGTGGTATAAATAAAGCCTATTCTTTATTTATTATTCATAGTTAAATATAAAAACAAAAGTGGTACTCCCCCCAGGAAGAGATTTATGGCAGCATTTCCAGAAGCACACAGAGTCAGTCGAGAGCTCTTCGTGTTTGTGTTGCAGGCCAAAAATGGCTTTAATGTTTTCACATTTGCTTTGTTGGCTTTGATGGAAGCTAACTCCTGCCACCGCCCATCAGCCAGGCCCCAACCTTCTTCGCAACCTATTGATGCCCCTGTGAGACCCCCTCCAAAAACCCCATCGATTGAATCGACAAATCAATTGAAAACTGACAGTTGTGACTAAACGGCGCATATTTCCTTGACATCTGTGTGGGAGTCTGTATCTCTGTCTGTCATTCCATTCATCCCATATCTGGGCCCCCAGTTTATATATTGTATATCCTCATATCCTATATATATATTGTATATTGTATATTGAGTGTGCGATTGTCTGTGTCATGCATATTTCTGTATTGGATTTCAGTCCATTACGCGGCGCTCGAGTTTCGGGAATTGGATATCGGCTTTTATATATATAGGGTATGGTCCTGTTGCCGGTTGGTTTTTCTATTTTGGTTTGGCAGCTTATGCTCCTGCTCTTGGGCTACTACTACTATGACTATTACTATTGTTTGTGTTCCGTTCCGTTCCGTTTGTGCAGTGCATTAACGAAACTCACGCACGATATCCTCCCACAGAAGCAGCAGGCAGGCAGCATGGCGGCCTGGCAGGCTGAAATGTCAGGGGCTTGATTTATCCTGGCCAACTCCGAGCACTGCGTGTTTGGCCACAATCAATCGATTGCCGCCATCGCCATCGCCATCATAGCCATAGCCCATCAACGTGGCCCATAGCCCATCACCCGTCGCCCATCTTCCATCACCCATCTCCGCCCCGGTTGTTTGTAACTGTCGCTCAGGGCGTGCCTACACTCAAGAACTCATTTTTTTTTTGTCTCAAAATCCACGCACTCTGAAAAACGCATCATTTTCCACCTTTAATGACAAAAAATGGAATCATACAAGAATCCTCCCAAAAAAAAAAAAACCTATTTTATTGCCAAAGTTTTTATGGAATTTTGGAGATTTGTTTTTGTGGCTTCAGGAAGTTGGCATTGGTTATTTATGAGTAATGCTGCCTAAAAGAAAATATTTTTGTAGTTTTAAATAAAACTACAAAGACCATAAAGATTAAATTTTTAAATATTATTTCATTATCTTATATTTTTACAACTTAATTAAATCAAAACATTATTTTCCAAGTGTTTCTGCGGAACAGGATGTGGAGCCCACTGACTAACTGACTGACAGGACAGGAACAGGACGGAACCCGGCCCAGAAAGCGGCAACAGCTGAGCACCGAGTTGCGCGTGATAATTAAAATCCGCTACGCGCCCCGTAATTAGATGCACAGGTCGAAATCCAAACGCTAAACGTTCCACATGCCACAATACACTTTATATACCACTCTATTCCGCGCCACTCCATGCTCCACTCTACGCCATTATGCCTTGGCTACGCCCGCGGCTACCACTTCCAATTCCGATTCAGAATCGGATTCCATGTGCTATCTCTCCATCTCTGTTCATTTTTATGGACATGTGCGTAAGCGATCCGTGCGAAAAATGGGCGCTTCGCAGCAATTACCTCCGCAGGGAAGTCAGTCCTGCCAGGCCGGACCCGGTACAAATAGATTCCCCATGGCCGATAAGCCCACCGATTCCACTTTCTATTCGGCCAAGTTTTAAGCGAGCACGCCTACGCACCTTTTGCTGTCATGCAAATCAGTTGGCGGCGGGTGGCCTCCAAACTGTGTCCGATTCCCCCCACCATATAGACAATATATATGGGGAAGGCCCCACCCCGATCCAGTACACTCCCCTCACATATGCGTATTGCCAGTTGGATTTCTAGAACCTCGACTCTGGTGATGGTATATCGGATAGTGTTGGCTAAAAGGCATAACTTCTGGGATTTCAATGTCTGACTTACAAATTCGAAGGATCATGAAGTCCTTTTTAAAAATCCAATCTAATGAAAAGGTGAAGTATACCCTAAGTTCTTGATTAATTTTATTTGATAGCTTTTTCCTAATTACTTTATAAATTATATCGAATATGTCTCAGGAGATTATTTTTAATACCCACTTGGACGTGGACTCTCTTTAGACTCGATTTACGTCAACTCTTGGCCATGGCGCACTGCATTTGAGCCAGGTCAGGTGGATGGCCGGAACCGGCCGAGTTTATCATTGCGTTGCGAAATGCGAATCGGAACATCCGCTTCTAAATGCCAGACATTTGCAGGACCTCTCCTGCATTACCCCCCTCCGGTGTCCGAGTTCATATCTTTCTAATGGGGTTAGACCTGCAATTGTCCAGGGTTCGGTGCTAAATTGAAATTGACCAGAGCTGTGAAAAAAAAAAGAAATCGGAATAGTGTGGGGGTATGGGTAGAGGAACGCCCCGACCCCGGCCCCGGCTTTGGCTTATATAAGGCGCGGCTTATGTAATTTCAGCGTCACTTTGGAGATTTATAAATTTTCGTTGGTTTTTCTTTGCCATTTTCCCCAGTTGTTTTCCTTTTCTTTTTTTTGCGTTTTCCCTTGTCCTGGCTGTTGTTTTGTATCCTCCATTCCCAGAGCGCGTTCACATTAAGCCAGCTGGACGACGACGTTTCATTACCAAAAGGAAAATTCCTGGTAAGAGCGGTAGAAGCCAGAGAGCTAATGGAGGCGGGGGTCTGGTCTCCCCGAATGGAGCCGGGAAGTATGCAATGTAAATAAATGGATAGGAAGAAATCAACGTTAAAATAAATGACACTAAAACTGGAGACACTCACTTTGTTTTTGTTCCCCGCTCCGCCAGCCAGCTAGCTCCTGCCAATCTCTTGCCTTTTCTGCTCATTTAGCCGTTTGTTGTTTTTGCTGTTGCCTTTGTTTTGCCCGCTCTTCAATTGGCTATTAAGCAAATTGATTCAGTTAAATTTATCTTAATGCAATCTTCACTCCGGCTACGTCCCACTCCCTGCTGGCCATTGAGATAGTGCATAATTTGAAGGGCATAGTAAACAAGCCAACAATTCACGCGCAACAACGGGCCAGATACGGATACTCGCTGGCACACTTGTAGATACATAGATACATCTCTTGCAGGCCGGTTTGGTTCGGCTCGCCAGTCCGACACCGACACCGACACCGACACATGACGGCGACAAAAACAAAACAGCCAGCGAAATAACAAAAAATGGTAAAAATAAAAGAAGGAAAAGTATCGAGCCTGAAAACCCAATCCCATTTCTGGGTGGGAGGACGGCCGACCATAAACCGCTCGAAGCGTGAAGAACAAGGGTGAAGTGAATGTGGAAAGTTACAGAAAAAAAGCATTAGAAAATATATCTGGCTTGGCTTAAAAAGCGCGCTGTTGATTGTTTTGCTGGATAACGGCCAGCCTGGGCTTCTAGCTGCTAGCTTCTGGCTTCTGGCCCACCCCCTGACTCATCCTTCCCCGACCTCAAAACAAAAAAAAAAATAATCGAGAAGAGACAACCCCCACTCTTAGATTTCCTTAACTGTTGCGGGGTTATTTTGATTCCGTTGTCGCCGACATCGCCCCATCCAGCTATCCAGCCATTCCGCCATCCGCCTATGATGGAATCGCCCCGAAGGGCTGCTCTGTCTTCTCCAAAAACTCCACCCCTCCGGAAAAACTATCTGCCCTCCGTCCTCCGCCCTCCAGTATGCGTATGTGTGCTACTGGGCAATCTCTAAGCCGTATAAATATGCCATCGTCTGAGGACAATCTACTAAAACCATCGGATTCGGATTCGACTCAGTTCGCGTGGCGTTCTATACGGCCCAGCCCAAAAACAAAATAGAACACACACAGAGAAACAGGGGAAAACAGGGAATTGATTGAATTACCCATCAACTTATCTAACTTTCTCGAGCCCAACAAAATTGGACTAGATTGGGGGTTACCGGAACTTTGTCATTATAACTCCAAAGACAATATTATAATAGTAAGAAATGGGAATTATTGATTGGCTACGAAAGGTGGAAATGTGGAGGTTGAATAAAATTAATTAACATGATGTTAAATATTAATTTATTCTGTAATCATACATTGTTTTCAGTGCCCTTACAACCAGAATCAGGCTCGCCTTGTAGCCATTGATCGGCCTATAAACAGAGTTTTTCTCTCCTCTTGCCTTGTTATTGCCCCATAGGCAAATCATATAAATTATGCTCAATTTTTTTCTTTTGGCTTTTAATAAGCATAAAAACTTATGATATGTGAAAATATGCGCAACAAACAACAACAGTCTGGGGGGACTGGGGTTATATCGTCCGTGGGACTGTTTATGTTTCAAAATTGTTTACTTTCTTGTTTTTTTTTTGTGTTTTTCAACACAAACACACATACAGTTATGACAGGAGCAGGACCTAACATTAGGCCAGGAATTTATTTAGCTGACAACAGCTTGGTCCACCCGAAGGCTCGAAGGGGTTCCTCGGTATTGTTGAGAATCCTGCCCTGAATCCAAACGCCGAACGTGTCACATTTCCCCTGGGGAAGTCCTGGCATGTACTTAAAGTTGAATTTAACTTTGATTTGAGTGGCTCTTCTCGGCTCCCCGAGTGCGCCACAAAAGTTTCAAGCATTTAATCTTATTGTTAAAGTGGGATGATTGAAAAATTATCATATTTTGATGTAGGTATTTTTGGGGGGAGTCTTAATGAAATTTACACTCGTCGTCAATTAATAGGAGGTTTTTAATTAGAATTTATCTGCATATTTGTATGCTATTTGTGTAATTTTATTATAAATTAAAAGCTAATATGTCTCTACCATAAATTTAATAAATTTTTTTAATATTTAAGTTAGAAATTTGATGATTCATTTTATGCTTAGAAGCAGATTACTCATACGCACTGTATGCTTATGATACAATTTTTTTATCTGCATTCTAATTTTAGGAGAACTGATTAGATTACATTAAATTAAGAGAAATATTACATTTAGAAAACTATTTATTCTTTCTAAGATTCAAGTGTTAGAAAAAATATATTACTCATACGCCATGTGTTGCTCAAAGGTCTTAATACTAAAAATGGGGCTAATCTTTTATATTATTCAGTTTGAAACAATTTGATAAGTAAGCTGGCTGAAAAAAAACTTTTATTGAATTTTCTTTAATCCAATAGAAAATAAATTCAAACCTTCAAAGCAATTAAACATACACTCCTCTGCGAAAAAAGTCCACTATTCCAAACTAAGCGATAATCCGATTTGAAATGAAATTCACACTTTGAATTTGAAGTATTTCTTTATGCCACACTGATTTCAATTGTGCGAATTGTCATTGAAAATCGCCAACACTTTAAGCTGTGCCCTCGACAAATTTCCCACTTTCCCAAAGAGCAATAGGAAAATTACTTTTCGCCGGAAAATACTTAGCCTTTGAGAGACTCCCATTGAATTTCCTGTAAATGAAAATATATTTCCTTGAAATTATAACGCATTTGGGTTTTAGTTTTTTTTTTCAGATGTTTATTTTTATTTTTTTTATTCACTATGTTTTCTCATTTACTACGCAAGTTGTTTTGCATCGTCGCACTTTTCTTTTTCTGGTTTTCCCATTTTTTGTTGATTTTTTTTTTTTGGTTTTTATATTATTTTTTTTTGGTTTTCATGTATAAATTTGTCATGTGTTTATGAAAATATAATATACTTATGTACCGTTATGTTAAATGTTTTACAGAATGCTTGGCTCCGTTTTGTTATCCATTGTTGTTGTTTTTAGTTAGTAACTATGCATTGATTAGCCATTGCGCTTGGGTCTGTCTGTCTGTGTTTGGTGTTAGTGTTGGTATTAGTGTTAGTGTGTGGATTATACAAATCAATGGGATAAGTACAAAATATATAGTATACTCGTATAATGCGCATATATGTTCTATCATACTTATGGTGTTATACTGATGCACTCTTCGAATGGAAACCACGCAATTAAACTGAAGACTTTTGTAAATTCTATATCGATTATTTTTGGTTTTTTGCAATTAGCTGCACAATTTTCAACAACTTAGCATTAAAAAACTACTGAAAACATTTCGTTCATTATAATTGAAATTGACCGTTTTTTGTTGTTCTTGTTGTTTTGTTTTTTGGTAAAATTGACTTTCGAGGGCGGGTCCTGGCGGAAAGGTCAATTCAAGGAGTCGCCGCCCTCTCCGCTTTGATCTCGCCTGATTGACAGACTTGGCCAGGACCTGTTTTGTGAGTGTGTCAGTGTGTGTGTGCGATGCCGTTTATGTACATGAATGTCATATACATAATGCATATGTAATTAATAATGTAGACTGCATATATCGCATAATAAACGCATTTATGTCCTTGTGTGTCTTTATATTTATAGTTGTTGTATATTGGATTGCTGTTATATATTCGATTAGCAATAAAATCCATAATTATGTATGCATGTATGTGTGTGTGTTTTTGTTTGTTTTGTTGTTTTTGTATTTCTAGGTACAGAAGAATTTTCTTTTTATTTTCTGGCTCTCTAAGGTGCTGTGTCTAATCATAAGCTTAAATTTATGTCCGCTTTTGTTTCATGTCTTGTTAATAGTATTTTTTTTTGCAACTCTACTTTTCTACAATTCTACCATTTTGTTTGTGTCAGTGTGTGGGTGTCTCTGTGTATGTGTCTGAGTGATCTAAATACAAGTTAAAATGATTTATTCTCTACGCAGTAACTTTTGGTTTTTGTTCTCCATCAACTATGTCCTTATGTCTGTCCGTGTGTGTGTGTGGGTGAGAGTGTATGGGAGTTGTATAATCGACCAAAATAGGTTCTGTATATTTATCGCAACAATATGCACCTATATGCAAAAACATAAGATGAGTAGTTTCGTAGTTTCTTGGATTTCGTTGTATAAAGTACATCAATTGGTCTCGTCAAGCAGCACAAAAGTTGCGATAACAATATATGCAAAAAACAACTCTACTCGTTAATATATCTGTATATCGATAACTAATAATCGTTAATCGTTAAATCGTTATAATCAATTCATTGTATGCCAGCTAAATCCAAAAATCCCTACGGCTCATTAATTATTTGTTAGTACATTTTTTATGTTTGCCATTAGCATTTAGCATTTTTGCTTTTTTCACTTTTTTTTTTTAATCGTGTAAACTAAATTGTTTATATTTTTGTTGTTCATGCTATATAGTGTATAGTGCCATAAATGTTCTTGGGTTCCGCTTACTTATCGCAATAATATAACGAATTGCAAATATTTACTCATAGATACATGCGATTTAATACTTTTTAGTTACCTTAATGCTCTATTGCTTTCGTTTTGCTTTTATTTGTTGCATTTTATTGCTGTTACCATAATTGCTTTTGCTTTTTGCCTTTCTCGCCACTTTCTTCGATTTCTTTACCATTATATATATATATATATATATACCATATACAATATAATTTAGCTGTAAATAAGTTAGCTTTTCTCGATTTCATAATATATATTCAAAGTGTTAAGTCTTTCATTTTTTGTTCTCGCTTGCTTATACTTCTTCGTTGTCAGCTATATAATTTTAATGTTTTTTGTTAGTTTATGTTCAATTCTTGAATTATTAGTGTTAACGTGCTAAGTCTTTTTATTTTGTTTTCCCGTTAATTTTTAATCAATGTTCTTCCTGCTCAATAATTTATACATCGTTTTTGTGTTAGTGTTGTGTTTTTGGGGTGTGGTTCTCGATTCATAAATAAATAAAGCAAGCCCAAACTATGCAAATTAAATTTTACGAATTAAACCATTGCTGAAACCTGGCACCACCTCCATTCCTATTTTATTCTTTTTTTGTTTTTTTGCAATTTCAAGTGGGCGGTGCCCCACCCTCCACCACATTGCCTTATAACCATTTTTATTACATTTTCCTTTGTTCGCATTCGGCTAACGAGCGCTCGTTAAACTGCATTGACACAAAAAGGACAACACAACATTGTGTTGCCACAGATGGGGCGGCAGTGGGTGGTTAAGGGTTGTCGGATACTAGGGCACGGTATTGTAGGGGGTGGTGTCAGCAACAGATAATGGAAACAATGGATCATGAACCTAATGCTACAAATACTGGATTCAACAATTGCATTTCGGGTTCCGTCTGTACAGTTGATGTGTAGCTGTGTGTTTGTGAGTGCGTGTCTATGCTAAAAATGTATCAACTTTAACAATTTCCTTGGCTTAACAATATGTGTCATGGCTGTGTGCGTGATTGGAGAGTTTTCCTTTTCAATCAAACTGCATATGCATGTGTACATAATTAAATATTCTTGTTTCATTTCCGAGTTTACAAAACTTCAAATCTGCTCGCCCCTCTCTGACTCTCTCTTTAAATTTTAAATATCCATTACCACTACGATTTATTGCTTTTCGATACACGTTTATTCCTATTAAAAATGTTACTGGAGCTCAATATGATTTCAAAGTTTCTCTCGTTTTCCCACTTTCTCCGTTGAGCAAAATTAATGAACAGCTTTTCCATCCTTTCTCTAAATATCTGCGTGTTTGTGTGTTTCTCTGTGGACTATCACAATATTCGAATTGCTTTCGGTTACGGGTTCATTGAAAATCACTCAGCAAAATAATGGTCAGCATGTGAAAATAAAATCACACAGAGTCCAGAGTCCAAACTCAAAATAAAATAAACAAAAAATATTATAAAGCAAATGAAATATTTGTATTCATAAATAAAAAACATTTGGTTTTATTCGCATGTAAAGTGTAGGTATTTAATATGTATTTTGTATATTTGTAACTTTATAATTGCTTTTGGTTTTCACGCTTCTCGTTTTTACAAGTGTGCTTCGATTACTAATTGTAAGTAGTTTCAACCTTACAGTATTTAAGACTAATAAATCGATTAACTCGTTTAGTTAAGTTATTGCTTTACTTTCCTCTTCGCCGTCTTCGATTCGCCTTCTATACAATTGTTATACAAAATTTTTAAAATTTAATATTATTGCCGGGCTTCAATTCAATTCAATTTAACGTTCTTATAATGCAAATTTCATAAATATTCATTACATTTGTGTTTTGAGTCGAAATCATAAACAATACCGTATAAAATAATAGGCGACTATTTCTAGGATAACGCTATATATATTATATATAATTAATTGTAGTTGTAATTGAAATAAGTGTAATTGGTTTTCGCCGCTTTTCATTGGGTTTATGGTTTTTTTCATTTTCAATTGAGTATTTGCTTTGGTACTTTAGCCGATTTAGTCGATTCCGATTGCGATCTCGTCTCGATTATTCGATTAATATTAATCCTTAAAAGTGTGGCCACCTCCCGCACTCGACGCTCATCCTCCCTCTCACTCCATCCGCGTCCTCCGAATAACAGTATAAAAATAATTTCGTGATTATATCTAGGTTTAACTTACGATTAAATGTCTGGAGGCTAACCCTATCTGTGTATATATATGTCTTGTAAATATTACGCAACTACATACGTATTCTAGATGTATATATATCTCCGTATATATATCTTCTCCAATCTAAACATCTCTACAACTAGGGCTACAAAATGTTCGTTGCACTTCTTCCCCACTTCCTCTTTGAGATCGGTTGCTGAAGCTGATTTTTCAGTTGAGTATTAATGTCTGATGTATGTATATATAATATATAATTATATATACATTCTACGATCTAATATTTACAAATTTGTGCAGCGATTGTTCGTGTATGTGTTGTTATTTTTGAGCTTGTGTGTGAGTTCGAAGGATGAATTATGAATAATGAATAATGAATGAGTAATGGATAATGAAGTAATGAGTACTGATGACTAAATGAACAATGGGTACTATAGGTATAATATAGGGCTAAGTAATATCGTACTAGGTCGGTTAAGTGTCGAAAGTGCAAAAGTATATAATTCACGCATGGACGAAGTGTACTGTTAAATGCTTGAGACTAGATCACACTCGATATATTTCTTTCTGTCCTATAATCCTGACGGGGGGCTCTCTCCAAATCGCTTGAGATCTTTGGTCTTTGGTAGCTGACTTTTATACCTAATTGGGCCTCGAACGGAATCCCTGACTGGGCTTAAAAAACTGGGAACTGGTTAAGATTCTTTGGTTAAGTAAATGACTTTGCTGTTAGACAGCGACTAGATGTTCACTTCCCTATAGTCTAAAATTAGAGGAATTAAGGGAGGAATGTTAATTGACTAAATTTATTTTGCCCATTTTGACTTAAAAAACGCACTTGGCCGCCCTCTTGTGATTTCTGCAATGCTCTTCTAGCCTTTGTGATTAATTAATTGAATGAATTGATGGGAGGGGCGGGGACTTTACCTATATATAAACGTGATCGTGATGCTTTCTACATGGGGCTACTACATATGAGGTCTTGTCCAACCGGCTAGGGGAAGTTCTTCCTTATCGAATTGGTCCTTCTTGAACCGCTTCCGCTGCTAAAACCGGTTCGGAAACCCGATAAATATTGCTTTGCGTTTCGTAATTTGTTGCTTTTTGCTTTTGTTTTAGCATTGTTTTTGATTAATTTGTGTCGTTGTCCTTTCTCTATGTATGTATATATCGAATCTAAAAATCGTTGAGTGCTTAAATGTCGCTTTTGTTTGGTGACTTAGTTTAAAATTGTTAGTGGCTAGCACTCGTAATTACTGCTTATAGATAGGCTGCCCTTAAGTCCTAATTCGTTGTTTGAGAAACATTGCATTTGCTTTTGTATTCGTTGCATTAATTTTAATCACTTCGTCTCGTCCACGTCGTCGTTGCTGTCAACGTTTGTCGATTAAAGAGATAGTTTTTTTTTTAGATTTTTTTTTAAGGTTCTATAGGTTTTAGGGATAGAGTAGAGTTTAGAGTAGTGTAGGAATACTTGGTGTGTCGAATAGAGTTAGAGAGTTAGCTAGAAGGAGAGTGTTCTGGAGAGTTAGAGTGTGTTAGCTACGGATTATAAGTACACTCTATATATGCTTTGAATATAGTACTCCTATCAGATTTTCGTTTTGTTAGTTTTGTTAGTTAGATAGATAGATTGAATATAGCTGCTAGAATTTCTTAGATTTCTTCAGGTTCTCGGAATGCATGTGGCATACTGCCTCATACACAAGGCTCTCTGTGTGTGTATTCAGTGTGTGTGATTTTTGGGTGTGGAATGTAGTTTTTTGTTGTGTTTTTGGATCTTTTTTGGTTTCTTTGGGGTCTTTAGGAATGTTCAACTCGCTTAAGCTAAAAGGTAGTACCATTTCGAGTTGGTTGGCAGGGAAGCTAGGGAAATCTCAAAAAAGTTTTTCGTTTTTTAAGATTTCTGTAACGCCCCTGGGAGTATTTTTTTTTTGGTTTTTTTTTTTTTTTGGTTGCTTGGCTGCCTAATGCGAATTTCTACAGTCTCTGTGTTACTCTACTACACTTGCTCTTGGACGTATTGTGATGTATGTTTTCTCTTTTCTATAAAAAACGTCTATCGGTTAACCTAGTTGTAAATGGTAACGGTAACTTTAACATTAACGGTAAATTAACTAACCAGCTTAGCAGCTTGCTGCAGCATTCTGTTCTCCTTACATGGCGTACGCTGGTCCACCGCCACCGTTCGCGGCGCCACCGCCCACCGCCTCCATTTTCACCCTCTCGAGGAATTCGTGCGGCGGCGAGGAGGCCATACTGGCCCCGCTCTCGCTGTTGCTGCCGTCGTGCATGGCCAGCGACATGGACATCATCAGCTCCTCCTCGTCCTTGAGGCAGGCCGACTCCAGGTGCTTGTTGAGGTACGACTTGAGGGCGAACGTCTTGTGGCATCGCTTGCACTCGAAGTTCTTGTCCACTGAATGGGTCTGCATGTGGGCCCGTAGATTGGAGCGGTCGGCGAAGGCCTTGCCGCAGTGCGCACAGCCGTACGGCTTCTCGCCGGTGTGCGATCGCAGGTGTCCTTGCAGTAGCCAGGGGCGGGAGAAGAGCTTGCCACACACCCCGCAGCTGTGCGACAGCTTGTGGGTGAGCACGTGCATCGCCAGGGCTGGCATGGAGACGTAGGCCTTGCCGCAGGTGTGGCACTTCTTGGCCGACTGCGAGTCCAGGGAGCGATGCGTCTGCTTGTGGCGCGACAGGTTCGAGGAGGTGGCATACTGCTTGCCACACTCGGAGCACGTGTACTTGGTCTTTTGTTGCTCCTGCGCCGGCAGACCGGTGGCAACCGCCGCCGGATCTGCGGTATGTTTCCTTTTGGAACGCCCGTCGCTCACAAAGAAGGCCTCGTAGGTGTAGGCCACCGTTTTGGCCGCCGATCCAGAACCCACCGAACCTGTGGCACTCTCCCCATCGCTAGGGGACTCGGGCGACAGCGACAGGACCTCCTGCTGATTGGTGTTTGTGGTGTTGCTGTTCTCGTTTTGGACATTGCTGGAACTGGAGCTGGAGCTGGAGAGGCTGGCATGACTGCTGCTCGCGCTGGAGAGATTGCTGGCCGGGCGCTGTTGTTGCAGTTGTTGGTGTTGCTGCTGCTGCTGCTGCTGGTGTTGCTGTTGCTGATGCTGCTGATGTTGCTCGTTCACCGCGCTGGCTGCTGCAGCCAGTTCAGCAATCGATGAGGTGTTGCGCAGATGCGCATGCGCCTCCAATGCCGCGAAGTGGGTGTGGTGCGGTGTGGCATGTTCCGGATGCTGCTGCTGTTGCTGTTGCAACGGCAAGTGCTGTTGCTGTTGCTGCAACTGATGTGGCTGTGTGGGCGGGTGGAAGGCCGTGGAGGCACTCAAATCCAGTATGGCGTGCGCCGCATGCAGGTCCTCCTCCGCTGGTATCCTTCGCCGGTATCCGTGCGCCGGCTTATCGTCGAGGGAGTACGGCCTGTAAATGTCCTTTTTCTTTGGCGGCAGCGACAACGTGGCTCCCGTACTCGAGAAGCACTTCCGTTCGCTGGTCGTCTGTCCGGAGGATATCGGACTGTAGCGGTCCCCGTTGCCGCTGGGCGAGCACGAGGGCGAGGAGGTGGTGGACGAGGGCGGTGTCTGGTAGGCGGCCAGGTGCTGATCCCCGCCTGCCGTCGCCGAGTTTGCTGAGGCTGCTGCCACCAGGGCTGTGGCTGCGGCACGGATAACGGTAATTTCGCTCTCCATGCGGGGCAGGTACGCGGTATAATGCAGCGGCGATAGTTCGCGGGTATATCCTGAAATTGGGCGAAATGAAAAAAGGGTAGGAGAGCTGGTTAGAAATCGGTGTGCAACAGCTTGGGGGTGTGGGAAAAACACCCAAAATCGATTTGCCCCAAAAAGTATGCTACGAAAAGAGAATCCCTCGAAGCTGGGTTTAGTTTTTGTTTCCTAAAGAGTCCTTTTGACTCAGAAGTCCCATATTAATTTTATTTTTCTATAAGAATACTTTTTTATTTGCCTTTAAAAAACTTTACGCACAAATTGTTTGGTTATGGCTTTCTTATGCTTAAAGTTGGTAAGCAAAAGCCAAGTCGTTCCAATTTATGGCTCCCTTGCGTTTAATTCCGATTACCCGAAAGGCAAACTGAGAAAGGTCAGCCTAAATGTCATTAGGAAACGCCTTACGCTTAATACAATAATTACTTTTGACATCCTCCTGAGTTGCACAAGCTTTTCAACTCTAATTAGTAACTTCTCTAACTTCTCGACTAGTAGTTGTGCTATAATTATTCTTTTAATTTACCTTTAAAATAGTATTTCTAACCAAAGGCTGAGGCATTTAAATCCTTACAATGAAAATCATTAATAATGCAGACCAGAAAAACTGTTTAATTTTAAGCGATTTCCCATCCAAGTCCCAGGGAGTAGGCTATGCAGTTGACTGGCCGGAATCGCAAACAATATTGAGTGACAACAAAGGCAATTAAATTGATTCGGAATTCGGAATTGTTTCGCAATCGCACAATGGCCACATCAATGACAGCGATTACGTGCGCCCCCATCGCTTTTTCCTGCCCGACAGGAAGGGCACAGGACAGGACGAAGGGCAGAAAGGCTGGACAGGGTGGACAGGCTGGATGGGGTGATAGGGAAGGCGAACTTACCGTTGTAAACATTGCCGGCCACTCGCGTCGCCGCCTCCGGGGAATGGGGCGGCGGACTGGGGGCCGTTGTACCCGCCGTTGGCGAACTGGGACCCCAGCACTTGGCCGTCGTGGTGGATGTTGCCGTCGTACTCTCAATGCTGCTGGTTCCACTGTGCTGGTTGGCTGCTGCTGCTGCTGCCGCCTCCACGGATGCTGTTGCTGCTGCCGCAATGGCTGCAATCGTTGTGCGTTGCTTTTCCAGTTTGGTCAAATATTTGTCACCCACCACATCGATCTCTTCATCCTCGTCCAGGGTGGAGCGTCTGGACTTTAGATGAGGCATCTCCTCGAGATCCCTGGAAGTGGCTGTGGGTGTCTGTTGCTGTTGTTGTTGTTGTTGCTGCTGTTGTTGGGCATTATCCTCCGGCCGATCCAGCCAGGGATAAGCCTTCCACTTTTTGGCAATCAGGCAGCGTGGCATGTTTTTGGTGTGTGGGGGCTTTTGAGTTTCCAGTGTGTTAGAAATTAGAGGTTCGAAGGCTTAGAGTTGTGGCTTGTTGGTTTGGCTAGTTAGATCCTGGAGGAGATCCTGGAGACCTAGTTTAGAGGCTAAGTGCTGAAGCGAGTGGCGAATTTCGAGCGAGCAAAGACCGTCTCAGGGGGTATTCTTGTTGGTGGCAAAAGCGGAAAGGAAACGTGACTGTGGTTATCTCGCATGGAAAATATATATATAATATATAGTAATATAATATATAGAGTTTGGCTCGCCGAAAGTTCTTTTAGAGTTTTGACAGGATTTTAATAGGTTACAGGTCCTTCCTTATCAGGCTTCTTCTGGCATTTTCCGGCTTTTCGTCTGTGTCCTGCTCCGTTTCCTTTTTTTTATTTATTTTTTTTTTGTTAAATATTCTTCATAATTTGCATGTTATTGTAAATTGGTTTATTTTCCTGTTTTGGGAGGGGGAGTGTAGTAGGATTTCAGTAGTAGTAGGATTCCTCGGGTTTCACAGCCACTTCACACATTTCGACGGCGCTGGGTATTCTCGTGCCGGAGTGCCCGTCATTTGCCGGAGTGTCCTTTTTGGTTTTTTGGGGCTTTTTTTTTTTTTTTGTTTTTTTGTATTTTGTGTCGGATGGCCCGGAGTTCGTTCTGCCTTTTTGGCCAGGGCCAACGGTATTTTTTTTTTCTTTTTTTTTTTTTTGGTCAGCAGGAGAAACGGAAAACAGAGAAAGCGGAGAAAGCACACACACGGACACGTTCGCGTTGAGTTTTCTGGCTGCGTGTGGCTTATCGATTTTTACATTTGCGTTTACGTTGGCGTTTACGTTTTGTTTTTACACGGAATCGACTCAAAACATAACTTTCGGGTGGCTATATCCTTTGGCTGGCTGGATGGCTGGCTGGCTGGCTTTTGCTCCTCGTTGTGGTTTTGGGGGAAACAATTTCAAAAACCAAAACTTGATCGATGCCGAGAGTCAAAAATAAATGTTTTGTTTTTGTATTTAGCAAAACGGAAAGTTGAGACAGTTGAGTTGTAGTTGCAGTTGAGTTTTGGTAAAGGTTAAAGTTAAGGTTGACGCGAGTTTTGAGAAGAGTTTAGTTTTGAGTTGAGTTGTTATTATTGTTGTTGTTGTTGGTAGTGAAAAAATTGATTTAGGAGAAAATATAATATTATATAAGATAGAGAAGAAATGCGAACGAACCGAACGTAAGCAACTCTTGAATGCTTATGAGAGTCACTTGGGCCCGACATCGGGTTTATAAGGGTGGTCCACCCTCCGACTCGAGCCGAGCCCCATCGCGTTGCCAGCCGAGTCGTCCCGAATCGAGCCGAACGGGCGGCACGGGAGAGCAACAGAGAGAACGCGAGTGGAACAAGGGAGAGCGGAACACAGCCCCTAAGTGCCAACCCCCAGAAAGGAAGCGTAGCTGTTGCTATTGCTGTTGCTTGTCCTGTGGGCTGTTACAAACGGGGGAACTGTCAAAAAAACAATCAAATAAGGTCTTAAAAGATGTATTCCCTTCAAATAATATTTTTAAACTCTTAAAAATAGACAAAAAGAATAATCAAATGTGAAACAAGAGGGATAGTTAGAGGAACAACCCAAAATCCCCATAAAATCGTAATGTGTGCTAGCTCCCTTTACAACAGGCAACAATCAGGAAGTGTTTCATTCTCAATACATTCCTCGCTGTTGCTTCTCCCATTTCGAAATTGTTGCGCCTCTCTGTCTCTCTCTCGTTCTCTCATCCCATTATCCTTGCCCACCCCACTGCGACGCTCCCCATCCCTCTCGTCGCATCCTTCTACTCACAGGACATACCTGAATTGGCTCATGGCTCTTTGGCCCTTTGGAACTCAAAGTTTTTGGCTCGGGGCTCTTGGCTCTGCTTCAGGCTCCTTTTCGTCCTGGCACATCATGGGGTGGATTTTCGCCACGTCGTGCACAGAATGTGGCAGTTGTGCCGAGTTAATTGCTGTTGCATTGCATTTGTTGCTTGGCTCTGATTTTCAACAAATTGCCAGAGACTGGGCGGGAAGGGGTGGGGTGGGTGTGTGTTCGTCCTCGTAGGGAGGCATTCGGGCTTGGGTGTGATTTTCGAAAGGGTGCGGGTATGCAACAGTCCTTGCTGGTCCTTGGCCCTAACTCAGTTAGTACAAGATAAACAGCTCAAACTAACTTCTGTCGTCCTTTCCCCAAACGTCCTTTCTCTGCCAAGTAGAGGACCCCCCGAGCACCACACCCCTTTCTGGTCACTCTCCACTGGCCATGAATAAGTGGTTTACTTTGCAGATCAAAGGTCGGGATATGAGCCCAGGACTCAAATCGGTTGATGATTAATTGTGGCTCCTGCAGAGTTTCCTTTTGATTGACAGCTGGACGTGTCATATGCCACAGACAGAACACCAATATGATAAAAAACTGCTAGTTTTTCTAATGGGATTGAAAAAGGATCTAACCGAAAGAAGTCTTTAATATTTTACGTAAAATACTGATACTAACTTTAAGGATAACTACTTACTTAGTCTCTCACTATAGCTCTTGTAAAGCCAAACCTATAGGAGACTGTGAAAATTAATAAACTAAAACTCATAAAATTATAATTGCTAAAATGTGGATAACCAAAGCAAATGAAAACAAAAAAGTGCAGCTAACTAAAAATGTAATTTTTTTCGTTACACTCTGCTCGGAAAAATAAATAGCTCACCATAATAGCTAGACAAAATCTTTTAAAGAAACAGACACTCTACCAAGGCTCCCCCATATAATCTCTCGCATTCATAGCCAGTCCGACGCACACACAACTAATTAATTAAACTGTACGGGGGGCGGTGGAGGGAGACGGGAGGGACGGGAGCTTCAGCTTCAGCTTTGCATAATCAGACACTTAAATTACAAAGTTCTTAACCTTTTAATTAGCCAGCGACAACAGACAATTTGTCTGCTTCAGACAAGCTTAGGCAGCCCAGAAGCCAGGGGCCAGGAGGAGCATAAGTTCCCATTGCAGCTTGAGTTGCACTTCCAGTGGCAGGACTACTGTCGCTGGCAGGACTTTTAAAATAATATTTTTCATCGGAAATTTCATTTGGGTCTTCCTATGGTATCCCTAGCGACCCACTTCCTGCTCCCACGTAGCAGATGTAACCGTTTTCGGCTTTCTATGGTTTCATTGTTTAAACTATTTCGAATGTTTTGTGGAAAACCAAGAAGTGCCCGGCGATCTATCTCACCCATCCATCTCCGGGGCTGTCAGGAGGAATAAGGACCTCCTCGGGCATTCCTTGAAAACGAAATGAAAGCCGTTGGTATGTAAATATGACGGCGACGAATGTAACGTATAGACCATCTGTGGAATTTGGTCGAACTAATTATAAAAATATATTTAAAAAAAAGGACGAGCAATGGGGTTCGTTTGCCCAAAGCCTGGACGCCTTACAATTGAAGCCCTAAATATGCCCATGTTCGGCCCAACCCAGGTTGCACTGAAAGAAATTTCATAGAGATATATTTTAAGTAATTATTTTTAAAAGTGAAAAAAATAATTAAAGGAAAACTAATTTGGTTTAGTATCCCATTTCAATTTCATAAATTTGTCTTATAAATTTCCTAAAATCATTTTAACTTTTTTCATAAAATAATGGTAACATAAGCCGTCAATTACTTTTATTTTTAATTATTTTAAAATTATACATTAACTTTTGACCTATTAAACGGTTTAAGAAACAACATAACTAAAGAAGTTTCAAGAAATTTAGCTTTCCTACAAATATTTCTGAAGTATTTTAAATAATAAGCCATAATTGCAACCATTATTTGTTCCCTGTGTACCTCCTTTGTAGCCACTCGCCAGGCACCTCTTGCCAAATGGTAATCTGCTTTTCCAGCCAACAGACTTGAAGGCGATTTCGAACAAGGATGCGCTTTATACGGCCCACGACGAAATTGTTGCGCTTCGTTAGCCGCGCACCTCTTCCCCCCTCCATTAATTTTTGATATTCAAGGACCCCGATCCTTGCTGGATCGCCGCTGGCCACGCTCGCTGGCACACTCCCTCTCATTTCCATTTCCACCTCCAGATGTTTGAGGCACTGAGGCGATTCAAGCTCTACGGCATATGGCTTTCACTTGGAATTGAAGTAGAAGGAGGAGGAGTTGGAGGTGGCATTGTCCTGGCTAGCGAATCGGAACCTGGGCCACGCGTCACGACAGGAAAATATAGAATATGGACAGAGGATGTAGAGTAGGAAAAGCGACCAAATTATGCACCCGGCCTTAAAGATGGGAGGAGTGGGGTGCGCTCACCTGGAACAAGGACAATATGGTTAATGCAGCGACAGCCTTTCCTGTTTCGTGTTTTACGACTTTTACGAGTCCTCGGTGCGGTGCACTGCAGTGTGCGGTGTGTTCTAAGTTTCTGCTATTAGTTTGTGTTTTTGTTTTAGTTTATTTCATGTTTTAATACCCTGCCAAGGGATATTTTTAGTTTCCTTGATAGTCCTAGAAGGCGGGTGGTGTATCTTACACTTTTAGGCACAACAAGGGCTGGGTAACTAGATCTTCCCTGTTAGATAATAGTTTTTTTTTATAGTTTTTAAACTACATTACATTACAGTTTAATTGTCTGAAAGTGGAAAAGTAAATCCTTTGCATTTTCTACTTACTATTAGTTATTATAAGTTAATTTGAGTAATTTATGTATTTTAGAAACCAAGAAGAGAATTTCTTTTATATATTTAAAATAAAATTTCGTGATTTATATACTCTTATCATAAAAGATCCATTAATGTGTACAAATAGAAAATAATAGCTTAAATTAACAATATCCTTGTCTTCTAAAAAGCCTGGTTTAGTTTAAAATTTGTATATTTTCAGCTGCAACTATTTTTCCCTCTGAATAAGTTTAAATAGTTTTTAATGACAAAGTTGTTAGGGTATCTCGAGTTTCGGACCATTACCCTTGAGTCGAAAATTTGTTAGTTTATTCTGTTTTGAAAAGGGGGTGGTGTGTATGTTTTTTTTTTTAAAGGGAAAGGTGCACCGCAGCCCCGTTGCGGGGATTCAGTTGAGCGCGCCGGCGAGCGTGCAAAAAGCAGCAGGAAGTGCTCTACAAGTGCTGCAGCTGGCCCAGCTGTTTTGAGTTATTCGTTTTGTTTGTGGGTGGGTGTGGGCTGTGTATGGGGGACCACCCCCTACTGCACCACCCATTCCAAATCCAATCTAAAGTCCACACACCCCACTTGCAGACGCCATTTGGCTTGTCAGCTTGCCAAGGGCTATTTGGCGTTGCCTAGCGAGTTGAATTTCTGGCTCTAAGCGCCCCTCCAGCCGACCTGCCGACCAGCCCACCAACCCACCGAACCACCAACCCTCCATCCCTATACCCCTCTCGCTCGCTGCTATTCGCCGTCTCGCTTGCACGCGCCAACTAGAAGTGTGACGCTCGCGTGGCACGGAAGTGAAGTGACGGCGGCAGCTGTAGCCGAACTATAACCAGAAACTGTTGATCCTTCCTCCTTCCTCTTTCCTTTTGCACCCAAAGCAGCTCCGAAAAAGTGCCAAAGGGAGAAGCAAGCCAACGGCATTGCTGGAACTAGAACTGAAACTGAAACAGAAACAGGAGCAATGGCAGTGGCCGTGGCAGGAGCATGAGCATGATCCGAGCCACAGAAAGGATATACCTATCCTTTTTTTCAGAGCCCAAGCCAGCCAGGTGTCTGGCATGCTCATTCCGCCTTCCATTCAATGATGTATTAAAGTGGAAACAGCACGAGAGTACCAGACAGAGTCTGGGTCTGATTCCGAATTCTATATTATGCATGCCCTGCCAGGTGAGGGTATCAAGGATTTTCTCAGAAAATTGCTCATTTCATTCTACGTTTCGAAATATATTTAAAAGTTTTTAAGTATTAAGCAGAGGAACAGAAAACAAACAACTCGATAAGTACAAAAGCCAAATATATTTTTAGTATAATGGTACTTATTGTCCTTTTTGTGGAATAAGTTGATTCTCAATGTATTTAAAAATTCTTAGGGAGTAATATTATTAAATAAAACAAATAAGGAAGGTAGAAGTAAGGTCATTGATTATATTGTTTTCGAGAAATCATTTTCTAAAATTAAATGTCTGGACTCTAGAATTTTTGAAACGGCTAGGATGAGTTGAAAGATTGCTATTTTGTTATTTTCAATATAGACAAAATGTATTCAACATAATATTGAGATTCTTGTGCGAATTGGAAACAAAGAATCAATTAAACTAATGACTTCTATTTCAATAGACTCGAATAAAAGGACTTTTGAAACCCCATCAAAGGCCAGACATATGTTAAATCGAGTTATTGGCTGTCTATCTAAAACACCATTAAATGCATAGAAATTTAGTGATGCAGAATCGAAACAATTGGTAAGTGGCATACATATGTATGTAAAACGGGCGGCAAATCATGCAACATGTAATTTATAAAGCTTCCTTTTGATTGCCAGAATCTTTGGCCTTTGTTTCCGTGAGATACGAATCTGTATTCCAATCCCTATCCGTATCCGTATCCGTATCCGAATGACTTGTGTAGTTTATGGCGCCATAAACCAATCAGTTCGGACTGACAAAGAGTATTCATGCTTCGATGAGTCCGCAATTGACTTCTCTTTCATCTTTATTGTATTCGCGATGTCTGTCTGTGAGTCTGTAAGTCTGGGCGCTGGGTCCTGGGTCCTTGGTCCTGAATTCTGGTCCCTGGCGCTGTCGAGTTTTTCCCAAATGCTATTTATTCCTGTTCCTGCTGTAATTTCATTGTTACTCCTTTTTGAATGGCTTTGCCAACCAACCACCACCCCATCGTCGTCGTCATCATCATCATCATCAGAGCAACACGGCACCACCATCGCTACCAACACCACCACTACCACCACCGCCATCACCACCACCCAAAAAACACCCAAAACAAAGAAGGAAAAGCGCCCAGTACCACCCCCTTTTACCTTTTTTTTTTTTTTGAAATTTTTGGCGTCTGCATAGAAACAGCAAACAGGTACAAGAGTAAAAAAAAAAGGACAATAACAGCATTGCATGAAATAAAGGAGAGTTTACGTCATCGCCCGAAATTGCACTTTGGCCAGTTTTGATGGGCAAACTTATTAGCATATCCGGCGACAGGATACTGGAGGATTCAGGATACACAGAGGTCGCTCACTTGCGGGGCTTCCCCCCAAAAACGTGTGTCCAGTTCATTTCAGAATTCGGTTACCATTCCGGTAATTCGAAACTTTGTATTTTTAATTACATTTGTTTGGACTTTTGAGTGTGGACTGGTCGAAAGGGGGTTGGGGGAGGGTTACGGGCGAGTAGCGGCGTGGAGAGGGGGGAAATCTCACAGGGATAGGGCTAAGGACATACGGATAGGGATTCTCTCAGTTCCTGTATGCCCTACCTCGTTGCTAGCTCAGATGGCAGCTGTTGCAGTTGCAGGACAACAAAAGCGAACGAAACCCACAAATCGTTAGACGCGTCTGATTCCGAGTTCAAAGACCTTTCCACAGCTAAGGGAAAGGGGTGGGGGCAGGGCACGAACCCCGAACCTTCTGGCCCGGCGTTGAGGTGCGGTCCAGGTAGCTGCACAAAAAAAAAATGAAAAAGGACATGGGCTCGCCCCTTGCGATCTGTAGACGGGACATCAATCGGTGATCTACATAAACACACACTGGAAACAAAGAATGAAAGGCCATATTTGTAAGATTTAAGGTAGAATTGGTAGATTTTTTTAATAAAACCGCAAGGCAAACAAATTGAATATTTGATGATTAGAAAGTTTACCAGAAGAAAGTTTAAAAATGAATTTTCTAGACCCTTTCTTATGTATAAAACATTATTAAAGTCTAAAACTGTGAGTCCTCAAAACATGTATTTCATAAACCTATTTTTAAGATCTTAGATCATAAAATATTCTTCTAATTATTCTTCAAATATTATATCCTTTGCAAAAATTCATATTTTCTACCCAGAAATTATAGTATATCCTTACTTTATCCGAGCTCCCAACTCTCTATGCTAAGAATGGAGTATAACCTTAACTGATAATCCTTAAATAAAAAATTTAAATCATTTTCTTTCAGTGCCAAAAACTGCATTCTGCATAGTAATGATTATTGTGATGGCAAATAAAAAAACGCTGTAAAAAACAGCCCAAGGGCAACAAGAAACCCCATAGACAGAGTGAGATGCAGGACCGCTTTTCATTCGCCTTTCAACAATTTTCCCGACAGCTGTCCACATTGGCATTATTTCATTTTCCTGAAGCAGCGATGCAACAGCAGCTGATTCCTGATTCCTGACCCAGGTTCCAGGTTTCTGGATTCAGGATCCGAAAAACCAGATCCTCTGGGTGCAGCCAGTTCTTGAATTTCATTTTTCGGGGCATCAGGATAAGGACCAGGGCTAGGGGATGGGGATAGCAATAGGGATTCGGAATTGGGTTTTGGGTTTTAGGGATTGAGTTCGGGATAGGTTAGCGCCCTCAGGCTCTTGTTTTGTTTGCCATCCATAAACTAATGGCTTTCGGTCGACAACAGCCGTCTTTCTGAAATATTTTGAATATCTGAGGCTTCATTTTCAGGGGCTTTCAATTTTTTCCCTTTTTTATGCAGCAGCAACAGAAGCAGCAGTTGATTCAATTAATCGGCCCGGATGAAGTCAAAACTGCAGAGAATGCAAAGGGTATGGCATCAATCAGAGTCGAGTTGATTCTTCAATTTGTGGGAATTACAGAGGCACTAGGAATGGCACACACAAAGGATGCCAGGATGCCAGGATGCCGGGGCTCTTGGCAATCTCAGTTGTGTAAATTGGTAATTTCAAGACTAAGTGAAGCCATGTAAAGATACACAGCTACTTGCCGAAAGATACAAATTAAAACCAAGCATTGCTAAAAGAAAACACTTGGAGAAAACTAGGATAAGAAAGATGGGGGAATTAGTCAAGGGAACTCAAGTTAAGGGATTATTAGTTTAACTAAAATAGGAATTATAGAGATTTTCCTTCAGAAAATATATCATAGAACTATGTCAGAAAACTCTAAAGGTTCTCTAATATTTTCTTATATATTTTTAAACTTTAGATATTCCTTTCATTTCATCTAACAACCATTTAATCCTGAAAGGATATTTTAATTCCTAATATATTAATACAGTTTTCCAGAGTGCAGACAAAACAAAGCCAAAGCCAACAGAACCCCAGAATGGAACAAGCTAAGTTGTTTGTCTCAGGAATCCTTGTCTTCAGGACCATATATGTCTGCTTTAAGATATATATGTATATGTTTTAGATATAGATGTATGTGCTTGTGTGCATATTGAGTCACTAATCTTAATTACTTGTGCAGCATGCAACAAGAGCACTTAGCACTGATATCCTGGCATCTCGTGTTGCCACAGACATATGCACATACGTGATTATAGTTTCCGATGGCCTTTAGTGCTGCTCCTCCTCCTCCTCGTCCTTTTCTCTTAATTTTTTTTCCTCCTTCTCTTAATAAATGTGTGTGTGTGAGTGTATGTGTATTATTTTTTTGTTTCTTCTCTTTTCTCTTATTGATATAAATTCTCAATGAACGCGCCCATTCGATGGGCCTTTCATTTTCATGCGTGCCATTTGCAGCAGCTGGCGTTTTGGTCCTTCTGCGCTTGGTCCTTGCAGCTTGTTGCTGATGATGCTGTCGATGTTGTTGCTGCTGTTGTTGCTATTTATGAAACGCTTGCAAATCTGTGGCAGATGCTCTGCCGCACATATATCCGCAGCCCATATACATTCCCGTATAGTATATCATATTTGGTTTGCGCATTAGCCCGGCCAGCAAGGCTAAGCGACACATGGAGCTCTGCCACGTAGATGGATGCACTGGGGGGAAAAATGGCTAATCAAATACTAAATTTTACCAATATAAAAATGAAAACTTTTTTTTAGAATTTAATCTTTTCTTTGGAACCTGTTCTCGCATAATCTTTTCCAACATCTTAACCCACAAATCCTGATTATTCAATGACATTTCTCCAAGTACACTCCGTGTCATGCGTATATACATATGTGTTTGTTTGCCAAGTACATGCTTTCAGGGGGCGGTGGAGTGGGCAGCAGCATCCCCATGTTATCCTCCATGTCCTTGTGCTTCAACTCGACAAATATTCAACACGTATTCATTTCCTGCGGACGCTCAGTTGCCAACTGGCAACATTTTGTGTTCCGAGGGGGCGGCAGGCGGTCTCTAAGGATAACCGGAGGTGGGGAGTGGGTGGTGGATGGAGGATGGTGCACAAGTGCAGCCAGGACATGGATACTTGCACTTGATGCCGTTACTGAAGCTTTCGCCGGGGCTGTAGCTGTTGCTGATGAAGTAGCGACAATGCGGCAATGCGTCGCAAACTCACTTTGAGTGCTACTTGGCAGGAAGACAACGACGCCAGACGGCGAGGATGTGCTAGGATGTGCCAGGATGCGACGAAGGAGATTGAGATGAAGGTGCAGATGCAAAAGGATTCTAGAAGGGCCAAGACACCAGCGAAGACAGCGTGACACGCAGAGAGAAGGACGTCGGAATTTCCCGACCCTGGATAAAGGAAGCTTTTTTTTCAAATTGGCGACAGATTCAAAAGGAAATCCTTCAGAACAGGAGAGAAACTGATTACCTGCAAGAGACAAGGCAATGAAGGAATCCTTGAAGTGAGTAATATTAGTATTGCTTTCAAAGGAAAGGAATTTTATAACAAAAAATAACAATAATTAATTGCAATTCATTTTAAACCAGCTCTGATCAAATAATAACTTTCAAAAAGGATATCCGCTGCTTTCACAGATTCCTAGTCTATTACCAAAGTATACTCACTAAGGCTAGACAAACTGCAGGATCCGGGAGTTCATATTTTACTAAAAATGCCTGCCCTTCATATCCTTAAGACCGACTCATTCCCCCGCACAACGGAAGCCTTGATAAATTTCCCTCACGAAGTAACCTCATCGCCAGGCAAGGCGAATGTGTTGATCCTTTGACGATTGCACAACACTTCCAGGACATGCATTCCCCATTCCCAGCTAGCAGTGCCCCATTCTCCATTCACCCCCCTAGAGGTATCTCGTCAAGTGACCCTCTCGATGGCTCAGTGCGGTTCTCCAGGATGCCAGAATGGCAGAATGCCAGGACGCTGGGACCGCAGGACGGCCGAGCGGCAGTCTCTAGGACGTCAGGACTCCAGAGGGAGCCGTGAACGCTTAACGCCCGCTCACTCCTGAAGCGAAAGAGAGTCACACGTAGCCACGAAATCATTTTTCACCACTTAGTCACGTCGCTTTGACAGCACATCCTCGGGAGGATGGGTCTGGATGGGATGGGATGTGGATGTGGTGTATGGGATATGGAATATCTTGAGTCCTGTAAAAGGGGGAAAGCGGGTAGACTGGTAGTCAGTCTGGTTAGTCTCAGTTCTCATTCTCAGCCTCAGCATCCGCTCTTATCTGCGGTTTAGTTGCTTATAATTGGCAGACATGTAAGTGAAGTGGAGTGGAGTGACGTGGAGTGGAGTGGTGGAGAAGCTTTTCCCAGAGTCCTTGTTGCCTTCATTCACTTTCCCTGCTGGAATCCCTGACAAACCGGATGTCAGCCTGCCGGGACTGTTAATAATAGTTGTACTCGCAATCGCTCTAGCACTCGCACTCGCACTCGCAGGATATCTATATATCAGTAATTAAGCAACAACGGCAACTTGCCAGGACTTTCCCACGCAGCCAACAGGACATTGCGTGATGTTGTTATTAGAACTACACCTACCAACCTCCTACCTCCTATATCATACATCCTCCCTTCTTCCCCCTACCTCCCACTACAATTACAATTGTTTTTTTTTCACCGCCCATGTAGGAAAGCAAACTTTCCTTCCTTCCTCGGTGGGTCGAACAACAGATGGCATCAATCAAGTGGAAACCACTAAGTATAATGCAGCAATGTTGCCCAAAAAGTTCCCACTGCAGTTTTGGAAATCTTGTAGCCGTCAGCAACCACCCTGCCACAACATCCCTCCCCCCCGGAGAGGCAGCATAAAAATGGAAAAAAAACTACAACAAGTGCTCGTGGTACGTGTTGTCCTGCTATTTGGTTACCTTGTATGGTTGCACTTCCTCCACATTGCTCCTCTCAATGCTAGTGGCACGAATCAAAGTATTGAATTTCTATATCCGTTTTTTCTCCTTTCTTTTTTTTTGTTCAGTTTTGGGTATTGTTTGGGTGTAAGGGGCATGTTGCTTCAGTGTTGCTGTTGCTACACAGTGAAAAAAAATAGTTACTTAAGATTGCAGCAAAAAAAAAGGGATTTCTAAGCGTTTTTAAAGCCCAATCGTTTGATTGTTCTTTTTTTAACCATTTTTTGATCTCAGTGTAGTAGTAGTGCTGCTGCTTATATAAGGACAACATTGGCAACAACAGCTCAGCAGGACTAAATGAGTGCACAGGAAGTTTTTACATTGCTCACCTTGAATGGGGTTTTCGGTTTTGGGCCGAAAGGGGGTGAGTTCTCGTTATGGGAATGGGATTGGAAATGGGAATGGGACTGTAACTGGGTGAGGGGCAATTAGGCCCTCTCGTCATCTGCATGTGTGTGTGTGAGTATCTGTGTGGCACAACGGAAACTGTCGCAAGTGATCGGCGTGTTGATAAGTTCAGCAACAACAGCAGCAACATCAGGAACAACATCAGCAGCAACAGCAACTCGAACCCAAATGTGTATCGCATTTTGGCATTTTTGAATTGCCAAGGCAAAAGTTTCCAATGCGTTTTGTGGCTCTGACAAAAATCCATTTACTTTCATAGGATTTCACATTTGTATACCCTCACAAAGGATAATGGCTCTATTATCTGGGATTTTTTTCCTTGTATCTTGTATATAGATTTTGATAGAAAATCATTTGTACAAAAAATATAAACCTTATTTGTTACAAAGTAACTAATAGTTTTTGGGTTTAAAAAAAGGGTATTGCCAGGTTTTAATTATATTGAAGAACTTTTCAACTTTTCCCGTTTAGATGCTTAATTTGGATAAATTTAATTAAATCTTGAAGAGTTTAGACTTCACGTAGTTGTATTATTATATATGCTTATTAAATAAGTTTGGCTAATCGAAATGTCTTCAGGTTACAAGTTTATTTTTTTTTTAAAACAAACTTTGAATTAGAAAAGGTTTAATTAAGGTAGGATATTATATTACAAAAAAACATAAAACTAATTGTATTTGATAATAAAAGGAAGCTAGGACCCTGTTTTATTATTTAAGCATATTTTCAAAAAGTTTCAGGATTAGTATTCAAGAAATTGTTTAAATTCCCTGAAATGAAACCCCAGAAAAATAAATAAATCAAGCCAAGAGTATTTAAACCTTTTGGGTATAGAAAGTTTTAAAATTTTTTCCGTTTCGGTTACTTTTTTCGAGTGAGTTTTGGTTTTCTGTAGCTTCAGCTTCTCGGAAGCAAAGTGCTATAAAAGTCACGCCCGAGGCGAAATGAGTTTTCCGATGGGGGGCAGCCGGAACTGAGGGAACTGAGGTGTGGCTGCTGCTTGTCCCGGCAGCGTGTTTTTTTCCGTGTTCAGCATCAGGTAAGGTAACCTTTTGTGCCGCCCATTAGAAACATGCACGCAGTCGGCTTAGTTAAGCATACAAATTGTGTGCGGAGCCAAATGCAAATGCGCCAGACGACTCACTCCGGCAATGTGGAAATGCTCGCACAGAAGTACAGAAATTCAAAAAATACAGAAATGTATAAAGAAAAGTAGAAATGCGGAAACGTGCGGGGATTTAACGTAGCTCCTGGTCTGGAGGGGGAGCTCTGGGGTTCTGGGCTCTGGATCTTGGGATCTGGGATCTAAAATAGCTGGAAAACTTTGCCATGCGTGCCGCCATTTGACTCGCAAGATTGACACGCTGCCGAGAAAAGCCCGGGGGTTGGGACAAAACTGTGCAGATGTGTCCAATTTAGTGGAACACTGGACCCTCGGCTTCCTCCAGAAGCAACAATCTCCCCCAGTCCTCACCCCCAGAAGGAACAAGATGAATGCTAAACGCAACCCCTCAGGCAATTTTCGCTCGGGCACCCCAGCAAGTGGTGGAAATTAATGCAGTAATTGCGGTAAGTGCTTGTCCTGGCTGCTGCTGATTCATAATTCGCATGTATTCAATTAAGGAGATTAATTATTTTAGCCACCCACTTCTTCTCATTTCTTCCCAACGCCAGGATTTTGAATCTGTCAAGAAAAGCGGCTTAGGGAAACTCTTTTCTTTGGGGAAGCGTTTGGGGGGCGGAGGCCTTTCCTTCGGGAGGTCAGTGTAAGGTCACGTGGCCACCATAAATATGCCGGACTATCGATTGTACCTGACCACGCCACAGAACTATCCATCTTCCATAAGAGATGTCAGCGGCAGGACCGGCCAAATCCTTATGCAAAAAATCTCAAACTGTCGGAATTTATTTGAAGCCAAGGAGGAAAAGGCTCATGACAATAATCAGGACCGCCAAACAGGACAGAAGCCATGAGAGCCTGTTGGGTGTCAAACTCTAAGGGAAGGATGAAAACCACCCCCTGGTGGGGTGAAGCAATATTCCAATGCCGGCGAAATAAATTAGGCAACAAAAAATTGACATTCTTGGCCAGGCTGGTCCGAGAAGGCCAAGAAGGCCAGGACATTGCCACTGATTAGAACAATATGCGTGAGTATGTAAGGCAATCTATGGAATACCATTTCATACACACACACCCGAACACCCCAACACTCCTACACCCAGTCATACCCATCTCGATACATATTATACATTTATTTCCCTGCGTATTTATATAACGCATTTGTAGCGGGCCAAAAAAAGATGTGTTCAAAATAAATATGCGTGCGTGTTGCTTCCCCACACCACCACACCCACACCCAGTCACTAATACCAAGGACTCTACACTGCGCCCAAATGAGTATAGATTTGTTTGTTTGTATGTCGTTAGCATTGTTTTTTCCCTTAGTGCGTGCGTGCGTGTGACTCCCATCTGCATTGGTATGTATTACCCTCTGGCTCTCTTTCTCTGTGTGTGTGCGTATTTTTGCCTTTCGTTGACACTTTCACAATTTATGGCAAATGCTGTCTTTCACCCAATCCCCCAGCCACAGAAAAGGCGCCAGCCATCGGGCCAGCCCACCATCCCCCTTAAAGTAACTTTCGCCACCCACCGAAAAAAGAAAAAGAATGTCCCCGTCCCCAAAAAAAGGGAAGTCAATTCGGTATTTTATGAAAGTAACGACTTGAGGGGTACCCAGAGCCCAGGACATAAACCACAGACTTTTTTCTGTAAAAATCCACAAATTAGAAGGCTTCAATAATTTTGAGACATTTTGAATTTCAATTTTTTGAATAAATACTTTTTCAACTATTTTTGTCATTTCTTTGACAGAGATAAGGTGATAGATGATGCTTATCTCCTTAACAAATAATGTTTTACGAATATTTGAAAATTATTAACAGTTGAGAGGACTATCTTTTCTAGGAATTTAATTTAAAAAGTCTTCACAACTTCAGTTTTCAAATAAAAAGGAAAATTATTAAGTTTCTTATGGAATAAATTTCAATGTAATTCTCTTTTAGTTATAACTACTTTACTAATAATTACTAAATACTAATAAAAAAGAATTACTAATTACTAAATTATAAAATTACTGAACTTTAGTCAAGAGTTAAAATACTTTTAAAAATAAAAATAGAATTTTCATAAAAAACATCACAGTATTTGTGTTCTAGAGAACTAGACTTAAGAGTAATATAATCGTTGAATGTTTATCTTAAAATGTATGATTAATTTAAACTAAAAAAAACCCACTTTTACTTAAATTTATTTTTATCATACCCCCTTTATTTTTATAGGGTATCGCCTTTTGGGCGTTTTGGGGGCGTGGCCAGAGAAAGCATTCTGTTTACCAGTTTCCGCAGTCCCCAGTTGTACACAGGACTCATTTGAAATAAATATTTTTGTGTTTTTACTTGAAGCGACAATAACGCAAAACATGAAACATACACTAGAGGCAAAAGACAAATGTATTAGTGTATGTGAGTGGCAGATTGGTTCTATGTGTGTGTGTGAGTGTGTGGCTGTAGGCAAAACCACGCGCGGCGTTGCGGCGTCAAAGTCGAATTACTCATACGCCACATTGGCCAATGTCGCTGCCACTTTTGGTTTTGTTGCTGTTGTTCCTGTAACCTTTTTGTTGTTGTTGCTCCCTCTTCCTGTTGTTGTCCTTGCTGTTGCCTTCGCTGTTGGCGTCTGACACACAATCCGTGCCTAGTATGCGCGTTGACGTTAAAAGCTACAGAGCAATTAATCATTAGCTTTTACAGGATTTATTGCAAATACTTTTATCGGATATATTAAATGAACTCTCCACTCCACTCCACTCGACTACTGGGGGCCACTCCCCCGCAGGCACAGGGCACAAGGCAGCAGGCAGGAATTATGGCAGCATTAATCCAGTGGGGACTATCTGCCGACAAACATCTTACTATATAGGGCTGAGAATTCTTTAAGATTTGCGTCATCGCGGGGTGTCAGCGGCCATGTGGGTCACGGGTTACGGGGAAAAATTAAACTGTCGCCTGATGGAAGAACCAAAAAAGTGAGTCTATATACCCATACATGGATGAATATATATAAAGAAGGTAGAAAAGTTTTCGGTGCTGTCATTCAGAACAGGAACATATGCACACACGCGATGGCTTAGCAACAGTTTACATCGCATTGTGTTGTGTTGTTTACTTTCAGTGACAAAATGAGTTACAGGTTTCATTCATTGCCCTAATGCAGCTTGATAAATTTCAGGGCATTAATTACGCTCACTTGCCGCTAGTGGGTGGCACTCCCCCTTCCTATGAACGCTTCCTATGAAAATCCTCTGAACTGAACAGCTCCTTTGTCATCCGGCGATTTGGCGGAGAGTGCTCTGTTGTTCAGTTTCATGTGCCATTAACTGCCTCAAGCCGCTGCGATTGATCTTGGCCGTAAGTTGGGTTTATTGCCTCCTCAACTTTGAGTTTCCAGCTACTTGTTTAAGCACTCAAAAAAATATTTGCATTTATTTAGATTTCTTATGGCTTTTATCTATAATTGATACAATCTTTAAAGGAAACAAGATTTATTGACATTTAAGAAGCCATTACCTACTCTTATTTAACATTTAATCGTTTATATTCTAAATTTATATTTAAACTTTGGAAACCGATGAATGAGTAAAAATCCTTGTTTCATAAATGGTATTACGTTTAGGAATCTAACGAAAAATGGCTGCAATATTCCAGAAAAAGTGATTGAAAATAGACATAACTCAGATAATACCAGTCCAATAGACGAATGTTATACCCTTCCGTTCATATCCTTTCGAGTTCTCCATCTTTAATGAGATTTATTTTAAGCATGAGGACAGAAGTCCAGGTTCATAAATGGTATTCCGTTTTTAAATCGCTAGTCAAATGGCGAAACTATGTGCTAAAAAGTATTTCAAAAGTTTATGTTTTAGATTCTATTGAAGAATGGACAATTTTGACTAAGATTACATGATTTTTTGTAACAAAAGCTAGAGTCGTGGTCCTTAAAACGAGAAAAGCAAAGAAAAGCCTTGTACCGAAGGTGATCTTTATCAAGAATCTATATAGATACATACTTTATAAAGCCAAAGATATCTTCTTCAATATAAAATTATAATATCCTCTGAGATGTTTTAATAAAATAGTTTATGTTAGATTTTACTCTCATAAACCGACAGTTTCCAGCACAAATGATTTTGGGAAATGTTTTGCATGATTTTACGTTGGTTCTTTAATTTAAAATTTTGATGGCCGTTAGTTTTACAGCAAATCACTAAATTTTACAGCAATTGCGAAACCATTTTATTTTTCAGAGTGAGAGTCCTCTGTCCCTGCGACTAGAGCGATGGCCGTGCGAGCTCCTTTCGCATTCTGCACATGCAAATTTATAACAATTTTACGTTCTCACATGCTCCAAGTCGTAAATCGTATTCGGCAAGGTGCGAACTGCTCCTTAGATACCCCTCCCTGCCTCACCACGGCCCCGCTCCCCGGCTCGCCAGCCCCCCATCCTGTCGACAAAAAACTCAAAAGCAAGTGGCTGTGCATAAAAAATCGTTTATGGCTTTGCAGCGCTCAAATAGAACAAAGCATAAATCCTAATTTACTTATGTGTAGCTGCAGCAGTTGCCACTTTTTCTGGGTGTAGCTGGGTGTGTGTGTGTGTCACACAACGGTAAACATATATCAACAACATCTTAAACTCATGACGCCAAATAAATACAAATGTTGTAAAATGTTACTGCGAAAGTGCACAGGGATGGAATCCGGAGAAGGATACAACAGGAGCAGGACCTGGGGCAGGACCAGGCCCAGAACCAGACCAGACTCGTAAATCGCTCGGAAAAAGGGAAAACCCATACTCATCCTCTAACCCAGGGCAACCCCAGCCCCCTCCCATGAGATATAGAAGGCGAGGGGATCAGAGCACCGTGTGAGCAAGCTTAGTGGCATCGCGATTGAATGGGACTTTGAATAAATTTCACCTCAGCAAGTGGCATGGTTGTAAATTGTTTATATTTTACTGAATACTAACCTTGCTGGCTGTATTAAAAAGGAATTTGAGGGAATATGGATTACGACTGTTTTGCCAGCTCGTTTCGACTGGGTTCTTGATTTCGGATACCACTCAAGTGATAGAGATTCCCATAAAGATATGTGAATACGATTCCAACAAGATGATTTCTTTATGAAACAGGTCTCGAATTTGATTGGAGAATAAAATTTGTGAGTAATGGATAATTTAATTTCTTTTTTATGAAGAGTAAGATTAAAAATCGAGAATATAAAGATTAATAAAATAAATTAGGCAGATGATGAATAAGTATGGAAATATATCGCTTTTTGAAAGCCGAGTTATGAATGAATTTATTTCTCTTTCAGTTGAATAAAAGTGAAACCTCTTTAAAAATGCATCCAATGAAATATTTTTGTGGGAAAATTCAACATGTGGCTGCAATAAATCCATTTTAATACAATATTTGCTTTGACCATGCCACTCCATTACCTGGAAATGAATGCATTTCACAAATATTTCAAAGCTGCACTTGGGCAATAAATCTGACCAGAATCCAGCTACCTCTTGATCAAACTAATCAAGTTGAGTAGCCGCCATTGAAGTGGTTTTGTTTACTTCAAGTTCTCGCCCAGAAATTGATATAATTGATGGCGAACCTTAACAGACCGCATTAGAAATGCCGTCTGAAGTCGGAGATTTGTCTGGCTATCTGCTCGGGCACATATAGTGACTCCAATCCGTCTGTGTCCTTGCTAGGTCCTGTATTAGTACATGTATTTGTACATGTCTCCATCTGGCAAGAAACTTGACTTTTGCAATCTGAAGTTTAACAGGAGAAAAAATACTAAAGCGTCAGCGGCATGTTAAGTAAACTTTATGACCAGTGAATTCCACAAAAAGCGAAGGATGAGCACCAGGATGATGCGGGATGGAGGCAGGAAAATTGCGGCCCGCAAATAAAACCAGAACCAGGAACCAGAACGAAGAACTGGGCGAACAGGGAACTGATGCCGAGTGAGGCATCAAAAAGTAAGAGCAAATGCAAAAGCAACAACTATAAAAACCTGCAGCGATAGTAAAATGCAAATTGGGCAGCGGGCGGAGAAAGGAAAAAAATAGCAGAAGGACGCCAACAGGACCCTGGCAGGACTCAGGACTCCCTTGGTCCGTCAACGATCCCGGGAACGGAGAAAAAAGTCTACACAATGAAAATAGTAGGCTTGAAGGGAAAGTAATCCAAGTAGGCTTAAGAATAATTTAATAAACTTATTCTCTAAGCATTCTCAATAATCTAAAATATAAGTTTAAGCTTTTAGCTTTTAAGATAAATAATGTTTTATTTATTAATTATTTAAGATCAAAGTATAGAGATCTATAAACCTCATACCAACAACCTTTTTAAAAGAGCTATTACTTAGACGTATAAGGACATGATTAGGTAACCATTTAAGGACCAACTTAATACCCATTTTTGTGTTCAGTGTACCCGTAGAAAAGAAGCAAGCTCTGGCATTCGCACTCGTAAAATAAAAGTAAAGTGCAACAGCAATTTGTTTGCACAATTGCTGAATGCGGCCATTGCTATAGTTGTTGCTGATGTTGCTGTTGCCACTGAGTGTTTGAGTGTGTGTGTGTGTGTGGGTGTATTGGTGTTGCTGCCGCTTCCAGTTCTGTTGCTGTTTGTGTTGCTGTTGGCACTCGTCGCATTGTTTGCTTTGTAGCCAGTTGTTGTACATTTTTATGACAGCTCAAATTGGCCCCCATCGCCACCGACTGGACGCCGCGAGCAACACTGTCAGCATATGGCAATAAATGCGGCAACAGGAGTTGGGCTCCGGCAACCCACGATGAATATTCTAGCCACCAGACGGTCCTTTTTCTTTTTTTTTTTTTCATTTTCTTATTTGCTTTTTTGTTCTTGTTGTACTTCACTTTGCGTCTGATTTGCGATGACAGAATACAGTTGATTTGATGCCTTATTTCCCGAGCCCTTTTTGATGATGGCACTTCCCCAGTTCCTCCTTTCCTCAGTTCCCAGTTCCCAGGGCCAATGACAACCCTTCCGCATTCCGCATCCCGCATACCGTTTCCTGCTCCATTTCATTTTCTATTTTGGCACTTTGAAATTAAAATATAAAACCCGCGCCGCTTTGACAACTTTTTAAGCTCCATTAGCGTTGACGGCAAGAAAGCCTATGGAGCGGCAACACAAAATACAAAAGAGTCGATGGAAAAAGGGTCAATGTAACCGCGAAGGCGACCGACGATGACGATGAAGCGCGGCAGGACATGGGGACATCAGGACATCACAATATCAGTGCCAACTCAATGGCAAAAGCAACAGAAGCAGAAGCTGAAGGAGCCAACCCTTTGGCCGGGGCAACCTTGCGGTTGTTTCCCGTTTTCAATCCCAATGGCAGTGCCAGGACCCCAAAAATCAAGACACTTTTCAAAAATCTTCAACTATTTAAAGGGGCTTATGTTCTTTGTTCAAGATCATTGGAGTTCATAGTCTTAAGATTAAGAATTAATTATTTATTCTTAAAGCAAAGCATGTATAATATTTTCAAATAAAAGTTACTCTTGAAATCCTTTCAGTGACTGAATCATACAGAGATTTATTTTGCAGTTTTTCCCACAAAATTCTGTATGTGGATTTAAAAAATAAATTATGCAATAATCCGGCCGAACAATATTTTCTCCGGGTGCATCCTGTTCCGGTCTGCTCGGGGTCGGTCGGTTAGCTGGCTGGCTTGGATGGTTGGATGGTGTTGCACTTCCGTGGCTCGAACAACAACGGTCTGGGACCGAAACCGAAACAAAACAAGACCAAATACAACAAAAAGGCAAAAAACGAAGGCAAGGGAAAAAAAATATTTAACTGTTTCGCTGTTTGGCATTCATTGCGAATTTAAAGGGCGGCTTAGTGACAGGAATAATAAGGAAGCCCGCAACGGAAGCGCTGATGTCAACGCAGCAGCAGAAGCGACGGCGGCGGCGGCGGGGGCAGTGGCAATAGCACCACCGCCAATACACCACCACTGCCGCAGAAAAAAAAACAGCAACCACAAGGGACCAGGGGGAGGACGGAGTGGGTCCTTTTTGGTATCGCCGAGGGGGGCAATAATGGGCCACGGGCCATGGAGTCCTTGCGGCTGTTCTCTGTGTGCCCTGTGTCCTGTCCTGTGTCCCATGTCCTTGCGGCTGTTCTCTGTGTGCCCTGTGTCCTGTCCTGTGTCCCATGTCCTGTGTCCTGCGGCCCCTTTTCGATTCGGCCTGTGCAAACAGAACCAAACCAAACCAAACGAAACGTAACGAAATAAACCCAAAACCTCAAAACGTTAAAAAGGACAAGGCAAGGAGCAAGTTTCAGTTGTCAACTATGCAAAAGAGAAATGCCCAAAATATTTGGTCAAAAAATGGGAAAAAGGAGGAGAAACCATAAAGGCCAAACCGAAGAATGAAAACAATACCAAATTAAACGCTTACAGCTGGAGCAGCTCATAATTTATTTCTAAGCTGGGGCTGAGTCTTTTTTTTTCCCCTTCCTTGGGATCTCCTGCTTTTAGATTTTGCAGGTTTCAAGTTTTTTTTATTATTATTTTTTGTTGTTTCTTTTTTTGGTATTTTTAACCCAGCGCCGTGCCAAGGCAGCCAAGTGGCAGACATCAAAACACACCCCCGGCTTTCGAGCGGCGGTCTCTTCCCGGATCCGTGTGCCGTGCGCCACCCCCCGTGGCACCACCACCCCTCATTCAATGCGGTGCTGTTGCATAATTTTCGGCAATCCACAAGTGTGTGTGGCACGAGTCCGTGCCAGGATCTGCCTTCTGTCACTGTGTTGGTGACTCGCTAGAAATTTCGGTAGTTTTTTGAGAGCAACTGGCAGAGCCTGCGTCTGCGCAGATTCTCCTGGGGTTGTTGCATGTGTCGTCTTCCGCCCGCGCGAGAGAGCGAGAGTGGGTGGGGGAGGGTGGTCCTGGCTGGCTACTTGTTGTGTCTTTGTGTGGGGCCACGGCGGTATATATCGATCTCGCGGGCCATAAATCAGGGAAATTATAGTTCACTAACTACAGGCCATAGAAACTATCAGTGCCGGATATAAAACGATAGACGAGGCACCCCTCAGCCCCACAACAAAGTTTCCAAGCAACAAACCACCCCGTGCCACTGCCCAAAAGTGGTGCGTCGGTGTTGACCCGAAATCACGCACACTCGCTGTAAATTATATATATATATATATATTCGCATGAGTGTGTTTGTGTGGATATAGCCACCAAAGTGAGCGGCAGAGCCAGCGAAAAGCTGCGAATGCGAAGCGCACAGTAGAAGGGAGTGGTACGTCAAAAACTGACGCACAGCGGCAGGCCAAAAACACAAGTCCATAGTTTAACACCGCACACGCCACGCAATAAAATAATAAAAACTGTAAAATACACATAAAACTAATGTCCAAAAGTATCAACAAAGAGTTCGTCTAAAATCCAAATCAAAAAAGTGCAAATTGAAAATGAAATCCATGAATCGGTGGTAAAGAAAACGTCGAAAACCGTGTGTGTGCAAAAAAATACAACACCTTTTGGCAGGCCTCACAAATCAGAGCGAGTACGGCGAGTTCCTTCCTATATAGCCCGTAGCACCATAGAACCCAGTATATAGTCCGGTTTTAATCACCTGCATGTCCCTTGAAAATGTACCCCTACAGAATATAGATTTAATAACGTTTTATTCGTAGATTTATGCATGATTTCATTTCCGATTTCGTGTTGCATGTGACAAAGTGCTGTGTGTGTGTATAAGTCGTTGCAGCTGCAAAGTATGCAATAAAAATCTCGCATTGTTTATGTGCAGAGAAAGCGAGAGAAAAGAAACAGAGAGCGCCAGAGAGTGACCAGATTCGGTGGGAGGTGGGTGGTACAGTGAGGTAGGCTAAGGCAACCAACAGTTGACTATTTGTTGCATGTACTCGCTACTTTGCTTTCTCTCTGGCTCTGGTTATCCCGAGCAGCGAGTGCGCTTTCTCTCCCCACTTTCTACTCTCTCTTTCGCTCTCTCCTCTCTCTCAGTGGATTTCAATTCACAAAACATTCGACAAGTGCAGAGTGAACAAGTTGTTGTTGCTGAAACAACGAACGGAAAAACGGAAATTCACTTCAAAAATCATCAATAAATTCTAAAATTCCTTAAAACAAATCATGTGATATAATCCTTTCAGTTTATAAGGTATGGAATGAGTTCATAAACGTGCTATTCCAATCAGAACAAACTCGGCCAGTGCATTTCCTAAACAATGGCAGCGAGTGTATGCGCCATTTTTAAACGTGGGATAGGGATAGATAGTTTTGTGTGCGTGCGTGTGCGCCACCTTCCAATGGAAGCCTTTTCCCCACAGTCCACCTCCCCACACCGCCACACTTTTTCTCTCTCGCTCTCTCTCTCTTAGTCGCTTTTCCTGGACTGAAGTGCGGAAAATGAACTGCCTGACCGTGTATAAACCGTGCAATTTAGTGCAAAAAGTATAACAATTTATCAATTAAGTGTAATCAAGTGTTGCAAATTTCTTCACAGCACCAAACCCACCCCCCCCCCCCCCATAAACCACACGCCCAGGCTACCCCCACATGCCCCCTGCGGGCGATGTCCTGTCTCTTTCGCTGATTGCACGGCGGTTTCTGCATTTATAATGTAAATATTATGACTGGCAACCACTGCAGGAACTTGTTTACAGTTTTCGCCCTTTAATCGCCATTTAAATTATGCAATTTTAGTGGATTCTTTTTGCAAGTGGCCGGGAACTGGCGGCAAGTGGCGCCCCGAACGGTTAATGGTTGCCATAGAGTATTTACCCGTAATTTATGGGGGAAAAGAACTCCCTACTCCGGGGTTATCACGAACTCACTTTTGGTGTTTTAACGGTGGGGTGTTTTCAAGGAAGAGTTCCAGGAAGGCAATTTAAAAGATAGGCTTCCCTTCCCCTTATTCATATTTTTTATTTAATTATTCTTAAATATTATATTCAAAAAATTGTAAAAATATGCATGATCTAATCTTAAAAACAAAAAATAAATAAAAATCAAGATAACAAATAAAAGCCATTCTGATTTATTATTCTGTCATGATGTCTTGTTAAATATTTAGAAAAGATTTTGAAAGGGTAAATGGGAAAATGTGAGCCAAAGTTTGGGTATAAAATAAGTAAACACAAACACTCCCAAAGTCTCATCCTAGACAAGGGTTCTCGATTTTAATAAGACGCATGTTGTCCTTTGTCCTTTGGCCTTTGAGATGGCACCGCCGACCATTTGCATGTAAATGTGACAGGTTCTTTGTCCAGACTCCGCAGTGTCTTACCGGTAAATAACATCACTTTAATTTACCTTTGCTTTCGTTGCTCTTGCAGAACAGGACCTTGATTGCTAACGGTAACGGTAAAGGCAACCAGCATTGCAACCCACAACCAGCAACCAGCACACCAGCAACTAGCAACCTGCAACTAGCAACGCAACAACGAACGCCAGATACCTTCAAATTGTGGCAAAAGTGAATCTTTGGCCAGCGTTATAGCGGATGTGGTAGGGGGATCCACCTGAAGGGGGAGCTGTACTGGGGGGAGGAGGATGTTAGCCATCCGGCGAGCTAAAGGCCAAAACGACAACAACACCACTAACAAGAAGAATATTGGGGCAAAGGAATCAAAGCTGAAGGAGCAACCGCAGCGAAACTCTCGAGGCAACTCATGTCAATGTCAAAGTTGAAGTTGAAGTAGAGAAAAGGGCCAAAACTACGAGACTACGGTTTGGCCAAAAAGAAGAAAAAAAAACGGGGACAAAGCTAAAGCTAAAGCATTTTAAACTGCAGACGTCAAAGAAGGTTGTGCTACATCTACATAGCAAATAATAAAAAAAAAAATAAATAAAAAAACCCAAAAATAAAATATCTAAGCTTAAGAGTCCCGAAACCAAAAACAAAATCAACCCCAAAAGCCACACAGAAAGCAAACCAAAAACCAAGACAAACAACCAGCGGGGGATCCCCCGGAATTGTGATTGCCGGAAGCTTCAAGCTGGCAACTGGCATCTGTGGCGTGCGGCAAGGGCAACGGTGACCCGTTAAATCGTTCAACATGTCCATGGACTTTATACTGCCCAATCGCAACAAGATCCAAACGATTGCCTATGCGAGTGCCAGCAAGAAATATGTGGCAGCAGGATCGCCGGCAGGATCCGGAGCTGGCACAGCTCCCGGTCCTGCCGACCTGCAGAGCTGGCGGCGTCCGAAGCCAAGGACCTCCGGCACTCGCAAGCCGGAGGATAAGCCGCCGCCAGTCACAGCCAGCTCTGTGTTGAGAAACGCCAACGGAAATGGCAACCAGGTGGCCCACAAGCTGCCCCTGAAATCTCTGGCCAAGCGCAACGCACGGTCTGTGCTGAAGCGGGAGATAATCGAGCTGGAGGACGACGAGGATGTGGAGGAGGAGGAGCTGTGTGAGCACTTGGAGTGGTCTGCCGCCCAGTCATTGGTCCAGATGAACTCCTCCAAGCAGGAGAAGCAGCGGCGGGCAGGAGCCACACCTTCGGGCCACACTGCCTCAGTGGCAGGACCCGCGGCAGCCTCAGGTGAGTCTTTAAGATTGATTACATCTATTTTTGTTTTTAAAAATATCTAATATTTCTGAGAATTTTGGGAAGCTCTTAAATAACATTCCTACTAAAGTATATTGCTTACATTTGGAAAGCCTTTTTATAGAAATTTTTGGGGGACCCTTTTGAGGGAAAGCCATTTCCCTCAAGGTATAGCCATTGTTACAATTGTTGCGAGCTCCAGCAATTGACCCCCAACCCTCCGAATAATGAAAGCCCCCGCAAAAGTTGCGTCACAACAATGTGAACAGGTGGCTGCGACGATTTGTGTACTCGTATTTATTTTTAGTAGCCAGGCTTCCGTCTCACTCCACTCCACCGCCGCCACTCAGTGCAGAGCCAGCGGCACTTTCAACCATTTTATGGCCACCCACTTGGCCACCGTCCTTCGTTTTGCCTGACCCCTGACCGCCCTGTTGTTGTCCCCTAATCCCCCCAGCCCGCAGCCCGAGAGCCACCCCCTACCACCACCCTGACACTCCAGAGTGAGCGCTCGTGTTTGACATTGTCGCCGTTAGCTAATCTTTTTAGCGTATGTTGGCATTTTCCATGTTTGCGTTCGCCTCCTTGTCGATGTCGTTGCTTGTTGCTCTTGAAGAAAGGCAGAAAAAAAGCAAGTGGAGAAGGCAAATGCAAACAAGCGGCATTGACTGCCACTGGCAGGGCGGGTGGCCAGTGGGTGGGTGGCTTTCGGGGTGCTCAGGGGGTCGGTCGTATCGATTGAGAAACCGAGCACCGAGAACGTAACAGGTCAGCAGCAAGGATATTGCGTCAGCGGGCCATAAAATGTCAAAATGTGCAGTTATGGTTACTGCTTCCTTGATTCCTTGGTAACCACCCAGATTATGACTTGCACTTGGCACACGCATCCCTCCCCTATATGTCCTTTAAGGACACCCAACACACAGAGCAAACAATTTCAATAAACACGGTCCGAGTCAGAGCCACAGGTTTCAAGTTTCGTGAAGGTTGTTCTGTTTTTTTTTTCGAGTCCACAGGTGGGCCAGATTTTAATTAAAACATCAGGAATGGAAAGTTTCAAGTTGATTCCTTAATTAGGAAATTAGTTACCGGTTTCCGAGTTTGAATTACTTCATTTTGAATTGCAGTTCCGCCCAATGGCGGTGCTGTGCAGTGTTGAAAGCTCAGGGTTCTGTGAGCCAGCCCTGGTTAGTGTCGATAAATGGGCTTATCAGCCCTGCCCCCAAGCTGCAGACCGACAACTCAACAAGTTCGAGTGACACTTGTCAAATCCTTTGTCAAACCCTTGATGAAACCTCTTTTTCGTAAGCAAAATGAGCCTGAAAAGCCCCTGTGATATTCAAGATAACCTGGACTCCTGCGATAACCAGCCCCTCGACCGTCAGTTCTTACTAACAATATCTCTGTGATGGTGGGTTGTTGGTTCTAGATTTTAATTCAGATTTCCGTATTGTGTGCATGTACAGTGTCGATGCGCCGTCCAGTGGGCCGAGCTCCGGCAGAGGATGGCAAGGTCATATTCTACGCCCCGCCGGCGAGCGCCAGCGGCTTGCCCCGCCAACCGGAGCCGGTGGCCTTGAAGCGGGAACGAGAGCGGGCCGCGAAGGAGCATCAAGTGGTTGCGGCCTCGATTTACCGAGGTCGCAGCGTCGAGGAGACGGAGGCCGCCCACGATCTGTTGTCGCTGTCGCAGAGTCTGCCCCCGCTGATCCCGCCGTGCGTCGTCACGATCATGAAGCAGGAACAGGAGCAGCAGCTGCGTAGCCCTGAGATCCAGGAGATATCGAACAGCAGCCACTGCAATAACAGCAGCGCTTCCAGTCGTCGATCGCCGCAGTCAACGATCCGGTTCATTGGCAGCAGTTCCTACGACCTGATGAATGGATCCGGGGACCCGGGATCCTCTGCCAACCAGTGCTCGCCTCTGACGCCGCCCAACTCGGACCACAGCTCCGACGTGGACATCGACATGTCTTCCTCCTCGGAATCGGGGATACCCAACTGGGGCGGCAAGGTGGCCGCCAACCAGCAGCAGCTGCCGCCAAGGACCTCGACCCAGAAGATGTGCCTCAACATGCTCGACGGCAGGACCAAGGCGAGCAAGGCCAAGAGCCAGGAGCAGCCGAAGAGTGTGGCGGCCGCGCCGGCGGTTGCGCCTCCAGACTCTACCCCCGTAGGTGGTGGGAATGCGTCCTCGGGAAGCGGGGAGAACTACGCCAAGCGGAAGCGCGGCTGCTACAAGTGCTGCGAGTGTGGCAAGCAGTATGCCACCTCCTCGAACCTGTCGCGCCACAAGCAGACCCATCGCTCCCTGGACTCGCAGTCCGCCAAGAAGTGCAATACCTGCGGCAAGGCCTACGTCTCCATGCCGGCCCTGGCCATGCACCTGCTGACGCACAAGCTCTCGCACAGCTGCGACATCTGCGGCAAGCTGTTCTCCCGCCCGTGGCTGTTGCAGGGCCACCTCCGCTCACACACCGGCGAGAAGCCCTACGCCTGTGTCCACTGCGGCAAGGCCTTCGCCGATCGCTCCAATCTCCGGGCCCATATGCAGACCCATTCGGGGGACAAGAACTTCAAGTGCCACCGTTGCAACAAGACCTTCGCCCTGAAGTCCTACCTCAACAAGCACCTGGAGTCGGCCTGCCTGCGCGACACCGGGGCCATTGGCATTGGGCACTCCAAGAGCCTGGACGGGGATCAGGAGGAGGAGGAGGACGACAATCTGAGCAGCAAGCCGGACGAGCTGGACGACCTGGAGATGGACAGCGACGAGACCAGCCAGGACATTGTGGTGGCCTAGGCCGAGGCCTGGGCTTAGTTCTGTCTCAGATGATACCCAAAAACCCAAAATACTTTAATACCAGAACCCTAAAAGCAATACTCGAGCACCCTTATCAAATTAAAACCAAACAAAGCAAACAAAAAGCATAAAATGGTAAAAAAAAATCAACAAAAAAAAAACAAAGAAATGAAATCATAAAATTAAAATCTAGTCTAGAAAAAGGCTTACTAGCGGAGTAGTTCATTAAATGGAAGAAATGCAGCAGAAATGGATCTCAATTCTCTCTCTATCTCTCTGAATAGGAACTTCTTCAAGCAGTTACATAAACTCCTATATACATATATATATCTACCCACTTATAATCTGAACTATCCAGTCTCTCCAAAGTTGCAACTTTTACCGAAACCGAAACCGAAAACTAAAAACTACAAACTAAAAAATGCAAAAATCAATTGAGGAATGAGGAGGAAAGAAAGGCGAACAAAGAAAACAAAAGGTTTGAGAAGGAAATCCAAAACGTAACTTATAGTAAAAATCCGACACAACGAATATTATGGAACATAAGTAGAAATTCTATATATATATATATATATATACACAGATCAAATAAGCATTATATACAGATGAGGGAAGGATGAAAGGAAAGGCAACAAAAAAAAATATATATATGTATACATATGACCTATATGAAGAATAATAACTAGCGAGCAGAACCAATTTGCATGTTTTTTGGTAAAAAAATATCTACTTTTAGGCATCGTTTTAGGGCTCTAGAGTTTATATACACCCCCTCCCAGACACACCCCAAAACACACACACACAGTAGCCACAAGCCTCCAGATATACAATGTAATATCCAGTTCGATCGGCGAATGAGGCTCGGGGTTCAATCTTAGCAAAAAAAACTAATTAAATAGTGAACTTATCGTCGCACTTCCTGCAACTCCTCAACTACAACAATATTATATAAAGTATCTCTTGCTCTTAGACTCTTTTTAACCGTACTCAAGTGGACAAGTAGCAATCGGAAATCAGATCAGATCGGATGATATAGATAGTCCAACGTCGAACAATTTTAATGAAACAACTTTACAACTCTAACCAGTTTAAGATGAGATTACTTCCATATTATGCTCTAAACTCGATAAACAGACAACTACTTCAATTACTTAGAAATGATTAAAATTAATGAATGAAAACAATTTAGAAACATATCACAAGGACAATACTTAACATAAATAATAAAAAAAAATACATTCGAAATATGAAATATTTATAAATTGAAAATTACAAAGCATTAGGCGGTGCATCAGACCCCCAATTAAGACATTCTCATACACAGCAACAAAAAGTACTTACGGAATAGTTATTTTATTATTAGCATTAGACCCCATGACTCGTGTAAATAAAATAAAAAATCAAACCATTTTATACAAGAAACGAATCTCCCTGCACCCCCAAATCCAACAATCCCCCCTCGAGCTTTGGCCCAGCCAAAGGTTTCTTATAAAACCAACCTATTCATAAAGGATACTCCCCGAAGAACTCCATGAGAAAAAAATATGAAAAAAAGGTTGATTGTAGATGTAGAGTACGAGATGACGCACTTGTAAAACAAATGATAACTAAAAGCAATTCCAAACTTAAGTGACATAGTTTTTAACGAACAAAAAATTAAACATAATATTAACTATATAAAGGTAAAAATTTGTAATTCTAAAAATCGAGAAGTATTGATATATACACAAATATGTATTTATTTTATGCGTAGTTTTTATTCCAAAAACCGAGTAACTTAAAAGCAAAATGGAAAACCCAAAAGAGTAAACTTAAAAACAATTTAATTATATATTGTCAATTACAATTATTTCATAATTTAAGAATTGATGGAACGCGGAGGCGGGCGCTGATAGAGGTTATTTTTTAAAGCATATATATACACATATATTACCAAAAAAAAATATATTTAAAAGAGGCAGTTTTATATCGAAATTAATAATAGTAAATGCAAAGTAACAACAAAATATTGAAAACCATTCGAACTTAATTATACAACGAGCAAGAAACCATTAATTATAAATCCCCAAAACAAAATATTAATTAAAAAAGAAAAACAAAAACCAAAAAAAAACCGGCACTCATACTTGTACGCCCACAATTTTATATAGCGAGATTATAGAAATCATGGCCGATTGTCGCATTCTATATATAGCAGCAGAATATCGGGGAAGATTAGAATTTAGACCAGAGAGTGCTATGTGCATTGTTTATAGGGCCATAGTATGAAAATCGTGTTTATGCATGGCTTTATTGATGATTATTGATAGCGTTTTAAATAGCATTAAATGCCTATATACACATAAGCAAAACCAACAACAAAAGCAAACCGAGAAATGCAAAATAAAAATAAAAAATTAAAAAACAAAAAAAACTTATATAAGAAATTCCATTGAACAGTAGTGGTAACAATTATGTGATTTGCAATTTTACATTCAAAATATATATGAAATAATTACGAATATAAATAGATTATATATTGAGGCGAGCGTTTAATTGATTTATTTATGAGTAAGATTTATTTATACACATTATACACCACAAAAAGTAAAAAAAACGTGAAACTAAATGACAAAAATTACAAAAAAAGAAAAACATTTTTGATGAAGGAAAAGAGAAAAGATTCTAAAAAAGAAAATATTTTTACACAAAAATCTTGTTTTTATACACGCGGCTAATTAATCCCAAAAATACAAATTCTAGTTCCCTGCAAATACCTGCAAATAATAATTAGATAACACCCAGTCGGTTTTCGATTTTTAAAAATAATTTTAAATATTTTTATTTGAAATCCTTTTTCAATACAACTTTGCAATATGTTTATAAAATGTTTAAAAGGTTCTTCAGCATTTCTGATCATATAAATGCAATTAATGTTTTCTCGCAGCATTTGAGCTTAGTTTTTACACTTAAAAAAAAGGAAGAAATGATTAGAAAAACGACTGGCACACACACATACACAATTCCATGGAAGCGTCTATGTTTTCAAAATGAAAAAAAGACACCAATTCAATTTTGATTATTATATACAATAATGATGGGCAAAAATCGAAGGATGAGATATTTTATAAAATGAATGATGAATAACGTAAATATATTAATTTATATATTCATATATTAGAGATGCAAAAAGACTTGAACAGTTATATACATTTAAAATTGCAATATATTGTATACTTCATTAAAAATATATATACATACATACCGGCATATATGCAACCACGTATATAAGTATACATATTTAACTTATTTATATAAATGCTTACAGCGAACCATAAACATAACCATATATACACCATAAACCGAATCGAATCGAATTGAAACTCCATTATTTTCCAAAGAAAGACGATAGGAATCCTCAATACCCTCAAGTAACTCAAGATCAAGATCAATTCAAGTAATATACTCAATGACCACATGTCGGCAGGTCCTTGTTCGTCCTGCCGCACAGGAATATATAGCTAACGATTATATAGAAGATAGAATACAAATGTATGCATGCAGAACACAAAACTCACTCTAACACCCACACAAACACACAATGCCACGCCCACTCCCGTTGGATGACAGCGATTTTAAGGCGTTGCCCCAAAAATGGAGAATTTTCACAGTTTTTCGTTTTCAAAACAAAACAAAAAATGAAAAACACAAAACAAGAAAAATGCTTATAGATTCGTTCGTTCGTTTGTTCTACTTTTAGTTAGAGAATGTTCAAAGATAGTTTCAGCTTTCGTAGGAGTTTAATAAACACAACTAGATGATCCGAGATATACCTATTACCTATAGCTATAAAATAACCCTCCACACGCTCTTAGACTCAACACTAACCGACAACTACAGACATACTCATGCGATTTTATGGCAAATATGTAGAGAATATAACCTATTATATCCCCAAAAAAAGAAGCTAATCCATTCTTAAAGTAATCTACACGAAAGTAGCCAGAGAAAGAAAGCCAGAGAAGAATCACACAGAAGAATCCAATATGGAAATACACTCGAAAAGAATACAAACAGCAGAAAGACAAAAAAACATAAAACCCAAGAAGAGTATGACATGGTGAGACGATGGATTATAAAATGTAGATATATAGTTATAAAAGCTACACCCAGACACTAGTGCAGCCATGTAACTATTTCTAGAACCTCGGAAATAAACATACATAAAAAATATTAAATAAACAACTGAAAAAAAGAAAAGTTTTTAGAGTGTTTTGTTATTTTTTATGGTGCTTTGGAAAGTAAGTATTCTTATATTAAAATATATATTTCATAAATAAACCCCACGAATTGTTTCAATGACCTGTAAGGTAAACACGAATTAATTACTAAACCCCCTAGGGAATTGATTCCCGGGTAGTTAATTGAATAGCCATTGGAATTAAAAACAACTTTAATTGCACTTCAGGGGGGCATGGTGGACTGCAAAGTGGCCTTTGTTTTAAGGGCAAATTACTTTACTCCGCAACTAATAAACTATGCATCGTCGATTTAAATCAATTGCGAAGGGAAGAAGAGTACCTGGTATTGCACCTGACGGTGGGGATGTGGGTGTTGGGTGGTGGGTGGTGGGTGGTCCAAGGAGAGAGCTTAGTCAACAAGCTGACGTGGGCTTACACAATACATTATATGGAAATCTGAAGGGAAGAGGTCGCAGACAAACACACTCCAAGGCATTCACACAGATACTCACATTCTCAGACAAGTGCCTCGCATGTGGAGTGTGTTTAAATGAAATTGCTTGATTCGGCATAAACATATTTACTCTGTTGAATATTTGCTCAACAATTTGATTCGAAATCTGCAGACTGGCGGAGGCCTGCGGAACATGTGAAATACCGAAATCAGAATGAAATTGTATCAAGGACGCGGAACAATTGAGGCGGGCAAACAAGTTCAGGCCTCCACCCATCCTTGCCGTATCCTGTCAATCCTCTTCACTTGCATTGAAAAATGTAATCGCAGGCAGATAGATACGAGTACTTGTATGCCGTATCCGTATTCCGGTCGACATTCTCCGGTGCAGTTCGACCTCTACTCCCGCTACAGATTTTTTTTTTTTTTTGGTGCCACCCACCCACCCGCGGCATTCATCCACAGATGTCAGCAATTTCTCGATTTGAATACTCAACAAAAACGAAAGTGGGCAAACAATTCAAAGAGTGTGTGCGGAGAAATACAAAAAAATGAAAATAACTAGAAGGGCGCAAAAAAAGACGAACCCCGCGCAAATGGCTTCTCTAACGACCCAATTAATTTGAAACAAGAAAAAAGAGGAATGTTTGAATTTGAAGAACACGGAGAGCGATAGAAGTGGCAACGCCACAGGCCACTAAATGCTGGGTTTAGAACTCCCACACCCACACCCACACCCACCCCCACGACCCCTGCCAAGAACCCCCCAACCACCCAAACAAAAACAAGAGAAACTCCGGCAATTGCCTTACAGCCCCAAAGCTTTTTATTCCCTGCCACAGCTCGAAAAGTTCGCCGACAGCTTCATTACCAGCCATCATCAGAGCCATCATCATTTCGCTGTTGTGGCGTCTGCACTGAGAAAAAATATTTAATTTTAATTGCAAGGAGATAGAAATAGAAACAAGGCACACAAATGAAAGGCAAACAAAGGCAAGTTATGACACTTACCATACACCCCTTTATATGGCACATAGGCACATCTACCCCCCACTAACTAAATATATAGAAATTTCTCTAAGTGCATGTTTAATGAGTTTACCAGCTGGGCTTAAAAATTAAACACTTTAAACTGTAATAAATACAATGCCTTTAATTGCTTTACTTATTACAAGTCACAAGTCAAAATCATGAAAATCTGAAATAAATATCTTTTAATTGTAAGCCCACAAAACTTTAATTAAAAACCTATTAGTGGGTATTTTCTCCAAGTGTAGTGATGCTGCTATCCATGAGTAATTGGCCCAGCAAAAGTTTCCCCACATTGAGTCGGATTTAAGCTTCGCTTTTGGACGATCTAGCCTGAGTCTCGAGTCTGGAGTCGCGTTGATCGCAGTTTGAAGAAAGAGCCGCCGGAAGAAACTAACGAAATCTGAAGACCATGGTCAAGACCAGTATCTGCCTGATAAACATAATTTTCCTGGTGCTTCTGGGTCTGCTGGCTATCGAGGGTAAGATTGCGGCTAAGATATACTTAATGGCAACTAGAATGCAATTTATATTTTTTAACGAGCCTTAAATGTTTCGTATTTATGGCACATCTGCTGTAAAATATTCGCATCTATTGTTTTGGGATGAGAGCTGAGAAAACAGGTTTTCGAGCGCCAGAACTAAAGTTTCATGGCCGTAGTACCCGAAGGGGGGCCGTGGCGAGTCGTGTGGCGAGTGTTTGTGTTTGCAGTTTGCTTTTGCTTTTGGCCACTCGGCTCGTTAGTCATAATTACGCTTTGCCGTGATTCAAGGCTTCCGGGTGTATGTCATAGCCAAGGCGCGCGGCAGATTACCGGAGTGATAAGCGTCCAGGAACAGAAACAGAAGGAACAACCACGGCGACATAATTTAATGGACTGTAATTAAATTTTCCCCAGCGGCACCCTACCAGGAGCTGGAGCCCCGCAAAGGTCACGTTCCCGTCTATATCCGTCACGGGGATGAGCCCCTGAGCGAAATCCATCCAGGACTGGCCGAGGCCTTCAAGGAGGGCCAGTCCAAGACGCTGGACGTTGAGGTAATTTCGCTTTAAAAAAAACCTGCCCCTAATCCTTTATGGAGATGAGCTTAAAAACCCTTTATTTAGAACCTGGTCACCCAACAACCCGAGGAAGTAACTACACTGGAGACCACCACATCCTCCGCAACATCTCCGCCACCTACTTCAACGGAATCGGATATTGCCAGCTTTGATGTCATCAAAGGAACGCCAAAGGAGGAATAAATGCTAAATGGAAACTTCTTTAGTTTACAAAGTTAATCCCATCTGAAGAAGTAGCCCTTGCCCGATGGCCAGTGCCGAAATCGACAAAGAGATGTAAAAATATTTAAATACAAAATAAATGTAAATTTTAAGAAAACAAATTTTGGCCAGAGTGTGTAGTGTTTATTTTAAACTTGTGAGTGAATGTGAAACTGGTTTTGTTCAAAGTAAGTCATGAATTTCAAGGTAAGTGAAAATGTTGATTTAAGATAAGCAACTTTTGATTTAAAAGCTAAACAAATGAGTGTGTACAAATAAATAAAGATATTCAAATAAAAATATAAATATTTAGATTTATGAAAGTCATGTCATGTAAGAAAATATTAATCAAAGTTTTTATTATATTTTCAATGAAAGTGAATCTTTCAGTATCATTTAAATATCCCCCTTTTCATCACCCAAGCGAGTTAAACTCCTTTTTAATTTTTATCATATTGTTTTTAATTATCTTAAAGATGCCATGTCAAAGTGCCAAATAGTTTCACTGAAAATGAAGTCGTTAAATGCCACACCCCCACTTGCCACTCCAGCTTTCGTCACTAGCCGGAAAGGACGCGTGTCTGGCGCGCTTAAATGAATTTCTGAGACGGGGGCCAGGACCCCAGAGCAGGACCTCCAGCCAGAGCCAGAGCCAGAGCTCGTTAAGAGCTGCGCAGAGTTTCACACATTCAATGGAAATTATTTGGTCCTTTCGGTTTCGTCTCCTCGATTGCGTCGCTGAAATCGCCTTAGAGCTTTGTGTGTGATTTACTTGTTGTGCCCATTAGGGAGTGGACCCCAAAAAACAGGACGAAAACCAGGCACAGACAGGACTCGAGCGGGTCAAGAGTGGGACGGAGGGCTTTCAGGAAACTGGAAGCTGTGGCAGCGCAAACGTTTGTAATTAATATAATGGCAACGGCTGTGCGCCAATGACGATGGCAAAGTAAAATTCCAAAATGGCCTACACACGTTGTGGCAAAGGCCACCGCCGGATATTCTGTGCGAGACTGGGCGAGGCGGGAGGGAGGTCTTGGGGATCTGGGTGATTTGGGGGGCGATCACAAATTGTTGTTTCATTGTCTCTGAGCCGGGCTGTCTAACGAGCAATAAAACTAAATACATACACATAAAGTTAATTATAAAAGGGCAAAGGAAATTGGAAGGTCCCAGACTATTGAGCTGTGGATGCAAGTGATGGATTAACCAAGATGGAGTGTCCCGGCGAGTGGGTGGTGTTGGGGTTACATATCTGTCTTCTGCCCCCAAATTGGGACCCCAACGAGGCTGCAATCAAGAGGGCATTAAAAGCAAGGCAAACAGAACGAGCTGAACGGCCAAAAAAAAGAAGCTGCCAAAGAGGGTAAGAAAAATAAATGCCACAAAAAATGCGATGAAAACTATGCGTAGTAAAAGCGAATTTTATGGAGCATCCTCGTTTAAGGAACTGCTCCTGAATTTAAATTTCCTTTAGCTCCGACTGCACTCGCCCACAGATACACATATAGATATGGACATATACCATATATATACATATATATATACAGATATATATGGACGTTCAAACGTAAAGGCTGCCAGGTCCGTGTTCTTGTATCATTGTGTGCGTTCGAGCGCATTCAACCTCAAAATGAATAATTGCATATGCTTCAATGATTTGCGACTTTATTCGCACAAGCACAAGCTTCTCCGCAAGCTGCTCGCTAGCTGCCAATACTTTAAAGTCCCAACCGAACCACCTAGCCACCCAGCCACACAGCCACCTCCCACCTGACCCACCACCCCCTCCTATTGGCAGAGTTAAAGGCCAGAGTTCAATTGCGGACATAGAAGATGAAAAAAAATAGAGATGGCCGAAGCCATCCAGGCTAATTTGAGAATTGCCCGGCTTAATTGCGTGCCACTTAAACAATAATCAAGTTAACGGTTATGCTAGCGATTATCGCCGTTTTTACACCAATGCCAATACTAAGGATTATTGGTTGGCCATTAACAGGAGCAGCAATTCCAATCCGGGTGTCACAATATCCTCATCCCAGCCAGCACCACCCTCGACCGAAATTCGATTCCATCCAATTTCAATGACACTTGTGCACTGGAGGAAAAATGGTGTCACCTGTACTGGTACCAAAAATAAAATTAGGCAAGAGTCTTTATTAGGACATGGACATTATTTACTTTAAAGACAGATCATTCTTTACATTTCCTCAAATATCTCTTTATCCTTCAAATAAACTTTAATCTTAAAAGTTTTTAATCATTCTACCAAATTATTGTTAATCAAATTACATAATTTTTAAACCCCTTTTTTTTAAGATAAATATAATGTTTAACAGATTTTTTCTAAGAACATTTTCAAATTAATAAGTAAGCATTTAAAACAACTTTTTATGCTTTAAAATCATATCTGATATCATTTTTCTCCCTGTGTGTGAGCCCTTTTTTTATTGGATTTAATGTGCTCACATTTTCGCCAGCTTCGGGGCCAATTTTAGCCCAGCAGACCACCCAAGATGCCACCACCGCCGCTGGAACTGCCGCCGCCGGTGATACCCGGTATGGAAATGAGATTGCCCAGCAATGGGTTACCATTTAAATTGAGCAGGCAGCTGTCAAGGCAAATATATACATAATATATATATAAATGGGTAAGAGTATCCAAAAGAAACGAGCCGGAAGCTGACACTTACCGTAGATCCAGGCGGATGACGTACTGACAGGCCCATTCCCGGAGGCACTGCAACGGAAAGATCGGAGCTCAATTTTAAGCCGTTTGCGGCTGAAGGATTTATTTTATTTGCCTACTTACCCGTAAGGTTTCGGGAGAAGGACGCGGACAAGTGCCACTGCCGCCGCCGCCACCACCTCCGCCTCCAATTTCTCCACCGCCGCCGCCACCTCCACCTCCACCTCCGCCACTGCCGCCGCCTCCTCCTCCGCCTCCACCACCACTTGGTGATTTAATAGGCACCGGAAATGGTACAGGTACAGGCACTGGGACAGGTACTGGAACGGGAACGGGAATCTTTTTCACAGGTGGCGTAGGCTGTTGCTCAGGATTCTAAACCAGGATTGATTAGTTAAAAATGTTGTTCGTTTTCTATAAAGAATTTAGCTTACTCCATGAGCAAAGGCCAGGGATATTAATCCCAACCCAGCTAGGGATAGCAATAACTTCATATCGACTAAGGACAGATGCTTATCCTCCACTGGTTTGGATGCACTGAAGCCAGAAGCTTATATATTCATCTGATTCGCACAGGTGTTTTAATAACTAGATCACTAAATATCAGAATATAAGATGACCCACTTTTTTTGTTTAAAAAAACAATAATTGGTTTCATTTTGTAAATAAAAATCCGTTCAAAAATAACAAAAGATAAACTGTAAACCCTAAACTATACACCAAAAAGTATGCTACTATTTTCGCGCCACTTTTTTAATATTATTTTAAAAAACCTTCATATTTTAAATATAAAGGATAATATATTACATTTTATTGCAATGGAAGGTGTACAACTATAAATTGAAATAAAAATTCTTTGAAATATAATTTTAAATTTAAGCCACAAAAAAGTGGCAAGGCCGAAACGGTTATAAAAATAGGCATAGTCTGGCAGCACAGCTGCATTGCCCGCCATATTCAAATATGAAAACCTGTGTGATCTCTTTAATTTCGGTTAAAGACTAAGTTACTAAAAGAATAAAATTATGAACTACCGAAATTCTTGAATATTAAAACACCGATCAGTATATATTTCAATTAATTTGATAATCGTAAATATTTTATTATTCGTCATGCAAACCATGTACAATTACATAAATAGGTAGGTTCATTTCAATTTCAATTTGTGGTTTTAGTGAGTTCGTGTTATTCACTTTTGTATTTAAATTTTTTGGCAACTAGTCATACGAGTTTATATATATACTTTTATATAAGTTACGAGAGCTAATTGTACAATAATTCATCTAATAATACCGCTTGTGTATAAGATTAATTTACGAACGATGGCCTTTGCTATTTGATTAATACATAGTATACGTAAGACAATTTCATTACCTTTAGCAAATATAAATATCAATAATGCTTTAATTGAACCGCGTCAGAACGATCGCAGCTAAGAAGGATCAGAGTCCAGGATCCTGGACCTATAATTCCTAGTTCCATTGTACAGGTAGGTGAGAGGTGAGGCTAATCTTTCTAAATCGAAACATTTTTAAACTTGACTTAACTTGACATATTGAGCAGTGTGTTTTTAGTTTGGATTGGAGCGTATGGACCATCGGGGAGTGCATATCGAATCCTTGGGCAAGCTTTAGAAATTTAAGTTTAATATATATTGTTCAGGTAAAAAGATTCAGTTTGATATTAGGCATATAACACCAAGATACATTTTCTATTGCCCAACAGATTCGCTGTACTCCTCAAATCCATTCGTCTCCCGGGTATTCCGTTGCCGCCAATCCCTCATCGGCCAAATCCGCAGCTGCACTGCTCCTGTGGTCCTCAGGTGCCCTGCATCTTTTTGCAATTGCATAGCCACTTGATGATCCTGGCATTCCGCTCCACAATCGACGGCGGCTCCGAGGGCCGGTAGGCCTGCGTGGTCTGCGGCTGGGTCTCTGTGCTATCCGGCAGCCTCATGGAGTCCACTGTGCTCACGTCCGAGAAGAATACGGTGCTGGAATCATCCGATCCGTTGTCCGTCTCCGAGTGGTGCCTCCTCGGCTGGCTGTAGATCTCGTGGAAGGCCTCGTCGTTGAGGCCAAGACGGTCGAAGAACTTCTCCAGCTCCGAGATGCTGGCATTCAGTGCCTCTCTTTCCATGTCCAGGCTACTGTGGAAGCCTTCCGTAGTGAAACCTTTTGGGAAGAACACGTTCTCGTGCTCCACACTGCCACGGTGCTGCTTGTAAGCGGCCAGGACTCCGCCTCCTGGGACCAGGCCGCCACCCGATGGTCCTCCAATCTCTAAAAAGGTTTTGATTTGTGTTTAAGCTCAACAGGTAAAGATATTATTAGTAACTTACCTCCCTGAACGGGCAGTCGATTCCTGTTCTTGAAACGGATGCACCTCTGGCGTTTAAACTGGATTGGCGGCGGACTAATGTCATCCACCGATGGCGCCGATCCCGGGCTCTGAACCAGGGAGCTCTGCGAGTGATTGATGCTCGTGTAGCCCTGGGAACTGGTGTGGAGCTGCTGGCTGGACGAGCTCGAGTAGCGAGGCGTCTGGGTCTTCAAGCGCGGCGACGGCGGCGTCGGGGTATAGTCGTCCTGGAAGGCCTCCGGCACTTCCGGCGTAGGCGTAAAGTTCAATAGGTAATCCGAGCCCATAGTATCCTGCTTGCACCGGCAGTCCAGGCACTCCGGATTACGTCCACTACTCATGCCCGAGTACTCACCAGCCGGTGTGACATAGCCGCAATAGGAATTGGCACTGTGCTGAGTGGAGGAGCCACTGTCCCTTCGCGTGGCCGCTACCAGGGTGCAACAGTTCTTGATGGTGCCACTGGCCGGTGGTGGCGCTGCTTCCCTCTGCCTCTCCCGCTTATAGCAGGGTTCACTGCGATGGGTATAGTGACCAGAGCTCCCGCCAGAGTCCCGATTGATAGAGGACTCTCCTGCCGACTTGATGGAGCGATTGCCTCGACTGCAGCAGCTCAGGATCTCACTGTGCGGTGAGTGCCGGCTGATCTGGGTGTGCAGATCCGGCAGCGACTTGTGGCTGTTGATATTAAAGTCCCCGGAGGGATACGGAGCCCGTTCCTCACCAGCATTGGCTACTTCGTGGGAATGTGAATAGGAGCGCTGGTAGTTGTATCTGGAAAGGTTTTGGGATGAGGATTATCTGAACTCGTTACATAAACATCGTTTAACCAACCTATAACGATCATTGTGCGCCTGGCCCGACTTGGCGGCATATTCCGCCGGCGGGCTAATTGGTCGATAGTTTTCCGTGAGCACCAGTGGCTCCTCTCCGTCGCGGCCAAATCCATGGGCCGGCATGTAAAGTGGTGGTGGTATCCTCAAGGCACCCGCTTGTCCAGAATCATCCTCGCCATAATCAGTGGGCAGGAGCTCGGCACTGCCGTCAATTAATTCGTGGCGCCTCAAGGTGCCTCCATTTCGCTCCTTGCCTGCCTCCGAGCCAAGCAGCATGCGCAGCTTGTGTTGCAGCAGATTGTTGTTCACGGCAGCTCCACCGCTGCCACCCCCCGCCCGACCTTGACCTTGGCCCTGGGCGGAGTGACGGTGCGGGTGGTGCTGGTGTGGGTGGGGATGCGGGTGGTGATTGTGCAGGTACTGCTGCTGCTGCTGCTGCTTCCGAGAAATGATTTTTCGAGATTATTGAATTGATACACCCCTTTTTTAATCCTTTTGGGGATTTAAAATGATTTATTCCATTAATATTTGAATTACCTGCTGCTGTTGCTGCTGCCTGCTGAGATTCAGACTCATGTAGCGTCGCTCCTCCAGATCATCGTACTGCTGCATCCCATAGTGATGGGACTCTTCCGGTCGGCGACCCCTCTTGCCACTGCCTCCGTTGTTTCCGGACCCATTCCGGTAGCCAGACTGCTGGAGTCTCTCGAAAACCGCCTCGGATTTGATGTAGAAGGGCTTGGACTCCGCCAGGAGCTCGACGGCGGACTTGCGCTTATTGTAGTGCCTGCCCCCGGTGTGGTAGAAGGCATTATGATGGCCCCAGTAATTTCGACTGGCCGCCGCCGTCTCCGGCAGAGCAGAAGCGGACAAAGGGCGCTGCCCCGAGCCGGAGGACATGTAGAGCGGAGCATTGCCGTAATTGTCCGTCAGGCCACCGCCGAAAAGCTGCTGACTGGTGGCGTACAGGGTTTGGCTGGCTGTCCGGGAGTATTTCGGCATGGTGGGGTAGGCGGAGGAGGGCGTGGAGCCATGATGGCCGCCCGGAGAGCTGCTGCCGTTGCAGGGACGCTGCCTGGGACTGCTGCAACCGTGGACGACAGCCGCCATTCCGTGAATGTCCGATAGGAATAGCCTTGAGGTGGCCCAGGTGTCACCTGCTGTTGCTGCTACTCCTCCTTTTTCTGCTGGCCTCGATTGGCGGGGGGTGGCACTGCTATTCCGGTGGCACTGTTATGGCGGAGGGGGTGAGTCGGAGCTCCAGACTGCGGCAACTGGCACTGGTACTGCTCGGTTTCTGGCCAAGGGGCCGGGGCATGCGCAGTTGTAGGCGTGCTGCGTATACTGAAATTACAATACAATAATTTTCAGCTAACCATGGCTTGCATCTCCTATACCTCCAAAGAAAACCCCTCACAAAAACTAAACCAGACCAACAAACGACACTTCAACATGCACCCGATTAACAAAAGTTATGGGAGATTGATTTTAACCTTCCCAAGTTTCGTGACTTGGTTTTGTTACCTCTTTGTGAGATATTTATAGATTCCAGGACACGCACTTTGGGCTCAATCCTTGTTTAGGAAACTGTTGTATCTAAAAACTGAAGTATTGGATTTTTCATCCATCTTTCATAATTTTCACTAATCCTTTTATTATTTTCAGCACAGACTCTACCACCTCTGGTGGCAACTCACCAGCCGTTTTCAAAAATTCCTTCAGTTGAGTTCGTTTTCAGCCTGCGACGGTGGCAAGGTCTGATACATTGTGCCTCTTTGAATAACAGATGTTGTGCCACATTCCAAGTGTTTCCTCTGCGGAGAAAGCTCCGGACATGCGCCACAAGAAAACGGCCCCAGGGTGAGCTTTCATTAGGAATACGGTATGACATTTACCGGAGAAGACAATATTAAAAAAAAAAAGATTCAAAAAATTAATATCATTTTTAAGGAATCACAGTTTCACCATCCCGATATATACGAATATAGCCAAAATATAGATGGAATATGATGATGCAAGACTTAAATGAAAATCAATAGGAAATTCACGAATCTTTCAAGATATTCCGCTTAAGGATCGGATGGAAATTGTCGACGATATTGACATGGTTTTGGTTCGGATATGAATATCTCGGTTTTTTCAAGCGGTTCGGAAAATATTGATCAAAAATGTTGCTTTGAGATTTTAATGTAGATTAATAGAAAATCTATCCAAAAAACTTTTAAGGTATTCTGCTCAAAAATCGGATGGAAATTGGCGATGATGCACAAAAATTTATATATAGATATAGTTTACCCACAAAAACTTGAAAAATATTGATCGAAAATTGTATTGTAGGATTTGAATGAAACTATTTACAAACTGTTTTTGTCATTTTACAAAAGGGTAGGGGTGAAATCAGGTGGTTAGAAAAATTGGAAATATATGGATTAACAATTTTCTGGAAAGCTTTTAACGCAGATTAATAGAGGATTGAACCACAAATCCTTGAAAGTCTGCAAACTAGCCGAGCGGCTAAGCGACATCTTCAAAAATGCTCATTTTTAGAAGAGCAGAATTTAAATAAACGGCTGCCACTTAAAGCTTTAAGCTTTTATAAATAATTTTAAACTTTCGTTAAGTTTTGAAAGCTTTTCTGACGATCGTGTTCCTCTCAAATTGGCGAGAGCCAACCACCGGCTGTGATGGAAATTGAAATTATTTATTTTGAAGAGCAGCCGGCGAGTCAGTCAGAAGCTGTTGAACCGCAAAGATGTCCGGCAGCAAAATTCCGTACGTGAAGCACAACAACGGCACCCAGATCCAAGCCATCGGACTGGGAACCTACACTGTGAGTGGACTTTTTAGAGATCACGTTCCTGATATCGATCGGTGAAATAATTGCCGGCTTATCAGCTAAAGAGAATATTAAATAAACTTTACTTTTTTTATTGTTTTTCCCTTTTTAAGTCATTGGGCGGTGACTGCGAGAAAGCCACTCTCCATGCAATTGATGTGGGCTACCGGCACATAGACACCGCCTATTTCTACGAGAACGAGGGCGAGGTGGGTGCAGCGGTGAAGCAGAAGATTAAGGAGGGCGTCATAAAGAGGGAGGATATCCACATCACCACCAAGGTAGGATACAGGATCTAACTTACAAGCTCTTATAATAATTACAAAATGATCAGCTTTGGAGCCACTTCCATGAACCAGAGAGGGTGGAGTACGCCTGTCGTAAGACTCTCCAGAACTTTGGTCTGGATTATGTAGATCTCTACCTGATGCACTGGCCCTACTCCTATGTCTACCGGGGCGACAATGAAATGATGCCCACTGATGCCAAAGGAGAAGTCGAAATGAGGTGAGCTTACCTAACATTTTTAAACAGTTTTCTTTTAACGCTCGTGTGGATCTTAGCGACGTTGATTACCTGGACACCTGGCGTGCCATGGAAAAGCTGGTGGAGCTGGGCCTCACCAAGAGCATTGGCGTTTCTAATTTCAATTCCGAACAACTGACTCGCCTTCTAGCCAACTGCAAGATCAAGCCCATCCACAACCAGGCACGTAAATTGCGGTTTAGTGCTATACAGAAATTCAATAATATATAAGCACCTTTTCAGATCGAATGTCATCCGGCGTTGAACCAGAAGAAATTGATTGCTCTGTGCAAAAAGAATGACATTGTGGTGACCGCTTACTGTCCACTGGGCAGGCCCAATCCTGCGGAAAAAACTCCCAATTATATTTACGATGCCAAGGTCCAGGCTATTGGAGACAAGTACAAGAAGTCTACGGCCCAAGTGGTGCTCCGCTATTTGGTAAGAATCCATTAATTTTTCCTAAAATTAGTTCTTAAACTTATTCGTATTTTTCCTCATAGATTGAAATCGGAACTATCCCACTACCCAAGTCTTCCAATCCCAAGCGCATTGAGGAGAACTTCAAAGTCTTTGATTTCAAATTGGATGCCGCGGATCATGCCATCCTGGATTCCTATAACACTGGCGAACGTCTGATTCCCATGGTCCATGCCAACAAAAACAAAAACTATCCCTTCAGCATTGAGTTCTAAGATGAAGGATGAACGATAATACGTATAATTTTTTTAAAAGATTTTTTGTGATTTATATGTTTGTTGAAAAATAAACAAGAATGGAAAGCTAGCCGAAGTTGGTTTACCCTTGCAGATATGTGGCAGCTTATATTATTAGATATATATCGGATCTTATATAGTCGGCCGATCCTTATAAAACTCGGCAGATCAAATTAGTTTGCCGAAAGTAGAATCCATACAAAGTCCCAGTCTTCTAACTTAAAAAACAACAGAGATATGGCATTTCCGATCAATAAGTCTTTTAAAAGAAGAGACCACAGCAAGTCCCAACCTTATAACTTTAAAAACAACAGAGATATGACATTTCCGATCAATCAGTTATATGGCAGCTATAGGATATAGTTGACCGATCCCGGCCGTTCCGACTTATATACTGCCTGCAAAGGATGTGTGCAAAGTTTGAAGTCGATAGCTTTAAAACTGAGAGACTAGTTTGCATAGAAACAGACAGACAGACGGACCGACGGACAGACGGACAGACGGACATGCTTATATCGACTCAGGAGGTGATCCTGATCAAGAATATATATACTTTATAGGGTCGGAGATGTCTCCTTCACTGCGTTGCACACTTTTGACCAAAATTATAATACCCTCTGCAAGGGTATAAAAAGAGAATACATATAGAACTAGATTAAATTTGTTGAATCGGTTTTCAACTAATCAGTTCTTGTTGATTATTGTTTTGTATAGAGTTGTGTTTGTTTAAAGTTTAAACACATACATTTCTTTATGGTCTTATCACTTAAGGTTTATTTTTATTACTTTTCAACAGGGGAGTAGAGGAAAATTAAAAGGGGCTTAAAATTTGCAATATATTGCAAGATTTAAATTAAGACTTGCTATATTAAAATAAACTATAACTAAACAACTTAAAGGACTTTTTAAGGTATAGTCGAGTCCCGATATATCGAAATAGAAAAGGAATCACATTTTTATTATCGATTTTACGACAAAGGATCTCAATTTATCGAGAGTCCAAGACAAAAGATTTTACGAATTATTAATGTTAGCGAAAGAAAGAATGTATATTTAAGAAAATAGCTTTTACTTTTTTAAATATATATTTTAGAAGAATATTATTATCCATTTTTATTCCTTTTTTAAGGAAAGTTGGTGTATACTTTCTTTTCATTTTTGAAGACTTTTAAACCCCATAAATAAACATGTAATAAAGATTAATCCACGTTAACGTCAAACAACCACGTTAACGTCACAGCCATGTCATGTTAACGTCAATTATGGTGAAAATACGTTCAATCAATTTTGCTGTTTCATGTTGGAGGCACTCAAAGATCACACAGATAGATATATGTACTTCACGTGCAATTGCTCGAAATAAATAGTTTAGTGAGTATTTTAGTTAAAAGCCATAAATGAAATGGCTCAGTTAGCGAGCAACTACCGAACCAGGAACATGTCCACCAACAATATTCCCTATCTGAAGCACCACGATGGAACGCAGATCCAAGCCATAGGTCTGGGAACCTTCTCGGTAAGTGGAGATCGAATCTCTGATATTGGTATCTTATCAGCTGAAGAGGATCCCCCCGATAACCTTCGATTCACCCTTTTAGTCATTAGGGGGCGATTGTGAGAGGGCAGTTCTCCATGCCATTGATGTGGGCTACCGGCACATAGATTGCGCCTATTTTTATGGAAATGAAAATGAAGTGGGAGCAGCAGTCCGTCAGAAGATCAAGGAAGGCGTCATCAAGCGGGAAGATATTTTCATCACCTCCAAGGTAAGTTTTCTCCAGTGTCACATGTTTACCCTATTTTCAATTAAATGTTTTTCTTAGCTTTGGAATCACTTTCATGAACCGGAAAGAGTGGAGCACGCCTGTCGTAAGACCCTCGAGAATTTCGGTCTGGAGTATGTGGATCTATACTTGATCCACTGGCCGTTTTCCTATGTTTACCGCGGCGACAATGTTATGAATCCCACCGATGAGAACGGTGAAGTGGAACTTAGGTGCGTATTGGGTAAATTTTTATATACTTCTAACTTAAATTATTTTGCCATTATCCTTTGCTTAGTGATGTGGACATCCTAGACACCTGGCGTGCCATGGAAAAATTGGTGGAACTGGGCCTTACCAAAAGCATTGGTGTTTCCAATTTCAACTCCGAACAATTGTCTCGCCTTTTGGCCAACTGCAAAATTAAGCCAGTACATAATCAGGTATTTAATATTATATATTAATGAATTAATCGTAAATGACTAAAATATATTTTCCAGATCGAGTGCAATCCCGCTTTCATACAAACGCAGCTCATCGAACTCTGCAAGAAGAATGATATTGTGGTGACTGGCTATTGTCCTTTGCGCAGAGGTAGTCCTGAAACTAGGACACCCAATTATATCTATGATGCCAAGGTGGAGGCCATTGCTGATAAATACAGGAAGTCCACTGCCCAAGTGGTGCTAAGATATCTGGTATGAGTTGCGATTCATTAAAAAGTTCTTGAAACTTATAATCCTTTTACAGTTTGAGCTGGGAGTTGTGCCTCTACCCAAGTCATCCAATCCCCAACGTATCCAGGATAACTTTAACATATTCGACTTCAAACTGGATGAACTGGACCATGCTGTTCTGCAGACCTACAATACCGGAGATCGTCTTATACTTGCCAAACAGGCCATCAAAAGCAAGAACTATCCCTTTCATGTTATTGTACCCTTTTGTTAAAGTAGTTAAATTAGGAAAACGTGTTCTCGTTTTTAGTTTTTTTCCATAGAAAAATATGTCTTATTTTAAAACTAAAACGATCTTTTTGGGAGAGAGGAAGAACAAAAACAGAGAGAGCTTTTTTCGTTCAATTATAGTAGTGTAGTTCAAACAGAATCAAAAATTCGCATGGAAAATTCCACTTAAAGGCACTTATACAGATGCAGTTCGGTCTACGACTGTTGGGATTCAATTATTCAATTGTTATGCACAAAACTTAATGCAAATGAAAAAACCTAAATGTTTTTTATTGAAGAAGATTACAAATCATGCAAATTAAGTTTAAAACAAACGTGGCGCGAAAACCCAACCATCGCATATTTATTTTTCACTTAAAAGACAAAGAATACAAATAAAGGAATTTACTAATTTAAAACCCAGTTGTGTTTTTTTCTTTTTGTATGTTAAACAAGTATTATTATTAAAATATATATTTTAATTTAAAAACACTCCTAACATACTTAAACATTTTCTAATTTTTAAATCAAAATATAAGTGCTGGTATATTTTGAATAACCGTTTGGCATTTTGGCTCTCCACGGTCACACTAAATGCATTTCAAATGTAAAACAAGGTAATTTGTCCTCGCCGGGATTTCACAACAAATTGGGAATAAACAAAATGCTACCAGTACGTGGCCAAGGAGATTACCCTGAGGAGCAATTACTGGAGGAGTAAGCCATCCCAAGAGATCCCCGGAAATCCGTCCAAGACGTGGAGAAACCACAGCAGCCGATCTAGCCGGAAAAGTCGAGTGCCAGAAATCGATGCCCCACTGCCACACAATGGTTTACATGCGAATAGTATTGACGACCTTGACGACCATAACGTGTCTTTTGGGGGACAACTTTGTGGAGCTCACCCAACATCCGCTCCTCAAGGCTCTGGCGGATAATGCCACCCACGCGGCCATCGGAGCCCTCACGGGGATTGCATTTGCCATGCAGTTCTATGAGAGGAGTTAGTAGTTGTTTTACGTTTAGTTATTAATTTATTTATTTCTTATTTGCTATGAGAGAAAATTAAAAGATACAACTTACGCACGTTGGCATTTTTATACATTATCTAATCTAAAATGTCTGCAGAGAATTTATGATTAGTTTGTTAAATATTTTAGCAACTTGACTTTATTTTGATTTTGTAACAAGTACTCTTGCCTTGACCAAAAATAATTGCTATGAATTGATTTTTCTTTAGCCTCGCAACTTTTCGGCTGGATATTGATTTTCACCTGCTTCGTTGTGTCATCGTTCATTGACCTGGACCACTTTGTGGAGGCACGTTCCTTGTATTTGGAAGTAAGTGGGTTAAATACCAAGGAACTCTATAAATTGAATGTCCGTTTTTCTATTTTTCAAGGATGCCACCAACTTATCCAGAAGACCCTTTCTGCACTGCTCCACTATAATAGGGGTAATGTTGCTGTTTTACATATGCACCGCCTGTTTGAATTACTTCCGGACCAGCCTAATGCTGGGATCGCTACTCTGTGCCTTCATAACTCACCACACCAGGGATGCAGTGCGGCGGGGGTATTGGATATGCCCAATGGGACACACGGATCGAGTGCCACAGCTAGCCTATATACTGACCACAATCCTGACGCCCCACTTGCTGGGCTACCTGCACAATCTGTGCCGAAGTGCTGTTGTTTTGAATTTCCTGGGTCAATACATTAAGCTGAGCGAGGGAAACTACCGCACTTCCGCTGCCAGCTATCGTTATATGCAGGTCTAGATTAGCTAGGAACTTTTTGTGATAAATCTGCAACATCATCAAATGGTAAATGCAAATGCTTTTAAGGCTTCAACTGCTTTAGGATTAGCTTTAGAATTGAATCAGCTAGAAACCAAAAAACTTCCACACTACAAGTCACAATTTTACACACCCAAAATCGAAACTAACTATTCGAGTACCTTTTTTAGGGGAACTAAGCTTCCCGTCCACTTGATTTTTCTCTGTCAAGTAGCATGTAGGTTTTTACTAGCATCTAAATACAGATAATATCCGAATTTGTGATATGTAGTACATAGTGAGACTAGAGAGTAACGAGCATAGCGCACAATGATATGTAATCGATCTTAAACTTCCAATTTGACTCTTTGTAATGTAGGCATAGGCAAGCCATGTAGTCTGTACGAATTTTAAGCTAATCGAACAATAAACTCAATGTAATTGCCTTAAACTACTAAACTGCTGTCTCATCGGCCTTGGTATCACGGTCGTGCGTACTTTATTTAATCCAATTGATTTTCTTGGTCGGATTTTAGCCACAATTTGGTGGCTGTTTATTTGTGAGCCGAATTACTTGCCATTTACAAATTGGGCCTAATGGTTCGCAACGCTCTGAAGGAATACCATCATAAATCGACTTTTCCGCGTATTTTTCCTAGTCACTTGTGGCTATTTTTAACAAATTTAAATTTAAATTCACACCATTATAAATAAATCACATTTCGATTGAAAAAGTTCGGGAGGAATACATATAAAAAATCATTGTTTTTCGAAATTCACCTACGTCTTTCAGCAGAAAATGACGGCAAAAAGTTTGCGGGACTAACTATTGGGTAATTAAAGATCCACGTGTGATTGCACAAAGAAAACACATTCCAGGGTATTGTCGATCCCAGAATTTCCCACGCATGCCCATTAACAGCGCCACCATAGGAAGACCAACAAAAAATCTTTGTGGATCTGTTGGCAACACCCACAAAGCAAATTTGTTTGACATACACAGTGAAATAATTCCTTTTTGTTACCAAATTGTTTATGCGGTTCTATTTATTTGTTCTTCATTATGTTTATTCTTAAAAAATATGGTACGATGTTGTACCTTTAAAAATATTAGATTACCAAAAAAATATTTTTTTTTCAAAGAAGTTATTTGATTTAAAAAATTGTCTGTAAAGCTATTAATACTTTGTTCATTGGCACATTTATTATTGAAATTTTAAGATTTACAATCTTCCATTTCAATTTAGTGCCAAAAACCTAAATATTCGATTGGCAAATGACTAATTGATTCACTCTTACATCCATTAATCTGACATGTAATTTATGCCGACAGGGATTTAATGATTGGGCTCTGATTTAGTGATTTCTTCCTGTGCACAAATAATGATGTTTTTGGGCTTGGTCCCGTCTCGTTAGTGGACATTTATGTATGCGGCTGAGTGATCAGTGGGCCGCCGAATACACCGAGCAATAGCCAGAGATCGTTGCACAGTTCAAAAAGTGTCGGCGGCAGCGGCAGTCGTTCTAAAAAAAGAGCCAGGAGGTCGCGTGTCCAAGAAACTCTTTCTGCGGGCGAGTGCTGTGCGATAGCGCTGTTAGTGTGTGCTTGTGTGTGTTGGGCCAAGATTTCGGACCAAGAGGACAACAGTTCAAACCCGCTTGCCGTAAGTGCACTGGCTTCCGTTACATGGCACTGTTACACAGTTTGAAGTTCAATTTGTTTGGCTTTCGACCTTGGTTGCTTTTCACGCTTCGTTTGGCCGCCTGACAGTACTCGGGGGCTGTTGTGTACCCAACGATGATATCACAGCACTGTCATTAAGCTCACAGCCCACCAAGTGCGACATTCCTGTTTGCCGATAACTAACTAAAGTTGCTAAAATATCAGCGTCAGAGTTCAGTTCCCAGAGTCATTAACACCCAGTTAAGATCGAACGCTTCCAGTTATTAAGCTAACGTTCCCCGTTCCGGCGTAAATCACGGGTTCTGGCCGATTAAATGGCAATTGTACACTACAGCACCAAAGTTTCATAATATTTATCTAGCACGATCATAACATGAAATACACCAAGCACGATGTACAAACATGTATATTATATATACCTATATGGTTTAAAAATAAACATTGTAAATATTTACATTGGAAATCTATAAAGAGCCAGAGACGCCGATTTCTTAGCCATAATAATTTCCTTGCTCTTTTTTTTTGGCACAGATTTTTGGTCAAAGGTTTTGGCAGTCTAGCCCAATTTATATTTTTTTAATTTAAGAATAATTTGCATTCAATGAATAGCTCGTAAAAATTTGCTGCCTGCCCGCTACATTTATGAACTGATAATGAATCCATAAACAATCTCAATCCTAGTCCGGTTTCTTCTGCTTGGATCTCACAAAAACTGAATCTTAAATTTCTACAACATCTGGGGAAAAGTCACTCGCTGATAATGGTAATTATATGTTGAAAGTTAAGTAACTGACCTGGGGTAGATGTGTAATTTTTAATGCCACTTTCTACCAATTAAGCTAAAGTTCAGTTTTAAAATTGAAATGTTTGCCATTAAAAATGTGCCTTTTTGTATGATAAATATTTAATTTGTACATATTTACTTAGCTGGAGAATGAACTTCCTTAAAATTCAGCTAAAACAACAAAGAATCGAGACGACCCCCCTGGCGTATGCGCAATGTGTCATTTTTAGACACCTTACCTGCTGCTACAAGGCGAGTGAACGCTCCACGACAGCTGCCTAATTAAAATTATCAAAAGATTCCCTCGATTGCTGCTCTGTCGCCGCCTGCCAACTTTTGTGTGTTGGGTTTTGTTTTTGGTAATTGGTAAAAATAACTCATACGCAATGTGGACACACGTCGGCACTTGCAGCAACTGCATAGGCTTTTCGGCAAGTGCCACCGGGTTGAATGACTCGAGTCCGTGCGCCGAACTAAATATAAAACATTCTACCCGATCCGAACCGTTTATATAATGGAGTGCTAATCTTACCCATAATGTGGCATGTTTGAGACTGTAGCGCCAAATACTGATGTTCATTGGGGCGCATTGATAAGCAAATGTGGGGAAACGTGTTTGGCCAAGTGCTTGTCCCATGCTTTCTTCTGATGGCACAGTTCTTTCTTTAGTTACGAGTACATATAGCCCAAAAAAAAATCGCCTCGTCACAAGATCGGATATATATTTTCGATTTTTGCCGGCAGAGCTTGTTGACAACGAGAGAGAGAGAAGGAGAGAGAGATTACTGTGAAATCGGTGCAGATAAATCAAAAAATTAAAATTAACAAAATGGCAATCCCAGAACGAGGCGAGATTTCAAAATATGTGTTCAAAAACATATAGCTCTGAGAGAGAATACGACTCACGCTCGCCTTTCGCCTTTGCTCTTTCTCGAACTTCGACAACATGTTCATTTCGGCTTTCGGTTTTTTTTTTTTTTTTGTATTTTTTTGGCAGCTTTTCGTGGGCATCGAAGCAACGTAAAATGCTCAATATTGTTTGGGATTCCGAGGAGAGACGATCGTCGACAGAGTCGCGCGCGCATTTCAAACAGAAATATATTCAGAAATTATACACACAAGAACACGGTGACAAATCATCAATAATCCTCTAGACAAGAGTTAACATTTATCCATACAGAAAATAAAATCAAACAAAGAAACGCAAATACACTTTATATTTGTGGAAAAAAGGAGTGTTAAAACACTAGGCTGAAAAGTACAAGTTAATACACATTTAAGTGCTAGTAAATACAGCGATAAAAACTGAACATATATAGAAACTAGGCCAACCGAGGCAAAAGTTTGATTTTTTTTGCTTTTTTCGAAAAAAAATTACTCATACGCCACCAGCACCCAGCACTTGCACGTTTGAAACACCTTTTTTAGTCAGATCAGATTTTTGAATGAGCCCTATGAGTGGACTACGCCAACAACTGAAGGTAAGTTGAGAATCCGATCTCGATAATGAACCCAAAAAAAACCTATTCCTTCCTCATCACAAACTAATGATCGACACGAATCAGAGGAATCGACTAAACCTGCTCGCATTTGTATAAATATTTACTTAATTGCTTTTCAATGGTGCCAACAACTTTCGTTCTCCGTCTGGCAGGTACTAAAGCTGCCCGAGCTATGTATATACACAAATTTGTTTTTATTCCGTTTATGACGAGCAAATATTAATTGTGGCCCTCTCTTTTCTCGGGGCAGCTTCTCGGGCTATAAATAATTTTAATAACAATATTGGTAATACATTGCGCGAGGGTCGCATAATATGGAAATTAGCTGGTCGTATTTGTTAATTACGAAATCTCTCACCAAATATTTAAGCTAACCAAATGCCATTTAATGAAATTCAGTTTATTTGTGGAAGTGAAATATTTATTTTAAATATGACACAGAAAGTAGGATCGGCCATAAATTATACTCTTAACGCTTAAAGTCCCGTAAACGCAGGGCTATGTGTTAAGAATTTGTTTCCTGATTTTAACAACCCCTTTGTAGACAAAGTTCCCATAATTACTCATTTTACAAACTTGCCCAAATTGAGTAGAACCCTCTCTGGCCTATTAATGCCAGACAAGTGCTGAAAAGCCAGACAAAAATAAATCTCAAAGCGAATATCAAGACGAGAGCCTCATAAAGTTGTTCCACAACATTGCATCCTATTTCTTTTAGTAGGCAGTCATAAAAACTCTTCTCTGTCGCCTTCTATAACATTGTAGCCCAAAAACACATCATTAATGTGGAAAACACGCAGCCATCCATAAATGGGATGTGAATGATACTGAATGCTGAGATATATGCAGATTCCGGTGGTAAATTAGCTTTTCGTGTTCTGTGTCTGTGTCGCCTCATAATGGATTCTTAATGTGAGCCAGTTGAAGACTTTCGTCGAACAAAGATCGCTGTTCCAGTGCTTTTCAAGACATTAAAAAATCGAATGTTTATCGCAATAGACGCATATATGCTCTGCCAATATAAACAATGGCGATTATTAACTTTTTCTTTACCTTTTCTGATTTGTATATTTTATAATCGTGTGAGCACACACTAATCGAGACAGTTAGCTTATGGGAATTTTTATTCACAGTTCTTTTCTATGGCTTCTATGGTTTTATAGGGGCCAAAGTTTCAATATATCTTCATCAAAATTCCCCATTGACGCGGCAACCGAAAAAAAATTATATTTTGTCTGGATTTTGAGCAAAACAAGCTATAGATTTATGATTTTGGCAAGGCTTTGAGGAACATAAAAACAGATAATATCCGACAAACAGGTGAATTCGAGAAAAAAGTGTCAAAGAAAAATGCCATTAAGCGGGCATTAAAAACTCGTTGTCTAGAAATTTATTAATTTGTTTACATTTTATGCGTCTTGGCACGTGAGCCAGGCCAAGTTAGCATCTGCCTTTGTGTTGGCCAAGTGTTGATTAAGGTAACTAACCTGGGCCAAGGTTTTTTACATGGCAGTGTCTTTGGCATAACAATTACTCGTGGGCTTGAATATTAAAAGGGAAAAACATACATTAAAGGTTAAAAGTTGTAAATAGTAAACCCTTTAGCCTTCCACTGAAGATTTAATTTAAAATGTAATTATCATGAAATAAAAGATCCATTTTATTCGAAAGTAAAAAAAATTCACACACGTTTAAATTATGCCTTAATATACGTTTGCCATTTTTCTGTGGCGCAAAATGCATTATTAATTTGTTTTGTTCTCGAAAATTGGTAAATTTGATCTTCTTATATACATATATAATATATATATATATTATTTGCAAATTTGCCCGTTCATTTTGGTAATTAATCAAAAATTGTTTAAATTCTAGCCATTGACTACGTAATTGGATTGGCCAATAAATAAATAAAAATCACGAAAAACTTTCCTCGCCCCCTGCCAAGCTGAATCGAATAATTAGTGTATTCGAGCCTCTCATATTCGAGCCAAATTGAGAGATTTATGTTCCATTGTATTTGACTTTAGGATCTAACTAATTGCATTTAGCCAGATCTTTTTTGTTGGCCTGAGATGTTCGGAATTCCTCGAACATTTAAATAGATCAGAAAAACAACAAATGCGAGCGGTGGCTAAAATAACAACGTAATAGACAGAGTGTCAAAAATAAAAACACTAATAGACGAAATGTAAAAATATATATCACACACCCCCTCGAGATCTAGAAAATTTCCCCAGCGCTTAAGAGTATGCAATGCTTTCTTGATCCGTTCTATACTAACATTTTCGCTTGGCTGTAAGTCATTAAGTTAGCATACTATATTTAAATTTTCTTTTGTTTTTCCTCCTCAGATGCTGGGAACAGCTTTGCTGGGCAAACGGGCCACCAAGGTAAGTAAACACACAATAGAAAAAGTTAATAATCGCCTCTGTATTTATTTGATTTTCACTTTCGCTTCGTTTGTTTTCCATTTCGCAGTCTGTCAAAAAGAAACCATTCACCGAGGTGGAAATCAAAGGTAAGTAACCAAAATCAAACCACAAATTATCGCGAAAATTTGTTTACAAACAAAACAAAGAAAGTCCTCGACTACTGACCTCTGATCTTCTCGGAAAACGACGTCCAGCTAAATATAGGTTAATATACAGGTATTGTGTATTCATAATTAAGGCAAATTTATGCTCAAAGATAAACAGGCCCACACTGCGTATACGCAATGAGTTCGAAGGTGTAAATTGTTTTTAGCCCGCCATTTCCGAACCGCCATTTGCTTGTCGGCTAAATATAATTTCTGTGTGCAGCTACTAATTTTAGACTTAGGACAAGTGCACTTCAAGATACGTACATATACACTTTTTTGAGGAGTTTAGTGTAGCTATAATCTAATCGTGATAGCCATAATCGAGTTGAAATTTAATTAACGCGCCTCCTTTTGAGGTGCGATAGAAGCAACAAAAAAAAAATATTGAAAGAGCGGATGAGATACCCGACACCCACATATCACGTGCCCTATTAGCAAACAAATAAAGTTTTGAAAACAGAAAAAAAATACAAGGAGATATAAAATTTATATATTTAGAGCAATAATGATACCTGCTCTGCAAGTTTTCTGGGAATTCACCTCCATACCCGATTTTGCTATAAAGGTGTTTGCCATTGAAAGACGAATCAGATAAGATGCTGTCGTTATTTGGCCAACTGATCCCACACCGCTCATGTGACACATTTTCCGGCTGACAAGCCAAACAAGTCGCTTTTTAATCGCTGAAGGCACTTTCATTTGACATTGATGTCAGTCAGTGATCTCCAGCAAATATTTGAGGCCACAAAAGTGGCACGAAAGTAGCGAGAAAAACAATCATAAATGTCGCATTACTCATTCATGGGCCAGGGAGGGTCCTACTTTATACAGATTTTAAATATGCCAAAGGTAATTGAAGTTGTATTAAAATAAATAGCGAGTCCCTATTTGCTACAAAACTATTTCACATGCCTTGAAGGGTCTGAGAGGTAATTTTGGAAAAGTCTGAAAACCTAGCCCTCTTTAATTGACTATTTTTGCCACTTTTGAGAGTTATACGACTTCTAGTTTTACACTTTTATCTTGCCAACTTATCAAGACAACCCATTGAGTTTTTTCTCTCTTTTTTTGGGCTAAGGCCCCACTTGTAACCTGTCTGATTGTCTCACTCAGCCGTGTAATCAGACAAATGAAATCAAGATAAGGCTAATATTAAGAAGAACAATAATATGAGCAATAAAGACGAGAACAAATACTATTACGAAATATATAGAGTAGCACTTAATGAAATCAGACAACCCGCTGCTGGCCCATCCCTCTATACACCACATACCCACACCCGTAACGCCCACCCTACCACCCACTACCTCCTACCACCCAGCCAGATTTGGGCACTACAGCTGATAATTCTGTCAGTTATCTTCGGGGAGCGGTGGGAGGGTGGTGCTATCACCCGGCCAAATGAAATATAATACAATATAGGCAAAAAAAAAAGTAACACAAAACGTCCGGGCTCTGGGTTAGTCCGTTTCATTCCCAGTCATTATCTTGGAGTTTTCGTAGATAAATCGCGCGGTAACGCTGGCATTCCTGCAGCATTATATTTCGCGCCCTAGCAGAATATCGCCAGCTTATGTAGCGGTCGGAAGTGCCCACTCGAGTGTCTCTCCCCAGCAGTGATTGATGAACTGATTGATTGACTGAGTGATTGAATAACTGACTGATTGATAGTGCTACCAAGAATCATAATAAAAAGACCAACCGACCGATTGTGCCTCAGAACGCTTTGCAAATATGAGCAAAGATGATAAGTGTGAGTATTATTTTGGAAAATTGGTCAGAAAGCGAACTTTAGTCACCGGTTATCGTTCACCTGGTTATCGATACTTGTCCGAACACCGGTTCGAAACCAAAAATATTGCTAATTTGCCAACAGCAATCAACTTGGCGGGACATGGGCAATGTCAATTTGTCGCCACACTTGTAAAACTAATTAAACGTTTGTCAGCAGCAGCCACGTGTATGGCCAATCGCCCCCTCTCTTTCTAACGGAATAGCCCCTACTCTTTCTCCCTTATCGCGCGGAAAATTATCTTCCCCGTGTGTGGGTGGGTGTGTGTTGCTTTCTGTGCGTGTTTGTTTCGGCTCGGCAGTTAATTTGTTGCCACTTCGCCGTTGATGGAACCTGACAGTCAAAGGCAGCAATATTTTCATTTATTTTTTTTTCGCCAGTTTGCATTTATTTATGCTTATTTTTTTTTTTTTTTTTTTTTTGATTTTAAGGGACCCGGACACGCCTGCCACTTGATTTATGGTTACACAACGTTGACAGTTTTTTTTGTGCCTCAAAATTCACGGCTTGCTGCTGCTGCTGCTCGAGCTAAATTATGGGCGGCAAGACAATTAGCCAAGAAAAATTTTAGAGTGAAAGTGAAAAATGAGAACGTTTCTTGCTGAACAATTTCAATTCGACTTTTAAAAGTGATTTATACGGGTTTCTTCTGTTATTTGATTTAAAAATACGATCTTCAAAAAATCATACCCATTTAAAATTGGCTTTTATGATGAAATTGTTTTAAGTATCTGTATCTTTGTTACTGTCAGGAAAATAAATAAATAGTCTGTGTGCCAATTTCATACAGATACTTAATAGATATCACTTAAAAAAGTTATTTAATTTGGATAACGTTCCGACTTATTATATTCACATTTTATTAAATTAAGCTGATTATCTGGCTTAAAATATCTTCATTAGTCTCAGTACTTAAATATACACTTTGTGTGCAATTTCCATATTGATGTACTGTAAAATTTTTAAAACCAAAACAAAGAACAATTTCGATATGAAAGGCGCTAATTTGGTCACGTAAATGGATTCAATAACAAAGCGAGATGAAAAATTGTTTTGTAGTCTGCTTCTGTGCGTGCCTCAGTCCTTGACCCCGCTCACCACCCACCGACCTCCTATCCATCCCCACCCTTCCGACACCCCTTTTTTTTTGGAGCTCGTTTAGGGGGCACGTTTTGTGTATGAAAGATTTTGATGATGGCAGTGGCCCTCGGATTGATTTTTGCATATTAATGCAGGACATTGAATCGGAATCCAGCTGCACTTACTCCCCGGAGCATTCGCGTGCACATGAGCGGCCTTGGCCATTTTGACGGCCCATAAAAAAAGGGTAAAGTCCACAGATAAAAAGCCTGAATCGCTTCTCTAATGGCCATCGCCTCGTAAAGGATAAATTTATGATGCATTTGCTGGCATTAAAAAAGCAAATATCAAGTCTTGCAGTCGAGATAACCATTTTCATTTTAAAGGAGTAATATTCATTTTAACTGCAAAATGTTACAGAGAATACAAAACATACAAAGTTGATTTTAAGGAAGAATCTGTTCGAATATAGACTTCCAAATGAAGAACCAAAAATATGACTTAAGCCCTGAAAAAAACTGAGTAAGAAATATCACTTATATTTAATAAAATAAAATATTTAGGTCTTTATTTTTTCTCCCAGTGCCATTAAAGTCTCTGGGAATGTGATTAGGCATTAAAATCCGACGCCTTAACCGATGTCAGGCCCACAGTCTGTGGGTGGCGCCCTCTGGCGTTGGCACGTGACTTCATTTGTGTCTCTCCCACGCTATATTATTTCTATATTTTTTGTTGTATTTCACGCCTTTCGAAGGACTCTGGGCCTAGATAGTTAGTTATTCGGCGCCTAATACAATTTACGCCTCCGGGGAAAGTTTTTTGCGGCGTAATTCGCATTTTATGGTGAATCGGTGACCTTATCCTTTACAAAAGGCCATCGTCCTGTTGGGAAGCTGCAAATATTGTGAACTCTATCTAACTAGGAATTTTTCCAATCGGCTTGCATTTCATTCTGCTGGCTGCCTCAAAGATTTCGTAATTAATTTTCATTAAAAAGTTGTTTGCATTCGAGTTGAACGAACTGTGTGGAATCCTTTAAACAAAGAGATAAAGAAGGAAGAGCCAACAGGACTTTTTAAAGGATTGTGGCTCGTTTGTTAAAGGGTTCCTTCAACCCGGTGTCAGTGTCTTTGTTTCAAATTTGTTATGAAGTTAACTATGAGGGGAGAAATTAAATTCCCCGAATGCTTCATTATAAATATCCAGCTAATAGGCATAATAATATTCATATATTATCACGTAAGCCCTCAAAGCGTTTTAATTGAGAATTACATAAAAATCCAGAGATACCGTTGCATAAACCCTTACGTATGCCCCGTGTCCAGCTAGCTTTCCCTTTCTCCCAGGCCTGCGATAAAAACAACAACGCATTCGTTTTCCTTCATTTTGTTTTGTTCCAGTCATTCGCTGAGCCAAACAATCGGGCTTCCTCTGTGTGTGTGCGAGCGAGAGGGCCATGAAGAAAGAGAGACTCAGTCGGCTTCGTGCAATTCCAGCCAGACTAAACAGAGAGAGGAAGATTGCACTTCGTGCATTGCCCCTTCGATGCACAGAATGCAGTTTTTTCTTCGTTTTGTTGTTGTTGAGTGCAAGGTTACTGGAAGTCTTCTCCTTTTTGTGCATATTTCGTAAGGGGCTGCATACAGGGTGTATACGTAATATTTCCAACATGGCGTATGCGCAATTTTTTTTTAAACACCATTGCTTTTAAGGACCATTTCTTAATATTATTAAATTCTTATTATAAATATTATTAATTTCTTATGGAATGGATAGAAACATGCCATTATTAATGTAATCTTTATAAATTTTATAATAAATATTGGCAAAAATGATCATATTTATTAAAAAAAAAAAATCTAAATAATACCCAAAAAGTCCTTCAAAAAGAAGCGCGAAACCCCATCACGTGAATTCTGAGTCAAAAGCGAAAACCCCAAACAACAATTCCAATCAGTACTTTCCCTCTCTTTGCCTTTTGCATCATCCGTTCTCCACTCTTTCTCCTTTTGTGCCACCGTTTCGCTCTGTGGAGAAGAACGTTATGAAAACAAAAGCAGCAACAAAAACAAAACAGAATTGTTGGTTGCCCCGGCGATGAATGAAATTCCGCCGAAGCCCCCAAAGCTCCGCGCCTCGGTTTCGTGCGAAATCCCGAAGGCTCTGTCGGCTCCCGACAAGCGGTAAATTGGGGCATGGGGGGTGGACCCGAGGCTGCTGCCAATGGGGTCTGCCATTCATGAGGTTCCTCCGAGTCTTATGGCGTTCAGTTTCAGTTTCGAAGTCGACGCGTTAGCCAACAAAAACGGTTGCGGCGGATTGTCGCCAACTAACCAATAACCGCACTATCGTAGCGCTATCTCACTATCACTAAATCTACTCCTATCAAAATTTTAAAATTTCTTGTACCTGCTAGCTAAGCAGATATCGCTATAATCATTGTAAGAATTTTAAAAATCGAAAGTATTTCTTTTCCTGTTATGGTTTTGAACACTCCCCCGCCAAATAGTTTTGAGTTGAGTGCGCGTAATTGAGGCGTAACGTGTGTCCTTGAAGTGTCTGTCGATGAGCCTGTCGTGGTCTTGGTCCTGGCCTGGCCAGGACTCGAAAGCCAAAGAACTGAAACCAGGACACCCAAATGGAGTCTGTTATGTCACTCGACACTTTTCCGTTGCATTATGCACATACTATGCGAAAAGTAGTAATTGGATGACAAATGCGAGGATGAGTCAATTGGCTGGCCACTCGATATGGCAGACATTAGTGTTCCTATCTGATGAGGGGTGTCAGATATTATGATTGACGATGGGAAATGCCCGTTAGTCTGATAAGGCGAAATTAGTTGGGCCAGGTTCCTAATTAGTTATCTAGACTAGTTTTGACTAATAAATGGCCCAAAGTACTATAAACTTTATGGATAACATCTGATGCCTTGATGCATTGCCTTCTTGAAGAAACTTCTGTAATCAAGTTACCTTTCTCTGCACTGCCAATAAAATTTCAATTTGCATTCCCACCGACGTATATTTATTGGCCTTAAAAGAGAAATGGCTGTCAGGCTGCATAATTATTGAAATATCAGGTCTGGGGAAACTCGGCCAGCGACGGGCGAGAAATTGAAGAAAGCCGACAAGTGTCGGGACACTTGATTGGGTGGGATTGATGGGAAATAAAACAAAAGCACCCCAACACATGGCAAAATAATGGGCCCTGACCCTGAAATGAGGGCGGCGTTGCCCGTTGACCTCATTCGGTCATGATTTGTGCAATTAATTGCAATTAAAGCGCCCGAAGGGGGAGTGTACGAAACCAAATCAAGAAGATTATAATATTTCTGAATTGTTTGGCCGTTGTTCTGCCAAGATCAACAGTATTCTGTTAATGATTGCAAGCCCATTCCGATTTTCATTTCCCTCTTGGATGTTTCTGATGTTTTTAAGCTATTTTGAGGATAAACAAATCGCAGACGTTACTCATACGCCCCGTGAACAGAGACACAAGCGGGCACCACACATCCGCAAAAAGTAAAAGTAATAATTGCCGGGCAGCAAAAACCAGTGCGATAATAACAAATAAACGGGCGTCCAGAGGCGTCGAAAATAACACAAAAACACTATATCTATTAATACTAAATAGAAACAATAGCAAAAAAACTTAAAATGGATCACAAAGCAATCGCAAGTCAAGTGCGAGGTGAGCTAAGTATGGAACATAATATATTCTTTTATTTTGTGTTGAAAGTACATGTAAATCTATTTTGTCTTTCCTTTTTTTTATAATTATCTATAATTTCCACGATAGTGCTAACCAGGCACCTGACACTCGCATGTTGCTAGGGGAGTGCGAAACAATTATCTCTGGAAATCAATATGCTTGTTTACTGACTATGTTTAAAATACAAATTATAACAGCGGCTGCTGGCGGGGTAAATAATCAAAAAGAATCGTGTGTCATGCCAAATCAGCCACCAGCTACCAGCCACCCACACGAATCAAACAAATGCCCAAACACACGGGCCAGCACAATCAACGGAATTTCCAATCTAATCAGCTCGACAACTTTCTACGCTGTTATTGTTTTCATTATTTCCTTTTGCTGATTTTCGAGGAATTACCATATATTATATCTTATTATAGGGACTCCAACAAAGACCTTTATTATTATTTTCTTTGTCATTACTACTGTTATAAGACTAGATTCTTAATTAAAGGTTTTCCAAAATCTTTCCATAGGAAGTAGAAATTTCATTCCAGACTATCCACTTTCGCAATATTTCCTCGTCGACTTTTCCTTAGTTCTTCCAACTTTATTTTCAACTCTGAGTTCTGTGCCACATCCACTCTCCACTTCTCTGATATGTGTGTGACAAATAGTCGTCCTCGAAGCAACGCCCTCCCCCACTTCAATTTGACACGTTTGAAGTGTTGAAAAGCTCTCGCGCAACGTCCCAGCCGCGTCCTTTATGCAGGATAATTTAATTTCAGCCGGAACATAAAAGGGGATTAATATCGCGATTGCTTGGCTATTAATAGTCATGGAAAATCAAAATACAAAATAGAACAAGTCATACCCAGATTTGGATTTATTAACAGTCATGGTTGAACTTAAAATTTTAAAGTGCTGATAGCCCAAGCATCAAGATAGCTGAAAGGCTAAATCAAGAAAATATTATAAATATTATGAAATATATCCTTAACCTTGGTAAAGGCCAAAATTGATGGCCGAATTTGGCACTGCCGCCACAGAGTCGAACGCGGGGGCGGCTGTTGTAAGCCACATTTCATGGTCACTTTGGCTTCTGCATATAGCCATTTCCATTTCCTTCTATAGAACCAAATCTTTCGGCAATTTATATGTGGCTTTCCCACCAAAAACTTTCCAAGCTAAAAAACTTTTCGCTTTTAAGCGTTATTTACGACACAGTCGAGTAGAGCGGAGAAGTGCAAGTCCAATTTATATGTATGGATGTCGGCAAGTTTGCTTCCAACTCAATTACACTTCTTCCACCGAAAAAACGAGACCCCGGGGAGGCACTAAAGAGTCTGCCGAGATTCCCAGCAATGCAATGCAATTACCAAGTTCATTGACAACGGCGGGCGGGCAAACCCCAAACAGACAACGAACAACAAATGTTTTTCATTCACTTTCCCCGCTAAAAGTTTTATTGCTCGAGTGCAGCGGCAAATAAGGGGTAACTGGCTCACATTTGGTAGGACAGGGAATATATGTGGAGGTCTCTGAAAGGATTCCTACACAGAGGGAACATTTGTAGAGGTTTAAGATTAACTTGTAGTTATGAATTCTTAAAAGATCTGCAATCATATTTAACGACTATCGAGTTATATATTTTATTGTACGTAGTTACAAATGGATATTTAAAAACTATAGTTTATATTAAACACTCTTAGTATCAGTCTAGAAAAGGACCTATAAACTAATTAAGAAACTACAGTGATGCTTTAGAGGACGTTTAGTATCATATTGGAAACGTTAAGTGTAGTCTATAAAAAGATCTGTAAGAAATATTTATATCCAAAAGTCTTATAATTTGTTTAATTTTTTTATTGTTTTTACTCTTAATTTCTTTCTCTGCACATGTCCTTTCAATTAGTTATAGCGACACTTACAGATTGCTAACTTTTTGCCACAGCGCACTTTGACTTTGTCATGGAAATGTTGGGAATGTTTCCGGGGAAAGTCGGGAGGAGACAGAGAAAGGCCAGCAGTGAGTTGTTGACAACTGAAGTTAGTCTTTGTCTCGATTTAATAAGGCAATTAAAAACTTTCGCTAATTGCTAATGCCAACACTTTGTGCTGACAGTGTCCAGATTAGTTATTTGCCAAAGGGAATTCCCCCAGAGACAGTATCAGAAACTCTCCATTCGAATTAGAATTAGAAAAAAATAGAAACAGATAACATTTTAAAATAAAAGTTCGTATGCAAAACTAATTTGAATTTGCTTTGGAGGAAGGTGTATAGAAAGGCGGCGACAGGGACTTAACTAGATGCCAATAAAATGCGATGGGGACTGGACAGGATAGGCTACCAGGCGGTAACCTCAATATGTTCCAGTCCCGACACCTGTCATCCCATCCCTTACATCCTGGCAAGCTGCAGACACAGCACTGTGAAATATTGGTGTCAATGTGTCAATATTTGAAGTATAAACACGTGTGCAATTACAAACTATACAAGTATAGTATAGCAGGACCCTCTTGGGAGGGAGGGTACTTCTATAGCTGAGGGTGTATGTGGTCGTATTAACAAAGCAACGGCGAACGGAAGTGCTCTACATACGGCGGAAAAGAGTGGCAAGAGGGGTGAGGCCAGAGGCAGGAGGGCAGGGAAAGCGGCTTTGCCCCAAAGCAATTTACATGCAATTTTCGCATATCTCTTTCCCTTTTCCATTCTTCCTGCGCAATGGGTGACTGCTTTTAAAGGATTTTCTATACCTTCTCGGGTCTACAATTCATTCAATTTTTGTTTGTTCTCTTTCTTCAAAAACAAAAAGCACTGTTAGGAATTAAAGCCTTAAAGTCTCAGAATGAAATGTATCAGGTGATTCAAATAGATTTGTTTTTTTAAAGGTTAGCAATGTCTATCCAATACTGTACCCTTATAAAAATTACAATAATTTCCAAAAAGTTATGCATAACAAATTGCACGCAAAGTTATGCACATTTGGTAAAATTACAAGTTTTTTGGCTAAAAGACTGTTTTTATGGCCTGTTTCGGGCAGGCCAATTGCAAGTTTGATCGATTTGGCATTGGGGCCGAAGAGTCGCACCCTAGACAGAGGTTTTCATGACCGAGGGTTGAGGTCCTGGTTTCTTGTTCCTTGGCTCTTGGCGTGCCGCAGAGAAGGCCATCGCAAGGCCTTAATTATTGTGCAAGGACCGCCGCCCGCCCACCACTTTTCACAAATTCCGAATAAGAGTTTCAAGCCAGTAATTTCCGCCTTCGGTTTAGCAAACGCCTGAAAGCATGCAGCGTTTTTTTTTTTGTAAATGCCACAACAAACAATTCAAATGGCAAACCGGAGAAAAACAAGTAAATTCCTCCCTATCAGGCGATAAACAATTGGCAATGTTTTTCAATGTTTTTCGCATGTTCCATAACTTTTCCAGATGCAGTAGCAAAAAAATAAAATAAATAACACGCCACCAGAAATCACGCATTTCCCCAGAAACTGGCTTTGATTTTTACGACTCGCCATTCCCCAAAAGTACATATATAATATATATGTTTTCCCTTTTTGTGGCAAATATACTTTTGGCAGGGGGGTGGGAACATGGCCCAGAGCTTAAGACGCAATTTGTGTCCTGCTGATATGTAAATACTTATGTGGCCTGTGTAGGCCGATGTGGCCCACACGGCGAATACTTAATTTCCTCTTTTCGGGCAAAACCACAAAAATTTGAAAGGGGTTGGGGTATATATTTGGTAAATGCCTAAAGAAATCGCTTCTGAGAAGCGTTTATGAGACTTTTCGGAAGAACACTTGATAAATGTAAATGGAAAAAGTGGCTATTTGGATATCTTTAACCTTGAAATTAATCGCCTTATTTCATTTTGCTTTTCAGACCTACGCACAGCATTCGATCTACTAGACAGGAATCGTGACGGTCGCGTCACCGCCAACGAACTGCAGTTTATGCTAAAGAACCTGGGCATTAATGTGCGTGATGAAATCATACACGATCTCATACGTGAGGCCAGCCACTCAGGTAAGTGCCACTTCCACATGAAACCTGAAACAAGCAAAAACGCAAAAGCAACATGCCACTTCAACTGGCCCTTTCGACGCCCATCACCCCACTATCCTGTGACAACCTGTGGCAGCCTGTGGAAGTGCAACAGTTATGCCCTCGGAAGGGGTTATTGTTTGTCGACTCTTTAATAATTCACCGTCGTTGTGGGGCAGTTGAAAGAGGCCGTCGGGAAAGGTTAATTAAACCCATCGAGGCATGTCGTCGATTGGTTATGCCCGGCATTTAATCAAGTTTAGCCCTGAAAGTCAGCAATCGGTGATAATTTCCCCTGAGAAAGTACTATTGAATAATTCAATTCCCGGGAAACGTCTATTTTAACAACTTTTAACTCAAACTCAGTTAAGAGAGTGGTCATTGCTTTAAGCCAATTTCATTTGTTTCCCTCGTGACGGCCGAAGCTTTTCCCATTTCATTTACTCGTTAGGAAATGCAATTTTTATTCTAGAAATTCCCCAGTCCAGCCCAGCCCAGGGAAGCTGTAATAGAATTTTTCTTTTAATCCGAATGAGGATGTTGGGGGTTGGGGTTGTATCTTCCGGATTGTTGCATTCTTACGGAGCTGAAAATTCAGATAATTTATTTTTCATTCATAAAACTCAGCAAGCGATGCATATTAAAATTAAATTAGGCCAAGCTAGCAGAAAATTGAATTTCCTCCATTAAAATGTAATTGTAGTCTAGGCCACAACGTGTACGTGTCAATAATGGACTTATCCTTAAATGGGTAGAAAGTAATTTAAATAATACAGTACACTGAACGATTTGTCCTCTTTGTTAGTATGAATAACAAAACAAACAATAGCCTTGGCAGAGTCCTTTTCGGGTCACTTTTGTTTGCCAACTGACATTGTTAATTGATTTTGACTTAATCGTCGTTCAGGTATTTAAATATTGGACGACTCTTATCAACAATATCTGCTCAGTGGAAATTCTGTAAATTTAAACTCGGTCACGTACAGGATCCGTGGTGCAAGGAGGACGAGTGGCAAGGAGGGCGTGTGGCAAGCCGGGTGGCAAGTGACATTTATCATATAACAACGGGCAACTGTTGCTGACATTCCCCACCAGACTGGCCAGAAGGAGTGGTGGGGAAACATCTCCAGTGATGCCTGCCACCGGCAGACGAGTGCTGCAGCCACGCCCTCACCCACTCACACACACACCCATATGATTGTGTCCTGTAAGCTGACAGCTAACACTGCAACCAACATGTGCCAGACAGACAAAATAAAAAGCTGGCTCTGGCAATGCAAATTAGAAGTTATTTGAAATTCAAACCAAAAAAAGAGCTGTCACCTGAAACTCAAAGGGCTTACCAATTATTTTCAGCAACAAGCATAAATATAATATTATTAAGAAAAATTCCCCTTAGGTATTGATTTTTGGTCGTACCATTGCCGCATCTTTATAGCCCAGAACAAAGTTTCAGAGTCTTTCGAAGTTGTCAAAGTCTCAGCGAAAATCTCCAATATCCGCTTGCCGGCCACTTCACAACTTTTCGTGGATTTTGAAATGCATATTAAGCAGGTCCTTGAACCCAATCAGAGGCAACCAAACAACCATAAAGTGGCAGCAACTTTTCCACGAATCGCCAACAAACGGCCAGCAGAGACAAAGACTGCCGCAGTTTCTTGGCCAGTTTTTCGATTAAGGCCCGGCCAAGCTGTTGAATGTGGCTTAAAGCGTGCACTTTATGGCTTCATTAACATTCCTGGGGTTTCATTGACACTCGCGAGGGGGTAGAGTGCCCCCGAGTGGCAAGAAACGCTGATTTAGCCATTCGTCCAGTACTAAGTGACCACCTGGCGGATCCTTTTTTCTTCCACTTATTTATGCGTGTCCTTATCGGGGCAGGATACCCGCACGCAAGCAACAGTTTTTTGCTTTGGTTTTTTCTTCGGTTTTCTATTTATTCTTGGATTTTTTTTTGGGGGGTCAATTGCCGGTTAAGGAGAGGCCGTACATTGACAATTTATGTTCGGTGACATTTTGCGGCATTTAAAAATAATTGTCGCCACTGCTGGCCTTTCCACCGCAATTAATTTCGATTGTCCGGTAGCAGGATGTTCGCACAGATGTGCCTTTTAGGCTGTTTGGCTTTTAGGCGCTACAGCCCCATAAAAGCCATGGCCGACAGCCGGTAGGCCATTAAATTCCCTATTAGGCAGTTGTTAAGTGTCAAAGCCATGCCCACAGGGAATCTCTATGCCTCGGTGTTGCGTTAAATTAGTTTCCCGCAACCACATTTCACATTAGCCACAACTGTCGGAGCCAACAACAATTGCACCACCCGAACGAGCCACCCATCCTGCCACCCGTTTGCATTTGCCGATGGAGCAATAATCGAATTTCTAGAGAGTCAAGGCTTCAAGTACATTTTGCATAACCCATGGCCAGAGGTCCTTCGGAGTCCTTCGAAATGGCCCGAAAGTTAAATACAGCTTAAAATACCAACACCGAAAATTCCATTCGAAAATTGCTGACTGGCTGGGAAAGCGTAAGAAGTGCCCCCGAAATGGGCCACAGACATGAAAATCATCAGAAAAGGGGGAGGGCGAGAGGGAGTTGTAAGTTCAAAGTTCATCTGAGATCCCCTCTAAAAAATCGCTGCCTTGAACTGCATTCCTGAGGCGAAAGAATTTCGCCATTAGGAGCAGACATTGCACATTGGGGCAGAGCTTCCTTTTGACTGAATTTAATTAATGGCCAGCTGCCAGGTAATTTATTGGCCATCAAAGGCAGCCGCCGGTACGTGTGTGAGTGTGTAAAGTGTGCCTGTGTGTTAGTCAGCGTTTATTGCCTGTTTTACAAGCTCAAATGTGGCCAAAATACACACACTCATTGAACGTCCTCAGTTCACGTCGCTGCACTGCCAAGCAACAATCAAACAATTGAGGGACTCTGTGGGTCCTTCTCCCACACTAATACACTTACAGTATTGCCTCCCTGCTGGCTTCCGTTTCCGGTTGATGCCATTAGAGGCGAGCGACAACAAGGATAACACACATTCCTATGTACCTGTTTTCTAGAGTGGAACATATCCGTGAACTATTTTTAAAAATAATCATTTAAAATTATGTATACCTTTTAGAATAAAAACTATAATATTTAAAATATAGTCAAAAATATTTAAAATTATGTAACACTGTACTTGTTTTGTGACCTCTGCCAGCCAACAACTTGCCACATTGGCCAATAATTGATTACACTTTGGCATGAAGTTGTTGCCACACACCTCCACAGGTCCTTCGCATCCTGCCACCCACCCACCTGCTCGCCCTGAGGGGAGTGCACTGCCGCACCGCAGAGGCCATTTGTTATGCCTGTTGTCGTCGCTGTCACTTGGCCAGAACAGGTTTTGGGTCCTGTGATTGAAATAGTTGCATCCCAAATGTGGCATTGCCGTTTTAAATTCCTGATTTAATTATATCGCCACCTTTGATTGATTACCAAACTACATCTGTAAATTCCAGGTTAGAGAGTCCTTTCCCCTGGCATCGATCAATGCCAGGACTAACTTGCAAGCTGCAGGTCAAGCTTGAAAATTCGTTTCGTTGCTTAACGAGGCGAGTGAGCAGAAACATATGTATGAGGAGAGGCGGCTCCTGCACAGGGCATGCTGCGCGCAAGGCAGGACATTACCGAAATGTGCGACAAAACAGTCGCTGGCAGAAACGCCCTCGATGGCAATGCCAAGGCATGTCCTTATGCCACATAAAGCTATAAGAGAGCTGCAAAAAAAGGACGCCAGGCGATGACAATGGCGGCAACGGCAATGGCAACGACAACATCAACATACACACACATATAAGCAAGCCATTTTCATTATCCTTGGACTTCTCCTTTCCGCAGACAGACACAGACGTTGGCGGAGATAGACGCCGAGAGATAATGTGCATTTAGTTTTGTATTTAAAAAAAAAATAGGAAGAAAAGCAAAGGAAGGCCTCTCAAGTATGGGGGCTCGGCTCTTGGGAAATGATATTTGAAAAAAAGGAAAACCAACATGAAAAGCCGACAATCTCCAGCAGAAAGAACTTAAAGTCTTGAACAAGACTAAGATACTAAAGGCTGGAAAAATCTATTAAATAATTATTTATGTAAATTTTAACTTAATTAACTTAAAAAATATCTCCTAGAAGCAAAGAGAGATAATATATATTAATATATATCATAATTATACAGGGCTATTATTTCAACCATGGCTGTGCCACAATAACCTGTGCCAATGACAACTGGCGGGATGAGGACTCTCGAGGTTGAGACCCGCTAAGCACAAATGAAAATATTTTTCAAGCAGCCAACACTAATGTCACCCAGATGTCAGTCGGACAAGAGTAGCAGGAAAACCAGCAGCAGGAAAAAGCTTAGAAAACGGCACAAGAACATGGCCCAGGCTGAGCTCTATGATGACAATAATGGGTCCTGCAAGACCATTTTTGTATTTTTGGGGCTGGCGGTGTTGGGGGTGCAACATATGAGCAAATACCCAAAGCAATCATTCTGATATGTTGATGTGTTGACGATGGAACAATATTTGTATCAAGTTGCGTATCAAGCCTGACTAGCTTCGGGCCAAGGAACTTGGTGTGGACTTGGCCTGGTTTAATTGATGCAAAATGGCCATCGGGTTGTTTGACCCTTAATGTGTTTTTGATGCTCATCATGCAAAAAAAATTAGAAAAAGTTATTTTTCGTAATTACCAGATAGCTCTTCTTTCCTATGGTTCTAGTTTTTTAAGCTTTTCACCAAAATAATAATATGTATCTGATTTACAATTCAATTTTGGCCAACTTTGAGTTCTTTATTGTCATTTAATTTAATTAAATTACGTATTTATTTTCGTCTTTCGTCTTTCAAGTTTGTGCGACCCACAAATAAATTAGCAATTCTAATTGTGATATCTCGGTTTGGTTAAACAAATTGCAATTAGAGATGATAGATACAAAAAATGCCAGTCCTTTCTTTCTTCTTTTTGGGGCGGCTTTCTAACAAATTTATGCCAGCTTAGATTATCGCAGATTTTAACTTCATTTTCGTTTCCATTCACACAGAGACGGTTCTTTTTTTTCAACTTATTTTCATGTTTTTTTTTACTGTTCGTTACCATTTTTATTATCATGGATTTTTTTGTGTTCGGTACTCTGAAGGTCAAGGACGAAGAGCCAAACGCGCCAAAGGTTTTTCTTTCCGGACGCCATATCTTCTGCGTTTAATTATAAAAGTTTCAGAGGCAGTAGGAGAAAGTTGAGTCAGTCACTGGCAGCTTCGGCTTAGGAATTTCCCTTAGCCTGGCTTTGATTTTGGATTTTCTCGGTTTTCCTTCTCGTTTCTTTCATTCTTTTTCCTTTTTTTTTTTTGGTTAATGGTTTCCCAGAGAGATCTCAGCCGGAAATGCTTCTGACAATGCCACCTGGGTGCACAAAAGTAGGCACCATTTGAATTGCGAGAAAGCTGCAGGAAGCCCGAAAGAGCATGTCCTGCCAACAACAAAGGATGTCCTCGTTGCGGCGGATTGAGGCGTGTAAACATTTTCGCCAAGCGGGTGGGCTGAAGGGCCAACAACCATGCAGAAATGCATTTCATTTTATATATCTTTCTTTTTATTTGCCAACACTTTTTAGTGAAACTGTTTCCAGCTTTAGGTGAGGCGGATAAACAGGGATTTTCTAAAGGATTAAAACTATAATACTATTTAATGGGTAATTGTGTTGTTAAGGATTAAAAATGTGTGCAATTAACATATTTTACATTAAAGAAACTCAAGTATTTATGGGGCTTATTTAAACTATATTTTCAGCGTATTTTCTCAGAGCTTGCTTTTGCTTTTTTCCTGCAAACTTTGTTTTTCACTTCACGGACTCTATTATTCACTCTCCTCCTCTGGTCTTCCGCTTACAGGCAATGGCTTAATCAACGAGGCCGAGTTCCTGCAATGGGTTGGCAGGATCCAAGCCCTGCGGGATGAACAGCAGCAACATGAGGAGAGCGCCAGCAACAGCAAGCCGGCGGACGAGGCCGATGATGTCACCGAGGACTTGATAGCCGCATTTAGGTGAGTCCTTGTGCTCAAATCCCATAACTTCCTAGAATCTCTGGCATCACATTGTATCCTTAGAGTATTCGATCGTGATGGTAATGGATTTATAACGCGCGACGAGCTGCAGACCGCCATGGAGATGATTGGGGAGCCCTTGAACGAGGCGCAGCTGGAGCAGCTCCTGGCCATCGCCGACTTGGATCAGGATGGCCGCATCAACTACGAGGGTGAGTGCAACCGCAGACAAAGGACACTGCTGACGCAGGCGTCCGTGCGGAAGGACATGCGTGTATACCAGAGAAATGAGAGAGAAATTGAACAGAATTGAAATTATTTTTTCAAATATTTATGTAGGTGTACTGACCATGTTGCTTCAAAAAGTAAATGCTCTAGTTATTTTAATTGGCAAGAGTCCTCATAAAGAGGCCACAAGGACTCATATGCTGTCGCAGATTCAACTGCAGCTGCGGCTGTCTGAGCGTTAAGTTAATCAAGTGGTAGCATAAAATATGGTAACCTCCCGCGTCAATATTTGTCCAACCCACCGAAAATGTTACGCCCATAAATCAGCCAGACAAACACGGCGACAATAAAGTTTATTAACCCTGAGTAATGCCATCCGGAGGAATGGTTGACCTAAAACGCCAAAATGTTGACTTGTTTGTTTACTCGTAAAAGTTTTTTATGCCCAGTACTTACTAGCAAATTACCATGCCCTAGGTCCTAGAAGATTAGGACTCTGGTGAATCCAGAAAAGTTTTCTATAGGGACAATCAGTTGAAAAGATTTTCTATTTAAAAGGATAATTATAAGGTATCTCACAGTCGCTCTCACGCAGAAAAGCCGAAAAAGTCTAGGGGTCTTCCAGACATAAAAAACTTTTCGGCTGAGCCAATGTAAGTAGTTTGAGAAAAATAAACAGAAAAAATAGTAAGAGACTATAATGCAGTTGACCTTGAATTAAGTGGAATAAGAGCTCTGGGCACTGAGGTTTACCTCAGGATCCTCCTGTCCTTTGAATTTCTGCACTTACAGCAAAACTGGCAGCACAGAATTCCCTTGCGTGGCATTAAATTGGTTTAATAAACTTAAACTAATACGGGGACATGCACAAATACAAACACAAACACACACTACCAGAGACTCGAGTGTCCTCTCAGCCCGTATGTATGCTTTGTTTTTTTTTTGTTTTTCCTCAGCAGAGGTGTGTGCGTGTGTTTGCCGGGCTTGGAATCCCTTGTATCATTAGGTTCATATGCCATCGCCTTGCTGGTTGATACTTTGACCTTGTAACGCATTGACATGTCACCCACCCACTCTGGAGAGCAGTCGAAAAAAATATTCTATTTTTCCTTTAAAAATTATTAGTTTTCCTTAGCCTAGGCTTAGCTTTAATTAGTGTTCTTTAGAGTCTTAGCTACTTGTAGAGGGTTAACTTACAACTCCCTAGATAATAAACTTTTATATAATTGTGTATATAATTTTCTTTAAGTGCATTTATCGAGTCCAGCTCAGCAAAGTACTGGCCCAGCCCGCTTTTCGCCCATGCCAACCATTTGTTTGCTGGCATCTGCAATTTATTTACTCATTTTGCTGGTTTCGTTGCCTTTGCCTTTACTTTACTCTATTTACTTTGCACCGGCATCATCAACTATATCGACATCCGACCAGTACACTACATAGAGCACACACTGCGTATACGCAACGCCTTTGCGTTTGATTTTTTTCGCTGACACTGCATTGCGGTGAAGGACGAGAAAAATTGGAGGATAGGCCAGAGTGGAGCAACACGTACACCGCCTTCGGAGAATCGGCTCCGTGAGATTTTTGGTCATAAAGAAACGTAGAGAACGGAGGCGTGATTACCCCGCCTTGGGCGACAGTTTATGTAGTAGGGTTATTTTTCATCTAAAAAGGTTTTGGTCGTTGGATGGCCATTCAATTGTCAGGGGAGATGGTACTTCATCACAAATCTATTTTATTGCCGTCAATTTTATCAGTAAATTGGCTGAAATTGCGCTTAAGTGTTGTCTGAGGAATAGCATGCTATAGGTTAGTGGCTATAATAAATGTATAATTTATTCAGATGGGACTAACTCATTTAATTTTTAATTCTTCGGCCCCACTACGGGTGCAGTTCGTCACCTACCTAGATGGCTGTCCACAGTTAAGTTATTTTTTTCGACAAGTTTCTCTCTTTAAGCTGAAATGTGTAATATGTAACGCCTCATAAAATAAAATAGAAACTTGTAATTACATTTTTGTAACAATTCTTTCCCTTTCATTATTTTTAATTACAGAATTCACGAGACTTCTGCTCTAAGCAATTTACGCCTGACATGGAGACATGGTCGAAACCACGAGCCCCAAAAAACAATTGCAAGTGGAATGCCAAGCGAGTTACCCCTTCAGCATAACTGTTAAGCTATTAAGAATATACTCAGACATGCAGAAAATAATGACGCAATACAGAAGTTGCAGAAAATAATTGTTTAAAATTTTATACAAATCAAAAACAAAAAAATATATATATATATTTATACAAGGGTATGAAGAAAAATGTGCAAGGCAGGCCACACAGATACACACCCATACCAGCAAACATTATAAAGTTTTCGTTTCATCAAACACCCAAAAGAACACACAAGCATTTTCATATGTAAATTAGTTTCAAAGTTTTGTCGATTCTAAAATGTAAAACATTCATTTTGTCTATGAATTAAGGTAACTACGGAAACAAAGTTTGATAAAGAAGTTAAAAATTATTTTTCTAGACGATTGGCGAAAAATTGTTTAACCAACACAGACACAACCACCTACACACACACACCAACACACATACATAAACAAAAACATAAACATATAAATGCATATTCGGATAAGTCTGAGCGCGTGAGTGATATTGTGTTTAGGGTGCTGCAAAAACAAAAAGCAAGCATAAATAATAAAAAAAATGTAAAGTCTTTAATGGAATAATGAAATAAAGATGATGACAACCTACCTATCCAGGTCATATGCTTTATAAACTCTCATTTACTTGCAGATTCTACAAATAAGATCAAAACTTATTCGATATAATCTGCAACTAAATATTTATAAAATGCATGATCCTGTAACGGATTCAGTTTATCAACATCCTAAAATCTTAATTCAATGAAAGATTATCAGATATATATTCATATATTTGTATTTTATTGTAGTTATGCTGCTTTCAATGTATGCGTGTTTCAATACCCCCCAAAACAAACAAAAATTGTTTCAAAATTGTTTAGGCTAAGAAAATAAATGTTAACAATTTATATAAGAAAACCAAACACTTAATTTCTGTTGGGAAGTTACTTAGACATTAAATACCATAATCTATAAAGTTAAAGTACGAAAAAAGCTAAACATTTTGAAAAAGAACATTTTCGTGTTCAGAAATATTTAAAATCACGGTCGAAGCCAAGCAATGTTGGTACCAAATTCAAAATCTAGTCAGAACAATTTCTTAGTTTCTTTATTTTTTTTCGAAATTTAAGTCCATTGCATATTGCCGTCCCATAGATAAAAAAATATTTCTTTTTAAGGATTATCCAGTCATCCAAACAAGGCATTGCGGTTTCAAAATTGTTTTTTGATTCTTTCAAGATATCCTGTTTTGATAAAAATTTAGAGCAGATAATAAAATAAAGAAAATCAAATTCAAAAAATAAAAACATTTAACAAAAGTGCTCTTTTAAAATTCAGTGAAATGAAAATTTAAATATTCAAAATATATATATTTGTATTGGAAGATTATATTTATGGGTAAACAAAGCAAAGTAAAAAATATATAAATCAGGTCAAAGGTACAAATAGTCAAATGGGGATAGTCAACGAGGAGAGGAAACCACAATTTTGTATGGTATTTACAAGCAGGACTACAATGGCAAAAAACGAAAATAAAATCTAAAAATCAAAAACTGTTCAAAAAACGCAACTGTAACCCAAACAAAACGATATGTATTTCATTCTAGTAGTTTTTTATGACCTCTAAATGTGCTTAACAACTATATGCAGGACTATATACCTACCCTAACCATCAATAATTATAAATTAATTAATTATTAATACCTACAAAATATATATATTATATTTACTGGATACAACACGGAACACACACAACAACAACTAAGACATTATCTATATGCATAACTAAAGTGGTAGATATTTCGTTTAGGTATTTATAATTTATAAATGCAGTCGCGAATCGGGAATCGTGATTGAACATAATAAATATCGGTACACCAACGCTCAACAAATGTTTTATTTCTCAAAATAGTTGGTTTAGTAGCCCTTTATCTTTTGTGTCAAGGGTAATTCAGATTCTGTACATCTAAAATTGAGTTGTTGATTTAACAACGTTTCTAAATTTTTGGCTTTGCGAGAAATAGTGTGTATATTTTTTAATAAAAAACCGACGAATCAATTGAAGGAGGATGGGCGAATCAGAAGAAAAGGTAAGTTGTGTTTGGTAATGATACTTATAATCATAAAATAGAGAAAGGCAGTAGATAAAAACTTTTATTTTTAAATTATATTAATTTAAAAATTGCAAATCGATAAGTCAAGGCATTACCATCCGTCGCAATATTTGCGGCCCACAGAGGGCGCTGCGGTTTTTTTTTTATCGATGCATCGGTATTGCTATCGAAATTTTTTCCCACCTCCAAGGCAAAAGACCACGGTACAAAATCAATTTATTTCGACCAAAAAGCGAATATTCCTTAAAAGCTTAATTAAATGCCAGTGCAAACTGCATTTAGCGATCATTATCCGTGTTAGCGTCCGTGGGTGTCCTTGTGAGGGGTTGCGACTGAGTTGACCCTCGATTTTTTATTGTGAGCGTTGAGGCAAAACCGCAAAAGTGGATACCGAAACTGTGAAAATTGAGGATTTGATGGACTCTGATCCCGAAATCGAGTTCATCGAAAAGGACAGCGGGATGTCATCGTTGGGTGGCAGCAAGGACGAGACGCCCGAGCGGCGGGCAGTGGCCGCTGTAAGTAGAGGCCCCAAAAACGTGGGTTCTATCCCTCGCTCCTCCCCCATGTTCCCCCCTGCCCATGCAGTGAATCTTATCGTGCTCACGTAATTTTCGGAGAAATGTGAACGAGAACAGCTGCTCCCACACAATCCCGAAGAACTGATGCCCTGTAGCTAATACTAATTATTTTTCTTTTTATTTCAGACGTCGAACGAGCCTCAGGGCGAGAATTACGATGATGTAAGTGGCAGCATGTTTGTAAACAATTCCACATGATCTAACCTCAATCTTGTGGAAGGCACATTATGTCCTTTACTCAAAGCTTTACATTAAAACAAGATTTAAACCTGCTTTAAGCAAATGATAATAATAAACTTTCTTATTGTCCAGGAACCCGACGAGTCATTTGGCGAACGATTCTGGGGACTGACGGAAATGTTCCCCGAGCCGGTGCGCAATGCCGTGGGTGCTGTTACCGGAGCCACAGTTAGTGGCTGCAAGAGTCTGTATGGGTTCTCGTGCAGCGCCAGCTGGATATTCTTCACCAGCTCCGTCATTCTGTTCGCGCCCGTTATATTCGAGACGGAGCGCGCCCAAATGGAGGAGCTGCACAAGTCGCAGCAGAAACAAGTGCTACTGGGACCCAGCAGCGCAATGGCTCCGAGCGGATCGTCGCCCAGCCTTCCCTCGATTCGTTAACCTAGCCACATACGCATATTAGCTCTACGATAACCGGCGTCGGGGCTCTGAACTCCGAGCACGGATTTGCCACACGTTAGCTTAAGTTTGTCGATACCAATCAATCCCAGTCGCAGTCGCAGTCGATGTCGAGGACACCACGGACGACCGAAGCAATAGCAAAATCCTCCAAAGAAATTTACCCAAAAGCCACACCCACAGCATTGCATTTATGCATTCACACACATCCCCCGGAATTATCGGTTACAACTGTCCCCTTCGACGCGAAACGATGCGAGCAATTGCAAAACTTCAGATAGGTGTTAGCATTGTAGTTGGCGTACAGAGTATAAACAAGCAACCACTACTATGGTTTAAACCAATTAATAAATATTCGTTTATTAAGAGTTAAACGTTCAACCGATCTGTCTGTTGGTAACAATATTTAATGGATTTTTCAACGAAAGAATGGGAATGGGATCATAAAACTCTATTTGTACATCTACTTCCTACGGGCTACTGAGATATTCTCTTGGTATCGGATGATCTGTAAAGTAGCGCCGGAACTCGCCAGCGTACTTGTTGCGCAAATTACGTTCTCCAAACTCATTGAATCGCTGGGCCAGGAACACGTACACATCCAGGACTTTGGCGTGGGCCGAGAGTTTCTTGAAGGACTGAGCGGCACGCTCTAGGATATCCAAAGACTTAAGGAGTTGCGCCTTGCGCTGCTCGACATTGTTCGGGGTGATCGCCAGCAGGCAGCGTACAAATACAAAGTCTGACTTTGATCTTTCGTACAGCCCGCCGTTGATGTGGATGTCGTGCATGCACCTCTTAATGGCCTGGTAGGCCTTCTGCGGAAGACCTAGGAGCAGTAGCTGTTGCGCCAGCAGCATGTCCACCAACGCCAGTTCGTAATCCATCTGGCATTCGGCCATGTTTTCAGCAACACGCAGCAGGAGCATGGTAGTCTCGCTCGAGAAGCGTCCATCTGCCATGCTGCAGTAGCCGAGTAATACTTGAACGCGCATCCGCAGAAGGAACGGCAACTGATCCTTAGTGGCCAGCTTGTCCAGCAGTCTCCGAGCATTGAAGAACTCCCGCTTGGCCACGTAAATAGAAGCTCGTTGCATCAGCGCGTCCGAGGCATCCAGCAGGTAAAGCTGATCACAGGCTTTCAAGGCGTCGTGCCAACGACACTGGTAAATGCCAGTTTGGATGACCACATGGCACTGACTGATCATCCAACCCTCGGCGCTGGGCAATCGCGGAAAACGTTCCTTCGCCTGTTGGAGCAGCACCTTGGCCAATTGAGATTCCCCTTGCAGTTGGAGCCACAGAGCGTAGCTAGACAGAGCACTGCCTAGGCCAGCTGAACAGTTTTCAGACCGATCTCTGACTGATAACAGAACCTGGGAGTAAAGGGCAGCCAATTCGTGTCGTCCGTACGCGCACCAAACTGCACTTCGCAACGCCAAAGCATCTGAGGCGTGATCCGCAAAGTTGTTCCGGTTGGTCAGATTATCACTGCGCTGAAGGAGATCGAAGAGTTTCAGAGGCTGATAGCCCGCCACAGTTCCCAGTTTGACGGCAAAGTGCAATGCCAGGGTGTAGTTTTGAAGCAGGGATCCATCCACCTCACTGGCTTCCTGCACGCTCTTTTGAATCGCAGACAGGGGCAGTTCATCTCGCAAGAGACAGTACCAAGTGTTGGCTAGATTCAGACTGCTTTTATCGCTATGTTCCTGGGCCAACATTGTGCTCTCCTTGAGGGCAGCCAGTGCCTCATCTCGATGGCCAAAGGTGGCATGCAGCACCGCTAGATTCACACAAAAGTACTGGTATCCTTTCTCCTGGCCCATCAGTCTTACCGGACTCCTGTCCAATGCCCGGTGAAGGGCGTTCAAGGCATTATAGTAATCCCTAACACGCAGCTGGTTCATGTACCCCAGGAAATAGGGAGTGGTCGTTAGTGGAAGGTCTCTGATGATCTCTTGGACTTTTTTCTGCAATTCCATGGGCGGAAGGGCCTTTCTTTCGTTGCTTTCCAGCAATTCCGATTGCTTATTGATGAAATACTTTGCCTGTTTGGGCGCCCATCTGCACAAGGTATTCCGTTCGACCAAATAGCCAGTCAAAGAATTATCCTTCTCCTTTAGTCCCGATTTGTCAGTATCCGCGGGCACGGGCGGAGGTGTTTCCTCACGGTGTAGTATCCCACCAGCAACAGCTTTGCGGGTGCCTGAGGCCACAGCTCGAACCCCACGTTCGTAATATGAGCAAATATTCTTGTACATGTCCATCATCTCCGCGAAACTAAGGCGTTCAAGGACAACACCCACTCGGCGAACATAAACACCCACCATACTGAACTGACTTATCCCATAATTCTCGTTCAGTATCTCGTCGATGTTCTGGATCTCTGCAAAGTCAAACAGCACCTCAATGCTGCCTGCACAGAACTCCGACATGGCTTTTTCAAAGGCCTCCAACATCAGGGGATCCAGCCTGTATTTTCCAGTGGTCAGTAAATTGTGCAGCTCGCTGTAGGTCTTATCCGCTTCCTGAATCAGTTTAAAGATGAGCATATAGAACATGCGGCGCCGCTTGGTGGCCATGGATATCCCAGTATCCAAACATGTCTTTTTGTTCTACAAAAATTAATATTTAATAATATATTTCATCTCAAAAGTACGAATAGTAGCTCATACGATCACGTATTGCTTTAGCAGTATCAGCATCGTTATTTTGTGAGCCGTGGGCGGCTCGAGCCGCGGCGGCACTAGTTTCGCTGAAGGATCCAGGGTGTCCAGCTCCTCGAACAGATTCATGGCTATACTGCGCCAGTGAATAGTAGTTTTCGATTTTAGTTCCCGGCAAAATAAAAACAAAAACTTTAACTGCAGCCAACTTAGCGTCGTTCGGAAAGAACCGTCTTTTGGATTTAACGCTATCTGGCAACACCAATTGGCGCCAAATTCAAATATTTAAACTTTGATGTATTCACAAGTCCCCATAAATCAATTTAAAGCAATTGCAAGATGAGATTCCTAACTATACACCCAAAAACATAGTTTTTATCAATCAAAAATTTCCTATAGTTACACTTTACCAATCTGGCTATACCTGCTGTAGTAAAGCCCAAAATTGTCATTGATTACCTCCAAAAGGTCCAAAAGATCAAAGTCCAAAATGTGACAACAATATCCATGCGCGAATTTAAGCTTCTCCAATTTGTATTTGCTTTAAGTTAACAAAAGCACAAAGTTCACTAGACAACTACCCAGTTAAACGCTAGCCATATGAAATTGTATAAATGTGGAATAGGTAATACAGCGAATTCGGTGAAAAAAATCCTTTAAAGGACGAATGGGAAAATTGATCGACGCTGACGGGGGTAGTCCTTGAACTCCTTCCTGTAGTTGCGGTGCTTGGCCAAGGCCCACACGGTCATCTGGAAAGCCCCGGCAAAGGCAAACAGATAGGCGGCCAGGCAAGAGGTCAACACCGAAAACGACACCCAGGCACCGATCTCGTACGTGTAGTTTGGGCATGAAACCAAGCTGTAAAGGTGATGTGGTTATTATATGTTTGTAAACATCAAATCAAGTATTAGCTTACTTGAACAGCAGGGTCAGGGGATTTCCATCAGGCACTGGGATCTTGCGTACTTTGGTGCCAGGTGGGCGCAAGTTGCGCAGGGCAATGTGCACCGAAAAATTGCCGAGCTCGCAGAGCTAAAAGTAGGAAAGGTTTAATTAATTATTTGTTAAAGCATAAAATGAAATAAATTCGACCTTTTGGCATATATTATAGTTTATCAAAGCAATAAAAATAATCGTTAATGTTAGTTTTTGATAAGAAAAATGGAAATTGATAAAATCGCATGTTTCCGCAGCCCATTTTTCAAATTTTTCGATTTCAGCTTAATTTTCTTTTTCCATTTATATTTCCATAGAAATCCCAATGCTTCAAAAATATAATGACTAACAGAAATATATAGTTTTGATAAGACCCGAGTGTTAAAATTTTTTGATAAAAACAACAGACTGACTCGGCTATATGGACTTTAAAGCTAATTCCAAACTATGGCAACAATTTCTTTTAATAAATAGGGATTTCCTATATCATTCTTACCGCAAATGCTCCCAAAGCAGCCCAAACAGTGCACATACAGGGCGAGGTGAACTGGGGATGGTTAACATGGTACGAGACATAGGCTGTGAATCCCCAATAGTATGTGCAATTCTTGAAGAGATTCCGCAGCGGCATCGTGGCATGCGAGAAGCGGTGGACAAAGATGGTCTCCAGCAGACGCTTCACATAATGGACAGTGTAACAGCCAGCGGCAATGCTGCAAAAAGTGGAGAAATGAAACAGGTTAGGCGGAGAGGAATGGATAATTATGCATTCGGGTAAGAGTTGTGCCCGGCCGAGGTGTTGCGTTTTAGTTTGCATAAGCCAGGGTCAATCAGGTCGCATACAAAACCTCGAACTAATCGAAATTTCAGCGACTTTCGCCACACACAATCACACAAACAAACACAGACTCAATCACGCAATACGTATACTTACTGGGTGGTGAGGGAAATCGGAAGACTGGCCGCCTTTCCGTAGACCAATTCTGGGCGGAAGTAGAAGATGAGATAGACAATAAGGGGCCCAGCATACTCCGCCAGGAAGACTGTCTTCCATCCAATCTGCGGCCCAAGATCCTTGATGTACACCTTATCACCGGTGCGCAAAGACAGAGACTCCAGGGTGTCGGTGTCTTTCAAGCTTTTTCCCTTGACATCCAAACGAAGGGACTGACGATTTGCGTCCGGCGTTTGTTTCAGGGACCGGTGAATGAGGACGCGCAGGTCGCCAACGGGCGTGGTCGCCGAGGGCACCTTCACTTTGCCGTAAGGCTTACTATTCTTGGCACTGAGTATCTCTAGCTCCATTTCGTCCGGCTTATCTGACTCAAAAATTGAAAGTGTCAATGCAAAATCCAAGTTAGGCAGGTGGGGACCAGTGTGGACGTTTCCTGGAAATCCGGAGTGGCGCTGCCAGATAGTTAAAGTTTTCAAAGGGTTATCTTAAGGGACCTGACTGATTAGGGAGCTTTTATTTAAAATCTACAATAATTTAATAAAAATAAGCATTTAATATATTATTTATAAATTAAAGATGATAAACGGCTTTCTCCATTTGAAAATGTTCTTTCCAATTGTCCTTGCCTAATGTCCTAATGTCCTTGCTTTTCAATAGACCCTTAAAAAAATATATAATTTGAAATGGAAAATATAGCTCAAATGAATAGGAAAAATATACAAAGCAGTCGTGCTGTTAACACTCAACATTTCACACCAGCATAGCTCCAGAACTCACATTCACTTAATTCACTTCAAAATTTTCCAGTCAAGCTGTTCGTTTCAGGAGTTGTGCCGGTAAAATAAGTGAAACAAAAGTAGCAAAGATTTAAAAAATAATTATAAATCATCGTAAAACAAAGATAGAGTTGATATTATTGTCAACGGTCAATATTGGTGAGTAGAAAAGTCAGTGCAAAGAATTCAGTGTCAAAGCATATTTCATTGAGAAAGCATACGATTCAGTCAGTCAAGTCATTGCATCGAGAGATCTCGTTTTAAAATTGATTAAAAAAATATTTCAACATTTTATTTTGTGGTGAGTTTTAAAACTGCTTCATAGTGTTAATAATTAGTGTGACCTTAACGGGTGAGTTTTAAAACTGAGTGACCATAGTGAGAATACGCTAAAAATATCCCAAGATACGATATTTCATGTTGGGAGATATCCCCCGTAGCAATTACATTCGTTTTGACAATTGTAGCAGCAACTACAGAAAACATAAAAAGCGGAACTACTGAATACAAAGCTATTAGAATAATTCCTAAAAGTATTTCATTTAATTGTGATTAAATACATCAATACAGCGACTGGAATCAAGAGTAAGTTTAATCCAAACCAGATAAATTCTCATTTTAAGATAAAACGTCTGAGAAAAATGCATCAAAGTTTTCAAGGTCTTTGTTCGGCCATTTTAGATTTTCTTTACATTCCAACCCCTTTATGCAGCCACGTAACATAAAACTAGGAATTGGCACTACGCATTACTAATTCTTATTGATTTCCCTGCAAATTAAAAACAAATCTATTAATAGCATTTGCTTATTGTGAAATTTGCAATCGACGTCGCGTCATGTGAAATTTCGAGAAGTCGCTCCCATACATTTACGCATTATTTCTAAATAATTACGTATAATCTTTTCCAATTGTCGATTCTCCTAATTAGTTGGCATTAATGCCAATTCGTTTTATAATTCTTCGAAGAAACAGTTGTTCAAATAAGGCCACGTCTGAAAATTTCACGTTAGTTGCACTGTTCATGACGTCACTGGTATACACACTAACCAGATACACACACACACGCATGCATTTCGAATACACACTCACACAACGATAAAATGACGGCGGAACAAAGGTTTCTCCATTTCCCTTTTGTTTCCCAACCAACGTCTTTGTCTCGAAAAAGTGAGGGGTTGAAAGTTCAACTCGTCCATTGGAGCATTTTAGTGGAAAAGCAAGCCTTGACAAGCACTTCCCTCCTAGTTCAGTTCCATCGCCCAACAGTTTCAGAAATTGTGAAACTCTCGACAACGAACGACTAAAATTTATCTGCCACTAATTTCCATCGTTTCGCACTTTTCTACCCGCAGAATAATCCAAAATGCAGATCTTTGTGAAAACCTTGACTGGAAAGACCATCACCCTGGAGGTGGAGCCCTCCGACACCATTGAGAACGTCAAAGCCAAGATTCAAGACAAGGAGGGTATTCCTCCAGACCAGCAGCGTCTCATCTTCGCCGGCAAGCAGCTGGAGGATGGACGTACTCTCTCCGACTACAACATCCAGAAGGAGTCCACCCTCCACTTGGTCCTCCGTCTCCGTGGTGGAATGCAGATCTTCGTGAAGACCCTTACCGGAAAGACCATCACCCTGGAGGTTGAGCCGTCCGATACCATCGAGAACGTGAAGGCCAAGATCCAAGACAAGGAGGGAATCCCCCCAGACCAGCAGCGTTTGATCTTCGCGGGAAAGCAGCTGGAGGATGGCCGCACCCTGTCGGACTACAACATCCAGAAGGAGTCCACCCTCCACTTGGTCCTCCGTCTCCGCGGTGGAATGCAGATCTTCGTGAAGACCCTGACCGGAAAGACCATCACCCTGGAGGTTGAGCCCTCCGATACCATTGAGAACGTGAAGGCCAAGATCCAAGACAAGGAGGGAATCCCCCCAGACCAGCAGCGTTTGATCTTCGCTGGAAAGCAGCTGGAGGATGGACGTACTCTCTCCGACTACAACATCCAGAAGGAGTCCACCCTCCACTTGGTCCTCCGTCTCCGCGGTGGAATGCAGATCTTCGTGAAGACCCTGACCGGAAAGACCATCACCCTAGAAGTTGAGCCATCCGATACCATCGAGAACGTGAAGGCCAAGATCCAAGACAAGGAGGGAATCCCCCCAGACCAGCAGCGTCTGATCTTCGCCGGCAAGCAGCTCGAGGATGGCCGCACCCTGTCGGACTACAACATCCAGAAGGAGTCCACCCTCCACTTGGTCCTCCGACTCCGTGGTGGAATGCAGATCTTCGTGAAGACCCTGACCGGAAAGACCATCACCCTGGAGGTTGAGCCGTCCGATACCATCGAGAACGTGAAGGCCAAGATCCAAGACAAGGAGGGAATCCCCCCAGACCAGCAGCGTTTGATCTTTGCTGGAAAGCAGCTGGAGGATGGTCGTACTCTCTCCGACTACAACATCCAGAAGGAGTCCACCCTCCACTTGGTCCTCCGACTCCGTGGTGGAATGCAGATCTTCGTGAAGACCCTTACCGGAAAGACCATCACCCTGGAGGTTGAGCCGTCCGATACCATCGAGAACGTGAAGGCCAAGATCCAAGACAAGGAGGGAATCCCCCCAGACCAGCAGCGTCTGATCTTCGCCGGCAAGCAGCTCGAGGATGGCCGCACCCTGTCGGACTACAACATCCAGAAGGAGTCCACCCTCCACTTGGTCCTCCGTCTCCGTGGTGGAATGCAGATCTTCGTGAAGACCCTGACCGGAAAGACCATCACCCTGGAGGTAGAGCCCTCCGATACCATTGAGAACGTGAAGGCCAAGATCCAAGACAAGGAGGGAATCCCCCCAGACCAGCAGCGTTTGATCTTTGCTGGAAAGCAGCTGGAGGATGGACGTACTCTCTCCGACTACAACATCCAGAAGGAGTCTACCCTCCACTTGGTCCTCCGTCTCCGCGGTGGAATGCAGATCTTCGTGAAGACCCTTACCGGAAAGACCATCACCCTGGAGGTTGAGCCGTCCGATACCATCGAGAACGTGAAGGCCAAGATCCAAGACAAGGAGGGAATCCCCCCAGACCAGCAGCGTTTGATCTTTGCTGGAAAGCAGCTGGAGGATGGACGTACTCTCTCCGACTACAACATCCAGAAGGAGTCTACCCTCCACTTGGTCCTCCGTCTCCGCGGTGGAATGCAGATCTTCGTGAAGACCCTTACCGGAAAGACCATCACCCTGGAGGTTGAGCCGTCCGATACCATCGAGAACGTGAAGGCCAAGATCCAAGACAAGGAGGGAATCCCCCCAGACCAGCAGCGTCTGATCTTCGCCGGCAAGCAGCTCGAGGATGGCCGCACCCTGTCGGACTACAACATCCAGAAGGAGTCCACCCTCCACTTGGTCCTCCGTCTCCGTGGTGGAATGCAGATCTTCGTGAAGACCCTGACCGGAAAGACCATCACCCTGGAGGTAGAGCCCTCCGATACCATTGAGAACGTGAAGGCCAAGATCCAAGACAAGGAGGGAATCCCCCCAGACCAGCAGCGTTTGATCTTTGCTGGAAAGCAGCTGGAGGATGGTCGTACTCTCTCCGACTACAACATCCAGAAGGAGTCCACCCTCCACTTGGTCCTCCGTCTCCGCGGTGGAATGCAGATCTTCGTGAAGACCCTTACCGGAAAGACCATCACCCTGGAGGTTGAGCCGTCCGATACCATCGAGAACGTGAAGGCCAAGATCCAAGACAAGGAGGGAATCCCCCCAGACCAGCAGCGTTTGATCTTTGCTGGAAAGCAGCTGGAGGATGGTCGTACTCTCTCCGACTACAACATCCAGAAGGAGTCCACCCTCCACTTGGTCCTCCGACTCCGTGGTGGAATGCAGATCTTCGTGAAGACCCTTACCGGAAAGACCATCACCCTGGAGGTTGAGCCGTCCGATACCATCGAGAACGTGAAGGCCAAGATCCAAGACAAGGAGGGAATCCCCCCAGACCAGCAGCGTCTGATCTTCGCCGGCAAGCAGCTCGAGGATGGCCGCACCCTGTCGGACTACAACATCCAGAAGGAGTCCACCCTCCACTTGGTCCTCCGTCTCCGTGGTGGAATGCAGATCTTCGTGAAGACCCTGACCGGAAAGACCATCACCCTGGAGGTAGAGCCCTCCGATACCATTGAGAACGTGAAGGCCAAGATCCAAGACAAGGAGGGAATCCCCCCAGACCAGCAGCGTTTGATCTTTGCTGGAAAGCAGCTGGAGGATGGACGTACTCTCTCCGACTACAACATCCAGAAGGAGTCTACCCTCCACTTGGTCCTCCGTCTCCGCGGTGGAATGCAGATCTTCGTGAAGACCCTTACCGGAAAGACCATCACCCTGGAGGTTGAGCCGTCCGATACCATCGAGAACGTGAAGGCCAAGATCCAAGACAAGGAGGGAATCCCCCCAGACCAGCAGCGTTTGATCTTTGCTGGAAAGCAGCTGGAGGATGGACGTACTCTCTCCGACTACAACATCCAGAAGGAGTCTACCCTCCACTTGGTTCTCCGTCTCCGCGGTGGAATGCAGATCTTCGTGAAGACCCTTACCGGAAAGACCATCACCCTGGAGGTTGAGCCGTCCGATACCATCGAGAACGTGAAGGCCAAGATCCAAGACAAGGAGGGAATCCCCCCAGACCAGCAGCGTCTGATCTTCGCCGGCAAGCAGCTCGAGGATGGCCGCACCCTGTCGGACTACAACATCCAGAAGGAGTCCACCCTCCACTTGGTCCTCCGTCTCCGTGGTGGAATGCAGATCTTCGTGAAAACCCTGACCGGAAAGACCATCACCCTGGAGGTAGAGCCCTCCGATACCATTGAGAACGTGAAGGCCAAGATCCAAGACAAGGAGGGAATCCCCCCAGACCAGCAGCGTTTGATCTTTGCTGGAAAGCAGCTGGAGGATGGTCGTACTCTCTCCGACTACAACATCCAGAAGGAGTCCACCCTCCACTTGGTCCTCCGTCTCCGCGGTGGAATGCAGATCTTCGTGAAGACCCTTACCGGAAAGACCATCACCCTGGAGGTTGAGCCGTCCGATACCATCGAGAACGTGAAGGCCAAGATCCAAGACAAGGAGGGAATCCCCCCAGACCAGCAGCGTTTGATCTTTGCTGGAAAGCAGCTGGAGGATGGACGTACTCTCTCCGACTACAACATCCAGAAGGAGTCCACCCTCCACTTGGTCCTCCGTCTCCGCGGTGGAATGCAGATCTTCGTGAAGACCCTGACCGGAAAGACCATCACCCTAGAAGTTGAGCCATCCGATACCATCGAGAACGTGAAGGCCAAGATCCAAGACAAGGAGGGAATCCCCCCAGACCAGCAGCGTCTGATCTTCGCCGGCAAGCAGCTCGAGGATGGCCGCACCCTGTCGGACTACAACATCCAGAAGGAGTCTACCCTCCACTTGGTCCTCCGTCTCCGCGGTGGAATGCAGATCTTCGTGAAGACCCTGACCGGAAAGACCATCACCCTAGAAGTTGAGCCATCCGATACCATCGAGAACGTGAAGGCCAAGATCCAAGACAAGGAGGGAATCCCCCCAGACCAGCAGCGTTTGATCTTCGCCGGCAAGCAGCTCGAGGATGGCCGCACCCTGTCGGACTACAACATCCAGAAGGAGTCCACCCTCCACTTGGTCCTCCGTCTCCGTGGTGGAATGCAGATCTTCGTGAAGACCCTGACCGGAAAGACCATCACCCTGGAGGTAGAGCCCTCCGATACCATTGAGAACGTGAAGGCCAAGATCCAAGACAAGGAGGGAATCCCCCCAGACCAGCAGCGTTTGATCTTTGCTGGAAAGCAGCTGGAGGATGGACGTACTCTCTCCGACTACAACATCCAGAAGGAGTCTACCCTCCACTTGGTCCTCCGTCTCCGCGGTGGAATGCAGATCTTCGTGAAGACCCTTACCGGAAAGACCATCACCCTGGAGGTTGAGCCGTCCGATACCATCGAGAACGTGAAGGCCAAGATCCAAGACAAGGAGGGAATCCCCCCAGACCAGCAGCGTTTGATCTTTGCTGGAAAGCAGCTGGAGGATGGACGTACTCTCTCCGACTACAACATCCAGAAGGAGTCTACCCTCCACTTGGTCCTCCGTCTCCGCGGTGGAATGCAGATCTTCGTGAAGACCCTTACCGGAAAGACCATCACCCTGGAGGTTGAGCCGTCCGATACCATCGAGAACGTGAAGGCCAAGATCCAAGACAAGGAGGGAATCCCCCCAGACCAGCAGCGTCTGATCTTCGCCGGCAAGCAGCTCGAGGATGGCCGCACCCTGTCGGACTACAACATCCAGAAGGAGTCCACCCTCCACTTGGTCCTCCGTCTCCGTGGTGGAATGCAGATCTTCGTGAAGACCCTGACCGGAAAGACCATCACCCTGGAGGTAGAGCCCTCCGATACCATTGAGAACGTGAAGGCCAAGATCCAAGACAAGGAGGGAATCCCCCCAGACCAGCAGCGTTTGATCTTTGCTGGAAAGCAGCTGGAGGATGGACGTACTCTCTCCGACTACAACATCCAGAAGGAGTCCACCCTCCACTTGGTCCTCCGTCTCCGCGGTGGAATGCAGATCTTCGTGAAGACCCTGACCGGAAAGACCATCACCCTAGAAGTTGAGCCATCCGATACCATCGAGAACGTGAAGGCCAAGATCCAAGACAAGGAGGGAATCCCCCCAGACCAGCAGCGTCTGATCTTCGCCGGCAAGCAGCTCGAGGATGGCCGCACCCTGTCGGACTACAACATCCAGAAGGAGTCTACCCTCCACTTGGTCCTCCGTCTCCGCGGTGGAATGCAGATCTTCGTGAAGACCCTGACCGGAAAGACCATCACCCTAGAAGTTGAGCCATCCGATACCATCGAGAACGTGAAGGCCAAGATCCAAGACAAGGAGGGAATCCCCCCAGACCAGCAGCGTTTGATCTTCGCCGGCAAGCAGCTGGAGGATGGACGTACTCTCTCCGACTACAATATCCAGAAGGAGTCGACTCTCCATTTGGTGCTCCGTCTGCGCGGAGGAATCTAAGCCCAATCTCAATACATTTCCAATAAACACAAGATACAAGCACGACTTTTCCTGACCATAACCCAAGCCAAGATCAAGATTAGCAAGCAATAGATAGTCAAAACCGCCTAGTTCTTTTGAGAAAGGGCGGTCTTAGAAATCAAAATTCCAGTTAAGACCACGATTCATATTTCTGTTCTTAGTTACAAATACTATCCAAATTTTCTTTTTAAATTCATAAAACACCGATTAAATGATTTAATTTAATTTTCCTGTTTTAATGGTGTGGGTTCAAAAAAAGCGCCTAAAGAATGTTGAATTTTTTTTAATACAATTTTTTTAGTATTTTTTGGTATTATTTTTAGTTGGAAATTTGGGCACTCTAAAGTGGTAGATCAAAATATTTATTTTATTTACAAGTATTTTGAGGAAATGGCGAAATTACTCCAGAGGGTAGAAGTTAATTTGCGAAGTTTTTACGTTTTCAACTCAAGCTATTGTAAGCGCGAAGGAGAGGTGGGTCTGATGTCAATTATCACAAGTAAACGCCCATAAATGAGTAATTTTTTGCAGGAACACAAGAAGGTTTTGTTTTATCATCCAAACGATATAGAATTAAATACAAAAATCAAAGATGTGGGTCTGAGTGAGGCCATTATTCGATTTACTGGGTAAATATATAGCTTAGAGCCTTTCCAAGCATTTTATTTGAACCCTTAATTCGTAGCACCTTCACCTCTGACGATGACTGCCAGGCACTACATACGCAAAAAACCACCCAGCTCTTCTATCAACCAGAGGACGAATACTGGGTGGTCTTGGTCTTAAACGTTCCCAAGGAAGTGCGTCTGAAGGAGGGCGTAGAAGTGGCCGACTACCGAGGAGCGGAAATCTGTGACAGGATTTACCGAGCCATCCTCAAGCAGTGCTACCAAATGTTTCGCTTTCTAAACGGAACATTCAGTTCCATCGGATCGGAGGAACAAGCTCTAGACCAGCGCAGGGAATTGCTCTGCCAAAAGCTGCAAGCATTCTATGATAAATACTTGACAACTCTCAAAGATCTGTCCCATTGCGATATCATTGACATGCTTCACTCCATTCAGTACATGCCACTGGACAAATCGCTTTTTCTGCGAGCTCAGAACTTCCGGATGCTAAGCGAAGCGTTTCCATCTATCAAGGAAACTGTTATGCTCTATCAAAAGCAGATTCTCTGCGGTGGTAGGCTTCTCCCAGAGGATTTGTACTGTCTTCATTCCTACATCGTAACGAATGTTTTAAAGGATGATGGCAATAGCTCCACCATAGCCGTAAGTCCTTCGTTGAAAAGAAGTATTAGTGAAAGCCCATTCGATGGTTTTGTGAGAGCCCAGGTGGCGGGAGAGGGTGATGGACAGGATCCGGGAGACGAGTCACCCCTCAAGATTTTCATTACGCTGGAAAAGAAATTAATGCCGTACTACATGCTCATCTATCGCGCATTGAACATTACTCTTTGTCTGTTTGTTGATGGTATGTGAAATGTGAACCTAAACTTTTGTCGGGAAATAGTAATAATTAAGTTTTCTTTTAGCCAAAGAACCTGAGCCAAAACAGGCCTTCTACGACGAACTTCATGCTTATATGGCTTCCCAATTAAAGGCCTTGGCGCGGGACATTGTCAGCGAGCTAGCGAAGGAGGCAGCCGGCGCAACTGGCCACGACAGCAGCAGCGAAACAGCTCCAAAGTACCTCTTCATCAACGAACAGAGCCTGCAACATCACTCAAACCTTCCCCGACTTGTTCCGCAAACTATACCCCGTAATGTGATGAGCATCATAGCTGATCTGTCTCATCCTAGCGGTAAATCCGGGCTGGAGAGTTCACCTGCTGAGGAGTTGCAGGTGAAAACCACCAACGACTACTGGATTGTTAAGCGGTGCTGCAATTTCCGGCAATACTATGTGATTCTGTGCAATAGCAAAGCCACCCTGTTAGATGTTACCCAGGAGGCAAGACGCATTTTTGACCAGGAGCTTACAGATGATGTATTCTTTGACAAATAAAAAGGAGAATCAAGTAGAATATGGGAGTGCGCCAATTGTGGGGTCTGTGACCATTTCCCCGCCAACAGAAGCGGCAGGTGGCGGTGGTGGTGCGTATATCCGAGTTTGGGTTTCAAGCCAGCACAGCTCCTCCCTCGGTGGCATCGTTATACACGCTGTTGGACGAGGAGGAGCTGGTGGTCGTAGTGGTTCCATTCTGGGATTTACTGATCTTCACGACGTATATTCGACGGTTGGACATGCAAATGCTGTAATAGTGTTGTTCGTAGTCGATGGTGATCCTTTCACAGCTGCTGTTTGGCATGAAGGGCTCGTCAATACTGTGAAAAGATCGATGTAAATAGGAGTGAATCATTTATTTGTTTTGTCCGACAAACCTTTCAGTTAGATTTAACAGGCCCATTATCACATTTGCACTACGCTCATCGTTTTTGAGCTCTCCCCCAGATTCTAGAACGGCGCCATCGTCCTTAAGAATCAGGTAACCTATCTGGTTGGGCACAATCAGTTTCTCCTTGTCCATTTTTTGGAATTTATTTATTTATTTATCTTTTACACCCACACCCTGGCTTAGTATAACCGTAGCTGGTTCTTGGGAAAAATACCAAGCTGCGCAAAAACGATTTGAAAATAATGAAAAGGATTATACTTATAGAAAGTAAGTTTGAAACATGTACGTCGTATTTAATAAGCAAAAACTGTCTAGTTAATTGTCTAGGCAAATTGTCACGGCAAATTATATCTTTACTGATAAGAGAAATACCATATAACTTTAAGTGTTGCAAAATACTAATCTTCTAGTGTTGGAAATCATCGCTTTTCGCGCCATTGACACAAATTTGAAATTGGGACACCGGGCTAAGGTTAATGAATTCAAAAGTCAAACAAGCCGCATCAACAGGAAACTAAAACTACGGCTCTAAGTCAACACTGAGGCGTGGTCAATAGAAGGCGTGTGAATGCATAGCTAATGTCATCGTCTGGTGTAAAAGGCCATGGACAAGGAAATTCCCGGACAGTCTCTCTCCGGATATGGCCAGCTATTATCGACGCAAGAAACCGGACGCAGTGTTCCTGAACGCCAAGCCCTTGAACAGTGCCAATGCCCAGGCCTACTTGTACGGGGTACGGAAGTATTCCATTGGTTTGGCTGAGCGCTTGGATGCGGATTATGAAGCGCCACCAGTGGATAGGAAGAAGAGTTCGGATAGCACAGCCTCCAACAATCCGGAGTTTACGCCAGTGAGTGGATCCTTTTTAGTGTTTTCTTAACCAATTATGGAGCTGGGGAAGTTTCCCTTTCCATAGAGTGTTTTTTACAGGAATATTGCTCCAGTTAACTGGTTTCTTCGGATTATTGGTGTACTCCCCATTGTTCGTCGTGGTCCTGCTCGTGCCAAGTTTGAAATGAACTCTGCCTCGTTTGTATACTCCGTTGTTTTCTACATTCTTTTGTCGGTAAAACAAATCGATTTTACTTAATTTGTTTAATATATATATTACTAACCCCGTTAGTGCTATGTTGGCTATGTGGCCAATAATCGGATCCACGTCGTTCGTTCACTGAGCGGGCCTTTTGAGGAGGCGGTTATTGCCTACCTCTTCCTGGTCAACATCCTACCCATTATGATTATACCCATCCTGTGGTCGGAGGCAAGAAAGATAGCTCGACTTTTTAATGATTGGGATGACTTCGAGGTGCTTTACTACCAAATATCCGGACACAGCTTACCTTTGAAATTGCGTCAGAAGGCCGTTTACATCGCCATTGTGCTGCCCATACTTTCGGTCCTTTCTGTGGTCATCACCCACATCACCATGTCGGATTTGAATATTAACCAGGTTATACCCTACTGCATCCTGGACAATTTGACGGCCATGCTGGGCGCCTGGTGGTTCCTCATCTGCGAGGCCATGAGCACTACGGCCCATCTCTTGGCGGAGCGATTCCAGAAGGCCCTTAAACACATTGGACCCGCTGCCATGGTGGCGGACTATCGGGTCCTGTGGCTTCGGTTGAGCAAGTTAACCCGGGATACAGGCAACGCCCTCTGCTACACGTTTGTCTTTATGAGTCTCTATCTTTTCTTCATCATCACGCTTTCGATTTACGGGCTTATGTCGCAGCTTTCGGAGGGATTCGGCATCAAGGACATTGGACTGACCATCACGGCTTTGTGGAATATTGGCTTGCTATTTTACATCTGCGACGAGGCCCATTATGCTTCTGTGAACGTTCGCACCAACTTCCAGAAGAAGTTGCTAATGGTGGAGCTAAATTGGATGAACTCTGATGCCCAGACCGAGATCAATATGTTTCTCCGAGCCACTGAAATGAATCCCTCTACCATCAACTGTGGCGGCTTCTTCGATGTCAACCGGAGTCTCTTCAAAGGACTTATAACCACTATGGTCACCTATCTGGTAGTGCTCCTGCAATTTCAGATCAGTATTCCCACCGATAAAGGTGACTCGGAGGGCAGTACGAACATTACGGTGGCGGATCTGCTGATGGACAGTTTGGACAACGACATGAGTCTAATGGGATCCACTGCTACCACCCCAAGTACAACTAAAGTCAGCACCTCATTGGCACCACCAACTACCAAGTCAACACGTGGCAGGAAGGGCTAGGATGTGTGTTTGTTGAAAATGTCTTAAGTAGAAAAAAGTAATAACTTTAAAGCCAAAACAATTTTAGGTCACCAATAAAAAAAAAAGAGGAACAAAATCTAAATATTTATTTTCGAATGTGTAGTTAAAAAAAGAAACTTCCCCTCTTTGAGAGTTTATGGTTCTAGTCATTGAAATCAAGTTAATAGTTTTTAATTTTTTATTATGTTTAATTTTAACGTTTATTTAAGTGCTGAAGTACGAACGCGGTTTACCGACTACACGATAAGAGTTAAGACCGCCTTATTGGCCAAGTTCTACACAAAAATAGTTTTTATAAATTTCCCGGCAAAACGATATTGCTGACTGCGTCGATTCGATATTCCCAATATCCAGGCACTGCCTCTGGGATATAGACGAGTATGTATTTTATTTAATATGTTAGGTATTTTTAATAGGCCCCTCGATCCATTGGCTATCTAAAATAGTATCTCTGCTATATCCATATCACACTCGGTTTTGCAATCCAGAAACTGTAGAGCAGTTGCAATCAAGACACCTGATGGGGAAGTTCCAAATTATAATTGTATTCATTGAGTTTATTTAGCACTGTCCATCGGGGGATTCGGTTAGGATGTGCTTATAGCCATTGCTGCCCAGATACATGTGCTCTCGCTGGAAATGGTAGGGTATCTGTGAAGTTTACAATTGTGATAAGTTTGACAAAAAAGATACAAAAGGATAAAAATCTTACTGCCCCTGGAGCTGGACAAGGAATGGCCACTGTTGCGATTTCTCGGAGCTTGTTCATGGTTCTCAAACTCTGATAAAAACTGTGCATCACATACCACTTGCAGTAATCCATACAGATCAAGCTATAGCAGACGATAACTGGGGAATTATAAAAGATAATAAAGTTTCAAAATTATTAAAATAATATATAAGATCTGCCATAACTTACAGTAGGGCACTTGTCCGCCCAACAACTGCACAATTTTCATGTCCCTTAGCATGAATACCAAAACTCCCAGGGCCACCATAAGCAGGAACTCAACCACCAGCCAGGGAATTATTAGGCCAGGACGATTTTTGTAAACTCCAAAGAACAGGGCTATGCAACTGAGGGCATAAGTCCCTGAGACGCCAGCCAGGAAATAGAGAACATTTTCAGTGGCATCCGCCAGTTGGGCGGCAGTTTGGAGAACCAAGTCGTTGTGGAACGGGGACATGTTGTAGAAGCCATTGTCCTTCTGGTCCAGAATGTCCAGTTCCAGGACATGGCACATCTGCTCGGCATGGGCCAGGCCCAAAAGCACCAGGAACAGAGCACAAAGGGAGATCAACTAGAGAACAAGAAAATTATTTAATTTAGCTTTAAAGTTTTAAAATAACTAAAAATATGTAAAACATTTCAACTTTATTAAAAAATGTGTTTGCGAAAACCAGAACATCAATGTGTACATGGTACTTGTATGTATGATCTGCGAAAGCTGCACCATCATAGGGGTTGTAGAATTCCCAACCGGTTTTAGCTTTGCTTGCCTCGACTTTATCCACAAACTTGGCGAATATGTTAAAAGGGTGCTCGTCTCGCGCGTTTGATCGCTGAACCAAAGTGCAGACGCATTGCGCCGCAAGACCATCTCATTTTTGTTGTGCGTCTATTTGCCGCCTTCGATGGTTCCTTGCGTGCCCAGTGGGGTATGGCTTTGCATATCCAGTGCATAATTTTTGTAAAGGGGCTGGCGGCTGCACCTCGAACCGTTCGCACTGGATAGCCTGTGCTGGACCTTAAACAAGGTTCAGCATGTGTGCGTGCCAGTGGGTTAGTGCGCTGAGCCCCGCCTGAATAATAAATTTGATTCCTTTCCCACCACTTACGTAAGAGGTTCCTTTATCCTTATCTCATAACAAAAATTACTTACCAACTGATAGATGCTGGTCAAGAGCGCTGTGGTGCGTAGATTTTTTGGCGAAATTGGGGACATCAGGGACTCCCAGATCCGGCGACAGCAGCACTTCCACTTGCACCCGATCCCGGATGCCGAGCCGACCGTGGGCAGCAGCATTTTCACGGATTTTCTCTGGCTTTTACTCCTCAATCAATTTATGGATTTTTCCCGTTGTGCAGCTAGAGTACGAAATGCGACGCAACTGTTCCGCGGACTCGGTTGTCATGCAATTGGCTTGAAAACATTAAAAGTGGGTGTGCGGTGGTGACCTCGAAAAGGGGTGGGTGTGGTGTCGGGTTAACTTGCGGCACCCACGCGACCCAAACTTTCCTGGAAAGCTTTTACCGAGGGTTTGACCCAAACTGCACCGTAGAACTACCCAAAAGATTACTAGCAACTACGGAAATTGAGTGCCAAGGTCTGACCAAATGTTTTGACTTGGTCAAAAGCTTTTTGGCTTGGATTTTGTTTACTTATTTTTTGGGGGATGGTCTATTAACTTTGTCATGGTGCCTGATAATCTCAAAAATATTTCAAGTAAAATATTTGCTATAATAGTTTCGAACCTCACAAAAAAAGTTCTCTTTGTTAAGTTTATTTTTCAAATAAAACCTTTTAAGATATTATTATCTTAGACTATCTTTGAGGACTCTTAGAGTATCCCCGAATCGTCGATGTTACAGTACAATAGCTATATATTTTGGGGTTGTTTTCCACTTTAGACCGCGCAGATGTTTATCGAGCTTTTCCTTTGGCGAAAGCTTTGCAAGGAGTTGCCACTTATTTGAAAATGAATTGGGGGAACCCCCACCCTTCGCCGATAGTGGGGAAAGCCCCCTTTCAACCCTGACCGTTGCTATGATAAATTTTTTTTGCATTTTAAAAGTCAATTTACACTGGAACTATAAAAATGTAACATAAATTTTGCCAAAGCAGGCCATAAAACTCCGGCTGTCGGCTGCAGAAAGAGAATCAAAGTCGTGTCGTTGCCACTGGGCAGCGAAGCAACCTCATCATGATCTTCCGGATACCCATCCTTCTATCACTTGGAGAAAAAGGGGGACCATAAATTAATAATGTGATTCAAGGTGTTAGACTGCTTATTTATTGCTCTTCTGGGAGAGTCTTTTATGCTTCAAGTTCTATGAAATTCATATACATATTTTGATATACATTTTTTCCTGTGTATCCTTTTCACGATGGCGCTCTCTTGGAGCTTGAAGCCTTCTGTTTCGCCAGCTACTTGTGGACCTAATTGATTGTTTTTCTACGAGCTCGGAGCTCGAAGCTAAGAGGGATATTTTTTTTGGTTTGGGTTTCCAACTCCACCTTTGAACGTCTGGCGAGGATCGGCGAGGAGTCAGCGCTCAACTCACAATGTTGGTGGAGCCTTTTGGAATGATGATGAAGACCTCAGGGGCAAAATATGGCAGAGTGCGCTGTTGTTGGCGGCTTGTTATCATTGGGCGTGTTTTATTAACTTTTAAGCTGCCATGCACGCGAGGGGCCATAAAAAGTGCAACTGGCGGTGGCTCAACAACAACTGAAAACTGCAAAAGTCAATTAAAAGTTTTTTACATTTGTTTGCACACAGAACGGAACGGAACGCAGGAAGAGGACTCTTTCGGAGCCTGGCGCGATAATCATAACTGCAAAAAAGTAAGAAAACTACGCGCAGGCGTCGCCCGTCGATAATTTATGGCCCCAAAAGTCAAGGGGCCATATGCGGGGGGAGTTGGATCACAGGTGAGCTGCAAGCTGGTGTATTGAAATATCATCTTGCAACCATTTGCCGTTCAATTTGCGTTCGCAACGCTCTTTTGATTGGTTTTTCCAGCCCATCCCCCTTCTGGCCGTTTGCGATCCATGCGATTCGACTACAAATTGATTGCCTTAAAGTAACTTGTAAAAAATATCTAAGAGATGCACTGACAAATATTTATTCTTCTTAATGAAAACATATTTTTTTTGGCAGTTCACAGTCTAAATATCTAACCGGAAACAATTAGGAAGCCTATTAAAGCCCGGTCTTTAAAATAAAGATGCATATTATTTTCTCCAAGTGCATAAATCCTTTGCAGATTGATCCACTGTTGTTGTAGCTTGTGTTCTGTTTCTTTATCATTTTATTTGCTGCTTCCTGGGCTCCTCTTTCAGCAAAAAACAGAAGCAACATTACAAATGTGTGGCGTTATTGCCACGAGGGAGGAGTCCTGGAGCCGGGAGTCAGGAGAATCGACTTATTTTTTGATTAAAAAAAGGAAATATCCAGACAGTGGAAGGCTGGAGTTTATAGGAGTTGGAACTGAAACTGCTGTTCGATTTGGTAGTTGGAGTGGGCTGGGAGGGAGTTTGGCTTCCCGAAAAGCAATCGACGTTGTTAACAAGCATTTCAGCGCATGACAATTGGCATGCACACCTCCGGGCCATTAATATGCAACCGATGCTGACACATTTGGAGCTCAGCTGAGTTGCAACTGCTGTCATTGCAACTAAAACCGGAGGGGGAGGAGGCTGGCCTGGCTTAGTTATTTAATCACAGAAAATCTTACAAACATAAATAACATTTCCTCGACTTATTTGCACAATTTGTTTGCCTGTTTTGACAGTCGAGTTTGCAGGCAATATCGATCTCTTGGTTTTTTCTTATAGATATGATATGGGAAGGTGGAAAAGGAATGCATATGGGCAGGTAAGGTGGATATTTATAGATGCACGCTAGAGTTATGAAATGGTGATTAAAGGTATGGATGGGAATGGAAAGGCTTAGTTTAACGTTTAGTTAGTAAGGCTCTTGATTATGTGCCACCCTAGATCTCTTAAATCTTTATACTATACCCCACCCATCCAGACTAATATTTGGGCTTTAGAATACTCCTATCCCCCCTCAGACATTGTCACGTTTTCACACCAAATATCAATTGTCGCACATATTTGCATAGGCCAAATATGAAAGGAGCAGGAGGATATGGCGCCAGGATAATGTATTGTCATCTCCCCATTTTTGGGAAGCATTTCGTAAATCGCTGTAGCGGATTTTTGCGGTGGCACAGTGATGAAGATGTTGATGCTGCCGGCTGCCAGTTGCGATTAAACATGCACCCCCATAAGCGGCAGCAACACCGATTCCAGCAACAGCAAACAATCGGGGTGAGGAACCCCTCGCACTCAAGTCTCAAGGGTGTGTTCAATTGTGTCAATTTAACGCCTTTTATGGCCCACCAACCCACATTCCGCATTTCCGATTTCACCCTCTTTTTCGTCAGCTCCATGGTGCACGTTGGGCATATTAATTATTGGAGGAAGGCCGGCGGGTTCCACTGGCATTTGCAACTGTTTAACCCACTCGATTTGGCACAGAGTGCCGAGTGACGGAGTGACAAGTGTTAATTATCCGATGGATGCGATGTATTTGCTAAATGCATGCTCGCTTTACGCCAGCCAAACACGATTATTACTAGTTGCCTGTCTAAATATTGGAAATTGACAATATGCCAGCGATGGTTAAATGGTTTATGGATGTGCAGCTTGTATCTCTGAATGCAGCTGATGAAGGAGGACGACGATGTATCTAAAGGATAAACAGTAAACAGTACAGGCAGCTGCGAAGGATACTCAGGCTTGCTGATGTGGTCGGGAGTCGATATTGCGACTTGTAATTAAATTTTTCATTGTATGCCAATGCTTTTCATTGGCTTTCACTTCATGTTTTTTCATTTGGAATGGTTTGTTATAAAAATGGCTTTAATCATTATTTAACCAACTAACCAAGTGCCCCTTGGCTCTTCTAAATCAAAGGACACAAATGAACCTCTATTCTTACAAAGGGTTAACACCACTCCCTTGGGGTCATCTCATATTTATTTCTTCAGGACAAACACTAAGCTCTTGCCAAATATTAAGCAATATTTAAACTAATTACAAGCTGCCCACTGGCTATATACAATCAGAATTATAAGCCCCACAAATCCTTTCAGTTCATAGGCTTAAAGAATCCGACCTGCTGTTGGCAGGAGTCGCGCTGTCCTGGCAAATATCCTTGATATCATTTAGTCAACTGGAAAAAATTCAATCAGCATACTTGGCAAATATTCAACAACGCTGGATGGATTGTGGATGTGGATGTCGATTGTTTGACTGAGCCGTGTAGCCCTGGAGGATATGGAGGGGGTCCTGCCGGGCGACCGAGGGAGTCCTCTGGGCGGGGGGTGTGTTCGATGCATAAATCAACAGCAAATAAATGCTGATACGCTGAAAGTTCGTCTTGGGATGCTTTTGCCTGAAACAAAAAACCATCCGAAGCGGAAACGAAAGGAACAAAAAAAAAGCGGAGAACGGAGAAAAATTCGCATTCGATAATTGAATTTTCTCTGGCGGAGAATAGGAATAGGACCAAAAAAAATGTCCAAAGAAAAAAAAGTGGGTGGCTAGGGTGGGGAACACCAGACCAGCCGCAGCGTGTCCAGCGATGCATGCGTCGCACGTAGCCCGGAGGAGCAACTAAAAGAAGACAAGAGGGCATGGAGGATATAAAAGGAGCAGTAGCACGGCCAGGAGGAAGAGCAGGATTTGGAGGTGGATATGGAGCAGGGAACTGGAAGCTCGCTGCTCGGAGCTGCTCCCATATTATGTGCACAATAAATAGACGTGATCAGCATGAACAAGGTGAGGGAGCATCGCTGACGTCCTTCTGGTCCTTGTTCTGCCTCCTCGGGAGTCGTGGAGCTGTCCTTGCGCTTGAGTGAGCTGCCACATCGCTGACTGCATGTTGAGAAGTAATACACTCAACAAAAGTTAAAAAATGATTAGAGAAAATTTAGGTTGAGGATTTTTTATCAAGGATTAAGCAAGATTCGCTTAAGGATCGGAAGCCAATTGGCAAAGCTATAGACTCAGTTGTAAGACGTATTTGAAAATTCTGTTTTTTAAATGGATTTCCGCCCCAAAAATTGAAAAAAAATATAGATTACAAATTTTGTTTTGTGATTTTAATGCAGATTAACAGGAAATCTACCCACGAGACTTTTAAGGTTTTCCTTTCAAGGAGCGTATGGAAATTGCCAAATATGTGGATATGGTTCTGGGCCGAAGATGAATATCCTGGTTTTTAAAAGGGGTTTAGCCACAAAAATTGGAAAAATATCGGTTTAAAATTTCATGCAGATTTATAGGAAAATCCACAAAACTTTTAAGGTATTCCGCTGAAGGATCGGATGGAAATTGGCGAAGATGTAGACATGGTTTTGGATCATATATGAAAATTTCGTTTTTCACAAGGGGTTTCCCCAATTATCGATCGAAAATGTTGTTCTGAGATATTAATGTAGATTTATAGTAAATCGATCAACAAAACTTATAAGGTATTCCGCTGAAGGATCGGTTGGAAATTGGAGAAGATATAGACATGGATAATGAGCCTTTTCTTGTTGAAAATAATTTCTTCCAATTAAAAAAATATACATTTTCTCCAGAATATAATTTTCTTCCCAGTGCAGGAACTTGGAGCGCAAAGTCCCGAGTGGAAAGCTGAAGAAGAAGCTGTAAGAATGAGGAGATGGGGCTGTCAGAGGATGGGATTCCGACGAAGGAAGCACTTGAGAGGATGTTGACTGAGTTTTTCTTCAGCTCCTTTTTGCCGACTGTTTCCGGCTTTTGTTGCACGAAAGTGCTCGACCGAATCTTTTGTCCCTGTATCTGTATCTGGGTCTGGTTCTGGTTCTGTCTGCGTATGTATCTGTATCCCCGTATCCTTGGGAGAACTCGCTTAGGGGTTTGGCTAAGTATGGCCACCCCAGTGCAGGTCGCCCTCTAGAGATGTTGAAACTTCCGAAAAACAAGGCGCCGCTAAACTTTTTTTATGCTAACTTACTTTGTAGTTTCTTCTTATTTGCAACTTTGATTTTTGTTTATTTTCGCTTGCGAGCCACCCCCGCAGAGCGGAAAAAAGAAAAGCTCCAAGCGGGGGTGGCTCCCGAACACAACCCCCAAGCCAAGTGAAAGCCGGAAAGAGATGGACGATGGCAACGGTGAAAGAGATGGCGAAAAAATGGCGGCAGGCAATGGATTCAAGTAGAAGAAAAATGTCTTGACACGGAAAATTTCCTTGGACTTTGTCTTTTTTTTTTTTTGTGTTCTTCTTCTTGGTCGTATCTTTAAAATGCGCCATTTTCTTGTTTGCTGACCAGGCCTACCCAGCCCCACCCCAAAATCGGTCCACTTTACCGCCCTTCTCCCCACCCCCGTCTCAGCCTGTTGCCAAGCGGAAGTTTTATGAATTTTCTACAAAGGAGCAGTAAAGTTTTTTGTCCCCGCAGCATGTCCTTTGGGTTTCCATCAACATTTTTCCTTTTTCTTGATGGCTGGAAAAATTTTCCATCATGCTGTGGAATCACTGCAGTGTGAATAATGACAAAAAGCAGAGGAAATTGTTGGCTGGAGCTGCGTCAGGAAATATTCATAAAAAAAAGTCATCAAGAAAAAATTCTATTTTTTAAGAATGCTGAGAAATGTTACCCAAAAAGTTGATGGCATGGGATCAGCCATGCGGGTTGGTTACCAAAATTTCAAACATTTCTCTTGCCGACAATTAAAAATAAACTAGCGGAGAAATGGGGAAAATGGTTGTCAACCCTTTTTGTATGTTGGCCAAAATGAACATCACCTAATGAAGTTATTACGGGCGTCAATGAAGGTCAACGAATTGACATTTAATGAAGTGCGAGCAGCCCGCACTCTCAAATGATATTTTAATTGCCCGACTGTCGAAGTCATCCAACTGAAATTAGCCTCGATGATTATTTTCTTATATTTTCATGGCGAGGACTGTTGATCAGAGCATGAAGCGGAAAGTTTTTCCATGTATGGCATGTAATTAGAAAGTGTCATGTGTTGGTTGATTTTTGAGTTTAAAAAAAGGGTTCAAAATGGGTCATTGAAGTGCTATAATATTATTCTTTTTTTAAACAATTAGTTGTAAATATTATGTAAGAGCTATATCTACAATTTATTTTATTTTCATGACGTTGATTAACTTGAGTTACTTATCTAAACGAGCCTAAGCTATTAATTACATTTTATAAATAATGATATTTCCCAGCTATTATTAAACAAAATCCCACAACTTTGGCCCAAGAATTAGACCTATGAGGAAGTCAGGTTAATGTTTATTAAATTATTTATTCATAAGTAATTCTTCAAGTTACTACTCTCCACCACCTGCTCTCTGTATAAATATTTTTATTTTTGGTTGTCTTTCTCAGGGAAATTAGCATAAATTATGCACGCCCACTTGCGAATGCAGTTCGTGCGTGTGCCCCCGTTTTCCCAGGGCCTATGCAGCACCCCCCCTCCCTCCGCCAGTGTCCTGTACCTGCACGTGCCACTTGCCATTTTCGCACTTTCCACAGCAGGTGAGACGACGCACAATTAAGCGTCAAGTGGCAGGACCACAGGGATGCCGCAGCCGCCCCATAAGGGCGTGGTGGACGTAGTCGGCGGCAGCAGCAGGGTCTCCGCCAGGACGGCGTAGCTTATTGAATTTTCATATTTTGTGCTTGCGACTCGCTCAACTATGTAAAGTGAATTTGGATTTTGGTAAACGAATTAGGCATCTCGCTGCCTCGAAACTTTTCCCAAACAAACAATTCAGAAGCGGCAGGAGCAGCAGGATAAAAAAGTATGCCACGCCCCTCTGCGAAAGGCAAACGCCTCTGTCTCAGCAGGGGGTGTGGGGTGAAGTTTAAGGAATACAAAAAAATTGGAACTTATCAGTTATAGGTTTTTATTTTGAAAATATGGTATTTAAAAAAAAAAGCATATTAAAGATATAATAGATGTATCTATAAATGGATGACCTTCTGAGAGAAAAATAAATTTAAATGAATATATTTTATTACCTTCTCTCTATTATGTGCTTATTAATAAAATAATACCTTACTTATTTTTAATTTTTTCCGAAGTAAGTTTCTTGCATCTTCAACTTTTCCAGTGCCTTCATAATCGAATTTATTTGTCTGGGGGTTTTCTTTCGGCAAAAGTTTTTCGCAAAGCTTGCCGAGGTTTTCAGTTTTGAGTTCATCTGCCCCTTCCGAACAACCTCAACCCCTAACCACATTTGCACACGCTCGTCCACACACGAGATTTCATTTTATTTTATTTTATTTCGTAGCCAGGCATTTTGAGAGATCCTGGTCGCCCTGGTCGTCCTGGTGGTGCTGTATAAAATTAGCAACATAAGATTGGATTATCTTTATGTGTGGCGACCCTTTTTTTTTTTTTGGTTCGGTTTTGTTCGGAGTGGCACAGCCCTGTGATTAAATATGTCGGAGCACGTGCCACGATTAGGCGAACGGCGTTGCGTCGAAGCGTGAGGAGGGGTTAGGGTTCTGGCAGTGGGTTAAGGTTGGTGGTGGAGTCACAGGCGACACTTTTGTTGAATTGCTAATTTGCTTAAAGTCAGCCTTTCTTTCGCCTGAACGACGATCCGACCGGAATATGATGGTTGTGTCCTTTCGGCGGTTATTTTCGTATCGGATTAGTTTGAAGTGGCATCGGTTATTGGGCTCATTTCTTTTTTTGTCTTGTTTTTTATTTGTGGCATCATCAAAACAGTAGAGATGTTACCGGAAATAATGGGGTTATTACAGGGTTAGTCACACAATTTGTCGGAAATCAATGAGCTTATCATTGGGTGGGTTTTTGGTGGGAAATACATATTTATTTGTTATTTATAAGGGTGCAGAACCAATTCAGCTAGACCTCAGGTCTAAGAATATATTCCAGATACAAATTTTAAAATCACTTGTTAACCTTTGTAAGCCCCCCATGTTGCTACCAACAGCCTGGGAACCAATGATCTGAATATCTAACCCATTTTCACACACATTTCCCTGCTGAGCCACGCCCCCAAGAAGATCTCTTTTAGAGCAGACCCCGTTATATAATTTTTCCCAGCTCAAAGCCAATATACGTATACCCCTTAGCCCCAAAACTTAAAATTTGAAACCAACAGTTGCAGTTTCGACACCTTGCGGCCAAAAGGCTGGCATCGACTTCGGTTTTTTGGGTAGGGCTTTTGGGTCTTTTTTTGGCTTTTGGGGTTCGTGGATTTCGGGATCCATAAATCAAGCCGGTGAGAGATCATTAAAAGGGAATCTCTGCTATCATAATAAAGAAATCACACGAGAAAACATACTGAGAGAACGGAGATGGCAGCTAGTCTCTTTTGATTTGATCGCTCAATCAAAATGATAAATGAAAATTAATATTTCTTAATATTGTTTACAAAAGTGAGAATTGTGCACACACGAAATTTTTATATCAATGTTTTCTCCAGAGCTTTTATTTTTTTTGGGTTTGTAAAGGTTTGTAAGGTTTTAAGGAGGCGGGGCTGTAGGGAGTAATATAACTCAGCTATGGGAAAGGCGGTTTCTTGTGGTCAATTTTTCACTGGGCCGTGCGCGGTCATTGTTTGATAAGAATTATTGCAACATATCAATCATTGGGCTAAGTGGATCGCTGTGAAATGTGAGGGAACATGCATCAAGCAGCACGCAATCCACAAAAAATGAAAACATTGACCAAAAACAACAGAAAATGAAAAGGTTTCCGTATATACAACATATATACTCGGATAACCGACCTAAAACAACAGCGGAAAGTTGCGGCCACCGACATTCATCAACATCAACATCAGAAAACACAAACAAACAGCGAAAGGCGCGAGACGAAAACCTCATACCATGCATATGGAGAGGGTTCCATTCGAGAGACCCATAGCCCATAACCATTCCCATTCCAATGGCCGGTCGGGGCAATTTATAGTTGAGACGTCTCACCGCTTTTTGGCGGTTGTCGCGGTTTCTCTGAGCCCAGAATTATTATCCCGCACTTTAGGCGATTAATTGACTTTATGACCGCGGTCCTGATGCCACGGGACGGGGACGGGAGTATCTGAACGACTATATCATAGAGCCAGTAAGCCAATGGGGTTCCAATTAGAGAACACTTCGTTGTGCCGACAAGCAGCTGGGAAAGACTTTCCCAGCTGAGAGATGAATTGCCAGGCGAGAATAAAAAATAAAATCCATCATAAAATGGATGAGGAATCTCCAAGATTAAGACGAGGCTTTAGGCCACTGGCAGGGTTAATAAATTTGGTTATAAAAATCTATTCCATCTATAAGGTAAATATTTTTATGACATGGTTCCTCCTTTAAAGTTCATTTCAAATAAAAATATTAAACAATAAAAAAGGACTTGTATGGATTAGTCTGGATCTGAATGAAAGTGTGTCCTTTGAAGGGCGCCACGCCTACTCCAACCTTTCAGCCCAACCTCGTGCCACACCCCCTCACACACACCCCCCAAAAATGTTGGAGTGGCGTCGACTCTCGACTTTTGTTCTTTTTTCCGGTTCCAGCCAAGACTTAACTTAATTATACCCTGTAAATAGGCGTTAGAGTTGTGCAATCCCTTTGGCCTTTTGTGTCGGGGCTGGGTTCTGTTGATTTCCTCCTGAAACTGGAATGAAGAGATCCTTTTGTAAGCCGCTTAGTCCCCGAAGGGTTCCCTCCTCCACCCAGCATCCTCAAATGCTGCAAGCGTGCAAATTAAAATTTGGTTTCTGCGGTTGCCACACTTGCATAACACCCCGACACATGAGTACAAACACCACATCGCACCACCATCGGGCAAACAACCCACACCACACCCACCGCCAACCACACGGACATGTTCTCTATAATTTATTTTGACATGTTTGCCAACACATTTCAATTGATTTTATTGTTGCCGCTCGGCCATAAAAATAAAATAAAGTGAAATCACATGAAAAGTATCACAATTATTGAAATATGAGAACTCTTGCCACACAACTCCCCCAGGACTACCATACGGTAGTGTGCATTATAATAGGTTATCGCCCCCCAAATCATCCAGCAACACCCTCTCGAAAACGGAAAGCCACAACAAACCGCAGAGCAGACAGGCTCCCTCGGTGGCAAATAGTTTTGCGGATTTGTAAATTAACAAATTGAATTAAATGCGCGACTGGCCATCGAAATTGTAGAGCCAAAAAATACCAGGAACCCTGGCAACCGGGTTCAACCCCCTCCTACAATAGATTTTAGTTTTATTTTTGGTTTACGAGTTTACGCCTATTTGCATTTGCATTCAGATTATTCCAGATTCGAGGAGTTTTTTTTTTTCCGCACCGGCTCATCGTTGAAAATTATGAAAATTTAGCATGTTTGTTTGTTCCACTGATGATTGTAATCGCGATGATAATCGGTATTTGCAACATCGTGTGGTAAATTGCCGCAATTGTTGTTAATGATTAGGCCGTGCAAAAATTGCAAAGATCAATGGCCGGTGATTGCGGTTACATTAATTTCTGCAGGTGGCCGGAAAGTGTATTTTAAAGTTTCCGCTGATTCCCAAACTTTTTCCAATTTAAAGCAAAGCAAAATATGTTTCTTGACTTACAGCAAAAAAATGTGATATTTGCGCATATTTTTAAGTAAACAATTTGCATGTAAATACACAAACGGCAGGAAAAAAGTTCTCCTTGTGTGCTTGGATGCTCCATATGGGAACAAATGTGTGTGTTTGGATTTGAGATGCCTCCGTCTGTGGAAATATTCGACATATTTTCCAACAACCAGAGCAAACATCAAAGGAAGCCATGGAATCGAATACAAATTGCTCTACAAGTCCCAAAAAGGGGATGAAAATTGAAAGGATTTAATAAAGATTAAATTAACTTCTTATAGAAAAAAAAGATTAAATAAAGATTAGCATTTTGGGGGAAAGGGCTTTAAATAAAAATAATAACTTTATTAAAACTATTATTCGAAATAACTAGTTTAAACTTTAAATATCTTTTATGTCCCATAATATCTGCCCAAAAATATACCCTTTAAAAATCCTTTGGGCCCTTCTGTAGCCAAGCAGTAAATATGCATTTTGTTGAATTTGCCATTTTCCATTTCCATTTTCCATTTGGACAACCATTTTGCGCATTTTTATGTTGTTTATTTTTGGGTAGCTCTTTAAAAAACATCAGAACTTTTCATTTACATATTCGCTTTGTAAAGAGACGACACACAGGACGACGACGACGGCACAGAGGAGATGAGCGGATGCTGGGTGTCCTGTGTATCCTTCGAAACGTTTGCTACATTTCGCCTGGTGCTGGTGCCGAAAAATTTGCATAAAATGCAAATGATGCCAGCGCATGGTGGAAAAGTGGGGGGGAAAATTGCTGGGGGAATGGGATGAGCTACCTCGGTTACCGCTGTGGCTTTTTGTGGTCCTTTGCGATATCATATTTATTAAAAGGATTATTGGTGCTTCACTGGCATATCCTGTTATCCACCGAACACCACCGACCGTCCCACACATTCCCCTTTCCCCCACTCACGACAGACTCCACAATTTTTCCCATTTATGCAAATCAACAGCGGCTGCCTTTTGTTTCAGGTTTCCAACTTCTTCGCTGAAAAATATGTTGGATTGTACAGACATTTTTTTTTCATATCTTTATACTTATTTCTTTTGTTTATTTTTTACGCCAAGCCAGCGCCATATTTGATTTAAAACTTGGCACTGAAAAGCCTTGTAAAGAAATTGTTCACAAACACAATTAAAAAATGGTCGAGTTGTTCTTTTACAACTTCGGGGAAATTGTGGATTTGTTTAGGGGGCACAGTTCACACCTCCAACTTAGCGCCTGAGAAGGTAAAGAAAATCGTACCCGGAACACCTGAAGACGGCGCTATCTTTGGACTCGGCGCTTTGTTATGATTGCTCTCTATTTACTTGGATTTTCTCACCTTCGAACTCGGTTTACTTCTAATGAAGTTGAACATTTTGACTGCTTTTATGGTCCTTGGGGTGGAAGGAAGGATTCACTTTATAGAACTCTGAATCATGGGAAATATTAATAGTTACTTGATCAATCTGGTTTATAATTCTATGGGTGATAATTGGACAGATATAAGATGTTCTCCATAAGGATTCTTAGATCTTACTACTCTTATATTTTATAATTTAAATATATGTATCTTTATTTAACCCTATTATCTTATATTTCTCCATTTTAAACTTCCCAGAACTTTAATCAATGATTTCCATTTTAAAGCCTGCCATTACCCTGTTAGTATGTCAATTCAAGCATGTGGCAGCAAGTGGAAGCTGCTCAATTCCATCCCCACAAATATACCCCAAGTCACACTCTCACACACACTAGCAAATGCCACCCTTCTTGCCACAAACACACACACGCTCCTAGCTGACACCCACATATGGCACTAACACCGCCAATTTGACGCCAACTGTATATGTATGAGTGTGTGTGGAGGCTCCTCCTGCACCCTCCAGCCCCCGGCAATGTCCATGCCACTTGTCAGTCATTTTACGAAAATGTTAAAGTATCAAATTCATTGGAATTGCGTTGAGAATGTTTGACAGTTCATAAATGCCCGACGCTTGACTTGCATAAATATTTTCCAAGGCCTCCAAAAATGGGGGATGGATGAAAATGGTTCGGTTCGGATAAGGGGCGGAGAGTGGTGAGTGGGTGGTTGACTGGCTCGGCTGGGGCAGCATGTGTGTGGCAAGCACTTGGAAAAAGTTTCATTTCAAAATGCGAAAAGTCAAACAAACGTCCGCGCTTTCCATCTCGCCATCTCGCATAGCTGAGCATTTTCCTCCGTTCATGGTTGCCATTTTGTTTCGAGAGCCGTAAAAAGTTTTCCCCATCTTTGTTTTTCTTGCTTTTTTCCCCCTCAAGTTGATATTTTTTTTGGTTTGTTTATTTTTCCACATTATTTGTATGGTTTTTTTTTTGTGAGTGTTTGCGACGGCGCAAAGATAAACCCACTCACTAGAAAGTCACTCAACGCGAGGGCACGACCACTGCGGAAATAACTCAACTCAACCCGAAAGGGGGCGTCACCCAAGTCACGCTCAAATAAACCCGAATATATCTTTCTTTGGTTCTGTATCTGTGTGGGTGCGAGTATCTGTGACAGGGTGTTTCTGTTTAATTTCAATTTTCAGCTGCTGATGCCAAAAAACAGCTGTTACTGAGTTAGTTTGCTCAGAGCGTTGAGTTATGTTTAGTGGATATGAAATGTTATGGGCCTTTCCTTCAATTGTCCTGGCGCTCTGGCAGTTGGGTTCGTGGAAATTTGCCTGCCAGGAGGCGGTTTCGGCGCACGTTCCAACTTTTGTGCCTGTGTCTCCGAAGGTATGCGAGGGTTCCTCGTCTACGAAACCTAGCGCCGGCAAAACAATTGTATCTTTTAATAAATTTCATTTACGAGTATCTTTAGGGTTGACAAAAAGTATTGAGAAAAACTAAAAAAAACATTTTTGATTTAAAAACATAAAAAATATAGGTATTTAACAATATTGCTTTAAATAAAATTTAAAAAGGATTTTTAGCTATAAAGGACATTGTTAGACATTGACATTTTAAACATTCTTTTTAATCTCTTTTGTTGATCTCTTAAAAGTTGAGAAATTTGTTAGTTCTTAAAAAAAATCATTAAAATTTAAGAACATCATTTTTTAATAGGATTCTGCATGCTGCATATTAACTATTAAGATCTACATATTTAAAATGTATAAATTCCTTAAAAAATATTTTATACAATACCAACAATTCTAGAGCCTGACAAATACCAATAATTTTTCATAAAATAAAAAGCTTTTCCTTTAAACACCTCCCATAACTTCTCCCATTTCTTTTACGTATCTTCACTTTCTGTTAGATTTTTTCACTCTCCAAAGCCTTTATTTCCCACCTGAACACTTGGTTAGAAAAACAACGAAAAAATAAATAATAAATAGCAACAAAAAGTGGGCTTGGGGAGGCGCCTAACAATTCACTTCCGCGTCTTTAACCATTTCCGTTGCACTATTCAGCAAAACAAAGGAAACACCTAGAAATGCGAATAAGAACAAGACCTCAAAAATATAAAGAAAGCATACGGAATAGCAAATAAATAATAACAAAAGCTGAATAAGAGCCAAAAGTACACAAAACCAAACAAAAAAGGCAACACAGCGACAGGAACAAGGTGAAAAATTTATGTTTGAGGTGTCGCATGCAAAAGTTTGAGTCTTTTTTTCCGAGTCTCCCCCCTCAAGATGCCCGTTCCAATATTGATGGGTTCTGCACACGGAACGGTGGAGAGATCAACAAAAGTATGACGCGATTAGAATCTGTAATTAGTTTTCGTGTATCTGCAATTGTTGTTGCTGTTTGCTAGCTGAGAACTGCACTTGTTCGGCGGCGAAACTTAAAAAGGCGTTAAAACGAGCGCCAACGCTTCAGACACGCGAAGTTCATCGTCGTTCTCGGGTTCTTGGCTCTCTGGCCCCAAAAAGTTGGGGGCGGTCTTGAGGTCTCAGCTTGATGAATGGCAGCCAAGATGCAACACCAACAGGAGGAGCAGCAGCAGCAGCAGCAACAGCAATGGAAAAGAGGAAGCCACCTGTCATGAAAGCCAATCGCCGCTGTTTGCCCTCGGATATTTTGAATGGGGGCTACGAAATTGAAAAATCAACAAATGCAGAAATGCAGGGTATTGCGAAAGTTTTCTTAAGAAAATATATTGTAGGGTTATGAGTAAATACAAGTAATTATTATATGTACCATATAATAGCATAGCCATATAAGAATAAAAATTAAATCATAATCATGGAGATAATATTTCTAAAATTACTATTTTAAGCAACTATTCTTAGGAACTCAATATTATAAATTATATACATAGCTTTAAATTTTCCTAAAAATTACTTGAATTATTCATCTCAAGTCCCGATTATTTCCCCAAGTGTAATACACTGTATTTTTGGTCATCGTTTAAATTATATCGATTTCGTATCATAATCAAATGTTTGCTGCTTGCCGTTTGGCGGCATCATCATGCACAATATAACAACTACAAAAACACCGACATCACCGCCAACAACAGCAGCAACACCAACAGCAACAGCAACAATGGCAAACAGTAGTGGCAACAAACAGGCTCATTTGCATATTTACCAAACACACACTCACACACAAATGGAAAATGGACACTGGAGCACCGCATCTGCATATGTATGTATCTATGTGTGTGTGTGGGTGTCTGTGTGGGCATGCCAAAATATACGATATCGTGTGCTCATAATAAGTATCTGATAAGTAATGATATACAAACACAGATACAAAGATATAGATACAGCTACGGCTTGGCCAGAGATAAATGCATTCACAAAATGGCTGAACACCGCAGAGCCAACACACACACTCACATACAGAGAGACACACACACGAATATGCAAACACTGGGGGACCGTTATGCAAAGTGCAATGGCTGCAGTTGTTGCCGTTGCAGTTGCACTTGCCGCCAGCAACAACACCAATTTAGTTGCTGTTGCTGCCTCACATTGCTTTGGAGCTGCAACTCTCGTTTGGCTTTGTGGCGCATTTTTGGCGAAACTCAAAGTGAAACGCACACACACACGCACTTACTGGGAAAAACTCTCACAGGGACAGCAAACCAAAGTCAATGGCAACATCAACAGCAACATCAGCAATTTCAATTGCAGCTGCAACAACCATCCACATCTTGACAAGCAACAGAAATACAGCCATTTAATCAATTTAAAAGTACTGCAGAAATAGCAATTAAAGTTGTTTATAAGATGAGAATAATGAATGTTGTAGAGAAAACAAAATATTTGTTTCGGTGGACTCAGGCAGAGCAAAACTTAAAGCAAGCAATTTAAAGTCATATTGTTTGGTTTTATTTAAACTTGTTAGACAGAAAATAAGCAATTTAACTTTTAAACAATGTTGGAATATAAATCTTTATAAAAATGTAAAAAACCTGCAACACTTACACTAATCCACAAGCAGGCTTTACAAAAAAAATCATTCTCATTATAAATTCAAGTACTGGTGTTAATTGCCTAATTAATCTTAAGTAATCCATTTTGCCACTGTTTTAAATTATAAAGGCTTTAATATTTCATTTTTATAAATTATTTATTTGTTTCTTGGTAAAAAAACTTGGTAAGAAACTCCCTTGCCAAAAAAGGATACAACCTTGTATGTTTTCAGTACTCTGACCTATGCAAATTTTAGCACATTAAGACATCATTTTTTGTCTTTTTTAGCACAAACCATCAACCAAGTTATTGTTTTGTTTTGCGTTTTATGGAATCCGCTTCTCACTACAAATACCCAATTCTTTTGTGGATCAATGACGCACTGCCCATCATCGCTTTTTCGGGCTGATCTCCTCTTAAGATCCCCAATGGCATCGCTTTAGTAGCGCTCGGCGTTATCAAAATTCATAAACGATTAAACATTTAAAAGCCCATAAGAGACAGAGAGATTTTCATAAAAAATCGATTTGACTTTGTTGCTTCGTGCCGCCATCGACTGAATTAATATTGAATAAAAGTGTGTGCGTCTATGTTGGAGATTTTTTGTGTTTTTTTTTGGGTTGTTTTTTTTTTTTGTTAAACAATAAAACATATAAAAGAAATTTTTCAACGCAAAAGCCACAGACACTAGTGTTTTAATATATGGGGAGGGATGACAACGTCGAGCGGGAAAAATTAAAAGCGCAAACCCAAACAGAGACAATTAATCAAAATTTCTGGGATTCGATTTTGAGGTCTTTTGGGTTTTCTGTATTTTTTTTTAAGGTAGTGTGCCTCGATTTGATCGGGGTCCACGGTGATAACTCTATTATGGATGGTGGAGTGTGAGGGGGACATTTTAGTAGCGACTAGATATGGATTTACAAGCATTTAACATTTTCTCCCCGAGATTCAAATGCGATTAGGATGGCCTTTCTTTTGGGGCAACGGTCATTTATTTTGAATGTGGCAACTTGTCAACAGGTTACCCGATATCCCAGTCTCCGGCTCCGAAAATGGGAAAAGGGAAATCGGTAGGTTACCCATTATCTGTTTCCCGGGATCGGGCATAAATTAACTTGTTACGCCCCAGCCTGGGAAATCAGAATCTCAACGTCCGATAGCTGCCACAAATGTATCTCTCCGAATGTATCTATCTATCCATCTATCTATGTGGCATTCAAACCACAATCGCCAAAAGGCAGGACGAGAACGGCTGACACAGGACGAGAACGCTGGCCGCTGTAATTACCGGATTAAGGACACGTGCCTGCTGCTTCCTTTTGACTCGATGCACTTGGCATTGTAGCTCCTTTTGTTTGATGTTTTCCAAAGCCGCGTGCGAGTCTCACTTGATTTAATCATAACTATATGCCAGATAAAGGACAACAACAATTTGTGTTGGCAGGACGGCTGAATGGCAGGATGGAAGGATGGCGGGACTGCATTAAAAATCAATCAAACGAAATTAACAAGTTAACAATAACGCAATGACACAATGAGGTGGGAAGCGCCCAGGGGCATAGACACAGTTCCGATTCCTAATCCAAATCTGGACTCAATCATTGTGTAATTATGGGACCATCCCTGTGAAAAGTCAACAAGGATATTTTTGGGGGAGAACAGTGTTTAGCTCGAGGGCTCTCGACTCATTTGTTTAATTCGTTCCGCAGGATTTCGCGTGGGATTCAACGTCCACAAGCTTTCCCCTCCTCAGAAAGCCTATGGGAACACCTAACCTTTAATTGTTTTGATTTTTATGGCGCCCTCGAAATACAGTTAAAAAAATGCTTGAAAATAGATAAAACTTTAAAAGCCATAAACCCTATAATTTGTCTGTTATGGACTTACCATTAAATGACTCTATTCATTGGAATTTCATTTTTTAATTAACCAGTTGGATGGAATAGTTTTTTAATTGATTTTCTATAAACAAAGAATCTAGTTTGAAAATATTTGGAGACCAATATCCATTAAAATAAGAGCTTCCTCAAAATTTGATGGCTGTTTAATGTGTTGCAGGTATGGGTTTGGCTCTGTTTTTTTTTTTTATTTATGAAAGCAAGATATATAACTTTTTTTGTATCTCAAAAGTGAGGCCATAAAACTCGAGCAAAGTGTCAAGCGGGTTTCATTTTGGACTTTATAGCACGTTCCATGGTTGAAATGTGATTAATGTGGTGGGGATTTTTTAATAAACCAGTTGGAGGTGATATAGTGGAAAAGCTTTTTAGTTTTAACACCCGTCTGAATCTAAAAAGGTCCCTTGATAAGAAATTCGTAGTCCACTGCATAGAATTTCATAATATGTCATGATTATTAAAATTTTAATGCCGTAGACAGCTTTTAACCCAAATAAATAAAATAAAGATAAAAATGGCTGGTTGAAAAAAAAGTAATTTCGAAAATTAAACAATACAATAGCTTAAGGGCCCGGCCATTTGAACTAAAGTCACGAATGTTCTCCTGCCCCACAGTCCACAGTTAGCCAATTTTCTGGCTAATAAACCTCATAACTTCTTGGTTTTGCTTAACAATCACCGTATTTATGAACAACCCACCCACAGCTACAGCTCCTCGGCCAGCTAGCTCCTCGAAATCAAATCCCATGGACTTGGGAGGCAACAATGTGGCGGCGCCTCGGCCGTTCGCCAATTTTATGGCCCATCTCGACACACAATTTTCCCGTCGAGTGCGGAAATGCGCGCATCATTCGACGTCTGATGACTTCAAAATACTGGACACGGCAGGAGGGGTATCCAGCTCAAATTCGGACTCGTATTCGGAATTGGATTTTGACAACACACATCTCTACAGCAGAGCTCTACCACGGTTTGGAGCTTAGAGTGTCGGTTGCCGGGTCCCGGGTGCACCTTTCCAATGCCATAAAATACATAGGCTCTCCGGGTTTTTGAGGCCCGACTCGGTTCCGAGTTATCAGCGAGATGGCATCATTGTAATAGACTCTTCACAGTGCGCTTTTTTACGATGCTTACAAGCATTTCAACAAGTTTTACAGCTTTTCCACTAAAAGCCAGCCCCCGAAAAGTGGTCGGCTCACAAATCTCCATGGCGCTCGAAATGAAAATCCAAGAAGAACTCCCCCTCCTGGCAGATGTATGGGTATCTCTTCCATGTCTCCATATATGCACTGGAAAAAAATGTAGTTAAAGTAGTTATTGTATATTAATTGTTAAAGGTTTTAGCGTACATTAATAAGGAACAGATTTTCAAAATTTAAGATTTTTAAGGTATTCCGCTCAAGAATCAGATGAAAATTGGCCAAGATATTGACTTGGTTGTGGGCCATTTATGATATCCCTATTTTACAAGGGATTCACCCACAAAAATTTTCGAAAAAGAAAAATTCGACAAAAATCAACTTATTCCTTAAATTTTTTTCCAGTGTCGCAGTCAAAAGAAATCAATTCGAAATGAGCCATTAAACGCTGCTAAACACACGGGCATTTTCCACCGTTTCCACTGTTTCCACCTTTTCCACCGCGGTGGCTCCGGTGCATCGTCTCCGGGTCCAGTCATAAATTTCCAACAAAAGAATGTAACCTGAGGCCTGGGCAGGTTTTTCGGTTTTCCGTTCGATAGCTGCAGTCCCGATTTCTTCTGAATAAATTAAAATTAAAATAAAAATCGTTTGTTTCTCTTTCCTATTTTGTTTTTTGCCGCTTTGAACGTGGGAAATGTGTTCATCACATGGGCAACGGCCAAGGGGCTGAGATAGATTCGAATTTGGATTTGGATTAAGGGAACCCCCTTCCTAGTCCCCTTTATTATATGGCCCTCTGTTTCACAACATTGGTGCATCAGTATTTTTGTTATTTTAATTTAATGATCCCTTTAAGTGCAATACAGTCAGAAAGCTTGACCAAAGTAATGTCAATGATGTCATAATATCGCCTCGAAATCCTCGACCAACCCAGACAAGGAGGAGCGAGCTCAGATCGGAGAAGATCTTGCAGGCTGTCGCGACCCTTGTCGAGCTTGTCTTGTTTTTTGTCAGGTGAGCATGACCGACTGATCTAATTAGGATATTATGTCACTTGCTGGAAGTAACTTATAAAGGTAGCTTAAAAAAGAAGTCAGAATGAGGGTCTTGGGCAAAAAATGGCAGGTGAAAAAATGGGTTAAAAAATACTTGTTTTAAATCACTTTTTTATGAGTTAAATTCATATTAAAGATAAAGTTTTTACGGAAAAATCTCTTGACAGGGAATTATGTCAAAAAGCCCACTATCTTGGGCAAAACTTAAAGCCTTCCAAAGGAGGCCTTATCTGGCAGACTCCTCATGTAAATTGTCACTGGCCAACAGGCACTAGCTCAATGTAATCTTCTGGCTAAGCTGCCAGGCCACCTCCTCCCTCCACTCCAGGAGCTGATTCTCGTCTCAATTCCTTAAAATTCCAGCTAAATACGCGTCGAGTCCGATAAGATTTTTCCGCCTTACATGGTCCCCGAAAGATGGGTTCCCAGATTCCACATCCCCGATACCAGTCAGAGGCAGTCAGCTCCCAATCTTCATTCTCAGTCCCATTTCGATTTTCATTTCCATTTCGATTCCCATCTGGTGCTCACATTTGACATTTAGAGGCGAGCATATTTCTCTCAAGTCTATGCCGCATGGACCGCCAAATTGGTATTAAATTACTCACTTTGGTGATAATCGAAATGGACACGACACGATTACAGCAACAACATTACTTCACATTGAGAAGGAAAGAGGTGAGGCAGGGTATGGCGACCGTCCGATGGGGAGATCTCCTGACTTTGGGATCCCACTGTGAACCAGTTCTTCGGCCTGGCGAGATCATAAAGAAAGTAAAAATATTGAGACGCAGACAAGTTGAAAATGCCACCACATCACATTTTGAGCGTTTTCAAAACGATCAATTCCGCCGATAAGACAGACAGACAGTCAGTCCAGGGACCAGAGACTCGGACTTTTTATTTTCTTGGCCCGATTCCGAGTCCGATTCCATCTGCTGCCCCCGTTGGGTTGCCAAACAACTGTATTAAGCGTTGGTAGTATCTCCATTCTGGGATTCAGATCGGTTCCAATCCAATCTCAACATGTGTCCAATTGGGCAACTAACTGACTAATCTCCTGGACAAATATCAGAAGCTATGGAACAAGTGTTATTATTTCTCTAAACGCTCGACATCAAAACAATTCAACTGTCAAATGGAATTGGCCAGCAGACTGACTGACTGCCTGGGTGCCTGGGTGCCCGGCAGGACAATCCAGGACAAAACGGAAATCCTATTTGCATTTCAAACATTGCAATCCAGGGACTATTAAAAACAAATATTTGTGGGCAACACAACCAACGCAAAAAAAAAATAGACAGGCAAGGGTGCTTCATTTTAAGGGTAAGGACTAGGGGATTCCCTGTACTTTTATTTTGGATAAGGTTTGAAGAAATCTACAGGGTTGTCTTGACAATATTTTTAGCTTAATAGCTTTTAGCCATTTAATTAACATTATGAAATTAATGATCGTTTCTAGACAAAAATATCTAGTCAAAAATATTTCATAAGAAAGTAATGAAACTCAAAACTCAATCTTTAAAAATAATTTTTTCTAAAATGTTATTAAGATAGAATGCACCATAATCATTATTTTTAAGTACTTGTTAAAAAATATTTCAAAATATTTTATTTTAAACTAACAATTTTAAACTATTCAAGCCATCAATATACCCTTAACCTACTAATGGATATCCAAAAGGATCAAGGCGCGAACACAAAGTGAACATATGTATTAGACGGTAGCAAGGACACCCCTTTGGCAGCCTAATCCCCTGAGCTCAACACCACTCCTCTCCCCCCTCATCGCCTTGCTACGAAACTGTCCTCGCTCCTTTTTTGGCTTTACCCGCACAGTGGACAGGACACCGAAAATGGAATCCGAGCTCAACTATCCCTGGCAGCGTTTCCGCCTTGACAATTTGTACAATTGTCGCTCAATTTATATGTGAAAAATGTGAATGGGGGTGGAAGTGGGTTGGGGGGAGGGCAGACACGAGCAAACGAACAACTTCCGATTACAACTTCATTTGTAAATGTTTCCTTCGGAATCGTTTTTATCCTGGCGCGCACACAATGCCTTTTGGCACACGGACTGCCTAGGTATTTGTTTTCGTATTTGTCCGTGGCGAGGGAGGGTGCAAATCGGTAGCTCTCTATGAGGCGATAGTCCTGAATCCCGAATCCTGAACCGAGTAGCGGGAACAACCCACATCTGTCAAATTCAATGAAGTGTCGAATGGGGAAGTTCATCATCATCATCATCATCGGCATAGTCACCAAAGTCATCGTCATCATTGCTAGAAAATAGTTCCCGTCATGATTTCCTACCGCCGCTCCCTTTTTTTTTGTTTGTTTATTTCGGCTACTTGTTTTTTTATTTATTGCCCGAAAGGGGGTGGAGTGGGCGGTGGGTGGTAATGGGAGGGGTGTGTTTTCGGGTGGTGTTGCAAATTAAGCCTCTGGTGTATTTGGATCCCTCAGATTTAACACGCTCTCCCGTCGCCCTTTGAAGGTTGCTAATCACATTAACATACATTTGCATTGCATTTACACGCATTTTGACCCTCATTAATGCATTGCCTAATAGCCCTAGGGTAAGGTCCTTTTTTCGCCCAGTCAGGACTCGTCTGGGCTTCTGGTTGGGGAGAGTCAAGTGCTGGGGCAGTACTGGGAGTTCCTGAATAATTTTATTATGAGCGATAAGGTTTGAGGGTATATTTTATGTATTCTCCACGTTAAATGGTTTAATAAAAATATTTTATATAGTAACTTAAAAATAAATATGTTTCCCCTATTGCCAAAAATTTTCTTGCCACTTTTGGTGCAAAGTTTTGCCAAAGACTTGCGAAAAATCGCGCCTTGAAATGCGTTCAAATATTGAACGGGTTAAAAGAACACCTCTCTTTTCCAAACAGAGTCTGGGTTGAAATTTTCCCAACCAGCTGCCTTCTGGTATTGAGAATCCTCCAATCCCGCATTTTCTTGGGCTGTTTTTGTTACAATTTCTGTTTTAGAGACAAAATGCGGGCATGGAATCCCAAAACGGGAAAGCTGCTTTTCCTAAATTCTTTGAATTGTTTCCCCATTTTTTTTGTTTTGTTTTGAGCGACGAAAAACTTTTGTTTACTCGGTAAATAGAGAAGACTTGCAGCCCAAGCCACCCACCCACACAGATGCTACAAAGTTTTATCATGACTGCCAAAATCTAAGCGACTGTCATGCCCCTCTCAATTTTAGATACACCCACAACCCACCATACTATATCTCACCCACCCACCCACAGTTCGGTTGCTTGCCTGGAGTTTGTGTAAAGTTTTTGTTGCATAAAAGTTTTTGTTATGCTTCCTCCTCGCTGTCATAGTTGTTAAAACCATCGTTGTCAGTTTTACTGTAGTCTTTTGCCATTTTTACACAGTTGAATTCACCAAAATTTGTCACGTTTGTTATTTTTGCGAGACGAGAGTTTCTTGTCGTATTTACCCAACTGATTTTGATAACATTCGTGTGTTGCATGGCTGGCATTTTAGAGGGCAAGTGCTCCGACTCTACTGAATTCGTACCAGAAAAGGGGTTTACTTAACAGATTTCCTAGATGAATATTAATTGTACCCAGTACATACTAGCACTCCATTCAAAAAGGTCCTCAAAACATTAAAGCTTCAAGTACCATGCTTAATATATCATTGAATTTCGATATCTTGGTCACATTTTTTTCTCAGTTTCATTTTTGTTTACTGGACCACGCCCTTTCGGCCAATGCGCCCATAAATCGCAGACATGAGCATTTTGTCCTTTATAAAGTCTAATCCGCATTTATTTTATGCTCGGCTACAAATCGTCGCTTTAATAGTGTCACCATGAGTTATTGGAGCAGATCCTCCATATCTCGCCCGCTCATATAAAGGGATCCCCATATGGAGATTCTCTCCAGCCTCCAGCCTCCTACCTTCTGCACCCAGCTCCTCTTCTGTCCTGAACTGGAGAAGCTGCCCCAACAAATAACAAAAATAAATGCATGCATTAGTTAATGTCCAGTCGTTGTCGCTGCTGCTGTCCCTATTCCCTGCCTCTGTCTCTGTCTCCTGTGCTGGCCCTGTTCGTGCCTCGTCTTCTCCTTACCACACGGGGGCAACGGATCGCAGCAGGATGCAGTTTATAAGCGGACCGAATCGAGCATCCAGTTGCTTGCAACCTCACCTCACTTGATGTCGGCACTGGGAGAAAAAATATCATAATTTTTAAAGGAAAATCATTAGGAATATGTTCTATTATCTAGGTATTATGAGTCTTCCATCTTAAAAGTTCTTAAAGGCAATGATTTTATTTATTAAACTTCAGTATAGTTTTCAATCTCAGTGCATAGTTGTTGCCGCTGTTGTTGTCGTCGTCGAAGGCGGCGGCGTCGCTTAAGCCAATTCAAAACGGTGGCCGCTGATCCGTTCCCCTCACTCCCTGGATCTCCTGCCGCCCGTCATTCAGCTCCGATTCCGATTCCAAATCCCAGTTACCCCTGGCTGGTCCCTCTCGAGCAGGAGCAGGCTCCTCCAAGTGGACATTGCTACGTATTACATTTCGCGCTCGATAAATCTCCGCGCTGCCTGCCGCCCCGACACATATTTCATATCAACGCAGATAGTTCAGGGTACAGTGGTGGAATTTATAGAAAATATTATTATTTATACAAAAAAATATATTTTTTAAAGGGAGAAGACTATAATGAATCTATAATTTCAATAGAGTTTATTAGATATAGTTTCTTTTATAGATACAAACTTTCAAAGAGTAAAGAACCTAGAAGAAAAATATATCTTTCTCAACTTGTTAGTATTTTTTAAACATTATTGTTAATAATAGTAATATAAGAAATATTTGACTTGAAATGAATACCCAAAACCAATGTGCGTAGGAACGTCGCGCGGTTGCGCATCATAAAGCAAATTTCATTTTGAATTATTTTCATATATATTCTTTACCAACTTATATCTGCAACAATATCATGTTTTTTTTTGTTGCTGCTGAGAAGACGTATTCTTCGCTGGAGAATAAGAGCGAAAGATTGGAATACGGAGAATGGCTCACTGGGCGGCAGAAAGGTGTTAATGACGATCATCATTGTACTGGAACCCACCAGCAACATCATCATCATTATCATTTCAGGAGGCAAAAAATAAAAAAATGAGAAAAAAAATACAAAGTATCTGTATGTCAGATGCCCATTGATGTTCTTAAGTAAAATTTAGGAGCTTTTCGTTGTCCTGTCGCCGCACTTTAAGTTGATTTGCTATGGCGAGCATAATTCATTCCGATCCGCAGAATAGCACGGCTATAACTTTCGGATTTCAATGTGTCGGCATTCATGGGGCCTGGAAATTGTCATAATTTATGAAATTAAACCATGAAAATATTTACCCATCTTCAGCACGAGTCCTCTTCGTATGTATTTCTTCGTATTTCTTGTTGCTCATTAAAATTGCAAGTGTGCTGAGGGAGGGTGTTGCGGCTGCTGTTGCTGCTGTTTGTGGAAATGTTGCAACCACCCGAAAGTGGCTAATAAAGCAAATCTTGTTGACAATACTCAAGGCGGCAGACTGTTTCTTGCTGCTGGTTCTCTCTTATTCTGGGTTCTCTGTTTTTTTTGGTTAAGCTCTACATGGAAATTTCGCCAATTAACACCTTTTAGCATGTTGGCCAAAGACAACGACAAAAACAGCAACAGCAAGAGCAGCAGCAGCCGCAGAAGTAGAAACAGCAGCAACAACAGCAGGAGGCGACAACAACAGCAACATCATCGAATGCGTTAATTAAAATTATACTAAAAGCGGCAAACAGCTGCCGTTGTGGTAGCAACATCACTAAAAAATAAGAATGAGAAATGAGGCAGCACACCGTTGCTCACCTATTAATATATATAAAATGGCAAAAATACGATTAGCCAAGTTCTAGTCGACTCCTCGGCAACATGTTGCTCTGTCCAGGGCGCATAGTAAATATTGACAAGCAGCAGTAACTGCAACAGCAACAGCAGCAGCAACTGCAACAGCAACATCGCCAAGAGCCGGAGCAACATGAATATCGCACCTTGTAAACTCATTTGCGCGTACGTGTTGAAACAAATGTTTGCGGGGGGTAAGTAAAATAAAAAAAAAATACAAAAATTGCCATCCAGCAGCCAAAAACAACAGGAACAGAAAATCCTGGGGGATTTTTATTAGAGATAATAGCGTGAGTTGCGTGAGCAATCACGAAGGATTAGACAGAAAATTAAACCCATTTTTAGGTTAAGCACATTTAGGCTTGTATTCTGTGAAATTTATTTGAAAGTAACTATTTAAAATCTAAAAAAAAAATAGAAAACCCCTTTTCAATAACAAACTATTTCCACTTACACTTTCCACAAACACTTTCCACTTAACTCTTGACAAAAGTTTCTATTGAATTAGTGGGATAACTTTGGCTAAAAAGAAATGGGGGAAAAGGCCGTTTGGCCCGTAAAAATATAATTACTCATTAGTCTAGCAAATATGTCATTTTTTGTTAAGTAGCTAGAAAACCCTATATTTAAACAGTTAGTTAAATATGTGTTTGCAAATCATTTTTTGTCTCTAATGTCTAGAGGTAATTGGTTTTTTCGGGGAATTTTTTTTGCTGGCCATGGGCAAACTTGAAGAGAGTGCTTAAAACAGCGGTCACGCCCCCATCTCCTTGGACGCATAAACAACAGCGGCGGCAACAAATGTTGCATTGGCAATTGCCATAAGTCAGAAACAGCAGAAGTGGCAGCAACAGCAACTGCAGCAAGTTTAGAGCAGTAGCAACATGGCCACGCCGCAGGAGTGAATTTCATTGCATGCAGTTTATGTGCGGCCTAATGGGGCTGTTGTTGTTGCTGCCGCTGCAGCAGTTGCTGATGGGAAGCCACCACCAGCAACACGTCCATCTTCATCATGGACAACGGCAGTGTTGCTCCTTCTTCCCCGTTTTCCTGTCCCTGCTGTGCACTTGGCGTTTGTCTGGTTTTTTCGGCACCATGACACCACCAGAGCACCCTCTCACTCCCCTCCTGACCACCAGCTCCTCCCCACACCCCCTTCCCCGCCCTCACCTTTATGCAAATGCGTTGCTGCTGCTGCTGCTGATGCCGTTGCTGCTGCTGCTGCTGCGTGTCAATGCAAACTTTGCTGACTTGCATGCGAATGTTGCTTGCACAAACATTGAGGTGTACTGCCAAAGTTGTCGTCATAGTCGGTGGAGAGTCGCCTGCCCATGTTGATGCTGTTGGTCTTGTCTTTGCTGCCGTTGCTGCTGCTGCTGCTGTTTGTGTTGCAGCTTCAGGAGCAGCAGCAGCAGTAACCACCGCCTGGCTTGTTGGCCCGGCGACCACAGCTGGGTGTCCTGGGCGCGCACAGTTAAGCAAACTCAAAACTGGGAGAAGGCAAAGGGCAAGGGATTCGCATTCGCATCGCCAATGGAAATTGGACTTGGCCTCCTCCGAGGGGTCCAGTCGATTGAACAGAAGTCCCGGACTTGGCAGTGATGCCAAATTATACAAAAATTTGAGATTTAATGAGTTTTAATTATTTTAAGAATACTTAAGACAGAATGTATACAAATTTAATTTTTATTACCTGAGCTCTATTAATATCGGTTCAATAAACGATTAAAATTATCTTTCTATTTTTAACACCATAAAATATAGTTTAAAACGTAATCCTTATTTTAAAAAAAAACCCTTCCATGAAACCAAAAGATCAACTCCAATGTGCGTAAGTTGTCGATGACTTTCCTGACGTCCCAGCCCAGTTGGTGTTACATTTTTACGTGCCCCAACGCCGCAACGAAGGTACACACACTCCGACCAAGGATGGGTCGGGGGAGCAAGGATGAGAAGTGTTGACCACCGGCCAACGCCTACGCAGGCAGTCTGATTCGGATTCGTTTTCGGATTCAAAGAGTCCAGGCAGTTGGCGGGCAATGCAGCATGATGAATGCCCCAACTCATGCCATTCCAGGGATCCTAGGTGAGCAACATTCTCCATTCGTACGTGCCTGACTTTATAGGCAGGGGCTTACTGCAAAGGGGTTACGAAATGGAAAAGAATTTATTATAAAATGCATGGAAATTTCAATGGCCTTGGATTAAGTATAAAGGATAATAATGTGGGATTTGAGGCTAGTTTTTATCGTCAATTTCGGCGAACAGGAACAGGTAATATCTATTGATGGTCAGCACTTGTTAGAACTCTTTGTTAATCAATAATCTTGATAATATTTTTAATCCCCCCTGAATGAGACAGCTCTGGGCAAGCCAAAGGGGCAATAGAACGTGTGCCAACAGCAGTGAGCTTGTGGTGAGGATTTTGGCACAATATTTTTAAGACTCATCCCCCCCTCTGCGGAGTCCAGGCCAAAATCAATTAAAATGCCAAGCAGCGTGAGTCACACGGACACTCTTACGGATTTGCTGGACACCCATCGGTTCGCTGAGGTTGGTCTTCAAAATGTGTTGAAAAGGAACCGGGCTGCCTTTGTTGGTGATGATCCAACGATGATGCAGTGATGAAGAAGTGATGATGGGCCAATGGCCAGAAATTACAATGCTTATTGCATTGGCTTGAATTTGCATACCCAATCACCGAATGGCATCCTCACACTTGACCCCGTTTTCAATGGCGGCTGGCACGTTCTGTAATCGATCATCAATGCCTAAAGTGGCCGCCTGAAAGCTGTAAACTAAAAAAAAAAGAACTCAAACCCTGAATCTGAAATCCGAAGACTGAAAACTGAAGACTGAAGACCGCCACTCATCAAAGCCCAACAAAGCGCATACCACAGATATCAATTAATTTCAGCGGACGAGAGTGGATGTGAAAAGGCCAACAAAATCGTAATAAGTCAATGCTTTTGACGGATGCACTGGGAAAAATATAGTGCTTTAATATAAATATATGCAAATTTATTAAAAAGTGACAGAAGAAAGTGTTTCAAGCGTCAGGAACTTCTTAAATATGAAAAAAATCGTGTACACTATTATTTGAAAGAAAAGTTTTCAAAAGCACTTCGCAAATTTTACTTTTTAAAAATATATTTAAAATAATGTAAATTTATAAAGAATTTAGTAAAAAGCCGTAATATTTTTCCTTCCTGCACTGAAAACTGAAACGAAGATCGAAGCTGCAAGACTTTAGACCTTTTTTTTCATCGCGCACGCCTATTGATAAACACAAATGATTTTGTAGCAGGATGATTCCTACCTCGCCGAGTCCCAGTCATCATCAATCGGTTAAGAAAATATTTAACAAGTGTTTGAATGATTTTGAAAAATGATGTGCAGCATGTGCAGCAACAGCAACTGCGACAGCAACAGGCACAGCGGAACGGCCATACAGGCACTACGTTCTCCCGGCCCCAAAGTCGTCTACAAATTATTGCACGCGATCGCTCATTTCCAGCAGAAATAACACAAACACGGCAGCAACTGCAAGCCATGGTAAGAGCAACAACATCGTCCAAAGAACCGGCAATAAAAACAAACCAAAAAAACAAAAAAAAAAGCCAACCAGGCAACAGGAAAAAAAGCAACCAGCAACTTGGTGTTGTTGCCAGTTTCCAATCTTGAATCTCGAAGGCGATGTAGATATAGCAAATAAGATATGGCCGGGGCATGTCATGAGCCCCGCGACTGTGAAAACATCTCAATGGCAAAAGTATCACATCATTCATAATTTCATTGCCGCCCCGAGGAGGGGCAAGAAGGGGCCACTGGGAATTGAGTTGTTGTAGCTTGCCACGAAAATCTCTCGCTTCAAGTGTTGAATGTTTGCTCAAATAACAACGACGACAACAACAACATCATCATCAGGTCCAATCTTGAGATATATCTCTTGGGGTATCTCTTAGGGTTTCAGGAGATCTGTTTTATTTTTTCCTGTTGGTTTGTATTTTTTTTTTTTTGAAACTTGTAGGGGCGCGGTGAAATTTGACAAATGAACCAGGCTGCCCAGAGACACACGTTCAGCTGATAGCAACCGTGTTTTCAAGCCTGTAGCCCGGAGAGAAAGATCATTATTAATGATGACGATTTGTTGATATTTTTGTAACGTGCTGTGGAAGGCCCTTTTCCTCTAGCCTGCAATGCGATCGCACAATTATAAACCAACAACAGGAATTACAAACAAGTGCAGTCGAATGCCAAGTCATGCCCAGCAACCAATATCATTTTCTTCTGATTTCGATTCCAATCCGGATCCCCCAAGCCCAATAAGCATGATCATCGTGATGATCTTCCACACAAATTGCTGCTGGCACAGGAAACCTTTGCATAATCTAGGCTTATAATTCAATTAATGCCTCAGATTCGTTGCACTTAGCTGCAAGCACTCGAGCCCCAAACACATCCAGCTGCAACACACTAGAATCCAGCCACATGACTGGCAGCTTAAGTGTCCAAGTGGGAGCCTCAGAAGACGAGTCTGAAGATGACGACGACGACGATGAAAGCCCGAGTGTGAATATGAATGTGGATATGGATATGGATGCTGCACCACTGTCGTCACACTGTCTGGGGTTGACGCTTTAAATATACCTACATAGATAGTACAAACTAATGATCGAACAGCACCGGATATTGGACTCGAGATTTGATTTTCCAAAATAATTAGAAATAATAAAAAAATAAAAATATTAATTGAATGAAATAAATAAAATATATATAAATGTATATAATATATATATACATGATATATAAAAAAAATTAAGAAAAACGATCAGCATATGAACTAATGTAGGATCTCTTGAATGCCCATGATAAGTTCATCTATGTATGTTCGTATCATGAATAAATACAATGAATAAAAATAAAAGGGATACGACATTTTTAATTAAAATGAAAATATTTAGATTAGAAGCGGACAAAAATTAAAATCAAGAAAATAAGATGGCATTATGGACCAATATAGGCTGCTTCGAAAGTCCATTAGAAGTTTGTCTATGTTAGTATCATAAATAAATGCAATGAATAAAAAATATAAGGGATACCACATTTTTAAATAAAATGAAAATATTTAGATTAAAAGCAGAAAAAATTAAAATCAAGAAAATAAGATGGCACGATGAACCAATATAGGATGCTGCGAAAGTCCATTAGAAGTTTGTCTATGTTAGTATCATAAATAAATGCAATGAATAAAAAATATAAGGGATACCACATTTTTAAATAAAATGAAAATATTTAGATTAAAAGCAGAAAAAATTAAAATCAAGAAAATAAGATGGCATGATGAACCAATATAGGATGCTTCGAAAGTCCATTAGAAGTTTGTCTATGTTAGTATCATAAATAAATTCAATGAATAAAAAATATAAGGGATACCACATTTTTAAATAAAATGAAAATATTTAGATTAAAAGCAGAAAAAATTAAAATCAAGAAAATAAGATGGCACGATGAACCAATATAGGATGCTGCGAAAGTCCATTAGAAGTTTGTCTATGTTAGTATCATAAATAAATGCAATGAATAAAAAATATAAGGGATACCACATTTTTAAATAAAATGAAAATATTTAGATTAAAAGCAGAAAAAATTAAAATCAAGAAAATAAGATGGCATGATGGACCAATATAGGGTGCTTCGAAAGTCCATTAGAAGTTTGTCTATGTTAGTATCATAAATAAATGCAATGAATAAAAAATATAAGGGATACCACATTTTTAAATAAAATGAAAATATTTAGATTAAAAGCAGAAAAAATTAAAATCAAGAAAATAAGATGGCATGATGAACCAATATAGGATGCTTCGAAAGTCCATTAGAAGTTTGTCTATGTTAGTATCATAAATAAATGCAATGAATAAAAAATATAAGGGATACCACATTTTTAAATAAAATGAAAATATTTAGATTAAAAGCAGAAAAAATTAAAATCAAGAAAATAAGATGGCATGATGAACCAATATAGGATGCTTCGAAAGTCCATTAGAAGTTTGTCTATGTTAGTATCATAAATAAATGCAATGAATAAAAAATATAAGGGATACCACATTTTTAAATAAAATGAAAATATTTAGATTAAAAGCAGAAAAAATTAAAATCAAGAAAATAAGATGGCATGATGGACCAATATAGGGTGCTTCGAAAGTCCATTAGAAGTTTGTCTATGTTAGTATCATAAATAAATGCAATGAATAAAAAATATAAGGGATACCACATTTTTAAATAAAATGAAAATATTTAGATTAAAAGCAGAAAAAATTAAAATCAAGAAAATAAGATGAAATGATGAACCAATATAGGATGCTTCGAAAGTCCATTAGAAGTTTGTCTATGTTAGTATCATAAATAAATGCAATGAATAAAAAATATAAGGGATACCACATTTTTAAATAAAATGAAAATATTTAGATTAAAAGCAGAAAAAATTAAAATCAAGAAAATAAGATGGCATGATGAACCAATATAGGATGCTTCGAAAGTCCATTAGAAGTTTGTCTATGTTAGTATCATAAATAAATGCAATGAATAAAAAATATAAGGGATACCACATTTTTAAATAAAATGAAAATATTTAGATTCAAAGCAGAAAAAATTAAAATCAAGAAAATAAGATGGCATGATGAACCAATATAGGATGCTTCGAAAGTCCATTAGAAGTTTGTCTATGTTAGTATCATAAATAAATGCAATGAATAAAAAATATAAGGGATACCACATTTTTAAATAAAATGAAAATATTTAGATTAAAAGCAGAAAAAATTAAAATCAAGAAAATAAGATGGCATGATGGACCAATATAGGGTGCTTCGAAAGTCCATTAGAAGTTTGTCTATGTTAGTATCATAAATAAATGCAATGAATAAAAAATATAAGGGATACCACATTTTTAAATAAAATGAAAATATTTAGATTAAAAGCAGAAAAAATTAAAATCAAGAAAATAAGATGGCATGATGAACCAATATAGGATGCTTCGAAAGTCCATTAGAAGTTTGTCTATGTTAGTATCATAAATAAATGCAATGAATAAAAAATATAAGGGATACCACATTTTTAAATAAAATGAAAATATTTAGATTCAAAGCAGAAAAAATTAAAATCAAGAAAATAAGATGGCATGATGAACCAATATAGGATGCTTCGAAAGTCCATTAGAAGTTTGTCTATGTTAGTATCATAAATAAATGCAATGAATAAAAAATATAAGGGATACCACATTTTTAAATAAAATGAAAATATTTAGATTAAAAGCAGAAAAAATTAAAATCAAGAAAATAAGATGGCATGATGAACCAATATAGGATGCTTCGAAAGTCCATTAGAAGTTTGTCTATGTTAGTATCATAAATAAATGCAATGAATAAAAAATATAAGGGATACCACATTTTTAAATAAAATGAAAATATTTAGATTAAAAGCAGAAAAAATTAAAATCAAGAAAATAAGATGGCATGATGAACCAATATAGGATGCTTCGAAAGTCCATTAGAAGTTTGTCTATGTTAGTATCATAAATAAATGCAATGAATAAAAAATATAAGGGATACCACATTTTTAAATAAAATGAAAATATTTAGATTAAAAGCAGAAAAAATTAAAATCAAGAAAATAAGATGGCATGATGAACCAATATAGGATGCTTCGAAAGTCCATTAGAAGTTTGTCTATGTTAGTATCATAAATAAATGCAATGAATAAAAAATATAAGGGATACCACATTTTTAAATAAAATGAAAATATTTAGATTAAAAGCAGAAAAAATTAAAATCAAGAAAATAAGATGGCATGATGAACCAATATAGGATGCTTCGAAAGTCCATTAGAAGTTTGTCTATGTTAGTATCATAAATAAATGCAATGAATAAAAAATATAAGGGATACCACATTTTTAAATAAAATGAAAATATTTAGATTAAAAGCAGAAAAAATTAAAATCAAGAAAATAAGATGGCATGATGAACCAATATAGGATGCTTCGAAAGTCCATTAGAAGTTTGTCTATGTTAGTATCATAAATAAATGCAATGAATAAAAAATATAAGGGATACCACATTTTTAAATAAAATGAAAATATTTAGATTAAAAGCAGAAAAAATTAAAATCAAGAAAATAAGATGGCATGATGAACCAATATAGGATGCTTCGAAAGTCCATTAGAAGTTTGTCTATGTTAGTATCATAAATAAATGCAATGAATAAAAAAAATAAGGGATACCACATTTTTAAATAAAATGAAAATATTTAGATTAAAAGCAGAAAAAATTAAAATCAAGAAAATAAGATGGCATGATGGACCAATATAGGGTGCTTCGAAAGTCCATTAGAAGTTTGTCTATGTTAGTATCATAAATAAAAAATAAAAAATATAAGGGATACCACATTTTTAAATAAAATGAAAATATTTAGATTAAAAGCAGAAAAAATGAAAATCAAGAAAATAAGATGGCATGATGAACCAATATAGGATGCTTCGAAAGTCCATTAGAAGTTTGTCTATGTTAGTATCATAAATAAATTCAATGAATAAAAAATTTAAGGGATACCACATTTTTAAATAAAATGAAAATATTTAGATTAAAAGCAGAAAAAATGAAAATCAAGAAAATAAGATGGCATGATGAACCAATATAGGATGCTTCGAAAGTCCATTAGAAGTTTGTCTATGTTAGTATCATAAATAAATGCAATGAATAAAAAATATAAGGGATACCAAATTTTTAAATAAAATGAAAATATTTAGATTAAAAGCAGAAAAAATGAAAATCAAGAAAATAAGATGGCATGATGAACCAATATAGGATGCTTCGAAAGTCCATTAGAAGTTTGTCTATGTTAGTATCATAAATAAATGCAATGAATAAAAAATATAAGGGATACCACATTTTTAAATAAAATGAAAATATTTTGATTAAAAGCAGAAAAAATTAAAATCAAGAAAATAAGATGGCATGATGAACCAATATAGGATGCTTCGAAAGTCCATTAGAAGTTTGTCTATGTTAGTATCATAAATAAATGCAAGGAATAAAAAATATAAGGGATACCACATTTTTAAATAAAATGAAAATATTTAGATTAAAAGCAGAAAAAATTAAAATCAAGAAAATAAGATGGCATGATGAACCAATATAGGATGCTTCGAAAGTCCATTAGAAGTTTGTCTATGTTAGTATCATAAATAAATGCAATGAATAAAAAATATAAGGGATACCACATTTTTAAATAAAATGAAAATATTTAGATTAAAAGCAGAAAAAATGAAAATCAAGAAAATAAGATGGCATGATGAACCAATATAGGATGCTTCGAAAGTCCATTAGAAGTTTGTCTATGTTAGTATCATAAATAAATTCAATGAATAAAAAATATAAGGGATACCACATTTTTAAATAAAATGAAAATATTTAGATTAAAAGCAGAAAAAATTAAAATCAAGAAAATAAGATGGCATGATGAACAAATGTAGGATGCTTCGAAAGTCCATTAGAAGTTTGTCTATGTTAGTATCATAAATAAATGAAATGAATAAAAAATATAAGGGATACCACATTTTTAAATAAAATGAAAATATTTAGATTAAAAGCAGAAAAAATTAAAATCAAGAAAATAAGATGGCATGATGAACCAATATAGGATGCTTCGAAAGTCCATTAGAAGTTTGTCTATGTTAGTATCATAAATAAATGCAATGAATAAAAAATATAAGGGATACCACATTTTTAAATAAAATGAAAATATTTAGATTAAAAGCAGAAAAAATTAAAATCAAGAAAATAAGATGGCATGATGGACCAATATAGGGTGCTTCGAAAGTCCATTAGAAGTTTGTCTATGTTAGTATCATAAATAAATGCAATGAATAAAAAATATAAGGGATACCACATTTTTAAATAAAATGAAAATATTTAGATTAAAAGCAGAAAAAATTAAAATCAAGAAAATAAGATGGCATGATGAACCAATATAGGATGCTTCGAAAGTCCATTAGAAGTTTGTCTATGTTAGTATCATAAATAAATGCAATGAATAAAAAATATAAGGGATACCACATTTTTAAATAAAATTAAAATATTTAGATTAAAAGCAGAAAAAATTAAAATCAAGATAATAAGATGGCATGATGGACCAATATAGGATGCTTCGAAAGTCCATTAGAAGTTTGTCTATGTTAGTATCATAAATAAATGCAATGAATAAAAAATATAAGGGATACCACATTTTTAAATAAAATGAAAATATTTAGATTAAAAGCAGAGAAAATTAAAATCAAGAAAATAAGATGGCATGATGGACCAATATAGGGTGCTTCGAAAGTCCATTAGAAGTTTGTCTATGTTAGTATCATAAATAAAAAATAAAAAATATAAGGGATACCACATTTTTAAATAAAATGAAAATATTTAGATTAAAAGCAGAAAAAATTAAAATCAAGAAAATAAGATGGCATTATGGACCAATATAGGATGCTTCGAAAGTCCATTAGAAGTTTGTCTATGTTAGTATCATAAATAAATGCAATGAATAAAAAATATAAGGGATACCACATTTTTAAATAAAATGAAAATATTTAGATTAAAAGTGGAAAAAATTAAAATCAGGAAAATAAGATGGCATTATGGACCAATATAGGATGCTTTCAAAGTCCATAGAAGTTTGTCTATGTTAGTATCATAAATAAATGCAATGAATAAAAAATATAAGGGATACCACATTTTTAAATAAAATGAAAATATTTAGATTAAAAGCAGAAAAAAATTAAAATCAAGAAAATAAGATGGCATGATGGACCTATATAGGGTGCTTCGAAAGTCCATTAGAAGTTTGTCTATGTTAGTATCATAAATAAATGCAATGAATAAAAAATATAAGGGATACCACATTTTTAAATAAAATGAAAATATTTAGATTAAAAGCAGAAAAAATTAAAATCAAGAAAATAAGATGGCATGATGAACCAATATAGGATGCTTCGAAAGTCCATTAGAAGTTTGTCTATGTTAGTATCATAAATAAATGCTATGAATAAAAAATATAAGGGATACCACATTTTTAAATAAAATGAAAATATTTAGATTAAAAGTGGAAAAAATTAAAATCAGGAAAATAAGATGGCATTATGGACCAATATAGGATGCTTCGAAAGTCCATAGAAGTTTGTCTATGTTAGTATCATAAATAAATGCAATGAATAAAAAATATAAGGGATACCACATTTTTAAATAAAATGAAAATATTTACATTAAAAGCAGAAAAAATTAAAATCAAGATAATAAGATGGCATGATGGACCAATATAGGATGCTTCGAAAGTCCATTAGAAGTTTGTCTATGTTAGTATCATAAATAAATGCAATGAATAAAAAATATAAGGGATACCACATTTTTAAATAAAATGAAAATATTTAGATTAAAAGCAGAGAAAATTAAAATCAAGAAAATAAGATGGCATGATGGACCAATATAGGGTGCTTCGAAAGTCCATTAGAAGTTTGTCTATGTTAGTATCATAAATAAAAAATAAAAAATATAAGGGATACCACATTTTTAAATAAAATGAAAATATTTAGATTAAAAGCAGAAAAAATTAAAATCAAGAAAATAAGATGGCATGATGAACAAATGTAGGATGCTTCGAAAGTCCATTAGAAGTTTGTCTATGTTAGTATCATAAATAAATGCAATGAATAAAAAATATAAGGGATACCACATTTTTAAATAAAATGAAAATATTTAGATTAAAAGCAGAAAAAATTAAAATCAAGAAAATAAGATGGCATGATGAACCAATATAGGATGCTTCGAAAGTCCATTAGAAGTTTGTCTATGTTAGTATCATAAATAAATGCAATGAATAAAAAATATAAGGGATACCACATTTTTAAATAAAATGAAAATATTTAGATTCAAAGCAGAAAAAATTAAAATCAAGAAAATAAGATGGCATGATGAACCAATATAGGATGCTTCGAAAGTCCATTAGAAGTTTGTCTATGTTAGTATCATAAATAAATGCAATGAATAAAAAATATAAGGGATACCACATTTTTAAATAAAATTAAAATATTTAGATTAAAAGCAGAAAAAATTAAAATCAAGATAATAAGATGGCATGATGGACCAGTATAGGATGCTTCGAAAGTCCATTAGAAGTTTGTCTATGTTAGTATCATAAATAAATGCAATGAATAAAAAATATAAGGGATACCACATTTTTAAATAAAATGAAAATATTTAGATTAAAAGCAGAGAAAATTAAAATCAAGAAAATAAGATGGCATGATGGACCAATATAGGGTGCTTCGAAAGTCCATTAGAAGTTTGTCTATGTTAGTATCATAAATAAAAAATAAAAAATATAAGGGATACCACATTTTTAAATAAAATGAAAATATTTAGATTAAAAGCAGAAAAAATTAAAATCAAGAAAATAAGATGGCATTATGGACCAATATAGGATGCTTCGAAAGTCCATTAGAAGTTTGTCTATGTTAGTATCATAAATAAATGCAATGAATAAAAAATATAAGGGATACCACATTTTTAAATAAAATGAAAATATTTAGATTAAAAGTGGAAAAAATTAAAATCAGGAAAATAAGATGGCATTATGGACCAATATAGGATGCTTTCAAAGTCCATAGAAGTTTGTCTATGTTAGTATCATAAATAAATGCAATGAATAAAAAATATAAGGGATACCACATTTTTAAATAAAATGAAAATATTTAGATTAAAAGCAGAAAAAAATTAAAATCAAGAAAATAAGATGGCATGATGGACCTATATAGGGTGCTTCGAAAGTCCATTAGAAGTTTGTCTATGTTAGTATCATAAATAAATGCAATGAATAAAAAATATAAGGGATACCACATTTTTAAATAAAATGAAAATATTTAGATTAAAAGCAGAAAAAATTAAAATCAAGAAAATAAGATGGCATGATGAACCAATATAGGATGCTTCGAAAGTCCATTAGAAGTTTGTCTATGTTAGTATCATAAATAAATGCAATGAATAAAAAATATAAGGGATACCACATTTTTAAATAAAATGAAAATATTTAGATTAAAAGCAGAAAAAATTAAAATCAAGATAATAAGATGGCATGATGGACCAATATAGGATGCTTCGAAAGTCCATTAGAAGTTTGTCTATGTTAGTATCATAAATAAATGCAATGAATAAAAAATATAAGGGATACCACATTTTTAAATAAAATGAAAATATTTAGATTAAAAGCAGAGAAAATTAAAATCAAGAAAATAAGATGGCATGATGGACCAATATAGGGTGCTTCGAAAGTCCATTAGAAGTTTGTCTATGTTAGTATCATAAATAAAAAATAAAAAATATAAGGGATACCACATTTTTAAATAAAATGGAAATATTTAGATTAAAAGCAGAAAAAATTAAAATCAAGAAAATAAGATGGCATTATGGACCAATATAGGATGCTTCGAAAGTCCATTAGAAGTTTGTCTATGTTAGTATCATAAATAAATGCAATGAATAAAAAATATAAGGGATACCACATTTTTAAATAAAATGAAAATATTTAGATTAAAAGCAGAAAAAAATTAAAATCAAGAAAATAAGATGGCATGATGGACCAATATAGGGTGCTTCGAAAGTCCATTAGAAGTTTGTCTATGTTAGTATTATAAATAAATGCAATGAATAAAAAATATAAGGGATACCACATTTTTAAATAAAATGAAAATATTTAGATTAAAAGCAGAAAAAATTAAAATCAAGAAAATAAGATGGCATGATGAACCAATATAGGATGCTTCGAAAGTCCATTAGAAGTTTGTCTATGTTAGTATCATAAATAAAAAATAAAAAATATAAGGGATACCACATTTTTAAATAAAATGAAAATATTTAGATTAAAAGTGGAAAAAATTAAAATCAGGAAAATAAGATGGCATTATGGACCAATATAGGATGCTTTCAAAGTCCATAGAAGTTTGTCTATGTTAGTATCATAAATAAATGCAATGAATAAAAAATATAAGGGATACCACATTTTTAAATAAAATGAAAATATTTAGATTAAAAGCAGAAAAAAATTAAAATCAAGAAAATAAGATGGCATGATGGACCAATATAGGGTGCTTCGAAAGTCCATTAGAAGTTTGTCTATGTTAGTATCATAAATAAATGCAATGAATAAAAAATATAAGGGATACCACATTTTTAAATAAAATGAAAATATTTAGATTAAAAGCAGAAAAAATTAAAATCAAGAAAATAAGATGGCATGATGAACCAATATAGGATGCTTCGAAAGTCCATTAGAAGTTTGTCTATGTTAGTATCATAAATAAATGCTATGAATAAAAAATATAAGGGATACCACATTTTTAAATAAAATGAAAATATTTAGATTAAAAGTGGAAAAAATTAAAATCAGGAAAATAAGATGGCATTATGGACCAATATAGGATGCTTCGAAAGTCCATAGAAGTTTGTCTATGTTAGTATCATAAATAAATGCAATGAATAAAAAATATAAGGGATACCACATTTTTAAATAAAATGAAAATATTTAGATTAAAAGCAGAAAAAATTAAAATCAAGAAAATAAGATGGCACGATGAACCAATATAGGATGCTGCGAAAGTCCATTAGAAGTTTGTCTATGTTAGTATCATAAATAAATGCAATGAATAAAAAATATAAGGGATACCACATTTTTAAATAAAATGAAAATATTTAGATTAAAAGCAGAAAAAATGAAAATCAAGAAAATAAGATGGCATGATGGACCAATATAGGATGCTTCGAAAGTCCATAGAAGTTTGTCTATGTTAGTATCATACATAAAAAATAAAAAATATAAGGGATACCACATTTTTAAATAAAATGAAAATATTTAGATTAAAAGCAGAAAAAATTAAAATCAAGAAAATAAGATGGCATGATGGACCAATATAGGATGCTTCGAAAGTCCATAGAAGTTTGTCTATGTTAGTATCATAAATAAATGCAATGAATAAAAAATATAAGGGATACCACATTTTTAAATAAAATGAAAATATTTAGATTCAAAGCAGAAAAAATTAAAATCAAGAAAATAAGATGGCATGATGAACCAATATAGGATGCTTCGAAAGTCCATTAGAAGTTTGTCTATGTTAGTATCATAAATAAATGCAATGAATAAAAAATATAAGGGATACCACATTTTTAAATAAAATGAAAATATTTAGATTAAAAGCAGAAAAAATTAAAATCAAGAAAATAAGATGGCACGATGAACCAATATAGGATGCTGCGAAAGTCCATTAGAAGTTTGTCTATGTTAGTATCATAAATAAATGCTATGAATAAAAAATATAAGGGATACCACATTTTTAAATAAAATGAAAATATTTAGATTAAAAGTGGAAAAAATTAAAATCAGGAAAATAAGATGGCATTATGGACCAATATAGGATGCTTCGAAAGTCCATAGAAGTTTGTCTATGTTAGTATCATAAATAAATGCAATGAATAAAAAATATAAGGGATACCACATTTTTAAATAAAATGAAAATATTTAGATTAAAAGCAGAAAAAATTAAAATCAAGAAAATAAGATGGCACGATGAACCAATATAGGATGCTGCGAAAGTCCATTAGAAGTTTGTCTATGTTAGTATCATAAATAAATGCAATGAATAAAAAATATAAGGGATACCACATTTTTAAATAAAATGAAAATATTTAGATTAAAAGCAGAAAAAATGAAAATCAAGAAAATAAGATGGCATGATGGACCAATATAGGATGCTTCGAAAGTCCATAGAAGTTTGTCTATGTTAGTATCATACATAAAAAATAAAAAATATAAGGGATACCACATTTTTAAATAAAATGAAAATATTTAGATTAAAAGCAGAAAAAATTAAAATCAAGAAAATAAGATGGCATGATGGACCAATATAGGATGCTTCGAAAGTCCATAGAAGTTTGTCTATGTTAGTATCATAAATAAATGCAATGAATAAAAAATATAAGGGATACCACATTTTTAAATAAAATGAAAATATTTAGATTCAAAGCAGAAAAAATTAAAATCAAGAAAATAAGATGGCATGATGAACCAATATAGGATGCTTCGAAAGTCCATTAGAAGTTTGTCTATGTTAGTATCATAAATAAATGCAATGAATAAAAAATATAAGGGATACCACATTTTTAAATAAAATGAAAATATTTAGATTAAAAGCAGAAAAAATTAAAATCAAGAAAATAAGATGGCACGATGAACCAATATAGGATGCTGCGAAAGTCCATTAGAAGTTTGTCTATGTTAGTATCATAAATAAATGCAATGAATAAAAAATATAAGGGATACCACATTTTTAAATAAAATGAAAATATTTAGATTAAAAGCAGAAAAAATTAAAATCAAGAAAATAAGATGGCATGATGGACCAATATAGGATGCTTCGAAAGTCCATAGAAGTTTGTCTATGTTAGTATCATAAATAAATGCAATGAATAAAAAATATAAGGGATACCACATTTTTAAATAAAATGAAAATATTTAGATTAAAAGCAGAAAAAATTAAAATCAAGAAAATAAGATGGCACGATGAACCAATATTGGATGCTGCGAAAGTCCATTAGAAGTTTGTCTATGTTAGTATCATAAATAAATGCAATGAATAAAAAATATAAGGGATACCACATTTTTAAATAAAATGAAAATATTTAGATTAAAAGCAGAAAAAATTAAAATCAAGAAAATAAGATGGCATGATGGACCAATATAGGGTGCTTCGAAAGTCCATTAGAAGTTTGTCTATGTTAGTATCATAAATAAATGCAATGAATAAAAAATATAAGGGATACCACATTTTTAAATAAAATGAAAATATTTAGATTAAAAGCAGAAAAAATTAAAATCAAGAAAATAAGATGGCATGATGGACCAATATAGAGTGCTTCGAAAGTCCAGATTTTTAAAATCGTATAAAAAATAAGGATAATTCGAAAAATGGAAGTGCAGTTATGAAAAATATAATCGGATAAAACCCAAAATAAAACTAACAAGCATAGAACAAGGAGTTAAAAAATTTATGGTAAACATCTATTATCAAACGCAACAGATATTGGAGCCAATAAAAAAAAAAGAACGCATCAAGAAAAAACATAAGGAATACAAATGTTTTTGTTTTAAAAAATTCCATGTTTTGTCAAAAAAAAAAATTTTAAATAAGAAAATCAGCAACCACAATCAGAATATTCTCAAATAATATGATAAATTGTATTGAATAAGACTGTCCAGTTTATGAATACAGCAAAAATAACAGGGCAAGATTCTAAAACGATTGTAAATAAACAATATTTAATTAAAAAAAAAAAAAATCGAAGATGGAAAGGATAAACAGGGAAATATAAGAACCAAAGTTAAAAAAAAATTAAAAATAAGTAATAAAAAAAAAATAGTAAATAAAATGGAGTTTAGGTCCGCTCAGGTTGGCGAGGCGGAGCACAATGAAATATTTCCAGATTGCCTTTACCTCGTCAACTAAAACAGAGCTGCCAAAGCTAAAAAGTTCCCTTTTTCTATAGGGTTACCATAAAAATTAATGTAGTGTTGTAGAATGCACTATTTGCAAATTCAAACACACTTTTCCAGCACTACGTAAAACCCCATAAAATAATGAAGACGAATTTGTTTTTGAAAAATGATTTTCTTTAATTTGTTTTTCTTCTTTTTTAATTGATTTCGGTTCATCATTAATTGTAATGTTTTTTATAATTTTTGTTAACTAAATGTTAGTTTTTAGTTGTATGTTTTCTTTTCCATTTACTGTGTTCTTGCATTTTTTGCTTATCAATTTCGGCTAACATTACTATTTACAATTTTGTTTATTTGCCTGGCCAGATAGAACTAGGATACGACTATAAATCTAAATATATATATTTATATCGATTTTTATACATTTAAAAAACAAGAAAATAAACAATAACAACGTTTCTCACGGGTAGGTATACGACAATGATTGGTTAGGCATACATATACATAAATATATTACAGGAGCCTTGGCAAGCATTCTTTATCAATCTTCGAAATAAGTTTTTTAAGGGGAAACACTTATCGAATACCGAACATTAAACTAAATTAAATTTAAATTTCATTTAAATTAAATTAACTAGGCTGCAGTTTTTCTTATATTTCTTTTGTTTATAACTACAGTAATGCAGGAATGTGTGTAATTGTGTTGAATGTGTGTTGTCTTTTGTCGATGAGTTTTCACTGTGATTGGTGATTTGATGGTTGGAATTGTTGGTTTGCTCAAAGCCTAAAAAACTGGGTCTGCTTTGTATTTCGGTTTGCTGGATGCTGGATGAGATTTCCATTATTTGTGGACGCTTTACATTATATAATTTTGACTAGGAGAGGACGTTTCTTGGGTGGCCACTGGCCAGCTAGCGATGGGCTCGTGCTGGCGAGGACTGTTCTAGTCACACCTCGCTGGGCATACAGTGAACACTCGAGTCCTGTGACAGCTCATCCATGGAGGATTCTGTGAGGAAATAATAAGGATATATTTTTAATGAAATTTTCTACTTTTATTTAGGGTTATTGAGACAGGGGAATGAACTTGGAAATGATGGTAAAAAAAAGTCAACTACTTCATGAACAATCTAGCATCGTTTTTTTTAGAAAAAAAAATATATCTTCAACAGAAGATTTTCAAAATGGTTGTTATCCCTAGATATAATTCTTACAATAAGAATCCCTTTAGTAGTCTCTGTTAAATTCAATTCAATTTTGAAAGGTATTCCCCATGGTGGTTTCTTTTTAAGTTTTTAAGTTAAGCTTGCTGCCTTACCATGGGCTGGGTATAGACCCGCTTTAGTGCCGTTCAAATGCATTGGATTCTGTGCGTTATTCTGAAATGAATACGTTAACTGCAGGTTAATATGACGCGCAAATGAGCTTCCTTCCGGTTCGCGTACTGCAATCAAAAATCGTTTGTTGAAAGTAGAAAAAAACAGAAGAAATTGTAAATACTGTGTTAGCATCTTATTCTTTTTTTTTCTTGAGTGTAAATGTGTGTGCTTGTGTGAGTGTATACGTGTGTGTGTGAGGAAGGATACTAGGTGGACTGGTCTACTCTGGGAATCTGGGAGAAGGATGGGGAAAACTAGGCAAGTGGGCATCTGGGGGGAGAGCATGCTGCACTAATCCACTACTTACTTTTATTCTTACCAGCATGTATGTGTTTTTTCTGACGCGCACGCGAGTTCTGGAACCAAACTTGCGTCACACGCTTACTGAGACCGGTCACCGAGGCGATGCGCTCCAAATCCTGGCCATCCGGATTACTGTCAATCTGGAAGTTGGCCTGCAGCACTTGCAACTGCTCCTCGGTGAAGGTGGTGCGCACACGTTTCGTCTTACTCTTGTGATAACCATCACCATCACAGCCATCTGAAGTGGGAAAAAAAATTATATTATGAGTGGTTTGCGATCAGGAATTTAATCGGAATATGAATAGTAGGGTCTGTGAATGTCTATAAGGGCGGCTTTTGTCTTTAAAAACGATACAAAAATACTCTAAAACATCTAAAAGTTAAAAAAAAATACTTTTCACAGCTTTAGAACAATTTTGAAGGATCTTAACTTAAAAACAATGTTTTTAATAAATAAAGATACTTTTTTAAGTATTTTAAGTTCTCAAAAACCAACAAAAAATTATCAATGAAAATACCCCTTTTAACTGAAAATCCCTACTGCTATGAAGTATAGGCCCTTAAGTAGAGTAGGAACTCCGGTCTCTTTGGCTCTAAAAGCATTTTGACAGTCGACCAAATTGAAAATGTCAAAAAGTGTTTATAGTTTATAGTGGTGCTGTTATGGTTTATGTGGCCACTGTACCGACCCGGTGGTCTCATCTCCTCCTCTCCGGTCAGATGAGGAAGATGGGGGACATGGCAGTAGGTACCAGAACGACTGCTACGACATTCAAAAGCCGATCACGTCGCCTCAGAAAACCGAAAAAAAAATTAAAGAAAAAAACAGAGAGTTGCTTTTTTACGATTGTGACACGATTTCGTCAGCAGCCTGCCCTGGCGACTGACTGGCGCTTAACCGCCTTACTTCACTGTACCGGTCAACAGTGAAGCGTTGTAAATTGGCAACCGTTCTGCCACCGAAGCGTGCAGCATGTTTTCAACTTGTAAGTAGCCTTTGTTGCACATGCCACACGGGTTTTTGATTTGAGAGTTTGGAGGCGAACTAACTTACCGTCGCTTGATGTGGTGCCACCCTCGACCGTTTCCAGATAATGAGCCTTGCAGAGCACCCGGTCATCCATGAGGGCGAACTGCTCCCCGGTGGACAACTGGCGGCCGCACTGGTCGCAGGCGAAGCAGGCCAAATGGAAGACCAAGTCCCGCGCCCGCCGCACCCAGTCCGAGGCGGAGATGCCGCGACAGCACTTGGAGCACTTGGCGCCGAAATTTCTGCAAATTAAAAGCGGAAAAGGAAGTGGTAATCAGTTAAGTACTCGTCATAAAAAACTTTAAAACTTGGTTATTAAAATATTGTGGTAACAGTTATATTGGTAATTCAATTAAATAGATGAGACTGCATTTCTTTTTAATTGATAATTAAAAGTGTAATTGATAATAGTTTGAATGAAATATGAGAAAGAAAAACTCATAGGTGTTCGAAATAGTCTCCAAGCTAAAAATACATTTATTCCAGACTTTATCCATAAATTTATATAAATCCTAAACATTTTGAACTCTTTTATAAATTCAACATTATTCGGTTTGGATTCATTAATGTTTGTGAAACATTTTCCAAGCGGAAGTTGTTGCATTGACGATGCTCCGACAAACGTTTTTCCAAATGAGTCGGCAACTTTCGGTGGCTTATTGTTAGCATTTAAGCTTATTTTTACAACAGGGCCAACAATGTATGGCCAGAGCATGACTCGGATGTGGATGTGAAGACCTGGACCAGGTCTGGAGATGGAGATGGAACTGGAGATGGGCTGAGATCCAATGCTGGTGGATGATGTCTCCATCGGGCAATGCACACTTAAAATTCTTAACTTGAAAAATAAATATTTTTACAGCATCTCACGGCGCGTTTGTTTGTTTATTTTCATTTCGTTCGACGTCGACACCGTTTTCCTACGACTCTGGCACTGGCTTTGGCCCTTTTCTTCTTTCCAGCGAGCCTCCTCCTTTTTGTGTTGTAGTATCTTTCAGATACTTTAGCTTGCAAGTTGCATTCTGTGGTAAAGGTTTCATTTCGTTACGTTTTGGCCGCATCTTTTGTCGCTATTGACTTTTTGGATTAAGTCGCAAACGTTGTCGAATTGTTACAATTAAACTCGATGGCCAGAAGATGTGTGGGAAACTATTCCAAAAAACACTTGTGCACATACGAACATGAGTTGGAAAATCGATTGGAATTTTTTCGAAAGTTCACACTCGAATCGAAACATCTAAACAGATGTACGTTTTTGGCTTTTAAGCAGAGAGAAATTTGTAGCTAAATATAGGATGGTAAAACTTGATATCCTTCAGATACTTACTTGCTGTAGTCCGCCTTGCAGTACACCTGCCTTTCCCGGATGAAGCACGACTGTTGCCGGTCCAAGGGGCACATGCACATGCAACACCTGAGACAGTGGGCGTGCCAGGAGCAGCCGCCCACCTCGAGGAAAAACCGATCCGAGATTGGCTCCCCACACGCTGCGCAAGAACGCAGCTCAGTCTGGAACAAAAAAAAACAAAATCATTTAAAGTGATGTGAAAATTTTCTATCTACCAATATATTTTCTATGCTAATTTAGTTTCTTTTTCAAAAGATTTTTTTTTTGTTTTGTTTTCGAAGTCGAAGAACCGGATCGGCTTTGAATGCTGATCTCTGATCTAAAATCGTAGCGCCCATCCGTCGGATTTGTTTCTTCTTTTGTTGTGCCTTCAAATGAAATCGTTCAATAAATCTGGCAAATGTCCAGGCGGCTTCTGTTTTATTTCTTAGCTGCTGCATTTAACTTATGTATGTATATTAAACAAATTTCAATAGCTAGCCAGTTGAACAAAAAAAAATATTTAAAAAAAAACACAAAAGAAGGAACAACAACAGCAGCAAAAGTCGAGTTTTTCGGTTTCGCTCTTTTCAAAAATTGATCCATAAATTTAAAAATGTTATGCTAATTGTTGTTGTTGTAGCGGCGATGGCAACTGCTATACTCCGAGTTCGACTCCGATTCCAGGTCCCCCAAAATGTGAAATTTATGGACCCATCCAACGATCGATCTTATGAATATTCAATGTCCCGGCCTGCATGTTACGCCGTTTTAAATGAGTGTTTCAAACAAATTTTATTGCGTTTCATAAAGTACCCCGAAAGAAGATACCGAAACGAAAAAAATTATTCCGTGGAGCATTTTATTATTTAGAATGTGAATGCCTTAATTGATTTTTTCAAAAATTATTTTTGAGCGCAAAGTGTTGATTTCAACAATTATTTTAACAGCTGAAAAATCTGCATCAAATTGCAGTCATTTAAAATGGCCATTCTAATTAGTTGAGTATTATTAACAAATGTATAAATAATTAAATGGGGAATTGCGATTAACAGGGCCTATAAATATGAGAGTTTTGAATTAAAAAACGCAAAATTTTAACTGCTCTTAGAGGCTGAAAGATATGCCAATATTTCAATATTTTTCTCCAAGTTCTCAAACACTTTGGAATAATTTATTTTCCCTGTAGATTGCCATCAATGAACATTTCTGTCCATTTAATGCCTTCTCATTATCTTTCACTTGATTGGAGAAAAAAAAAATACATTTCAATTGCTCTGAGCACTGAGTTATATCGTTGATTATGATGTGCAATTTCCGAATTGAATGCAATACTTGAAATATTTAATTAATGGCCGGCATTTTGCATACGTTTTTCATTCATTAAGAAAAAAACAAAGCCCAACACGTCCGACCGACGGCCACAAAATATTTTTCCATTAATCAAAAATGGCAGAGAAAATAAGCGCTGCGTGAATTTTACGTTTATTTTTCATGGCTGCTGGCAAAACAATTGTTGCCACAAATAATTGTCGTTTAACCTGTGGCGGCGGATGGTAACTTGTTATTAACTTAGCTGACGAATTCGTTTTTTCTCTTGCCGACATTGACAAAAAATAAATAAATACATATTTAAACAGAGCTGAAAGCGAGGAAAAGCGGCTAAATAAAAACCTGGCCATGACTATAGGCCCAGATCAAAGGGTCCGACATTTGCGACTAAGGCAATTAATAAAACAAAGCCGAGCTCATAGGGAAAAAAACTATACATGGATTAGATACCGACATGAGTGGAAAACCAGCAACTGGGTAATAGATATCTATGAGAATAATTTATGACAAGCCGCAAACTATCAGATACAAATGTATCTTCAGGGGGTTGCGGCAGGCCGAGTTCCGAATTCCATTGAAATATGCAATATGGCCACCGTCATCCAAAAAAGCAACACGTGTGTGTGCGACTGCCATGTATCTATGAGATACACGTAGTCCCTGTACGAGTGTATGTGTGTGTCAGATATAACTACATCCTAACATGGCCGCTGGCTGCTCATTTCTTTGCTCTTTTGCGCGCAGCCGCTGCCATTTAACTTTTCAACTCTGCGCCGTGTGTGACACGTTTAATAGCGGTGGTCGTCCTGCTTCCCCCCAACAATTCCCTCCCTATGCTCGAGGCAACCCTCCGACTCCCTACCCTCCTGCATTTTCCCGCAACGAGCCTGCGCCCTGCGCCCTGGTCCTTTCCCTCTTTTGGCCGCCCTGCCCCCGGCCAGCCTGTCACTTTCGTTTAACTTTTCATATTCCGCGCCCGAAAAACACAACCAACAACAAGCCGCAACATAGGGGTGGGGGCAGCAGAGGCTGCAGTCGACGGGGTGTTTTCAGCAATTTGTTTTCCCAACGCCCGTTTTAACACACAAAACCGGAGGCTGAGACTTTGACTTGAATGCACTCGGAAAAAATGTTTTAGTTTGAAAAAATGTGGATTCAAAAATCATATTTCATAAAATCATAATCAAAAAGATCCTACAAATTCATGAAAAATTTGGAAAACTGTTGCTCAAAAACGAATAAATTTAAAAATTTTGAAGAGATGCATTTACGTTGAATGTAAGGCTTTGTCGAATTAAATAATGTCACAATATATTCCACAAAATTATCAAAAGAACCGTCAATCCTAACTTACAAATCCAAATTATTATAATCAGTTCAGAATTGATATTTTTCAGTGTATAGGACCCGAAATCGCAATCGCAATCCCTCCGGCTTGTTGGTTATACACATGCAATTGTCGTTGTTGTTGTCATGTCTATGCCCACTTTTGAAAATATGTCAGTTGTCAGACAGACAGACAGACGCAGGAACAGAGGGCCCAGGAGGACAGGAGGGTGTAGTGCGGTTTGCTGGCAGAAGGACACATTTGAAGTGGCATTTTTGGCGAGCATGTCATTTGACTGTAATTTACTCGTGAGTGTCGTGAGCCTTCTGCGGTTGGGTGTGCGTTTCCACTATGTGAGATGCATAAATCTGCCCATGAATTTAAAATGGGCTATTCATGTGTGTTTGCAACGGCTTAGAATTTGTGGAAACTTTCAAGAGGCATTGTGGCAGTGAGAAGTGCGCAAAAATGCTTAAGTAGGCCAACAAAATTGGTTAAAAATTGGGAGTTATATGGATTAAAAAAAGGATATAATGGTCAAATGAGTTAAACTAGATTAAACCGTACCTTATTTTAATTAAAACTATAAGAAGCTTTATAGTTTCCAATAAAAACAAACATATCTCTTCGGCCATAAATCGAAAACCCCTAAAAATAGCAATCTCAGATCTAATATTACATAAAGATATCTCAGCTGACTGGTATATGAGGGTATAGACAAAGTAGCAAAGATTTTTGAAAACTGATATAACCCGATGAATTTGCCAGATCTCTGCGGGCAATAAAGTGTGAGTAAATACTCCTATCTCTACGGGTTATCTTGGGCGATCCAAGAGACTAGTTCTATGCCCCGATCCCTCCCCGATCCCACTTTTTCGTTTTTATTGTTATTATTTGCTATGAATACTCAGTGTTATATAAGCACTCGGCCCTATGTCGGCCCCTCATAAAAATTCCACAATTTAAAACTTGCACCTTGCAACTTTTGGCTCGAAATGTCGTAAATAACCTCCGGCTGGCAGCAATATAAAAGTGGGAAAAACAAAGGCCAAGTCAGAACTATAAAAGAGACACAAGGGTCGATCCGAGGAGTGGGACGCTGAAGAGTATGCAATAAAATTTACAATCTTCCCCCCTATGCGAGAGATGGGGTTTATTCCCAATAAACTGGGCAACTGGGCAAGGTGCAGAGGCGCAGTGGCAAAGGAGTGTGAGAGTTTTCTGGATTGAAACCGAAACTGATCTGAATGGGGGAACGAAACCGGTAGCCAGGGCCAAGAACTGTATCATCTTCGGGGACACTCACAGAGGGAACAAGCCAGGAAGATCGATTACCCGAAAAACAGAAGACAATCTTCACGTCATTGCGCAAATTGAGCGATCATCGTCGGGAAGAGAGATCGGTACTCTATATATCAATGAGTCGTCCGATCCGATGGATGGATGGGTGTCGTCAATGGGTGTCGTCGATGACAAAAGCCCTTGGCACTCAATTGATTTCGATGTGGTCGTTGTGACTTGTCATCTCTCTTTGCCTTGGCTGGGCTGGCTATCTACAATTTCAAACAATTCCACCACCGTGAGAATATGTTCAGCTCCCAAAAAAAAAAAAAAAAAAAGTAATACCAATCTTATATAAAAATAAAAACCCAGTCAGGCAAACAAAAGCCGCTTGATAGCAGACACCACAATGGACATATCTTTTTGGCCGATATCGAAGCAGTTATAACAACAACTCGAGCACTTGTCACTCGAACAGATTTTGGCAAATGTTTTCCTAAGGCCTTTCGATCTCTCGATCTCTATATTTAAGCCGCTTTTCAACAGATTTTGGCCAACAACTACAACCGAAAATTGCACTGAAGGCTAAAACCAAACAAAAACAGACTATATTTCCAATATTTTCATTGTCTAAACTCTTTTTTTCAAATATTATTTTTTAGCTGATTTATGCGGCATGAAAATTTTCATTGGGCGTCTGTCAAATAAATATATATTCGATTTTTGTTCGGTTTCTGGTTTTCTGTTTATTTGGCCATTTGATTTTCTGGTTGCTGACTTTCGAAAAAGGCGTATCGCTTTTTAATTAGAGCTACTTTTTTGTGTGTTATCCAGCTGCGTGGGCTCCCAGCCCCGTTGAGCTTTGTGTTAAATATATTGAATTATGCTAAAATATTACTACTACCAATAATTTTACACGTCGGCGTTTGTTTGGCGTTAAGTTAGTATCGGATCATCGTATCTGATTGTTATTTAATGACCCCACGAACTGCTCTTTATGAATGAAAGCGGCCAACAACCGCCCACGATTCGGTATGGTAACGTATAATACAATAAATATTATACGAGAGCAAAAAAAAGAAAAAAAATTGGAATAAAAAGAATCATCTGCACGCTCCATAAATTGGCTAAATGTTTACAAATATTTCATCGGAAAACGGTTAATGGTAATGTCGCTGACTGCATTCAAGCTGCCCTGTCTTTCAGTTTTTTTTTATATTCTACCTGTATATATCCATATATATAGCTGTGGCTGTTGTCGCGTCCATTGATCCAATCAAATTGATGGGCGGCTATAACTGAGCAGGGCCCCACAAAAAAAAACAGGCTATCCAAATGAAAAGGGAATGCATTTCTATGGGAATACAGTGGTTATTGGTTGAAGAAACAATTTTTGAAAAATACTTTTAATGACAATACTATTTTTTATAGAATCTTTAATCCAAATACTACCTATCCTAATTGTTTTTATAAAATTTGTAGTTATTTTTAGTTTAGTTTCACTAAAAGTAAGCCCATCTCCACTGTATCTGGTGTTGGTTTGTGCATCTCTCCGGCAAACTTAATTACCGCTTTATGTCAATGGTCCAGCGTGTTTTTGCTAAATTTATCAGCGTTATTAAATTTTATCACTGGCGACAAAATGTGCATATGCCATTCAATTTTCACAACATATTCACACATCGCACGCATCGTCCCCAGGCCCCCTCAATCCTAGGCAAATATTATGATGGCAGTCGACTCGCCGGTGTATCCACAGAACACATACACACACATATATTTAGAGGGGGTGTTCGAGGGGTAGAGGATCCAGTTGTTGGCCTAACATTGGCGTAACATCGTAAAATATTTTACGGCCAAATGGATGCGAGAGCCAAAGTTGTGCCAACGTTTTTATGAGACCCCAAAACAAAGAATCCCCCATAAGATATATAATCGAATTGAAAGTTCTTCGGTTTTCAGCTGCTTGTTTTCAATTTTCCGGGCGCTAAACGGTTAATTGACAAATTGCCGAAAAAAAGTAACTAAAATACAAATGAAATATCTATTAAAAATAATATACAACCGATCATTAAAATGCCAAAAGCCAAGCCTCAAGCCTTAAAAATAAACTTTATATATAAAAAGTTTTATTTTACTTTATATCTTTGGGGTTTCGAGCGACGTCAAGGTCTTGTTTCGTCAGATTTTTGGGGGAGTTAGATGGGCTTGATACACCGTAAAAAAATAACTATAGAAAAATATTTTCCCATCTAAAAGACGTTTGTAAACCTAAAAAGGCCTATTATGTTTTTAAGATTTTAAAGTATATATGTTTTTAAGATTTTATTTGTGGTGTATGGGGGTTCAAGCATCCCAGAATCCCGGTGTTGACAAGTTATTGCCCGAAGAGCGGCGACAACTTAAAATGTCGCACTTTATTACACTACGAAACACAAAACTCAACTCAACGCCAGAAGATGATGATCTTCCGTGGGATCTGGGATCTGTTCTGATCGGAGATCGTTTTGGTTTGAGTTTTGGTTCTGAGCCTCCGACTGGTTAAGTTTTTTCTTATTTTTTTACAACCATTTCGTTGGATGTTGGCTGGGCTGGCTGGGCTGTTGGCAAACATCACCTTTGTGAACGCTCCCAGCCGCGTTTTATTATAACTGTTGACTGCTCGCATACGAAATAAATTTCATTTTAATACTTTCTTCGTTTTAGTTTTTATTTTGTTGTGTTTTTTGAGTCGCCGAGTCGAGTCAGAAAGTGATTTGCATATGGTGGTGATGCCACAAAAAAAGAATCATCCGGCGTTCTCACGCGTTTCCCACCGACAACCAAGATAATCCCACTCGAGAACTGGACCCCAGAGTCCCCAAATCCCAAAGATCGAGGTTGATATATCGCCCGACTTATGCAGCTAATACCGTTTTATTTTCTTAGTGTTTTTTTTTTGTGTTTTGTATCTTTGTAGCTTCTATAGCTGCCGCTGGATGGCTGCTGCCATTTCCACCGACCATAAACATAAACAGGTGGCAATGTTCATTTGCATAGACAACGTTTCGATATTAAATTTCAAAGCGAACGACCAGCGTCAACGACATTCCGAAAAAATATAAAAAACATAACACACACTAGAAAAAAAACCACAGAAATAAAAGCATCGAAGGTGGAATTAGTCTCAAAATTCGGATGGCCGGTGGCAGCAATCTGAAAATGGCTTTTCGATTTGCTTCTATTTTTTGTCAGAGATTTTTTTTTGGAAGTTAAATGATTTCCTGAACTTGTTTCGTATTTAAATCATTGGCTGCGGCTTTCGGCAGCTGTCCCTAAATCGAAACGAACTTGTAAATTATATATTATGTGGCGACAGATCCAGGCTTTTGTTTTCTAAATTGATAAGCTCGAGTTATATGGTAATGGGTTTTTAGGATGCCCGATCTAAAGAGGAATCTTTGTGGGTAATACTTTTATTTCGAAAATTCCTCTTGATTTTTCAAAAATTTTCCAAACAACCTCTAAAATCCTACTAGATAAATATCTCAATCCGAAGCAATACAATGGCTTGTGGCAATGTCACTTTAAATATGTTTCTGCCTTTGTTTTCCGATCTGGATCTGATCTGGCCTGCACATTTATTAACTCTTAATTTAAGATAATCTCTATCGAATTTATTTTCGAATGCATAAAGTGTGCGAGTTATGGCGTTGTCTGGTATAATAGAGAGCACCCCGGGGCTATGCAATTTGTTAAGCAATAAATTTCAATAAAAAGCATTTGCATTCAACTGGGCTACAGTTAATACTGTTTTCTATATACTTTTATGATGGCAAATTCTGAAATGGTGGTGTAGCCACCCTCGCAAACAATTCGTTTGCCATTTTTTCCTTCGCAATCGACATGCATTATTTTGTGTTTTTATTTCGCCATAATATTATTTTTATTTAATTTATTTTTTGCATAAATTTAGAGGAGAATATTGCTGGTCTGTCGCAGTTGTTCAAACAACTCAAACGCAAAGTCAAAGTCTGGGTGAGAGAAAATCCCCATGTCTGACTCTTAATAAATCGCTTATAAATCGCCCGCAAGTATCTCAAACGTTTTCGACACACGTTTTTCTTGTTCTCTTGTTGTTTTTTTTTTATATCTTTGTATCTTTTTTTTATATTCACATAATTCTTTGCGCATTTTTAAGGCATTCATCATAAAGTTGGCCAGGAGTTGGTCAGGTTTGAGGGTCGATTTGAGAACCGAAACGAGGCGAGGAGTGAGTCTGAATCCGAAAATCCGAGATGCTTTTGTCTTTTCGTCAACATGTCACAGCCACTAAACATCAATAATAAGTTGGGCTTTTATTGATTTTTTCTGTTTCTGTATTTTACAGCTCATCTTTGTGCGGAGTTTTTAGAGGGGATTTCGTGTTTGATTTCTTATTTTTTATTGAGCATTGGCCACAATTAATTAGCTAAATCTGCATTTTGCATAAATTACAAATAATATTTTCATATTTCAGTCGAACGAAGCCCAAAGTCAGCAATGCAAATTGGCTTTCGGCTATTGTTGTTTTGTTATTTTGTGGGCCAATAAATCAAGTCCCGAGCTGTATCTTTTTTTTGGGCCACCGCCAAAGTTCTAGCCGATAATTTATTTGGTCTATTCGACGGAGGTGACTTTGAATGATTTTAGCGGTGAGTTTCAAAAAGCCGAAAAAACAAGCGATCCGATATCGAAACTAGTTTCGATTCCCTTAAAACTAATCACTCGCCGGCTACTGTTCGCCAGATACCATCAATAAGTTAGCAGAGAGAGAGAGGGAGCTGCTGCCAAAGCTCGATTGGGCCAATTTGCAATTGTCAAACAATTAAATACCAATATTTCCAATGACTAACAAATACGAACACCCGGGGACAGTATCTCCAAACTGAGAACATTTATTTTGGCAAACGATAAAAGTTGTGTGAAATTTTTGACCAAAAATCAAATCGAATTGTTGTCCTGGGAGTCCTGTAAATTTTAGGGGCGGGTTTTTGGGTTCCCTGATTTTGTTTTTTCCCTTTTTTATTTGTGGGCTAGCTGGCTGGCAGCACAGACAGGAGTTTCAATGATTTGTGGCATTTTACAATTTTATTTGCTGCCAACTCCGGAACCCTCCATGCCTCCATACCGAGGGTCCATGCATCATTTGTAAGCCAACTAAGCGTCCTTTAAGGACTATTTTGTGGATGCACTCGAACGAACAATGGAAGACACTCGACTCGCCTTCTTCTTTTGTGCGGTTGCCCTGAGAGTCTCAGTCCCTGTCTCCTGACTCCTGCCTCCTGTCTTCTGACTCCTTGCTTTCTGCATTTGATTTTCATTTGAACATTTTTTTTTCTTTTTTGGGAGAGGGGACCGTTTTCGCATTTACCTGCTAAAAATGCCGCTGGGATTTTGACACGTATTACCTTAGAGATCTCCCTAGAAGAGATCGCCGCATCAGTTCGCATGCGCAACCCGGAAAGAGGACCAAAAACTGACCAGAATCTGTGTGCGTGTGTTTGGGAAGATCTATTGTCTCTATGCGAGACATAAACAAAGGTGTGATATTTGTTTCTCTTTGTCCCCGAACGGGGCAATTGGCTCAAGTCAAGATGCATTTTCTGCTTGTCCATTGTGTGTTTTTTTTGTACGGGTCTTGAGGCGTATACTTCTTGTCAGCATTGACAATTAGCCAGATAGCCGGGACACAGGACACTCTTGAGTTTTTGAATCCAATTACGATATGGGACATGGTTGAAAATCTGCAGACCGCTGGTCAAGCAGCTGGTTTTTGTTTCTTCCTCCATAAAGTCCTTGAAAGGCACGCGCTTGTCTATTGTTTTTCTTTTTGTGATTAATACTATAATCCACAAAAGGTGTTTTGTTAGCCACTCAAAACTAATAAGTATATAGAGATAGGAAGAGTCAGTATCCTCGAGAAGATATGGCAACTTTACTCCAGAAAAATAAAAACATTGTTCAAAATTTACGATTCCAGATTCAATTTCCTTGTGAATTATTAATGAAAGGGCATTTATTGAAAATATGTATATATGTTTTTTATAGCTGCTTTGCAGGCATCCGACATTTAAACGCTTAAATATTTATGCCTTTTTTATATCTCTTTCTCCGACTACCTAAAGATCGTGGAGAAAAAGACTCCACCGTCCATACATTGTTGAATATTCATAAGCCAGCGCCTAGTGGCGTCATTTTCGGATTCGGATTCGGATTTGGATGTGGATGATATATACAAAAAATAAGGGGCTTGGGTATATGTATATCCCCCCTCCTGGACCAACAACTGGGTCGGGTCAAGATCGATGATGTCAAGAAAAGGTATAAGGCTGGCTGAGATGTTGACATTTGGATTCCGGGGACTTGTAAGCCGCCGATCGGCTTTTTTCTTTGGACGGGATTCGGGAATCGGAGATACCCCCCACCGATCACCCTTTGACAGTTGGAGAAAATTCTAGCCGATCTATGCCGATTAAGAGCATAACGTCGGCCGGGCAATAAGCGTCAGCACCTTGTCCAATTTGCTATGGTAATGAAAATTATATTCGTCGAACAAAGCCATAGCAAATCGATCATCGGCGAGCATAAATCATGATCACTTCTCTGCACACTCATGCCAAAAAATGTTATAAAAACCGAAAATCCTGTGGGTGGTTCGTTCGCACACACAAAAAAGCCCTCTTGCACAGCGGGTGCAAAAATCGATTAAACGTTTTAGCCCACAAAAAAAATAGAAAAAAAAATTTATGAAAATCAAATTCAAAAAACGAAAAAAAACAACAGAGTATATCTTGTTGAATGAACATTGAATTGAGCAACATCATCTAGGCGACACGATCAATGCAACATCGAGGGAAAAGAGTCGAGAAGAAACTGTTAGCCAATGATTTTTTTCGGGGTTTGGTTGCAGATACATCCGAATATCACAGCCTTCATTTCACAGCCAATATATACGTACATACATATATATTTTCGATTCGTAAGCCAAAAGTGTGGGCTGTGATGTGAGGCGATCGTCATGTTCGTATGTATAATTTTTTCCCTTATTACTATTTTTAATGCACCCCACTGAGCGATTTGTGTGCTTTTCATATTCACCGCGCTCCAATGTCGCCTTCGTTTTGGAAACTCATCGTTTTCCAGCGGAGACCCCAAAGGAGATCCCAAATCGGTATATGGAATACTCAGCTATACTCCACTAGAGATGTGAACTATTTTGCTCTGGTTTAAAGCTCTTTACTTTTTTGTTATTCCTAATGGTTGGTTGGGACGCCGCCTGTTGCGTTTTTGGCCACAAATGTTCGCAGCGGGCCAAGAAACTGGTAACAAAAAGCTGTTTTGTGGGTCACCTGGGTCCCCATGGTACATGGGAAGCAATTAAAAAGTAAAGTAAATAATTTCGAGAGGGTGTATCAATTAAGAGTTCATAGGTTTGCCTTTTTTATACTTTTAAAATATACTTTTTTGATACCCCTTTAATGGCTATTCATAAATCAAAGTTGTAGTAGTAAAAACAACTAGTTTGGACATTTTTTAATTAATTCCAAAAGTTACATTTAATTTGCCATTAAAATTGGCTTTGTTCAAAGATCTTCCCAACGTTTGACGATTTTATAGTATTTTAATAGACTTTGACTTTTGATCTTTAATTTAGGATTGTTATGAGCTATTTCTAAGGTTCTTATAAAAAATATATTATGAATATATTATGAAAAATATATAGTGAAATGATTAATAGATTTCATGCTATTTCGGATATAATCTGACCTTTTAACTGACCTATTTGATTTAATAATATAATCTTGAACCACTCACCTTCATTTTAATTGCCTCCACAATTTTGGCGGTTTTTAATCCAAGTCTTTTGCACAAAATTCTGTTGCCAGCTTTAGCTTTGTTTTTAAGCCAACTGCTCCGCTTTCGTTTAATTATATTTTTTGTTTTGTTTCTTACTTATGTAATATTATACTTCTTGTATTTAGATTAAGGCTATTATTAAACCAAAATTCGTATATCCAAAAAGTGGATCAATTTGCGAATGCTTGCCACATTTTTAGATTTGATTAGCACATGCGATACGATAACAGTTCACTCTGTGGTATGCGGTATGTGGTATGACCGACGGTATTACGGATCTCTATGGATAGATTTAGTATTGAATCGATTTGGAATCGTAATCGTATAGGGGACACCTTATCATGAGCGACGCGCGGAAACGCGTGCGGTGATAACACGTTAGCACGGAACTCCGCTCCCGGCCCGGAGATGAGAGACACGGAGCGAGAACGGAGGAGTATCTGAGAGATGAGCGACGACGCGAGATGTTGTTACAGCTTCGAGGCCACAGCGCTGACTGCCGGGCTGTTTGTGTTTCTGGTGCTCGAGAGCAGCTCAGGGATCTGGCAACTGGTAACTGGCAAAGGCGGCTTCCATATGCCCAAACACCACCACCACCAGCACCACCACTACTGGCACACACTCACAGGTAAGCCAGCACCACCACTTAAGTTGCCGGCAACACTACCACCACCAACAACAAGAACACCACTCGACTCTGAAACCCGCTCAACTGGTTTTGAGTCGCCGGCAAACGACAGCTGTGCCCCTTTTACCGGATGATGATTGGTTACTCTGGCCACGCCCCTTATCTGGAGGAACGAGTTCGGAACTGGCGTCCCCCATTTTGAGTGATTTTTGATCTGCTCCGAGCACTTCATCCCGCCAATTGAGTGCGCCGGCGCGTGCCAAGTTGGCCACTTTATAAAAATGAGTGGAAATAGTTTCAAGCCGCCACGGGGGGAGAGGTCGGAGTGGTGTTTTTGTTTTTGTTATTGGTATAAGCGGGAAACGGAACTCGAACTCCGCCGCACTTGACTTTTTTGGGGTCAAACCGCTTGACGCGGAGGGCAGTACTACTGTCTCTACATGCTTTTTCTTTTATTAAAAAAAATAAATTTTTAAGCTTAATTATTTGGAGGACTATATCGGATAAGTACTTCCTATAAAAATAATTTTCAATCCAAGTCTTTAATCCTTAAAGCTTAAAACCTCTCACTCCTTATAAGCACTTGCTTTTCCATCAAGTTTCAGATATTACCCTCATAGACATATTTATCCTTTGATTTAAACTCCTTTATAAGCCATGGGCTTAGCTTACCGCACTTTTGCGGTTATTCCTTTGACTTTTGGTTGCTGCGAAGCTGCCAAGCACTTTAACCATTACTTCGCCCCATTTTTCATCCACTGTCCCCCATCCATTCGTCCCGTCGTGGGCTGTCTCTTAAAGCCGCTTGGCATTCAATTGGCATTTGGCTGTCGCCATCATCCAGTGTCCCATTCCGCCGCCTCCTGGCTCCACTTTATGCTTCTCTCTTGGCCTTTTTGCTTTGCTCACGTTATTTAAGGATTAACATCATTTTATGCTGCCTCGCAATGCCTTTTTTGCAGGATTAAATACAGCCGTCTGCTGGCTCTCGTACTCCTCTCAGGGCACTGTAAGGAAAGGGATTTATGATAAAAATTATAGAAAATATTAAAATAAGAAAACTTCATAAGTTTAGCATTTGTTTTTTAATAGTTAATATTATTAAATAACACTTTTTTCACAATATTTATAATTAAAAAATTATGTTTAGCTCTCTTTGCTTATTGATTTATTACTTGCCTATATTTCTTTTTTTTAAATTATAATTTCTTCAAGTGTAACTGCCAGCCCCCCTCAAATTCCCTCTCGCTTTTCCACCATTCTCCTTTCTCTCCTTTGAATTGATTGCATTGCACTTTTTCTCGCTGCTGATGTTGTTTTTGTTGCATAGTTTGCACTGATGCGCCGCCTCCATGGCTACAAAGTGATTTTTATGGCTTTCTGTCTATCGTATGTGTGCCTACATACGTGTGTTTGTGAGAATGCAAATGTTTGCGTTTGTGTGAGAGAGTGCACTTTGATGTTTCCGCATTACAAAGGCGGCACTTTAATAGCGGTACATTTATCAAAAGGCAGCCCAAAAGCTTGACAGCAGCTGGTAGCTTTAACACGCATACGCCCCGTGGGGTGCCGCACAATAAAAAGCATCAAAATCAACGAGCCTGCAGGAAATAATGGAAGGTAATTGAAAAAAGTGAGAAATTTTAGGTGTTCACTGCCATTGACTTTAATGTTTGCACTAAACATGCAACTAGCCATTGTTTGGATAAGGAGATGAGCATTAAAAGTATTTTATTTTAACAGAAAAATCATTATAATAATCCTGAATTCCTTTAGCTATCTCACATTGAAGCGCAGCCTCTGACTTATCTGAAAACACAACTCTGCCATCTAGGAAGGCTCTAAATTGATTAACAGTAGCCCCTTGGCCCAAAAGACATCGAACTGGCTTTCTCAAAGAGAAGATGCTGTCAACGCCAGCGGTCTTCCCGGAACGCCTTCCATTTACATGCCATAATTTTTAAATGTCACCCGTTTACAAAAGCCTCGACCATTTGATTTCCACCGCCACCGCCACCGCCTTTGTCGAGCCACACCGAACAGGTTGAACCTTTTGGGTAACAGGTAGGATTCCTTCTAACCGCGAACCCTAAATGAACTCATCCTTTTCATCTCCTTCCCCTTTTCTGTTAGAGCCAGCGATATTATATTTATTTAGATCTTTATTGAGCTGCAACCTGTCGCAGTCGGTCGTTTTTGGGTTTTCGGGCTTGGTTTTCTTTCTGTCGAGGCCTATCCCTTTGGATCTTGACCATTTGGCTGGCAGATTTATGTGCTGACCTCCAACCAGATAGCCATCGAATCGAACAGTGATAGCATCAAAAGGAGGTTCTCTAAAATATCAAACACTGTGAGAAATCTAAAAAGGTCAGTATAAAATATCTAAGACGTGAAGGATTATTTTTGGTGGATTTTTTCCAGTGCACTTTCCCTTGATCAGTGAAAATTTCAGGGTAATTTGTTGGCTCCGTTTCCAGTTGTTTTATTTTTTGGGTTTCAGGGTTTCGGGGCTGGCTCTTACCAAAAACTGTTGGTGGCATATTCGATTGTCTGCGGCTACCTATTCCGGCCTTTGGGTCACGCGTGTTATGAAGATGTTAAGATCCCCTGGTCAACCCCTGGAATATGTCTTAATTGTCTATGTCTAGGGCTTAATGGTGGAGTGGACACCAGGACACCTAGTACCACAGAATGTTTGCATAATTCCTGGCCATAGCCCTGTTTGTTCACGTTTTTTTTTATGGCCAGTCTGGGGCAACATGTGCCAAAGGACATCATTTCGTGGTGGTAAACGACTGTCGAATGCGTTCTTCTGGCCCATAAATCATGTGGGCCAAGTTGTGCTATTTAGCCAGACAATATTTATGTTAAATGTCCACTGGGAGGGATAAAATTCCCTAAACAAATTTCAAGGTGAACTAGGAATGTTTAACAAATTAAAATAGTTTCTATTACTAAACTACTTTCCATAGGAAACCCAAAAAAACTCCATTTATTTCTTTCTCCTTATACATTATGTATATATATATTTTTAATAACTCTCTAGTGTATATATAAATTAAAATAAATACATTTTTTTTGTTTGGTTTTTCATGTTGGTTTTGGTTTTTTTAATATTTATCATTAATCATTAGACCACTCTCTCACTATCAATAGAGTTGACCTCGTCGATAAAAACGCCGCCCTCTGATTTTTGTCTTTATCTCATTTCTTGGTTGTTCGAGTTGCTGGTGTTGCTGTTGCTGTTGCTGTTGTCGTGGTTGGAATTGCAATATTGCAATGTTGCATTCATACCAATCGAATCGAATTGAGTCATTATGATGCAGTAATAATAATAATAATTAATAGTTTGTATAACATATTCCGCTTGTTTGTTTAACCTTTCATCCGTTTGCACATTCCCGCCTCCCAACGTTCCTTCGTCCTTTTAACTTACTTTCTCAACATTCTTCTTAGATGTCAACGATTTTTTGGTTTATGTTTTCTTTTTAACAGAGCAACAAACAAAGAAATGCACAACAGGAGCAAATGTTCGATACTTCAGGATACTTGGATACTGTCCTTCACTTTCCCATCTATTTTTGTTATTTTTTTTTTTTGTTAATACTTTTCGGGACCTGGCCAACAAAGCGTTATCTGTTTCTTCCATGCTTACAGTAGGTATCTTTCGGTTTGTTCGATTCCCCGAAACTATTCCCGAAAAACTTGAGCAGTTTGGTTCACTAACTTAGTTGGTACATTTTCGTTACTATGTGGTTGCTATATGAGAGTTATCTATTAAGTGTCAAGCCGAGTATTTTCTAGAAAGCTATTCATACTTATAGGTTAGTGTTCATGTTTCGAGTTCGAGATACTGAAGGATGCAAGGATGTCTGACAAGGAAATGACCGATTGCTTTGGAGGAGAGTGTCGTTCGGGCGTCTTTAATCCTAGACTGGATGCTCCTAACCTACTTACATGGCTATACGTATGTATATACTCGTAGTCGCGTTTCTGATTTCTTGTAAATTATTGTTATGTACATTTAGACATACAGTTGTAGAGAAGTTCCGAGAAGTGTTTCGAGTTTCGAGCCAGCGATAGAAGTCCTGCCAAAAAGTTCGTTGTACAAAAGCAGAAAACTCAGGCACAAATTAAAATCAATAGCTGTGGAAATCAGAGTATAGAAAATCATAAGGAAAAGGCAACACAAAGGTTTGGTTTTAACTTTAACTAATCATGTGGTTTCTCTTTTATTATAGTTTTAGATTTTAGCATTTTTTCTTTTCACTTTCCTATATATTATTAGATGGTACATATACATATGTAGTTTATACGCTAAGCTAATTATTTTGTTTAACAATAAATGTATAGCTGCTTAGCTCCTCCGACTTCGGGTCGGTCATCTCTTCCTGCAGCTTCGTTCTTATTTTTTTTTTTAAGTTTTTAATTTATTTCTCTTACGGGATAACAACGAAATTTTTTAGTTGCAGCTTCTTTGCATTAAGGAACAGAAAATTATAAGGAAATTCTATTTCGAAAGATAAACATAAACTTAATTGAGGCGAAAATTCAAATCAAAAATCATATTCAACAAATTTTCAATAATTAAAATTACGAAATAATAATAATTGACTTTCTAAATTAAAGGTTCATCTATATTTTGTTTTTATATTTTTACTTTTATTGGGGACTTGTGGTGGATGTAGTCGAAGAGTTTAACCCAAATTTTGCAGAACAAAACTATAGATATAAGACTCGCCCCAATTCTGGCAGCAGATTTCTGGGTTCACTCGGGTCATGGGCCATGTGTGATGTCCGGTCCGTCAGATGTGTGTTTCTGGTTGGTTGGTTGGTTGGTCAGTAGCTTCTGCTTTCAATTGAGATTTCTAACATAATTAAAACACATTCAATTAAGCACTCCAAAGCAAGGCGACATTCAGCAGCAGAATGGAAGATAAGCGTTAAAAATAGATCATAAACTATGTCTAAAGTTTGTCTGGGAGATTCTCTTGCTTTGGCGTTCCATTTCGAGAGCTTCACGGACGACGAGAAGATCTACCTGAATATCCTATATAGTAGCATGATCAGAGAGGGGAAAGTGAATGGAAGCTACGTGTCGCGTCCTCAAGTCCGTTGATATTTGGGGTCGTCGTCGTTGTCTGTTCATTTATTGCTTCTTCGGGTACTTGTTTCTTTATTATAGACTATTTGTAATGGCACAAAATATACAGCATTCAATTCTCTCTTTTCCGGTTGTCATCGCGATCATCGATCATTGTCCCTTCTGTAGCGGGTCGGCTATTGTACCTTTATCGTACAATGGGCTACTCCTTAACTATATTTAAAGGCTATATTCTATGTTTTGTCGGTTGCCCCCGGTTGACTCTTTACTTTCGCGATCTCCATTCCCTTTGTTGGCTGCGGAAGATGTAACTTGATGGCTTCCGGCTCCTGGTTCCTGGTACCTAGCTCCCGGCGCTCTCCGTCTGGTCTGGTGTGGATTGATTTGGTTCGGTTTGGTTCCCTGCCACGCCCTCTTCTGCTGTCTCCTTTCCAGCTTCCTCTACCAATATTTGCCCGACAACTCTGCGGCCAGCACTCGACGAGGCTTATGCTCCTCCTTCTCCTCCTCCACTGCGTCCACTCATTACTTCTGGTTTATTATTCTTTTTTTTTTGTTTTTGTCAACTACTTTATGTCCACTAGATTAGGTTGCTATTTATATTTATCTTAGGTATGCCGTTATGTGTATGTAGTTTTTTTTGTTTGCTTGGTTTCCTATATATCCGGAGTACTCCGGGTGGCTTTACCGCGGACGCGAACCCTTGTAGTTCGGGTTCGGATGGCGGCTGGGATGACGAGCTGCAAGAGGTTGTCGGAAATTTAGCTTTTTGGTAAACTTTCTTCGTGCAGAGATTAGGACTCACCTTGTATCATCATTGTGGGATACATGCCGGCCACCTGCGCCATTTGCGGCCGGATATCATTTGAGGGCGATCGTCGACTGTTGGGCAAGGCCACCGAGGGCTTCAGAAAGAAAGGATCGGGGTCTTTAAAAATTCTTAACAAAATTCATAGCCTACTTACGTGCGCAAAGTACGTCTGGCCATACTTGAAGTACACGCCGGACGCGCCGTTCGGATTGTAGCCACCTAGGGCGGCTGCGGCCACGCCGCTCAGAACCGCCGCCGTGGTGGCCTGCTGGTTGCCAGCGGCTGCTGCTGCCGCCGCTGCGGAGGCAGCACTGTGGTGCAGCTGGGCTGTGGGAATGTGCGTGCGGGCGCCTCCTGTGTGCTGGCCACCGCCTCCTCCATTCGAGCCAGCAGCAGCCTGTCCCGCAGCGCCACCTACTCCACCCGCACCAGGGACACCAGCTACTCCGGCACCACCACTGCTACCCAGGTAAATCGACGGCGGCGAGGCATTCATGGACTGATCCAGGACCACATAGCCACCGGGATGGCTAACCAGAGTGGCGGGTGGTGGCGGAGGCGGTGCAGCATTGGGAGTGTTGGCGGCACTGTTGTTGTTGCTGCCAGCAATACTGTTGGGCGAGTTGTTGCTGCTCTCGTGGCTGCCATTCCCGTTGCCGCCGTTAGCACTCGGCGAGTTGCGCTGGGAGACGCTGCGTCTAAAGTCCTGGTTCATGGACTTCTGACTGCGGAAGCTGGCCGCTGCGGCGTTCAGGCGCACTGGTGGCTTGGCCTCGTAGCTGGGAGTGGTGCTCACAGCGCCCCCGGCACTGGGATTGCCAGTCGCATAGCTGGGCGGTGGTCCACTGATCAGCGGCAGCTGGTTGGGCTTGTTCTCCCGCTGCTTGGCTCCGCCCATTGCGTGTGGGGGTGGTCCCCGGTGGTGGTAGCTGTTGCTGCCACCAGCAGCACCGCCTCCGGACGAAGGTGGTCCTCCGCCCATGCTAACACCACTGGGCGAGGCACGAGGTGTGGGCTCGTTGTTGGAGTTCAGCAGCGGTGTCTTGGCACCGGAGGGCATGCCTCCCATTGGCACCGAGTGCCTGGGGTTGTAGCCACCCGGGTGGTACGGCTTCCGGACACCCATGGACTGCGCTCCACCATTGTTCCGCTTCTCGTAAGGCGTGGAATAGCCGCCCTCGTTGCTGCTCTGGCTCTGGTAGTAATGCGGTGTGGAGCTATTGCTGTGATAGCCACCGCCATTGCCGTTTCCGCCGGCACTGCTGCTGCCGCTGCTCCCGTTATTCGGAGCCGGTGGTGTGCTGAACAAAGGAGCCTGGCGTCCCGGTGCCGCTGGCGTACTGGGTGCCGATTGGGATTCCATGCCTCCAGCACTGGCCGGGTAAAACGGCGCCGCAGTGATCAGATGATGTGCGGCCGCTGGCGGTGGTGGTGGCGCCTGCTGAACCACCTGGGGAGCAGGCTGTGGACCCGCTGGACCTGCTGCTGCCGCCGCTGCTGCAGCCGCGTAAGGGAAGATGTTCGTTGGGATCAACGCAGTGGCATGCTGAGCGGGCAGCGCATACACATGCGCCGCTGCCGCGCCACCAAGATCCGAGCCAGCCGGTGCACCACCATGGGCGAGCGTCAGTGTGGGCAGCGCATGATATGTGGTTGTGCTGGCAGCGGGGGCAGCGATCAGCTGGGCGGATCCCGCCGCCGGATGATGCCCACCACTGGCATGAGCCACCGAGCTTGGCGGATAGCTGGCGTTATAGTGGATGGAACCACCACCCGGCGTACGCTTTACCCGCCCGCCATAGCTGTTGGAGGCCACCACCGATCCCCCGTTGCTTGAGGACTGCTGTGGGGGTTGATGGTGTGGCTGATGCGGCTGGTGGTGCGGTGGACCGGAAACTTTAAACAAAAATTTCAATTAATGGAGGTTAAAAGGAAGTAGGGAGTGACAGTGCTTACCGGATACCACTGTGGGTGGTCCTGCGGTTGCTCCGCCTCCCGGCTGTGTGGGCTGAGCTTGTGGGGGCAGTGGCGCCTGGCCCACGGGCTGAGAGGCTGCCACCATGGGCGCCGTGGCCACAGCCTGCTGGGGCACGTAGTACGGGATGGGGTAGTACGGATAGGAGTATTGAATCGGGTAAGTGGCCATGGGCAGCTGTTGCAGCTGTGCCCCGCCGTTCGGCTCACTGGAGTAGATTAGCGGCGCCTGGTAAATGGGCGCTCCATTCGGGGCGGTTGCCGTGGCGAACTGGGCTGTTGGATAGGCGGCTGTGGCCGCCATTGGCATCACCGTGGTGGCCGCCGGTCCACCCGGTCCGGCCTGGTAAATGGCTTGCGCTTGTATCAAGCCCTCACGCGGCTGCTGGGCCGGATCGAAGACAGGTATCATGTAGGTGCCGCCGGGCAGTTCACCGCCCGCTTCGGGCGAGGCAAACAGTGTCTGGGCGGGCGGATGACTGCTGGCTGTCAGCTGGAAGAGCGGCTGCGAGGCGGCCCCGGCCCCACCAACCCCAGGTTGGGGATAGGCGGCATAGACCATGCCCTGGGGCACCGCATAGATGCTGCCATCGGGCTGTAAGAGAGAAGGATTAGCACTACGATCTGTATACTTTGAAGAGATCGTCTCACCCCTTGCTGATATGTTGTGGCGCAGTAGGGCGCCGCCCCGTTGGGCGTCGTGGTGGTGTGAAAGACTGTGGAACCGTCCGGCGCCTGGTAGCTCTGCGTGTACGTCCAGGTGGTGGTCTTCGGCTCCTCAACAACCGCACTGGGACCATGACTCTGGTTGGGGGTCTTCGCCTCGCACTGGCTGTACGGCGTGGAGCTCGGCGACACGGACTGGAGGTCACAGTTTACCTGCGTGGCCACTGGGGTCAATGGTGTCTGACTGGCTGGCAGTTCGGCACTTCCGGTCGAGGATGCCGCCGAAACAGAGGACGAAGGTCCGGCAATCGGCTCCTGTTCCTGCTCCTGAACACCAATGGGCGACTCCGCCTCCAGCTTCTCGCCCGTCGCCGCACAACAGGCGGGTATGTTGGGACTGGTGGCCTGGTTCTTGTACTTTTGCACCTCGATGCGATCGTAGTTCTTCGTGGACGTGGCGGTGGTAATGCTCAGGCAGGCTGTGGCACTGGCCAGGCTATCACAATCGTCACCCTTCATCCCCGGCTCCTCCAGCTGCTGTTGCTGCGGCAATGATTGCGGCTCATAGCTCTCGTATCCCTCGGAGCACTCCATGCCTGGCGATTGGGTCTCCTCGGCATAGCTCTCCGTGGAGCTGCAGGACAGTTCAGTGTTGGCATATTGCTGCTGTGGCAGCTGTTGTTGCTGCTGCTGTTGGTGATGTTGCTGCTGCTGCTGCTGCTGCTGAGGTGGCTGTTGCAAGTACTGCTGGTGCTGCTGCTGCTGTTGCTGGTGGGGCGAGGACTTGCGATAGTTGTTGTAGCCACCGGATGAGTTGCCCTGGTTCTGGGACTGGTATTGGTTTCCCGAATGCTGGAGCGCCTGGTTGGGCGGCAGGTTGGACGGGTCGTAGTGATAAATAGAACTGAAAAGTTGTCCAAAAATTAGATATTTGTTTTTCATTTAAAAAGGGAAATAATTTCTAGGGTTGAGTGTGTCGTTTGGTATTTTTTTTGTATCGCTCGGCACGGCATGCACTTTTAGAAAAAAGGAAATTAATTACAAACTTTATATAGCTGCTAATTAATTATTTAGATTATAAAAAAATTATGGTTAACAATTATAGTTATAGTTAACTTTTTTTTCTTTATAATTTCATGAAATTTATTTTCGGTAAAGTAATATAGGAGTTCTTAAAGTCCTTTTCATAAAATTTCAAATATTTATAATGTCAAGAAATTTTAATAAAATTAAAATTAACTAATTTTAAATTAATTAATTTTTAAATTTAAAATCTTGTATAATTTTTTTTTAGCAGCTATATAAATAATAGAAAAGTAAGTAAGAAAGTACAGTCGCCGGCAGATAGAGTTGCCAAAGGTTTGCTTTTTTATTTGCAGTGTATGGTATAGCGACGCGACGGCAGCGGCAGCGACAGCGACAGACATTTAGTAGGATATATTGTATATAGAAAAATCGAAAAACAACAACAACAAATGGCATAACTGACTGATATTTGTATTTTTTTTTGCAAAAGGCGAAATGCAATTTGAACGAACAACAATTAGGATTAGACGACAACACTGGCAGACGACACACAACACATTCAACGCAAAAACTCATTCGTTCGAACATCGCTGAATGGAAGCTTTACTTTAATTGTGATTTCTTGACAATGGAAAGTGGATATTGGGCATTATAGTGGTGGGGGTGTTTGGTGTTCGGTGTCGGACGATGATTGTGAGGGAAATGGAGAGTTGAGATCGAGAGAAATAGAGAAGTGACAGGCGAATAGTAGTTATATATTGGATAGCGGTGGTGTTTGGCACTCGTGTCGGTTAATTTAGTTCGAGTTTAGGCAGATAATTTACAAAAACAACATCAACAAGTTGGTCACAATAAACGAAAAGCTAAGAATCTTGCATATTTCACATATATATTATAATAATTTATTAATAGTTATGGAAAATAATATTTATAATCTAAAGTAATATGGGGATATTTGAAATATTTTTGTTTTCTTCAAGATATTTCTAAATTATTTTCTTAAGCTCAAGCATATAATAGTTTGTTTAAAAACACTTTTGGATATTTAATTATTAGCAAAACGAACAAAGCTAGTGATGTTTTTTACTTTAAAAACTAGTAATTTGGTTAATTAATATTTTAAATATTTAAAGTTTAGCCAATTAAATTTTTTATCTATTATATTGATTATTAAAGCATAACTGTAGTTTATTTATTTGGTCTTAGGTGACTCTATCATACATCATTTGAGTTAGGAATCAGTGTGGATTTGAGATAAAATTAAAAAAAAACTAATATAGCATTTGCAGTAATTATTGGTTTGGAAAAAAATACTTTCTGTATTTTCTATATATATATATAATTATTTTTTTAGTTGTTTGTGTGGTTTTATTTTCTTTGGTTTAGTTTTTGTAAATTACCCGTCTGCATTGACAATTGGTTGGAGGGTTTGCGGATCAATGAGGAGGCTGCCAATCGGCACATTCGAAATGTCGGTGACGGCCCAGACGAGTCCCGATGTTCCCGATGGCGATCCAGCAGCCGGCTGCCCGGATCCAGTTGCTGCTCCACCACCGCCACTGGCGCCAATTGGTGATGTTGCTGCTGTGGCATTTGTGCCTGAACCTGGACCACCAAGCCGGCTGGAATTCGGATGATTCAGCTCCGGCGTCTGCCTGTCGCTGCCGTAGCCGGTGGGTGAGGGAGTGACGGAATCGGAGCGCACGGACTGTGTCCGCGTCTTGTAGCTGGACGATGGGGATTCGGAGTTGGAGTTGGTTGGTTTATTGTTGTTGTTTCGTTTGTTGTTATGGTTGTTGTTGTTGTTGTTGTTTGGTTGTCGGAGGGGAATTGCATACAAAATAGGTTTCGGTATTTTGTTTTGGGTATTTTTTAAAATATTTTTTAAGGTTTTCAATTTTAAAATTTAATTTTTTTTTTTAAAAATGGATTGAGAGCGATTTTTGAGTTTGGGTACATGGACATGGTTTTTAACATTAAGATTCATAATTTAAAACGGTTCCAATAAGTTACAAATCCAAGTCACATTAAAAAATAAATCTAATAATTAATTTTAAGTTTAAACATTGACCGAATTAAAAACTAATTAAATTAGAAGATAAAACTTAGTGAAACCGTTTCAATCTCAAAACAATAAGGACACTTAAACCTCCACTAGGTACTCACCCACTGCTGGAAGGAGACAGACGCCATGGAGTATTGGTGCTGCCAGTGGAGTCCTGCTTGGTAAAGCCGCCGCGTCCACTCTTGTTTGAGTTGGTGGAGTCGCCGCGGGGCAGGGAATTATTGCCAGGACCACCAGAGCCAGGCGGTCCACCATAGTTGCCAAAGTTGTGGGACTTGGGCACGGCTCCCCCAGATCGCATGCCATCGCGTGATTCCGTGGACTAAAAGGAAAACATTTTAAATTTGTTTTTGAAACTAAAAACGATTCTAGAAACTAAACCCTTACATTCTGCATCTGAAGCATCTTTCCATTGGGTCGTTTGGGCCTCGGGGGCTGGGATTGCTTCTGTTGTTGCTGTTGCTGCTGATCCCAGCCGCTATAGCAGTCGTCATCGCCTCCACCGCCGGAGTAGCCGTCCTGAGTGCCAGTGCGACTGAAGATGCGGCTACGCGCTCGATCGTAGTCCTCCTCCCGCTCCTCGAAGCTCTTGGCCTTACGATCGAGGGAGAGCGGGCACAGGTATGCCAACGGACGCACCTCATCAAAGCTGTGAGTGTCCCTCTTAAGAATTGACTTTCGAGCATCGTCGCGCACCAGCGACTGGAAGCGGATCTAATAAAAGATTTATAAATTAATTAAAGTTTTCTAGTTTTAATTAATTAATTATTGTACCTCTGGGATGCGTGTGCCCTTGGTGACGGCCACAATCACACACTGCTGCGTCTCGGTGTCCACATTGTGCTCCATGCCGAAAAAGGCGGCGGTGCGATGGATCAGCATGCGGTTGTACGAGGAAGCTGGCGGAAAACGATACTCACAGCCACGGCTAAGGATAAAAAAAAGAAAATTAATTATAAAATCCATAGATAATGAATGGAAAGAGTGATCCTACCTATTCTCCTGGACGAACTCCATTAGATCCTTCTCGATCTTCAGCAGAATGTTGCGATCCTTGGGATTCTTGTTGAGGGTATCGCGGAAGAACATTAGGAGATCGGTGCCGCCATAGTCCGTGTACTGCTCGCTCGAGTTCTCTGATTGGTGAAAGACTAGAATCAGTGAGTGATGAGCCGTGGCATTTGGCTACGCAAACGGAGCGCGATACTTACCCCTCGATATGAAGCCCGAGGTGTTGTTGCTCGAGTTATTCGAGTTGGCATTGTTGGCACCGCCGTTGTTGTTGCCGCCGCCGCCGCCGCCGTCGATGCTGCCCGAGGAGCTGCCACCGATGTTCTTCAAGCGCGGCTTGTTGCCCTTCGAGTTGGTGTTGGCGCGGTGTTTCTTGCCACCACCGCCACCTCCACCGCCAGCCCTTTGTGGCTCGTAGTGGTACGGTTCGTCATCATGGTTGTTGCTCAGATTGCTGTTCTGGCTGGACATCTCATGGCGGTCGTGTCTCTCGTGCCGATCGGCGGCTTTGTAATTCATTCCCGAGTTGTATATCACGCCCGTGGAAGAGTTGTTGCCGCCGGTGTTGTTGTTGTGATGCTTGGTGTTGTTGTCCAGGCCATTGGACTTTAGGTCAACCACAAACTTCTTGTTGGCATTGTTGTTGTTGTACTCCATGCCGCTGCCATTGCTGTTGGTGCGATTGTGTTGCCCGCCGGACTTTTTGGGTGGCGATAGTTTTGGAAACTCTGCCTCATTGCTGAGTGGAACATTCTGTGGCGGCTTCTGAGGAGTTTGTTGCATTTGTTGTTGTTGTTGTTGTTGTTGGTGCTGTTGACTAGTGACAATCACGGCAGGCGCTTCCATCAACGGCGAGTTGCCCCTTCCAGTTGATTGTGCTTTGCTGTTGCTATTACCATTGTTGTTAGTGTTATTATTGTTACTATTATTATTGTTGTTGTTGTTGTTGTTATTATTGGTTATGGCATTGTTGTTGTTGTGCTCATGGAGGTCTCCTTGCTGGTCGCCAGCAGCTCGCGGTGTTGGCGTGCGAGGCGGCGATGTGGACTCACGCATCGCATGGCTGCGTGTGAGATGTTTGCCCTTCATGTTGCCCTGAAGGAGGAGGAAAATAAAGGGTCAGGGAGTGAAGTAATTACTTAACAATTAGTGGCAAATAAATGCCAAAGTTGACTCTCTGGAGGGGTGAGTATCAAGTCTAAACTTGGCTTTTCGTAATTCAAAGTTCTACGAACTGGTTCTTCCAATAAAATGATAATTTTTTTGATTATTTTATTCTCTCTCTCTCTCTCTTTTGACAACAAATACTAGGACTAATACGACTAATAATATATCCTGGAATAGGCCTCGTGTCGGTGGGGAAAAGGCCAATCTATGATGCAATTGTTGGCTCATTGAAATGTGCGGCCTTTCCCATCCTATAGCCCTGGAAAAACCGAAAAGGTTAAATGGGAGTAGACTCCGCCTGGCTGGCTTCCTCAAACCATAGTCCTTCCGGCGATTGCCTTTTGACATTTTTCGCGCGCGCTGAAGGACATGTCCGCCGGGCTAGAGGATAAACGCAGTCAGGCATTCAGTCAGTCTGTCAGACACACAAGTTTAGTCATCAGCCCATTAATTTCGTGGCTTTATTATTTGTTTGCCTTCATTGATTTGCCTTCCAATCCGAAACTACTCTACACTTGAAGTGGCCAGAAAGGAATGAAATCTGAAGGACTTGAAGAGTTAGGAGGTCCTGGCAGCCTCTCAAAAGCCACAGATACAAGTTTTCCTTTCATGTTTAAAGTTTCAACTTTGAAAATTATTCTTTCCATTTGGAAGGACTCTGAATGTATCAGACTTTGCTTTTAAAACGAAAAACTTTGTTGCCTACCTATAGGCGAATTCCAGCAAATCGCTTTCAAATTCAATAGGAAACACATTTCCTTGAATCTCGTACAACGATTTAACTCTCCGAGTGGGAAAAATCAATAAATCGACCTTGCAACCTCGCAGCATTAGAACACGACCAGCAGAGCGGTCAGAAATTGCTAGAGAGTTGGGGCTATCGGGGTGCATGGGGACTAGAACTCTATCGCCCAGCACATAAACAATGATTGACGATAAATCCTGCATGAGCTGTTAACCAAGGCAACCATGCCACCCACCATCCACCACCCACCCACTCACACATAAACCTTGAACTCTGGTTGGCAAAAAGCGTTTAGTTTCGAGTTCTCTGTCTGGGATTGTGGGCCAGTAAAGGACGAACCAACAACTACAATCAGAGGCAGCTGCAATCAGAAACACGTTTACCAATTCCAGCACTTTGGGGGTCGATTCGGGAATTTCCAGCAAATTCCGATTCGCAGAAACGTAATCCCTATATAGGGCTAGCACCCACTCGTCCTCCTCTCTCTCTCTCTCTGCTAAGGCCCCGGGGCCTGCCAGTGACCTGACCCAGTTTGTTAGACGGTTTTTTGGGCGTGTATCCTTTGCTCGAGAGTTCAGTTCATGGCTGCACTTATGTGTGTGCATCCTGAGAGAACTACAAGAGAGAGAGAGCCACGAGAGAAGCTCCGAGGACATGGAGAGATGCATTTCGACACCTGATTTGACCTGACCTATATAGGATATATATTCTACACAGTCCCTGCATCTATATATAAACTCTTTCCAGGATTCATTTATTTTTCTTCAGTTGGTGGCCATTTTCTGGAACTTACTCGTCTGTTGCCAAAACTGTTCTGACGTCCCAAGTTGGCTGATCCGCCGGCCACCGTCTGGCACTCTTCACTGGAGTTGTTGCTTGCCACAGAGGACGATGCTGCTGCTGATGCTGCTGTAGATCCTGCGGATGGAGGTGATCCTGCTCTGCCCGATGGCGTTACTGCTCCAAGAACCTGGCCAACTCCGGATCCGGATGTGGTGGTGTTAGCGTTTGAGGCAACGGCGGCGTTGGCACTGGCAACAACAACAACGGCGGCCGCAGCGGCCGCGGTTGAGGCAGAGGTGGCAGAGGATAAGTTGGTTGGAATATTCGTAGCTAGGGCTACTTGAGATTTTGTGGAACTCATAATCACAGTTTATGTCAAGTTTACTAAAAATATAAAAAAATTTATAATAAAATTATTTAATTATTTTTTAATTATTTTTATTAATTAATCTTAATTATTATGTTTATAATTCTAATCCCTTAAGGATATATTACCTCAATTAGTGAGTTAGACTATTGCATTTTGTTCCAAAAATTTGTTAACAAATTTTTTTGCTTTTTTTTTTTTGGGAGATAGTTGATTTTTGTCTTTTTTTTTATTTTTATGATGTCTGCGCGGTTCATAAGAATTTTTGCATAGCTTTTGTTTTATATTTAATATTTTATGTTTTTTTTTTACGAATAGTTTGTAAGTTTTATATTTTCTTTTCAGAAAAAAATCATATTTGTCGAAAAGTTTGCGGCAGTGCAGTTGATAAAATATTTTTTATAAAAAAAAATCCCTTTTTTTTTTAACCAAAAAACAAATAAATCTGACGCGGTAGTTTTCACTCAATTTACTTTGGTTTTTGTGCGACTTAAAAAGTAGATTACTTTTAGTTTATTTTTTATTTTTTATTTTTTAGTTTTAAGATGCAAGGCTTAGTATGTTTGTAGATAAATAGTTATTGTATTGGATTTTTGGAGGAAAAAATGAAAACACAATCTGTGTATTTTCCCTTTTTATTTGTAAGATTTATTTTTTATTATTGAATTTAACGTTTTATTTTTTATTTTATTTTTTTTATCACATTTACACCATATCACCGAAAATCAGAAGCTGCCCTCGCTTTTGGTCTGTACACTTGCTTGATTTTCCCAGTTACTTTGTTTAAAACTTAATTGTTTTAAGCACTAAACACTTAAGTCGCTATTTCTATAATTAATTTATATATAATATATATATATAAGTATATATATGTATGTATATTGTATAGTTAAAAATATTTTAGTTAAAGCTTTCTCTTTCTGGTTGTTTTGTGATTATTCTCTCGTTTATTATTCCTTCTTTCTTGTTTATTTCTTCTGCAGATTCTCTTCCGTTCTTCAGTATTTGTTGTCTATGTGGTTCAGGTTCTGTGAGGATTTCTTCAACTTCCTGTTGGTTCTGGTGGCACACATTTTTCTAGCTGCTGGGAATAAGTTCGGTTGATGATTGAGACTTGAGGGCTTCTCCCCCCCAGCACCCAGACCAAGAGAGAGAAAACGCGCACGCGAGAGAGAGAGCAGAAAGGGAAGAAGACTGGCCCAGAGAGCCATAAAACTGTGTATCTGTGTGTTGGTGTAGGGAAGACGACGACGGCACGCACCAACACCAATAAACAATATGACCTTGTTTACGATTTATTTTGATATTCAAAACTGCACGAGCCGAGAAACTGAGAATTTTCGTGATGCGAATATTGCCCTCGGCACGATTGGGAGGAGCACGCAAAGGGTGGATTCACATCCTTGTATCATGCTCTCAGGACATGGCCACGAGGACTGTTAATCTTTGATTGCCACTTTGTGCGGAGTAGGTAGCTAATTTTCTATCTCAAACTGAAACTGAACCAGAAAGGGTTTGCCAGCAACCCTTTTTTGATGTTTATCTGTCGAGAGTTGAATGGACTTGGCATAAGTAGATCGAGTCAGTGTATGAGATTGGTAGAAGGAGTCTTGGGAAAAAGGACATACTCTTCAAATTTAAACTTCGTGTGAAAATGTATATAATTATTAAGAAAAAAAAAAGTCTTAACCTTGGAATCATTTATGAGAAATGTCATAACTACCTTCGCCCTTTTCCATTCTCCACTTGCCTCTAAGATAAATCGTTAAAAAGAAAGAAAAAAGAGAAACAAATACAAACACAAACAATGGCAGTGAAAGGATTGATGAATGAGTGCCCACCTGCCATCCCAACCCCCTCCCCGAGCCACTGAGAACACCTGACCAAAAAGCAAATGTCAGTCAGTCGCATTAAATCTTTTATTCTGGGAAATACCCGCGAAAAAAATCGGTAGCCGAGAAACAAGATTTGGAGAATAGCAGAGAAAGAGAGAGAGAGAAGGAATAGGAGGCAGATGACAGATGACGTAGCCGCCTTAAAAAGAAACAAGAAAACACGCATACGACGTGTGGCACACGACCAAAACGAAGGTGACGACGTTGCCGTTGCCCCATGTTGTCGTCTTCGTTGGTGGAAATGGGGGTGGTGGGGGGGGGAGAAGAGTTCAGGATTTGGGACAGCCAATTGCATTACGGAAGAGGAGACGCGGAGGAGAATCATTTGAAGGGAGTAGAATCATCGGTTGCATGTTTCGCTTGGATTTGGCCTTCCTGCTGTTTACAGCTGCTCGCTCGCTCTCTGTCTCTCTTACGCCTATTCTCTCCCCCGCCTAGGTCTATTTTTCTCCTTTTTTTCCGCCCACTGCCACCCCCACCAAGCGACAAACAAAAAAGCTTCACACCGTAAAGCGAGTACTAGGAAATGTGTTGCGGTTGTCTGTGGAGACAAGCGGTAGAGGGCGCCTGCGTGGGAGAGATTGAGAGAAGTACACTGGGAAAAATTATCCAAGGAAAAAGAAATCTAATTTTTATTTTTTGTAGTCTTACAATTGAATAGTTACTTTTAAAAAGTAAATATCCTTTTTGTATCCTTTCTTTTAGAAATACCTTTAAAAAAAAATCTAGAATTTCCTTTATAATTTCCCCCCAGTGTAGTCCTAGAGAGAACTGCACTTTAGAAGCTCTAGCAGGAAGTCCAGTGCGATGCATTCACAAACGGAAGGGAAAAGGAAAAAGGAAAACCATAAATGAGACAGGAAAAAACCCCAAAAAGAATAAGGATCTTAAATGGGGCGAGAAGTTCCTCCCAACTAAAAAATACTTTAATTTGTTGACAAATCAGCCTCTTGGCCAGGTAAACTCTTTTTTATTTAAAACGTCACTGAATCGTCAGAATCCCGAAAACGAAACGAAAAACGAACAAATACGAGAGCCCCAAGTATGTAAGAGTGTGTATGTGTGTGTGGGGAGGGAGGGGGGAAAAAACGTGTGCGGTGCTGTGTGTATGTATAATACACCAAAAAGGCCAACAAAAAAAGAAAATTCTTTGCTACATTTTTTGCACACACACTTCTAGGCAACACTTTTGTTTTATTTTTATTTTATTTTTGTTTTTTTTTGTTTTTTAAATATACATATATATTTTTAAACACTCTGCCCGGCGTGTTGGGGGCTTCCTTTTTATAAATTGTGGGCTTTACATATATCCATTTACTTCTCGGTATCTGCAGCAGTCGCACTCTCACAGATCTGTTGGATTTTATTTCCAATTTTTTTTTTTTATATTTTTACGCGCGTGCCATTTTCAACTCGATTTGTGTTTCAGTTTTAATTTTTATTTTAATGTTCTTTTTTAGGTTTTTGTTTTTCACCAGAATTTCCACAAGTTTTCCCCCCTAGGAACCACATCGACCCTTGCTCTCTCGCTTTCTCCCTCTCTCTCTCTCTCTCTCGCTGGCTTCGCTCTTTTTGTTATTTTTGTATTAATTTTTTTTTTCAATTTTTTTTTGGGAAAAAAAATTAATTTTATCGAGCAGATTTTCCTTGCCTCCGCTCGCTTGCTTCATTTTTGAGAAAATGTATTTTTAAGCTGCTGCTCCGCTTCTTCTATTGCTGTTGTTGATGTTGCTGCTGCTGCTGCTGATGCTGATGCTGCTGCTTCTGATTCTGCTGGTACGGATGACAATGACAACTTTGGCAACGGCTGCGACAGAAGCGACGACCGCTGGCGGACATTATGGGAACACGGCCGAATGGATACTGGGCCAATTCGCTGGCGAAAAGTCCCCACAAGCACACACTCTCTCTCTCTCTCAGTCAATCTCCTGCGAAGGGTGGCTATCTCCCGCTCTCTCAGCGAGAGAGCGAGTGCGTAAAAGCTTCGCGGAAAACAGGTTAAAGCGTAGTGTCACTTCCCCTGCTGCCGCACTCTCTCTTCCTTCCTACCACCCGTAGTCCCCCCGCCCACCGCCTGCTTACGGTACTCTTTCCCTTCTTCTACAGAGTTCGCCCAATGTCCCATGGCCCAGAGGCTAAAATGCTTATTGGGGTGGCATTTGCTCGGTTCTCCTCCTTTTGCTTTTTCACTCGCAAAAACATAATTTTCGATTTTAATAATTAAAAGATTAAATTCAATTAATAAAAACGGAATAAAGTTAACAGCATAGCGTGAAAAAGTGTCTACATGTCGTATACGTAATATTACATGGGAAATATTAATTCCTCTCTTATTTCCTCAAATATTTTTATACTTTAGCCGCAAAAGCTGAATTTTTTTTCAGTGCCTTTACTACTCCTTCTTGTTGCTGCTGCCCCAGGCCCTTTTGTTGTTGTTGCCATTGTCCTTCCTGGTGCGTATGTGCGATGTTCCGACTGCAGTTGTTCCTGTTACTGGGCATCATCCTTGTCCTTTCTGTTTTCCTTTGCTTCTTTTTTATGCTTCTATATCTACGCCTGGTTCTTGGGCTTCCAGCAGGCCGCTACAAGGACCTTGGACATGTGAACGTTAGTGCGTGCGATAGGGAAAGGACTAACAATCATCCAGCGACAGGGGCAGCGAGAGAGCGAGCCAAACAGGAATGTTTATGCCACAGAAAACAACAAAAAAAACTCCATAAAAGTCGATACTGACTTTCATGCTTTACCTGGGAATCAAATTCAATTTTAATTGAATGTAAATACCAAAAGGGTTTCCATCAAAGCCATCCAAATCTGGGATTGAAATGTTTTTAATCAAATTGTTTATGTAAAAGAATCTAACGGTAAAACGAATGAAAATAGTTGGAAAATGTGCAGATAAGAGTCGTTTCGGCTAGGGGATTCCTTAGAAGTGTTAGAACCAAAGAATTATTTTTACTTAAAGCCATTAAAAAAAGGTAATTTTTTACAGATAAATAATTTTACAGAAAAATATCCCCCCATAAACTTCCCTCCCCATTAATCATCCTTTATACCCCAGCCAAGCAAAAAACTTTTCCAATTCAATTACCCTCGCAAATCACAGGGAAATTGGCCAAAAAAGTGTCCATCAATGGTTCTGTCTTTATCTCTTTTTATTGGCCTTCCCTCTCTCTCTCTCTCTCTCTTTTCTCTTTTTTAGTACCAATTGAAAATCTGTCAATTTTGAGTCTGAAATTGCATTTGATTCCTAACGGGATATGCCGGTTATTTTATTTCCCTCCTCGCTTAAATTCCTTCCTCCCTCCCCCCATATTTCCCCCCTTCGAGTGGGCAATAAAAAAGCTTTTAGAATTTCTCTGCTTGAGGGACCTGAATAAGGCAAGGACCGAGAAAGGATCTGGAGAAGAAAGGCATTATGACAGCCAATAATAATCCTCAATTTAGGAGAAGGATTTATTTTATTAAACAGAATTTTAGTATAAAATATTTAATTAAATTTTTTTTATTAATTATATTTTATATAAATTTCGGTGAAGCGTGTCCTAGATTCCATTTAAAGCTGAAATTCTCACACAGACAGAGCAGCATGGAAATTCCACCCTGAAGTATGCAACATAATTTGTTCTCAAACGCAATAAGCTCCACTTTTTGTTGTCTAACGGGACCTTGAATTCAATCAAAGCTGCGCTTACAATCCTGTAGTTACCGCTACTCCCTCGCTCTCTCTCTCTCTCTCGCTCTTTGGATAAATTGCAAAATAATTTGCATCGATTAGCCAAATGCTTCCCAGGCATCCTCCCACTCTCATTACACTCTCTCCCTCCCACCAAACTGTATCTCTCTCCCCCAGAGACTCTTTTCACCATCTGAGGGATGTCAAATGCGTTTCCCCAAATGCGTCGTAATAAATAATTTATGCAAAATTGGCCTAGAGCGAAAGGAATGGCGGCAGTGGAACGGGCAGAAACGATGGCAGAGAAACGATGGCGAGGAGTGAGAGCGAGAGGCGCAACAGTCTTCAGTATCTCTGCTCCTCTCATTCTATCACTCTCCGGCCTCTCCGGTTAATGTAATTGCATATTCGTGAATGTGCCTGCAATTACGACATCTTATTTGGGTCAACTCGGAGAGATAGCTCTCTAGAGAAAGCCCTACAACAAGAGAGAGAGGGATAGAGAGGGAGAGGCAGGAAGTTAGGGGGGATCAAGAGAGAGGGAGCTTAAGCTCGCCGCACGTGTGAGCTTAAAAGCGCAACGCATTTCGAGGCCAAGTACCAAGCGAGGATGGATGCGAGGATGGATGCGAGGACTCGAGGATACTGCCAGCATCCGTCAGTCAGCATCCGCAGGCAACTGCAGTATCGGCAGGGAGATGGGGGAGTGTGTCCAGTGGGTGTGGTCTGAGATGGCCCAGTTAAGTTGCCCGAAAGAGTCCTGCAGATGCACTCTTTGCTGGAAGAGGGGGAGTTATGAAATCCATTTAGGACTCCTTTAAAGGATACTTAGTACTAATACCATCATACTTTCTAAATCAAAGCCTTGATTTCATTTAAAACTTAGAGGAGGACCCACTAGATAGAGGAAAGAGCACGAGGGAGATGTCCATTAAAGTGTTTTGTGATGATCCTGCTGGGGGATATTAAGAAGGCAAATCTAATCTAATTAGCCGGCAAAGCAGAGTCACCTCCTTAACACCTTCGCACCGGGCTGCTCCTTGCTCCTTGCTGCCAGTTGACGGCCCCCGCTACGCTTTATGGCGCAATTAAAATGCTAAATGCTTTACGACATCGCCCAGGGGGGGTCCTTTAATTAATTTGCCTGTGACAATGAGTGTGCCACGGCATGTCTCGTGTCCTGACGACCATGAAAGGTGTTAACAACAAGCGCCCGCCCAAGAAAGGGGGCTGCCACACCGAGCCAAGCAAGGACATCAACACCTTTCACTTGCCAGCTTGACCCAGACAATGCCAGCACCGGATAGGCAGACCGACTGACGTCTAGAAGAGGCACCCTCTGGCCTCTTCTGGCACCTGATTATGCCAGCTTGGATGGATGGGGTGAGGGATTTGGATTTGTGAGTGTCTCCTTGTCATGTCCTTTTAAACAGGACCTGCTCTTAAACTACAGACATGATTCTCTTCTGATACAGCTTCCAACTTTTTTTTTTAAATAATTTTTTAAGCTGACACATGTTGTTGAAAACTTTTTAAAGCCAAGCGAAGCAACATTTCGAGTCCTGTGACAGGCAGAAGCGAAAAAAAGCCTATCTAAGCACAACAGTCGGCCAGAGAAGGTCCTGCAGATGGGGAATAGGAGGAGGCCTCAAGGTGCTGAGACAGCAGCCCCATCTTGTTCCATCTATTCCCTCTTTCAATCATTCATTTGGCGGATGAAAAATTCTTGTTGCATACACAAAGGGGCTCCTGGGAGCCGACATTTGGGGCCAACAAACCACTCCATGTAGCCCAGCCTCCACGATGGCCACCTGCGGGAATTATGAAATATGCAAAAAGCATCTGCACGGGCCTAGAAACGGTTATTTCCCATCCATCCACCCACCCCCACCTCCTCTGTAGCTTCTGGGGGAATAGAATTCGCAACTTTGTCTGCAGAATCGTAAGGGAGGGTCCTCTAGGAGGAGGGTGGAGGGTGGACAGAGGCAACATCAAAACGAAACTGGCGTAAACGATGCGTTTTTGCGATATGTCTGGTCTTATCACAGGCGATTATTCACAAAATGCGGCTAGAAAGTGCAGGAGGACTTGGCTAAAAGGGATTAAGGCTAAGGTTAAACTAAAAATAATAATTAAGTGGTTTTTTTTAAGGTTTTCTAAGCAACTAAAATCTTAAAAAAGGAGGAGTTGATAGGTGGAAAAATAATTATTTTTCAAACTTTTCCAACTATCCGAGTCCTGACTGTTTTTTAAAATAAAATGTAAAAACAAAAGATGTCCTCCGATGCCAGAATTTGTTTAAAATTGAAATAAAATAGCATTAAATAGCAAATGGCATGTGCGAAGGCAATAAATTAATTTACACAAATTCCCAAGATTCTCGCATGAAAAATGCTTTGGGCTTGGTGAGTTTTTCGAGTAAGATCTTCGAGAATCGGACGAGTGAAGCGAATCCGAGCGCAACAACAATCACTAACTAACAATAAAACAACGACGACAATTCGTTTATAGCATCAACTATATATGTATTAGGGATGTATGTACATTATAACATCATCATTATTGGCATCACCACCTAAGAGCAGAGCCGACAGGCAGTGGGGGAACTCGAAACAGCGACGTTTGGCGTTTCAGTTGCAGTTGCGTTTTCAGTCAATTCGAATATAAAAGCGAATGAAACTACAGTGGACACTAAAATAGACGATCCAGAAGAGAGCCAAGGTAGGCTTACTTAAGATATAGTCCAAAAAAACATCTTACCAACCAATTCCCTAAAAAACTATAAAGAAGTAGTGTCTCTCCTTTTGCCCGGGTGTCGCGATGCAAGGGACTTGGAGAAGCGCGAGACACACAATGGGGGGAGATAGCCAGGCCAGCCAGCCAGGCCAGCCAGCCAGCCAGCCTGGTTGGATGATTCGCAAAATAGATTTTCAATAAAAACCCACTCGAAAACGCCGACAATGGCGGACGCAGGCCAAAGAGCCATTTCGAATTCTATTTTAAACACAAACAAAAGGCGCTGTGGCGTTATCTACGAGCCGGTTGGGGAGATGCTGCCACCGACTCCCCAACCACGGCCACCATTGTCGGAGGAGATCATCTTTTAGGCAAAATCTTAAGTACAACCCTTATATAATTAATTAATTTTAAATTTTATGTGAAATCTTGAGGAAGCAAAATGCAATATTCAAGGCCACGAGCGTCTTGCAGACGGCAGCTCCATAGCTTCTCCACACTCTCGAGCTCCAATTGGTCATGCACCCATAGAACGTATGCAAGTAGATGTGTGGGCCACAAGTACATGGTTGCATGTTACAGCCGGCGCTCCAGAATCCGTGTCCAAATCCCCGTCTATGATATGCGTCCCATTTCCGACATGAAGAACCGGCAGAGTGGCTGGCTTTTTCTGCGAAATCAATCCCGATTAGATGGAAAAAAAAACTTACAATTCTCAGTTCTGCTGGCCATGGCGAGTGGTTGTTGTTGCAGTTGGTACGACGGTTAGTGTTGTTTTTGTTGCTTCGCTAACTTCTGTGTTGATTGATCGGCTCCCTTTTTTTTTTTTTTCTTCTTTTTTTTCGCTGTGAGTTTTCCGCTTTCCGGGACAGCGGGCGCGAGTCGCGGTTGTTGCGGGGCGGCACTGCAGTTGCGGTTGTTTGTTTGGGGCTTTGTGGCAGCAGCTGGCGCTGCTTTTCACTTGCTATATATATATCATAGAAAACTTATGGCTCCACAAATAAATATAAAAATAGGGTTGTTGATAATCAAAATATCAATGTATCGATAGTTATGAAAATGATATATTTATTTCGAGATGGGGACTTTTCTTTAATATCGATACATATGTTTTTATGAACTATGTTTTTTTTACGATTTTATTTTATGGACCTTCATTTTATTTCGTAGAATTTTGTATTAGGAACGAGAAGCGACTGTTTTCAAAATTTAAAATTTGTTAAATTGTGTGTTTATGGCTTGTGTCTTTGCTTTCCCGGTTAGATTCTGGTCTCCTATCGATAACAGCACGTATTAATTTACCATCTCTAGGTTTGCCCGGTTCGCACAAATCCTACCCATAACATTATTTTGATTGGCAGCACTGTGCAATTCAAATTAAAACTATTTTTTAAATTAAGGTTTTAAAAATAGTGTTTTATATGTTTTTTTAAAGTGTGTGAAACCTATTTATACTATCATTATTATTTAAATAAATAAGGGACCACAAAAAACTATATGCCGTTAAATAAAATAAGGATTTTAAATTTGTTTTCCAATTAAAAGATAAAAAAAAAACAAAAGCAAAGCATTATCATCCTTTAAGTCTCCAACATTTCACAATTCCCGATTTCGCATATTTATTACATTTAAATACAATTCGCATGATATTTCGAGCAGGTATTTAAAAATAAGGCAAAATATTTTCGCAAAACTAACTTTAAAAGCCGACGAGTGCAGTTAACAACTTTGAAATTTCGGTTGGTGCGAGTTATTTTAGTTCAACTTGGGTGGTACGGCAGTAGTTAACTTAATTCTTGGAATACATCTCCCACACATCCTGGCTCGTTCACTTTAGCGACTTTTCACAATAATTTATTTAGGTTTTTCTTCGAATTCAGCTTCGATCTCGACACTTTCAGCTTAAGTTTAGGTTTAGTTCTTCATCATGAGTTGCGTGTACGCATTGTTCTGCGTACGGATTCCGTTTTGGTTATGGCCTTTGATTATTTACACTAACTCCAGGCGCTTCATCTCCTTGAACAGCTCGTGGCCCATTTTGGCAGGACTCCTGGTCACAATGACGCCAGCCTTCTCCAAAGCGGCGATCTTGTCGTTGGCACCGCCCTTTCCGCCAGAGATGATGGCACCGGCGTGGCCCATGCGACGGCCGGGTGGCGCCGACACTCCGGCAATAAACGAGACCACAGGCTTGGCCTTGATGCCCTGCAAAGTGAAACATATTTTATTACAATTGAGTTAAAAAATATCTTAGTTTGCGACACTTTTCGTACCGAATTGTATTCGGTGAGGTAGTCGGCAGCCTTCTCCTCGGCCACACCACCAATCTCGCCGATCAGGATGATTCCCTTGGTCTCGGGATCCTTGAGGAAGACCTCCAGGCAGTCGATGAAGTCGGTGCCGTTGAACGGATCACCGCCAATGCCCACGCAGAGGGTCTGTCCCAGGCCCACCTCGGTGGTCTGGTGCACAGCCTCGTAGGTCAGGGTTCCCGACCGAGAGACAACGCCGATCTTGCCGCGCTTGTGAATGTGACCCGGCATGATGCCAATCTTGCACTGCAAAGAGACACAGAATACAAAATGAATAAGAGATGTCTGGTAGAGATTCTCCATAAGAGAGAGCACATAAGGCTTCTTGGCTATGCGCGTCACCCGAGGGCGATAAGCGGCATAAACAGAGAAGCCCACACCAGATGAACTTTGTACCCCCGTTCGTGGCTTATCTGCTGGCCTGCCCATCAGCACACTTTACAGAAGACAGAAACGACATACAAACCTGTTCGGGGGCGATGATTCCCGGGCAGTTGGGTCCCACCAGACGCGACTTGCTCTGGCTGATCAGGGCGTGCTTCACCTTCACCATGTCGTGCTGGGGTACACCCTCGGTGATGCAAACGATCAGCGGGATCTCGGCTTCCAGGGCTTCGATGATGGCAGCCGCAGCACCGGGTGGCGGTACATAGATAACGGTGGCATGTGGATCGGTGGCCTTCTTGGCCTCGGCAACCGAGGCGAAGACGGGCAGGCCCAGGTGCTGGGTGCCGCCCTTTTTGGGGGAAATGCCGCCGACCAGCTTGGTGCCGTACTCCAGAGCCTGTTGGCTGTGGAACGTTCCCTGCTTGCCGGTGAATCCCTGGCAGATAACCCGCGAGTCGCTGGTCAGCTTCAGATTGCCGCGCGTCTTGTTGTACTGCGAATTGCATCGCACGCCAGCAACAAAGCCATCTGTTAAAAAATAATAATGATTAGTTTCAACTTTAAGAGTGAATGGCGGAACTAATCTAATAATAAGTGTGTCCAAAACAAATATGCAGTTTATGGGATTTAAAGCAATATTCCAAGTCTCTAAAAAACACTTCTTCAGAATCCACCTCCCATTATGAGGCTCCTTGGTATCATTTTCATTTTTGGTCAGTTTCCTGGTCGGAATTATTTAATATTTTCTTCATAATTCACTTTTCTTCTTAAAGTTATCACAATTTTAGGAAGCAACTGCAAGTGTCCTGTGAATACGCTTTCCTATGATCCCCATTGCGGATTCAACAAGGACTGCACCTACCAAGGAGCCAATAAAAGGGATATATACATCGAAAACTGCAGACGAAAGGCAAAGAAGCTTCCAGGTAAGATTTTGAAAATATCTTTTTTTTAAGTAATATTTTTTTGTTATTTTTCAGCCTTAACTAGAGTTTCTAGAGGATGGTGTTTGGCTAAAAAACCCAAATGTCCTGCAACCCCTGACACAGAATAAATTTTTTTTGAAAATGATAAGAAAATTATAGACACCAAAGTTGTTTGTGTGCCGAAATTTTATTTTTTTTTGTTTGTATTCTGGGTCACATGCGAACCTTGAACACACACCCCCTGCCGCACCACCACCACCCCCTCCCATGGTGCACCGTTAATGCTGCTCTTCCTCTTATTCAAAGCCACGTATATGCGGGATTTGCAAATAAAGCCAGATTCTTAATCCCAATTAGAGCTGATTAATCAGCATCGGTCAGGGGCGCGCTCAGGTGCCCTCTATTTGTTTGCTGCCTTGTCGGTTTTTTTTTGTACCATACCATAAATCCATCGAAAGTTATATAATTTACAGGGCGAATGTTAGGCAACCGATAGACCGCAGGATACGTACCTCGCACCTTCAGGAGGGCCCTCATCGAAGCTGCCATTTTGTCTGTGTGTGTGGTTGTGCGGTGGAGCGGTGCAGCAAATTAAATGTTTAAATCGCGTTTAATTAATGCGAAATCTGCCGAACAGAAGGTGTCGCCGTGGGATCTGGCAACGCGCAGCCACCTACAAGTTATTGCGATGGGGGCGACAGAGTTGCCACTTGACGAAACTATCGACTCACTCAGTGACTATCGATCGATAAATATAAATATTTTAAGATCACTGTATTTATTTGAACAGGAAATAGTTTATTAAATATATATCAAGTACATAATGATTTTCACTGTTAGGGCAGTCCTTACAGTCTATAAAAATTGGTTCTTACAAATATATATCTTAGAAAAAAGAAAATCTCAAATATATTGTTTTTGAATTTTGATCATTATGGAAAATCGATCTACAAATTGTTAAAGGTATTCCGCTTAAGAATCTGATGGATGTTGGCAAAGATATTGCCATTGCTTTAAACATTTCTGGGGATTTTGTTAATGTTCCCTCCAGAAAACTTGACAAAAAATATTCAAAAATACGATTTTTGAAGGGATCCATCAAGAAAAGTTCAGTATAAAATATGTTACTAGATTTGGATGCAGAATTCTGGAGGATAAATCCGCGAATCGTTTAAGATATTTTACACAACAATCGGGTAAAGATATAGCCTCCGGAGGGGCCATAATCTTCTCCCAATTAATTTTTCAGGATTTTTGAGGGGGTCCTTCCTTCAAAAATGTTGCTCGATAGACAATATTTTGACTCGAACTGAATCTTTATTTCGACGTTTCCAAAACAAGAACAGTACATGGGATTATCGACTACGTAAAACATATATTGCCTCTCTTTAGACCGCTAATGCCTAAATGCTTACGATGGCCTATACAATATCAGTTAGCACAGGTTGCAATTCGTCAGTTCAACGTTCCTAAAAATGTTTTTGTTTGTAAGGCCAAAATGGGTATAAAATATATTATTTGTATGGCGTTTAAAAATATTTCTTTCGTATGCTTCTTTCTATCAGACGGAGTTGGTGGGTTGGTGAAGTCTTTCTAGTTTCCTTCTACTCTATCATCTAGTTGAACTGATTCTGCGGTACCTCTTGTGGTTGGTGGCTGTCTGGTAGAGGACTGTCCTCCGCCGCCTCCTTGTTAAAAGCGTTCTCTCCACCCGTCTTTAAGCGCTGGAACACCAAAATGGAGTGGCCAGTACGTGGCTGACGATGCTGTAAGAGAGAGGCGAGATACGGTGACTTTTCGTCAACCAGAGCCTGCCAGCTCTCGAGCTCGGTTACCTCAGCATGCTCGATCCGGTGCAGCAGTCGGTAGTTTCGCAGGAACACGCTGATGTTCTCGGCCAATGGATCGAAGAGAACGAGATGAGAGGGCTGCGCGGTGAGCGGATGGACGGGAATATTTGAGTTCAACCAGCGGAGTGGGTCTTCGAAAAAGCGGTCCGCCTCGTCCTTGTATTGTTCTTGCTTGCCCAGATTCGGCTCGCAGGTCAGGAAGCGCATGGTAACGTTCTCATGGATGTGGCTACGAAAAAAATCAATGATTCTTTAAGAGCGACTCTCTTTTGTATTTAATTTCTTACCTGTAGTAAGGTGTTGAATGGCAGGGCATCAGGAAGAGTATATTTGCGCGGTGTTCGCGTTCGTCTCGGTACTCCTGAGCTATCTCCCTGAGCTTTGGCATCAGTTCGATGGGTCCCTTCTGGTGCACAGTGCTGAAATACCAGGCGGGTATGGCATTACCCACAAGTATGACCAAGGCAGTGGCCCACAGAACACTTGTGGAGGCCTTGTAGCTCCATCGGGACAAGGCGTCCGTGGCCACATACAAGCAGAGTGGCAAGAGCGACGACACAAAGCGGAACTCCTTGTGCTCCACCCCACTCAGGATGACTAGGGTCAAGAAAATGGTAATCAGAAGCTGCTTGCTGACCGGAAACTTCTCCGACTTCCGCACTGTTTCCATAATGCCGTAGATAAAAGGCAAGGTGTTGATTCCAAGGACCGTGGGCAGGCCCACAGTGAAGTACCAGTGCCAGGGATGAGAGCCATAGAAGCTGCCAATGTTGTTGAAGATGTTGTACTTCAGGAACTCGTAGGGAGTCACCACCAACTGGCCATGCCAGTAGGTATCAATGGCAACGCCCAAGCCAGCAACCAGTACCCTAAAAATAAGAGGCATAACTAAGCTGAAACGATGGAAATAGTTCGACAAACTCACCCGATAAGGAGGAATCGTTTGAGAATCAACTGCACCACGCTCAGACGACTCTTGCGGAGATGATGCAGCGACAAGGGAATCCAGATAACAGCCGCTGTGGGACGTAAGAAGCAACAGATGGCAGCGGGCCATAGATAGGCGGTTCCTTCGCCGAACCAAGGGAAGTAGCTGAGAGCGATGGTGGTGAGCGAGGCCTCCAGGGTGTTGGCCAGGGTGCGGGAGCCGGTGTAGAACCAGAACCAGGGGACCAGGATGAGGAACAGAGCCCACTTGCGCTTTCCAGTCCACACATAGAATCGGTAGTCCGAATAGGCGGTAAGGAGGGCCTGGAGAACTCTCGGAAGCAGGACCAACAGGTGAGCGCTGTCCAACTGCAGTAGAGCCAGGAGCTTGTAGAGTCCGGCAATAATCACAGGGTATAAGTAACTGCGAATGCCCTGAACCCATTCCCATGTGAGGTAACCGTAGCTGAAAGGGTGAAGTCATCGTTAAAAATAGGCTTGTTCCGGTTTTTGATTTTTTGGACTCACCCAAAGGTTAGCTTGTGGGCCACCTCCAGACTCTGCCAGTACTCATCCGGAACGTAGTAGGTCTGGACTACGAAGACGGAGGCCAGGCGCACCGCCAGGATCAATGCGAACACGTACAGCAACCTCATCGCTGCGGGAGGTCAACTACCTATAATTTTTGCCGGCAAAAACAACACCTGAAATAAAACAATATTTACATACCATTTGAAAATAGTTTGATGGGCGGTCCTAACCTTAAATAGTTGCGTGCCGAAAATATTGGCAAACCGGACGGATTGTCGGTTTTTTTAGCCACGAAAACGAAAAATCACTTTGGCGGCCTAAAAATAACGCGAAGACAAAAGCAAAGCAAAACGAAAGAGACGCCGACTCTTAAAAAAAACCCTGACATATGGCCCTACAAAATCCCAAGAAAATGCAGTCACACTAATATAATTGGCGTTGCCACTAGTGTTTTGTATTCAAAATTTCTAGGTATTTTGGATGATGTGCCACAAAGAAACTTTATAAATAAATATTTGTTCTATATAGTTATACCTATTCGATAAATGACAGGTGTGTCCGGGGGAGATATGTCAGAATGCCGTTTAAACAAAAGCCCGCCAAGCCTTTTATCAGTTTCCATCTTTATATACCCTTGCAGGGGGTTTTATAGTTTTGGCCAAAAGTGTGCAAGGCAGTGGGCAGTAGGACACATCTAATATAATTTTTAGATTATTGGTGACATTTTCCAGGGGATCAACTTCAAAAGTTGTGAAAAATAGCCCCAGAGATTTTTTTGTTTTTAATTAATTAAAGCAGCCAGGGTGTATCAGCCTACGAAGCTTGTAAAACAACTTAATATTTCTATAATTTTGATAGGAAACCCTGTTTTTTTTATAAATTATAAATCTGAAAATGTAAGCACTCATATTTCCGTTGCCTACTTTTACGGGCACAATTGAAGTCGATCAGCAATGAAGATTAAAATTTTGCCGTTTTTTTGGATATAATATCATTGCTGATTATCTTTTAATTTGGTAGATATTCAATTAATAAAATTTTCAAATAAAATTAAAATTGTTAAAAATATAGCGCCCTCCTCCTCGATTCTCAAAGGTTACACTTAAGCAAGCCTGAAAACGGAAAATTGTATATTTTTTTATTTTAAATTTTGTTGCTTATTTTATGTTTTTGTAATTGTTCTTGTAATGTTTGTTGTATCTTCTGAAGTTTTTGTTTTGTTGTAATTTTTTGGTTGTTGTAAATTTTTTTGTTGTAATTTTTTTTTGTATTTTTTTTTGGTATTTTTTTGGTTGTTGTAATTTTTTTTTGGTATTTTTTTTGGTTGTTGTAATTTTTTTTTTTGGTATTTTTTTTTGTATTTTTATTTTGGTATTTTTTTTTGTAATTTAAAAAAAAATTTTTTTTTAAATTTTTTTTGTTGTAATAATTATATTTGTTTTTATTCTTCTATAAGTTATTTTTTGTACGTTAAAAAGAAAACATTTCGTTTCGGCTCTGTGCTGGCACCTGAAGACGGTGCAGATGGTGAGAGGGACGACAAGGACACGGTCACAACTGGAATAGGAGGCGCCCACCATGACAATGACCAAACCTAAGGATGCGACGACGACTAGCTGCAGCACGGTAAAGCGTGCAAGAAAGGGTAAGTTATATACATACAAGGTGTCCACAAAAAGCGTAGAAAATTACTTACAAAGGTTACTCCTCCAACAGAATGTTATCATGATGGGGCCCACCTGACCACCACCCAACACCCAGTTTACCGCACTCGAATGCCGGGTCCCAGTCAGCCAGAGACCCGTGAGGACACGAGCCACGATCTGTATGAAAGATTGCTAGGGGAGACAGCATAGTGAACACGGGAGCGAAGAGGATGCCAATGGCCAGGGTCCATTGGCTGCCAATTTCTCGACCACATACAGCCGGGAATATGCGTGACGATGTGACCAGGTCAAAGGAAGACAGAATCAGGCCCTGCAGGTGAGTGACGTAAATGCGGGGATCCCCCAAAAAATAAAATAAAATATTTAATCAGAATAAATTCTGAAAAAGGCATGGGAGGATGGCTATATCTTGGCCAATTGTCACCCGATTCTTGAGCGGAATACCTCAAATGATTCGTAGATAGATTCTCCATAAATCTGCATCAAAATCTAGAAACGAAATATTTTTTAGATTTTTTGTTACATTTCCTGGAGGATCCCCTTAGAAAGTGTGAAAAACGCAGGGAAGCCCAACATGGCCCCTAGCGATGACTATATCTTCCCCAATTTTGATCCGATTCTTAAGCGAAATACCTCAAATGATTCGTAGATAGATTCTCCATAAATCTGCATCAAAATCTAGAAACGAAATATTTTTAAGAATTTTTCTTAAATTTTCCAGGGGGTCCTGTTCGAAACTTAAGAAAAAGGCACGGGAGGACTATGTGGCCCCCAGCGATAGCTATATCTTGGCCAGTTTTCATCCGATTCTTGAGCGTGATACCTCAAATGATTCGTAGAAAGATTATCTTTAAACCTGCATCAAAATCTAAAAACGAAATATTTTTTAGATTTTTTGTGACATTTCCTGGAGGATCCCCTTAGAAAGTGTGAAAAACGCAGGGAAGCCCAACATGGCCCCTAGCGATGACTATATCTTCCCCAATTTTGATCCGATTCTTAAGCGAAATACCTCAAATGATTCGTAGATAGATTCTCCATAAATCTGCATCAAAATCTAGAAACGAAATATTTTTAAGAATTTTTCTTAAATTTTCCAGGGGGTCCTGTTCGAAACTTAAGAAAAAGGCACGGGAGGACTATGTGGCCCCCAGCGATAGCTATATCTTGGCCAGTTTTCATCCGATTCTTGAGCGTGATACCTCAAATGATTCGTAGAAAGATTATCTTTAAACCTGCATCAAAATCTAAAAACGAAATATTTTTTAGATTTTTTGTGACATTTCCTGGAGGATCCCCTTAGAAAGTGTGAAAAACGCAGGGAAGCCTAACATGGCCCCCAGCGATGACTATATCTTCCCCAATTTTGATCCGATTCTTGAGCGGAATACATTAAACGATTTCTAGATAGATTAACAAAAAAATCAAATTAATTATAAATTCTATGCTTTTTTTGTCAAAATGTGGACCGAATTTTTTTAGACAAAATTTCACACTTTACCAAGCCAAGGAAGTAGCGACGGCTGAGTGGCCTTCCAGATCCAGGTCACGATGGGATTAATATAAATTAAATACAGTTAACCTCTTAAAACTCCAAGTTTAGGATGCTTAGAGGCGCTCCACTGATGAAATCGGCGACCAACCAGCAGCTGCTTCCGTCCCGGCTTAAAAGACAAGTCGTAAACTATTACTCAGGGAGGCCGGTGAATACTGGAAATGGGAGCACTAATTTTTGGTCTCATCTCTTTGGAAAATATCTAGTGGTTACAAACACCTTAGGATTGGGTGTGCTCCTCATGGTCGGGGATGCAGTGTCGCAGCAATACGAACGTTTGGCGAAGAAGGACATTGTGAAGTCTAAGGAAAGATTGGATTTAGCCCGGACGGGCCGAATGCTAATCACCGGAATGCTCATTGGACCCGTTCAGCACGCCTTCTATGTTCAACTGGACCAGCATTTCACGGATACCTCGCGGTTAGGTGTGATCCGAAAGATATTCCTGGATCAGCTAATAATGTCGCCGACATACATCTTTATGTTTTTCTATATCAGTAGTCTGCTGGAGGGACGAACCATCAAGTATGTCTCAATCTTTTATAACTATATATTATTATATTCTTTCCTTCAAAAAACTAAAGTTCTTAGTGTTAAATATTTATGTTCTTAAATTCACAATATTTCAGAGAGGCGAATGAGGAAATCGCCGAAAAGTTTCTCTGGACCTGGTTTATGGACTGTTGCTTTTGGCCAGGACTGCAGTATATCAACTTCAGGCACCTAGATGCTAAGCACCGAGTGGCATTTGTTAATTTAACCAACTGTATCTACGTTGTCCTGCTCTCCTACATCAAACACGGATATGGCAAGTCGAAGAACTTTAAAAATTTTACTTATCAGACCAATAACCTATGGTCTCCACCCGCAGATGGCTTCCAAAGAAAATCTTGTTCCAAAAGTTAGATGTGTTCAAGTCTTTTTTTAAATACAAATTGTAATTAATTTCCGCTAAAAATTGTTGTTTATATTTTTAGGTTCTATAAAGTGTACTATATTTCTAAATTGGGAATTTTTCCCTTTTTTATTGCCATTATCATGCCCGAAATAGACTCGATAGATTGGAAGACATTCTTTCTACAAAATAAAAATATTAAAATATATTATAACTTATATTTTAACAGTTTTTCAATTTATTCAGAGAGGAGTCTGTCCTAAGCATCTCGAATATATTAGGCCTACATGTGGAAAAACTGTATAATTATTATTGCTAATGTATAATTTTAGAAAATATCCTTTTTTAAAAGGAAATTATCGTAAAAATCGAAAATCTACCACCGCAATTGACTTTTGAATCGCAACTGTCTGGTCGCAGTCTGGTCACACTGGAGCAGCCCAATCAGCTGTTAGTTTTAAGTCAAAATGATAACAAGTAAGACTTTCATAACATAGCTGCATGAATAATAGGATAATACACAACGGGCGCCCATCGTTCAATTAAAATCCAGGCGGCGATGTTCACATTGCGCAGCTTGCGCCCACTGGCAGGTCCTCTCATCCTGAAGAACCATGCCTCCAGGAGGACTTCCGTCGAAGTCACGCGAAAAAATTTCACAGCCGTCGTCTCCAAGCTAAAACCAACGATAATCAAAACCAGCGTGAGTTCCGGAGGAGCACGGTTCGCCCACGGCAAGGGCGAGACTGATGGACACCTGACATTCCTTCTGTTGAGATGGACCAAGATTGCGTGGAGCAATATGTTCGGAAAGTACCTTCTAATCACCAATGTCTTTGGATCGGGACTGCTGATGGTGGTGGGAGATGTGATAGCCCAGGAGTACGAGTACCGTAGGGGACTGCGGCAGCAGGATCGCTTCGATACGGATCGCATGTACCGAATGTTTGTCGCCGGAGCACTGCAGGGGCCGCTCCACCACTACGTTTACAACTGGATGGACCGAGTGATGCCTGCCCGTACTTTCAAGAACATTATTAAAAAGATCCTGATCGATCAGCTAGTCATGTCCCCTGCCTGCATCTTAATCTTCTTTTATTCGGTGTGCTACTTGGAGCGCCAGACGCTGGAGCAGACCCACCAGGAGCTAATCAAAAAATTTCCATACGTTTATCTGCTGGACTGGATGACATGGCCGGCAGCGCAGTACCTGAACTTCCGCTACTTGGACACCAAGTACCGGGTCACCTTTGTCAACGTTTGTACGGCCGTATATAACGTACTCATCTCCTACATGAAGCACAGTTTCGGACTGCCCCTAGATCTTGAGGGCGGCATGATGGACAACTCCAATGCCCAACTGGAGCTGGCGAGCGATGTCAAGACGCCTGCAGCTAACCGCTAGCCGACATCTCGATAAACCGGGGATATATTTTTGTGATTTTAACAAAACCCAACCTAAAATTTTAAAGTCAAATGCACATTTCTGTTATGTAAATCAAAGAGGCTTAAAAACTTGAATACATGTACACATTTATGGTATGAAAGTGAACCTGATTGTTGTCTATGTTTTACATTTAAGAATTAATTGTTATTTCATTTATTAGTTGGTAGCATTTAAGTGCAAAACATATCAAAGTGCGGCCTTGTCGCTATTCACCGCCAATTTTAATTATTGATAAAAATAATCCTCTAGTCAGCGTGGTACTAATTTTTAATGCCAATTGCAAACATTGTTATCTGTAATTTGTTGATAAATAAAGTGAAACACAAAAGGACTTTTCTAAATATGAAATTATTAGATAATCAGTTTCATCTCTCTCTCCCAAGAGAAACAAAATTGTAGTTGTAGAAAATGTTATATTTCAATCAGAAATCTAAATCTTAATCTAATCTTAGTCTAATTACCTTTTAAACCATCACTTACTTAATCACAATCGTCTCGACAGGCTGAGCTATTCCGAAAATGTGCTGCGCTAACATAATATGCTCCTGGCTGATGAAGTTGGCCAGCAAAGTGATGACATTCTCATTGCACCGGGCAATCTGCTGGCGAGTGATGGCCTTAAACTCGTCCTTAGCTCCCTTGTCAGCCCCCCGAGTTCCTATTCGGCGGGTTTGTGCTCCCCCAGATGAACTAAGCGGCGCAGGTGCACCACTGGAACCGTTGGTAGGGGAACTGGTTAGCTCGAAGTTGTCCTCCAGCTGGGAGTTCCAGATATGGGCGAGTTCCTCGATCAAATCGATGGAGATAATGTAGGTGGATAGGGTTCGTAAGTTAAAGGACTTCCTCTGTCTTATCAAGCTAAAGATTTGTTGGGTGAGCAGGACATCGTTGAGGAGATTCAGCTGCTGGAGGACCAGCAGGTCTGATAGCAGTCTGTCTGGGCAGTTGGGCTCATAGACCTTGCGGCCCAGTCGGCTGACGATCGCTCCCACGCAGTACTGGACCAAGGCGGATCTCGTCAGCGGTAGAAACACCACATGTCGGTGCCCCTTGAGCGTCATGTTGTCCAATAGCTGACCCACAGGAGTGGCAGGTAGCTCGGAAATGATTTTCAAGATGCACTGGAAGCCTTGGAGCTGGAGGAGGAATTAATTAGTACAAGGATATTGGAGCATCTTGGATAAGACTTGCAGTCATGCTGTTCTGCATAAGATTGAGACTCAGGATCTGTAAACTCTGCACCAGACTGTTTTGGTTGGTCATCTCCGACATCAGCTTGTTGGCTTCGTCCCGATGGCCGAAATAAATGGCCAAGTCGAAGAGGAAGCGTGAAATCCATGGTGACAGGGGCAGAGCCAACATCAGTTGGCTAAAGTCTCTTTGAAACTGATCCGTATTGAGCAACTGCCAGCACTGGGCGGATTGCAGGAACGCCTGGGATAGCTCCGTGCTCATGGGAGAGGTGAGGGAGAACTTCGGTGGCTCCATGCTGGGAACATCGGAGCCATCACTTTCTGGCGTCCACTCCAGGAAGCCCTCCACCAGTACGTGGCTGACATCGGCATCTTCGATTCTTATTTTGCAGTTCCGGATGTAGCCATGGAGAGAGTAAATGAACAGCGTGGTGGCGTAGAACAGCACATGAGTACTGCCACTGGGACTGCCCGATAGGATATCCACCAATCGCTCCCAGTAAACGTTTAGATTCATGTTCTTGTTGAATGGAAGAAAAGGTTCCCAGCCCATCATCTGGCCACAGATCATTAGCACCCTAAAGACATTCTTCCACGAGTCCGAACTATCCGATTCGTCCATTATCTGCCTGAGGTAATACTCCAGAGAACTGGTGTACAACCGGCAGGCTATTGGAGGCGGTAGCTCTGGTGGCTTATTTTGAATCAAGGGCAGTACCTCCTCTACGAGAACCCTCTGATACAAATCCGGTTCCGTTTTCATGCCCTCGACTACCATTTCCAGCAGCCTGGGTGCCTGGGTGGCCGCCGATTTAGGGAACTTGTTGAACATAAGTATGTAAATGGAGATGCACTGCTCCAGGTTGTCGCCGCAGTTATTAATTGTGTGCATGAAGACATTGTGCTGCACTTCCGGGGTCAAATGCTTGTACATTTTCACATAGAACTCCTGTTCCGGGGAGCTTTCCGTATCGTTCCTTAGGGCGTTTGTCAGCGCATTGATTTCCTGCCAAAGTTCGGAGTGGTGGTTGGGAAAGTTGGTGGCTCTGCAGGAGGGATTCTTGGTGATTATTTTTGAAATAAATTACATATTTTACTCACATAATGCTGAAACACCTGGCCGCTTCCTCATAGTTTTTGCTATCGCGCTCTAGAATGTAAGCCTCGTACTGCACGGTGAAGGCATTGGGAAACAGGGTCTTGGCGGTTATTATCCAGGCTTTGGCCGCACAAGGATCGCTCTTCCGCAGCCTCTGAGCCTCCTTGACCATGTAGGCTTCATTTTCCTCATCGGGGGTCATTTTATTTGGTTTCTTCTTGCCGGACAGTCTCTTCTTAAGAATAACTAAGGCTATTAAATGACAGTTATTGGCGTTTTTTATTTAAATCCGTAATATCCTTAAATTCCGGTCCTCTGGAAGCGGCCCAAGTCAGCTGGAAAAACAAAACCCAGCGCCATCTGTAGGCAAAAGGAGAACCTAAATAAGAAAAGTGTGACCGTTGAATAAAAAAGTATTGCAAAGTAGCGCCTTAAAATTAATTTTAAATGGCAAAACAAAATAATAACATAAAAAATATTAAATTATCTTAGTTTTAAGAAAATAAAAGCAGGAAATCTGGATTAGTTTTTTATCCGTAAACCAAAAATACAACAGGTTGGCAGCGCCGAAGAATCCAGCTTTTAGTACTGGAAAGTGCCATAGAAAAGTGCCAGCTGTTTTTTTGCAAACTATTTTAGACTAGAATTTATGTGATTTCCTATTCTCCTAGTGCCCAAAAAGGCATAATAACAAGTTTCGCCGGCCCCAGTTTCATTGCAAGTCGTAAACAAACGACTAATCGGCATCTCGACGAATCGGATTTTGTGATGACGCGGAATGGACAATGACGCGAAAAGAAGCAACTGAAAACAATAAAAAACTTTTGTAAATAAGCTGTAATATGTATATAATTTCGCTGTAAAGTGCAACATCTGTGGCTGCTGTTCCTGGGAATTCTGTGGAAAATTATTCACCCAACTATTAAATGGTTCGGCCACCGCCAATCGCAATAAATGCCAGCGCACTCACACAGTAGCCCATTTTTTCTGATTGTCATTGAGGAGTTCAGATGGAAATGACAGTCACTCCATTAGTTGAATAGGATCGTACCAAAATTTATGTTCAAAAAATCTAGAAATGTCGGAGGTTAAGTCAGAAATCCCACATCCTGCAATAGTCGAAACGGCCGGACCCTCGACATCCGGCGAGCAGCAGCAACAGGTTCCCCCACAAAACGCAGCAACAGGCAAAGCTAAAGGACCCGAATTGGGTTAGTAACCAAAATCAAAACTATCGGGGGCTAAGAAATAAGTATACTTATTTTAATTTCAAAAAGTAGAGTAAAGATAAGCCTTCTTGTCAACGCAATGATAAATTTTTCCTACAATCTATAGTTAACTTATCTATAGTACTTACATTCGCATAACTCACTGGTAGCAATCTCCAATAAATCATAAACAAACTAAGCAAATAGTAAACAAAGTATTTGTAAAGTATTATCTGTAAAATAATTAATATATTTGTTATAATTTTCCATCTTAGTAAACGATATCTTGCATTTCTGTTTCTTGAAAGACAACAATGTTGCAAGTATTTCTTAAAAGTAAAACTTTTAGTTTAACTTTTAGTTCGGTTAATAAATTAGTGTATGTTCCCGCCTCCCGCCTCCCTTCGATCTTCGTGTTTTAGTTTTTTTGCACAAAATTAAACGCGTGTTTTGAGTTACTTTCTGTGTTCCATTTCGTAGTGTTGAAATTATGTATTTTGTCTTTAACTCGAGTTTAAGTTGTTGCATCCCAAAACAAAAAAAAAACACAGAGCACACAGCAGGTTAGTTGCTGCGATTATTTAAAGTTAAAACTAAGCACACACTCACACCGACTAACTAATCGTCTTTGATTTTAATTTAATTGAAACGTCAAAAAAAAAAAACCAAAACCAAAAACCTCATTCCAGCCCCCAAGAAGCATCGCCGACAACTGTTGCCGCAGAACCGCTGCCTGATGCTGCCGCCACTGATCTTGGAACACACCACCCTGGAGTCGGTGCCGAAGCATCTGGAGAATCTAATGGAACAGCACAAGGACAGCAAATACCCGCCGGCACCGGAGCTCCTTTTCCTGCTGATCTATCTGCTGGCTCTGGAGGCGGGCTATGCGGAGGAGGAAACGTACCTGGAGAAGAGGCATCTCCTGCTGCCGGTGCCGGCCTTCAGCAGCTTCCATGCCCGCAATGTCCAGCTACTGAGCGAACAGTCCGCCAAATATGTGGTCAGTTTCAACGACACCGCCTACACAATGCGCCTGCGCACCCTGCTCGACAAGCACGCCGCTGAGGGCGCCGCTCTGGTAACCGTTCTGCAGTCCCGCCTGATGGCCATTACCGTGGGCGACCAGCTATTGGTAACTCTTTCCCCGGCGCCAAGCTCGAAGCTGCCCGGCTTCAGCGTCAGTCTCTCCATCGGCCGCTTTGTGCTCAATATCCAGCCGAAGTCGAAGCCCATTTACCACAGATTCCGGAAACTGGATGAACTCTCGTTTCAGCTAAAGCAGAATCTTTTCCAGCCCATGCGGTCGCAGCAGCTGACCCAGATGGCCCAGAACCTGCAGCCATCGCTGCTGGGTCTTCCCGGGGAGCTCTACCAGGAGATCTTCGTCTATCTCAACGACAACCAGATGAAGGTGGTGTCGGAAGTGAACCGGCAGCTCAACTTCTACAGCAAGCAGTTGAAAAGTCATAAAGGGGGAAGAAAATGAATTTTAATAAAAATCACAATGGTTCTGGTTTATTATTATCTTTTTTAGAAACTTATTTTAAATTTCTATGAAATTTATTGGGAAATGTTTGCTTTTATTAAAGTTCAAAGATGAGCCTGTTGACGGTTTTTATTTAAGGGTTTTTAGAGTTTTTAGAGTAGAAAAAGTTTACTAAAAGCTCTTCTTTAAAAAAAATAATTGCAAAAACTCTACGTATAGAGTCTAAAAAAAATACAACTTAACAATAAATGAGAAATAAATAAAAAATAGTGTTTGATTTGTTTGGAAAAGCTACAGGTAAAAAAATCTATAAACAAAGCTTGTAATAAATATCACGTATACGCCATGTAATCCCTTAAGTTCTTTATAGTTTTTTTTTCCATAAAAAATATTTATTTCTCGACACATTTATCCTTAATGCATGAATTTTTTATTTTATTTTCGCATTATCCTTGATCCCCTCCTATTTACAGCGACTAGGATAATTGTGGCGCCACCAACGCCATCGGCGGAATCGTGCAACTCCTTTGACATTTTTGAGCCACCGTCAACTCCGTTGGATTCCATCAGCATCAAGAGCAGTGCCAGCAACTACATCTACGACCGTGATACTATAGGTGAGTCCAGGACAGTTGCCGCCCCCCAAAAGGAGGGGTACACGCCCCTAAACGAGTCGGCCCTCAACCACAGAAGTGCAGAATGCGAAACAAGCGGCTCCAGCAGCCAAAAACACAGAAAACGCAGAGATTGTCGCATCCCCGGGCCCCAAACCCTTGAACACCAAAAAGCTCCCAAAAATCCCCCACATACCCATACCCATTTCGATTTTTTATGCGCACGCAAAATCAACAAAACCCACGCGAGCAAAACGACACCCCAATAACCCCTATGTACCACGTTTCACTGAGAAAAATTATTTTTTAATTTATTTAATAATATAATTTTTAGAGAGAATAAAATTAAGGGTTTCTTGTCTTAAATTGGTATTCTGTAGATACTCTTTAAGATTCTCTTTGTTGTATAAATATTTTGAATAAAAATTATTGTAATATTTCCTCTCAGTGTATGTCCCCCTTGGCCACCTCATCTTTTTGATGCTGCCCCTTGCGAATGGCATCCACATTTCGGTTTTTCTCCCCCATCTGAGGGACACTTGCTGACTTCTTCTGGGCTCCTATTTCGTGTTTATATTACGATATCGACTTTCTCTCCCCAAGCCTTATCACAGTAATAATAATACAAATATAAAAAAAAATCCAGAAACATTAAAAATATATATATAGAAAGGAGAAAACAGCATCCCGACAGGGATGTCCCCTTTCCGCTCCATACCTTTGGCTCTGTTTTGAGTTCCCGTGGGTCCTGTCGAAATTATCTGGCTACAACTTTATCAAAATAACGAAAAACAGTGACAAATGCATAAATAAATTATGGGAATGGCAAACAAAGCAAAACATATTCCTCTGGGTTCGGGTTCTTTCTGGCCAGCCGACAGCATCCGATATGCTCCGATATTCTCCTCCAAAGCTCGGGGGGAGAGCTTTTTTTTGGGTTGGCTTCTCTCGCAGAGTTACTCTGCATTTTCCAAGGAGCAGCTGTTTTCCTCGGCCCGGCCTCGGCCCCGCCCCTGGCTCCACAGCCGCCCACAATCTGGTCAAGTGGTTGGGTGAATGAACCCAGAAATATGGGCGACAGTGGGCTCTCGAGGTGCTTTGGGATGATTCATAAAAGTTCTTCTTAAAAAAACTGGTTTGTTTTGGATTTCATAACTTTTAGTACAAGGCCTTAAAACTTGATGGCTACTAATAATTGGTTATCTATAGAAATTCTTAAGTATTTATAGATTATTAGTTTTTGATTGTTCTCTGTTTTTTGATAACAATTGTTTCACTTTCTTTCATAAAATTTTGAAATAGAAATCTCACTCTTTGTCAAACCGAAGCGATTCTGTTTTTTTATCAATAACCTTGAACTATTTCAGCTGGGATATATTTGGTCCCACTGTCTGCCCATCTGTGATGGTTAACTGTGCCAAACATTTGGGTCCTTGTGACCAGTTGTTGTTGTTATTGCTTTATATCCTTTTCAACGGCCAAAAAGGAACTCAAAAAGTTGCCAAAACATAAGTTCTCCAAACGAAAGCAAACGAAAGCCACTTTTATAAACAATCCTCTCATTCTCTGTGATGCACTGAGAAAAAATTTGATTACTTTAATAAAAAATAAAATATATATACTCTCATATCTAATTTTTATTTATTTTTATTAATTTAAGAGTAAAGAAATACCATTCAAAAACTCTCAATCTTAATTCTCGACTGTGTCTTATGATTCCCAACTTTATATTTTGATTGACTAATAAACATGTTTAGACATGTCTCGAATATGTCCTTTTTTATTTCCCTGCATTTGATTGTTATCTCTGCCTTTGACTCTCTCACAGGCTCTGGTTATGGCTCTCTGTTTCTCCGATTCCTCTCCAAACTTTCTCCTTTCGCCAGCCGCTCTCGGCTGATTGCGCTTTTGGCTTTCTGGTGTCCTGCCAGCTTTTTCGCAGGATAACAAAGCTCGGCGCAATCAGTCGTCGTACTTTGGCCCAGCGTCTCTGGTTGGTGAAGCGGGACTTTTCACCCGGGCGAGAGTGTCGCGATTCTCCCGAACACAGCTCTCCCCCAGATACCGTTAGAACCTGTTCATCTCGCCTCGAACTAGGTCCTTTGAGTGACATACATATGCGTCTACTGGGAGTCTGTCTGTGAGTGTGTGTGTGTGTGTGCGTATAGTGTGTGTTTTTTATAAAAAATAAATAAATAAAAAAATCATAAATCTGGCTGGTCCAGAATTTCGAATTAACAAAAAAAAAACAGAACCTTTTGGGAATACTTCCTATTCCCAGCAGCCTTGACATACTAGGGCTACGATGATATAGTTTATTTTTTTTTGGGAATATCCTTTGGAGCCAAGGATCACAGCCTCAAGCTGGATTACAGCAGCAGCGACAGCAACGGGCCCTGGGAGAAGCAGCAGCAGAACCCCCCGAATCCCAATCCGAGCGGCAATCCCAATCCCGAAAAGGATGCCAGGACCAATGAGCAACTGCAGCACGAGTTGCTGCAGAAGTTGCAGCAGCAATTCCAAATGGCCATGCCCAGCCAGCAGCAGCGCCAGTTGTTGCAACACCAGCACTCGCATCCGCCGTTCCAAGCCAACCCCACGCAGCAGCAGCAGCATCAGCATCAGCAGCAACAACATCAGTCTGCCTTGCAGCATCAGCAGCAGCAGCAGCAACACCAACAACAGCAGCAATCTCATTTGCATCATTCGCACCACCCGCCGTTGCAACACCACCTGTCGCTAGGTGGTTACCAGCAGCTTCAGCTGCAACTGCAGGCTAGTGGCGGCAATGCTGGCGTGGGCGGGGGGCGTGGCAATTGCCAGTACTCAACGCCGCAACATCATTATCGCAATGTTGCAGCAGCTGCAGCGGCGGCAGCAGCAGCAGCCTCAGCATCAGGCAATGCAGCCGGAAATGCAGCCACAATTAGACGTCGCACTCTGAGTCATGTGTCGCGTTCTTATTCGCTGGGAGCAACTGCATCCGCGGCAGCAGCGGCAGCGGCCACGGCAACAGTCACAGCAACAGCAGCGGCAACATCCGTATCTGCAACAGCAGCGGCAGCGGTAGCGGCAGCGGCAACACCAAACAACCAGCTAAGCATCCATAAAACAGGCATCATGGTGGCAGCTTCCCGTTGCCGCAGTCCAATAATGTTGTGCCACAGTCACAGCGACGGCGAGTTTCCACTGTACAGAGGTGAGTCGATAAGGTGGAAAGGATATGGTTTTAGGAGGCTTACTATCAGAGGCAAGGCTTTGTAAAGTTCTGTAGAATTCTAAGAGATCTCTGTTTTAATTGATTTTGGTTAAAAAATGTTTTAAATATTTGTGTTATTATTTTAAATTTAATTATTATTCTTTTAAAAACAGTTATTTTCTCTCAAAAAGTTTCCCCAAAAAAAAAGCTGTTTAAAATTGTTCATTTCTGGCATATTGATGGGGGACGGCGTGTTGCCACTTTTGGTCAATATCCCAGGTGAATTTGCGGACACTTTGATAGCTTAATTAGCCACTGTCATGCTGCAGCATCCACATATCCATCCAGCCACCCATCCATCTATCCATCCATTTATCCATGCAACCGTCGATGGAGATGCAATTTGCTGCGTGCAACAGTTGAGGGGCAGATATTGATGGAGGACGCTGACGGAAATTGCGGTGTGTCGCTGTTGGGGATTTTCCGGGGATTCATTGTGTTCCATAACCGTAACAAAGTGATTGATACTTGCGGTACTTTAGGGCACTTTAGGCTGCTGCTTGACTTTTTGATTGATGACCCAAACACCATGATTTATTCATTCGCCCAGAGCCCGTATATGTTGGCCATTTTTGTGGAATTAATTTTGATATAAAAAATATTACAAAGTCATCATAAAGGTTGCATCATAATATAGTTCTTATCATGTCTTATGATATCAAATATCTTAAATACTTAATAGCTAACCCTGATAATCCTTTCATAGCATCTGAGCCAATTAGATCCTTATTACCTTCTCAGTTAGCACCATTTCCTTTTGGTTAATATAACCCAATTATTTCTATAATACTTTCCGATATAAGATTCCATCATATCCTAATCCCCAACCTAATAAGCTCCATAAAAGCGCAGCTCCACATTTCTGCACCCAATTTTCTTTATTTCGGCCATGGGATATCCAATAAAAATGCATGGGATTTTCCTCGAAGGATACATCTTTTCTTCGTTGAGGGGGAAGGAAGCCCATCTACGGTTTTGTTTGATTTTTCCTTTTAGCTTTTGCCGCCTTTGTTTAGCTTGTTACTTGGTGCGAAACTTAATTAAATTACAACACTCCACCAGCCCCGTTTTTTGTCTGGCTTTCCCCGACAAGTTCAGGGCGCAATGTGTGGCACATCCTGCCAAGGATATGCCCTCCTACTCTCCTGGCTGGCTGGTTTAATATGCTTTAAATGGAGGAATCGATTTGGAGACATTTGATGAGCTTGTCCCAGCAGCAACAGCTGCGAAATCTTTTTCAAGGGGGGCTCTATGCACTCAAAAAAGTGTTTTTAAATCATAAAATTAATATCAAAACATAATTAAAAAATATCAAAAGTTAGTACCAAAGAAATACCATGATTATTAGTTTATAAAAATGTTTAAGCATTTATTTTTTTTGTTGATTCTTAACTCTTTTTTTTATTTGTGTATCTTTCACGTTTAGAACGAAATTAGCTGTGCATCTTGCGGATAGAAAAACTTTTGTTTCGTCATAAAATGCTTGGCACAATGTCTCCCAAATAAAAATGCGAAAAGGTCCTCACAAAATATTGATATCTCAAGTGGAAATACATGAACATGAGTTTTATTCCAACCTGATGTTGTTCATATAAAATTTATGAGTTTCTTTGGCATCTTTTAAAAGTTTTATTTTCTGATTTTGATGACGGCTATCCGAGAGAAAAGTTGTTGATTTAAAAATATGATTTTTGGGGCAATATTGAGTCTTTAAAGAGTTGCAGAAAATCTTTGTTTTTCCGTTTATTGAAAAATGTAATCCTCTTCGTTTCAATCAAAGTTTTCATTTCCCTGTGGACCTTTCGCCCGAGTAAGTGTTGACAAATATTGATAATATTTCATTACCATTTCTGATACTTTGTTTTTGTTTTTTTTTTTTGTGGCACCCCCTCCTTTCTTTCCTGTTCACAGGACTTTTTTTCACAGTTGCCTTTTCCCTTTTGGCTTTTTTTCATTTTTTTTTCTGTCAATATGGCGCCATTTATGACAAACTGTTCGATGATGGCGGCGACAACATCCTCCGCCTTAATCACACCAACACTGAAATCCTTTCTGTGGCCAAGTGTGTGTGTGTGTTTGGTGAGTGTATCAGTATGTGTGGATCTGGTGGAAACTTAATGACTGCATGGCGTGTCTTTAGTGCTCGAGTTAATGTTTCGCGTATTGATTTCGCTCCCTTCTGCCCAAGAGGGCGCCCTCTTCTTGGCATTTCTCCCGAAACCAGAGGGGCTGGATGGAGTAGGTGGATGGCAGCCAGCATCCGCAGCAAGTTGGCCAAGTAATTAAGGTTCTTGTAACGTTGCTGCCTGAATGGCTCCCCCCGTTACGTGCATGAAATCTAAATTTAATTTGCAACTTGTGCCAAAACGAGGCAACCAGCGAAAGAAAGCCAAAAATTAAATGAAATATTTCTGTGGTGCAGGGGTTGTCCTATTGACGTCATTAGCCAAAATAAATATTAATGTAAGTAATAACTAAGCTTAAGTCATCATGAAGCATTTAAATTATTCCCAAATGACTTGACAATTTTCCTTAAATTTTTTTTATTAGAAAAATCAATTTCCCTCAAACTTTTTCTCTCTCCATAAACTGAGTTGCAAATTTTGGCGCAACTTTTCAAGGAGCTTCTTCTAGTCTGCGGCTGCATTAGACTTGGCACTTGCCTTTAACAATTTGACATTGAATTAAGGTCCTGCCTCGCTTTTTTGGCTTACCAACAACAATAACCACAACAACAGGATAAAAAGAAATGGAAAATAATACGAAAGCAGGGAAATTACCATAAAAATGCGCAGCACTGGGAAAGATTATCTTTATTTGCAGAACGAGACAGACAACGCAGGCAAATCAAATGTAAGTCCTTGAACCACATCCCCTCTCCCCTCAGACTAAACAATACCGTAGGGAAAAACCACACAACAACAAAAAAAAAAAACTAAAAATACAAATACAGGGCCAAAGGTAACCCACAACAACGGAGAAGCCAGCCGAAGCCAACCTCAAATGACCAACTTAAGCCTCAATTTGGGTTTTTGGTCAAAAAGGAATTCCATGGAGATGACTTCGGGGTGGAGGGAGGGAGGGAGGGGTGAGGTTTGAGAACTGTGACCACCTTTCTGGCAAATTGCCTGGCTTAAAAATTTAATACTCTTCGCTTATTTGAAAACAATCAGAGTTCCATTTTTGTTTTCGATTTCCGCTTCCACATAGAGAAATGTCTGGGAAATTAAATTCAATTATTTGATTTAAAAATATTACATAGATATTATTTTAATTCTTAAATAATTATTAGTACTTTTTAAATTTAATAATATTAATTAACTAAAGTCGTAAGACTTAAGACTAAGAACTAGAAAAGTTAAGAACTACTAGACTCGAGTTTTATAAAATGGATTATAAATATTTCATAAAATCTAGTTTCTAGTAAAAGTTTATAAATTATAATTATTAATTTAATTTCTAAAGATAGACTTTTTTAATCTTAAAAATTAAAAAAATATATTTTTTTCCTGTGCCTTTGTTTACTGTTTTTCTTGTTTGGCTCGCTCGCTTTTATTTATTTATTTATATTTTTTATTTGCTTGGCCCACTTACCTGACATCGGCCCCGGCGACTGTCCCTCCACATCCTTCCTACTTCCTTCCGGCGGCTGTTTCCCTCCTTCCGCTCCTCTGTTGACAGGATTCTGGTCATGTGCTGCACATAATTGCATTCAAAGCTCTGCAAACCGAACCCCACTTAATTTTCCCTCCGGCATCCTCCTCCGCCTGTCCATCTGGCCATCTGTCCACTTCCACCCCCTCATCACGCTCTGCTTATTGAGTGGCGCGGCGAATGACAATAAAGACAGGTTGCTCATACGCCATGTTGTCCATGTGGAAAGCTTCTCATGTAATTACAGCATTGGTGGTGCGGCGGGGGCTGGTTGGTGGGGCAGGTCAGCGAAAAGAGAATTCCTTATGCAAACTTTTAGGTCATGTCGTTCGGACATGGATCCGGCCAATGACAAGTTGGTAGGAAATAAGAAAGTTGGCCGAAAAGTTTCGTGGGAATTTAAAGACTTTTCATTTTTAGAAGAGAAACTTTGTGACGAGGGTTGATAAATGATTTCTTTTAAAGTTATACTACATTTGATTAATGTCATTATTAAATAGCTTGCTGACAAATATTAAATCTATTTAATAATGGAATTTCAGGATAAAGTCTTAAATCGAAATTGGCCTAATTGTACTTAGCTTTTTTTATAGACTTGTTCTACTATTTTTTGCCATTTTTCTTGTCGATCTTGTGGCTTGTTTTTTCCTTTACTTTTTTCACAAACAACTATTGATTTATGTGGGTTTTATGTTTTGGTGTTTCGTTCTTTTCAGCGACCTTCTAAGCCAGCTCTTTAGAGTCTAAATGAGTAGAAAAAAAATTAAGCACTTGGAGAAAATATATACAAGTTTCAAGATTTCAGTTCAAAAGTAAAAACCTCAATCTTAAGTTTTTCAATAATTTTATTTTGAAATATTTAGAACAGATCTATGGAGTTTGAAGGCAAAAATTCCAAATAAATGTACTTGCCGCCTTAATATAATTTATTTTAATATAAAAAATGGACTATTTTTTTCAGTGCCAACCCAGTCAGCCAATATTGGTCATTGTGACAGTTTTTGTTTTATTTTTTTTCACCACGTTTGCAATTGATTTTGGTTTTAGTTGAACGCGAAGCTTTACCAATGACGGCTGAGGAATTCTGTGAGCAGAACAAAAAATTGAAACTAAAATAAGAAAAATCATATGTGTGTGCGGAGATAAATTGAATGAAAATCGATTATACGCCACGTTGAACGCAGTCGAAAGTAAAAAAAAAAAGGAAAGCCTTTTGAGCGTCGGGCGGCGCATTCAATTTAACGCCAGACTTGCCTTTATCTTTCAGAGTGTGTGTGTGTAATCAGTGTGGAACAAGGATATATATTTTTTTTTGGATAAAATGGAGATGTAAGAGGAGAGCCCGTCAGTGAAGCGAGAATTGAGATGTCCTGTCAACATCAATGCCAAACGATTCGCACTCGTTTTTACAGCTCATCGGGACATTGATTTGTGTCGGGCTAATAGGTCGGCATTATCCCTTTTTGTTTCTGGTGCGAGTATCCTTTGGATTTGGAGGACTGTGAGGATGTTCCGCAAGCGAAAGCAGCAGCAATTGAGATTGAAACCTCGTCCCGGCGACCGGAAACGGAAACGGAAATTGTTCTTCTGCATTTTTAACAGAGGTTGGCTTGAAAAATGCACCAACACTTGGGCAATGAATTTTTAATACATAGGCGCTAAGGTCCACACCCACACTCCTGCCATTTCCCCGAAGGACCTGCCAAAGAGAGAACCCAGAACATTCCTGGGCAGGGGGGCGGAGAACTTAAATATGTTTCATTTCTGGCCAGAAAATGGGAAACCCAGGGCGGGAAAAGGCCAAGCGGGAAAGTGTAATCACTTGTTGAGTGCTTTGTTGGGTCCTTTTATTCGTCCTGCTAATAGTCCGGCAATTAATTGCGTGTCGGCTGGCGCCTCGCCCTTGGCCATCATTAATCAGAGGCGAAAATTGATAAGCGCAATTTAATCATAAATTATGACCAGCAGAAATGGGTGGATGGGGCTTATGGATCTATTAAAATCCCTTGAATATTTCAAACAAATATTTGACTTTTCTCTTGATAGAATCTTAAATATCAAGTATTTCTGCTTGATTTCTTGTCAATGTTTAAATGTCAATCTTTCCAGTGTGGCTCAGACTAATTATCTGAATATCTGCCGACAAACATTGACATTAATTTTAATTTAATTTGACAAGCCACTCACTTAGCCCGACGGCCTCAAGAACAAACATCTAGTGGGCTGCTAAAAGGCCCAATGGAGTGGCAATGTCAGATAATACTCTATATTTGGAGAGGGATTATATGGAATTTTGAGGACATTTGGGTTATGGAATATAGGGTTTTAATGATAGAATATTATTATAAGGAGTATATATACTAAATACTATATTTCTGCTTCAAATACTCTTTTGAAAAATATTTAGCTCATTTTTTAAATATTTTTTGATAAGAAATAGTGCATCTTTGATTCGTTTTCCTTACATCTTGACTTTATTCTGATATGCCTTACAAACACCTGAATTATTCCTAATAATAACACTTCTGTAGATATAAAAAAAAAGAAATTCCTTTTTATCTCACCACAACACTCTCTCTCTTTTTTGTCCTTGCAGGTAAGTTTGACTTTGATGGACTACTCACCCACATTCGCGCAGCGGTAGCTGATAACAAGGACTTGTGATTCGCAGGATATGTGTGGGAGGATGTCGGTGGATATAAGGCGGCGCCACAAAAGTATGCAACGACTTTTGACATTCCCATACGTGTTTGAGGAATGGTGACTGGGGGGGAAGCCCGACACGTGGGCTTCTTCCTTTGTAATTCACCGCCTCCTATGGCTTACCCACAATGCAAATTACATTTAGATTTTGCCAAAATTTCCATTTCTTTTTTTCCCATACAAACATCTTAAAGTTTGCGAGAAGACCTCCTGCTGATGACGGATTTTTGAACACATTTCGTGGAAACAGTGGACTGAGCCTGGGCGAACAGTTTCGGTTTGTCCTTTTGGCGACAAAGTCCTAAGAAAGCAATGGGAAATTAATGGCTAAGTTAAGTGAAAAGTTGATTGCCAGTCGTTTTTTTCTCTCTTCTTGCCAGGTGAATATAAATATTGGTAATTGAGTGGGAAATTTTGAAAAAAAGGTCATTTCAGAGGATAATAAGGGCTCTTAAAGCTCAGAGGACAACGTTTAAGGCGTTTAAATATGTATTACGAGAGAATATAAAAGTGATTCTTATTTAAGGAACCTACAAGTATCCATAGACTTTATCCTTTGCCCCTCTAATTGCCTTATCCTTGTGCTTCCTTCTCTTAAATCATGTACATATTTTTCCATATTTTCTTTTCGCCAATCGAGCAGAAAATAACATTAGCATTAACATTATTCAACATTTAAGCACATTCCCCTTATCTAAATGCATTTATTCAGGATGTTGCACATATTTTTCATTTCGGGCCAATTTCCATGTGCATTTTGATGCTCATTTTTTGCCCCGGACCACGGTGCACAATGCGCCTGAAAGGATGCAACACTAGCAAGGATGCAGGCACCACACACACACATGTATTATGCTAATGGCGACACTGAAGCTGACGTCTAAAAAGTGAAAGGGGAGCACAACCTCAAAGAAAGTCCTGCCACCGCCATGCACTCCAAAATAATTCTTTGATTATTTTTCAAATATTTTTTCTAAAACAGAAAGATTAGTTTTCTAACAAAATAATCTCATTTTCTTCTAATCTAATTTATCAAACTTTTGAGAGATTTTGAATATTTTTATGAGTGCCTGAATTTCCACTTAACCCATTGCGTGCCTCGGACAACATGAGGCAACTTAGTTGCCATAATTTGCACATTTTAGCAGCGATGCAAATGCACGCCGACGCATGCCACCGACAGATGACCCCCGCCCCCAACTCGCCATTCATTTTACCGACCCCTAACCCCCTGACCTCCCACAATTACCCCCCACAGCCCCCTCCTTTCACATGCAACATGATATACGAGGCGAAAGCGAATGCTTTTGATAGCCAACGGAAATTGCAAAGCAAAACCGGCAACAACGACACCAACAAATTCGTAAATATTTTAAAATGAGTCTCTTTCACTTGCACGCACACCAAATACACTGGCAAAACTAGTCCCAGGGAAGGATATAAGGAAATAATGGAAGCTATTGTCCTTTCAGGCAGTTCGCTACAAAATGGGGAGAAAATTGGTTAAGGTAGAGCCTTCCTAAGGCGCCCTATGATTCTGGGTGTTTTTGTAAGAGGAAAACAAAAATTAACAAAATATTAGTAGGTTTTGGTTCAGATTGATAAAGTATCGATCTACAAATGGTTAAAAGTATTCTGCTTGAGAATCAGATGGATTTTGGCAAAGATATAGCTTTTGCAATGGGCCATAGTCTCCTCCTCATGCATTTTTCAAGGTTTTCAAGGCAGTTCTCTGGAAAATTTGAAAAAAAATCTAAAAAATAATTTGATTGTAGGTTTTGATGCAGATTGATAATGAGTTTGAGATCTAAAAATAGTTAAAGGTTTTCCTAGATGGATATTAGCAAAGATATAGACTATGCAGGTGTTCCAATTCTCCTCCTTATGAATTTTTTAAGATTTTGAAGGGGGTCTGGGGGCTCTGAAAAATTTGAAAAAAATATGAACAATAATTTGTTAGAAGATTTTAATGCAAATTGTTGGAGAATCGATCTACATAAAGTTAAAGGTATTCCGCTTGAGAATCGTATGGATATGGTTGACAAAGATATAGCTTTCGCAGGGGATATATATAGCTTTCCCCCATCCGTTTTTGGAGGAAATTTGATAAGAAATTGAAATAACTATATAGCTTCCAGATTTTGATGCAGATTTTCGTATAATTGATCCACGAACCGCTTAAGTTATTCCTCTTAAGGGGTTATAGGGGTTAATTTAATAAATATAATATTGAACTTTAACTTTATTTATTACAGGGGTTAACGAGGTCGAATAAAATTTATTTTTCAAGAAGAAAAAATTTGAAGAAACTATTAAGTTTATTGATTTGAAACTTGTCATATAAATTATGACCACCTAAAACTATATTCTCATATTTTTTAATTATAATTTTCATTAATATATTAGATATAATAGAGAGATCTAGAGATTAATCGATGGAATTAGAAAAAAATGCCGGCTAATCAAAGCTAAAAATTCGATTTTCGACCGAAATTTGACTCTTTTATTTTTTATAAAAATAAGAAATTTTAATAGGATATAATAGGGGAAATGATTTCCCAGATATCCTTTGATGAATTTTTACAAAATATTGCTAAAAAGCGTGTGTAAAAATTACAGCCTTTTTAAGAGAAAAACGTGCTTAAAGTTTTAAAACTACTGTGAGATTCCTCGACGCGCCTTCACTAATGTTTCTATAACTTCGAAAATATTCGTCGGATCGACTTGAAATTTTGTGTGTGTATACTCAGATATATATATTTATATATTTAAAAAAAAATCGTAATTGTATATAACCCCTTAAATATTGGATGGATATTGGAGAAGATATATCCCTCGCGGAGGGTCATATTTCGCTTTCATGAATTTCAAGATTTGGAAAGCGATCCACCAGAAAAATCTGAAACTAGATGTAGATTTTTAAGGATATGGTCTAGAAATAGATGAAGATATTAATACCAAGTGTCTAATCTATATTGGACGTGAAAAATTATATAAAAAAGTGGGAAATTTTGGTTCTCAGGTATTTTTTAATAGGAAATCAAAATATATAACAATTTAATATAGAAACGCAGGTATTTTGAGAGTAAAGTTTTCGAAAATGGTTAAATGTATTTGAAGTCGCATTGGGATGGACAGATTTGGTTCAGTGTATGCCCCTCCTGTGCCCCCTCATCGGCAGATACTCAAAGCAAATGACTGCAAATAGTTTCTGGGCTTCACTCTCAGAATCCTTATCCGTTTTATGAGGATTATTTGTTCATTAGGTCGTTGTCGTCATCAGCAGCAGTCAGCAAGGGGTACGGGTACAGTGAGCACTCGCCGCACGGAGTTAACGCCGCAGGTAGAGGGAGCTGTAGGGGTAGGCGGCGCTGTAGGCGTAGGGGGAGGCGTAGACGCCGCTGGTGTAGGCGGCCGAGTAGGGGGAGGCGTAGAGGCCGCCGGTGTAGGCGGCGGCGTAGGGCGAGGCAGCCACAACGGGGGCGGCGGCGGCGGCGCTGTAGGCGGTCAGGAACTGGGGCTTGGCACAGGCCAGGGCCACCAGAGCGAACAGGCAGAGAGCGAACTGTGGACAGAAAAGAGGGTGAAAAGGAGTGAGTCAGGACCAAGGATGTATTTTTGGCAAAGCTAATTATAGCCACGTTTGAAACAAAGGGCTGGCATTTAGGCCGAAAGTAAATAAAGGCTTGGGATATAATATTAAAAATTAGTATCTTTTGTTCTTTTCCAACTGTATAGTTTAGTTAGTAGTCCTGGTAGTAGTCCTTTTAATTATCCTTTTTCCGAAATACTCACAAACTTGAACATCTTGGACTAATTGTGGGAGTGTCGAGCTGCTGATTGAACAGAAACTGTGATATGATTTGGAAGTCGAACAACCGGCCACTTTTATAGCCAAAGTTTAGTGGACTTTTGGCTTTGCTATCCCAGTGGGTGGCCACAAATGCCTAAAGGTCACTCTCAGCCGTGGCACGTCCTCTGCTCAGTTTTGTTTCTGCTATTTTAGTTAACTTTTTTTTATTTCGTTCGTAATGTTTGGCTTCTGTTTGGACGCTTTTAATTTGGTTGCTGCTTTTGGGCCAAACGTCTTTATGGCCGCTTTGTGTTGCGTGCGTTGCATTCCTAATAAAGGTTTTGTTTACCTTCAGAGAGGGGGTAAGAGTATGGGAGGGGCAAGGCATCTGGCAATGGGGCAAGCGAATAAAAAAAAAAAAATAAACAAACGGAAGCAATCAGAAATTCCCCAAGCAAATGCAATTCGACCTCTGGCAATGTTAATTTGCTTTGGCCAGATTGTCAATTACCGTTATGACGGCCAGAGATGCCAAGGACATTCCATTTGTTGTCTTGATGAAGTCCTTTCATTACCTTCCGTCTGCATTCCCATTCTCTTTTTGTTTGAGATGCATTTTCAAAGGACATTCTTGAAGATGTTTAAATGTAGGGTTTGGGATTTAAGGTGGGGAAATTTCTGGGGGAAATAGAGTTTCTCTCTATATAGTTCCTCCTTTCTGGCAATTCTTTTCTTCTCCTTCAGCAAACATTCAATTTGTCAAAATGTAAAATTAAAGCAGCTTTTCTTCCACTGCCACCCGCCACATTTTCATTACCCTTAGTCGCTTTTCCGTGCTTTTCTTCTATTGTTGGATGTTGTGCATTTTGCATTTTAAATACAATATAAATTAAGTTGGCAGCTCTTTGGCATTGAGAGCTGAGTTTTCGGGAAAGAAGATGCTGAATGAATGAATGGCAGCCCTTTTATCAAGCTTCTCAAGTTAATTTTGTTGAAGGATATAAAGGAGAAATGGTTTAAGGAGAGCTGGTTGGGTGGAGGGTGGTGGACTCTGAAGACGAATTGTTTTCAAGTGGGGCTTAAAGGAGAAACTAGTAGCAAAAATAGCCAAAAACTATTTCCAAATATATTTCAATAAATTTCAGTAAACAAGTCTATTGTTTATAGGAAATACAATATTTCCTCCTAAAATTCCTTCTTCTTATAGCAAATAGTTTTAGAGTAACTGCTCTCTTTGTAAGATTTCTCGCATGCTATAAATTTGTATGCCAGTGCTTCTCAAACTGTTTTTGTTTTGTTCTCTACCTGAGACTTCTCTTCACAGAAAACTCTTTCTCTTTCTTCTCCAGAAACATGCGCTTTTCCAATTGCCGGCATTTTCACAATTTCCCCTCCCCCCCAAAAGTTTCCCCCACTCCGCGGAAAATTCCAACTAGAGCAAATGATGCTTCCGTTTCCTGTTGTATATACCATATTCCGTATATATATGTGTATTCCGTCTGTTTTCAGTTCCAAATGAAAACAAAAATAAATGAGTTCTCTTTCGGCGGCGTGTGGACATAACATAGTGGGCCTAAAAATAGTAGACGCCACCACTCGGGAAAATTCTTGAAGAGCAATCTGGGAAAATTCTTTACCGACAAAGTTATATATGACCAAAAAAAAAAAAAGAGATTTTCCTTTTCCTCCCCTATTGTTGTTGTTTGGAAAAACAATGTGAAATTGCTTTTGAAGAGCGCTTCTTGTTTTTCTTTCTCGAAGATTGCTCCATTGGTCTTAAAACAGAAATCCCACAACCGAGAGATTTTTTGGGGGAAAATTATTTAGATTTTCCGATTTTCCTCCCCCTTTTCTCCGTTTCTAATTCGCTGTCTAGTTAATGTAAAATGCAAATGGATTTTCAATAGTTTTCCGACATTTTCCAGGCTCGCCTTGTTGCTAATTGGCAATTAGAGTGGGTGGTGCATATTGTGGGTGGTACTAATTGATTCGGATGTGTGTGAATTCCAAATCCATGGACAAATTATGCTCATTAACAAAATCATAATTAACATGTTTTCCCCATTTTGAAAATGTATGATTGCGAAATGGGGAAAAAGATTTTTAAGATGTTATTTAGGACTTGGGAACGGAGTATTTATATTTTTAAAATCTTATTCTATAATTACATGCTTCTTGGCATAGGAAATCCACTCTCTTTCATAATTTATGTGGTTTTTATATTAAATATTCAGTAAAATGACAGAAAGGGCGCCAAATATTTGAATTCCTCAATTGGAATTCGAAAACAGCTGGCCTACACAGGGCGTTTCAGGCAAGCACAGGGTAACCACAAAATATGGCCAAGATTTTTGTTATATTTTGGCCATATTTCGAAAAAAAAAATAAGAAAAGAAAACTAGTAGTTTTCATATAAATAATAACACGGTCGTTTTATCATAAATGACAAATAATTTACCTTTCTATATAAAATTTATTAAATATTAACAAAAAAAAATAAATTACCATTGACCATTAAAAGTGGCCAAGTTGGCAGCACTGGCTGAAAGTAGCTGCCCAGGGCTGCCATTTTAGCCAGCACAGGGCGACTCGTGCACTGCCTGAAAGTAAACAATTATGGCCGCCTGGCATCAGCTGTTAAACTGGTCAAAAAAAATTCGAACCCCGACGCGTCGGTTGGAGCGCGGCTGTGCAAAGTCAAAAGAACCGAAAAAAAAAGTAAACAATAGTGATAAATAAACAATTTCGGCAAATAATTGAATTTTACGGCATACGTTTTTTTTCGCCGCTATTTTTCACCTTTCGTTTATAATTTTGTTGTTTTTGCGACGCGTCGCTTGACGTTTCTGGTACGTGTGTGCGTGCGTGTGTGTGTGTGTGACGTTAATAAATGTATGTGAATTGGCTCGAAAATTAATAAATTATAAGTGATTGCCAGCTAAATTTTCACATAATAAAAACATATGTATCTCAACAAGTGTAAGTGCAAATACAAAAAAAAGAAAAGCAAAAAAAAGCAAAGCGCAAAGTCAAAAGAAATTCTGCCGCCGTGAAGAAGAAGCAGAGGCAGTGCAGCTGCCACAAAGATAGTTTTTTGAAAAATTTTCATCAATAAAAAAAAGTTGGGGAATTGAATTCGAGTCGAGTCGAATCGAGACAAAGTGCAAAAGGCAACAATATAAACCACGAAAGCGCCCAAAAGGAAAATCCGGTTTTACAACTTCTCCATACCAACTACAACAACCACATTGGACAATACAATACATACACAAATACACATACTCCACAACAACAACAACAATAATAAATTCTTTGCTGCTTACTGCGCTGCTTGCCGCATTTTTATACAGAAACTAAAAATTCCTCCGGATATCTCGCCCCAAAACACACAATTTGTTAAACAAATGCGCAGCTAAAAAAAAAAAAAGGAAAAAAATATGGTAGAGAGAAAATAACAACAAAATATGAATGAAATTAGTCGACGGCAGGCAGGTGTGATCGCAGGGAAAACCATCGGAAATCTATCCATAAAAAGTGAAATCAATAACACAAAAAAATTTGTAAAAAAAAGGCCAGAAGAGGGGGCCATAAAAAAAAAGTATAAACAAAAATAACAATAAACAGTTACTCTCTCTCACTCTCTCAGTTGAATAAACAAATGAAAATATTTTACAGTAATTTCTGCTGGTGTTTTTTTTTTTTAAAAATGGGGAAAAATATGAATAAATAATTAATTACTTTGCACACTTGTTCGTTAAATTGTATTTCGACACGAAATTGGAAAATATAACGCAATCGTGCCTTATCTTATCCAAAACACGGCTATAATGATTGAAAAAGCAACACAACTGCTTCCTTATCGCCTTAGGTATTGCGTGTCCGAGGGAGATAGCAGATAATAGTTGCGAAATCCAAGGGGCAGGGAGGGGAGGAAATTACAAACATTATTTCCTCAAAGGCTTTTCCCGAACCAAATATTTTTATCTACTTACAATGTTGTCTAGACGGATTCTTTTCTTGCTTTTTCCTTTTTTTTTCTTTCTTGCTTTTCTCTCCCCACCCCCTTCCGTAGTAGAGTAATTGAAGTGCACGACTACATAGAGAGGAGTCTGCTAGTGTGTGTGTGTGTGTGTATACTGAAAGATTTTCGCACCCTCTCCCTCCCCAAGGCGCTGTGCTAGCTCTTCTTCTTCCTTAACTACTAGCTCCCCCGCTTTAATCCCCACCCCCTTGGCAGCATCAACAACCCCCAAAAAACGCATTCTCTGGCTCCCTTTTATTGCCTTTCGTTGTTGTTGTTGGGAGTTCCTACAGTACTACTTCTTTAGGAAGGATTTCTTGGAAATATATTTTTATAAAAAAATTTTTTTCAATAAAATTTAATTAAAAAATACTTAAAAACTCGCAAACTATTTTGAAATTCATTTTATTGAAGTATGCCTGTGGTCTTTATTTTTTTTTTAACGATTGTGGCGCGCAAATTTAAATTTATGCGAAGGAGCATTCCGGGACACGCACTAACTTGCGACGCCCTCGCCCCCTCCTTGTCGCCATCTCTCTCTCTCTCTTACTGCTCTGGGGAGCTAAAGTATTTGCCGCAACAGCAAAAAAAAAGAGAAAAAAAAAGGATGACGACTCCACTTCCCCACCCCGTTGTTGTTGTTCCTCTGCTGTCTGTGTCCATTGGTTTTTGCTGTCTGCTGCTGTTTCGCTTTTGTTGCTTTTGTAGCATCGTTGCATTGCATCACGGGGCCAAGGGAGCGAAAAGGACAGGGATAGGGGGGTGGGGGAAAGTTAGTACAATGCGACTGGCCTCTTCTTCCTCCCCATATGCCGCCACTGCCACTGCCGCAGCCAGTGGATGCCCCGTGAATTGTGTTCCATTAGCAGCAACCCCGAACACTTGTACTTATGGATTGTACTGTACAGTGGGGTGTTTAAGGTTTTTTACGAGTAAAAATAACTAAATTATTAATTCTATTAATTATTTTTTTAATGGCTTATATTTAGTTATTTTTGTTTTTAATTTTTAATCTCAAAAACTTTATTTATTATTTTTATAAATTTAATTTAAAAAAATCCTGGCCCCACTGTCCTTTGGAAAACAACAGCTGCTGGTCAAAAAAAAAAAAAAAAAAAAAAAAAGAGTTGATTGTTGTTGGTTTGTTGCTGCCTCCGTTTTGCGGCAGAGTTTGCTTTTCCTCCCTTGTGGCCTCCCCCTCTCTGACACTCTTTCTCTTTGGGTATTTTTTCTCTTAAAAAATTAAAAAACAAAAAATTCTGCCAAAGTCGCGTGTTGTTTTTTTTTAAAAATGACAGATACTAAAATTTTTTATATTTTTTTTTGGTCAAAAGTTCTACTTCCCCCCCAATTTTTTATTTTTTTTCGCTGTTCGCCTTGCTCTTAATTGGATTTGATTGCGTTTGGCTGGCGGCGCCTCTCAAAACGAAAAATCCCTGAATCTCGACGTTGCTGCCACAAATCGCATTAGTTTTGGTTGCTATTTTGTTCCCAGCGCTTTCCTTTTTCGTCTCTCACATTTATTTGCAACTTTTTTTGCAGTCCATTGTTCGGCTTTACAGTGAAACTTCCATAATCCCAACAAACTTTTAATTCTAGTTTTAAAAAAAATTAATTTTTTACAAAAATAAATTTTTCTTTTTCAAGCTAGAGCTTAAAAGTTTATTAAATACTTACATTTAAAATTGTATTTTTTTTTATTAATTTTTTTTTAAGTGTATTTGATTTAATTTTTCGCACAAGCGCGAGTTGTTGCCCCAAAAAACAGAAAAGTCGCGCCTCCCTCTCAGGCTGTCTCTTTCCATGAGAATAAAATCGCTAAACTACTGAACTGTAAATGAGGTTCAATGAACTTGCCACACAGCCCGAGGGGCAGCAAGAGATGGCGGCTGTTTGTTGGAGCTTTTTGCTCTTTCCTCATATTTAATATGCGCCTGCTGACGTTGCAAGTTGAACGGCTCGTCGAGTCGAGCGTTCCACATGTGCAACGTGCAATATGCAATATGTTGCACCCTGCTGGCCGCCACATTCAAAGCATTTGCTAATTTAATTGCCTTTCCTTTTGTGGCGCCTCACTCCCATGTGCCTCCAATGGCTTGCCACAAAAAAAATCTTTACTTATTTCTTCGAGTGCCTTTTCCATCTCTTTCTTTTTTTGCCTCAAAATGCTCCACATTCGTTCCATCATCGCTCCCTCCCCCCTCGGCTTACTTCGCCTGGCCGGCTCTAGTCGCGCGCCAAATCAAACAAAAAAAAAATGTATTTTTTTTAATGAATAAAAAAGTTAACTAACTGCCGGCTTGAAACAGAATCGAAGCTAACGAGCCAAAAGTCAGTGCACTGGAACAGGCATCAGCGGACAGTGGACCACCAAAGCCTACTTACAGTTAGCAAAGATTTCGCCCATTCTTTCTTTTTTTTTTAGTTTATGGCCTATGGGCTTTGTGGGCCAACAAGCCAAGCGGCAAGTAGTCTTTAAAAAGTGTGCCCAAGGGCTTTTTTTCTTCTAAACTTAATTATTCCCTCAATCATATCGTAAAGTTTGAACCAAATACTTATCTTTGAGATACTCTTGCTGGAAATATTTTTTAAAGAATTCCTAAAAAGTGAAAAGGGAGAGGCAGCACACCTTGAATTTCAATTCTTGGCAGTCGTTCTCCTACTTTTGTTTTCTTCGCCGGTTCTTGTTCTTTTTCTTCCTATCCCTTATCCCTTTTCGTCCAGCTGTCGTGCCAGGTTTTAGTTTTTTCTCTTCTTCGATTTCTTCGACATTCCCTTTTGTGTATCCTGTCATCATCATCATCTCTGGCCCCTTAATTCGGCTTACCTGTTCGTTCTTGCTTTGCCTCTATTCTCCTCCCTCTTGCTCTTCTTTCCCGCTATCCTTACCTTTTTTTGAGCCTTCCACCTGGCACAGCCTTCTACCTGTCTCCGAATCTGCATTCTAATAAGATTTTCTTCGACCAGGACTGCCAACTCGTTGCAGTCTGTTTGACCTTCTCTTAAAGAGAGGGATAATGGTGGGAGAAGAGAGTGGACCTTGACCTTCTCTTAAGAGAGGGATACTGCTAGGAGAAGAGAATGGAAGATCCGTTGAGTACTTTGGACTTTAAATTAGTTTTTTGCAAATATTTGACTTATTTTTTAAAATATGTCAAGTATTTCTTCAATTATCCATAAAATACTTAGGATTAACATAATTTTTTATATAATCCTTAGGACTCTATCCTCTATAAGATTAAGGCCATATCTTTCCTGTTTATCTTAAAGACCCGAGAATTGGCTGGCCAAGTGGGGCTCCCAAGCCCTCTCTTCCTCCTTGGCCCTCTCAACATGGCTCACTCGATTTCCCCACGGACACTTCAAACTGAAGAGCAGCCGTCCCTTTTCTTTGTTGCCTCTGGCAACCCTACAGAGTCCTCCTCCTCGTCCTCCAATGGAGCTTCAACCGTTTTCTCTTCGTTTTGGCTTCTTTTGTTTCGGTTCAAGTGGTGCAGTGGTGCAGCATGGCAGCGCACATGATGATGCTCCATTTCCTTGGATGGATTTCCATCAACTCCATCAGTGCTTGCCACTCTTGCCACGCCCCCCATCCTCCAGTGGTTGCAGTGTGTTTGCTTTTCTGTGGCATGTGGCATGTGTGTACAATTTTCAGTTAATTTTCCTCGAGCGAAAACATTTTGTGAAATATTGTTGATTGTGTGGAGTGTTGGGAAAAACCATAAATATTTTCATTAAAAAAAAAAAATGAGATTAAAAAACGAGAGTAAATCATAAATCACATACAAAACGGTGTGGGAAGGTTGTAACCCGGATTAGGTGGCACATATTGTTTGTCAGAACACCAGCAACATGCAACGTGCAACACCTTGAACAACATGTGTCTTAATTGCAGCAATTAGGCCGCCGAAACAAAAGTGAAAAGTGAGACCCTGGAAAAAGTGACACAAGCAAAGTGTGAAAGGAAAAACGAAGGAAAACCCACGCACAGGGGCGTGCTAGCCGCCAATTAGCCGAACCACCAGAGTCACGTGACAATGAGGGAGTGAGCGAGACAGCTGCGGCAGTGTGACAGAGACAGAACCATGTCGCTGCGGAGCAACAAGTTGCAGAGCCAACAATCGACGGCTAGCAACAACAGCAACAGCAACAACACCACAACAGCCCAACAGCAGGTGCAACATCCGCCAATGGCTTACCAACAGCAGCAGCAACAATTGCTGCAACAGTTGCAGCAGCAACACAAATTCCAGGCCCAAGCCCAGCTCACCCGGGGCAACACCAGCCGCAACAATTTGGCCACTTTGGTGGCCGCCATCAATGGCCACGAGAATCAGGGCAGCCCGGTCTCCGCCAGCGGCTACCAATTGTCCCCAGCCGCCGCATCGCGGGTGGCCCACGCCCCGCCCCATTCGCCCCTGGGTCCGCCCTCCTATTCCGCTGCCACCGCCCAGTCGGCCTTTTCGTATTACGGCCAGCAGCATCAGTTGCAACTAAACCACCAGTACCAGCAGCAGCAGCAGCAGCAGCAACAACAACAGCTGCCACCGCCCGATCTCACCGATGGCATCGATCATCCCTCTGCCCAAGCGGCCACGCCCCCAGACTCTCCAAATCCCGGCCAGACAGCAGGACAATCGGATCTGGAGCAGCAACTGTGCGTTGTGGCCAAAATGCAAAAGTCGGTGACCATCACAGTGACGCCGCAACGCAGCAACTCCATGGACTTTCTGAACTTTGAGGAGAAGCGCCAGCTGATCGCCTCCTCGCTGTCCTTATCGGATATCCTGCAGAGCAGCAACCAGCAGCAGGCCACCAAGGATGCCCAGGCGCTCAATGGAGGGCAGTGCGGTAAGTTCAGGATCAGGATACATCTAAGGGGGTTTCTTTATTATTTTCTAGAGTATCTTCGAGTTCGTTTCTAAAAAACAGCTCCGTGGCATCGACTCCACCAGATTGGAGCACATTGAGAACCACTCTTCCTGGTACTCCACTTTCTTCCACAAATGTTCCTTATTTTTTGGCTCAAACCCACTTAAACGCTCTTTAAGGATGCCCCAAAAATTCTCAATTTGGTTCAAATCGGAGGACTGAGCTGGCCCATCCAGGAACCACCTTTTGGCAAGCCTGGATGTGTGTTTGGGATCGTTATCCTGCATAAATTCCCACTTCAAGGGCATTTCCTCTTCGGCATATGGTAACATAAAGTCCTTGTCTCATCGGACCAAAGGAAATTTTTCCATTCCTGGTGGATCTCTTGGTTTTTGGCAAAGTAGAGTGTCCTTTCAATAGGCTTCTTGCTCAAAAACGAACTCTCCTTGCTGAATGCGCTTTCAAGTCGCACTCACATGCGTTTATGTATTTTTTAAGATCCTTCGAAGAAAGGATTGGCTCCTTTTTCGACTTCCTTATAAGGGTCGGGTCGAAGTTGCTCGCTTTCTGCCACGTTTCTCCTGCTTCTCTGTGTGGTGGATAGCTTAGCTTAAAGCTAAAATTTAGAAAAAAGCCATCACTGTATATGTTTCTGTTTTTTTTTAAATTTGTGTTTTTTTACACTTGAATGCAGAAACGGAAATGTGATTTTTTTTTTTGGTCGTTTTCCACTTTTGTTTGCCGTCGAGGGGCCCCAAAATGGTTCACTGCACTTGACTCTGGATTTGTGGACTGAAGGGGTAGCCTAGACTGATGGATGGGGGACAGGAAGGGTGGTGCGTGTCAGGTGGGGGAAGTGAAGGTTTGTCAACGCTTTTATCTGAAATGCAGAGCTGTAGAAGCAGCTTTAATTCTACTTTTGTGGTTGTGTGGGGGGGGAGTTCATATGCCACACCTGATTGTGGCAGAAAAAAGGCAGGGAAGACGAGGAGAGTGGGGGCTGCGGTTGTAAGGGTGTAGCCCCCAAAGGAATGTCGTTCAACTTTCAAGTTTCCAGCTGCTGTGGAGGAAAGGAATTTAAAGAGCTTCCACATTCTTGGAATAGCTTTTATTTTATTTTATTTTCTTGTTTAATTAATTTATCAATGAGGACAGTATTTTTGATGACACCTTTTATTAGCTACGCTTTGTCGCATTCAACAAGTCATCGCCACAATAATTTCTGCCCCATATCCGATTACCATGACATGTCAATCGCCAACTTAACCCACTTACCCACTCGCTCTGCATTTCTCCGCCATTGTGGAGCGGGTTGAGTGACTCATAATCGGACATCATCAATCAAATCAAGGCTTCGACTCAATTTGCGGCCAGAGAAATGCTGAGGAAAGCCGTCTATTTTTAGCAGAATTAGCCAAGACTCCAGTCGGCTGTCTTCTGTTTATTGGCATTTAAAGACACAATCTTTGTGTCTCTCCCGGAGAATTCAAGTTCAAGGGGAGAATTGAAATGGCTTTTTAATGCGTCGTCTTCCAGCGGGGCGGGCACGTGTCTCGCAAAACGGAGCACAAACTTTATGGCCAACTCAGTGTGTCAAAGCTGTGACGACGATGACTCACTTTGTTTATGCCAATAGAGTTGCGATATACCCACATAATCGCAGGTGCTTGTAAGTCAGTGCACGGTGAAAAAAATCCCACCTTTATAGACTCACAAATGACAGATTATTTCAATACGACATGACTAATTTGTGGCTTTTATCTCGAGGGGCATCAGCTTTAAAGACAGCGACATGGAATTCAGTCAGGGGATAAATATTTAAATTTTGACGGGTTTGTCTCCAATTTTAAGCCAAATAACTTTTGGATTAAGCTTTAAATTTGATGATTAAACAAGGGCTATAGTCTAGTTTCTTGATTTAATGATATCCGATACTCTTCTCTTTCACTTCACATCCCTTATACTCTTTTTAAAAAAGCTATTGCATACTTTGTGGTGCTCAGAAACAGGCCAGTAGCCAGCAAGCTAAAGAAAAACAGTATAACTTTATTTTTAGGCCATTTATCTTTTGGATTAGGCTTTAAATTTTATAATTAAACAAGGGCTGTAGTCTAGTTTCTTGATTAAATGATAGCCGGTACTCTTCTCTTTCACTTCACATCCCTTATACTTTTTTTAAAAAAGTTATTGCATACTTTGTGGTGCTCAGAAACAGGCCAGTAGCCAGCAAGCTAAAGAAAACTTTATTTTTAGGCCATTTAACTTTTGGATTAAGCTTTAAACTTTATGATTAAACAAGTTAGAAGGGCTATGGTCTAGTTTCTCGATTTTATGATAGCCGGTACTCCTTATACACTTCCTTATAAACTAAAAAAAAAGTTATTGCCTACTTTTGGGTGCCTAGGAAGAAGCCAGTAGCCAGTAAGCCAAAGAAAAACAGTACAACTCTTTTAAAAATCATCCGATTTGGCGTGTTTGACTCCACTTTTAAGCCATTTACTTTTTCTTAAGAAAAATCATTAATTAAGCTTTAATTTTAATATTAAAATGGTAAAGAGGGCTACAACTTATGCTAGATACGTGGTATAATCTGCTCTTCCACTCCAGTTTCTTTATTTTAAAAGAAAAAATATTGTTGCCTACTTTTGGGTGCTTAGGGACAAGCCAGTGGCCAGTAAGCAGCGAAAAAAGACTATAACTCCTCTAAAAATCATCCGATTTGGCTGAATTTTTCTTTCCAGATAGATAATGGCCTCTGAAATAGATTGGGATTAAAAAACTTTCATAAAGTTTTATTTTTTTTGAATTTTTTCTCCCAGTGCACCTCCAAGTCAACGCCTTTGTGTCACATTTCTTATTGTTGTCTGACTGCTTTTGGCTTAGCCGCATTCCTTGAATATTTCTGCAATTATTTTGCTCAAAATTGCGGCTGTCGATTAAATCAAGTTGTTTCTGCTCGTTACTTTCGTTGTGGCTGATGTGATGTGTAAATGGTTGAAAGTTTATGCAATAGCCGCTTATATATAGTAGCTCTCTGCCATCATCCAGATTCTAATTGATTTCCTTATTTAATTGTAAAATCAATACCGAAAACAGAGGAGGCCAATACGATGTTCAATTATTCGCTCGAAAAACAAGCAAACAATAAATTGCCTTCAATAAAGCATAAATGGAACTAACTGTGGCGCCCCTTGCACCTCCTGCCACAATGCCGCCACGCCATCTTCCACCTGAAAGCGTTTTTCAATTTCGATTCAATTCATCAGACATCAGACCTCAGACATCAGACAGATGTTCATTTCATTTCCCCAGCTCCTATATATACACCACTGGCCAAAATAATAGGTACACAGTTAAAGTCTTTATTTTTTTATATTGGAGGGTTAGAGTGTTACTTAATTTCTAAAACAAAAATAAGCTTAAGTTTCTGCTGGATGAGCGATTTTGTATTTTTATAAATTTTAAAAGATTTAAGCTAGAGTTTGGTTAAGGTAAGTTAGTTTTTATTATTTTTATTATTTTTATTATTTATTTTATATTTTATTTATTATTTTATATTTTATTTATTATTTTTATTTATAAAAAAGCATTGTTCTACTACAGAAGATAAAAAAATGGCTTTTAATCTGCAAAAGGAAGGAAAAAGTCTACGGGAGGAGCAGTATGTTTTGTCCAAAATGCCTTGAAATTCAAGGTTCAAACCGCATCTCGAGGTCGAAAGAAGCCATCCTCTCAAACTACGGACATCCGAATCCTAAGTCTTGCAAGGAAGGATATCTTAATGTCTTCCAAGGTCATTGCCACTCATATTGATATTGAAATATCGTCTAGATCAGTTATAGATCCAAAGTTATAGAAAAAAGGGTGGAACTACCAGGTATTAGCATAAGATTAGCAGAAAAAAAAATAATTTTTAAGTAAGAGATTTTGAAGAATTTCTGTACTTATTTTTTTAACCAACCCATTTTTATGTTTTTTTTTTTTAAACTTATTTGACAATAAATTCTAGAAATAAACCGAAATATTCTCAAATTAATAAATTTTTATCATCAACTTTGTCAGAAAACCAAAAGAAACTAGAAAAAATCTTAAGAAGATAAAGAAGAAATCTTATGGGCCTGTACCTATTATTTTGGCCAGTAGTGTATATATATATTTTTTGATTTTCTGTCCAGCTGTGTAAATCGATAAGTTTCTGTCTATTATCTGGCCATCAAATCCGCACAACGCCTTGACTAAAATTTCATTCTTTTACGATTTCTTTCAATTTGCTCGCCAATTTCGCTGTCGGTTCTACAGTTACTGCCCATTAGCCGTAAAAAAAAATACGGTAGCCATAAAGGCCAAGTGCTGGATAGCTGGAGCGAGGTGGCAAGTGGCAGGAGGCACTCGAGTGGGGCAGATACAAAGTAGTAGAAACGGTGGCAAGAATAATAATAACAAAGTCAGGAAAGCTCATATGCGAGATGGAAAAAGAAGAATTATTTTAACCCATGGCGGGCTTTGAAGTTGAAACAATTATTATTATTTTTTTAATTAAATAAAGTTTTAAAAGTCAAAAGTGAGGCCTCGTTTAGTCAGAATTCAATATATTTTATGATTATTTGTTTATGAAACTCTTTAATAAAATACTTAAATTAATAAAAACCCCTCTAAAAAGGGTTAATGTTGAACTTGAAACTTGACTCGCTAAGTGGTCTAAAAAAATAAAAACCAGGAAGGGGAGGTCGAGAGGGCCTTTATGCATAATTTCAAGAGGGTGTGTCCTCTAACAGTCTATTTATAAAAAAGTCACAAAAGCTGAAAGCCTGGAATCTGCGTGGAGAGCTTGCTAGTCAGTCCCATGTCCCTTAACAATTTCCATGTTTTTTAACCAAAATTAGTTTCCATTGTTGGCTGTTTCACCTTTTTCCGATGACGCTTCGCTTGACAGGCATTTAGGGCCAAAAATTGTATATGCCACTCATCGAACGGGGCATTAATCAATAAAAAACATAAAAATTCTTCTATTTTTGGTCTGTCTGCCGAGGGGCAGTGGGCGGAATTGAAACAATAAAGAATCTTACGTAAGCCTCGGAGGTGCTAATTGGTCTCAGGTAGAAACGATTACAGATGATTACTCCAGGGGATTATAATTATCAACTTTATCGGCAAAGCGAGAAATATTTTGCGATTAAAGTTTGGTATTCGACGAGGGACTATAAAGTATCTTAGAGATTCACTTCCACGACTCTTAGTCATCGGTAGATACTTATGTGGCCGGCTGGGGATAGATAAGAGGTGTTTGCATAAAACGTGATTGATAAGTATTTGTTTTTGTATTTATTGAGTGGGAATTTCTAGATAGCACTCCTTAAGATTAAAGCCAAACCTTGGCTCTCGAAAGGTTCAAGTTAGCCCGAAGCTCAAACTAACAAGTTTTGAAAGCGTTTTAGCACATTTAGCCGACAGCTGGCCAACAATAAAGTTGGAAACCAAGTTCAACCGGGCAGCCCATGACCCATTGATGGCCAACACAGAAGATGATTAATGGGCAGATGTCTGTAATGACCCTCTCTACTAACTTGGCACTAACTTGGCCACAAAGCCACTAAAGACGGCAAATGTCCCATAGACCCCCTCGACCAAAGATCGATCAAAGTGATGGGCCGCACCCAGAGACCAAATAAAATAAAAAAAAAATAAAAGCTTTGGTCATAAATCAGAAAAGTATCTATATCTTAATCGGGAGAGTTTGAACTCAACTCCATTCCAGACTCCAGGGAATGGCAATTTATTTGTTATTAAAAGTTGAATGAAAAGCAGTGGAATAAACAAGCCTACTTGTTTCTCTCAGTGATTCAGATTTGTATCTGGCTGCTGCGCTTAATTAATGAGCAAGAACTGCAAATGACGGCCAGACAGTCGGAGGAAGCTGCATTGCAGGTCAAGAGATTCTGATATCAATTCCGACTCTTTCTGGGCCTGGTACAGTCTGTTCAAAATGTGCCACAGTTTGTCTCTCACATCCGAGCAGGCTGTACAGCTATCGCCTCCATCCTGCGCAGACATCCGACCAGACATTGTCCAGGTGTCAGATTTTGTTTGAGTTGCCATTTTCCCACTTTTCCACACTTTTCCACTTTCCTTATCTGCCTGCCTGCCTGCCTGCCTGCCTGTCTGTTGGCCAATTTGACAGTTTGAGCCAAAAGTTTGCCAGCCAAGAGGCCAAGAGGATAAACTTTTCCCTCAAAGCTAACTGCTGGCAGAAATTATAGAAAATATCTGCCTGGCTCTTAAATATTTTAAATATTTGACTCGCAAAATAAATAATTTATATTCAAAGCTGAGCAACCCTGACACACATTTCTGCAAAGTTTGTAAGGCCTTGTTTTTTGTGGCTTTACACTAAATCTTTATGTTAATCGAACCCTCGTTTGCTGTAAGTTGTAGGCAAATATTTGCCCAAAAGAGGGAAGAGGCCATTGAACCTGGAACCTTAAAGTGCGGAAAGTGGATACTTGAGACGCCGATGGCTCTGCCCTTTTCCAGTTTATTAAATTCCCGGCAGATGCCAATTAAGTCACTGTCCATTTTCTATTTTTAAAACATCCCGCGAGATGTCAAATGTCAAAGCAATTAGCGGCTTGCATTTCCCCCGACATGGCTCACCAGGCGTATGAGTGATTTCAAGCTATGCCTATTCATTCGATTGGTGCATCATAAGCTTCATATTCGGGGCAATTATAGAGGCTGTATTAGAGAGAAAGAGAGATGTCTCCCTTCATGACTGGCAATCGTTTCAGAAATTGCTTTCATAATTGCCTTTGACACAGACCGGGGTCGGACTAGCAACGGCTAATAATGGGAATTGTAGCTGCAACCGAGTAGTCGGAGCTTTGACTGCCTCTATGCAGGTGCCAGAGCTGGGAATGAATGGAATTTAAGGAGACAAATGGGCTTCGAATCACACAGTCAGTCTCGATCGCAACTCAACCTTCAATGTCAACCACTATCGTTGGCTATGAGCTACGCGTTATGCTTCGAATCACATCTCAATATTTGAATTTCCACCTTTTTGGCGTTCAACGTTGCGTATACGTAATGTGATTTGAAAATTTTGTGCATGTGCATTGGGTGGCAAGTACGTGGGGGCTAAGCGTGACCCCACCCCTCTAACAATTTCAATTAATTTCAGGCTTAGACTGGCCTGATCCGGGGATCATAGATCAGAGCAGAAATTATAAATTAGTTTTTCATCAAAATTCGTTACACTTTTTCTTTTCACTTTCTTCCAAAAGCAAGACTGGCAGCCATAGATGGAGATACTTTTTAGCCCGCCTGACATTTAAATCAAGCTCTCCCCTCGCTCACCTCGCCGGTAATTAGCTTTCGGTTTGTTTTTGTGGGATTTTTGGCTTTGACATGCCGTGTCAAAGGCCACCTGCCAGCCATCCAGTCGTCTTCTCATTTTCCCTCGGCACAATATTATTTATTCAACATGCCAGAGTAGCTACACTCTTTCAGTTTTTATTTATTTTAACAAATTGTTGAGCACATCACGTTGTGCAAATAAATTCCGTATGTTACCTCTCCGATTGTGTTGCTTTAGTTTTTCTTCGTGTTTGCGGTGTAGTTATCAGCGTCGATTTTTGTTTATTTGCGAGACTTTGAGTCAAGCACGCCAATCGACTCTTTACATAAGACTGAGCTTCGTATATAAGCCGTAGATCGGGTGTCGGGGCAGTATCTGGTAGATGAGCTAACGAGGTATGCCTCGGACAGATATCCACTCTCCCTCAACCCTTCATGCAAAGCTGACTCGAAACATTCATAATTCTTGTTCAAAATAATGCATATCCCATGGATACTCCTCGACTTTCATCCGTGTGGCAAGTTTATGGCTTGTTTTTACCCAAGCACTGTGTCCCCCCTTTTTTTTGGGGGGTACTTGGCTACAACAATGCGAAGAAAACATTTTTCCAACCAGAGGCAGCCATATTTCTTGGTTTCTCTCTCCGCTCCCAGGCTGTCGCGGCTTTTGGGCCAAAAGCGAATCTGGCGGGCGCCCCACAAAATACAAAAGCCAAATACAGGTATAACTCGTTAAGAGGGATTTTTAGAATATAATAAATCAAGAATATTGTGTCCAAATTGCAAGGCAATCAGGGCAACATTTTTATTATTTTTCAAAGCCATTAGGCCACCATAGCTACAAAACTATTATAAAGATTGACTGAAATTTTTAACTCCAAAGTAAAGTTTTAACTCTACTTTAAAGCAGGGACCGTAAATAATGATTATTGTTATGATTTTTATTTTAAAAATTACAAAATATTGATTATGAATTGATTTTAATTTTTCCGCTTAGAAAAAAATCATTATTCTTTGAGCGAAAAAATAAAAATTAAGGAATAATCATTATTTGTTTCAGGAATCACTCAATTCAAGATTGCGGGCTATTTCTAAACTTTTCTGGCTATTTTATTGCATATATCCTTAGACCCAAGTATACAGGTACAAATTAATACTGAGTGATAGTGAGTTTTTCGCTATCACTCCTCCGTATTATTAAAAATTAGAAAAAAAATGAATAAAACTTCCCCAGTAAAAAAATATCCCCAAAAAGTTGTCTATTTAAGATTTGTTTTTTTTCTCATTGAAATCAGTAGAGCATACCATGTTTTAATTTTGGTTTAAAGGAAAAGCTCGGTAACATTTTATTTTAGTTAAATAATCTATATATTCTTCAATTGAATAGAAGTGTAATTCTTTTTTATTCAAAAAGTCAAGGAAGGCTATCTACAGCCTTCAAAGAGATTTGTTTTTTCAGTTCAGTTTTTTTTCTAATTTTAATGGTACGGAGGAGCGATCACGGAAATATTATTATGTTAATTTTAATCTAAAATATTTCATAAATAGCCCGAAATCTTGAAGTAAGTGATATTTTTAAGCGAAAAAAAATAAAAATCATCATTACAACACAAATCATTATTATTCCTGATTTGTATTTTTTTTTTGCTCAAAGAACTTTGTTTTTATTCATTATTCATAATTTATTACATACATTATTAAAAAATAATGATTATTTTCTTAGCGAAAAGTAAAAATCAGGAATACTTAGGAATAATTTTGTGATTTTTTTTAATAAAAATCAATGATTACGGTTACTGCTTTAAAGTTTTCAAGTCAATCGATTATCTATCGATATAATATCGATTTTAGATGATCAGTTATCGAGTTATGAAGCGCACAGCAATCTTCCTCTTTTTCAGATGCTTTTTTTAAGATTGCAGTCATAGCCGTAGTTGATCAAATTTTTCTAAAAAAAAAATTTTAAAAATATTCTTTAAATGTTATATGAAAATATTTTTTTTATTTCAATAAATAGCTTTCAATTTTTTCATCTAAAAAAAAATAACAAAAATCAGTCTTTGTTTCAAACAAAGTCACCCTATCCCCCTTCTTAAAAATTATCCCTCTGATGAAAAACATCCCTCTTAGCCAGTCTCCACTGTAACAACAACAAAATAAAAACGCCGCTCAACCGAGAATAGCAACAAAAACAGCAACAAGAGCGAACAATGACAACAACTTTCGCGAAAACCCGTTTTCCACGCGTTCGCATAGCATTACCTTTCCATGTTGTTGTTTTGTTGTTTGTTTGTTTGTTGTCGTTGTCGTTGTCGTTGTTGCCGCGCCCTTCACTTGCTTTTGTTGTAGCTGTTGTCGTTGTCGGTGATTTAGAAGCCAAAATCTTGTGGAAGCTGCATTCATTCAAACGCCACCGAAGCTCCAAAACCGGTTTTCCATACGTTGGCCGGGGAGATGGGCGTCGATGGGGGGGATAAAAAAATTAAAAAAAAATAAAAAAAAAATAAAAAAAAATAAAAAAAAAATTAAATTATTATATGACGACAATAGCGTTGACTGAGACGTCGCCAGCGCCGTTGACGCCAACTGCGCAGTTAGCCGCGTTCCGACATCTGAGTTTTATTTTTGTATTTTTCGATTTGCATATTATTTGCTTTTATTTTGGCCTTTTTCTTAGCCACCACCCTTTTTGGCCATAAAACGATGCCTCCCAAGAAGCCTCCCCAAACAGCCTTTTCACAATTTCTGATGATGTGTAAACGGTGGGTGTTTTGGCTTAGATTTCTAAGAGATTTTTTTGATTAAAAATAATAATAATTAATTGGCTAATAAAAGAGTTTAATTATTGCAAGTAATGTAATTTTCTTTAAGCCCATAATCATGGCTGTCTCTCCGACATAATCCCGGCTATTCATTTTTCTAGTCATTCGGAATAAAATATCTTTTCCCCTCCAGCTTGTCACCCATTTGTCGGAACATTTTTCGTTCCAGTTTCCCACATTTTTTCCAATTTTCTTCTTTGTTGGCGCCATTCGAAATGGTTCCTGGCCTCATCCTCCCAGGGGGTGGGCCAAAGTTATTCCCTCGAATTGACACACATCTGTGAGATACACACACAGAGAGAAAGAGAGAGGGGAGAACTAGAAGTATCTTTAAGATACTCCCTCCTTGTGGGCAGCCATTCGCTTTATTATGTAACTGCCAACTGGCTGCTACTGACTGCTTCTGTTGACCAACAATTGACCACAATTGGAGCAGTCGCAGCGAGAAGCCCAGTTATGGTAAGAAGATCATGAAGCCAAATAGTTGTTGGCCCATTTGCAGTAGTTTTACAGTTTTTTCCCTCTAAGTTGGCCATTTGCACTCGTATTCGTATCTGGTAGGTAGCCTAATTTCAACGCTTCAATGCAGGCAGCACTTCAAAGTACGACTATCTGTGGGTGTGTGTGGGAGGAGTGCCTGTGTATCTGTGAGGTACATATGTATCTACATATGTATGTGTGCTGAAGCTTATCTGAGAAAAGCAGCATCAACTGGAAAAATAGTGAAATATAGGGGAGCTGGTAGCTGTCGGTTGTTGTTGACTTTTCTTAGGATTCTCCCTATTTTTTGCTTTTGGCTTATCTGCCTCTGTGCCTTCAACCTGTGATTTGCTTGCAACACTCCCCCACTTTTCCTAGCCCCCACTTTTCCACCCATTTCCCAAAGCAAACTAACCTGAGACTGCAAACTAACCTGAAAAAAGGAATTTAAATATTTGTTCGAATGGGAATTCTTTATTGGCTTTGACATCCTAAAAGGTTTTCGATTGAATTATATTTTTAGGAACTATTCTAAATAGTTTTCTTTAATTTTAAAAAATATACTTAAGAGAAAAACAACAAAAACTCATTGAAAAACTACAATTTACTTGCTATTTTACACACATTTCTTCAAAACAAATCATGCCCCAAGTGGCATGCCACACAATAGCGGTAAAAGTGGGTGTGGAATGCTGCAGCTATTTAATAACCGGTGGCCCGAATTGGGGGAACGCCTGTTTCCGCTTCCGCCGAGCACATCGCAGAGTGTTTTCGATTGAAATGTTTGCAAGACTCTCCATGTACTCTTTAGGCTAATTGCTAATTGGCCTTTTTTCTAATTTTTTCTATTTATTTTTTCTGTTTGCAGCCAAGAAACAGAATGGAGCTGCCATACGCACAAATAGCTTGGGTTCGGGTACTCGCACTCCGCCCCTGGAGCGAAAAAGCAAACTCAGCGCCCTGGGAAGGTTCTTCAAGCCCTGGAAGTGGCGGCGGAAAAAGAAGAGTGAAAAGTTCGAAGCGGCCTCCAAGTGTAAGTCTTTTAAATAATTTATTTTTTATTTTTATATTTTTATTAATTATCTTTTTAATGACTTTAGCTTTGGAGCGTAAAATTTCAGTGCGTGCCAATCGAGACGAGTTAGTCCAAAAGGGAATTCTACTGCCAGAGAGCCCCTTAGGCAATATTCCAGAACCAGGTAAGATTTTCCTTTAGAAAATGTGTTAGCCTGGCCTAAACCGACTACCAGAAGTCTCAGACTAACAAAGAATTAGTAACTTCCCTGATTATTCCCTTTTTTTGCCCCAATCAGTGTCGATTTCTTTATTATTTTCCTCATGTGCCGCAAAAGTTGTATTTTAGCCAGCCAATTGTTGGCAACGGAAATTGGCCATAATCCACGCACGATGTGGGCCTTCCCCCGCCCCCCCTCTGCTAGACAGGTTAGCACTCTGATAGATTGTTTGTTGGCCGAAGAAGAAGCGTCTTCCTTCCGCTTGAGCGGCCTGCTGAGCTCCGGACAGGCAACAAGACGTCTCGTCATTTGGCCAAGAATGGCAGAATGGCTAAAAAGAAAGGGGAACACGGAGAAAAAATAATATAAGCTGTCTTTTGGCTTACAAGACTTTAGCCTTTAGTTGTGTTTTGGAACTCTATATAATTTTTTCTCTCAGTGCAGTTGGCTAGGACACAACAAGGAGGCGCCTTGTCAACAACGCTTACGAGTGGATGTCGTCGCCGAGTCGCGACTTCTTCGCTAAATGCCAATTAATCAGCGGCAGCTAATTGTCCATCTCCCATGGGCGGCCGCAGAGGCAGCCAGGGGGGTGCCACAATCACAACGCGAAATGCATTCAAATGAGGGGCAAATGTTGGGGCGGCACTGGCCAGGGGAAAGGGCAAGTGGAGGAGTCCCGAACCTACCTCAAGTGCGAGTTGAGCCACCCGCCACAAGGTGGCGCCACCAGGGAAAGTCTTTCTCTTGAGAGAAGTAAGCTTTTTCTCTGCTAGAAAGCTCAGGATAAAGCTTTTATGAATGAAAATTGTATTAGAGGACTTTTCTAATATATTATATTATTTGTTTAAATTTGTATCCTTTTTTTCCAGGCGAGGAGTCGTATTACAACAGCAGCAATAGTGGTGCCACTGCCAATGGCTCCATTCTAAGCTCAGCCGTCCACAATAATTCCATTAGCCAAGCCAACAATTCCATAAATGCCACCACCTACGGCACAGCCGGCAATCCGCTCATCTCCGCCAATTCGGCCCAAAATCAGGGCCAACAGCAGCAGCAGCAGCAGGGACTGCCCAACTCGATCTCCGTGCAGCAGTTCAACGGACAGAACCAACAGAATTCCATGGCCAATGGCCAGTGCCTGGTGGGTGGCATGGGGACAGGCGGCGGCGGCGGTGGTGGCGACGGGTCCTCGGACACGTCCTCGCTGAGCGGTGGTGTGCCCCACTCGCAGTCGGCGCCACAGCAGTTGGGTGTCGGGCAGCCGCCGCTCACCCCGCTGGCCCAGCACCATCAGGCTTTGGCCCAACAGCTGCAGCAGCGATTTGCCATCAGCAATAATAACGGTGAGTTTAAGGACCTTTTAAAATTAAAATTTTAAAATCAAAAATAGTTAATATTAAATCAGCCTAAAAGTAGGCAATGAAATTTTTAAAACCTTGGCAAGCAGTTCACTTTGAAGCAGTGTTGAGGCTAATGGTGAAAATCATTTTCCATATATTTTTTTAAATTAAATAAAAAAACAACTATTATCCCTTTAAATATATTTTTTTATGATCTTAAAAATTACCCTCCTCTATGTAGGCCATTTATGTTCCCAAGACCAGCCCTTAACCCTTTAAAGTACCTATCGTTGAGGGAAAAATGTTTGCTCTTCTGTTTGTGTCATCAAGGAACCATAAATTAGACACACTTAAAGCCTATTTAAGCTCAGTTAACGCTTACTAAAGACCCATTCACACACACACACACCCCAGCGAGTGTGTTTGGCTTTTCATTTTTCAAATCATTCCCAGCACTTGAGGCAGTTTGCTTAAAAGTTTATCACTTGTTAAAGTAACTAAACGAGAATCTTCAACAAAGTACAGTACAGTCTCAATATATATTCTATATTTTATTCTTTATTTAATAAAAAAACAAAAATTACTTCAAATGGAATGAAAACTGTTGCAGAAAAATGCTGTGGGAAGGCCCTCGTCATCTGTTTCGTTTTTATCTGATAATTAGCACAGAGGAATTTATTATCCAGACTGCTGCTGGTGCTTCTGGGTTATTTTTTGATGACTTTTTCATTTTCATGGCGGTGTCTTGTTGGCTTTATCTTGAAATGGTTTTATTGTCTTTTTTGAGAAAAAATTGTCTTTTTCTTGTAAAAGTAGGACTCTATCTTGAAGAATTTATTTAATATTAAATGCTAGATTCTACTACTTATCTATAATCTTATTATCTGATCCCCCAAATAAAATTACTTTTAAAGTCAACACTAAAGTAATGCCAAGCAAAAAGTGCTGCCCATTTGCCCGCTCTTTATTCAAAAAGTTGAATTTTTATAGCAACTCGTATCCGTTGGATTGTTATTCTGCGGTCTGTGCTCTGAGAGCATTGCTCTCTGCCTCTCTCACTTGGAACGCATGTACGAATCAGTGATGCTGAAAACTCAAGAGATATATTGTTAAAAAATACAAGCTATAAATAGTTTAAAATTATATTTTTTATTTTAAGAAATTGAATAAGGAAATAAATTCTATATCTCTGTAAATTATTTTTTCGAAGAAAGATACTAAATTGGCATCACTGGCCGTCTTTATTGTCATTCGTGAGGTCCACTCGTTTCCCCAAGTTCGTGCTCCAAGAAAAGTTCGTTGTTTTGTCGTCGCGAATACGGGTACGGATACGGATGGAACGTAAAAGCTGTCCGGTCCGTTAACATTATCACGCGCTGAGGGAGACGCGTCCGTTAAATAAATATATAGAAAAATAATTGAAGAAAATCGCTAAATTCCAAAAAGGACATTCTGGATATTACCCTGAATACGAGAGAGCGTCTGTGCCTGTGCGTGTGTGTGTGTGACTGTGTTCCGAGTGCTTTATAAATAATACGTAATTTACTTAGTGCACCGCATAACATACTACAATATATTATAATAGTGGTTATAACAATATAGAAAAGTAATTGCAGCTAAATACTTATATTGGCCAATCGTGCTAAATGTTTTTTGTTTGCCCTTCGCTTTTTGTGCTCGCAATTTCGTAGTCACATGGGAAATGCCGGTTCTCAGAAGTTAATGCCGCCCCCCCAACCACCCAGACGGGGTAAACAAATGCCACTGCCGCTGCTGATGAGGAAGTAATCGTAAACCGACCCTCTCTACTTCTGTTTAAACTATCAATCATTTGTGAATCGGAATGTTTAGATAGCGAAACTTGAAAGGGAGTAGTTAGGGAAAATGCATTAACGATTATAGAATTGTTATGTGATTTCAAGTTTTTTATTTTTATATTTTTTAAAAGATAATTTCCCTTCCCAGCAACACAGCTGGAAAGTATGTTTCTCTACGAATTGCTGAGATTGTCTTTTATCTCAAAAATATTAAATTTCCCAAGGCATGTTGTGATTGAAATAAAAATTTGAATATCTTACATTCCTTGGAGAAAAACACACTTTATGGCTTGTTTTTTCAGGTACATGTCAGTAGGTTCTCTAAATCACCGCTTGTGGTTGCAAAGTCATTTAGCTTTATTTTTTTTTTTATATTTTTTGTATTTTTCTGTCGCCCAACCGCAAAGCCTTGTCAACGAAATTTAAATAAATGCAATTTAAATTGACCAACCAGTCCAAAAACAACAAAAGTAAGCGGCTAGGAGGCCAAGAGTCTAAGAGAGTGAGCGGCGAAAAGTAATACGAAAGAGAGCGCTTCGTCAGCGCCACCCACTAAACCATAAAACAAACAACAAACAAATAAAACCAGCCACAAAAAAAAGGCAAAAACTTAATAATAATAAAGAGGAAAACATTTTCTGTTGTTGCAAGTTTGGCTCTTGTATTTTCCTTCGTTTCGCCGACGTACTAAAGCCCACAAAAGCGAAACAAAAATATTTTCATTTCCCAAAAAGGAACAAAAATGAGAATGAAACAAAACACAAAAAGGAAATTTTTGTGCAAATGCAACATGCAAGTGGGCTAAAGCGAGAGGAAAAGTGTAAGAAGGCAAATTAAACACGGTTGAACTTCTGCCCACCGCCCCATATCCCCCGGCCCTCAAACACACGTTTTAATTTATGTATGCCGGTATACAGGGTGTTCTTTTATTTTTAATCGAAAAAATAAAATTTATTTCAAGTACTAAGGCTCTAAAATAAATTTAAATGAAAGAAAAAAGCTAAAAAAAATGTTCTACTTTATTAAATAATTTTTTTCTTGTTATTTTTTCAAATGTTATCCATATCAAGTATACGCCAAGTAGTACTTTATTCAAAAGCTAGTATTTCCTTCCTACTTTATTCATATTTCTTTATGGTTTTCAAATTAAAAATCTTCTAAGTACTTATTCAGATTTATGAAATATAAAAAAACACTTTAAAATTATATATTTTATAATCTTTTTACTAAAATTTTCAAGCATATAAAGCATACGCCTAGTAGTACTTCATTAAAAAGTTTAAATTATTTCCTCCTACTCTACGAGTATTTCTTGTGTTTTTTTTTAATGAAAACGCCTGAAAGTAGCCATTCAAAGTAATGAATATTAATGTTTTCAAATACAAGACCATAAAGCTACTGGCCTCTCATGTCCCTATGTACAGGGTGCTGCTCTCAGTCCCCCCTCCACCACCCCCTGTTGTACGCATTGCCACGCCATAAATTGCGCTCGCATGCACGTCAGGAAGTCGTTGGCGCTGTCAAAAGGGGGCCAAAGGCGGTGGAGAAATTGTACTAGAAGGATATCCCAGCTTGTGGGTAAGGAAAGCGGCGGGGGAGGTCGCAGACAGGACGCGGGGCAACGTGCAGCAAACTTTAATTTTCCGCCATTCCACTTTTGGTTGCCTGTTCGCTCACATTACGCATACGCAGCGTTGACGGCTACGAAATTGTTGCCTGCCATTGGGCGCCGCTCTCTCTCCCGCTCTTCCTCTCTCCCTCTCGTGCTATCTCAGTTTCCTGTCCTTTGTTGTTATCCTCCCTCTGTTGCTCTCTTCTTGCGGCAAAAGCCGCTCTCTTGGTGTATCTTTTTCGGCTAAAATGCGGCTCTCTCTCAGTTCATTGTTTTGCATTGTTTTTAAAATTCTTAACTGGTTAAAAATTCCCTTTGCTTTACAGTTAAATATAAATTGCCTTTAAATGTTAAAAAAGATTTTATAAATATTTCCCTTTTTGGGGTTTAATGAGATTCTTTGCTTCTGCAGGTACTTTTTTCTTCCTTTTTTCTAGCATCCTGTGGCGAGGTCGTCTACCTTTTTTCCTGTTTCTCTTCCCATTGCATTCTTTTGTTGCGAATGTAAGTGTGTGTGTGTGTGGAGAGTCTGTGTTTCTTTGTGTGTGTGCATTGATTTCAAAATCATTTGCCTAACAAATTGCCTTTCTTTCATTGCTGTTTTTTTTCTCGCTCTCTCTCTTTCTTCATTTGTGCATCCTGAAAAAGGATTCCCTTCTCGATTGGATGAATCATCTGGAGGTGAAGTTTCTCGACTTTGCCAGATAGTATCATTAAATTAATAGCTTTGGCTTTCCCGCTGAGGAAAACACTTTGCAGTTACTGTTGGGATAGGTCACGCACCGCGTAATGAGAGCCCTCGTACAGTGAAGACTCGTTTCGAGTCCGCGGGGAGTCCTTTTGCCGATGGCAAGGTGTTGGCCGGCTCGCAGGGACCACCTAAGTGAGTTATGGCCATTAGTTATATTTTTATGGCCAAGTACTCAGCGCCAACGAGCTCCGGAGGAAAAGGAAAGTTTCTTAAGCTGATATTTGTACAACGATAAGCGATTATTGAACTGCGAGTCAACCTGAACTGATAAATTATTAGCCCACACTCGTGTCATTTCCGAATAAGTAAATATATAATTTGTTATACAATATTTACTTTCGTATACGCCGTTTCCATATCGTATTCTCCCCAAGTCTCTCGCCGCACTCTAATCTAATAAAGTTGCTATTCTCGCCCTCGGCCCCTCCCTCCTCGCAATGAAATCTCATTAAAACCGCATAGCCAAAGATAAGCATATATCTTCTATATATATAGTGTACACAATACCTAATTGAGTCAGCCAGATAATGCAATTAGTCGAGGCCAAGGAGAGTGCGTGGAGATTTCTGTTTTTTCCTCCAAAGAAGATACTTGAAATCTTAGCAGGCCATTTAATGATATTGTAATACTTATTACTCATTCATGTATTTTTATTCTTAAGAATTATGGAAGACATAGCTGTCCCTATACCATCTCCTTACCATCTAGTTTTTAGACTTCTTTAGACTGTTTTAGACGGTTTTTTTGGACTGTTTTTAGATCATTTTTTGACTGTTTTCAGGCGGGTTTTAATACTGTTTTTAGACTTCTTTAGACTGTTTTTTTGGACAGGTTTTAGATCATTTTAGGCTGTTTTAGATCATTTTAGACTGTTTTAGACTGTTTTTTTATTACTGTTTTAGACTGTTTTTTATTACTGTTTTAGACTGTTTTTTTGACTGTTTTTAGATAATTTTTAGACTGTTTTTTTTACTGTTTTTAGACTGTTTTCAGATGTTTTTAAAGACTGTTTTTAGACTTCTTTAGACTGTTTTAGACTGTTTTTTGACTTTTTTTAGACTGTTTTTTGACTGTTTTTTTGGACTGTTTTTAGATCATTTTCAGACTGTTTTCAGACGTTTTTAAAGACTGTTTTTAGACTTCTTTAGACTGTTTTTAGACTATTTTTAGACTGTTTTCAGACTGTTTTCAGACGTTTTTTAAGACTGTTTTAAGACTTCTTTAGACTGTTTTTAGACAGTTTTTTAGACTGTTTTTAGACTGCTTTTTAGACTGTTTTTAGACTGTTTTTAGACTGTTTTTAGACAGTTTTTAGACTGTTTTCAGACGTTTTTTAAGACTGTTTTTAGACTTCTTTAGACTGTTTTTAGACTGTTTATTAGACTGTTTTTAGACTGATTTTTAGACTGATTTTTTTACTCTTTTTTAGACTGTTTTCTGACTGTTTTTAAACTGTTTTTAGACTATTTTTAGACTGTTTTTATATTTCAAAGTAAAACGATCGATAATTATCGATTATAATCCGACGATTGGATGATATATAGATTATAATTGGTTGCTTATTGTCAGAGCTTAGGCTTAGAAGGACTAAAACAGATCCTCTGAAAATGAATTATTAAAACCAAATACCATTTCCCTGTTTTATATAATTCTTTAATAATTTCTTGTTTCAAACCACAACTAGCAAACGCTTTCATCAGCAACATCCCGCATCATCTGCCACCAGATTTCCTGCAGCCCAAAATTTTCCCAGGATTCTCCCAGCAGTCTCCACCGCTGTTGTTTGTTGACGCGGCTATTGACGCTGGCCGCTCATCAGCTGAGGTCACCTGATGAATGAATTCATTTCAATTTGTTTACCATTCTCCCAGTGGACACACAACAGACCATTTCTGGGCTTTATAATGGAAATTAATGTGCCATGTTTCCCCGCACACGTCGCTATCTTGATCTCTAAATCGATTTTCATTCACATCCACTGGCTGGGTGGTGTCTTTGGTTTGCCACCTGCCCTGTTTAGCCCGGCTAAGCGAATTTAATTTGGCTAATTAAAATCCGAAAACCAGGGGGTGTTGTTCTGCTGGCAAAGTCAATAGCCAAATCGAGTGACCAAATAGAGACGTAGCCACTCCCTTACTTATTTTTGTGGCGGCGGTTGCATGTCCCGCAGCCGTAATTCCGACAATATGGATATCCGGTTCCTGTTCACGAGACAACACATGCAAATGAGTCAACAGGGTTCTCGTTCATTTGCTTTCTTTCTCCAAATTGTATTTCCTTTATTTTGGGTGTTGTTTTTTCCATTCGATCTACTTTGGCTTCATCGGCTAATTTGTTGAACGAAATTTATATTTGTATACAAATATATTCGAGCGTTTCAGTAGCCTCGTCCCTCGAGCTCATTAATTAGGAAATTCTTTTCGCCGCTTTTCCCCGATTTATTGTTTTCGCATTCCCCCCAGTGTAAACATACGGAAACTGAACATTTTGCGAGTATCCAAAAAATACAAAATCTTTCATTTTTCATTTTATTTAATACTCTATGGGGGTATAGTTGGTTTTTTAATAAAAGAGGTGGCAGAGTAGTTTTTAAAGTGCCAGTTTAGTTAGGTTTTTTGAAGCCAATCTATTCCAAAGCTCTATTTTTATCAAATAATCAAAATTCATTCAAATTAATTGATTTTTAGAAGAGTTATAGACTTTTTCCTTTATGGCTTGCCCCAAAGCACCCAAAAGTATGCAACAAAAATTAATTTTTCAGCTTATTTTATATACCTTCTTCTATTCCAAGGACCTAATTATATATCTAAACAAAGTTTTAACAAATCAACCACTTTTTAGAAGAGTTATAGACTTTTTAGTCATCTTCCCTACTGGCTTGCACCAAAGCACCCAAAAGTATGCAACAAAAATTAATTTTTCAGCTTATTTTATATACCTTCTTCTATTCCAAGGACCTAATTATATATCTAAACAAAGTTTTAACAAATCAACCACTTTTTAGAAGAGTTATAGACTTTTTAGTCTTCTTCCCTACTGGCATGCGCCAAAGCACCCAAAAGAATGCAACAAAAATTCATTGTTGAGCTTGTTTTATATATCTTCTTCTATTCCAATGACTCATTTATATATTTTAATCAAAATTGTTACAAATCAACCGCTTTTTAGAAGATTTATAGACTTTTTCCTTACTGGCTTGCCCCAAAGCACCCAAAAGTATGAAAAAAAATTTCCTATGAGAGCATTTAAAATTCGTTATCTTGAATATTTTCCAATTCATCCACTTGCTTCTCAGCTCACATTTCGGCGGCATCTTTGCTCCAGCAGTGATGGCAACAATTTCAAGATACATTTTTAAAGGCGCCATAAAAGTCGAATGATGACAATGTCAATGTCTCGCCCCCGTCCCGGCCCCGTCCCCGTCCCCGTCCCCGGCTATTTCTCACCTCTGGAAGCTTCTGGTGGCATGTGCTACTGACCTCCAGCTGGGCCATAAAATCCACACGAGAGAAGCAACAAAAAAAATGGCAGGAGAGATATGGAGAGAGATATTGGTAGAGAATGTGGGCGCCATCAATTATAATTCTCGCGCGCAAAAAATTCACTTTTATGGTGGCGTATACATCACCCTCAAGACCTACCAGACCGGATCTTGACTCAGTAAATTTGCTATCTGCATTCAATTAAATCCATAACATGTATTCACTTCTTGCCCTAAGTAACACTTAGACACATTATTGTATAAAATTGTAAATACTCATTAGATTAAGCTGCCAATTGGGTAGCAGTGCGCTAATCATTAGAATAAAATTTCCACATTTATAAAAGTTAAAAATGGTGGCGTATACTTGATGTGGTCGTTGATTTCCCATGTTTGTTCGTTTGTTCATTCTGCTGTTTAATTTTATGTGCGACCCACTACAGTCCCTCCCCCCCTCCCCTCTCTCTCTTGCCACGACACTGGCCCATTTGTGCTTAATTATGAACAATTGGCTGACGAGAAATTTGTCTCACTGCAACTTCCGGTATTTCATTTCTCATTTTTCAGCCGGCATTGTGTTCTACCTCACATTTTCAATTTATATCTCCGGCGGCTCTTATTCATTCTGGGAATATAGCTACAGTGTACGAGTCCCAATCCCCTTCTTGAATTAAATATAAATTGAAATTTTGCGGCCTTTTGTTGTGGGTGGATTTTTGATCAATGCAGTCTGTCCCTCCCTCCTCCGATTGCTCTTTTTTTTGCAGTTCTTGCCCCACATATATATAATATATATTTTTTTGTGGCCTCGGCTCGTGCCTGTCGCATTGGCTTTCGGATAATCTTTATCAATTTGGGCCACACTGACAGTTTCAGTTTCTCAACAACTGTTTTTGTTTGTGTCTGCCGCTCGTTTATGGACAATGGTCGGCTTGTTTAAGCAAATATGGCCACAAGTCAGTATCTCCCCGACTATAAGGTTTTCATTGAAATCTAAACTATGTCTAAAGTGGCCAGACTCTATAGAGTCTATACTGATTAAATGGTTAAATAATGAGTTTCATGACTCACTTTCTATTAATAAATCTCGAGAGTAAAGGCCCTCGTTGCCTCCATCATAAAATCTTGCAATTTATCAACTGGATATATTCCGTCTCTTACAATAACGAAATGCAAGCACAAAAATAGCATAGCTTCTTCCTTAAATGTTTCTGATTAATTTCGGGTAATTATTAAAGATTTTAATTGGTTCTGCTGCTGGTGTCAGGGATTCGCTTTTGTGATATTATAAATTAAATTTCAACAAACACAAAACCAACACAACATGAACCGCACAATCAAGTTAAATAAATAATAAAATTCGGGAGATACGGGAGGCAACGAGTGAAATCATCGAAATGAGCAATTTTTCCACAATCATCGGCGCACAAAGATAATTCCGAGAGCAGCCGGCCTACATGGGAAGGAGCTATCAGAGAGGCAAGACACAACCAAACCAAACCAATAAGTGATAATCAATAAAAAAATCAAATAGTAGGGCTTTAATGGCTATAGACAATACCAATCAACACCAAAAAGTATATAAAAAATAATAATAACAAATAGAGTATGTGATACCGTCAAGTGTAAATCAAAGATTGTCAACGGTGCGTATGCGCAATAATAAATAAAAGTTTCATGAGGCTTATTGCATAAATCCACACTAACTGTGAACCGTTAACCGTTAAGAGTGATAAGGTCCGACGCTAAGGCCTCATAAAGCCAGATTGCGTGTTAAATAATACATATTGTATATTGTAGCTCCTTATGTGAGCGAAAAGACGGAACCGGAACTGAAAAGCGCCACTGAATTCCCATAACTGCCATTTTCGACTCAAATCCCGATGTCGTTCACATTTTCAAGATTCGCACAACAACAAAACGAACACCAAGGACCTCAGAAATAACAAAAACAACAAAAAAAAAACCGGAAGGATAAGAAGTTAATTGAGAGACAAGCGAATCAGCTTGAGAGGCGACATCAAAGCCACGCTGATGATGGGCTACATCATGGGTTGTGCTTGTTTCAAAGGTGAGATTGGATGAATGCCAACAAAAAAGTAGGACTCTGGGTTCATAAAACAGAAAAAAGTTACAAAGGATAACAAATATTTAACTTTTTTCTATGAGATTTATAGATTTCAAGGTTATCAGCTTAGTTTTAAGATCAAAAATGGTACTAGAGTTACTAGACAGTACTAGAGTTTAAAAATTAAAAAATATCTACTCTTAATAAAAAAAAATAATATTAAAAATTTCTTAAATTAAGTGACTTGTAGAGTACCACCCTAGTCGTTAAGGTCTTCCCCTCCTAGAACTGCCATCTGTCAAATATCAATCCACCTCATCCCCCACAGCTTCCGCCCGGCATTTCCTTCCGCTCATTAGGCGGCTCTCCAGGAAGAACTCAAAAAAGTGGAATTCTTAGAAGAAGAAAATGAAAAAAAGGAGACTTGGGGAGAAAGAGAATGAAGAGAACACCTTGAGGCGGCTTTTCATTTTGGTTTCTTTATTTATTTTTTTTGGAGAGCTCTTCGTTTTTGTTGTATCCTGCTGCACACGCATTTTCGCATTTTTCTATGCAACGTCACCAACGACGTCACATTGCCTTAACGGAAACTAGAGCCTGCGCTCTTCTGCTTTCTCTCTGGCTATATCCTGTTTCTTTTCTCTCTCTCTTACCGCTCTCTCACGCTCTCTATTCCGTTAACATTTTTATAGCAACTTGTCTACATTTTTGTGCATTTTTGCATTGAGACTTGCAAGTATTTGTGTTTTTTTTTTGTTTGCTTTTCTTTTTTTTTCTCTCTCATTTCCTTTTGTAACTGTGTGTGTGCTGGGGTGCTAGTGTGTGTAAATTACTCGATAGCCTTTTTGAGTGCAATGTGATTTTTATGTTGTTGCCTTTTGCACTTTCCTTGTTGTTTAGTTCTAGTTTCGGTTTTATCGGCGGTTGTAATGATTTGGTCCTTGGGGGGTTTCTAGGATAAATAGTTCGACTATATCGCGTATACGACATGGTGGCTTGATGGGTTTTGATATTAAGCTAATTTCCTGCTTACAGTTTTGGGTTTTTAGACTCTGTAGTGCTTAGACACCTGGAATGCCTTTTGGTCGCCCTTTGGTAAAGGCATTTTCTGTGTGGCTTACAACAGAATGCCTTGTGGCACTTTGCAGTACGCCCCCCCTTAAGCCACGCCTTCCGTAAGCTGGTCTTTGCATTCCGTAAGCCACAAAGTATGAGTAAGCACTTAACCCTTTCTCAACCATCCTCCTCGCCACTGTATCCTTGCTTGCTACTTTCTCTGGCAGAATTCCTGGCACGCATTGCCAGTCTAACCTTTCACATTTATGCGTTGCACACGTCCTGCTCCCCCATCCTGCCACGCTGCCTCCCAGCTCCTCTCCAGTTAGTTTTATTCAATTTTTGCGCTATTTTTACTGACGCAATTTCACAGCTGCAGCGGAAGCGAGGAAATCGAGACAAGCGGCGCGACAGAGGGGGAGAGGGAGGCTGCCTAAGTGCTTGGCCCATTAAAGTATGCAATCATTTTGCGGTTAGTTGCCCTTGTCTTGCATCCTTTCCGCGCATCTCTCTGCTCTTCCCTCCCCTGGAACTATCTCAGTTTCTTCGTCTTAACGGCTGCATAAATTTTTAGCCACTGGCATTCGCCTTTAACCACTTCGCTAATCCATTCTAAGGTCGACAGTTTCCTGACAGGATTAACGCTCCTCAAGGAGTTTTATGGCCACTAAACGCCTCTTTATATTCAGCTTTAAAGTGCTGGCAAGAAAGAAAACTATTTCCCTTTAATCTTTGACATTTAGGCCAATCTTTTTGGCCTAAATTTCTTATTCTGGCTGTGTGGGCCAAGTTCATTCATAAACAAATTAGTGGCTTTTCCAGCTGTTTCCCCAATTCTCTTCCCCCACAATCTTTTCTCCTCTCTAATCCAAAAAACGACACCCGTAGAAGCTTCGTAGAAATAAATAAATAAACAAGCTTTTAATTGAACCGGAAATTATTGTGGGTGGGGAGTGTGGGTAGTGTGTGTGTGTCTGCTTCTTCTTCATCTTTGGGCAACACACATGTGTGTTAGTGAGTGTGTGTCTTATTGGAATTTTGTGTTCACTTCTTTTTAGTTTTATTCCAATTTTATTCTAGTTGTTGTTTTTGTTTGCGTTTTGGCCCTTCAACTTGTGTTTGCCCAGTTGGTTTAACGGAGGGAAAGAGATGGCCTGTTTGGATAGAGAAAGAGACGGGTAGACAGAGGGGGGAGCTACTCTATATACTATATATAGAAGATTGGTTTTATGGTCGGTTTGGTAACAAGTGCCTGAGTTTCGAGTTCTAATTGGATTATCTTCGAAGTTTCATGGCTTTTATTTCATTAAATCACTCTTATTTTTATAGAAAATAAAGTTATAATTGCTTCCTGATTAAAATGTTTAATAGAATCTAAAAATCCACATTGTATTCCCCCATTAGAGTGTTTGGAATTCATCTTTCGTACTCGTACATCCCCTTAATATGCAACCCCCCCACATTAGCGTGACTTTCGTGCATGTGTGGGTGGGTATCTGTGGGATTGTGTATCTTGGGCTAAATTACAGTTGACAGTCGTTGCATGTTCGACTCACGATACCCATTGCCGTTAATGGCTGCTCGAGACACGCCCCCGAAACTTGTTGAACCGACTATAATTTGATGGAATTTATTCCCCTGGAGACCCACTCGGGCAATCTCATCAGGATGATCTAAGTAGGAGACCTATAAAGGGTATCTCTTCCTGCCAAATCAGTTTAGTCCTTTAAGCGAAAATGTCTCGAATTGTCGAAGCTCTCAACCGCACAATTGTGGAGTATTTTCGGAAAACCAGCCTCAATGGATTCGGTTTGCTTTACTTTCTGAGAAGGCGGAAAATCCAGCGAATCTTTTGGTTCTCATTCATCGCCCTCGGCATCCTGTTTGCCAGCTATGTGGTGTTTGCAATGATTCTGGAGTTCCTCAACTATCCAACAGTCATTGATCTCTCCGAAGTGGAGGTTATGGCAGAGGAGTTGAATCACCCGGAAATAAGGATCTGCAGTGGCTATAGGTTCAGTCGCAGGAGTATGCACAGATATGCCGAGGAATTAGGACATCTAACTAACAAATCACAGGAGTATTGGCTGGAAAAGTTACCAAACCTCTCAGGCTTTTATGATTCTTTGGCTGTAAGATCAGAGGACATTGGAGAAATGAGTAACACATTATCTACAACAAATATGACTTCCTTACTAATGAAATTATCACCTTCCTGTGAGTCCTTGATCCTACGTTGCCAACTTAATGAGCTCTCTGCTAACTGCTCTGAACTATTTGGCTTAAAGCCCAGCCACGAGGAAAACTGTTGTGTTTTGAAGAAAGAAAATGTAACCGGAGAACTATCCCTTTTCCTCGACTCTTCCCGGGAAGATGAGTTTCCTCTGAATGGGACAAGGGCTCTAGGCTTCACCTTTCATATTCCTAATTGGCTGGGCAGAGCTAGTGTTAATCCAGGTGAAGTGGCCGCTCTAGAAATAGAAGTAACCCAGCTTTTAGGAAACTCACAACTTAAGGATTATTCCGTAAGAAAGCGAGGCTGTTACTTTCCCCAAGAGAGTGCCACTCGGGAAGAGTGCCTAGATGAGTGCAGGATTAAAGCCCATTTAATTAATTGCCAGTGCGTCCCTTATCCTTTTAAGTTGCGTCATCCCGCACAGAAACTCTGTACACTGGAAAAAATATCTTGCCTGCAACTGGTAGAGGGTGAGTGAGGAAATCCCAGTCCCATAATCAAAAATCATAGTTATTGTTGTTTTAGAAAACTGGTCGCCTTCCCAGTGCCCCGAGTGCCTCCCGCTCTGCAATCAGTTGTTCTACAGACTTCATAAGAGTATCCTTGGGCACCTACATCCTTGGCGTAGTAGAGTGAATATTTTTTTCAGGAAGCCCCAAAGAAAAATCTACGAAACCATACAACTCTATCCCTGGTATCACATCTTGTGTGAGTTGTCCTTGCGAAATCCTTGGAAAACTTACTTATATTCCTTTTTGAATAGCAAAAATTGGAGGGGTCCTGGGCATCTGCATTGGCTGCACCTTCATCAGCGGCTTCGAGTTGATCTATTTCTTGGTTTTTCGTCTTTGGTCCAACTATCTTCGGCTGGCGGAGCGCTAATTAGGCCGGACATTACGCATACGCCGTGTGGGCCAGTTGTTCTGATTTATTTCAGCGACAATGCGGGGGAGACAGTCGGACATTAATCGTTATGGCTGGAATTGTAAGCGAGGCGAAATAAATGAAGGAAAGCAAAGGCAACATTTGGGCGAGATTTGGCGGGGGAGTGGGTGGGTGGTGGGGCTGTGACTGGGTGGTGCTTAGTTGGAGTGTGCCGATCATCAAGGTTAAGTGGTCTGCTGAGCCCCTTTTTCAACGTCGCGTCTTGTTCGCAGTCGTCGCCTGGGGGCCACTTGATGACTACTGAACGAAGGCAACAGAAAAATGTATATACACTTGACGAAAAATAGTCTACACTTTCTATTAAAATTTATATAAAATATATCTCTAAAAGTAATGTTATTTAGACTAATTTATTTTTATGTTGTGGAGTGTATAATATTTTCCTGAACCCCAAACCAATTTTTCTCTCTGTACCCCAGCTAGTTTGAATACGTTTCTTAAGTGCACTTCAACGTGCGTTTCTTCTGTATTGATTTTTCCCCCAAACCTTGTCAGCTTGTCAACTTTTGAATAATACAATTTCTTGCTTTCTTTTATTGCAGGTGAGTTTTCCCAAGAAAATCGTAACATATCTCCACTACGGGGTAAGTTAGAATTAAGTTTTTAAAGTTCCAACTGAGATTGGAGAAAGCAGGTCCTGTGTCTTAACAGAAAATGTTAAGAATCTGTAAAGTGATTCTAAGAAAGCTTGCCAAAGCTTTCAAAAAAGTGGCAAAACCAGCTAGAATATATGAGGGCATCGAGAAAGCTTCAAAAGCTTTACCTCAAAGGCTTAAATGGCAATAAATGATGAATTATTTTTATGGTTAATCTCCTAACACAAATCATGTTAAATGAATTGAAATAAATATTGGGAAAAATATTATTTTTAAATCCAAAAAAAAGGACATCTTATCTTATGTTATTGCTTAAAAAGTGCAATCTAAGGAAGAGAAAAATCTGGTAATAGCCTCCCAGGGCCACGCCCAGGCACAAGGCGAACGTCTCCATTAATTTTAAAACCGCCAACTTATCAGGCAGCGTCATGGTCCTAAGTGATTCTCCCCGGTACCCTTGATTTACCGCCACCAGCCGAGGCAAAAGGATATCTGGCGTATATTACACACATAGAGCAGCTGAACTGAACCGAACTGAAGGCAAGGACATGCGATACTGTGCGTCCTTCACCTTCCTTCCCACCGCCCCAAAAGCCCCAAAATACGAGCACAAAAAAATAAAGGAAGCTGGCTGGAAAAAAAATTTATACATAAATATCTTTGAGCCAGGACCTTCGGCATTCCTTTTAAAGTATTCTGTGTGCGGCGGCGGCGGCAGTGGCGGCAGTGGCGGCTGCTTGACATTATTATTTTTTATTTCTTTTTTATATAAATTTATACTTTTTTTTTTTTAGAGGGTTCGAGTGTTTCGAGGCTGATGAGTGGCCGCTGATCAAAGGGATTCCCTTTGCCAGGAGGACCAAGCCAACCAGGATGGTTTTCCTGGCAACCGTTTCCGGGGATAATTCAATTGGCTTTCTAATATGTGACATTAAAGTTGTTCGATCTTGAAGGAAACTAATGTTTAGATTCAAAATTAGAAATCTAACTCTGTCAGCCTTTTTATAGAAAGAATTTCATTTGAAAGGCATAGAAGTTGCCAGAAAACTTTTTTTTTTGTTTGAAAACTTGAAATTAGATTTCTTCAAATTAAACATTTTGTAGAGCTTTTAAACTTGTGTCTCAAATTGTCCCTCTTGTGCGGCCCAAACTGCGATCAGATGCTGGCCCCCAAGGACATAAGGCATACCTTTACGGCTCGTCCTGCCGCTCGAATGGCGTCCCTTTACGCTTCCTTCCAGCCATTACCCTCCATCGATGTCGGCTGCCTCATTTGCATAATTCTAATATGGAACATTTTTGGCCAAGTCCACAACTTGTCCACCTACACACACACACACACGCTTGGTCCTGGGAAAGGATGGGGGATTTGCATAAATAAAACTGTAGTTGCTGTAGCCTGCCACTGTCCTTGTCCATTGCCTGTCAACGTAAATTACGGCCATTTGATTTCGGCAATTACAACGCATTTTTGTGCAACAATTTTTCGTCCTGGGGCTGCCTCATGCCTCCTGCCTCCTGCTCCTCTTGATTTATAGGCCCTTTTTGTCGGATGTCCTTTTAGTGGCCCGACTTTGTTTGCAGGGGCAATTTCAATTTAAGCTTCTCATTCAGCTTCGACATGTCGTTGAGCAAGTTAATTATGAGCTTATCCTTGGACTTGTCTGCAGTTGACTATTTATTGTCGCTGTCCTGTCTGCAGGACTTCCTCTCATCCGAGATTTTTTTCTTTCCTTTTGTCCGCTGCCATTGTTCGCTTTTCCGTGCAGCTCGCTATTTGGCTGCCGTCCCAAAAAACCTGCAGACAACCTTGGCCATGGAAAGGACCTTCTATTTATCTCGCTTTGTGTTTTCTTTGTCCCGACTCGAGAGTTGTCCTGGCTTGTACTGCAGAGTTTCTCCAGCTCGTCGTACTATTTGCATGTTGCGGGCGGAAAATGAAAATGAAAATGATTATCATTTGTTTTCGTTAAGTTGGCTAAAACCAAACTGTCCAGAGCCAACAAGTTGTGGCAGCTCATAAAAATGAATTACGTGCTACGGTCGGTCCCCAGGACTTGGTAGCTTATTTCCATGTCGTCCTGAAGCCCTCCTAGGGATAAGGAAGTAGATTTTTGATATACCTTGACAAAGGACAAGCTTCTTTTGTGGCTTTGAGTAAAGGATGGAAAGCGAATTAAATTGGGGTTGAGTGAAATTTATGCATTGGACGTTTTTCGGGAAAATATGTGGAGGATTGTGGAGTCATTGGATATGGTAAACAGCCGAGTCCTTTGGCTATATCCTTTGGCATATATTTATGGTAATTTTTGTTCTTTAATGTGCCAACTCCAAGAGGTCCCTAATAGGTCCTACATTTAAATTCCTTTTCCCAGAATAATCTTCAAAATGTTTTTCCCAATTACCAAAAAATAATTCAAAATAATTTGTATTGATTTTTGTAAGGAGGCTCTTGCTGCTCCTTGCTCCTCTTTTTTCCAAGATTTTGTTTATTTTTTTTTTGTCTGTCGTCCTTCTTCCAATACCTTTGACCATTGTGTAAGTCCTTCGAGTCAGAGTCTTATGCAAATGTTCTCAGGGACCCTCAATCGAACAAATCCAGGCCCTGTCGTCCTGGCTCTCTCCTGTCCGTTCAATCAAAGTTGACATTGCCTGGCGGGAACAGGCCGATCCGCATCCTTATCCGCTTTCCACATCCTCCCACATCCGCATCATCGTTGTCATTGTCATTTGTTGTGTTTTTGTACGTGTGTGAGTGTGTGGGTGGGATTGTCCTTTAAAGCGATTTTATTTATGCAACGGCATGTGCTCAGTGGAGCTCACTGAGCTCTGGCTCTGCTTAACCGAATTTCGCATGCAAATTTGCACGTGCCATTGGTCTTAGGCCCAGGCTCGCTACGTTGCTTGCATTTAATTATTAAAATTTAATTTGGCCAATTCGCTTGCCGGCTTCCACTTTTCTTGCCAAGAACTGCCATGCAGAGCAAGCATACGCCCCGTTGGCCCGGTCCCGGTCGAGAAACTGCTCTAAAATTGAGGACACAAGCTTGTGCTGATTCAGATCCTTTGTCTTGCGAGCAAACAACCTGTTTGCATAAGAGAGAAAAAAAAAGTTAAAAAAAAGGAAGGAAAGAAAAGTCATCAGAGTTATGACCCAAAATAGTTTCTCTTTTGTTTTGATTTCTTTTTTTTTTTTTTTTTTGTTAGAACAGGACAATTTTTATTCCTGTTGCTCGCCAGGCCCCGCTCTTTTTATTCGGCTGATAAATTTTTGATAACTTGCGTCACTCGCAAGTTTTGGATGCACGAAAGGGAAAGTGCAAACCAAAGAGAGTGCCTGGCCAACGTTAAGAGAGAGAGCTTAAGAGAGGAAAAGCTCTCCGCGCTATAACCAGCACGTGCCGTTAGTCGGCAAAGCGAATTCAAGTTCAAGTCGCACAACATTGAAAGCCAAGTTCAGGCTCCAAGGCTCCCCATCTCACTCGGTCCTTCTCTGTCCGGCTGTTACCATCTCACTCGCACCCTTGCACGTGTCACTCTCTCTCTGTCTCAGTCTCTTCCCTTGGCCAGAGGACTATGTATTTTTGTGATTATGTAAGCAATTTCTGTGTTTTGCTATTTATCCTTCTGCTATTTTGAATTTATTTTGTTTGTATCCTTCTCTTAACTTTTGTTTGTGGCCACAAATTTTCAATTGCCTTTTTCTCTCTCTCTCTCGCTGTTTGGTATTTATTTTTCATTTGCTTTGGAATTTCATCCGACAAGCATCCTTTTTGTAGTTTTCTTCTGTTTTCTTGTCGACAAGCGGAAGGACATCCTGCCGCCATCCCATTCCTTATTTTGGCATTCATTGCGTGGCTGTCTCGCATATCCTGGCCATCCTTGGCATCCATAAACAGTAGCTCCTCCTGACCTCGCATTTGTTGCGCATCCCAGATGAACTCGGTTCTCGCCTCTGGGGACTACCCCAGAGTTCTCCTGGCCTTGATTAGCTTTCGGTTTGTCCTTAAATGGTTTCCCTGGAGATTGCGGTTATTTCAATTCAAATCACTGTCCCTTTGGTTTATATTTAGATGGTGTTTAACCTTGTGGACTCTCCGCTTCCTTTTCGGGGCGTGCTGTCACAATTGTTGGCTTCTCCCGGTGGCTGACAATGATTGAGACTGGCATTGATGGTGGAGAAGGAAGAGCCGCAAGGACAGGGCCAGGGAGAAGGACACCGCCAAGGGCGTGCCAGGAAATGAAAGGCGACAGTCGAGTTATGACTAAGAAGAGTTTGCTCGCCAACGCTTTCGAGGTTCTTCATCCAAATAGTCCTTAGTCCTTTTAGTCCTTTTAAATAGTTTCTTACAAGACTATGGCATCTCTATATCTATTAAATAATTTAATCCCCCTGCTTATCCTGCGAGAGCCCTCACCTACATCACTAATGACCTGGACACTAGGCTCTTTTAATTTGCTTCTTGTCTGCCACATGCCACCTGCCACTTCCCACTCGCCACCCGCTTTTCTTTTCCGCTCTTTGCTCATTTGTGGGCCTTTGTTTCTGGCCCACTTAATTACAATAATTCATCAACTTGTTTTCGTTCCACGAAGGACACCCAACCACGGTCCACTTTGATTAAGTTCATGTTTCGCTTTTGTTTGCCTCGTTTGTGTGAATTTAATATCGAAACTGCGTTTGTGGTGGGGGATATTATTATTTGGTTTGCCGCTCCTCGAGGCATCGGGTTGCTGTGGCAGTTGCAGTTGCACAGTCATGTGCAACAGGCAAACACGAGCACAAACACCATGGACACTGCTGCCGCCTGGCCCTGACCATGGCAATGGCATCGCCATCCGTTGCATTGACGCACACAACCACCCTCCTCGGTGTCCTCTTGATTTTCCTGCATTTTCCACGCAGGCATTCCCTTGCAGGACTCCTGCCCAATGATTTCAATCAGACTGTGGGCGTGCATTAATGTGGCAGCGAGGGGGAAGGAGGTGGAGGTGGAGGTGGGCGGCCGAAACGGCCAGTGGACAGGACAACAGGCTCTTGAGCCGGGCCAACAAGCAGGCATAAACAAAACACACACACTACTACAGCAATAAATTGTGGCCAATGAGAGGGAGAAAGGGGCTTTCTCTTAAAAAGAGCTTTTTTTACTTTCAAAAGAGAAATACTTTTGAAAAAAGAGAGAGCTTTATTTCTCTGACACAAGGATGGCTCAGTGATGCCAACATATTGGTTTATTTAAAAAAAATAAATATATATATATTTTATAAATATTTATATTAAAATTAAGAGTAAATAGTAGTAACTAAAATATTTTATATACAAAAAAAATTTCTTTCTTCTTCCTTGAATATTTAAAAAAATAATAATATTAAACAATTAGATTTAAAATTTTATTATAATCAAACTTTTTATAAAAAATGTATTTTATGACTAATTAATAATTTTAAAACTTGTCCTATTACTTTTTAAAAACTCCCTGACTCTGTCAGAATCAGTTTCCAAACTTTTACTTTAAAAATTCAAGCCGGAGGCGTCAATCCTGTTATGCAAGAAGTGGCTAAGCAGGATTCATGACAAAAGTTTGCGACAAAGTCTGAATAATGTAGTGCGAAAAAGGATTGCAAGGTGGCATTAATAATTGCTTTATGGCGCCATTGTCCTGCACGATAATGTGGCTAATTGACAGTGGGACATCATGGGCACTGTTTTTGGCCAAGAGAGGCAGGCTGAAAGCTCGCTCTCTCTCTCTCTCTCAACTTGCTTATCAGTGGGTGATGCTGGTCTGGTGGTGCGAAACATTCTTGGGTGGTTTCGCTTCTGCTCTTCTGTCTCCATCGCCTTGTGTGGTTTTGGCCGCGCTGCTCGTCGCTCGGCACTGTCGCTTTCTGGCTTTCCCGCGATGCCATGAAAAACATTTGGACGGCTTCCGTTTGGCATCAGTTTGTTGGCAATTCTCGAGCCCATCGGCCGCAGCGACCAGAACCCGAAACAATCTAAGAAATAATTCTAACAAGATATATTTTTAAATAAAATATTTAAATAAGAAAATCAAACAAGAGAATCTCAGAGACATTCGGAGAAAAAACAAAAAAAAAAAGACAGGAGAAACAAGTGGGATCGAGAAATGTTTATGAAATAATCGGCAAACCAACTTGTGATGTGATACGACGCGGATTTTATCATTTTCCATTGAGTTTTCTCATTTTCCGTTTTTTATTTGGGTAATTTTTATGTTCTCCCCCTCCCCCGTTTTGGCAATTTTTTTATGAGCTGTTAAATGCATTTATCTCAGTTTGTTTTTCAAGTGTGAGTGCTCGGGAAGTTAATTTAAATTTTTTATGTTTTGTGCCAGATGATATGTTGCCTCAGTTTTTATGATTTTCCATTCGGTGCATAAATACATAAATAAATTAATTAATTCTTGGCCGTGAATGAAATTAAAATTTGTATTTTGTCAAACACTTGGACTCTCTCTCTCTCTTGGCCGAGAACTAAGTGGAATCATAAATTTGAAAAACGGAACAAAAAGTGCATTGACTTGCCGAGGAGAACGATAATTTTTGGCCAAGACACAAAGTCAAGGTGTTTTGGCAGCAAAGCAAACACTGTTCTTAACTCTTGTTATTGTTGGCATTAAATAAATAAATTAAATCAAATTATATGCATTTTTAAATGTGTTTACGAATTTATTCAAATAACAAACTACGAGCGCAACGAAATAATCAGCGAAAATAAAATAAATAATTCTGTTAAAAATGTGAGCTGAGAAAAACTGAGATATTATGTCACTATTGGCAGAGCTGATTCTGTTAATATTTAAACATGTTTAGTGATTCCCTTTGGGCTCTTCATTTCGGGCCCATTAAGTAATTGAAATAGTTATCGAGTTAATGGGATTCTATTCCTTTCTATTCCTTCAATTAATTTTAATCTCTTTCGGAAAGCAAAACTTGTGCAAATATTTGAGAATCAGCTGAGCCTCACACTCTGATTGCAGCCACGCCCATTGACACTGCTATTCAATTATAAGTATAATTTGCAAACTAAGAAACTAAATAGTCGAAATCCTCAATTCAATAAATCCAAAAACAAACAAGACAAAAGTTTGCCAATTAGACGAAAAGGAGGGCATTCCGGGGGCACATTGAAGTGGAAAATGGCTATACCAACTTTATCATTAGGAGGCCTTAGGATTGGGAGACTTTTTAGTTGGGTCTGAAAGGAAAGGAGGACAGACAGCACGCACCTGAGATGGGCGAAAGGCGAGTCGTGTATCTGCAAGATACATAAATAATAATACCAGCTGCGGGAAGTGAAGCAAATGGCCATCGATATGGATGCGAAGGATGCGGAAGAGGCAGCTGGCATTTGCTAAAGTATCCTTGAGGAGACCGCCCCATTCCTCCTCGGGCTAAGCAGGCTTATTTGCTACAACCGCCCCTCCTAGCTTACGTGACTTTTGTGCCATGCGAGTCCTGTAGGGTCCTAGTCCTTCTGGTCCTGCCACCATAATTCTTTCATTTTCCCCATTCGGGTTGGGTGCAAGTGAAATTAATGAAGCAGTTCATCCGACACTGAATTGATTGGCTTATTACGCTGGCAACTTGATAGTCCTATTCGTCCTGGGATAGGACTAGCACAACGACAAGGACTAGGACAAGGACTAGAAGTAGGACTAGGAATTGGAACGGAATTTCACTTTCTCCTCCGGACAATGACAGTAACAAAAACAGTAAGGGATAAGTGCTCGGCTGACAGGACATTTCTCGGGACTGCACGCCTCATTTGTCTCACTCTGTCGCTCATTTTTTTGTCCTTCCGGAGTACAGAATCCAGAATCCAGAATCAAGAATCAAGAATAGCATATGGAGGTCTTCTCATAATTGAATTCCCATCAAACCGCAAATAACATCAAAATTACATTATTCGCACTTCTTCGCTCCCTACTCCCAGGGAGTCCTTTTTGGGGTGAGAGCTTGCTCCTAATTGCGAGACATTTCCGATATTTCAGTCACGTTCGAGTGCTATCAATATGGCCACGTCAATGCCTCAATATTTGGCATCGATGGCAACTTTTCGGTCTGGCCCAGCTTGACTCCATCAAGTCATTAATTTTTGGTTTTCCTCAATTCCTTTTCCTTTTCTCTTTTTTTTGAGGAATTTACATAAGACCCACCACAAGGCTGAATGAAATCCTCCAGTGTCATTTGTTTGATTAGCAATTTCAATGGGCGTGACAGAAACACTCCCATTTAAAAAAAAAAATAAAAAAGAACGAAGCTCATAAGGAAGTTTTCACTTGACAAGAGATTTCCTCCATGGGGGGAAGGGAAACTTGACTTAATTTGAATAATATTTCAGAGAAGGCAGAGGCCCCCAAAGGAAGAAAGGAGAAAGTTAGAGGAACAGAAAAGTTACTAAAAATATATATTGTGTTTCCTGAATCAAAACTTCAACTACAATAAAAAATACTACGATTTGTAACACAAAGAGTTCATTGAGTCAACTACGGGTCGGTTGTCGGTTTACAAATAAAGAACACCCATAAACTATATAAACTATATAAACTATATACAAGTATTTACATAAAACATATATATATAACTACGATACTCTCAAGTATAAAAGACATGCGTTAAAGAGGCTTTCAAACTTACATTTAATGTGAACTTGAATTATACTAAATGGAGTGTGACTAAAGCGATTAAATATTTATGATCAGCAAGTAAGGAAAACAAAGTCAACTAAGCAAATATTTGTTAATTACAAAAGGCCAAAACACAATAACAAAAAATACAAATTAAAGCAAACAAAGTTACAAAACGCCGCAATTGAAAGCTTCCATTTTAAACCAGAGAACTATATATAACAGATACGATAAATATTTAACTTTACGAATATATAATCCCCATAAAGCATATATATAAAGTTACTATTTTCTATAAATTTATATCGGAATAAATACTATATGTACGTACGTGTTTGCGCCAATATCGAGTCATATATTTACAAAAAACATTTAAGATTTTAAACAAAAATACGAAATACGAGTGAAGAAATTTGATTAAAAGACACCCACTCTGGCCAGACAAATGCTGCAATACCAGCCACCACAGCAACAGCAACAGGAGCATCAACAGCAATTGCAACTGCAACAGCAGCAACACCAGCAACACCAGCAACATCAGCAACTTCAGCAACACCAGCAACTGCTGCAGCAACAGCTGCCGCAGCAGCGGAAACAAACCTACAAAGAGTATCTGCAACAGCATCAGCAACAGAAGCAGCAACAGAACAAGCAACCTGTTCGCATTTTTCGCGTTCACTACATCCGATTGAATTCGAAGGACGGTGTCCCGTCCATCAATCAGCAAACAGGATCCCAGAATGGCGCCAAAATGAAGACCATTGCGCCGAATATCCGCCGGCGGCGGAGGTGTGACAAACACCACTTGGAACTCTACTGCAATGAGGCCACTTCCGCGGCGACATCGCCGTCGAATGGTCCGGGAACGAGTGGCCATGCCCACGCCACAACCAGCAATCAACTGAAGCCCGGCGGCCTGAGGCTGCGGGAGTGCATCACAGCGCCGAGCACGGCAGCCAGTTCTCCCGTGGACGAGCATATGTGCATCCCGGCTCCGCCCATCACCCCGCCACCGGCCTTCCTCACGGAGGGGTACAAGCGATCCAGCACTTCGGTCTCCACCTCGGCCCTGCCCAGTGCCACCAACCAGGAGACCCAAACGCAGACCCCCACCCATGCCCAGAACCTGAAACAGAATCACAATCACAACCAGACCCTGATGCGCCAGCAGAAGCCATTCCCAGTTGTGGCCAACAAGCCGTTGGGCGGCGGTGGTGCCAGCAGTCAGCCGCCAAAGCCCCGGACGACGGCCACTATTGCGGTCACCCTGAACAGCGGCTCGAACAAGCCACGTGCCACGGTCAAGAGGAGTTTAGGTGAGCGCTCAAGAGATGGCCCAGAAGACAAGGCCAAGAGTGGGAACTTTAAATGAATAATATTTTATTTTTAAATAATTGAAAATTACAAGCCTTATCCTGCTTAGCTCTTAAGTTTTCCGACCTTCAGTGGCCTAAACCTCTGAATGTCTGCCAGGACATTGCAGCTTTTTATGGCGGCGGTAATAAAGTGTGTTGGGTAAGTGTGTGTGCTGGAGAGTGATGGGCGTGGTCAGCCATAAAGACGAGCCACCAAATTGCAGCTGCGTCCGGGTGGGCTTGCGGGCTTGGAATTCCTCTGGAATTGAAAGTGGGCGGCAGCTGGGAGGTGAAGCGATTAGCTTAAGCCTGCAACTTTATTGAAAAGTTTTATGGCGAGCGGGAGCTGGGCGCTTTTTGTGTCAACATTGATGGACAGACAGGGGGCTTAAAGTGTCGATCAACTGGAGTTGCTTTCAATAGTTTATGGAGTGTGTGAAAGAGTGCTTTTAAAAAAGGATACAATGTCCTCAGATGCATTCTTTCACAAAGTCTTTAATGGCAATTATTTGCACTGATTATAGTATCTTCCAGGATGGTTTAGCCCCTAAGGAACTCTATTATTTCCCAACTGAGTTATCGGAGTTGCTTTCCTTTGAATGATACTTGCAATCAATAAGGGCATTGAGGGCGATATGCAAGGATATGAGGAGGCAGTCCTGTGTCGAGCAGAAAATGTCAATAAAAATAAGGTTCAGTGCAAGTGCCACCTACGTTCGTTTTGCCATTGATTGCATTTGCCGGCAGCCAAGAATTGCATATTAGGTTGGCCAACCCGCCCCGGAGAAAGTGGGGAATGTGAAGAAATTGTGGGAGAAAGCGAGAAATATGCTGTGTAGGTGGCAGAGTGCCAGGGGGCAAGTCCCTTTCCTCAAATTTGATCGATTTGTGTGCACAATTTGCTCTTCATAAAAATTGTATGCTTCTGGTTCCTTGTGGCTGGAAATTGTTATTCCATCACTGAGAGAAATTAGTAGCTTAAACAATAATTTAAAATGTAAGATTAAGAGCACCTCTGGCCCAATGAATTGCATAAGGCCATTTGGAAATTGTGTGCCACTAAGCCCGGCCAAAACACGTGTGTGTGTGTGTGTGGCAATTACCAGACTCTGGCATGAGTTTGCCAAAAATTTTCAACATGCTCGGCTGTTGTTGCCACAATCTAATTCCGCAGCAAGGCTTTCATAATGGATGGCCGGAATGGTTGCTGGAAAATGGTTGGGAAATTCTATGCCAGAGGGCAGTTGATGAAGGTAACCCCAAGGTGGTAGGGGTCGGGGGGCAAGTCAAGCTTACAACCTGCATGCCAAGACTCTGTTATGAAATATTCAATCAAAATAAATCATTTTCAAGTCATACATTCAAGGCTTTTCGCTTTCTAGTCAGTCTCCAGCTCCCATTCAGTCAGTCATTCAATCAAGCTGGTCCACTCGGAGGCGGACTTTATTTTATTAGTAAAATATTTCCATTTTCCATTCCCCTAATAAACAAACTATCTGTGTCAGAGGAGGTGGAGATACTATTTGCTTTTCCAAAGATAGCAGGTCAGGGATGGTCGGGGAGTAGAAGTAAAAATTTAACTCGATTGCATGGCAGAAACTTTTGCAATTTTCAGGCAAAAAACAAATTAAAATAAATATATCTTTTTTTTGCTTCCTCTGGCTTTGAAATCCTAGGTCTTGACAAAAAATTAATCCATTTGTAATGCTACAAGAACTCTAAGCCACACAAACTTGTATCGACCCTCAAAACATTTAATTTCATGAATTTTCACACCATTTTCCACACAAAACGGATAAAGTTTAGCCTTTGGAAACAAGTGGCCAGCGTGAATAGGCAGCTGGGGCGGACATTTTGGGCTTCTAGTCGAAATTAATTGGCAATTAATTTAAAGTTGGCAACTTTGGTGAACTTGCCAGTGCAGCTGCATCTGCAGCGGGCCCCAAGGGGGCAGCTAACCGACGACATGTAAGCCAAGCCAGCAACCAGAACAGCATCTCAAGGCCCCTGGGGGTTATACGAAAGTATGGCCCAAGAAGAAAAATTTCATGCAGCCGAGTGCCTCCAGCCAATTGCTAATGTGGCCTATAACTTTTAGCCAAAGTGGGGGAAAACTTTCGAATTATCCCGGGAGCAGTAGCAGTAACAGTAGCAGCGAGTTAATAATTAAATGCATTATGCGAAAGCTGCTTTTTATTCGTACTTGTATTTATTATAATCAAGGTTTCGGGCCTTGGTGCTTTATAATCCGCAAACATTAACGCAACTCCAAGAGCGCCGCGTCATCATCAGAGCTCTGAGCCTCAGAGCAAGTGAAAATTCCGTAGGAAAATGGTTGGTATTGTGGGTGAAGCGGAAAGTGGGCGGAAGCTTTTAATTGAATGCGTGACTTGTTGAAACTTTTTGTGATTTGCCAGAGGCAGAGTAAAGGGGTGAGGTAAGCTGCTTGGTTGACAGTTTTTGGCCCAGACTGGCTTCTATAAGTCGATTAAATGAAGCATCAAGTGTGCTTTGTGGCCGGACTTGGGCGAGAAGCTTTTAATGAAAATAACCAGATATTGTGTGTGGCGATGATTAAATAAATTGCCTCAAATGGCGTCGATTAGCATTTAATTGCATAATTATAGTAAGCCCAGGGGCTGAGCCTGGGGCTGGATAATTGTAAGCTTTTATTTAATGAAACTTTATTAACTAGCTTATCCCTTTATCTCTTGTCGTTGCAGGTGAGTTTCGCGGAATCTGCTGATGTCCTTGTCGGTAAACTATGAAAATCCTTTCCCCTTAAATCCCTCGCAATCAATCAAAAAGTGTCCGAAACTTGCTGCCATCAATTGGAAGTGCGGCAGCGCAATCAATTATCTGTCACGACAAAGTGAGGACAACTATCGAGGGAAGTTTTCCGCTTTCCCTTACCCCACTCTCTCCGGTTTCTTTAACGAGAAAATGAAAAAGTGTTTCCCATTCTCTCCGGCTTGGCTTGACAGTGGAATAAACAGGAAAATGCAGAAAATGTCAGGCGAAAGTAATCTAATGCAGGATTTCTGGGTGGGCCGGGAGGACTCTGGCCCGAAGGGGGGGCAGAAGCGAAATAAGCTTATTTATGATTTTCCACAATTGTGGAAGTAGCAGCTATTTCATGTGGAATATCTGCTCCAAACACTGCAACTATTTGCTCAACAATTTCAATGAAATTACTTTGCCCTGAGACACACACACAGGCATACAGACACACACACACAGACAATGGCAGCCAACGAAAAATATTGCATACTTATTGGGGCCACTATTTAAATTGCAATTTTTGGAGAAAAGGCAGAGAAAAAAAAGTGTACTTTTAAGTAATATTGTAAACTATAAAAAAAATAATATGTACAAAATAATATTTCTTTTTTAGTTAGCAAGCTTTAATTTTAAATCACATTTCAATATCGTTTTTGTGATCTTGCAAACTTTTTCTCACTGCATCCCTTTTTTTTAAGCTCGTTTTTTGTCTTCTGGCAACTATTTTACATAACAATTCGTGTTCGGTTGGCATCAGACCAAAAGTTGCAGCCAGAAATGCTATTTTCCGTTTGCTGCATGCCGCAAAATTTGTAATTAAAAATCATTTTAGAGGGCAGTGCAGGCGGCCAGCTCTCACGCACTTTTCAATGCTGCGGCACGTGGGCGCAGTCATGCGTGTGTCTGTTTATCAGTTTCTGCCGCGTCCTTGCACACACCACAAAAAAAAATGTGGAGAAACGAAGCGGAAGGAGAAACGCAAAAGGCCCAGAGATATGGACAGAAAGTGCAAGGGAATCCGGGAAGGGGGTGAGGGCACAAAACAAAAAAAAGAGACAGAGAGATGGCATCAACATCCGGCGCGTGGAACACTGAGGCAGCAGCAAGTGGCAAGTGCAAGGTCAACTTTGTTGAAGGACAACCGCCTGCCAGTAGCATCAGCAGGCAGCTGGCAGCATCAGTAGTGGCCACGCCCCCTTTTCCTTTCCGACTCCGGACACGCCCACATTTTAGCACGACCTCGCCGCCCAGCCCAGCTCTTCGGTTGCCGCGCAAATATGAAGCGCAATTGTCGCGCTCCGGTTTCGTGGATTGCCGTATTTGCTTTTTGTTTGTATTGTTGTTTGCCTTCCATGTGTGCAGTTGATTTTTTCCCCAGGATAAGTGTGTGAGTGTGTGGTGTGTGTGTGTGTGAAAGGACGTGTTTGGTTTGGTGGCTGTGGCATGGGCGTGTTTACTATTCTCTTGGCTGTGACGTTTCATTTCGTTTCGTTTAACGTTTTGCTGTTTTTTTTAAGGCCATACTTTGTCCTTAATTGTTGGCCAATTCAAGGTTCTAAGCTGGCTTGCCAGACTTCTTTTTTTTACTTTCTTCAAAAAAAAAAAAATAAATAAATAAATAAATAAGAGAGCCAAGCCTGCAACAAGTGGGCCAACTCACCATCCTGCCATGTTCCACTAATTTTAGTCCCATTTATCAAAACCGCACTCCCTTCCTGCCAGCCCGCTTTGTCAGCCTCATAATTCACTTTTTTTTCCGCTGCCACTCTGCTTCGTTGAATAATTTAAGGCTAATCTTTAAATTAAAATCAACTCTCGGCCATTACGAACAGACGAACAGAATTGTGTTTGCACTTGCCCCAAAAAAAAAAGGAGAAAATAAAATAAAATCCTGCTATTATCAGTGAGATTCTTTTTGATTTTGTTGCCTGGCTCGGTTGCACATGCCATGGAAAATATTATTTACTAACGTTGAACGTAGGTTTTCCTCGCTCTACTGCAGCTGTGTTGTTGTCTTTGTGTATTTTTCGCTTTTGCATAAAATTTTCAGCAGTCCACAAAAAAGAGAAAATTCATGACGCGTGGCATAGTCAGGCTTTCGCCCTTCTGGGCTTCTCTTCTGCCTTCAACAATTTGCGTTGAAAATTTGCAAAATGTTTGCCTTGCTTTATGTGTGAGTAAGTGTAAGTGTGTGTGTGTGTGTGGGTTATGTAATGTTGGGTAAAGTTTGCACTCACTTAAATAGATGCCGGCGAATCATATCCTGGCTGGAATAATGTGCCCTGCACCCAATCCCCACCCAGCCTCGCCGTCAAACTAATGCTTAAAGTGTCACAGTGTGTGGGCGTGTGAGAAATTAAAAATTCAAATGAAAATTCTCCAGAAGGGGCAGCAACAAAGGACTGCGAGACTGAGAGCAGGGAAAACCTGTGAAGTGAGTGGGAAGCAAACAAATTAAGCGCTTCCTTGTTGGAGGAATTTTCCTTCTACCACTCCTGATGACTTGGCACTACAGAGAGTGTCCTGTTTTTTTTTTTTTGCCAGTCTCCTATCTCACTTTGTAATTCGCTTTAATGCCAGCGCCTTTGCAGGACTCTGTTGGGGCTAAAATTTTAATTTCCTGCTACTCAATGTCGACTTCCTTTGAGAGTATACTCTACTCTAAGACGTCCTGTGCTTCCTGTGCAGTCTGACAGGGAAAATGTCAGAAGGATTCTTAACAAATACGATTTGGGTCTATTCTCTGGACCACTTCAAAGTGGCCAAAAGGGTAAGCCGCTTACCAAACTACAACTAACATAAATATTGTCAAATAACAAAGGGAATATGTTGAAAAATATTTTCCCTGAAACTACTTGAAGCCGATTTTCCTCTCTGGCCTTTAAGTGGGGCTGAAGCTCAAAAAAGAAAAGCTAGCCGGGTCGGAAGGAGATGAAAAGCGGCCCGAAGAGACCATAAAATTTATTGCCCACCTTGAACGTGGGAGTAGCTCAACTTTAATTAACCCTTTGCCACGGTCTGTCCCGCTTTTTTCCTTTTGACCCACAACTCGGATACAAAGGGAAGCCCTTGGGCTTTAGGCCTTTAGATAAATGCCAAGGTAATAATATAAAAATAAAAAAAATTATAATTATAAAAGAGCCTAGCCCGGGAAGACCTCTAACAGATTTCGTTTTTCAGGAAGTTTTTTTTTTTGCCAGGCACTTTTGAGGCTGGGCCTTAGTTGCATAATGTCCTGGCGGTTTCTACACTTATAGAAAATAATCTATTAAGAACGCTAACTAAAATACAAGCTTGAACAATTTTTTAGTCATTTTTGTTGTGTAAAAAACGGCCTTTTAGCTACCAAGGTTAAAGTCTGTGGCAATAAAATGCAGTCGGTTTCGGCTTTCTGTGGCTTTGATTTTCCTCGTCCTTGATCTTGATGGGGGGTCACAGAAAAACTGAGTGAGATAGATATTTCGGAAAGGACCCTGACGACTCTCTGACTTTTTCTATTTTTTGACTCTGCGGCTGTTGCCTGTCATCATTATCGTCCTTACCCACATCAGGACAGGCCACATATCTGTCCCGCTTATTCGTTTTTATGACTAATGACTGTCAAGCGTTGACTTTTGGCCAGAAAGTTGCTCCTCTCCGGCATCGTCCTGGCCTGGTTGTCTGCTGGCCATGGATGTGTGAGGGCTTCCTTTGATTTATGGTAATTCATGTGCATGGACGTGTGGGTGAGTCCTGCCATCAGGCGGAAAGTATCTCGAACAAACTAATTACATAAATCCAAAGGACTCGGCATGGCGCCTCCCCCAGGTTATCAAGTAATTAAGCTGTTATCAAAGTTGGTCCAGAAAAGGTAATTCCTTGAATTGAATTATAGGTAGGGATTGTGGCTGGCTTCACCAACCAGCACAGGTAGTGTTTCTTTTCCCATTTGATGGATTGGGTCTTAATTACACTTTGCTTAACTGGCGGCAGGACTTCCATCGCATCGCTCTAATTCACTTTGAGTGGCGCTGAGTCCTTAGGATGTTGTGATTATGTTGTGATTGCGTGATCAGGTTACTTTCATTGGCATTGGTATTCTTCCTTTCATTTTCTCGCAAAGAGGATTTATTCAGATTGCCAGGTTGCCAGGGACATCACTTCCATTGAATTGAATTTGTTCAATATTCAAGAGCCATTTCTGTGAATTGCTTATTTATTTCCATCGCTCGATCATCCTTAAACCTATTTGCCCAACAGTCTTCAACGCAATTCCAATCAAATTAATTTCCTCCATTTATTTACCAATCAAAATTTACTTTGGCACTGGAACTGGCCGGCGATAAATCGCAAATCCCAAATGATGTCTGTGGAACGCATTTCCGCACATTTGCAGCGTCAGCTAACAAAGTACAGATTGGTTCTGCGAAGGCGGAGAAGAGCGTTGGTGGTGGTGGTGGACGTCATCAAGCGAGATGACGCCCCTCCATCAGTTAGCCAGTCAGCCAAGGAAAACAAACAAACTGAGCTAGCGAGAGCCGGGCGGACAAACAAATTTCCAGCCGATGTCCGCCACATGATATATCTAAAACTAAAAGCGAAAAAGCTAATGCTGATGATGATGGTCGGTGGTTGGTCAGGCCACAAAAAAAAAAATATACAAACAGAGAAAGGAAAGACTCTGTGGGGAAAACTATTTTCTGACCTTCACTGAGTTTTTTTTTTGTTGTCTTATAGATTCTTTATTTATATTTTTGTGTGTGAGTGACGCGGAATTTTAATGAACTTCACCTTCGGCAAGGCGAAATGTGTTGGCAATTTGTTGCAGTCTTTACATGTTAATGAACTGTGCTCTCGTCGCTATTCAGATATATATACACCTACTATATCTCTCTGACCAGATCTGGTGTGTGGATAATTTTGGCTGCTTCTGGCATTTCTATTTTCGCTGCTCTCGTCCCTCCTCGCTTATTTATTTATAAAATGTTAATTTTGTTGCGGGCTTAATGAATATTATAATTGCGTTTATAAACTGTGGCGACTGCATGTGACACATTGACTCATTGAGCGGGAATTTATTTTCTGCTCTTCGATTTTTTTTTTCCGCCCTGTGATTCATGGCGGTGAAAATCCTCGACAGCAAATCTTTGACGCCATCGAAGATATGTAGCAGTCGCCTTATTTTTTATTTTCCCTCCCATCACGATGTTGTCTCTTTAATGTGCGGACATAATTCATATGTTTTATTTCTTTGGCTTAAATTCCTAGCCGATATATACGCTTAACGATTTTAAATAAATAAGCTAAGGAAAGTGCTACAAAAATAAATAAATCAGCTCAGTAATTTTTCTATTTTTTATGCCATAGAGAGTGAGATACTTTCTTTAATGAGGATTCGTGATCAACAATTGTTTGGCTGAACAATCAATCATCATTGCTTGAGAGGGAATCTTCATTAATTTCTCTATGGCATCAGCTGATGACAATTCGGTGGCCAAACACTCCTCGAGTGTTACATAAGACAAAGGCTTTGTTGTGCCACGGCCCTGCCATCAATCATGGCAGTCGGCAGGCAGCTTGTCCTAGAGAATCGCAAATCCTTGGACTGCTCAGGCTTAAATTTATGTTTATTACTTTCTCCGTTTTCCACTAGCGACAGTGAAAGCGCCGCCAGAAATGCCAGTAAATTATATCGTTTTAATTATGTCATTTTGGCCAAGATTCTGCTCAAGTTCTTGTCAACACCGAGTTTTTTTTTCTTTTTCTGCTTGATTCAACCAAAACAAACAACAAATCATCATCATCATCATCATTTGGTGACCTTGCAAGCATCCGTTTTGGGGGCCGAAATGATGGCTAATTTATGGCAAGACTCTACCCCACTGGCAATGGCGAGGATGCCTTAAAATGTTTTATTCGGGGCACTTCCGCTGTCAATTAAAGCAATTTACTGCCCAATATGCCCAGATGTATACCCAGGGCTTCAGACGGCTGCTCCTGTTTTTCCTGCCATGCATAATTCATGCCGTAAACGCTGAAACTAATTGCTCTGCGACAGGCGCAACACATGGCGTATGATTAATGTGCCAAGCAGGCCTCTTATCATTTTTCTGTTTTTTCTCCTCTCAGAGCTAGTTCGTGTGACCTTCAGCTATTGATTGAAGCCAACGCCCTGGCACTGATGATGGAGGAAGGACAGCCACGAGAAAAGTAGAAACTTGTTACCGGGAAATATTGTGAAATTTAATGAAATAACACACACATGAATGACAGGAGTTTGGGGAGGAATTATTGGCTTGGCTGGCTCGTCTAAACCACTTTTAGCTAAGCAATTTGTCTGCTCAATTTCGATAAGGTTTTCGGGAATGGAATTTACAGTGGAACGTCCTCAAAGGCTTCTTGTTATAAGAATAGAAAGCGAGTCAACGCTATCGAATCTCACCTATAGTAAGAGCTCCCTTCACACTCGTTTGTCTTTCCCTGAGCAGAATGTAATCATAATTCCGGAGTATGCGTTAAACATAACAAAAAATAGCTGAAAGCACGTACGTAATACAAACACATCCTGGCAAACTGGCGAAAACTCATATCATTCGATGCTGAAGGGAGGAGCATGATATACTTTATTGTTGCCTCTTTCTGGCCCGGCCTAGCTGAGCGTTTAGCTCGGCAGCTGGTGCTCCTTTGTTGTTCTAACAGAGCCAGCAATTGGGTGTGAAAAGCTTTTGGGCTGTTTGCCTCTGCCAGTGCCAGTCCAGGCCCAGGGCCAAAGAGAGAAACTCGTTGGCAGCGTTAAAGTGACGTTTACTGTTACTCAACTCCCACCACCATGTATCCTTTCGGCAGCCTCCATATCCTCACAACCTTGCAAAGCCCCGCAGGCTGCTTGCCAGCTCGTTAATGTGCCTAGGTTCTAGTCAGCTTGGTGAAGCCGTTTAGAGGTACTTTCATTAAATTTAAACCCCAGCCTAGACGCAACCAAGAAATCGGACAAACCGAGTGCCAGACACACCCCTCGGAAGGAAAGGTATATGGTTGCCCAGACAACAAATCCAATTTGGACGGGTTTCCTTTACCTTTTTCATCTCAACATCTCTCGACATAGATACTTTCCTGTATTCTTTTGTGGGCTTGTTAAGCTGACTTTGCCGCATTAGAGGTAGTAAGTTGTGAGCTGGCATTCAATGGAAAAGGCATGGCCGTCAGCAGGAAGACCTACGACAGGTGATTGTGTTGAGTTGAGTGTGTAATCCTGGTTATTTGCTTTATAAATCTGGGAGCCTCTTAAGGGTTTGCCGTCGAGTCGCTTGCTTCCGGTCGTTCGGTAGCAGCTGTCCTTGATTAATGACTCAAATTTTACAAGTTGTCGCTTCGACGACTGACAACTTGATGGACTATTTGGACAGTGGGGAAAAGTACTCCAAACAGTTTTTTTTTTTTTTTTTTAAATTTTAATTAAGTGAAGAATCTGTACAACAAGGAAGTACCTTAACATCACATGGAAGGAAACTTAAAAATAGACCAAACCAAAATACTAATGAGGATTACAAAATTTAAATATCTAACTTATAGTTATCTAACATTATTCGTTTCCAATTGTTTTGGCAAAACCTAGCCGTTTCAGACGCCTCAATGGTCTAGCTGGAAGTAGATTCCTTGCAAGTAGGCTGCGATGTCTTAGAAGTCTGTCGCTATATCGGCTTGTGTGTCTTCCGATCTGTTCATCCACAGTATGTATGCTTAAATCTCTATGTAGAGTGGAGCCGCGCACGTACCAGGGACAGCCTGTTATGCTTCTAAGCATTCGATTTTGTAACACCTGGATGCGTTTGTAGTTCGATTTGGCGGCGATCCCCCAAATTTGTATGCCATAAAGCCAAATTGGCAAAATGCAATGGACATATACAGCCCTTTTACATCTGAGTGACATGGTGCTCTTTCTATTTATGAGCCATTGCAGTTGCTGAATCCTTATATTGGACTTTTTAACAGTGGACTTCAGATGTGGGCCAAAAGTAAGACGTTTGTCTAGAGTGATGCCAAGATATTTGGCTTCATTCGGCTGTTCCAGGGTAACTCCCTCTAGCTGGATTTGAGGGGTATTCATTCTTAGCCTTTTCAGGGTAAAACATACGTTCGTTGATTTCTGTGGATTGATTTTTAGATTCCACCTTTTGCACCAAGCTGCAAGAGTAACAAGATACTCCTGCAATCCATTAGCAGCTTCTCTATGACAGCTGTTGTTGTAAATGACTGCAATGTCATCTGCATAGGTGGCAATTAGTGCTTTGGATGGAGCAACCATATGTTGACGGTTAGGGCTGGGTATATCTGCAGTATATAATGAATAAAGCAACGGTCCTAGCACACTCCCCTGTGGAACTCCTGCTCTCATAAGAAAGTTATCCGAGAATGTATTTCTGACCTTGACTTTGAATTCTCGTCCTTCGAGGTATGACTTTAATAGTCCATAGTAGGGAGCAGTTAAAAAACTTTTAATTTTGAGCAATAAGCCATCATGCCACACCTTATCGAAGGCTTGCTGCATGTCTATGAAAACTGCGTTGGAATATTCCTTGTCGTCAAAGGCCTGCAATATATGATGTACCAGTCTGTGGACCTGTTCCACGGTGCCGTGTCCTCCTCGAAATCCAAATTGATGATCAGGCAGGATACTCTTTTCAGTTATAATCACTTTAACGCGATTTGCAATAAGTCTCTCCCACAGTTTAGACAAGGAGGGCAAGAGACTAATTGGGCGGTATGACTCAGGATCATCCTCTGGTTTTCCTGGCTTGTGGATCATCATAATCGCAGCCAATTTCCACTGCTTTGGAAACACTTGGATCCTAATAATAGCATTAAAAATTAATGCTAAGAAAAGGATCGCTCTTGTAGGCAATGCTTTTAACGTAGCGTGACAAATTCTATCGATACCCGGGGTTTTATTTTTGGGCAAGGATTGTATGACATCGGATATTTCCTCAACCCTTATGGGCTTTATTGGCCATGACATCTGCAATGGAGCCTCCAAACTCTGGTGGGTCTCTCTAATTTGTTCTGCTGAAGCAAAGCTAAAAGGAGTGAAGCGATCTTCTAGATGCTGACCAAAAGCATTGGCCTGCTCTAATTCATTTTTTGCAAGTTCACCATCAGGACATCGGACTGGAACCTGTCTAAAAGGTTGTCGTTTAAGCGATTTTGTGCACTTCCATAGTGAGTAGTTTGCGTCAACGGTGTAGTCCATGGAAGACAATTTTTGCTCGAAGAAATCGCTACGGAGTTCCCCTAAAACAGTTCGTAGTTGTCTCTCTGCCTGGTGCCATCTATTTCGGTCCAAAGGATCTTGAGAACGGATTGCTCTTCGTCGAAGGCGCCTTTTTCTTTTAATTAGCTCTCTGGCTTCCCTTGTAAGAGCAATGCCATAGCTTATAGGATGAGGATCAGGTTCTGGTGGGGTTGAAGCAGCAGCAGCTCTGTATATATTATCAGTAAGAATGTCAACTGCATTCTCGATGTCTTCACTAGAGTTAAGAACAGAGTTTAGCTGGAAGGAGCTTTCAAGATGTTGTTTGAAAGTAGTCAGATCAGTACGACTTGTAATTAAGCGTGGGCTTGGTCTAATCTGAACACCATTTGTTTGAAGATTTACAACTAGAGCTATGTGATCCGAGTCCAAATCCCAGTTTTGGCCAATATTTATTTGAGAATCCAATATCCCATGGTATAATGCAAAGTCTATGCAAGTAGCTGTGTGACCAGGTACATATGGGTATCTGGTTGGTGACCCAGTGGCAAGAATTTTAGCCCCTTTAACTAAAATGGATTCAGCTAGCTCACGTCCTCTCGGTGAATTATATGTGTCGCCCCACAACCAATGTCTTGCATTCCAGTCACCACCGACCAGATACCTCTGACCATAGGAAGCGAGTATGTTAGTGAAATGCCTTTCTTCAAGTTTGTGCCTTGGGGGACAGTATATAGCGCTTACTTCCATGTAACCCAAACCTGTGGCAACTTTAATGGAGGACATTTGAATGGTTTGTGTTTCAATGACACTTTGTGGGAAATGGCTGAGTGAGCTTCTTATCAATACCGCCGCTCCACCGATGCCGTGATTGTGCCGTGCTGGTTTATATGCTGGATAGAAGGTATATCCATAAATTTTGACACTTTTTCCTCGATTGAGCCTTATTTCACTTAAGAGTATGATATCCACGTTGTTGGTGTGCGCGAATAGCTCAATTTCTCTGGCCTTACCTAAAATGCCATTGACATTCCAGATAAGAATTTTGAGTGTGTTCATTGTGAGGCTGAAGCGTTCTTTTGGACCTGAAGAATTGATTTATCTCCAGTCCATTGCTTGATCGAGTTGGCCATTTCAAAAACCATATTTTCGAGACGTTCAAGTCGTTGACTGTTCAGCTTGTTTTGCATTTGTTGTTCTTGCTGCTGCTGCTTTAGCCACAAGAGGAATTGCTGCTGCTGCTGCTGTTGTAGTTGCTGTTGCCATATCATAAATTGCTGTTGCTGCTGTGCTAATATGGTCTGAACATCAGTCGCATATTGTTGTTGTAGATTTTCCTTCGTTTTGTGTAATTGTGACTGCGCTTGGAGATTATGTAGTCGGCGTTGAGCTGGTTCATTTTCATTTCTTACTATTGAGGCATAAGATAAGCCTCCACTATTGGTTGTAGAATTGATAGGCATTTGCTGTGTTGGTTGTTGTCGCGTTGGCTGTTGTGTCCTTGTTGTTTGCTTCTTTGTAGAACCCATAGATCGTCTAATGTAATTTTGGTACCACTGACAACCTTTGTAGCTTGGCGAATGATTGCCTCCACAGTGTATACAGATAGGCGGTTGATCTTGGGGTCTTATACATTCCTTTGTAAAATGGTCTTCGCCACATCGAGCACAATTGGGGTGCCGTCGACAGTACTTCGCTGTGTGGCCAAATTCTTGGCATCGTGTGCATTGAGCAATTTCTGATGATTTGCGCATCCTTTCAATTTTCACTCGTTGACGACAAAGTGTTACTATATCATATATAGCATTAATTCCTGCACAAGGCTTAATATTAATAAAAAATATGTTTAATTTTGCGTCTTGATTCGACCTTGATCTTGGGTTATGCACCTGAAGAGCATCGAATCCAAATGTTTTGAAATTGGCAACAATTTCACTAGTTAGTGTGCTATGATGAAGTCCCCTAACTACGATTCTGTGAGGCTTCTCTTCCTTCATTTGGTATGTATGGAATTCAATTTCCATTTTATCAAAATGGTCGACAATAGCTCTATAAGTTGATGAGTCTTTGGGAAATATTCTAGCCGTAGCTCCTTGATTAACTTTAACTGATACGTTATCCAAGCTAGTAACATCCGAAATGAGATCAAATAGATCATTAAGGTTAGTAATGCTCAAAACTATTTGCGGTGGTTTTGCAGTATCTTGAGGATTAAAAACGCCATTTGAATCATTCTGTTGAGATCTATTGCCTAAATCATTTCTATCAATATTATCGATAGATATATTTAATTGATCTGCAGTAGGAGAGCTAATAGGGTTTTCCTCTGCGTTGCTTGTTCTTTGCTCAGCCTGTGTTTCACCATTTAGGTCCACTTCCATGTCTAATAAGGCAAACCTATTGCTGGAGCTTTCCTGGCTGGTTGATTCTGTGGGTGATCCAAACTTCAATTCTCTGTGCACCTTTTTAGAGTTGATAGTGGGTGATAGTGGTTTCTTCCTCTTTTTCAAAAGATTTCTTTGGCCAATCTTCAATTTGGTAGCAGCATCACTAAGTTGTGTAGAGGAAATTGTACCATTCCCATCGAAAGTTGGAGAAGCAATTGAAGCATGTCCGCTGAATATTGAAGAAGCAGTGTCAGGTGAGCATTGCGCTGCAGTTGTAGTTGCCGTGGAAAATACTGTATTAACAATAGCACTAGTAAATGTTAGTGTTGTTGTTACTGCACTGATGTTCTGAGTCTCATAGCATAGTGAACGTTGAGCACGGATATCTTCCCTGATCTCCGAGGGTGTTTTTCCAGCAACATGGTACATTTTTTCATAGTCAATTTGCTTATTTCTAAGCTGCGAGTTAGAAAAATGACTTTCATCCATTGAAAATCAGCAAAACTTTGCTTAGTTCCCCTCGTGTGCGGCTGCGCACCACGTAGTGCGTGATGTGCTGCCCACCGGGCAAGAATGCAATTTAATCGCAGAACAGGTAAGTTTTTGTTGTTGTTCAGTTGCCGACACTGTGCAAGACAGCATCCAAACAAGTTATTGATATTTTCACAAGACCAGCAATTAAACTTGCCTTGTTTTCCAAATTAATTTGTAAACAATTCTTTGGTTAGTGTCACTCCAAACAGTAGATTTCTATGCAAATTGCATTATAATTAACCATCCTAGCATCCCATTTCCAATTAAAATTCAACTTGCAGCTGGAAATGTATGCAAAAAGTCAGTTTCTGTATTCCAATTAAATGCAATGCACGCTTTCCGATGAGCACCATTTCTAACCATGACCATTTCTAATTGGAATTCTGTGTTTTCGCCCACAACCTCCCAGCCAGCCCCGTTCTGGGCCTCTGTGTGCGCTTTTTGCCATTTGGTGTTGCCTACTTTTCAGGGCGCGTCTATAAAATTTACACCGCAGCGGCGCGTGTGTGCTTGCCAGCAGGGGCGTAGGCATTCCTATTAGAGGGATTTACAATAAAAAGCTTCTCTAAAAAATACTATGGAATTAATATAAGTGTATCTTTAGTTGTTTAAGGCCTAGCATCCTTTTTGTAATGGACTCCTTGCTCCCCTGCACGAGTGGGGGCGGCGGACGTGGCCGGAAAATGGCGGCTGTCCATGTGTCGAGTGTGTGCGGCTCGTAAAGTTTCCGAGTCTTTGATTATGTTCGAAAGCCGCAGTTCAAGTTGCCGCCGACCTTTCGAACTTGGTTGGCCAACTTTGGCATAACTTTTTTGTTTTTCTGTTTTCTTCTGAAGCCCCACGCTCTCTGGCAGGCAGGCAGTCGGAGTGTTGTTGATTTTTATTTTTATGGTATTATTTTGCTCTTTCGACCAATTCTTTATGCGGGCGAAACGGCTTTTCATCAACTTTTAGGCCAGAAGCAGCAACCCGCTCTCTCGTTATTCCAGGGGTCGTTTCCGAGTTCAACCAAAATTAAATGTTATTTATGCTTTTCCTCGTTCGGCTGCTGGCCGGGTCTCATTTTTTACGATATGCAACAATTTCAGTGGCCCCCATAAATCAGTAAAGGCACTGAGCACTGAGAGAGATTTACGCACCTTCCAGTGCCCAGTCTCCAGTCTCCAGTGTCCAGTGTCCGAGCTTTTAAATGAATTTATTTAAGACGCTCTAGGCTCTCGAATGCTCATTTGTTTTCATTTTTATACGGAATACTTATTCGGTAGCTCTCTGGTTCGGTTCCTGCATAACTGAGTGCTGATTTCATCTATCAAATTAAGAAAGTAGAAGCCAAGTGTTGTTGCTGCCCGCTGCCCATAAATCTGTGGCGTTATATAGTCTATAAATACATATATATAGCGTAGCTATAGCTCGATATGCGAGTGGATTGAGAACAAAATAAGAATTCCGTCCGAGAAATGTATTAAATTCTGTGAGATTTGTTGCCCAAGCAACAATGCGACATTCATTTCTAGACACCATAAAGCAAACAGTGCGACAAGTTGTTGGCTAAATCAAAGAAAATACGATATACAGTGTAGGATATAGGTATAAAGGCAGCGAACGTCGACTGTCATTAAGACTTAATGTATAACGATCATCGTCATTTGCGTCTTGGCTGCAGAACATTTGACACTTGGCTGTCAGTAGAGAAAAAGTCAATTAAGTGATTTCAAAATTCAAACAAGACACAAAAGCGAAGAATTCAAATAGCAATCGCTATGAAAATAAATTGATTTCGTTGTTTCTAAGCAGCCCCATAAAGCTGATCGCACTTTGTCGGATTCCACCCACTTGAATGGCCATCAATCGTCACCTCCGAATTTTATTTCCTCCATCTCCTCTCCGCCCAGAGACCCCCAAAAATATTTCATTGCGATGACAAATCTTCGGCTAAGCGCAAACTTTCGTTAATGGGGAAGAAAATAAAAAAATATTTTCTTTTTTAGACAAAGTACTGAGTGGGCTTTTTGTGTGTTTTGTGTGGGTTTGCGGTATTCGACCTTCACCTTTGTAAACACAGTACTGATATAGTATAGAGGGGCGGGATGCTGTCCAGGAACTTTTTTTGAAAACATTATTCAAGTTAAACGTTACATCGGCCCAGAAGCGAATGGCGGGAGCCAGGCACCGCTGTGTTTGCCATTTGGCTTATAACAATTGCCGGGTAAACTTAATTTATTTTTAATCGCCTTTTAATTTGGCGCTTCATTGTTCTGTTTACACTGCCTTGGGTGAAATGGCCGCGTAAAACTTTTAATTGTACGCAAGGTATTTGTTCTCCGTGCCAGTCCCCAAAGAGTCAGTCAGCCAGTCAGCCATTCGGCCGACACAGCATGCTGTTTGATGTGTTTATTTTTGCATTAACCTGTTAAATGGCAAACGCATTTCAATCTCGGCCAACCCAGACCACCGAATTGTGGGGCAACGTGTCGTCGTCAAAGGCCCCGGGAGACTAAATCTTCAGCTATGCGGTATGTATGGTATTTCTTTCTTTTATATATATATTCCGCCTTTTTTTTTTTCATTTGCACCAGTAGCATCAGTAAAGTATATTGAAAGTAAACATAGAAAGGTCAAAGTTCAGATACACATTTTCTTTGGGTTTTGTTTGCCGAGACCATCAAGTCGAGTGAAATGTGGCGTGTCTGGTTGGGTAAGTGCCCGGATTTTGTTCACCAGCTAATGGAAGTTCGTGTAAAAAAATGTGAAGCAACAGCTTAGCGAAGGTGAAAGGGCACACACCACACCAGTACTGAAACCATAAAATAGCTCGAATTTCATATTAGCGTTTTTCCAAGGAAAGTCTTCAAGGAGAACCCTTTTTTTCCGTCTGCTGGCTTGGGCATTCAATAAAATTCTCGCTCACCATAAACAATTTCCCTGCGCTATACTTGCCATTGTCAAGTGTACTTGTTCGTGTGGAAAACTCTCGAGTGGAGAACGCTTTTCGCTTGGGCAGTCACTGAAAACTGTGAAATGCCAGATGACAAATAGAAAATGGTGAAAATCCAAGAGTTAACTGACACAAGAGCCACTCGTCCGCCAACCCTTTTATGCAAAAAAAAAGGAGGAGCCTTAAGTGGAAAATTGGAAAGAAATTCAACATGAAGGCATGCCTTAAATGCCTCAAGCTTCAGCATCATATCGATATAATTCAAAAATGATATAATTAATTAAATTTCATATCGATAACCTCGCACGCTGCCCACGCACCCACACGTCATAAAATTGATATTCAATTATTTCCATTTTTTGATTCTTTATTTCATTTATAACGAGACCGAGGTGGCTGCTTTGGGGCGGTGGAGCATTAATTAAATTTAATGAATGGTGACAGAGTGTTGATTTAATGCCTGCACAGCCGTTGCAATTGGGACAGGGATGGGGTAGATGGGGTGGCGAGAAATTCCTGTAATTGCCAAGTTGAGCAACGCGTCGTATACGTGATGCAGCTTTGTAATTTTAGCAGTTTTCGGAGGCCAAGATGCAGCTTCGCCTTCACTTTTCACCCGGTACTAAGTCAGATGCACGTGTTGTTGCCAGATATGCCTCCCATGCCTGCTCGTATCGCCCACCCACTGGCCCTGCTATGGCCACATGGCGTATGAGTAATGTAATTTCGTTGTGTGTCGAGTCGGGACGAGTGACGTCAAACTTTTCCTGGGCCTGTCAATCTCTAAAGGAGCGCATATCGCTCTCCCCCATCCCATGACATGTCCTGCCATGTATTCCCCAAATGTCCCTTGGCAGGCATACAGGCAGCAGTATCCTGCCATGCAAAGAACTGAAAATGAGCTATGAAAATTTGTTGCCTGCGGCCTTTCTGCAGCAGCAGCAGTCCCAGGACAACCACACATTGCCTCTGCTGCCCCCGTCCTACCGCAAATACACAAAGCTCATTGCTTATTTATCAAATATCCACACATTGCCTGCAGCTACAGGATCCTCTCGGTATCCAAACTTTCGTTTTCATTCTTGTTGATTTGTTGAAAGTGAGCCAAAAAATACAAGACTGTTGGAGATGAAACTTATTCCTAAAAGAATATGATTTTGTTTTTAAGATAATTATATATTTAAGCCCCTTCATTGGCACAATAATTAACACTACTATTATGTCCTTGTTGAAAATAATATCTTGTATTTTATTTCCCTCACTTTTCTCTCTCTGTACATGTGTGCTTTGGTGTGGGTGGCCGCACAATTAGTTGGCGGCGGCTGCATAACGAATTGTTCAACCGTATTCCCCTTGCTCTTTGTTTTTTTGATTTTCAACGGGAGGGCTGAATGAATTATAAATAAATCTCCGCATTACGTTTAACATGAATCCAAATCCCGTGTGACGTCACAGTGTCGCCCACACACAACACAGCACATCACAGCACACACTCAATCATAAACAAAATAAACTTTATTTTCTGGATGCGTGTCAGGCAATCATGATGTGGCGGGAAAACTTTAATTAACTTGAGCGGAATGCGAAGCTGTTTGAAATGTTTTTGGAAAACAAATATGACATGATTTTAAATAATTTATTTTACAGAACAGTGTCTGTAAGCCGCTGTTGCCTTCAGAGAAAGGTGGCCCACGCACAAAGTACTTGCGGTGGGCTGTCTGTTTCCCAGAATGGCCTCTCATTGTAAGTGCAGGCCACGCCAACGATAATTGATTAGAGTTTGCTTTCAAGTGTTAAGGGGAGAGGGGGCCAGCCAGACAGCTCGGGGGATAATGATTTGAGTCATGTTGGCAATTGGCCGAGTCGTGTTCCTGCGAGTGTTTGCTAATTAGAGGCCAAACTTTCTGCTTAATTAATGTCATTAGGGTGCACATTGTTTCCACAGACACAGAGAATGAAAGCGAGGAAAGCTCAAGGACCAGGAGGAAGAGAAAGAAAAGCTGGAAGGAAAACTTTGGCCAACTCTCTTGAGATTGCTCCAAAAAGATTACGACTCTTTGGAAATTGAGGTGTGTAGGTGTGTGGGTGTGCGGGCACATTCTCATCGGATAAGGATAAAGCCAAATTATAATATATATCCTCCTTAGCGTTTAGGACCTTCACTCTGTGTTTAAAGGTCGGCCTGACAGCTCTAATTGATAAATGGGCCGAGCACTTTATCTCCATTTGCATAATTGATTTTGAATTTTAATTGGTTTTCGAGCTGCTTACATTAGTTTCAATTTTGTTTACATTATCATTTAGTATGCAATAAACAATCCGTAATACCTATGTCAAAGTCAAGCCATTTTCCCACTGCGGTTTTTCATTTTGACAGGCATCTGTCCCCCTGATTTTTGCACTTTTCCCCCTCACCTTCCACCTTGAACTTGATGCATGAAATTCGCGTTTTGGGGCGAAAATAATTTCATTACTTCAGCACTCTTCTCGGTGTCAAAACATTAAAAAAAGCTATGAGAAATATTCACTTTTTTTTTTTGTTTAAAAAACATATTTTGGGCAAACACGTCAAGGTTTTTTTTGGCACTGGGCCAACGGAATTTGTATCTGTTTCAAATAGTTTGGCCCACACAGATGTAGTAGCTGTGGCCCCCCTTGGGCACCCCCGACGCCCCTGGCATTTTGTGCTGCGTATTTAGAGTCGCTTTGATATTTATTTACGTGCGATTAACCACCCGACTGGCATGCAATCCGAAAGCCCACCTCTGCACATTTGCATTTAATATTCAATGAATTATTCACTACTGGCTGCGGTTTGTTTATGCCACGCAGCTTGTTGAAATATTCGAATTCATTTGCTGGCCTGCCAATTAATCGTGTTAGGTGGCTGCGCGAGTGTGAGTTTCTTTCACAAATACTAGTCGCTTTGGGGAATATTGCGCAGGATTTTTGGTCGACTCTTCGGGCTGTCTGTCAAACGATCGAAAGCGTTTCCGTTCAGCGTTTGGAATTTCGGTTTTAATTGCTTTTGTAAGCGATCTTGTCGGCGTCTATTAAGGGTGGCATTTTAATTGCGTGCCGGTCGCCTAAATAGTCCGAAAATAAGATATTTTCTTGCCTCAATTCTTCTCTCCGATGGCGGTGGGATAATGTCTAAAAATAAGACTTGGGACTCGGGCAATTTCCGGTCAAGTTGTTGGTTTGTTTTTCCCGCAGCTCCCTTTAACACGAAAATAATGCGCATACGCCGTGTCAGCCCGAGGGAGTTGCAAGCCGCAACTTGACCCGAAGTCTCTTGCCAGGAAATATGGCAGCGCTTAATCCTTTAACTACAATTAAAAATATTGCATCCAAACAGGAATTTAAAGAGAAATAAACGGGGAAACTGCAGCGACATGTCTGCACTGAAAGAAAACTTATTTATTTTTATTATTTTTTAAAAGTATCTCTTAAACACTAGTTTTAAAAACAACTAGATTGTGTCTCTGAAATAAATTATATTTTATTTAAAAAGCTTTTATTTTTCTCCGTGTACTTTTAAGTCCAAAATACTATATGTTTTTTTTCCGCATGTGTGTGTCCACTACTTTGTGGCCACTCGAGTGGTTGCAGGACCAGCTGGCCGCCGGGCAATTTTGCTTTGCCCAAAGGACTCACCGCCAAGCGGGTAGCCCAGCACACGACAATTAAAGTAAAAGCTTGTCAAGTGGCGTGTCCTTCCACACACACACACACAATGTCCACCACAATGTCAGTGGACTACTTTATTTTCATTTTAAATATAAATTAGTGTGCTTTTCACTCATTTTCCTTTTTCCCTCGTGGTCTTTTTTTTCAATTTTGTTGCAGAACCAAGAAAAGACAAGACTGATGCACAACAACAACAGCAACAACATGGCGGCAATGGCACAATATCCATGCCCAACATCGAGCAGCCCACCTGCCAGGGATCGATGCTGCCGCCACCTGGCGGCGGCGGGCTGCACCAGGTCGATGGCAAGATGGAGAGGCCCAACACGCTCGGCGGAGCCAATAAGCTGACACGTCGCGGCGTCAACATCTGCTACCACAATGAGAACATGTGTAAGTAAAGGATAATTCTAGATTTCATTTTTAAGGATAAATATTTTCATTAAAATAAAAAAAAAAAAAATATATATAGAAAAAAAATTAGATATCTTTCAAGTCTCTATTTCATCCACACTTAGACACACCCAAATAGTCACTTACCCACCCATACACACACTCACACATACCCACTCTCACACACACACATTGGCTAGACTCAAGGACGAGCTGATCACTTACTTTCTCTCTACTTTGTATCTTTATCTTTTCCCTTTTTTGTATCTTGTTTTCCTCGATCCGTTTCCGCTTTCAAAAAAAAAAAAAAAAAAAAAATGTATTTCTCAAAAATGAAAAAAACAAATCTTCCAATGCCCCCGCAGATGGCGAAGATGGAAAAATGGTGGGTGGTCCGCCGGGCAGTACTCCGCCTCCATATCCCGGTGGGAAGCTGCCACCGGGCGTGATGCTCAGCGAGCTGCCGGAGCCACCAATACCGCTCTCGGAGATCGGACCGATCCCACCGCCGCCGATGTTCTCCACGCCGAGCCCCACGCTCATCGCAGGACGACCGCACGGGCCAGGCGCCGTTAATGATCAGGACTACCAGCAGGACTACGACTACGATGGTAAATCCCATCCCCACCCCTTAAACCTACCCCCACCCCCCCATCCATCCCGTAATACCAAAAATTCCCTTAGAGTAGCTAACCCCCCTCAGCTCATTAACAAAAGTGCGCACCTCATAAATTATGCTAGAAAGGGGTTGTTATTATTTCTTTTAATTTTAAAACAAAATTATAAACTATATCTTAAGATTGTTTGATTTAAAGGATTTAAAGGAATACCAACAACCCCGAATCTTTTAGAATAGAAGAAAACTTGCATTCCCCCACCTTCCAAAAAAAAAAAAAACACCTTAGTTCCTAGAACTTTTTGTTTTCTTTTCTTAATCATTTCATCCTCCTCCAAACAGATCACGATCCCGATCAGGACGAGCTCGATTCTGACGATGAGTACGCCCCTTATGGGGGTAACCATGTGCGCATGATGGACACGCAGCGCGTTGAGGAAATTCCAGCCAAAGAGCCCAAACCAAATGCAGTTCCTCTCAAGTCGGCGCTGAAGAAGAAGGGCGGCATTATGCCCGCCTCTGCCTCTACGCCGGTCACGCCCACCCAGGAGCATTCGGGCGGAACTGGCGCCGGAAGTGCGGCCAGTGCGGCGGCCATTTCAAACAGCAATGGCGGTATCGGATCAATGGCGGCAGCTGCCGCAGCAGCAGCACAGCAGTCTGCCAGCCAGCGTCCTTTGGTGGTGCGACAGGATGCGGCAGGCAACAACTATTCGCTCAAGTGAGTAGCAAGGACATGCAAGGAATAAATGCAACAGGGGCTATTATTGCGGTTTAAAGTTTATTTAAGAAATGAATTCCAGGCTTTAGGAATCATGATGATTGAAATTTTATTTAAAATGTCAAAAATAATTCTCGTCCTTATTTTAAACCGCAAAATTGTTCCCTTTTGAAGTAGTTATTTTTGTTATTTTTTTTTTACTTAATTCCCTGTTGAACCCTTACACCTTAACAACCTTTGATTCCCACACGTTTTTTGGTAGATTTTTTCTTCCTTTTTTTTTCCTCCTAATCCAAAGTTTCTTAATCTGGCCAGAGATTATGTATTGTCTCTCTGGGGTATTTAAAACTTTAGAAACCAGAAAGAAAAACTCACCAAAAGATATAATCCCTTTCCCTCCATTCACTCTGAATTTTATGTTTTTATTGTTACACAACTACTATTTTCTATATAACGAATTTGTTCTCTTCTGCTCTCCCCCTCGACTGCCCCCGTACCTGTGTTTGTTCTACTATATATATATATTTCATAAACCAATTTCGATTACGATTCGTTTGTGTGTGCGTGTCGAAACCGACAAAAAAAATAAAAAATAAAATATCAACCAACCAAACCCTTCACTTCTATATCTACTACTACAACTACTACTCTCAACTAAACAAAATCGAAATATCAGGCCAATACTTCGACCACGGATTAGATTATGGTAAAGAATTTTTAGCTAATTTATTTGTTATGCCAAATAAAAAAAAAAACCAAAAAACAAAAATGAAACTAAAAGTTAAACAAAGTAAAACTGAACATGCTTTTTAATGCACCCCCACATATCGCTCTTTCTCTCTGTTACTCTTTAACTACTGTTGTTATGTAACATTCCCCAAAGTCCCTCAAAAAAAAAAAAAAAAAAAACACTTTGTCCTTTCATAGAAAAAAAAAAAAACAAAAAATAGAACATTTTTCCATTGTATCCTTGCACTTTGCTGCACTCTAACACTCATCCGTCTGTGTTTTTGTTTAAGTTTCTCCTTTTTTGTGTTTGAGTAAATAAAAACTGAAACTTTTACAACACTGGAAGTGCTCACACACACACACACACACAAACACACCCACACTCTAGACTGAATACCCCCACCACACTGACATTTATAGCAAAAGAACGGGCACACTTTTGTTATTAAATTACTAACTTTTTGTGCTGCTGCGATTTTCGTTGTTTGCCTCTTATGAGTTTTCTTCATTTATTTATTTTTTGTTTTTAATTTTTTTGCTGCCGCCACAAACTTGAGTCCTCTCCATTACCCATACACATGCATACCATACATATATGTAAGTGTGAGTGTGTATCTGTGCCATTTTGTTTTTATTTTTCGCTTTGGTAGAAGTTGTTTTGTCTTTTTGCCGCAACTACTGCCTGTCGTCCTCCCCCTGAGTCGTCCTGCATGTTTCATCTTAAACAGGAATTTGTTTCAAATTACAATTTCGTTCCCCTGATACTCGCCGGCTCTCTCTGGCTGTGTTTGGCAAAAGTATTTGCTTGTTTAATTTGATATTTCCCACATTCGAAATATGCCGAAAAAGAGAGAAAACAGACAAAGGAAGTGAGACTTTCCAGGCCGGCTGGGTCAAGTTTTTTCATTAGTCAAAGTTCTTGCCTTAAGGTTTCGAGTCCAGGGGCGCTTCAACCTAATGGAAGTTGAAGCGAACGAATATTTGAAGTGCCTCCTTTCAGGCCGATGCTATTGAAATTGAAATTCAGATTTTCAGAGGAAAAAATGGCAGGAGACGTACTCGGAGGCAATTCATGCAGTTTATAACGCACAGAAATCAAATAAGAGTACAGAGCAGAATATGTAAAATAGCTGCAACACAGTGTAAACGAAACTAAAGCGCGCCAGAACGTGCCCAGGAAAAACGATTTCTTCTTGCCTGGCATGGCCTGCCATATATAGTGCATATATAGTGTATGGCAAACATCTATCTTCCCATCATAAAATGCGAGCCAAAGCGAAGGCAATCGAGCGCAATTTATGGGGTATGTCGCACTATAAAGCCATTTCGCCAGAGGTTATATCGTTCGATATGTGATGGAGTGACTGCCAAGGCTTGTGCTAAAATATTAAGGCTAGGCAGGATAAAAGGAAGTGGCTTTCAGCTGGGAAGAGACGCGAACAAGTAGAGAATAAAGGATTATGTCACGGTCGCCAGTTTTTACTAATCCTGTTATGCATTTAAGAAACTGTTGGCTTAAATTCGAAACAAAAAGTAGTTACTTCCTGTCAGGCATTTCCACTCCGCTTCCTTGGAGACAATTGCTATGAAACTACGAGTATTTGGTGTATACCCCAGGGTATGGTATCTATGTCACTCATCCGCCGTGTGGTACACACATACAGTATCAAACTCTGTGCGATGCTTTGTTCAGTTTTTATCCAATCGTGTTTTGCATTAACGCCCCGAAAGTGCGGCGGAAGCAGCCAACAGGATATGGCATTCGAGGCAAGCTCCGAGCCGACAGCCCGACAGCTTTAAGTACAAAGTCAAATACATATATAGTCTCTCACACACACACACATGTATTTTGCATATTATTTGCATGAGTTTGTATGCATGTGTGTGTGTGGGTGGCCAGATGTGCACTCCACGTGCCGTAAACGAAAAAAAAAAAAAATGGGTAAAAAACGGAAGGGAAAAACGAAACTGCCGCAGCCACAGTAAAGGAAAATAAAGAGGTGGAAAAAGGATTTTTTGGTTTGGTGACAAAACTTAAAGGACAAAAACGTAGAACTAAAAAGGATATACAGTTGTGTACAGGGAAATAGAACTAGGATTTTCCAAATAGAATATTTTTATGGGAAAAATATTATATGCCTTCATTTTTTGTTCCTTTTTTGAAACTTTTATTTCAAGTGCAGTTGTAGCATGAATAAAATGTTACCATGGCAAGGATATTATTCCTGCACGTGTGCGTGATTGCGCCGGGGTCCGGGTCTGGGTAAATCTGGCAGATTGCCTCGGCCAAGATTGCAGAGATGAAAAAGGCTTAAGTGCGGCTCACAGGGGGGGAAGGACTCTGCATGAGTTGTGTCTTCTTTTGTCGTTTGTGGTTGCCACTATTGCTCTTGTTGTTGTTGTTGGTGTCTGTGTGTAGTCTAGTATTTAATGCCATCTCTGCTAATGACATAATGTGCTAATGTGCCTGGGCATTTGATGCCCCTCTTAACCCACAGCAGGCAGCAAATGTTCAACATCCAATTGCCGTGCACGGTGGAAAATAAGGAGAATACGCGGCCATTTGTGATACGGGAGAGTAGCAGCGATAGCGATGAGAGTGACGGACATATCGTCTACCGGGACGACGACAACGACAACACCCGGCTGGCCAAGCTGGCCAGGAAGGAGTCCCTGTCTTTGAAGCTTCAGCTGCGACCGGACAAGCAGGATCTCATCAATCGCAACATCCTGCATCAGGTCACCGACAATGAGCTCAAGGAGTCCAAGGAGGCGATCGGGGCGCGTCTCATCCGTCGTCTTTCGATGCGTCCCACGGCCGAAGAGCTGGTCGAGCGCAATATTTTGAAAAGTAAGTTTTACTATCCCTATTTAAATAATTTATTAAAATATTTAAATAATCTTCAGCTCAATCACCCGCCGAGGAGAAGAAGCAGAAGGAGGAAAAGAAATCTTATCTGCTGCGCAAGCTCAGTTTTCGGCCCACCGTCGAGGAGCTGAAGGAGAAGAAGATCATTCGGTTCAACGACTACATCGAGGTGACGCAGGCCCACGACTACGATCGCCGGGCGGACAAGCCATGGACAAGACTGACGCCGAAGGACAAGGCCGCCATTCGCAAGGAGCTGAACGAGTTCAAGTCCTCCGAGATGGCCGTCCACGAAGGCAGTCGTCATCTTACGAGGTAGGATTTGTAATGTTTTTCAAAAAACAAAGCTCCTAAGGTAGTGGTACTTAAAACCAACAAAAGCTTCTGTCAGAGAGTTTTTTCTGTGTAAAGGACATTAAAAGACTAGTCGCAAAACTGAATGCTTTTGCAAATTGCACTCGTGGGTGGATCGGTGGGACTAAAGCAATCTCGCAATTGAGACGTCCCAGTGCTGTGTAGAGAGCTGTAGCTACAGTACAGGCTCCTGAATTATGGAGCGGGCGTGTCCTTGTGGCCAAATCGAATGGCCAAAAAGTGAGCCAAGCAAAAAATTGCCAATGCCAATGGCCAGTGAAGTGTCACGTGCAGTTGGCCACCATTCGGTGGCCCCAACCATCCCGCCGACCCACTCGCTTTACAAATGTATTTTGGCGATATGCAGTCACAAAGGATTCGGTGGCGGCAGCGAAGGCGACGGCAATGCTTTTTCCATTTCTATTTCCATGGCAGGCTGGATCAAGGATGGGCAATGGGATTGGGTGGCGGAGAGTGTGTAATGGCTTTTGGATTTTGTTTAGCTGGATGGCTGCCTGGCTGGCTGGCTGGTTGATTGCAGCCGCCTGCGCTTTATCCTTAAAGAGCTATGGGCCCGGCTTAGCAGGATTTAAATTAGTTTTCCTTCCACGGGAGGCTATCTAAACTTTCTAGCATATAATTTGCAGTCTGAAAAACACAAAAACTAATCAAAACTTTGCATCTCTTCCAGATTCCATAGGCCATGACGATTGCAATGGCAGCAACTTTCCAGCAAATTACAACAGCAGCCCAAGCAGCAATTGTATTTTATGCAGCATCAAATTGTCAGTAAATGTTTAAAAGCAAAAAATTAAAAAAAAAAAAGCAAAAAAAAAATAGAAGCCAACATCTATGGAAACTTTCGAAGCAACCAGGCAACTGCAAATAAAATAAAAATTAAAAAAAAAATCCAACAAAAAAAATCCAAACAATAAAAAAGCAAAAAAAAAAAAGAGGAAGGAAAGGACTGGAGTTCATGTAGGATGGATGATATGAGAAAAAAAGGCCACATTCAAGAACATAATTGATAATATTTAGGATTCTGTTGATAAAAGCAAGAGTGCAGTTCGGTTTTCTAATTTTAAGTTCTCTATGTTTCACTATCTTAATTTTGTTAATTGTGTGTAAATAAATTTCTTTCGATATCCAAGCCAACATTTAACGAAAATCAAAATATCAATTCGACTTTTGTAGAAATATTAAGTCGCTTTGTTAAAAACTTCAGTCAAGGCAATTATGTATTATATTATATAAAAATTAAAAAACAAAAAAAGATAGAAACAAAATATGATATTCGATTAATAAATTAAATTAAAATAAAAGTCCTGCAAAAGCATACGCAAAATACGGCTGAGAAAAATTCATTAAAGTTTAGACATTAATTTAACCTTACTGTTGCTTTCCATAAATTTTTAATTTTTGAATTAAGCCAACTAATAGAAAACAAAAAACACAAAAACAGAGATAACAAACCAACACAAAACAGAAAGGAAAATACTAAACGAAAATTATGTTTTAAATTTATAATTATGAATTATTGTATAAAGCTTAAACGTAAACAAAACAACACATTAAAGTTAGAACTACCACATATACAAATACGATAATACGAAAAGAATAAATTCAAATTTTTCGAAAGACATGTTTACGAAAGATGATTTGTTTTTCAATTAATTATTATTTTTCAGCCTGAGTTTCTTGTTTTGAATTCGATCCTTTAACTCTTTAAACATGTACATACATATCGCCAAAGAAAGAACAATTTCATAGATATCTTAAACTTATCGCGGAGAGATTGGAAGGAAAAACCCCAGACAAAGAATGCTCAAGCTGAAGATGGAAACAAAAAAAATTCGTATAATAAACACGGCAACAAAATATCAGGAAAATTACTGAAACTGAAGCAAGTTGGACCCAGAATGAAGTTTTTTAGAGAAGAGAGATAAAATAGCAAAAGAACAAAATGGCAAAAAAACAAAAAAAAAAAAAAAGAACATTTTAAGACGTAAGTCACGTAACGTAAACTTTTTAGAGACAGAGAGTACAGAGTTCGGAACCAGATGGAACAACAACATCAGCAGCCGCGATGCCGATGATGAATATTTATTTTGTAAAAGCAGGGAAAAAAAAGAAAAAACTAAAACTGAAACTTTTACTCAAACATTCCACATAGTAAACTTAACCAAGAAGAAAATATGAAAAATTACCAAAAACAAGAGTCAAGAATAAACTAAACTTAAAAACTGAATACGAAATACTGAACACAGAACACTGAAAATTGTAAATTTTGAGGAAAAAAATGCAAATTGAAATGCTCGCGCGTGCTCGTGAATATTTAAACTTAAAGAACGTAAAGTAAATATAAAACTAAAAGTAATTCATAAAAGATAAAACTAAAGTTTAACTAAAGCGTAACGTAATGAACTCCGTTTCAAAGGACACTTAGTAAGATACAGATACAGACACAGCTACAGTTTAAACAAAAACTTAATTGCAATGAATGCAAGATTATTGGGAAAAAAAAGAATTAGTTTAATGATAAAAAGTGGCGCTTCCTTTGCAAGTTTCATAATTCTAACTGAACAGACAGACTTGAAGCGTTTGCTTTTTTGGGGTGTAACATATGTCAAGCATCCAATCAAGCAGAATAACTCGTTTAAATCTGAATCTGCATCTGAATCTCTCTCTATGTCTGCCTCTTGCTTCAAAGCGTTGCATTGTCAAAGTTAAGCAATATAAATTGCATATATACATATAAATACAAATATATATATAAACGACAAAAGGTATAAATAAATTATACATATATTTAATGACTATACAAAACGGGCAGAATCGGAATATATATATGTATATATTCATTTATGTATACACCTATTTATATGAGACGAAGCAGAAGCTGAAGCTATACAAAACAACTCTATCAATATGGGATAGCATAGTTTACACTTTTTCTATGGAGCGATTTATAAAGTAAAACCCCGATAATGAAGATCAACAGCAGAAGAGCTATTTAGGTGTAGACGTTGACGTCGTCGTTGTCGTTGTCGTTGTCGGTTTCGACCCTCTGAACTCCCCTGAGCAAAAATAAATATACTGCGAGCTATATAGAATACCGATTTTCGCAATTTATGACAGGGCATTTCCTCCTCGTCGACCCGACCCCCCACCAGTTTTTTGTTTCTGCCATTGGTTCTTCCTACTCCCTATTTTTTGACACATCTTTGCCAATTTTTTGCAATTGCCGTTGCAATTTGCAATCGAGAACAAATAATAAATCCCAAAAAGCAAGATATTGAAACGGTAAGGCCGAATAGGTCTTTAGCAATAACTAAGAACACCATGTAACGAGTATGGAAATAATTGAGGAAAGTTTTTGGGCCGAGTTATAGAGAGCCTCTGAAAATGTTGTGAACAATTTTCGAAAAACGAATGCTTTTCGAAAATGGTCAAGTACGAGTATAAAAGAAAAACGTAAAAAAGTTAAGTAATGTAGCGGAATAAGCATAGCGAGAGTTTTGGCAAGGTAACAGAAAGATCACAGAGAAAAGAACCCCAAAAAAATATTGAATAATAATCACCGAAAAATTGAGATTTAATAAAGATTTAATTACTTACAAAAAAAAATGGATAATTTTTATTTGAAGTTATGTGTTTAAGGTGCTTAAAACCTATGGCATACCGTTGATTTTTATGGCTCATATTCGTCGCTTGGAATATCATTCTGGATGTTAAAACGAGTCCGTATTTCTTCGGCACTTCCGCAGGTTGTTATAACATTGGCCAGGTACTGGGTCCCCGCATCCAACAGGCTCTCCACGTTCAGATAGTTGGCTGCCAAGAGGAGTTGAAAGACGACCTCGTCATCGCCCTTTGCCTCCTCGAGGAATTCTATGAACATGTTCGCTCTATCGCTAGCTTCCTTCCGTGCACTGTTCTCTTTGACCAATCTGCACCAATGGATTACCATTTTCATGATCCACCATTCAATCTTCGACATTGGTATTATGTCGGTGGAGTCGGAGCACTCGAGCAGCAGCATATCACGCACTGTGCCCATCTGTTCCACTAAAGAAGTCTCCACGTCATGGATAAAGCCTTCTGCAGTCTTCAGTTGCACGAATTTCGGTTCCTCACAGTCATCCGGGGTTAGCGACATTGCGTTTAGAGAAAAATTTTAAAATTTTTGTATAATACAAATATAATAGAATAGTATTTTTAATTTTGTGTCGGATCTTATGTATGTATGTTTCACAATTGAAATAAAATAATGATCGGAAACAAAGTAACTTCTGTGATTGGAAATGCCTACAATTCGTTCAAAACTTCCCTACCATGTGGGTGTACATTTCTGATGTGTGCGTTTCTAGTAATACTATTCTCTATTTTATTTTTATTTTTTATTTTGGCTTTATAAAATAATTTTAAAACAAACTAACCTTTAAATGCTTTAACAGGCACCACTAGACAGCAAGACATATTTTCCCAAAAAGTATGCTACGAAAACTCTGCAAAAACAAGCATAAGCTGCTTGTCTACTTTTGGGCAACCGCATGACTTCTGCCATTTCCCATAGCTTTTTAGCCAAGAACTCGCACACGCAAATCTACTAATTCTATGGCTCTTAAGCTCTTGTGCGAATTTAACCCCTCAAGCCCCCACAGATACCGCCTCAGAGCATTCATTCATATTTCGCTTTAGCCGGAATCCATTCATTCATGGATTCCAGAGCGTTTTCCTCAGTCGTTCTAAACATATTTCACATGCCACGTACCAGAGAATGCTGCCTCCCATTTTTGTTGTTTGCCTGTGGAGCTTTGTATCTTTGTATCTGGGGGTCGGGGGCATCTGCGTACGTGCCAGACCAGAACGGAGGTGAGCTGCCCCCAGGTGAGGCGACACCAATCACAATCATCATAAGACCGACGCCATCGCCATTCCGGCTCAAATGATTATGAAGAGAGCTCATCTCCGTCAGGTCTGGAGTTCTTTTGGTTTTTGTTTCGAGTGGCCCGCGAATCGCGAAAGTTTTATCGCTGCGGCAAGATTCTAACATTTTTGTGTGCATTCCACTTTGGTGCGGTGCGTTCTCTTGGATTTCTCAAGAGTTTTTCGCTCATAAAACGTACTCGAACTCATTAAAACGCGCACTCTGATAACTGAGATGGCCAAAAAAAAGGTAAATTGGACACCGTCAACCGGTGACTGCTGACTGCTGGATGGAAAAAGTCTACACAGAGAAAATAATAAAGCCTATAAATTATATTAAAGTAAATAAAATATTTTTTAAGCTTGATAAAATAATTATACTTTTAATAGCCATAACTCCTTGATAAAATTTCTATATATCCAAAATTCTAAGAAATAAGCACTATTTTCTTGTAGTGTATAAAAGCAGACGTGTTTGCATGTGCCTCTTGGCTGCTGATTTATTTGATGGCCAGTTAGAGATGATGTTCCTGTTGATGTTGTTGTAAGGGGAAGGAGCACACGTTGCAGGTTTCTCGAAATGGGGCAGCCGGCGAAAAGAGTTTTCTAAATGGCCAACTTTGCAATTAGCCAGATTCCCTCATATGTGTGTGGGAAAAACTAAAGGAGAAAATTTAAATGTGAAGGTTTATCCATGGCATATACCAATGGTAATGAAGAGATCTCTCCGAGAAGTTTTTTCCTAGTCTAGGCTCTCCTATCAAATGTCCTGCAGCGATTGTTTGAAGCTATCAATCCTCGCGTATCTGGAGAATCAGTTAACACTCCGAATCGATGCCTTACAGTGCTGGCCATTGTTTTGGGTCAGCTGGACTCCTTGTTTCTTGCTTTTGTTGTTTGGTTTCGAACATTTTTTGGGAGGCAAGCGAAAATTTGCATTTGGCCTGTTGGCCAGGTTCGCGACTCCGACTCTGTGTCCCTGGGCTTTCTTTATGACCTGACTTGCAGTTTGCAGCTTAGAGTTTTTTTTTTATTTGTATACATTTTTCACTGTGGCCTTTTGTTCGCTGCCTTGGCAGAGAAAAGTTTATTTGATTCTATTTTCATTTTATTTGAATTGTGCTGCGGCTTTTATGGCTCGACTTTGTGCCGAGATTTGCTTGTGAAAGTTGGCCAATGCCAATACTTACGGATCGGATCGGATCGGCTCGACTGCTCCTCTTCCTCCTTTATTTAATTTCTTATTGTTTTTGTTGTGTCTGTTTTTTGTAGTTTTTTTTTTTAGTTTTTTCACTGTTTCTGGTGGTGGTGATTGTAAAACAATAAAAGCAACACCTGACTGCCGTTTGCCAACAATGGCGACGACTTTGTTGGTGGCCGGGCAGGCTAACAAATGCTGGCAGATTTTATCGGACAGTCGGCTGCTGCTCCTAGCCAAAAATGGCCAAAAACAAAACATGCTTATTGTTTGTAGATTTCCAGCAAAACATTTCAATTGCGTTCGCCGGGATGCGTTTGGGGATTTTTCTCTAGCACTTCGGAGCAAATCTGAGTTTATGTCTCATAAAAAAAAAAATTGCAGCGAAAAAGCATGGAAACACTGAGGATGGCTGAGCAAAATTAAATCTAAATCTAAATAAATAAAAATCGTGCACTGTTAAGTGAAAGGCATCGACGACGATCTGCTGTTGCAAATTTAATCAATTGATGAGGCAGTTGCAAGTTGCAACTTGCGGAGAGTTGCAGGTTGTTGGCCCGTTCCTTTTGTTTTGTTTGTTGTGTTGTCGATGGCTGCCAAGCAATTTGGATTTTGTGGCACCAACTATATACAAACTATACCCACAAACAGCAACAACCATCCTGACCAAAAAGACATTTACATTCTACTGTTTGTCTGATTGTTGTTGCTGCTGCGGCTGCTGCCGTGGCAAGTGTCGCTGCAACAGCAGAAACTTCAGCCATCGCCGCACACTTTACACGCTAGAAACCGTGACTTTAATTTTCTTTACCTCTTTCACTCCACTCCCCCAACTGAGCCCAATGCAACTGAAACTAAGCTCAGGTTTTGATTTGTTTCCCGCTCGTTTTCTAATTTTTTTGTGCCATTTTATATAATTTCAAAATTCGTTTCCCAATGGCCGCGCTTTTCATTAAATCGCCTCGCAATGTCGCCAATAGTTTTTGCCTCGCTTCACATATTTTTGTTGGACTTTTTGCGGCTATTTGGCTGCCAATGGTTTTAATTTGTAATTGCATTGCACACTTTACTTTCGTTTGTTCGCCTTTGATTTATGGCCCAAAAGAAATAAGCGTCCAACTGGCTAAATGGCTGGAATTGGCCGAAATGGAGTCGTGAGTGAAGCTCACAAAAGTGCTTGTCAAATGAAGTCAGGAGGAAGTGATCGTAAATGGAAGATTCTGATTTGAACGGCCACTCTTTCTCTCCTCCATTTCCCTTTCATAATTTGAAGAGTTCATTGCAACTCTATTTTTTTTTTTCACACAACTATCATAAAGTTTTGTACCTGTCCTTGCTGGCCATAAATAAGCTCATTAACTTCATTGAAAGTGTGGCTGTTGCCGTTGTCGTTTCACTTGACACTTGCTGTTGCCGTTGCCGTTGCAGTTGCAGCAGCAACACGCAATAACAGCAACTCAACAGCAACTCCCACTCACATTGCGAGTGGCCTGACACACACGGGAAATGTGCAACAATTTCAAATCGCTTCTATTGACAGCCGCAGACGAGGCAGCAACATGTTGCTGCAACATCGGGCAGACCCATTGATTAGGTGACCCTTGTAGTGGTCGCCGCCAGTCCTCTGTCGGCTGTCGTCTCCTCTATTTTTTGTTGTCTTTGTGTTTTTCCTCTTGTCTTGTGTCTTGGCCCCAATTGCCATTGACTGCTGATGTTGCTGTTGGGGCTGCCCCTTGCCTGGTGCCCGTTTGCCGGCTGCCTGCTTGGTGGAAGTTGAGGTTGTTTTTCAATTGATTGAATTACATACAAGCTCTCCCTTGGAGACCTTAGGACGCCCCCGCAAAAGCCAAAGAGTCAGCTCGGTTAGCCAGTTAATTAGCAGCTAGTGCAACATCGACTCTAGATGGGGCTGTTGCGGCAGCAATTGTTGCTATTGCTGTTGCTGTTGCAGTTGCTGTCCTTGTGCCAGTTGTGAGTGGGCTGCTCTTGATGTGGGAGTCGGCAGGAGGCAGGAACTGAAACAGAACCAAGAAAAACCAATCAAAAGCCAACTCAGCTCAAGGATGTTTGGTTTTCTTGCCACTTAAGATTTAATCTTTTCTTTCAAGGGATTACGGCTTATAATCCCTGTATTGGATTTAGTAACTCCTTCAAATCGTAAGCTTTTTTATATAAAATATTTATTTAAACATTAGCGCCAAGCTGAAATTCCATCAGAGCCATTTCAAGGATATTTATAGCTTTGCCACTCAAGATTGTATCTTTATCTGTGAGCGGCAGACACATTTTCAGTGAGCTTGTTCAGCTTTTAAACACATAATCCTGTCTTGTTTATCGCCGCTTGGATGTATTTTCAGCAACCGTATTTAATCTTGAAAGCTGCAATCCTTTAAGCGGCTTCCAATTGGAGTGGACAGCAGATACTATATCACCATTAGCATTGCCTGCTCCCAATCACTCACTGTCCAATTGCATAAGCCGTCAACCTCAGGTTGCCTACCACCGCGGTGCCTTGGGCCCCTTCGACCTCCTCGAAAAGATTTCCCAAATGTACACCCGCCGTGGAAAAACAAGAAAACCGCAGCCCGCAGCCGCAATCGACGTCGACGAACTTGTCCTTAAAATGTCAGCCAAAGTGTTCATTAATTTGTGTTTCTGTCTCGTTTTTTCTCCCTGTGTCTCCTCTCAGTCTCCCGCGTGCTCCATTTTGTTTATTATTGTGGCATGTGGCATGTGAGTGTGTGCGTGTCTAGTCATTGATCATGAATTCCATGAGCTTGGCACTCGGTGCATGCGTCATTCAGAGTTGCCCCCTCCAGTACTATTACACGTGAATTTATTTTTATAAAAAATTAATTTTATTAAATTAGGGATCATTATTTTTATGATATAATGCGGCAGCTAAAGATGGTAAGCTTTTTTTTTTTATTAAGTACTTCTGAACATGTCTAAACTCTATCCACAGTGTATCCATGTGCCACCAGCGATTGGCGACACAATTTTTGCTGCCTTTGGCATGTGCCACCCTCTCCCCAGCCCCCCACCAACAACATCTGGCCCCTCAGAGTCCCCAGCCCCCTTGTGCCGCAGAAACGCGAGGTTCAACCTACGCAAGAAAAATAATCTTTTGCCTGTTGCCAGTAGTTTGTAATTTGCATGTAAAAGTCGCGCCAAATGCAAAATGGCCCTGCGACAACCGGCAATATGAAACAACAACAAGAGCGTTGACTGACTGACGGCATGCCACGCCCCCTTTGGCTTCGGCCACCCCCCTAAGGTCCTCGACTCAGCCTGCCATCAATCTCAATTGCTTCGCGTTTTCATATGCGACTCTTCGATCATTTTGCAAGCTGACAGGCAACAGGAACACAACAGAAACAACAAAGGTAATAAAAATTGCAGATTTGTCACAGCAATTGTTGTAATTCTTGGTGTTGTTCTTGTTGTTGTTACTGTTGGCCTCATTCTGGTTGATATATATTTTTTTTTATTATTTATTTTTATTTTTTGTTGCCTACGTCGTGTGCCTGTAATTACTTTTTATGGTGGGTATTTCTTTTCAAGTCTGCATCGTTCTGTTTATTCATTTCTTGAGTTTTTTTTCATGGATTTTTCAGTCTCTGGATTTCTGTCTCGGGATTTATCTCGCCCAAATGTCTACGCGTGATTAAAAGCTTAAATTGCCAGATATGATATATCCCAGAGGCCTGCCGCCTGTTGTCTGATTTTTGTCTGACTTGGAATAAAAGGTAAATGGAGACAGAAACGGAGATCGCTTGGGATAGTACTTTGCTTGCTTTTTCTTTTGCTTCTTTAAACTTATAATTTTTAGCATATCTTGCAAAAAAAAGGGACAATTTTTTTTAAGTTACTGAAACTTTTAAATACTTTTTATAATCTCTTGAATCATAAACCCCTAACCAGTTCCATCTCCACTATATTCGATCATGTTAACACACTTCTGAAATATTATTCAAATGAAAATCTGTTCACACGGTCACTCAGCAGTTTCAAACTAAAAGAAAGAGCCACATATCACATAGTTTTTAGTCGTTATTTAGCGCCCACATGTGACACCCAGTAAGCCGCCACTTCACGCTTAATTAGCCACATTGTACGAATGGCTTTATCGAAAAGGGGCTTAAACAGTCTCAAACCAAAGGCATAAAACACGCTCCTCGGAGAGTCTCAGAGAGCCAGCGGGCAGCGAGTCAACCGAAAATGGTCAAAACATGAAATCCTATTAGACAAATTGAAATTACAAATGAGACAACGACGAAATTAATTTATTAATTAGTCACACTCCATTATGGTCAAACAAAGGTGCTGATGGTGGAAAAGACAGTAGCCATCTAGACATCAAATGCTGCCCACATGCGTTGGTGTCTTTTAAAACGCCTGACAGATGGAGTTGAAGTGGCACAGAAAAAAAAGTTGGCCATCTATGAAGGTGTTTCTAAAAATAAATAAAATTGGAATAATATTGTTCTTCCCATGCATTATACACAATTTTTAACTTAAATTTTTGCCCAGAATCGAAACTTTTTAATCACATTTTAATGTACATCTTAATTCTTTTTCGATCGATTTACCGAACAGTAAATGGAATACCATTTAAGAATAAGAACTCTAATACCAGAAAATAAATAATATCAGTAAATGGAACACCATTTATGAATCAGAACTCTTCATCTAAACAGATATTGGGCCAAAAACTGATACAACATTTTGAAAAATGGACCAAATTTTATTTTGCCAAGTTTTGATTTAAAGTGAAGGTACTCCAAGTTCTATAATCGGGAAGGTATAGCATTTCAGGATCTACCAAGTAGTGCCCGAGTTATACACATTTTTGAGATATATTTTTTTAAATGTACTTTTTTCGAGAGTCTCCTCCAACGTCCCAGTCTCTGGACTTCGGGGGAGATGCCGTCCAATCCTTTCCTGGTGTGAAAATGCTGCAAAACTTCGAATTCGTGGCACGCAACTTGCAACTTGCTGCAATGGAGGAAACTTTCTGTGTGGGTTGTGTTGTGCTCTCTTGCGACTGACATAATCGATGATAAGTGATCGCTAATTAAAATTATTAAAAACCAGAAAGAGAAACAGAAATGAGCGGCGGACAATGAAAATGAAATTGTGCCATTCTGGAGCCGGCTATCCGGATATATCGGGCGGCAATCTGCGGATACCATTTTGGCCCGTTCTCGGACAGGTTGTTGGCAAGACAATTGCGAAGTTATCATGGGAAACCGGAGGCCGCCGGCCTAAGCCTGCATTTGGTTCATTTCTACCTCAACCGATTCAGCCGTTTCAGCCATTCCAGCCTTCATCATTATCAAGTCGGCTCACAGAGAGATAGCCATACACGGCAAAGTGAATGTTGACCACCGCAATGAGGGAGGCAATTTGGCCAAAACGGTGCGACTGGGCCAACGCTAATTAAGACTTTTTCTGGGTGTCAGGCTCTATACCTGCTGAGCATAATTCATATCTGAAAATCTGGCCAACAGTGTAGGCCTCATATTTCGGACTCATTCCATTCGATTCGATTCGTGTCGATTTTGGTTGGGTTATACAATATCGAAGCTGTGGGGAGAAAGTTTGGTGGGGTCTCGGTGTTGCTGGAGCATTTTGTATTTTTAGCGCCATAAATAAGCGTTTTTATTAATGGCAGCCCATTAACCCCGACTAATTAATTAACAAATCCCAAAATACATATCCACCAGCAAAACAAATAAGCCTGCGGTCCCAAAAACATTTAAGTTGACTGAAGACTGTCCGATAGCAAGATGTTATTCCCATCAGACTCGACCCGAGGCACTCCGTCTGCCGCTGATGCCGGTGATGAGTTTTCAAATGATGCGTATCAATTTTATTTGAATTTTTTTCATATCAAATATTTATGAGCGCTCGTTAGATCATTCATGTTTGGTAGCTAGTAAGTTTTAACTGTCAGCTGCAGCCAGCTAGATGGCCAAGATTCGTCTTCATTTTCGGCTATCAATGATGAAAACCCGAAGATCTCATCCGTGGCTCTTCGATGGTTGTATCACTTTTGTTTGGCTGAATCTTTTCAACATAAATCTGAAGAACGCCCACGTTTGTCTGACTTCGACTTCCAAAGTTGCGTGTATTTCTAGTCTTTTTTTGGTTTTTTCTGTTTTTTGTCTCAAGTCAACTAATTTGCGGTGCGTGGAATTTTGGTTTTGGTTTTCTTCCATTGTCAAAGTGTTTTCGATTTGTGAAAAGCGTTTAATAAATGCCGTAATAAATATTCAAGCGCTGCCAGCCAGCTAACAAACAATGGGCAACATTTTAACCAGAGATGGGCTCGATGAAAAAGCCTGAGAGTACGAGTGTGCGGTGGCTTATAAAAAATTCATTGAGGCAATTGTCTGCGTTGCAGATTATCTGCAATATGTTCCCTCCCACAGGTCAAGCGTGCACATCAATTACTTTGGCACAGGCCCAAGATTCGGGCCCAGGCATTTCTTCTAGACAGGAAACACAACGCACACCACTGCCACAAGGCAACACACTCGACTCACACACACACACTCGGGCACTTTGTTGACCTCTCAATTTAACGCTTATAAAGCCAGGAAATGCCAACTTTAGCCAAAGACACCAAAAAGCCAAGATGAAGATGCCACTACACGTGCAAACAACAGAACAGAGTTTTGAATTAAGACTTTGCAAGTCTTTTCTTAAAATATTCATAGTACTATTAGTATTCATAAATGGCATACATTTCTTCCCTTTTCGATAGTATTAAAGTATTTCTCGCAGTGCATCACCATCGTCGCTGCCTCACTGTTGTCTGCTGAGAGTCACTTGATCTCGGCGTTGATTGTGCGTTGATTGTTTTATTATGAAGACGTTGATAGAGACCCGCCGTTATTGCCGTATTATTAAGCTAATCAAATGCACTTCGTTCGCAAATCTTCAATGAGTTGTCAACAATTGGGGAAAGCTCTTGACACAGCTTGATCTTTGACCTGTCAACTTTTAGGGTGGAATGTCAGGTCGTAAGCATTTCTTTATTATATTCATATCTAATTAGTCGATCCATTAACGTGGCCCAGACCATGTTGACACCATAGAGCGAACAAACGGCCATTAGGCGACTGTCAATGCTTTTATTATAACTTTTTATAATTCTCATTGCATTTTTCCACCCCTCTCTCTTTCTATCCAGCAGCGGGCTGCAAAACATTTCATTAATCGAGTCACGACATTAGACATTCAACGGGTCCCAAAAGCAGTCGGGCGCTGCGGCTGGAAAATGCTGCTCTGTATGGTGGTGTGGTACCTATGGCTGAAATTTTTCCTAGCCAGCCAAAAATTGCTTTGACAACTTTATCGCTGCACAGCATCGACAACGGGCGACGTCAAAGCATTCGCTGACAGCCATGATGGTGGCAGGGTGGAAAATTTGCCAAGGAGAGGGGAAAAATCTGACTTTAAAACATTTCCCAGCCCAGCTGATAAACTGTCAGCGTCGGAAAGTCCTCGGAAAGGCCCGAAAGGAATCTAAATTAAATCAAATAATCGCGATGACGGATTGCCTTGGAGATTTGTTGCATTTTCCGATTTTTCCAATCTAAGCCAAACAAAAGACTTAGGCAACAAACTTGCCTGGAAGCCCAAAAAACTGAAAAAAATACCACACACATGCTATTGGCAATTGCTTTGGTAATAGCCCAGCTAATGGATATACGTACTGTATATCCGCAACGTTGTGTCTATATGGCTGCATATTAATTGCAATATCAATGCCTGACTACCGTGGCCAATTGTTGTTGTTTGCTTTAAAATGTTGATATTATTGTTGTAGCCGCTGCTGCTGCTGCTGCCGCTGCCTCGTTAGCGCTCGACTTTAGTTCAACGGTGAATAGGTTGCAAAGGCATCGACTCTGTGTCTAAGGAGCAATAAAAACCTAAATACTCTACTAAAAGATGGAAAACAAAAGGCTAAAACCCATAAATGAACTCCTTTGGCAATATAGATCATAAAAGCATTTTAAAATAAAAATGTCTTAGCAATTGGGCAACAAATAGTTAGGGGGTATGTATTTATAAACCTTTTTAACTTGTTTGTTTTAACATTTTATAATATTTTTTCGAGTGTCCCTCCCACACCCCACTTAACACCATTTTAGTTGCCATTTTAACTGCCAAAAACTTCACCATTTTGGTTTTATTTCTATGAAACAGTGAATGCACCCAGCATATTGCAGAGCACAACAATGGAAATACTGAAATGCTATGACTCCGATGTGGGGGCGTTGCAAATGAACTTTCCCACACACTCCGCCGCACATTGATTCAATTAGGTGGCGACTGTGCCGGCGTGTGAGTGTCCGTGTGTATCTGTGTGTATGCCAGTATCTGTATCTGCGAGTGAGCCAGCCATTGCATGTTAGTTAGCATTTAGTTGGAACAACGCTCGGCTTCCTGTTTGCCGCATAATGAGAGTTACAGTCTGCTGCAGTCCCCCATGCCCCACACCCCACGTATCATTATTATTATTACAATTTTCGCACTTTAATTTATGCACCTGCAGCTGATTCGCGGAGCTGTTGCCGTTGGTTGTACCAACTTTTTGTTGCAGTTGCATTGGCCACACCCACCTAGCAACTAATCGATTTTGTCTAGCTATTTATGGCCAATAAATTTCACTTTCAGTTGGTCCAACTTCATATTTGAATACACGCGATAATTTATCTTATTTTAGTGGCTTTATTTGAGTCGGTTTTATGGGGATTATCGGGAGCTACTTGAACTAGTTTGTCCCCCATAATGGAATAATAAACATAAGCGACATATTTACCGAACGGGGGAGGCATATAGATGGCAAGATGGCATAGTTTATGATTCTTGAAGGTTTGTGGTTGTACAATTAGCCTTAATTGATCTGATTACACGATTTGTGGCTAGTATTTTGGCTCTAAGGCTACCCCCATAAGAGATCCAATCGATTCACACAACGGCAAGCACCTGGTCAGCCTTTTTTCGGGTGCCTTGACCCAACCCATTGTGAACTTTAGCAAACGGCATATAACCGAAAATAGCCAAAAACAATTGAAATTGGCAAAATCGAAGCCCGCAGTTTGTATTATTATTTTTGTTCGTGTTGGTTTCGGTTTTTGTGCTGCGTTTTCATAACATGACAGTTGCTTGAAAATGTTCTGCTGTTCATTTTTGGCTCAATGCTTTTTCTCCCGTTTATTTGTCGGTTTTGGTTTTTTTTTCTCAGTTTTGGCTATCAGTATCAGAGAGGCAGTAAAGCAAAGCGGCAAATCTGCAAAAGGTCATAAAATGTGCTGTTGCCGGTCGTGTAAATTTTTACACGCCGAATCGCAAAAACTGCGCCGCCAATTGTTCGCCGCCGCTGACATGCAACTCAGAGCCTAGAGTCGGAGTCTAGAGACTCTGGATTTAAGTTTAAGTTTTGGAACTGACTGCGACGAGCATTCAACTGTCAACAGTTACTACCGAAACGACAAGAGCCGCTAAATGCCGCCAAATAACTCAGCGCTCAGAGCACAGAGCTCAAAGCTCTGCTCCGCCATTTCGGCAACTACAAATCACTTTTACTGTCTGCTAACTTGGCCCAAAAGCCAAGCGCCAGTCAGCAGCAGCTAGCAGTCCAGTCAGTCGAAATAGCCAAGAGGCCGAAACAGCCAAGGAAAATCGCAAAAAATTATTTAAAGTATAAATAAAATTCTCTAAATATTTGCGCGTCGATTTTCCATTTAGCTGCCGCAGACAGGCATCGCCAAGCGGGCAATTAAGGTGCAATAATTTCGGATCATTAGGTTAAATTTGTCACGACCCGCTGCACGACTTCGTCCCCTCCAAGACCTCCCTTCCCTGGGTCCCTGGCTCCTGTCCGAAATATACCCCAAGGCACAACAACTGTCCGACATCCGACAGAATGTAAAAGCTTAGGTCTGGACAAGTCGGAGAGCTGTCCATTTGGCGATTTTGGCTAGTCGATGTCCGTGGATTGGCCTCTGGCAGGCATAATTTCGGAATGGCTTGGCTCGGGTTATTTCTTTTTGTATACAGAAAAAAATAATATTCGTTTTTTTGGCTAAAAAACTTGAAAGAGTTTTAAAAAAGACATAAAATACATGTCTATGATTATTCTTTTTATCAGCCTATTATTATTAGAGATCTTGTCCAAATACCTTAAACTATTAAAAAACAAATTGAACATTTTGTTCCAGTGCAGGTCCTACTATCGCACCGCTAGGTGGCGCTTTTACAAATTATGACACAATTTGCTGGCCAAATTTGGTAAGCAGTTGACATTTGGCCATGTTTCTTGTCGATTGTCATCGGCTATCGTTGTCGATTGGCCATCGGCTAGCCACGGAGCAATACTACGCTATCAAATTGGCAAGTTGACAACACACGCCGGCAACATGCAACATGTTGCCTGAATCGCGAAAGTGACGCGTGGGCGATCACCCAAAAGACTGCGTTTTCATGTAATCCCAGCTATTAGCATGCGGTTAAAAATTGTCAAGATGTTGGATGGTATGAGGGGGATCAGTCGAGGGGGTTGAGGGAGGTGGTAGTGCCACAACCGCTGAGTGCATCCAAGTTGCATTCCACAAATCGATTTCGCTGCGCACACGCACTGACCGCAATTTTGTGGCTTTGCTCAATGAATCATCGTTGGATATGCAACAAAAAATTAAAGGTGATAACGTGAGCGATAGTTGAAAGACAATTACTAAATATATTATATATATTTTTTTAAATTTAACAAGAATAAAATAAATTCTTTATTTATGTGTTTTAATTTAAAAAAGAAATTAAACTTCTAGCTACAACTTTTGCCATTGCAATCATAAATTTCAAGAAAAGATATTTTATAAAATATCCTAGGACTTGCAGATTCTTTTTCAACCATCTCTAGCAATTACCCGCAACTCTTAGCTACCCTCTGCCCCGCATCACCCCACCCCCTCTACATTGGACAACCCCCGGGGCCAATGTGTGTGGCATTTCTGTCACTTGACGCTGAATTATTTTCACGCCTTTTTACAAATGTTTGGCTTGAAAAGCGCAGCCATGGCGGGGGCGACAAACTGCAGTGTGTTCCACTTATGGCCGACTTTTGTGGCCCAAGTCTCAGTCTGCGTCTTGGACTCGTACTCGGACTCAATCCCAGAGACCCCGAGACCAAGTCGGACTCAAACACGGACTCGGTCAGCATGGAGATTTGCTCATAAATCTGACAAACTCAGCGCTAATATTTGCGGACTTCGTTAGACACACTCGAATGCATTTGATATGCCTTAAACGGGCCTGAGATGTTGAAGTTTCTGTGGAAGTAGAGTGGGCCTGTAGGTGGCTCAGTTGGCCAGCTCTTTTCAATGCTTTTCTTTTCCATACATTATTTTTGTTTTTCATTTTTCGCCTGCCAATGACAAGTGCAAAAGCTGACAAGGCGGCAGTTACTAAAATGAAATGCAGACAACATTTTTATCTGATTAAAGAGCCAGACGAGCGACTGACCAACTGGCAGAGTAACCCAGCTAGGAAAGGAAAAGTGATTTGCCAATGGTACAGAAAAGGAGGTTAAAAAGTGGGACTAGTGGTTACATACTAGGGGATTATTATAGTGGATTATGAGCCTATTTCGGTTTAAAGAAATCTATCTATCTTAGAGAAACATCTATAAATCTTCAGCTGTGAATTATGACATCTACAAGTCCCATCATTAATCTAAAACTCATTCAGTTAAGGTGGCCCATTCACTCTTAACACTCTGACCTTTTGCCTCTAATCCACTCCACACCACTCACCATCAATAAATATTCACCCACTGGGAGCGCGTAAAGTACTAGCCACTAATCTAATTTTCATTTATCATAGCAACTAATTAATTTCCCGCTGCGCTTTGACCACAAACCAAATGAATTTTGATCGAACTCTCGAAGTCGGAGCTGGACATTTTAATTATTTAAATGCAGGCCGAAGGCTAGAGTTCTAGTCACAGGCGCAGGCAGCACTCGAATCGCAAATCATAGCTCATAAATCCATCAAAATGGCAATTGCAAATGGCCAGAACGCGAACAAGGAGGCCAAAGCACAGCAGAGCAAAGCAAAGCCGGCCAAGTGCCATGCAAATGTTGTTCGACATTAAAAACTACAAGAACAATCAGCAACATGAGCTGTGGCTGCAGTTGCTATCGTTATTGTTGTTGCTGTTCTTATGAAAAGAACAATTGTTTTAGTAGCAATTGTTGTGCCCGTTTCGGGCTGCCGTCCCGGCAGCTCAGAAACTTGGACTTGGACTTGGCTAGCCGGACAGAAAATGGACAGAAATCTCGGCCAGCTCTTGGCTGCCGTTTTGGTTCACGATTCGCATTGAAATGTTACTTTTAGTTCTCCTTTGGAGTAAACGGCAGGCTCCCTTCCCCTCCTCTTCCCCTCCATTAAACTCCCCTCTAAATGCCGTGACCGTGAATTGTTTAGAATAATTTGCAATTGCCATAATATTTATTATGATTTATTAAACGCATTCTCGACCTGGTCGGCAACGGCCGGCTTGATTGTCTGTTCGTTCAGTTTTGTGGGTAAGGGCCCTCGATTCTGTCTGCTCATGTTTCTCTATGCTGTCGCAATTAAATTGTTTACTTTGGCTGGCAATTTATTAAAAATGCATTAAATAAATAAATCGCTTGCCATTCAAGATTTCATAAATTTGAGCCGCCAATCGAAAGACTTAGGCAACGAACTCAATGGAAATGTCATCGAAGCAATTTGTCGGGCAAATTACCTATAACACACGTACTCTCTACCCCTTTGTATAAATTATATTATATTAAAGAATAGAAGTGTATGATGAAGTCTTGGATAAATATAAATAGAGCAATTTTTTCAGGCCTTTAAGTAATATAATGTACGTAAAATATTCCCATAAACATTTTGACTAGCTTTTCACAGGGACGAACCTCTAAAGTCAACTCAAGCCACATGCATCACCATTCGCTTCGCCACCCATCGCCCATCGGACTGGCCAAAATGACTAATTGCCTCACCGTTGCGCGTCCGAATGTGGCAGGAAAGTCGCACACGCGATGTTGCAGCCGGTCGGACAAAAAGCCATAGAAACGACAGTTTGTTGGCCAGGAGCCAAAGGAGCAGCAGCCATCAAGCTCGGTGGGACTAATTAAAAAAGTGTCATCAAAGTGTGGCCAAAAGTCTGAGACAACTTTGCGTGTCAGTTGGCAGAATAAAGCTGGTAATTTTACGGGTTACTTTTTGTGGCGTTCTATGCACACGAAAAAAAATGTTAAGAATATGTTTGCCTTCCATAATGATTTATGTTTTACATACAGTGCAAATGTGATAATTATTATAATTGTTTCGCAATTGGTTCCTCATAAATAATAAAATATGCAACTATGACATATAGATTTTTTTTCGTGCAGAGTAAAAGTATCGGTGGCCCACTGGGTGGCATTTGCTACTTTTGCCGCAGCTTACACGGCAGCCGCAATATAAACAAACACATGTTGCAGACTATAGACTATACTATCCTGTGCCCCGGTATGCAAAACTATATTCCCATGAACATGGTAACCACTTGCTACAAATTGTCGAACAAGAGCAGCGGACTTTGAGCAGCAAAAACAAAAACAAAAAAATATATATATAAAAAAAATGGCAGCATTTTAAGCGGATGCAGATAACGATCGTCGAACACAAATGGTGCAGAAATAAACACGAGTGTAGATGCAAATGATATGATAAGCGCGGGGGGGCACTGAAAGGAGAGGGGCTGAAGCCGGGGCTCCTGGCACTGCCTGCTTAACCCATGGCTGCCCCATGTCCATCACGAGTGCAGCATAAATTGGCACTATGCAAATTAAATTATCAACTGCCCCGACGAAACGAGTTTTCCACTCGGCAAATTACTGTCAGCGACAAGTCGCCTCAACTAAAATGCAATGAATGCGTCCCCTAATCGACTGTGTGCTTCTTAACCATCCCCTGGCCTCCTCTTGGCCACCTCTTGGCCCCCTCTTAGCCCAGCTCCTGCCCCGCCACTGTCAATTATGTGTAAGACGGGCAGCCGGCTGGTTAAGCACATAAACGATTCGATCCCCTCTTCTGGCAGGCCGCATCATTATAATCACGTGTTGATTGCTTTTTAAACTCTGCCAACCAGCTATCCAGGCAGTCAGCTAGCCAGGGAACTGGTCTTTTGGCTTCTTCTGCCAAGCTTTGCGTTCTGGCCTTTAATTTCCATCCAAACGAGGCGCCATCCCGAGCGAAACAGGAGCAAAAACAAGAGCATTTTGCATTATCTTCGCAGACGAGCAGCTTGTTAAGCAAATGCCGATAATTAGATGGAGTTTTTATTGGAGCAGGGGAATACTGGTTCACACATGGGATAATGGGTCATTCGAGGAGAGGGGATCCGAGGAACAGGAAACCCGGTTGACATACAAAGGAGATAATCACCGGGAAGAAATGCACTTCCACTTGAAATTAAGAAATTAATTCAGGTATGAAAATAGATAAATTTATTTATAATAAATGTATGTATAATAAAAAGCAACAGAAACCCAAAAGTGATTACCAAACTCTTACAAAGGTATGGTTTTCAGTAATCAGCTTGAAATTATACTTTTTCTGACCCAACCCCTCTGTGGCCAATTGCCCAAAATAAAATGTCTTAATACCGGCTAAAAAGAAGGCTAATGCCGAGCTAGCCAAGTCAACGGAAAACAGAAACCGCCCCGAGTGGCAGACCCTTTCGCATTTTGGGCTTAACCAATTTTCCACTCGGAAGGCGACGACCCACGCTCCGCGGCCAGCTAAATTGTTTCACAAATGCCAACGACAACCGGGAACACATACGAGCACCACCGGAGCATCGGAGGCACATAGCCGAGCATATAGAAATTATAATGAAGACATCAACAACAGCCAGCAACGACTGGCTAAATCGCCAGCCTGCCCACTTTGATTTTTATGGCCAAGTTACAGGCGAAAAGGGGGTAGGTTGGTTGGAGGGGATGAACTTGGAGGGGAGTTGCGACCTCTCACCGGCAGAGAATGTAGCATCCAAGGCATCTCCAGGTCTCCAGAGTAGTAGGTGGTGCCCGAAACAAATTGCAGGCAATCGCAGAGCTGTAAGTATGCTAAATTATCAGGCGTAGTCTTTGCAGATGCGAGAATACTCTACTTTGGAAAGGGTATGTTTCTATGAATATATTTTTTAACCACAAACAAAAAATTTAGCTACATAAAAAAGTAACAAAAATTAGAAAAAGTTCCTTTTTCGTCTTTAACATATGGACTGTGTACTTGTTTTGTAAAATCTTAAATCAAACTTTTTGAACTTCTTTGTTTATTTATAAGAGTATCTTGGTAGTCTCATACATCTTTGCTTTGTTTGTTTTAGCATCAATATTTTTCGGAGTTTTTCCGGGACTTTTCAATAATGGACTTTGAATGCTGGCGGCCGAAAAAACAAACAAACAAACCGCTGCAGATCGGTGCATATTTTTTTGATCGATCGGTGTATTATTATGAGAAGTATTAACATTATTATTGGACGCTGGACAATTTCGGGCAATAAGAGACACAAATTGCTGCTAATAATGATGCTGAAATGATGCCTTGCCCCCTCCGTTGCTTATCCCACTCATTGCCGCACTGTTAACCCACTCTTGGCCAAAAGTCTTTCTATCTCGGGTTCGTTGCTTAAGTCTTTTGTTTTTTTTGTCGGCTCCTCATAGCGGACATTGTGTGTGTGTGTGTCTTTTTCTTATTATTTTACATATTTTATTTAATGCTACGATAGTTTCATGCTTGTCATGTTCTGCGGCCAAGAAATTGAACTTTTTTGCCGCCATCGTTTTGGGGGCTGCACTTTTTTGGTCGCTGTGAAACATTTGTCATTTTTACCATTTTTAGCCAAGCGTGACAAGCGTTTCTTGCCGTTGCCTGCTAGTTTCACCCACTGGCATGCAAATGCAACTAGACACCAGCAGCAACAGCAACAGCAACAACAACACCAATAACCACAACAAATAAACACCAACAATGGGGCAGTGTGTGTGGATTGCTTTTCGATATGCGATAAAGATCTCAAATATTGTTAAAACAAACAAGAAATTTATTGAATATGCAATGTTTACTTTTTTCAATTTTTTTATACTTCATATATATCTTTTTTTGTGGCTTTTTGTGCTCTCTGCTGTTTTGCATTTGTCTCTGGCCAGGTGAACACAACAACTGCCGACTTATTGTTTTATTTATTGTAGGTGAGAAGTCAAATATTTGTGGGTGGCAGTCACAGTCACAGTCAGAGTCACAGAAGCAGCCACAAAGCGATTCACAAATGGCACATCTCGCCATCTTGGCAGGTTTCTTTGCCTCCAGTCTCATTTTTATTTTTTTGTCAGGCGGATATATGCTTGTTGGCCATATAAGTCATAGGCGTATAACGGGGTGCACCGGCAGTGGGAAATATGACTTGGTCCCGAGGTTAATTCCAGCATTAAAAGGCAAGACAAGCCTCGCATTTATATTGGGCGGAGTGATGCAATCTTTATCCAAGATCCGAGAATGTTGGGCTCTCGGGTTGGTATCTAAAAGACTATAGACAAATGGGGTTAACGGGTGATGTATCGTTAAGGAAGTTCTAAGATTCTATAATCATAGATTATATTTTAAAATATAAAATATGAACAGGATTTCTTGCTTTATTGTCTCAAATTAACCAGCAATTTAGAGGCTTCAAAAGTTACTCCACACAAACATTGATTTGCGGCCCACGCGAGGATATCTTCCTTTTCTCAATTTCCGGCCATTTCAAGACCGCCTTACCACTATCCCCCTTTTCCCCTTCCTTTGGATATTCTGGCACTTGTCTCCATATAATTTGCTGCACTTATTTAGCAGCCCACGCACCTTGCGGCAAACAAAACATAATAAAAAGGAAATAAACAAAACAACTGACAACAGACAACGCAGACAAATTAGCCGGGCGAGACTTTTGGCCAAAGTCGCCAGAGCCTTTCACACATATTTTCGGCCAAAAGCCACAAGCAACTTGCAACTCCCAACATGCAACATGCGGCAGGCAGCAGGCAGCAAAAAGGAGACCCCGGAGGCGAGGTCAATCGCTGGAGCATGGGAGCGCGGGACAGATGAGATTGCACAACCGAAACCCGATTTGCATATGGCGATTTAGATTTAGTTTTGCTTTTTTTCTCTTTAAGCCAGGTTAGTTTTCGGTTTTCTTTTTACCGTTTCTTTTGAGCCTTTTTTGTTGCCCCAACCGATGTCGCCAATGCACCTGTATACTTTGTAACAGAAAAAAAATGGGATACTTTGCATATCAGGCTGTTCCTAATCAATGGAGATTCAAGTCGATGGAAAAAAAAAGAACTTTGAGCTGAGCTCCATAGGCACTTGGCAGATTCTCTCCGTTTTATATATAAAAGTAAGCTGGGGCTCTTTTGGCCAGGTCTGGTGGGCGTAGACCACAAATATGAACCGAGGAAGAGCCAAAACAAAGAGCCAAGCGACGACGTGAGGCTCACCATTGTCTGGTGGAGATAATCTGTGATTCGGAAACTCCCACAGGTCAGGCGAGCACATCAATTACTTTGGCACAAGTCCAAGACGAGTCGCCACACTGGGCGAAAAGGTTCCTATTCTAATTAAAAAGTCAAGGGCTAAAGACCCTTTTTCCTTTCTGGCAAAAGTTTGCCATCTCCCAAAACAATCTACCTTCATAAACCATACTTCTTGTTAAAAACTGGCACTATACATATTAGCATCTGACATTTTAATGAATATCCTTTTTTTCTTACAGTGTAGCCAATTCCCTTTTTGGATTCTGAGGACGGAGTCAAAAGTCTCGGATCGTGGCATCGAATCGAAGCGCCAGCGAATGGAAGAGAATGACCTCTCAATTTATTGTGCAGCCTTTATCCTTTTGGCATATGCGATTTGTATCGACTTAAGCACACACTCACACACACTTGTATATCCCCTTCTATCTCCAGTATCCACTGTAGAAGGCAGTGTTCTCTCGCTATGAGTACCTTACGTTGATTGTTTTATTATGATGATGTTAAATTATTGTAATCCAGGCGCGCAATCGCAATCGTTGTCGACATCATCATCATCTCGCCGGGAATCTCGTGGGGCTCCCTCCCCCACGAGACCTCCTATATATAGTGTGCACATATATATTTGGATATCTGCCATAGCTCCCCTTATCCGATCTGCTTTGTAGGCGTTGCTCGGCATATCCTTTGCGTATGCGCAAAAAACAAATAAATGCCCGGCATGGGCACGGGCATAGGCATGGGTGGTGGTGGCGGCGGAAGGAGGGGGCAAACACTTACAGATTACGATCGAGCCTTGGCCAAGTTAAGACCAAGCTACAAGCTAAAGACGGAACCGCTCTTTTCGGCCTGGCCCGATGCCAGGTCCGTGATAATTTCGGGTTGCACGCTTATTTAATATGCGAATTTTTACAGATAAATGGTGAGAAATAATTTGCGCTGCTCTGTCTCTTGATCTTGGCCAGGTCTTTGGTCTCGCTTTTTCGATTTGTATTTATTTTTACTTTGAGTCTGAAGCTTCTAAGGCGTGGGCGTACTATTTGTTCAGGTAGAGTGGGCGTGGCTGGTGCAACTCATATGCGAATGCAAGTGTGTGGCTGCCACATGCGATAATTTCATTTCCGTTTGTAGTTCATGGCGAAACGATCGCAGGCTGACCGAAACCTGACGATCTCTTAAATTACAGGTTATAGTTTAGGTAGTAATATATGCTATTATTATATTTGTAGGAGATCTAGATTACTAATTGGCTATTCAACCTAGACAGGAAAGTTGTAAGCCATTGAAAAATGGAAGGGCTCAAATGAGAGCTAATAAATACTTTTAGAATGAGTTATATTACCGAGTTCGATCAGAGGCATATTATATCTAGAAACATAATCTCTGAAAATGTGATTGATCTTAATCGCAGTTAACCCAAATCCCGGCTCACTGGACATGTTCATGTTGCCTGTCTGCACTGAACTTGTCCTTAGACTGTCGCTTTTTGTGCCACTAACTCCCTGAACCAAACCCACCGCACCACTGAGCCATTGCACCACTGCACCACTTTACCACTTCGATCCCATTGACTTGTCCACCTGGATTGGCCTTTAGCTTGGCTCGATCCATTTCCAGCCGAGTGGGTCCCCCGGTGGCTACTGGTTTTGCATTCGCCAATCTGACATTTACACGAGGAGACAATCGGCGACAAAGCCCCGAGCTGCTGAGCTACGCAACGCCCCCGCAAAGTTAAATCCATAGATAGATAGAAGTACATAGAGCTCCAGTGGGGTTATAACCCGGGGGAATTTGGCATTGACATTCCGTTGATGGCGAAGAGGCGCCGCCGACGCCCGAGGAATGCTGCATCGGTGACAAGCGGCATTTTATTTGTGAGAACTGTGCGCCAAATCGCTGGGTTGCATGCCTCATGGGCAACTGAGCTGTACGTACTACCTATGCCAAATGTGTTGTGCGATGGCAGATATGAGACAGTTACACTCGAAGAAATGCCGATTCGGCTGTCTGCTGCGTTTGGCGCCAAAAAGAATCTAGCCGCCCCACGGGCCAACTTTGAATTCGATTGGCGACTACGACTGCGAATGCTAATCAAGATGCCGCTGTCGACTGCCCAAGGTTTGTACACTGAGAGAAATATAACATAAAATTAGTCAAATAGAGTAAACACTCTATAAACACACCATAAACATGGGAGATAGCTTTCTGTAGATACTTATGGACCTCCTTTTATAAAGATTGCGTTTATTGAATAAATAAATAAATAAATTTTATTCCCTTATAATCTTTTAGTTATACTTCCCATTTGAAACCCCTATATTTTCTTCCAGTGTTCAAAGCTTCGATTATGCAAAAAGTCCGTTCAATCGAACCTCTCCGGTCAGCTTCATGTGTGTCTCGGGATCTTTGGCTTTTTTATTCGCTGCGGGGGCTGGCGTTTGCTTTTGTTGTGCTCTGCGATGCCCAAATAATAGCACATAAAACTATAATAGTAATTTTCAAACGGCGGAGAAAGAGCGATGCAATCTGCTGGCCAGTATTCGCCAGTTTGCCGGCTCGCCAGTTGGCCAGCTGTGCGGGCTTAGTCATAGAAAGGCTAACTGACCACACAGAGAGTGTTTTTTGGGTCTTGGCCCGGCCAAGTCGGACCTGGAGCTGGGCGATGAGCTGGATACTGGACGGTGGATGCTGATCGCTGGACTTTTATTTATGACCAGTCAATGCCACAAGCTCTCTGATCGCCAAAAAGAAACCAAAGCAAACACTTTCATTTTTCAAAGCGAAAAATGTTTTAACTTTTGGCGTACCGCCTGAATCAACCTCTCCCCATGATGCTAATTTATTTGGCAGAGCCTTGGAGCTCAAAACCCCTCGGAAACCAAAAAACAAACCCCAAAAATCGCACCGATGTCAAGCCGGGCGATTTCAGGTTCAAGTTCGGTTCTGGTTTCGGTTTCAGGTGTAAATTAAATACACTTCCAGGCAAACACGCGACAGTTCGGAGATCCGACTTCATTAGACGGCGAGCCTTGGAATGCCGCAATCCTCGAGATCATTTAAATAGCTATAAATTAATAAGCATCCATTAATTTGGCGCGAGGGCGTTGCGCATAAATTTCGTGATTTCTTTCCTTCGGGATGTATCCAATGACCGATCCGTGCGGATCGAGGAGGGTCCTTGGCGGGTTCTGGGGGTCAAAGTCAGACAAATTATGTGGTTTGCAACACACACGCCATAAATTTGTCACTTATGAAAGCGAGGCAAAAGGAAAAAATAAAAGGTTGAGGTTTTAAAATGAATATAAGACGGGTATACGGGACAAATCCTGTTAAAAAAAATTATTAAAACTTTGTTATTAAATCCTAGAATGTAAAGCAATGATTAGCTTTGCATCCAAATAGGAAAAGACAGCAGGGAGGCCGTTTAATGTTGAAAAAACTGACAAATTGAATGTTTCAAACTTAATTGCCAGAGTCTCGAGATGATGACACTCGTGAGCCGACTTCCAGTAACTTGAGTTGACATTTAAGGAGCTGACAACAGCGGGAAGCCGCTGACAAAAGGCCAGCCAAAGGAAGGCCAGAAAGTCTTTTGGGCCTAGACAGATAGCAAAATAAAAAGCCAACTTGGCGCCACAAAACTCCAAAGTTGCAGTCTGCAGGTGTCAAGCTGTGCGTGTGCCGCCAAAAGTAAAAAATGCTTAATCCCATAAAATAAAAAATCAAATAAATAGCCAGCCGAACAAGCTGCATACGCATTTATGTTCAAGCAGTTCCCACGAGCAATTAAAACGGAGACTCAAATACATGTAATTAGAACAATTAAGTCGAACGTCAATGCAAATGCAATCTCCCCGCGCGATAAGCCTGAAACTGAGACTAAGACATTGGCTTAAACATGCACTGAGATAGATTTCTGATACCCGCCCAGAGATGCCAATATTATTTCGTCATTTCGCCAGGTACCTACATATGTACATATAGCGTTCCAAAACGAAACCAAATCCGAAACGAACCGATCCGAGCTGAACTTAATTTGCATAATTGCTGCGTAAATATTGATATTTGAATTTTGATATTGACCGGGGATCGCGGCGAACAGAGCCAAGATACCAGGCAGCTAATGCCCCCGACCAGAATCAGTCAGTCAGTCTCTGTTTGCATTGCCCAATCGACTGTCAATAATTTCACATATTAAATATTGAATAAATCGAGGCGTTTAATCAAATGGCCCAGCTGCGACTGTGCGACACTCGAAGGCGCTTCAATTCCCACGCTCCGAAATATAATGAAGACATCACTTGGATTAAATGATATTTAAAATGAGTCAGTTTTCCATTAAAGTCCAGAAATCAAAATATTATTTTGAAATAATTAGTTGTAGGTAATCCTTAATGAAAAGTGATTAACTTTTTTTTAAATCATATTGAATTTCATTTAGTAGGAAGCTCTTAGTGTTGTTTTTCTTTAAAAAAAAATTTGTTGTCTTGGCTGAAAGCGTTGTTGCAGCAACGGCAGCCAAGTGGTTGTTGCTTGTGGCAGGCACATGTCCAGCGCCTTGTTGCTGGCAACCGAAAACACAACGTGTAAATTATGCTCTAACACAATTAGCCACTTTAGAAGTGGCCTGAACATTGCTGGCCTCCTTCTTCTAAAGGCTCCCTCTCTTTTTGCCATTTTTCGCATACAGACTATATTTTTTTATGCTGGGTTTTGGGCCAATTGCCACTTACATGAGCTGTTGCTGCTGCCGTGGCTGCTGAAACATTTTGCAACATGAAACTTTGCTAAAAATTTGCTGCAGTTGCCTAATTAAAAACTAAAAACTAAAAACGACCGAGAGCAAAAAAAGATCTCGAGCTCAAAGCTGACAAACAGGATGCTACTTCATCTGAGGCAGGCTCTTGGGGCAACGGGGGCCATGGCTAAGGTGGCCAGGGAGGGGGCGTGTAGGTTGTCTCGTGTGCTGCCGACTAAAATTAAATCAAGCAAATTACTTTTATCTCTGGCACGCATCTTGAAACGCAAAAGCTTAAGCCGCAAAAATCGAGGAAGCGATTCGCGGGGAGCCCGGCGGGAGGAACTCTCAAAGTCTCGGGCCTCGAGCTGACTGCATAAATTAAAGCCAAACTGCCGGCTAAGTGGCTGGCTTTTATTATTAAGCCCGCTGAGCAGCCAAAGTCAACTGTGCAGCTGATCGATAGCTGTCTATCTTGAAGTCGTACCAAGCTGCAAAAATATCGGAGCAGTTGGCCACTACGGGTAATAGCTATAGTTTACAGGCAGGAGCCGGCATTGCAGCTGGAGTTGTCTTTGTCACACGAGCCGAGTAATTCATCTGAGGCTGGGGTTACAGTGGAAGAAGTTATAATATTTGTGGTCTAAATTGGTCTTTATTTATCTTAAGATGTATAGTTGTGAAGTTACAAAGAGACCTTGAGGCAGAGGACTTGAAAAATTCACTGATAAAATATGTATAAATAATATATGTTTATAATAACGAACCATATTCATAGAGCCACCATTGCCACAGCCCCTTTCTCTCTTCCCAAAAAAATGCCTCCCAGTCCATATCTCCAAGCCAATATCGGCATATAAATATATACACTAGCTCTGTATGACTATCCATGACACTTTGTTGGGGACTCGGGCTGAATCTAAAAACTATATAGCCTTTGGAGCCATGGGGCTGCAGGAGTGATGTGATGGCGATTGCTCGCCGGCTGTCAAATTAGTGGCATGGCGATTGAAAAGTGAAAAGCGAGCAGCGGCGGTAATTGTAGCTCTGCTGGGGCACTCCGGCGATCTGCCACGCCCCTCCCCCACAGGCTGCCGCCCCCTTTGGCCGGATTCAAGATTCGTCACAGCTGTGTCGACGATTTTGAAATTCATGCGATCGCAGACGACGACCAAGTCGATCGTCGTCGATTGTCGACGTAATCGCATGCAGCAAACGAGTTTCAAGAATTTATTTTTATAATTTTGCGTCTTTTTTTATTGTTGCATTTACCCCTTTGCTGCTCTGCTGAATATGAAAAGTGTTGCAGTTTCCGATGCAGTTTCGCCGTCGATGCCGTCGAGTTGTCCAAGGAGCCTTAGAGCCTTTGTTTTTGCTGGCAGTGCGAGTATTTATGGCATATTGATTAAGTTATTAACATTTTATTAAGGCATTTCAGAGAGCCGTCGGCTGTTGAGCAGCCAAAACTGATTTTTAATTGTCGCCGTGGCGTTGTGGTGGAAAAGCTGGATATTGAAATTGTTGAAATGATTGCCGCGCGACATTGTTGCCCGTTCCAAATGCCAGGAATCCACTTAATTTAACTCAATTTGTTCGCCGGCTAATTGTTGCGATCGAGTGGTAGTGCTGGGTATAGGGGAAATCTATTTTATATATTTATTTATTTTATTCGCAATCATGTCGCGCGTCACTCCATTTCTAACCAAGCAAATTTTTAATTTATGTTGTGTGTAAAATGTCAGGCACACCAAAAACTGACAACCAAAATGTCAAATTGCCGTTGACAGGCCAGCTCTGGACAATGCCAATGGTATTATATCCATATGTTCTGGCATAGGGGGTCTATCTGGTGTCTGCAATCGCCGGAATCACCAGACAATGCCGGCGCATTATATAAATCATTTCAAATGCCAGGCCTTAATAGGGCCCCAGACACCTCGGACACTTGGACATGGTCCATACGTCTGGGAACTCTGAGCTCCAAACGATTGCCGGCTGCTGTGCTTACGCTCTCTTCTCTGTCTGAATTGGAATAGAAAAAAGCAACTCTTATCGATAGAGTGTCAATCATGGTATCAGAAAACGTTTAATTCGTGATCAGGTCTTCAACGGAGCTATTATTAAACCACTTTTACTAATCACTCCTTTTCTAGACATGTTTCTGTATCACAATTTGTTTCATATTCATAAGAAAACAAGAATAGAAAGCTAACTTCGGGCGGAGCCGAAGTTGATATACCCTTGCAGATATGTATATTATATTATTAAATATATATATCGGATCTTATATAGTCGGCCGATCCTTATAAAACTCGGCAGATCAAATTAGTTTGCCGAATGTAGAATCCATACAAAGTCCCAGTCTTCTAACTTAAAAAACAACAGAGATATGGCATTTCCGATCAATCAGTTATATGGCAGCTATAGGATATAGTCGGCCGATCCTTATGAAATCTAACAACCTAAATTATATTTAGTTATTGTTTAAAATCGTATCTTCTATTGTTGATTTTGTTTACTAAATCTTAGTTGCCAGATCTTATTTGGCGTAGGAATTAAATATGTATTCATTACTTAAAAATACACTTTTATGTCAGTATTAAAAATATGTAGTATCTCTATGAAACAGTCTCAAAAAACAACTCAGCAAAAATATGCGTAAAAATGGAATTAGAACTGACTCATTTCACAAAAAGTGTTATCTCTAGATTTAATAATTTAAATAAAATCATTTAATTTGAAATTCCCTTGTTGATAATAAAGCACTGATAGTGAGTTCCAGAGAAAAATTATATATATTTCGTATCAAAATTGAACAAGGCAAGAGGTGATAAACCTGAAAAACTTATGAAAAATGTATAATATTATCCTTTATTTGTTTAAATCTAAGATTAACCCAAAACCTGAAAACCTGAAATTATGTACATAATTGAATAAAAAGGAAAAATAAAAATGCAAACCCCTTGGAACATTGATTTGTCGACTTCCCTGGCCTAGATTGCAATAAAAAATATTGATTTCATTTTTCCAAAGAACTCGAAACCGTCATAAACTGAGAGGAGGGATGACCTTTGCGCTGATAACTGCCAAGTAGGGATGCCCCAAGATTACTCTTTTACAATAAACTGCCATTCCCTTCAGATTGTAATGATGTCAGTGCTGCCAGTTTCGCTTTTTTCCAGAGCTTCCAAATGACAGTTAACCGTTTATACTTGTTAAAAAATAAGTCTTATTTATAGACCCTTTGAACAAATTGTCAGAAAAAAATCCTTTAGATTCCTTTAAATAAAAAACAAATTACGAAAAAAAAATCAACGTTTATATATATTTAGGAATATATTTGAAACTTGGGTTGGGGCCAAGTTTGTTGCTTTTGAGTCAAAACACAAAAGACTGTTTGAAAAACAGCAACCCTATAAACCCTTTAAAATGTAGCTCATCTGTTAAAGCTCAACCGAATACCTAAATATTTTTTAAATTAAAGGGTTTCTCTCTAAGAGACAAAGAAAAATCAAAGTATTTTTTCGGTTAAGTTCCGATAAAACTAAAAGTAAAAAATGGATAAAATTTATTTGCAAGCTCTGCTTTTTTCCCGTCAAATCTGGCTTTCTATAAAGGCAATTAGCTCTTAAAATTTTAAAACAGCAGGCAGCTGGAATTCTGGCTTTTTAATTTTGATAAATGATTTTTACATTAAGTTAAGTTTACATTAAGATTACCTTTCTAAAATTTAACTAAACCCTAAACTAAACTAAACCCGAAAAATAAATGCTTTAAAAAAACTGACTTTTTTCGATTTTTTTTTTTTTTTGCTTTTTTTATGGTTCTTCACGCAAAAACAGTTTTTTTCAAGAAAAAATGGGCAGCACTGGAAGCAGGCCGAATCGAATCCCTCGGGCTATAAATAATCGAACGCAAGGGGATGTGATCTCAGTCTTGCAGTCTCTGTCCGATCAGTACGATTTCCCTCAAACCGATTAGCGATGAGAGCCGCCCTGGCACTATCCCTGCCGTTGTGCATTTTTTTCGTCCTGTGCAGTGCAAGTACCGACGACCTGACCATTTTCAAGAAGGCACTCCAAAGTCTCTCCCATGCGGTCAAAAACTACGATAGCGATTTCAACAATAGCCTCAAGCTCGATGACCTGAAAAGCGTCATCGATCAGGTGGATACGGCGTTGCTCGGATTCCGGGGCACCGCCAAGAAACGCCTGGACACGATTCGAAACGTGAACTCAGACGCCTATCTGAAATACGGCCAGTCCAGTGGTCTCGCCCTTGAGTGGTGCGTTTCGTTCAGCTCATCTGTGAGCCCTTTTGTCAATTACATGGATGCATCTCTCTCGAATAACGATAAGGATGTGATTTCGAAAATTATGGTGTCGGCGGTGGGTCAAGGCCTGAAGAAGATCAGCGAATCCTTCCAAATTCTGAATGGCGTCAAGAGGCGACGTGATGAACTGCAACGGGAACTGGAAGGCATGCATGGGGAGTTCATCCAGGACCTCGGTCCCGGAGGCTTTTACGAACAGGAGAATGAACAGAAAATTTCGCAAGATATTTCCTCTTTTCAACAATTGAATTCCTATATTCAAATGACACTTAATTCGCGCGGTCTAGATAAAAATTTTACATCGGATGCTGCAAGTTGTTTGGCGACAACTCTTGCTGGTGTTAAGAGCCACCGAAAGGATCAGCTATCCAGAGTTATAACTGACTTCCAACCGATCGAGGATAAAATTAAAACAGCCGCCAAACTGGCGAGTATTCCCGAGTTCGATCTGACAGAGGACAGGGCCAACATGGATGCCCTGAAGGAGCGCATGAGACAGGTGTCGACAGGAGTAAGTGCCTGAGTGCGTGAGATCGCAATTGAAACTATATTCATATATATTATATCATTTCAGATGAATAGATTCATCCTGGAGGGCGATTCACGTTCGCAGGCTGAACTCGTGGAGCTTTTGCAAACTTTGAGCGGAAACTGCGACAGATACAAACTGAAAAGAAATATTAATTGATTTCGAATTTCGCAGAAAATAAATAAATTTCTGTCTATTCGAACATTTTTAATTGGAAATATTAAATAGTGTTTAATCAGAAAATGATTCATGAATAAAAGTTCAATAGTTCACGTATTGCCCGAAGCGATAAGAATTTTTCAAAAGAGTGCTTCTCCTTGATCATGTGGATTTATGTATGTTCCTTAAATATAATTCCAAAAAGCCTACTTCAAAATTCTGTTTTTTTTTACATTTTTGTTTTTATTAATTATTGTGTTATTATAAAACAACTTAAATTAATAGAAAATTCTGTAGTTCAAAAAAATATATGTTCCTTCTTGAAATAAACCAAATCATAAAATGTTTTCGTTTTTCTTGTTCCTCGCCCCCTTCTTAAAGAAAAGTTACAGGGTTTTTTGACGCTTATCAGAAATATAAATTTAACAAATTTAATTAATTTAAATCATATAAAAACAAGAATGGAAAGCTAACTTCGGGCGGAGCCGAAGTTGATATACCCTTGCAGATATGTGGCAGTTTATATTATTAGATATATATCGGATCTTATATAGTCGGCCGATCCTTATAAAACTCGGCAGATCAAATTTGTTTGCCGAAAGTAGAATCCATACAAAGTCCCAGTCTTCTAACTTAAAAAACAACAGAGATATGGCATTTCCGATCAATCAGTTATATGGCAGCTATAGGATATAGTCGGCCGATCCTTATGAATTTCGGCAGATCGAATAAGTCTGCTAAAAGAAGAGTCCACAGCAAGTCCCATCCTTCTAACTTAAAAAACAACAGAGATATGGCATTTCCGATTAATCAGTTATATGGCAGCTATAGGATATAGTCGGCCGATCCTTATGAAATTCGGCAGATCGAATAAGTCTGCTAAAAGAGGAGTCCACAGCAAGTCCCATTCTTCTAACTTAAAAAACAACGAAGTTATGGCATTTCCGATCAATCAGTTATATGGCAGCTATAGGATATAGTTGACCGATCCCGGCCGTTCCGACTTATATACTGCCTGCAAAGGAAAGAAGGATGTGTGCAAAGTTTGAAGTCGATAGCTTTAAAACTGAGAGACTAGTTTGCGTAGAAACAGACAGACAGACGGACAGACGGACAGACGGACAGACGGACATGCTTATATCGACTCAGGAGGTGATCCTGATCAAGAATATATATACTTTATAGGGTCGGAGATGTCTCCTTCACTGCGTTGCACACTTTTGACCAAAATTATAATACCCTCTGCAAGGGTATAACAAGAATGGAAAGCTAACTTCGGGCGGAGCCGAAGTTGATATACCCTTGCAGATATGTGGCAGCTTATATTATTAGATATATATCAGATCTTATGTAGTCGGCCGATCCTTATTAAACTCGGCAAATTAGTTTGCCGAAAGTAGAATCCATACAAAGTCCCAGTCTTCTAACTTAAAAAACAACAGAGATATGGCATTTCCGATCAATCAGTTATATGGCAGCTATAGGATATAGTCGGCCGATCCTTATGAAATTTGGCAAATCGAATAAGTCTGCTAAAAGAGGAGTCCACAGCAAGTCCCATCTTTCTAACTTGAAAAACAACGAAGTTATGGCATTTCCGATCAATCAGTTATATGGCAGCTATAGGATATAGTTGACCGATCCCGGCCGTTCCGACTTATATACTGCCTGCAAAGGAAAGAAGGATGTGTGCAAAGTTTGAAGTCGATAGCTTTAAAACTGAGAGACTAGTTTGCGTAGAAACAGACAGACAGACGGACAGACGGACATGCTTATATCGACTCAGGAGGTGATCCTGATCAAGAATATATATACTTTATAGGGTCGGAGATGTCTCCTTCACTGCGTTGCACACTTTTGACCAAAATTATAATACCCTCTGCAAGGGTATAAAAATAACTAGCTTTAATGCAATATTATAAAATCTTATATTCATATAACTAGCCTTTTCCCAAAACTCATGACATAAACCTAATAAATCTTAAATGTATCCTTTTTTATCATTATTTTATCTTTTACAAAAACATCTTAAATAAACATCCAAAAAATTTAGAAAATTCGCTTTAGACAACAATCCATGATATTTTCATATTACTTGTACAAATGATTAATTTCCAGAGAGTTTCGATGCAAAGCGACCCCCACGAAGGAACTAAACCCGATGCCGATTCAAATTCCAATACCGAACCATTAATGCAAGAATCCAAGATGGTAAGATCATGAGAGAATAGAACAACCACTACAGCTGGAACAACTTGTCGTTGGCCATCTGGGCTAGCTCCACGTAGCGCTCCTTCTCGAACTTCTTGAGCCGCTTGTACTTGTGCCGAGCCAGCAGGATGACCTCATCCGAGGAGTAGTCCTGGTCCATTGCGTGGTCCTTTAGGTAGTGTATGAGCTCCTCCAGGTACATAGCAAAAGGGCTCAAGTTGTAGGGTAATTGGTTCTTGTAACGTTTAAGGGCGGACTTGATGATTTGCTCGTTGGAACAATAGCCGCTCTTTGCCATTTCAGTGATTCAAAATTTTTTGATGGAATTTATTTTTTTTTTCCTGAAAGCGTTCGTAATGTTGGCGACTGAAATTGAGGACTTTGAAAAGAACAATAAATGAAAAGGGGAGCTGTCAGTTGCCCAGAACTTTGAATTCGGATGCATGGCTTACTGCTGACATTTCTGACGGAGTCAAAGTCACAAACCGAACCTAATTGGCAGAAATCGAGTCGAGAGCCAAACCTAATGAAACGCCAACACTGAACAAGCCGGGTCTATGTAAATCGATTTGTCGATTTGTCATACGAGCAGAGTAAAGAAAATCGAAACAGAATACTGAAAACAGAAAACAGCCAAGTTTTGGCTTCGAAGTTCAAAAACTTTACATTGGCATCTTCGCAAATGAAAATGAAAATAAAAGCAAAGCCCCAGAGAGTCTCGGCAAATGAAAATGAAAATAAGTGTGAGGAGCAGTTGGAACACGCTTGTAGGTCGTCAAAGGTCCTGCCGTGAATTGTCATTGTCGTGAGTTGCATAATGCCGCACAAAATCGACACAACAATGCAACCAGCCAACAAGCAACTAGCAACAGAAACTAGCAACCAGCAACTAGCAACCACCAACTAGAAACCAGCAACTAGCAACCAAAAGCAGCAACAGAAGCACTTAAGAAACTCTCTTGGCCTGGGCCCAATTCTTGAGCTTGCCTCATTCCTTTCTGGCCAATTTCAAAGCAATTTCCAAGCCCAGCTCCAAGAGGCATCAGTCGTAAATCAAACACGCCACACAACAGCAACAGCAGCAACATTTCAACACCTTTTTTTTTGGCCGAAGAGACCTTGACTTGTATAGAAATCGAAAACCAAATCCACAAAAATCAGTAGCAAGCTGCATGCTTAGGCAAGGAAAACAGTGAGTCTGCTAATTTGGCTCATTTTGTTTTTAAGTAATTTGTGCCTGGCCTAAAGTGCAAATTTTAAGATTCTGCCAAGCTGCCGGGCCGTGCAATATAATTAAGTTTCTGCTGGCTCCGGCTGGCTTAGACCTTGGCTTGTGCGATTCTGATAAAATTGGCCCAAAAGAAAACCAAAACAAAACCGAAACCGAATCCGAATTCGAAACCAAAAGGGGGAACATGCCATTGACTGTTGGCTGATTTTGTCTGTCAGGGCAATGCCAGAGCGAGAGCCAAATTAAAATTCAAAACTCGTGACTTATTTAATTATAATGAGTTTAGATTAGAACGGTTTCAACGGGAGTCGGCAAAATGGCACAAAGCAAATCGCCGGACGGAAAAGACGAACGGGGCTTTTTTATGTTCAGAGGTTATAGCCAACATTGTGCAGTATGTGACCGCTGATAGCCATCAACAATATGGTAATTTGTTTTCAGAAATACGGACAAAATGGTAACTTTATCCCATGAAAAACAAAAATGTTAGGTGTACGGAACAGAAACCCACATATATTTATAAGAAATGGTTTATTTTGCGTGTCCCTCTTTGCATAAATGCTCCAGATACTGTCAATGTCCAAAATGCAAAGAAAATTGTGCAACTGCAACTGCAACTGTCCATGTTCGTTTCGAGGTCGCCGCTTGTGCAACATCTTCAATCAAACAGGCAGCAACATACAACACCTACGTGCCACAAAACGACAAAAGCCATAAATCCAAATCCCATTTGTCAGCATTAGAAAATTATGCAGCCAAAGAAGTACAACAGCGACACACAAACATACTGACAAACATTGCAAATCTCAGCAGCAGCCCAGGCTCAAATTCATAAATTAAATTACACGACAAGCACAATAATAATAAAAACGATTTGAGGCCCACACGCAAATAGCACCGAGACCTGCGCAGAGATTCATTAAAGATTTGCCAGCAAAAAAAAAATGCCAAATAAATAATAACAAAAACCGAAAGAAAAAATCTCAGAACAAGCAGCAGCCGTTTTATTTATTTGATTGTTGTAATCTGCAAAAGCGACATGCACAAACCGCTCCACTGGCCAAAAAAAAAATAGACAAGAGACATGGGAGTCGGTACGACAATGTTCACAATTTACAATTAAAATAAAATAAATGATGATGATGATGAACATTTGCCTCAAGAGGTGCACGCATGCGCGGGCGCCATCATCAGCTGCCATCTAGCGTTTTATCTGTTGCCAAATTTGGTCTGGCCAAAAGCGAGAGCCAAGCGGAAGCCGGCCCAAAGTTGCTGCAGAAGTGTCGTTCCAGCCATGGGAATCTCTGGCCAGCGAGTGGGTGCTAAGGTGTGTGTTCTCTGCAGAGTCGTGTGTGTGTTGGCCAAATGACAAAGCGACAATGGTTTAAAATGCAATGCCACTAGAAAAAAAAACAATTAACTTAAAAATAAATATATAATTTACACATCCTAAGTGTCTATAAAAAGTATCTCTAACTTGAAACAAGTAGCTCCAAAAAACTTCTTTCAACAAATGTTTTGTTAAATCTATTCCATTTTTTTCAGTGCATAAATTGCAACTGGCGCTGAGAATCAACTGCAGTGGCATTAAATCAAATCAAAACAATCGTCGGCTGACGTCAGAGTCCAAGATTCGATCAGCCAATGAATCACTTCCAGAGTCGCGACGAGATCCTTGCCTTGAACCAGTTCCGCGATTGTTTCTGCTCTCGAATCCATCGCAATTACTCAATCAGGTCAGCAATTGTTTCCTCTTCCTCACAGCATGACTACCAAAAAGCCAAAAAAAAGTAAACACAACCTGCAAAAAATCAATTATGTGCCGAAGAAAAACAAAGCCGAAAAAAATACAAGTGACTGACAGGGTGACTGACGCGTCACTTGGCCAAATCGATCAATGTCAGGAAATGATGGCAAGGTTATGACAATTATCAACGGATCGGCAAAAAGCAATACTAATTGTGGCCATCATCAGTGCATTTGCAATTGCATTGCCCCGGCCACTGGGCTCTAATGGCGACTGGAAGTTGCCCAAGTATATTAATTATACGCCACGTTGGCCCACAAAATCCCCCAGTACTTTGACAATTGTTTGCCTCCCCAGCCCACAGTCTTAAAAACACTTTTATTTTTATGCTTTTTTTTTTTGGTGAGTGACTCACTGACCTCCATCCATCCCCCCAGTTGCATTGTGCGTTGCGGAGTTGCAACTAAGGTGCGTTTTGTTTAGAACCCGGTTTTCAGCATGGTTCGGGCCGGGCTAAAAGCATTCAAGCAATTGCTGCTGAAGTCAGGCCATTTATTGCCTTCATGGCACTCAATTTGTTTGGCCGGCGGCTGGCGGAGTCTGCAGCCGCAGCTACAGCTGGCTCAATAATAAAATGTTTTTTATTGTACAATTTAGTTGCTTTAACTTGCGTGTAAATCGCCTTTTGCATATTGACACATAATCATTGTCTTTGCCCAGACTTTTGGCCAAAAGCGCTGGGAAGCAGCTAACAGGGAGAGGTTGTCAAGATGATGGGTAGATACTCTACAAAGACTTTTAAGATATATCCCAGAAAGGGCTTTCTTTCTGTGATTATATTTTTAGAAATATCTGAAATGTGGCAGAAATTATGTATTATATAATCCCTTCCAATTAAGTTCCAGTTCCTAAATACCCTTTATCCCTGGCAGGGCATGGAATTGAGACAAAACTTATTACATGTTGCGCTGAAAACCGTTGCAAATCTAATGAACATTTTCATTTTCGGCTTCGCATTGTGTGTGGGTGGACCTGGGCTTGGATTGGCTGGCATGGAAAAATAGGAGAGTGCCGGCTCTGACTCCGACTGCCATATTTTAACGATTCTAATAAGCAAAATGAAACGAATCTCTCGGATTTCGAATCGGATGGGATAGCCACCTCTGGAGTGGCCGAATGCGCGAAATTTTTGTCTAATGAGGTTAATAACACTGCCGGTTTCCCAGCCAGAAAAGATACTTTGAATCTGGGTCGAATAATCCACGGAGGAGCTCAGACTATGCTCGTAAATAATTAGAATTTCCTTCAAAAGTGGGCTGAGTAGTTAATCTGGCAGGCATTTAACCATTTAACATTCCCAGAGAGGCTTATCCCAAGAGTAATTTCCTCTTTCAACTCCTTGGCTGCCAACGAAAGTGTCTGCCTTGCTGCAAGTTGCTTGTTGCACGTTGACCTCCTTGAGAGGGGTGAGCAACGTGCGTCTCCTCACATGCTCACATCTCTCCTTCTTTCGATCGATTGTGCAAGAAACTTACATACATGCTGCAAATGCTGCATGATTGAATTACATTTTGCACAGCAGCAGCATCAGCAGCCACATCGCAACATGCAGCATGTTGCTGCGAACGGTAGCTAAGCGAATGCAACTCTCCTGCCCCTTGCACGTGTTGCATGCTTCATGTTGCTGCTGCTGTGCTGCTCTGTTGCATTGTGCCTTGCTGTGTGTTGCCGGACCGAGTGCAACTAATTAGACGTCATTGTCTGGCCAGCCCGCCAGCCAGCCATCCAGCGGGCCAGCGAGCTCGTTTGGCATTTTCCGGGCAATATTCGCAGTCCCGGGCTCCATTGTTATCGCAGTCAGCGCTAAAAGGGGTCATTATGTCAAGGATTTCAGTTTTTGATCGAGGTCTGAGCCACTGCTACTCTTGAGCACTGGAATAAACTATTAACCAGGAATAGGGAAATGATTTTTAAACCTAATACATATTTTTCTTGAAGTTATTTCTTGAAATTCATGACATTAAATAAAATTAATAAATGGGAATATATTTCCTGTATTTTATTTTTTAGTAAACCCACCTAAGTTTTTGTCTCAGTGACTGATTTTGTGGCGGATCTACAACTGCTGGTTAGCTGTTGTTGCTGATAGGTTAGCTGGCTTCCTGAAATTGCAACTGCATCAAATAGGAACCCAAATTCAAACTCTGACTCATGCCACCGACGCCAGGCTTTTCAGTTTCAGTGTCATTGTTTGGCTTTGGCTTCCAGTTGCCGATTGCCAGCTTTATTCGAATTGCCAGCTGCAATTAAGCGGCTGACAAAATGACTGACAATTCTACTGTCCACGTCTCCGGCGCCGTCTCCTTGTCTGCCATTTTGGGTAATTGCTAATCCCGCTAACGAGGCATTGAGCCACTGAACTGGCGGGGCTCCATCGCACCACCGCAACCGCCTCACCACCAAGCAGCGGCTGCACCACCGAGTGTCCAGTGGGCGTCGCATTAGTTTTCAATATCGCAACTGTGGCCGACAAGAGTGCCGAGTTAATGTGGCCCAATGATTGCGTCTAATGATTGATTGGCTCAGATATGCAAGGCGATGCTTTCCTCCATCTTATACCCTTTCAGAGGATATTAAAATTTTGCCAAAAAGTGAGCAATACACTGATATAGGCTTCTACAACTTAACCAATTGTACATTTTCTTGATAAGGATTAAAAACTCAAAAGGACTCTTCCCATTTTTACCATTATATAAAGGTCCAAAAAATCTGACTATCTGTCTAAGACAAATTGAGAATCTGTCTCTAAGCCTAACTCTAAGCTTTCAAATTTTTTCTACCATATTTTCATACAGATCCAAAGGGATTGAAGCTCTGATTCGCAAATGGTACTTATTGGTTGGTACTTATTATGGTACTAATTTGAATCGGCTTATGAATTATGAAATGCTTCTATTTTGGCAAAGTCATTAAATCTCACATCATAGGATATTGAATTTTCTTATAAAGATGATGAAAGCTTCGTACTTTCTGAAGGATCTATTGTTCTTTGTATCAATTTTATAATGTAACATTACAAAGCCAGGGTATATAAGCTACGGCTTCGACAGTATTCAGATTTTCTTCATTTTTCAAGATTTTTCCCCTTTTCCGATTTTTCATCCGAACGAAAAGCGAAATTGCAAACGAAACCGAAATTGGTCCGAGACGAGCCCGCAGAAACAGCAACTGGTTCCTGTGGATTTCTGGATCCCAAACGTGACGCTGCTGACCCACTGAACCCACCGAATCCACACCAATCCACAGCCAGTGGGTGATGGGTGGCACACTCGTACCCTCAAACAAAAACAAAAATGAAAAACGAAAAAGAGCGGTGCAAATTGCAGCGCAGCGGTTACCGAAAATATTGAAATATCGAAATGGAAAACGCTCGAATGTTCGTGCATAAAAGTTTATTGATTTTGCGCGATATTAACCCAAAAGTTGCATAATTATTTTAAGCATAATATCAATTTATATATCCATTACGGAATGGGGATCAGAGTGCAGGTCTGCGGTGAGTGGATTGGATAAAATTGAACTGATCACGATATTTGTCAATTTCGAAAACAAAACAGGTGTACAAATGTTCAGCAAGGAAGAGGTTCAGTTTGGTTAATGATACTTTGAGTTTAAAGCTGAAAAAGAAATAAATTTTAAATTAAAACAAGGTAGAACTGCTAGTTGTTTCGAGCCATAAAATCGTTTGGCTTTAAACGTTATCTTTTTTATACCAAGTACAGCATAGTGGCTCCCTTTCAGTTTCCTTCTATAAACCCCAAGTAGACCATAAATTCCTCACCAGAAATGGATTGCCCACCCGGCGACAACTTCATAAACAGTGCAACTCGCAACTGGCAACGCCAACAGCTAACAACATATTGCAATTTGGCCAAATTGCTGCGGCTAATTGGCACGTGTTCAAAGAGCCGCTGTGGCAGTGAATAAAAGTCGCTCCAAATACTCGTACAAATGAAGAGAATTCACTTAAAATGCAAATTCAGTAATGCTCCTCCGTCTCAGATGTTGCACGTGCAACGTACAACGTCCCGTAGAAGGTGTTGTTGCTCGTAATTTGTGGCCAACAAGTTTACGCAACATGGCAGGGGTGTTCGGTGGGTGGTTGGTTGGTTGCTGGGTTGGATGCAAACTCCTTCTGGATGAAGACATAAAATTGAGAGCCTTGCAACCAAATGCGTGTTCTCCTTTTGCAGCATGTTAATGACTTCATTTGCTATAGTGGGCAGATAGTTTGGAAAAAAATCTGTAATAGAGAAAGCCTCAAAGTCACACACATAAACAATGTGTGCAACAAGGCGAATGCAATTTATGTGCAATACGTGTAAATAAACCAAATTGGTCACGTTTTGGCCATTGAAATTAAATTATTCACACACATACAGCGAAAAACATAAATACCGACAATTTATTTGGCAGCCGAACATAAAAAACATTTTCGACCACTTCTTCAGCGCCTGCTACACATGTTGGTAGTAGATGTTGCTGGCTTGCTTGTTGGGGTCTCTCTGGGGGTTAGTTGGATTAATAATTTTGTGAAATTTAATATAAAACATTTTGACCGCCTGCACCTTGCCACATCCATAAGGCATTATCAGGGGGGCGCATTAATTGTGCAAATTTTGTGGCTGGTTGGCTTGTTGGCTGGCTGGCTGGATTCATTTTGTTCATTGTTGCTGGCTGGGTTCAGCTTATTCCAGTCACCCCGCACGACTGACAGCAACAACAATTGCTGATTAGTCGCCGACATATGCAAACCGAAAATAACATTTACCATGCTTACACAATTAGCCATTTTGTAGCCGGCAACATTTTTGTCACTCAGCCCGAGACGCGACGCGTTGCATGTGTAGCAACAATGTTTGTCAACACAATTGCAGTTGCAGTTGCAGTTTCTGGCTTAAAGTCGGGTTTTATTTTTGTACTTTTTTTTTTACTTTTTTGCTTTTGTTGTGGCTGCAGAAACCCAATCGGAATTTATGCAAATGATCGTCAGGCAATGCGTTGACAATATGTCACATGTCACTTAGCAAACACACAAACACACACTCACGGCACCCGGAGCAGGGCAATTTGAATCGATCGATGGATAGATAGATCGCTCGATTTTTTATTTGTGGCCAAAGCACCCGCACGTTCTGAACTCGAACTCCAAATCCAAATCCGAATCGGAGTCGAACAAAAGCCAACAACTGAACGCCAGAATGGCCAGTAACAAAAAAAAACACAAAGGCACACAAACTTGCCGAGCATTTGACCTCAAAAACGACAACTTTGGATACCCTGAATGGTTACCCTTCCCAAGGAAAGGAATTCTAGAATTTTCTAAACCTTTTGATTAATATATACAGGAAAATTTTTTTGTTTTAAGCATTGTTCATAAATTTAGGATTTGTGGATAGCATTTTATTAGTTTTTCTTCTACATTATTTAAGGGTATCTGGATAACCCATATCCCATGTAGCTCCCATTGATTTATCCAAAACCCGATGGCTGACTAATGCCCGATTGTGGCTGCTGTTGGGGCAATTGATTAATTGTCAAATTGCTGAAATGAGTGCAAAGACTTGTTCGGCTGTCGCCCCGCGTAAATCATTTCTGCGCGCGAATTTTCCAGCCAGATTTTCCCCCAGAGTTCCCGGTAATGAAGTTGTATCTTGCGTCTTGCCGTTCGCCGCCATCTTCCCACCAGCCACCCACTTTTGTGGTTTTGTTTTTTTTTAGCGAAACCCACTTTTTGGATCCCACTTGGTTATTATCCTTAGACGCGCGTGCGTGCTGTCTGCCTGGATGATTGCAATCGACAATCGGCAATCGAGAGGGAAACAGAGTAACACCAACACCAAACGCGACTCCGACTTAGCTTCGGAATGATTTATGGGCAGGCGCAATCAGGCGAACGCGATATCCAGCGCCAGTGTTAGATTTTGATATATTGTATGTTTTGGGGGCACGCGCAGGATGTTGTGTGCCTTTGGTTGTTCGTTCTTTTTATATTTGTTTGTGGCATGCCAACAATTAACGCATGCGTGCCACAAAAATAAAGATTAGCATCAGCCATAGGCCAGTCAAATGGGGTTAAGTGAGTAACTGAGCGAGGTGATTCAAAGTAAACCTGAAACATGTGTTTCTATTTAATTTTAGACACCAAGGGGGCCACAACTCCAATGGGCTTCGCAGTAGAAAATATATTTACCAACTTCTTCGATTTATCCCACAGTTGCAAGCCCGCCTGTTGCAACTTGCCACAAAGAAACGAGTTCACCCATATCATTAGCCCCTTTTGCTGGAAGCAAAGGCTGCTAAACCTTGCGCCATTATAACACAAATATTTGCTAACAATAAAGCCCCCAAAACACCATTAGTCGCGCCACGGTCTCTCTTCTGGGCTCTCAGAAATCGAGCCGGTCCAGAGACAGGCTCAAAAACCAAAAACTGAACTCTAACCCTCATTTGCGATCAATTCGTGGCGATTTTGCCGGCGTCTGAATATTTGTGCGCGCTTTCGTGCTGCAAACGTGCAGAAATCCCGGGCCGGCGAAAATTTAGTTGCTCACTTTTATGTAATTTCCCTTTTCTTTGTGTTGGCCGTTAGCTCAGGCAACAAAAAAAAAAACAAAATATCAAAAACAAAAAGCCAGGGGCCACCCGCTGGTCTAAACGGGCCCGAAAGTGATTGCCAATAATTGCATAATCAGCCGCAGCATTTGCGACTTAGAGAATTTGGGCCCAACAGGTTGCACGTTGTGAAAAGTGAAACTTTGACATTGGCTGGGATCTGGGATCTGAATCATGGAAACTTCAGGTGAATGGACTGGTCAATGACCAGGTGAAAAGTAAAACTGAAGTTGCAACAAAGAACCCTCTTTTTAGGCCCCCAGGGGCAGCATTCTCACACGAAAGACAAATAAAAGCGAATTTATCACGCACCATGACTAATTCTCCAGCGAATTTACGACACTACGATATATTATCGGTTATACACAGTCGGTTATATTCACTCTCATACTCCATCCGATCGTAAAAGTCCAAAACAAAATACCGATTCGCATTTGAACAAAGTCCCCAGTTTTCATTTGCATTGGTTGCAATATTTGCCTTGCTTTATTTTTGCTTTATTTAAATTCAATAAATATTTCCCATATTTTTATGAGCCCAGCAATTTCTGTTAAATTATTACCCAAGCACAAATGTTGTTTGCCGTCTGACTGATGCAAGCTGATCATGCAATCGGGAAAATACATATAGCCAGGCAACTGAATTACGCGATAAATAAAAATCAGGGAATATTATTATCAGAGTGGAAGTCCAAAAATATAATAAGGGCGATTTCCAAGTGAACATTTTCACAGTATGGGCTGAAAAAACTAATTATGTAGGAGCGTAAAAACTGAATAGGAAAACCAACTATTGGCAATCGCAATGAAATACATTATTTGGGAGGGGAAGGTTCAGAGCAGAAAATATCTGTTCAAAAATTGAACATGATAAATTCATAATTGTCCATTCAACGAACACGAACTATAATTCATGTTAGAATAATCGAATTGGACGCCATTCAGAGAGGCAATTGAGGACGGCGACGATGGAGTCGGCGGCCAAAGCCCAACAGCTACAGAGCAACAGCAACACCAAAAGCACTGCAGCAACATAGGTCAGGCGTAACGAGTCATTCATGTTGCAGATATTGTTGCAACTGCAACTGGTATAATTTCAGATATTTTTTTTCTCCTAATTTTTTTTTCACGCTTTTATGGCACCCGCATAAGTCACAGTCTGTTTTGGAAATTGCAATTTTGGAAATCCTGTATTTCTTTTCAAAACCATCTTTTTATCAATTTTTGGGAACGAAGTGCTTTCGGTAACTCTATACTTGTCCCAGACATTAAAGTTTTTCAAGTCAACAGTTCGGGTTCGGGTCGGCAGGTGGCGCCACTTCACTGGCGTCACGTTCAGTTGCAGCACCAACAGCAACACTGCAACACTGCAACAGTGCAACTGCAATAGCAACAACAGGTCGCTGCTGGCGATTAATACGCAAAACGCTTTGGCATCTTAAATATTGTGGCGTGAGATATTTGTTGATAGAGAATCTGAGGAGGGAGTGCTGCTGGGCGGGGGGAGACTTAAAAGATTAATGTGAATATTGGCAATCAGCATTTGTATTTGCGAGCTTGGCATTTTGCCAGCGAGAGGAGTGGAGCAGCCGAATTCCTGAGGCCTCAGACCGAAGATATTCAGAATCAGTATCCTTTGCCATCTGTAATTGCCGTGCAAACATTGTGAGCTTATTAACTTTAATTGGCTGGACTCGAAGAGACATTTTTTCATTGCCGTAATGGCTTTTTTTCTGACAAACATAATCGCTTTAATTTCAATTGCTTAACCAAGCTATTTTGCACTTATTTCAATCAATTTTCGTTTATTATTCTACACACGCCGAGTAAATTATAATAGCCGAGCTGGTAATTCAATTATTTTCCCACCAAGCTGTCTTATTAGCCCGCCATTTATGAGTTCGACTCTTTGAATTGCAGCTGGAGGAGATTTCCTCGGTGCCTAGTGAATATTTATGAACTATGAGGAATAACAAATTGAAATTGTTTAGCAGATTTATTTCTGCAATTAGTGCCAATAATTAGCGACTTTTTCTGTCGATTGGCGGGCCATAATTCGAGGGTTCTCTATGGTTTTTATATTTTTAACGGCTGCCAACGAGAGACGTCTGTCATTAGAGGCGTGGGTGACACAAAAGCCACGAGTTGCTGCCAAAAACTGCAGCAAATCCGATTCCGAATCCGAATCCGAGTCCCGGGCCAAATATGGCCATCGATTAAATGATTTTCATGTGCCATAAACGACGCGCGCCTTTAATAAGCCCCCGATTTTAACGAGCTGCAGTCTGCAAGTCGAAACTGAAATTGAAAAGCCCCTCAACCCCTCCACAACTCTTCGCCGCTTGGCTCTTCCAGTCATGAATCTGTCGCAGACGTCGAGTCTCCAGTCTGCAAGTCTTCTGTCTTGGATCTGCGATCTCCGACTCTGGTCTTCCGTCTCTCGGCGACATGTTTAGATATGCGTTTGAGTCGCTTAATTGCAACTTTTATGGACAATTTTGTGGCAGTTGAATTGCAGCGGCAGGCGGAGGGATAATAATTTTAATGGATATTTGATGGATATTGACTGTGGTCGGGTGTAAACAGCATCATAAATTCAGCCGGATCGTTCCTAATGAACGAAAGTCTCAAATCTCTTTCCCAAATTGATAACGAATGTGTCGCATAATGAAGTTGATCTGTGGGAAATCGGAATACCTCGGGTCATACACCAGGAGTACCCGGAATAATCGCTTAATATCGACAGGCTGTCATTAAATAATGCCACGCAATAAAAAAAATGCAAAACGCTTTGCAGGCAAGTCAAAACGATATTTCCACAATTTATTAAAAATTGATTGTATTGCCACGCCACAAATGCAACAGTAACTGCAACACTTTGCGACCAATCCTCTGGCCAAAAAATGGGGAAAAAAAACAACAAACAAAAAACCAACTGCACTTGTTGAGCGGCGATTTGGCAAATGGCAACATAGCTACATGGCGAATAAAAAAAATATATGGGAAAAATAAAAGAAAAAGCCACCGACATAGCCAGCCGACATGCCGGCACTGGCAATGTGAAAATTGCATTTTAATAAATTCAGATCGGGCCTCTTTATCGGTCGCTTGTTCGTTCGTGGAGTGCGATATGAGTTCCATAAATGATTTTAATGCGTGAGTGTGCCCATAAATTGTCAGCCGGCTTTCAACTGGCCACAGATCGTGGGCCATTTGCCAGATAAGGCCCCGCTGCCAGATCAGAGCCCTCCCCTTGGGGGAGTTTTTAATTAAACCCCTGCACTTGACCCGCATCGGAATTTATCGGTCGAGATTTATCTCTCGATTTACAGTCCACGGTCTAATGCCGCCTGTCCAAACACCTAGCGATTGCTCAAAAATAATTTCTCACGTTGCAGCACCGAAAACTCGGAGCGAAAATTATGACAAAATATTAATAAACATTCAGCGGCAATGCGGCTTTGAGGCTGGAGTTTATTTCATTTATGTTTCTGTTTCTACGTCTCTGGTCTTGAATTTATTTATCTCGGACTCTATCGATTTGACCCGCTCTAGAAATGAGCGCAAATCCAACCTACAGTTTGCATGTACGAATTTAATTAAAATCTCCGCTTGCGTGCATATTTCATAAATAATTATTATCGCTCGATTCGCTGGCTGGCTGACTTCGTTGTTTTCCATATTATTTATGGGTTTGCGGCGGCGGCTTGAGTCTAAATCATGTTCGGATGCTGGCCAAAAAATAATATTAATGAGAAACCGAGAGATTAAGGTTGTTAACACGGTCGCCGATAAACTCGATTCAGGTTTTCAGCATGATCTATTCGCGTTGGAGTTGCTAATTCTAGATTTGCTATAAATTAGAATAGAATACTACAAGAAACTAATTTTTAAGACAACGTTTAGACAAACTATCATTTTACATTTTTATCAAAAATAAGATTCCAGATTGCGAAATATTACAATTCCCCAAGGAAAGTATACAAAAAAGTATAAAATAAAATGAAAAATACATGATGTTCAACAAAGTGAATGAAATAAATACTCATTTAATAAAATAAAGGTTCAGGAAAATCTATATTATTATCATTTTGATATTATTAGACTTCTTCCATCTCTAATAGATTTTATTCTTTATGGTCTTTCAACGGCATCATCGATATCTGGCAGTCATGCGATTCCAATGCATTTAATTAGCCATAAAAAAATGTCTTCTGGTATTTGGTAATCTTTCCACTCCACTCCACTTGGCCGGTAACTGGCAAATAAAAATGCCTCACTTGTTCATTGCGGACGCCCGATTAATTATGAACAGCTGAAAGCGCGCCATTAACATGAAAAGTCAAATCTATCTAAATATTTGCTGTGGGCAACGAGCTGGCCCGAGACTGTCCGACATTTTTTGAGCGGTTACTCCTCTCCGGCGCTCTGCCCCTGCGCCGCCCCTGAAACCATAACCGCATCCGATCCGAATCCAAATCCAAGTCTGAATCCCAGGCCGAGAGCTCTTGGCCAAATGTGCAAGTTGGCAAGTCATTTTTATCGCCCCGCAGTAATCTGAGCTGCACGAATGTGCCGACGTTGGACGGAAAATATATAACATGGCATCATTTGCTGCCAGGCGCGCGTTTGCTTGTTGTACAATAGTTGGCTAACCCCGGACCCTGCCCCGCCCCCACTCTTCACTCCCATTCCCCTCAACTTGACTCCTTTTATCAGCCTCCTCCACAATGATGATGCAACTTTTTGTTTTTTTCGACCAGCAAGTGCTGAACGACCAGTTCCCCTCGATTTTGGCGTTTATCTCCCGGCTAGAACATGTTTGGCGAAACAAGTTGGCTCAGACCTTTAACTGGGTCACTAAGTCAGCCAAGATCTGTACAGGAGGCTTAAAAGGGGAGCAGGAGAGGAAGAAGGGAAAAGGAGGAGGAGCAGCGCAGAAGGAACTGACTAATTAAAACAAAAGACTTAGGCAACGAACTTGATTTCTGGTGATTTGACTTTTTGATACACTTTCAAAGAAAGTTTACTGAACTGAAATGCATTTTAAATTTATTTTTTCTTGTCAGTTAGATACAATACATAATATTAAAGTATTTATATAACATTTAATTTGGAACTTGTTTATTATATAAAAAAAAATTATCATAATAAACGGCGATCTTTAATCCAATAAGGGTATTGAGGTTTTTCACTCCCCTATTCTTGGCCATATTTTATGACGGACCGTAAGCATGATTGTCATTTGGCCCCAGGCACATCCTGTCCAGATCCAAGATCTGCGATCCCAGATCCCAGGCTCGAGCACGAAGTCGACCGCGAACGGCTTGCAGCTTGTTGTCTTTATTAGCGTTTTGGTAATAAATCAAAGCGCCAGCTATCAGCAACTCGGATCTCTGTGTAGCTCACATGTGGCCCTGGCCAGTACGAGTGTCTGTCCCCTAGAGATACTACTTTTTCCTACATCCCCCTCCCAAACCCCCAGCAACCTACTCGCTTCTCTGGCATCGATTTCGTTTACTTTACATGCGCATAAACGTCGTTTGACTGCCCGGCAATATTTCAAAATTAATCCAACTGCCAGCGATGACGAAGTGTGGCTCACTTTCCAACCGTCTCGAGTATTTGTCTAGTCCGCGAATAGAAGAGAAAATAAATCAATTGTGAACTGCGGTTTGCCGGTTAGTTGGGTTATTACTCAATCTCTCTGCGGTTCGTTCCATGGATCTCGGGTGTCTTGGGGGAGGAGGATCGTTTACTGCCACGGTTCCCTTATATGGCGCAGAGAAAAATTAATTGCCCGACTAATGAAGCACAGCATCGAGCCGCGATCGTACAATGAGATAGATATTGTGCAGATATCTGATATGGCCACAAACTGTCGAGTGGTTGTCTTTGGAAAGCCAAGATAAACGCTTTAAAGCCAATTGAAAGGCAGAACGGGAATCCCAACAGATTGTTGTCTAAAGGATGCGCCAAAAGGATTAAATTCAGTTGTAAAACGTATAATTCATTAGACTCTGAAGTATATTTTCTGCAAGTGGAGGTCGTTTTACTTATGAATATGTAGTAGGTCACTGCAGGGCGATCCATCATTGCTCTGCATATCACCGTCAATGCTTGCCTTCATCTATCAGCATACTTGAAATGCCCCAGCATCGAATCAAACTAATTGCAAGCTTAACTTCAACGTCATGCCTTAGTTAACTCAACAGCGAACCTTTCCACATGCGGCACACTAGGGTTGCCAGGGGGATGCGGTGGGGCTTTTGAGCACGGGCACCCAACTGCGTTGCCCATGTCAATGGGTCCGTTTGTCGTGCTTCGAGACATGAAAAACGAATTCAAGTCAAGCTTGGAGCTCAAATCCGAAAAGCAAACGCACGTGCCGCACAAGCGAAACAACTTCATTTTCAGATCATTTGTGGAGCTGCAGCCAGCCTCCCTCTGCCCCTCTTCCATGCCTGTGCCCCACTCCCCACTTTGCCCTTCTTTTTCCAGGTTGTAGAGCACTATTTTTGACATTTCTGTGGCGCCAGCTGAACAACACAACTTCCAGCTGACATGCGTCAAACAACAATCAAAATACATTCGTTGTTTGGTTTTTTTGGTCAACACTAGGGAAAATGTATTCCGGCTAACAAAATCCGAGAAGTGATAGAAACTTATGAAACGCAGTAGAAGAAAAAAATACGATATGGTTGTTGGACAAAAATTTTTAGTTCTGACTTCATTTTGGTAAACTTTCTTCTCAGTGTAACACAAAACGTGAGTTTGCTGGGCAGGCCATTCATTAGGAACTCGTTTTACTTTTTTTTTTGGGTTGTAGAGCCCAAGAATCCACCGAAACCAAAACACACGCGTACGATCACAAATGTGACAGAAAATCTTTGGGATGTTGTCCGCTGCCAATTAACCGAATAACCAAAAACTGAAACGGAAAAATGAAATAAAATAAAATACACGTTGAATGTGAACAGCATCGTAGACAGCTCCATATGGCGTGGCGATGTTGGGTTTTTTTTATCGGCCCGCAACAGATCTCACTTATGAAATCCCAGAAATCATTAGCCATCGCCATCGCCCTCGAGTCTCCTCCAATTACGTGACAATTTTTTTCGACTGGGATGTGAGGAAATAAAAACAAAGCTCCTTATGAATTATTAAGTTGTTTTCTCTTCACCAGCCGCTGGCAACTTAAATAAATTAATTAAAACATTTTTGCATTAACTGCGAGTCGCTCCTCTCCTGTCTTAAATTTTTCAGCCTCTTGGCGAAACACTTTTGCCACAAACAATTTGGGGCTGGAAGTAATTTTCTTGGGCTGCAAAATCAACTCGCAAAAGGCCGCCACTCGAATGCAAAATAGTCAATTTTTGTCTATAATACCATCGGGAGGATTTCGCGTTACCCTCTCTGCAAGTCAATCGGGCAAGTGACGATTTTGGTAACCTAGGGATATCAAAGACATTCTTGGTTAGAGTATCTCGGTTTTGGGGAAATCCCGATGGATGCTCCCGTCTGATTTCGGTAATAGTTTTTCTGTTTGTTTTTATTTTTTGCCGCTCAGTTGGACCATAAGCTATTTGACTTTCAAATGAGCAAAAGCCTGAAAAGCCTGCGGCAGTTTTTCAGTATCTGAAGTCTTTTTTTTTATGAGTTTTTCCGCAACATTTCCAACTGCCGCGATTTCTGTGGCAATTTGCAATGCAAAAATGCCGAAAACAAAGAAATGTTTTTCGGTCTGCCAAAACGGACGACGACAATAAAAACCGACAGTTGACTCGTGTTGCAAGATATATTGTTGTTCCCATTGTTGTTGCTGCTGTTGATTTTGTTTGTGGTTGCTGCTTTAGGTTGCAGTTGCAGTTTTGTCTCATGTTGTCCAACTCCTTGACAATTTGATGGCCCATGGCCAGTATGCCAGCAAAAAAAAAACCACTAAAATATCTATGCATCCAGTAAGCGATATTTTAGTGGGTCAAAACGCATCCCTCCGCTGAACAAAAGGCGACCACAGAAATGAATAATTGCCGGCGAGCATTGGAAAATAATGGCACATATTTATGGCCTCACCGATGGAGTTGTCTTCTCCACCATATAGCCAGGCTGCCAAGTTGCCAAGTTGCCAGGTAGCCAGGTAGCAGCAACTGGTAGCAGAAATATGTCCAAGTAATTTACCAAACATATTATCACAACAATGTTGGGCGCATTAACGGTGCTTTCCATACGTGTATGACCACAAAAAATACAACAAATACAATATAGAAGCCAAAAAGCCAAACCAAATTTCATTGTCGCCGTCGGCAGATGAAATATTTGTAACACATTAACGCAAAACGATTTCTAATGGCCTCCACATTTGTTACCCAGAAGTCGGGGATTTAGTCGGCGAACTGTGCAGTTTCGCCGAATGTTGGCCATATTTTATATCCATCTCGAGCTCAACTCCTTCTATGCAATAATTGATAGTTGGGGACCAGCGCTGTAATGGAGATATTTTTCTGGGAAATGTTTAAATTAAATGTTAACCGAAAAGATTGTGGTTTAATCCACAAAAAATGATATAAATTATTTTGTTAGAAGTGTGATATATAAACATATGACTGCCTAAAAGCTAACCCGTTTTTCTCTTAAAGTTGAATTCATCTTTGATTACCGCAAACAAGATAGAAAGTCATAAATTTCACCCCACCTGCCCGTTTTGAATTTCCCGCCGAGGTCACTTACGCCTCGAGTGTCTCCAATTCGGTTGAATGCTCACTGCACATTCCACATTCCGTCAGCAACATCTCACAAACACTCCGAATGCTTTGCACTAGCATGAGCATAATTAAACAAATATTTACACACTTTACTTGCTCAGTCACTTACCGTTTGGCTTCTGCTGATGTTGCTGTCGGGTTGGTGTTGCTGTTGCAGCAGCAACTTGCTGCTGTGTGTGACACTTGTTTTCGTTTAGCCGCTGACCAAGTTGCTAACGAAGTCGCGTCAAAATCGACTTTACAACTCAGCCCTTAGGGAACTTAGGAAAAATTTCCAATATTATGTTTTTCCCAGACGAAATATCAATATGCCACCGTGGAAAAGACAAACAAGATGCTTGTTTGGAGATATTTTTCACTCACTTCAGATTGTCTATGATTTTCCAGCAATTTTAATGACTTTATGGAGGGTTTTTATTATTTTTTATTGGCTCAATTAAAGAGAAAAGTAAGGGGAACTGTAAGGGGAGCAAAGGGAAATAGCTTCGTAGTGACTGATGGCAGTCAGACTCTCGAAATTCCAGCACGCTTTATGACGTCGCCCGATTTCGGTCCGATTTCGGATTATTCATGGTCCCCGCGACACTTTTTATTTAAAATTTTTATATTTTTTTATAGCCAACTGTCTTCTCTGGAAATCAGCTTTCAGTTGATTTTTCATTGTGAACAATATGAATCGCGGGGAAGGCTCAGAAAATATTAAAATGAATCTCGGTACGCGCGCGATGTTGATGAAATCTTTATCTGAATTATAAACTGAAACCCTATATGGCGAGAGCTACCGTTGGAACGGAATGGAAGTGTTTGACATCGTTTTGCAGGCCGGGTGAAATCCATCCATCCAGCCAGCCATCCAGCCGGTCAACCAGGCATTCATCCATTGTGTCCATTAATTTGTCAATGATAATTCGCCGTCTCTTTATAATTGTTGAATGATATAACCCGGCCGTCACAATCGATCAATTTGGCATACATAAATTTTCAGGTCCAGAGCCACAGAGCTTTGTCCCCTCGAAATCGGAGAGTGAGTTACGGCCGTCGATCGGCGGTGTTTATATATCTCTTACCCTAACGGACTGCTGGCCACGATCAGAGATCGGACTCTGCCACATCATGTTGCAGCAGTTGCAACAGCAACCTGAGTGCTGCACAAATTGCTTGTTGCCCGCCGCTGTTGCTGCTGTTGCTGATGCTGTCTTAAAGTAGCTTTAATTAAAGTGTGCGTTTTAACTGTCGGCATTTGGAATTTATTGGCTTTTTATGCGAGCCACTCGGATTCGGAATCTCCGGGGCACTCTCTAATTTTATTTGCTTTTACGTGGCCACACATTTAGCATTGTCCGTTCGATTCTACTTCTCCTGGTCGGATTTGAAATGATCCATTTTCGCTGGGTCCTGGCCGTTCTATTTTTTATGATATACTTAATTGAACTGCCGCTGCTGCTGCATGTTAACTTCGCGTTTAATTGTTCAATTGCGATTGCCCAGCCACTTAGCCAATTCGCGTTTCCAATTAGCCCGAATGGATCCACGCAGCTGGTGGCCCATTAACCCCTGACTGCCGGACAAACGATCGCCGTTTCCCAGCGTCTAGGGTTACTCCACATACTGCAAACAAAAATGAAATTAAATTGGCAAAGCGCATGTTAGATTTTAGATTTTATTTGGCGCTTAGACTCCACTTTGAGCCAAACAAATTACCAATTAAACTTATAGTCTAAACGTTTATGGCGGAATTCTTATATAAACAAATTGGAGTAACATGAACGCTTTAATAATAAATATTTAAACAGCAAGGTCCATAGTTCATGAAGCTAAATAAGTCACTGTTGCAGGATATTTTATATTTGGTGCCTCTGAAGGGCCTTAATTTTGACCTTGTTTCGATAAGTATTTCCTCGCAGTGCATGTCATCCAATACTCACATCCATCTGGAAGCTTTTCAGCTGAAGTGCCAAATGCTCATATTATCCACTGTGATTTATTGTGTGTGTAAAGTGTCACACCGGCGACAACAGCCACCGCTGTGAATGTGACTGCAACTGCGATTGTGACTGGAGCTGCAACTGCCACTTCTGGCCTGACATGTCACACAATAGGAAACCCAGACAGCGACTCAGACCGAGACGGAGACTGACAACTGGAAATGTCATATTGCAATGCATATTAAACGCCGGCTAATAAGAATCTATCGCTCTGGCAATTATGGCAATTGTAATTGCAGATATTGCCAAAGGTTGGCCCAGAGACTGGCGATTAAAATCGCCAGGGTTTCCATCTTCGGTGTTGGCGTTTTATTTTCTGGCCCGATGTGCGGGTGTGTGTCAAAGAGTGCCAGCCACATGATTTGTGGATGATTTCCCACGATTTGCAAGCCATCTAATCCCCCTGCCAGGCCTCCTCTCCGCTGCAAAAATTAGTCATTTTTCAAAACAATAACTTGTAAGCTTGAAGAAAAATGAAATCGCAAACAGTGCTGCCAAAAATCTAGACGCAAGAGATTTGCTGTTTTGTAAACACTCGAGAGACCCCGAAAACAACAATACCAGAAACTAAACCACAGAAATCAATAAAAGAAGCGGCCAAAAGGGAGCAACAGCCACAAATATTGCGCAGGCGTGTAGCTCCCCGAAGGGAGGGAGTCTGAGGGGGACACTAGCCAACAAGAAGGGGACTCCAAGAGGCTTGGAAGGGGAGTGTGACTAGCTCCACAATTGAGCAATTGAATTCGCACGCTTGCGCGCCTTTTTTTCGCCAACTTTTGTTGTTGCAGCGGATGTCGCAGATGCATCTCGGAAGTTTCTCATGTTGTTGTTGCTGCTATTGTTGTTGTTTTTGCTGTAGTAAAAAGCCAAACAAAAAGAGTGCCAGCCAAGATATTACAAAAATCAATTACCAACACCTCAAAAAGCTGTTGCCATTGTAAATGTTGCTATTTTTGCAGACACAGGCAGCAACATTAACAACGACGACAACGACAACACCAGAGCAGGGCTACACGGAAACAAAAAAACATAATTACTAACTAACATATAAAAAATTAGGGAAGGCAGGATTAAAAGAAGATAGGTTTAGGATTAAACATAGTAAGGACACATTACGGTTCCCAAACTAACAATTTTAAGCTTATAAAATATTTTAAAGCAAGTATTTCTGCTTTGTGTACTTAAGGCTAGACCTTAAAAAGTGTAAAGGGAATCGCTAATACCCTTTATAAGAAACCTCTTAAGGAGCTTACGACTGCTTCGCCATTCAGACATCCTTTAACTTTCGATCTCCATCAGAATCCAAGTCGATTGCAAAACGGTTATGCCTCTGTCATTGGAGTTAATTCAAAATCCGAAATACGGCAAAACGCGCGTGGTTGTTGGTAATAGACACAATCATAAAAATGAAATATATCTGAGAATCTCCCATGACGAGATCGGCGAGGCGAGGCGACTTGCGCAACTTTGTCTCCTCCGCTAAAAAGTAGAGACGAAAAAAAGAAAAATCAGACTCGGCTGCCTCATCAGCAGCTGAGGAAAAAGAAGCAGCAGATGTGGCAGGAGTGGTTGCAAGTTTGCTCGCGAGCAAATATCGAGGCTGGAGGCTGCCCGCCAGCGCTCGTCTCTGTCGATAGCCAAAAATGGTAAATGGGATAAGCCTCAACGAGAGGGACAGAGCCACGCGTGGGCTGCCTTTGCCCCTGCCCCAGAGTCTCTTCTCACCCCACCCATTGCATAATCCCCTCTTGGGGGTGCTCACTGTGGCACAGTACCTCCCGCTGCTGCCCCGCAAATATTTAAATTATTTCATCGCATAACCAAAATGGCCAACAGGCATGGCAAAACGGTCAGGAGATGGATAGTTTCGGGTGGAGCGAGATGGGGGAGTTGGGAGGCTCCTGCATAGATATATCCTGATCTGGGTTTCCTTGCTCTGGCGGCCTCATAACTCATGCAGACGCCGAGAGCCTCATGCCCAGACAACTCGCTTCCAACTCGTTTAACAATTATTATTGGTGATTAACACGGCATGTACAAAGCCACCAAAATCAGGGGGGGCGGCAGGTGTTTCCACTGCCTTGAGGAAGGTGCCATGGCGGGCTGAGTGGGGGAACTCCACCGTGAGACAACCTTCGACACCTGCAGCCACCAAAAGCGGCAACATGTGGAGCAGATCACTTCGTGGCTCCCAGTCGCGACTCACGTTTGCCGTTTAATTAAAATATTAAACGAAAATGCAACTGCAAAAATAAAATAGAAATATATAGCATGTGGGGCAAAGTGGCGAGAGTGGAGTGGAGGTGTCTAGAGGGGGTGGTGCATTCAAGGGGGTCAGTCTTTGTTGCTTTCTGTGTTGCCAACAAATGGAGAACACTTCGATGTGATGGCGATAGTGAGGGAGCAAAAAAAGCATTGCAAAAAACAAGATATTTTAAAGCCCCAATAAAATTTATTGGCGCTTTATTTTTGTTGCTCAAAATAAAAAAAAAATTAAGTCCATTTCCATTTGTTTAGGTTTAATTTCCAAACACTATATATTCAGAGGAACTTTTAAAAATATTCAAACAACCCATTAACTTCAGCTTTCAGCGGTGCTGAAAAAATTTCCCCAGTGATCTCATGGCCAAGTGTGTTAATTGATTAACCAGCGATCAGGTTCATCGATCTAAGCCATAACTTCTCACTTTGAGCCAAGTGTGCTTGGCCAAAACATAAACTGACACTCTCTCTCTGTTAGAGGTGATGGTATGGACCACCTGATCATCTTTGGCATATCGATCTTCGATTAACATGAGCCGACAACTCGACAACAAATTTTAAATGTCTAAGGCAGCTAGCTGGCAACTATCAGGTGGCATGAATAATGCAGTGATCCGTACCGATCGTGCCAGATATGCGAGGCATTAGGCACTACGGACTAGGGACTAACCCTGCCGCATGCCACTATCTTAATTTCGATCATAATTTCGCTGACAACACTTGACTATTTCTGTTCTCCATGTGTTTCACCTGGGGGGCGATTAGGGCCCACGCAAGACCTTTTGTTCGGATTCCGATTCTGACACTGATTTCAGTTTGAGTTTGGAAGACGTCGGTCTTCGATGCTCCAATGTGAGCATTATGTAAATCGAAATCGGTCGATACTAGGTTGAAAGCCGAGGTTGAAAGAACTCGCTTCTGCGCGACCTCTGAGTTCGGCATCCGATCCATCGGTTCTTCTGTTTTTGTTCTCTTCGGGGGGATTCAATCAATAAAAATTATGCTAATTAAATGCCATTTCATTCAGGTAACATAAAAATCCACACGCCATGACACGGCATCAGAGAAACTCGAGTTTCGATTTGAGTTCATTCACAAAAATATACGAGATGGCAGCTACACTTCAGAAAACTAAACTTTGTGGAGTATTTACCGACTTTTTAAATAATTCATTACAGCCTAAGTTTTTTGTCAGTGTTTGGATATGTTTGTAGGCAGATCTTTGCTCCTAAACACGACCGTTAACAAATTCTTAGGCAGAACACAAAACACTTAAACGCGCTGGGCCGGGTCGATTGGCTTCACTTTTGGTTCGGTTATAACCATTCGATTTGTTCGGTCTCTCGTCTCCAGCTGAGCCTGAACTTGGCCAACTTTTTCAGCATGACTCACCAGGCCTCTGAAAACTACATACCTCCCAAGACCGAAGTCCGACGTCTGACTTCATCCATCTATCCCGGCGAGAGAAGCAAAAGTGTGCCAAGTGGTCAGCAACGGAAGTTTACTTGCCCGCATTTTTCAGCCGACGAAGGCCAAGTTTTTGCACTTTCGGCCAACTCAATCAATCAGGCCGTAATGAAGAGAAGTCTTTTCGACTTTTCAGTTTTGAGCTTTGAGTATTTCCCAATTCAGGCAGCCTGCAAGGTGGCAGAGGTTATAGCCAGGGATCAGACGACTTCACTTCGCTTTCGGTTTCTATCAGTTGCAGTTCCCTGTCTCATAATGATATTGAAATATTTTCGTGATTTATGTTCTATGATCTCTGCCGCCAGCCGCCATAAATCATCCGGCGAAGAACTGGTAGCCAATTGGGTGAGTTGCAATTGCGGGTTTTTTTTTGGTGAAACGCAATAGAGCCGTTCCAAATAGCTGATATTCAGCAGGCCATAGACTTAAGATTTAGTTTTGGCTACTATTTACTTTGGGCCATTACCGACTTCAAAAATACCAAATTGCGGACCATTCCTGGTTGCAAACATCTCTTTTGCCGATAAAGCAGCACTTATCTTGTAGATAAAAATCTCCCTGGCCACCAATCTCCTTTCGCCAATCACCTGGCCAATAAAAGCGCGTCAAGGCAACAATCGCCAGGTTGTTGGAGCTCAGGACTAGGAGTCCCGTCCCCACATCTACATCCACATCCAAATCCACCTTGGCCTGTCTGCTGCATTTGCTCGTTAATGTGTCACCTCTGAATTGTGTCTCTGCGGTGGAAAAAAAAATATACATACGTGCACTAGTTTTCGCCTCGGTTTATTTTTATCTCTCTGTGTCAGCGACAACACAAAACGCCGACTGCCAGCTCCTGGCGGCTCCCAGTAGTGGCCACCGTACAGTACAGTGTCCACTCTCCACGGCTCTTTTCCCCTTTTTTTTATTCGCCTGGTGTTGATCAAACGTAAATGTCAGGCCAACTGACAGTTTGACAAATATTGACGACGCTTCGCGCAAGGCGAACCTCACGACCGCCGCTGCTCCAGTTGTCCCACATCAGTGGCGCGGCCAAAGGGGGCCCGGGCAGGAGGTGGGGGTGGGGTGGTGCAGAGCTCCCCACAGGGTAATTAGTAGCCCCGACTTGAACACTTCGGTGCCACTTTGCCTCCACTTGCCACAGTCCAGGCTTTGATCTCCAGCGGATAGCCGGCCACGTTGAAACGCTTAAAATGTATCTCGCCACTAAAATGTATCTTAACTGGGCGAAAGGCCAAGGATTGGGCCTCCTGCTAAGATTGTTTTATTAGCTAATGCAAATGGGTTGAGGTCTACTCAAGGAATTAAGCCAAATGGAGGGGAAAACTTTGATTTACAGGAACAGTGGTCCAAGTCTGCAACAGTTATTGAGAGTATGTTCTATTTCGAAGTCCCATTCACTTTAGTGAATAAAAATGTTAGCTTTAGTCTCCAGGATCTGTTGTACCAGCCCCACTGTACGCCTGCTTTGGCCCACATTGTCGGTTTCGGCATTTTTGGTTTTCGGATTTGCGATCTGCGATTTGTATCTGCAAGATACAAACATGCTTTTAGCAGCATTATAAACATTTTGTTGCCCAACATTTTTTCTACTATTTGTCATCGCTAACGCATTCCGCGAATCAAGCAAAAAAGTATATATATCGGAGAGCTGGGCTTCGCGGGGATCTTTAATTGCTTTTGATAAATCGCCGCTTAATCCGCTTAAGTATTTCGCCTGGGTTTTTATTTTTCGACTAATTTTTCAGTGCACTAATTAAACAAAGGACACACATTTTAAGCTTATACCGAAAAACGATAATGATTTTGGAGAGACCTCAAATAAATTTGAATTTGTCTGATTGGATGGGAGGAGAGGTATGATTGGAGTGAGTGGCTAAGTCTAATTAGCGTGGGCCCATATAAGTGTGTAGGTATGGATGTGGGGGGAGGGGTTGGCAATCCATCATCGGGCTAAAACACCGCATCATCACTTCCCCCCCAGAAAAAAAATCCAAAAACTTCACAACAAACTCCCCCCAATATCATTAATTCGGCATTAAATTTCATTTTCAATTGTGGCCAAAATTGAAATCCCAGTCCAAATCGAATCGGATGAATCGGTTATTGGGCAATTTGAGTATGGAAAAAATTACAACGTGTCCATTAGATTATTAACTTGGCCAGCACGGCCGGCGGACAAACCTGCTGAGCCCCACCATCACCATGTGTGTTCGTTTTTTATGATTTTTCTGTTTTGGCCGGAGTAACTCATTAAATCGATCCAATCCAAACTGAATCGCAGCTGAAGTCGGCCGTCGCGCCTCCTTAGTTCAATTATAAAGCAATTGAATTAGCCTACGAGTATCTTTCAATGGCTCTCTGATCTCCGGCCAATCCATCAATCAGGTAATACGGCGATTACGCAACAGTCGACTGCCAATTTTGGCGCGTGAGTTTCTTCGGCTAATTGAAGGCAAAGTACGCGTCGTGATGTGCAAATTTCGGGGGCTTTTTGTATGGAAATTGGGTTACCGGTTCAGTGGGTTAAATGTGCCGCACATGGGTTAAGGGGTCTGCACGGTGGGGTGGCCTATACTTGCATACATCGTATGAATATTGCGCAAATCTTATTATTTTGGTTTTTCGATTAAATTGATTGAGAGTATGCTTGAAGAAAAGCTTCCATAATTGTATCTCTCTAATAATTTTAATAAAGAAAATGCGTTGCTTCCCCTCTAATTATTCGGCTTTTCATAGTCTGTAAACCATAGGAACCACTTATAAAACATATTTTGAACCCTTGGTAGGAAAATTGCGTGTTTGGTTGGCGTAAAAAGTTGCATATGAACCGGCACGCGCCTCATAAAAAAACATAAACTTCAGTGTCGACAAAATGCTACGTAATCATTTTGGCAGTGAAAATAATGGTGGAAAGGTAGGGGGTTCCATGTGCCATCGGAAAGTCAGACGGTCATTAAAACAACCCCAGAGGTCAAACAATTCTGTGGCACAATTTTAACACCTTTTCAACGGGGCAGACACGAGCCAAATGCTGTCCGAAACTGCGGTGAAGGATCCTCGACAAATTTATGGGAAATGGGTATGGTATCTGAATGATGGCTAAAAGGAGCACTGAAAAAAATAAAAATAAATGTTTATCATTTTTCTCTTAAAGGCCTTATTTTAGAATGATATTTGTAAGCACTTTAATATGCACAGTTATGATACTTTTCCGTATATGGATTTTTATTCGTAAGTTAGTCTTTCAACCTCAGTGTACTTATGCATTTTTATGTATTTTGACTCATCAGAAGTTGGCCCCGAAATCGTGTCAGGGCACGCGACCCCGAGCGCATAATTTAATTTTCAAGGATTCCGGTTCCAGAGGGTTGGAAAATTCAAAGGACGTGCGTGTGACATATGGTTAATGAAAACGTTAACTGATGATAAACTGGTTCGGGGAGAAGAGAAGTCCCTCTGCATATTAGTTCCTGACATTATCATTAATTAGCAACGGAAAGCCAAGGGGGCCGACTAGCCAAATGCGATAGGCGTAGTGTGATAAATGTTGCCTGCTCTTGAATTTAGCAGCGTTTAGCATGCAACAGTCGAATGCGGCTCCAAATCCAACACTCAACAAAAGAAAATATTATAATAACAGAAAAAAATATTCCTATTGAAACGAAGATGTTATACCTTACCTTTGACATATTCATATTTTTTCGAATATGCATCTAACCCAAAAGCTAAAGGGTGAGTATGTTAATATGGTCTTTCGGGAAGGATATACATATATTATTCAACATTCATTTAATCCTCATTATACTAAAATAAATTGTTACCAGAGTCCATCCCGTATAATTTTGGCCAATAATTGGGCCAATTTTTGATTGTTTAAAGTTTGCAATCTTTCGATGCAGTTTGAAGAGGATTACAGTTCTGATTCATAAATGGTATTCCATTTACTGATCGTTGGAGAAATGTTTAGATTTTTGCCAAATTAAAAAGAATTAGAAACGGCGTACCAATTTTTTCATTTTCGGATTGGAAAATGTGCATAACTTGGTTAATACTTGGCAAATCTTTAAATGTTATACCTTCCCGATCGTAGGACTTCGAGTACCTTCTTTTTCAATCAAAACCTGGCAACAAAAATATTAATCTATTTTTCGGAATTTTTCAAAGGGGTAACATCATGATTTTGACCGAAATTTGGCCTACATTATTTTTTTGGGTTCTTACTATCTTTTCATGCACATCCAGGGGTTTTGGAGCCCTGATTCATAAATAGTATCCTATTTTTCAGTCGACCGCCAAATAGTTAAGATATGCACTCAAAAGTGCATCAAAACATAGTTTTTGGTCAAATAAAAAATATCAAAAACGATGTCCTGTTTATACATCTTTTTTTCAATATATTGTGAAGTAATTGAAATATTCGTAAGTATAATTCGAATATATATCGAGGAATATAAAAATATGGCCTTTAATATTAGCTATCGCTCGTTATGAGTCTTTTTGAATCATGGTAGATTTTATCCGGCCTGTGTTTACTTTATTAAGTACAAAACTATAATACCTTCTGAAAGGGTATTAAAAACAGAAACCAACGTCCAACGCATCTTCCACCGGTGAGTCAGTTCGTGGGTTTTAATGTGGCTCTGACTCTGACTCTTTTCTCGGTTAATGTTTTCCGCCTGCCGCCCATGTGCCATGTGTTTATAGGTTCTTGGGACACTCTTTTTTGGAATGATGCTGCAACTTTGACAGAAGCTTTGTCAAAAGTTCACCATGGCATATTTATAAGGACGGAATATGATAGTTCTTATTGCATCAAATAATTATCGGGATTCAACGTGCCGAAGGAAAGATTATTTTTAAATATTCTAAAGTACCCACTATTTTTGAAAAATTAAAATTATAGAAACATTTGTTTTTAGGATACTTCCTCATTCGACTTTCTAACTAAACTTTGACTTTGTTGCCTTAAAGTTGGTTTCTTCCATGTAATTGGTCTTTGTTTGCCATTTGATGTCATGTTCTCTGGGATGTTGGTTCTTTGGGGTTGTGTAGGCTGCAGGTTGTCTGTCGTTTGTCGTCTTTAGGTGTTTCATTGTTGTTGTAAAGTTAGCTGGCAACGATTGTGCAACACGCAATTGCGATTGCAATGGGCCGCTTTCATGGGCGCTGATTTGCCGCTTGCCTGCTGCCATTTGCATGGAAATGTTTTGGCCAAATTACGCGTGCTCTTGGCTCAGTTTATGGCCAATCGCCCCCTTAGAACCCCTGCTTGCGTTTATTTGCGCCATATTGTTGTAAATTATTGCGGCTCCTTCACAGACGCGGCAGCGGATGTGCTCAATTTAAAAGCTAGTTAGCTGTAAGTGTTAGATTGTCACTCGAGTGTGGCTGAGGTGTTGCACACGCATTGGGCTTGACTTAGAAGCGAAAATCTTTAATTTGATAACGATATTGAAAAGGGAAACGACCCATCCCACAGAGCCCTTGGAAAAATTCAAGTGAAATGAAAGATCCTGGCGAGATGCCTTTACCTTATTGCTGGTTAGCATTACCATCCTAAACCGACTTCTCCGGTGCAGTAGCTATCAGTTTAATTGAGATTGATTGCGTCCGACTTCCGTTTCGCTGCGCATTCCCTACAAGAGTTGCGATAGTTGGCCCCCGATAAGAAGGACTCTGTGTGGGCAGCACACTAGTCGCCCCATGACATCTCCGATCTGGGGTCGACCAAGATTTATGGCTCCTGTCTCCGCCGGCTGTCTCTTTATTTCTTTCCTGTGGCTGCCACACACTTGCTCATCTCACACATTTGCAGTTGCATTGATTTTTGTCACTTGGGGCATCAGATTGGCATCGCATCGTCGCGTGCCCAACAATTAATCAAATAAGTATCTCTGAGTGCCAGTATCTGTATCTCATAAACGACAATCCGCATGACATATGAAGAGTGATATCGAACTGGCTGGCTGCCTGTAGGAAGTGCTTGTTCATTGTTGCCCTTTTTGGAATTTCGTAGCTAAGTAAATATTGTCTTTTTATCTGAATGAATTTGTAATAGTTATATTCCAAATTATTCATTTACAGATATACACAATACAGCTTTTCAGTCTAGTTAGTTTTAAAAGATGAAGGTTTTAATGAATAAGGCTCCCATGCGAAGGATCTGGCGTACAGTCCGACATTCGTCGTCCAGAAACAAAGGCACCAGAGAAGGTTGGAAGTGAAGGGCCATTTGAATCATCGCCCTGATCATGCCCCGAAGCTCGAAGTTGCTAATAGTCCGGTCAGCAGGTTGCATGAGGTTCCTCACAAAAGTTGTCTGACTCTCGGGGGGCATATAAACCACCAAATGAGCAATGGCCGTTTCCATATTCTTACGGCGGATGCGTGCACTACGCCTTTTGCCAATACGCATGGTTATCTACAGGTTGAAATGGGATTTTTATTAAATTTTCTATTTTTTTCGTTTTGTTTACAACTTTCCTGATTTTTGTTGCCAGAAATCCACATCCAAGCTGACAACTTAAACTGACAGTGTTAGACAGAACTTTATTTTATTTTTGACATTATCCCCTTCTTCAACACTGTCCTATGTCCAAGGTTGCCTTTTAAATTATATATCGGCGAGGACTGGCACCTCGTGGCGCTAAATATGGTAAATATGGTCGTTAGTTTTTTCGTTAGGCACGACTTTACGCTTTCTGTGGATTAAGTTTATACGCCCGGTGGCATTTGGTTTTGGCTCTGTTGAGCCTGTTTGCGCCTGATTATTATTATGCTTATGCTTATTATTGCAAAATCGCTTTTCTTGCGAAACAGCTGCAGCCCATTTATTGTTGTTGTAGGTGTTCAATTAAATATGCAAACAGTTTTGCAAATGTGTCTCGACTTGACCGAGTTCAAAGTCAAATTGCCAGCGCATTTTCAGCGTTTCCAGCCTCCGGTTTCTCCTAGAGTCTAGACTCTGTCTTTGACTGCGAAAAGTTCATTGCCAAATGCAGCGGCAGCAGCCGTTAGCCGATCGATCGTTTGGTCGGTCGATCAACGGCAGCTGGCTAGCTAGCAGCGATGCATTGAGTCACACGCCGACCAAAAAGCCCAGGGACGGACAGGCGGACATACGGACAGGCGGACAAATGGACAAGCGTCCAAGTTCCCAACCTCCAAGGTGCCCAACTGCCGCTGATGTTGCTGCCGTTGCAGTTGCAGTTGCTAACAACGGCGACCCGTCCACGGTTTCTGTTTTGTGGGCGGACACTGTCCGAATGGTTTTGAGTACCCTTCTTTAGGGGTGAATGGAATTGGTTATGAATGGGTATTTAGGGGTAGATAAAAAGGCCAACTTCGTAAATGAGAAATGTCAAAAAGCGAAATTAATTATCCACGCCAACGAATTACTTAGATAACATAACTAAGCAAACATTAATCAAACAAAAAAAAATATTTTACTGATGTTTAATAAAAAAGATTAGTTTTTTCCAAATATTTAATTATCTATAAGTAAGCTATGCCTGTTATGAGTTTCTGTTATAATTTTAAATGCCGACTAAACTTTTTTTAGAGCAACCAAAATTCTAATATCAAACTCGATCCCCCATGCATTGTGTTTTCGATTTCACTGTATTCTCGGCTTTATTTTCGTTATAAATTCTGGGCATAAGAGACCATATCGTTTTCATTTTGATTTTGATTTAATTTACGGTTCCCGGGCCACAGGCTCGCTGTGGACACTTTGAATAATGTTTGTCTATTTATAAATATGAATTATTTTCCAGCAGATTAAAAAAGCGGCCCGGGCATTGTTTGTGTGCAGCGTTTATCCAGCGATCGCTGAGCTGCATTTTTAATTGCTAATTAATTTCCCAAACACACGAAAAACAATAAGCGGGTGTAGTTAAGTGAAGTGAGTGAGTGAGCGATAAGTGCGATTTAAGTTTTCAATTACCAAGATCGGCCGCAGCCAAAATAGACCCTCCCCCTCGATCCCGAAAAACACCTGGTTAGGATTATTTATCGTGTTGAGATTCGCATTATAAATTTAATTTAATTATAGGTGAAGTAGTGCGTGGGCGTCTGTCGTTTTGTCGTTTTGGGCATATAAAACAACAGCGAAAAGTTGCTCCGGCTCGCACTAAACAGCAATTAAGCTTAATTATAGTTGTCGCCGTTTTTAGCCAGCTTGTCTTGTGCTCAACTGCCAGTCGTCTTGTCTTGTCGCATATTGTTGTATGCAAATGCGAAGCAGGCAGGCGCACGTCTGGCCAAAAAGCTCACCATAGACTGTAGACTGTAGACCTGGCCAACATCTCAGACAGTCGGGCTAGTTGCCTGCGGTTCCTGTTTCTTGGTTTTCCGTTTTTTCGGTTTTCAATTTCGGTGGTTTCGATAGTGCACAGCGAAAAAAGACCTTGTAAGTCCTTATCGAAAAGGTATTGCTTGACCCTTCTTTCTTAAAATCTTTAGAGTCCTTCAAGAACTTGATTAACAATTAAATAATTTTCCAAGAATTTATTTACCGAGGCAGATTATTTTCCAGTGTGGGGAATCTACCAACCCCTGCCCCACCTTTTGGCCAATGTCTGTCACGATTACTAGACGCGGGCGAGTGATGGCGTCCGTTTCTCCCTCTCCAGCTCTCCAGGTCTGCAGTGTCCTCTCCCCCTCCACAACTAAACCCCTGGGCCGCTGGAGGGTCAAGGGGGGTCTCCTCCCCCCATTTGGCTAATGGGCGCTTTTATGTTATGGCCTGACTTAAAATGGATGAGCCTGCTCGGGAGTCGGAGTAGGAGTGTGGGCTCGCCTGGAGTCGTGTGGGCGGTGCAGCAGCTGGACTTGTGTCCCAACGAAAGTAAAAGGTGTTGCCAACGCTCAGCCAAATTGATGTTAGTGGTAGAGGAAGTAGGAAATGCTAACCACCATAAAAAAGGGGACATCTTGTATATTTTTAATGGATTGTTAGCGACAGTCGTGTGCTACAAAGTAGCTGTGTTTGAGTGGTTTGATTCACAAGTACTTTAAAAATAGATGCATTAGCCCACAAGGAAGTGGAGTTCTTAATTATTGAATAACCTTTCAAAACGATGAACACCTCAATGTTTTCCATTCATTTGTTATTCGCTATTCCCCCGGAATCAATCAGACTTCAGCTTAATTAGCTGCAAATTAAAACATATTCTTTGTATACCATTATAAACCCCACTGACACATTAACCAAGTTGGCATAATGAGTGCACCCAGCCCTCCCCCTGCGGCTCCTTTCCCTCTGAATTCTGAATAAATGAGATCCGACAAAAGCGCACAAATTAATTGAAATCATAAGATTTATCACATCTGCGATCTGACTGAAACCGAATCAATTTTATGAAGCGTTGTATCCCTCTCAATTGCTGCCAGCGAACAATGTACAATAATATCCAATATTCCATAACCAAGTGGGTGCTGTTGGAAAAAACCTCCTTTGTGCGACTTAAGTATGCACAATATCAATTTGTGAGGTCCCATTCCTACACGAACTCTTATCCCCAGCGACCCGTGTGCGTTTGCATTGAGTTTATCTAGCAATCTTAAGCCAATTTAATAAGCGGGTTGCCCCGTTGTGGCCGCAAAGTTGAGCTGTCAGTCGCCAAATGATTAATCAGCACCGCTGCTGTGCATGGGTGTGCGATGTGAATATTACAGAGGGTTCTCCGGGTACCTAAGTACCTTTAGTTTAACATTGTAGCCCCCTTTCCAAGATGCCACTGGCTGACAACGCACCACAATTGAAGATCAGAGCTGGAATGGCACCGCCATATATCCGATGGATTGGCTGGTTGGCTGGATGGATGGATGTGGTCGGAGCTGGAGATGTGCCAGTGGATGCTGGGATGAATGAATGGGGGCATGCCAATGTCTCAACGCCCACGTAAGGGTTTAATCGAGCACTTACTCGCTTCATATTCTACACTGAAACACACTCTTGTAATATTTAACAAAGAAACGCAAAGAAATTCTAGACTACGGAGAAGGAGGTTTTTTAAAATTATGAACTTGAAACATTTAAAATGAATGTTGGCAAGCTACCACGTTAACTAGAATCGTTCCGAAACAGATTATAAATGCCTTATAAAATCAAAGCTTTCATAAATTATAAAAATCCTATAATCCCCTTATTAATTGCTTGAAAAGTTCCATTAGTTTCATGACAAATTAAACAGGTTCTCCCCTATCTATCTACCTTGGTTCAGTTTCCGAACTTTTTACCCTATAAATTAAAAACCTTTGTGAAGACATACCACAGAAATGATTTACATTGCAAAGCGAAACCCCTCAGGGAAAAAAACGAAGCCGAAGAGAGTCATTTTTATCGCTCTAATCAAAACAACATGACGCGTTGGAATCGAAATGCAACCAGACAATCGAAATTATTATTGTTATTTTTAACAATTTTTTTACGGACTGAAACAGGGCATCGGGAGGGGGCAAAGACATTTGCTTGACATGTTTGTTTCGTGTACAAAATATTTTGATAATGATCGCTAGCACAGTAACAACAAAACCCAATTGAGTGCCAAGACATTCCATAAAGTGTGTGGTATGGGGTCACAGTTATCGAACTGAAATTCTCATCTAAATGAAATTATTGTCTGTTTTTGTTAAATGGGAGAAAAACTTATATGATGGGTTTTGTGACGTGTCGAGAGTTTCGAATAGATATTAAATAGGGGGAAAACTTTAGGGTGAAACTTTCAATGATTTGGTGTTTGCCTTGCCAGGCACGTATGGGGAAATGTTAATAATTGTTTAAAGTCCAGCCAATTGCAATAAATACTTGACAATCATAGAGACTTGACGAATCCAATACTGAATCGCTAATGGAATGTGGAAAGTACAGTCACGCTTTAAGCATTAGATATTTGTTGCAATTATCAGAATTATCATATACAAATTGAAGAATAGAATTTTAAAAAAGTGATAATATTTAACTTTTCTTCTAAAACTGTGGTTGCCTTGATAATGAATGATAAATGTGACTGATTCGTTTTTAAAACCTTTTTTTAAATAAGTATCTAAAAAGCTACTTTTCAGTGTTGGTAAAAGGCCAAGTTTTTAGGTGTGGCAAGGCTGCTAGTTCTGTAAAAAGGTGGCATGCCAACTAAACTTTTATTTTGCTGTCATTGCCGCAGGAAGGTTTGGGGGTTTATGTAGTCATATATATAACATCCTACCCTACGTAAGCAAACATAAAATTTTATTTTAGTGAGTGGACCACCGTCTAAGAAGTTTACAAACTATGCCACCACGTCGAAGCATGCGCGTGCAGCGCCAACGAGAAGCAGCGGCACAAGTTCTTGCCGATGCTGAGGTACGGGCTTTAGTTGAAAGCAGTGCGAACGCCCTTGAAAACTCCAACGTCACATCGAGGGCTCTGTTCCGACCATCCCGGCACATATTAAGTCCCCGACATCTGCGAAGTCCGCCGGCACCACCCCAACCAACACCCATTTTTGGCGTCGGGAATGGACGACGTGGACGGCCGCGCAGGAGAACTGGTGCCATCACCAGAAGCAGTCCTCCCAATCAACGGCGTGGTGTCCATCAGCCTCCCCCAAGGAGCCGAGCTGTCAGCAATACAGACTCTGCTCCTAGCACGCCAGCCGGCAATGTTTCGCCAATGGTGGAACAAGGTCTCTCGGGGCACAGGCTCTCCCTGGCCCGCCAGTTCAACCGCATGGTTAACGAGCTAAACTTCGCTCAGTCGGCGCTTTCCCCCATAGTTCCTGGCCGGTCCAGAATGGTTGAGTGTCGCGCTGCAACTGGAAGACTGCAACGAGAACTTACGGACTTTATGCGAGAGCCTCCAGATGGCTGCAAGGTGGAGGTGGTAGATGATGACCTCTTTCATTGGCGAGCCACTATTTTGGGGCCATCTGATACCCCGTACGAAGGAGGCCACTTCAAGCTGGACCTCAGTTTTCCCTCAGATTACCCATTTCATCCCCCACAAGTGTATTTTCTGACAAAAATTTACCACTGCAATATTACCAATGCTGGCTACATCTGTCTGGACATACTCAGTCTTCAGTGGTCGCCCGCCCTGACCGTAGCCAAGGTTCTAATCTCAATTGTTTCGCTTCTGTCGGATCCAAATCCGAACGATCCCCTGGAGTCGACCATTGCAAATCTTTACAAACGGCAGCGCAATCAACACGATTCCAATGCCCGCGTCTGGACCGATCGATATGCCAAACCCTTTCCACCTGCACCAGGAGACGTGAACATGGATACGAAAACCACCGAGATGACGGCCACCAATTCCGAGAATTAAGTAATTGTTTCATGATATTCAAGAATGTTTATTTGATGTTGTGCCAGCACTTTTTGGTGGTTTTGAAACAGTATACGACACTAAGATATATAAGCTTACTAGTTATGTTTACGGTTACGAATATTGACATACAAATAAAAAATACATACACGGAAGTACGCTTAGATTACGTGGCAATCATCCACCTATTTGAAGATATCGAAATAAACATCTACGTAAATCTAAAGTAATTGTTTCCATTTTTATACACGCATCTTAGCCTACTTTAAAAAACTATTCCGATTTGTGGGTACTTGTGCTGCTGAAAGAGCTAAGATATATCTTCGTTATCGTGCGGGTTAGTTGGTAGAATAGGATTTTCTTTAAGCAGGTGGTAATTTCATTTACTTAAACGTACTTTGCATTTGAGTTAATTGAGTTGGGGCTGGTACTATGCACCACATGCGTGGGATATATACGGCCCCGGTTACATTGGTTAGCTGTCTCTAAAATAGTTTGTGTACAATGTAGTAGTTAACCTTTCAACTAAACGAATTCATTTTATCTATGCTAAAGTCCTTTGGATTGTGGTATAGTTAATTTTGTGGCTATGTAGTGGCTCTGCCTCATTTGTTCTTGGGCAAATGGCGTTTCATGTGCAGCGCCAGGTGGTCGCTCCGCGCGAAGCTCCTTTCGCACACGATGCACTTGAAGGGTTTGGCCCCGGTGTGCTTCCTGTAGTGGCGGGTCAGCTCATCCGATCTTGCGAAGCGCCACTCGCACTCTGGCCACTGGCAGGTATAAGGTTTTTCACCTGAAATTAGAAGAGAAAGGTTTAAAGTTTTAGATTTTGGTTTCTCTTTCTTTAGATACTTGTTTTTTTAAGATGTATGGGGTTTCGAAAACAATGGACAAACTATTCAAAAATGTAAAATGTCCTGTTGTTAGGAGCTGCAGAACAATACTACAAGAATTTGAACAAACATTTCACAACTGTGGGCATTGTAATTTCAATGTTCATTTTTTAGCCCGCCAAAAAAATACATTCGTTTAACATATACCTAAAAAATTCCACCGGCCGGTGGCCAAAAGTCTTTGTTATTTCCACAGCTCTATGACTAATTCGAAACCCTATTGGCCGAGAAGGGAGACCCCTCCAGTTCATTGGCATAACAATTCGTACGCGACATAAACATAAACATTCGCGTTCAGATTTAAATTGAAATTGAATGAAATAATTATTGCGGTTGGAGATTTGTGACTGAACTTGACATTTTTGTTTGATTTCGGCTTTGGATTGTGGGGCGAATCGAATGGACTTAATCGAATTAGATTGGCTGGGGTAGACGAAATTGAGACTTGGGTGCTGAAAGACAACGATTCGAAAGGTTAGAGAACTGCAAAAAATATTTCATACAGATCTACGAATAAGTATGTATGTTGCAGGCCCCGACAATTTTTCAAACAATCTTACAAACTTTCCCCAAATTCATCAAATTTTTGTGGCTCTCATCCCAACGAGATGAGATCTCGAGATCTCAGCCAACATCAAAGCAAGTGAGACTTGTTTATTATTATTTTGTACATCGAACAAACGCACAAATTTTGTTTGGCTTCATTGGATATTTTTCGGGGTCCTCGATCGGAGTCCAAGAGATCTCGAGTGGCACTCAGCTGACACTTTGCGGGGATTTTCGGATAGAAACCCAATGCCCCTCGACTCGTGGCGTGACTTATTGGTTTATTTAGATCTCTTTTAATGAACTTAAGTGCCTCGAGATGCCTTCGAGAGGCCGGCGAGCATAATCGCGGGCTTAGACGGACACGTGGTGGGTTATTTTTTATGGGCATTTTTTGTTTTTGTCGAAATTGCCAAATAGATGACTCATATATGCCGTAGAATCGTAGACCTGGAGAGACCTCCCCGAATGAAATCGGTCGTGGGAATTTAATTTGGCAATGATCGCGGCAGCACAAACAAAGATCGGTCAAACAAACAAACACAAAGTTATGTAAATGTTGTTTTGTAATGTGCGATGAACGCAATGCGATAAGCCGAACAGAATTACTTCATAATTTTACTTACAGTCCGCGATAAGGCCACGGGGCCTTATACATATAGTCGTAAATAAATTCAGGCTCCAATCGAGTCTGGCCTGGAACTCTCGGACCTGGACTCTGGACCACAGCCGCAGGCTGAGCTTCGACCAGGCCTCCACCAGACGCTGGGCATAAAATCAAACTAATTTATGGCAGCGCGAACATATTAGCAAACAAATCAGTACAAAATAAGCTCGTTTTAGCCCGAATCCTAGGGACAGGGAACTGGGAACTCGGACCAGAGTCCGTAGTCCGTAGACTGGCCCCTCGAGATATGGGAAATTTATGCGTTCGCCGACTGCATAAAGATTAGTTACCAAGTGATTTTCTAATCGACGCAGCCAGATAAAAACAAAAAGCCCAAATAAAAATGACAAATTTACGAGCTTTGAGATTTCCTCCAGAGTTTTGATGATGAGACGAAGTTGGTCTTTGGTCTAGACTCTCGACTATGGAAAGTGGTTTTGTGAAGCCAAAGATGTTAAAGTTTAATTAAACTGATGGAAAATGTATTAAGTTTAATCCAGTCTTAAAACATAGATCTTTTGAAATGATTGAAATAAATTCCTATTAGAAGGCGCCTAACTTTCTTCTGCTAATGGAAAATCTTTGCATCCTAAGCAAAAGACTCAAGCAAAGAACTCGATGACTCTGGTAAATATTTGCGGTGGAAATCTCTCGATTCCCCCATTTTTCTCCACAAATATCTCTCAGCTTCGCAGCCTGGCGTTGCTAATCAGCAGAGACAACAGTCTGGTGGCGCCTCAAAAATGGCATGAAAAATGCTGTGTGTATGTTTGGCGACTAGCCGGGGGGAAATCTATGAATGAGCTGGGCTGGGCTGGGCCGGGCCGAAACGCTAACTAACTCGAAAGCCAAACAAACCGACAGCCATCAGACGGTAGCCTGCCACTCGACGAGAAATTGCGAAATCCCAATCTAGAGAGCTTTTCATACTCTTGGAGAAGTTTATTATCTTTGTCAAAAGAGGTCGCATAATTTATATTTATTTTGATTCAGGAAAAGGAAAATTGTTTCTTTACGTGGCAAGAAAATAATTAGTGTTAAACGATGTCCGTACGAAAAGTATTTCTTTAATAACATAACTTGCAGTTTTATTCAATTAAACATTTCATGAAAAGAGTATTTATCTTTCAGCTTCCCCTATCCTGTTTTTCCCCACATGTTTAAAGTTTAAACTAAACACCAATACATGACTTCGTGCTTGCCCCAAGCTCAAGTTGTCCTCAGGACCTAATTTTTTGGCCCAAATCGAAGGAGCTATTCTCAAGAGAATTCGCATATTCTCAAGGGAATCTAAATGGGTAGCTTCGCGGGGAAGATGAGATTCGGATTTTATGCCCACTTCGACCTTTCGCCGCGCACTTGTTGATGGGGCGTTAACTTTATCAGTTAAGTAAAAATCACCGCTGAGAAAAAAACAAAAAAAAACTGAAAATCATAATAATAAAAATGTTTTTAAGGCAGCGTTTTAAGTTGCGCATAAATCAGGTGGTCATGTGCGATTAATAAAACACAGTAGAGAGATGGGATTTCTGCCAACCGATGCTCATTTTAGTTTTTTTTTATTATTATTTTCCTCTGTTCCGTGATTTTTTTGAGCATTAAACGTGCGGCCCATAAAACGAAGACAGGTGATCAGCGGGCAGCAGAAATCAGAAAGCAGAAGCAGGAGCAAAATGAGCAACGGAACGTCAAGTGTAATCCGAGCAGAAGGAAATGCAGGCCAAACGTGCGCCCAGCTGATGGCGTTGGCGATTGGCGATTGCCTGGGATGTTGGATGTTGCAACTGCCAGCTTGCAACTCGCCACTGACCACAAAAAAACAGAGCCACAGATCTCGAGTCAGAGCCACAAAAACCAACCGTAGAAATCACGATTTTCGATGCGGTTACCTCCGCGGAGAAAAAATTGAAAATTAACAATGCACTGAAGAAAATGTTAGGTGTGAAGATAATTTACTGAGATCCTGTTACTTTTTAAAATATTGTGATGCAGAGGACCAGATGCAGAAGAATTATGGCTTCAAATATATTTCTTATTGATGGTTTATTTACTGTCCATGCCGCTTTTTCGCAGTGCCCATCCAAGGCACTCGCAAAAAAGGCGCTCGAAGCTCTCTGGGCCTTGGCAAATTATGTGCTGGCAACTACAAATATGAGTGCGCGAATTAATCAAAAGGCGACGGTTGCCCAACGATCCCGAGTGCAGCTGCAGTGCTGCGGCAGTGGCTCATCGGTGGATCAGTGGTGCAGTGGGCTGAGGCTTAGCGGCTCGGCCCACATGCAGACGACTGAAGGATCGGACCGGACAAAACTGTGACAGGGGGTCAGGCGCGAGGTCGCCAAGTGGGTGGTTCGTAGGTGGTCAGTTAGTAGTAGGTTGTTGGCTTAATTTAAAAAACAAAAAAACTCACCGGTGTGGATCCTTTGATGGGCCTTCAGATGCGAGCTCTTGGTGTACACTTTGGAGCAGCCTGCAAGAAAGCGAATAAAAATGGTTACAAAAGCGAATAACAACAATTTTTTTAACTAGAACTTGAGATAAATTTTTATAGTGCATTAAATTTATAAGCTTCTCATATCAGATTTTAAGCACACCAATTTAGAGGATTCTATAGAGGCAGCCCGAAGAGTGGGTCAGTGGGCGTGGTCCCTTAATTGGGTGGCAGGTGAAAGTTGCACGAGATTCACTTGCTCCGCAAACAGCAAGTGACATTTATGAGGCACTTACGGTCCCAGGATGCCGTACATCCCGCACGTACACCTCTAATTGAAAGCCGAAACAGCAACGTGCCGCGCAACACAATGCTCCACAATGCCAGTTGAGAATGTTGCTGCGCGGGAACCTGCAACTCGCAGGTTGCAACTTGCAACTTGTAAAATGCAACTGAAACAGCAACGATAGTCGACAGTTAGACGCGTGATTGGCTGCCGAGATACCGAAGCCGAATCCGAATACGAATCCGAAACTGAAACCCAAAAGCCAAGACCCAGACCAAATCGGAGGAACTCCTCCAGACATAACTCACTGCCAAGTATCGGTCCGATGTCTTACGTCTGATGCGTGCGCTTATGGCATAATAACTTCATTTGGACAGCATTTCTGTTGGCCCAGGCAATCGGCATTTGGCCGATTGGAGTCCAAAGTTGTCTAAAAATGGCCATGGCAAACGTGTCAGACAATTGTCAATTATTTATTAGTGGCAACGCACGTAGCCAGCGATTGGAGACGGAGTTGGGAATCCGTCTGGCAATCGGTTTCTTTGGACTGGGCCAAAGTTTCCAATGGAGTGGGTCTCGGACTTAAGTGCTTTTGCGGCCTCTAATAGTTCGCATCGGTGATCCAACGATAGCTAATGGATGGGTGTTGTGATCTCATCTTTGGTTTATTCTCATGATGATCTTGCGGAGATTAAGCTACCAGATAATGTCGCTGGCCAAAAGGGAGCTTGTTTATTTCATTAGATATCGCCTGAGAATTGGTTAATCGAAGCCGATTGGTTAAAAGTGCTGCTAGGCCTTCAAAAGGTTCTTTGGGAGCTGAGTATTTATTTGAAAGTGAGCTTAAAAGGCTGGCAGAAAGATATTTCTTTATAAAAAAATACAAATTACATTTTCTCCCCCACCACCGACATTGAAATAAACAAAAACTTGCAACTGTAACAAAAGACAACCTACATTTCTGTCGAGGGCAAGTGGGCGGAGAGCTGGGAGGGGGTGGAGGACTATAGTCTTACATAAATATGGCAATTGCCTAATTAGAATTACAAAGAAGGCAATTGAAAAAGCGCCACAACAGCGACAGTGACACCAGGCAAGAAAACGGAAAAAATACAGAAAAACGAAGCCAGAAAGATAATAAATAAATGTATAGATAAATAGAGAATAAATAAATGCCGATTGGAAAAACGCGCCACGCATGCGCAATGAGGATCGCACGTGGAGTGGAGCTGCCAGCAAAAAGTGGCCCAGGGGGTGGTGGCAGGTGACGGGCGCCTAAGCGAAGGGGGCAAGGGAAGTGCCTCAGACTGACTTTGTTACGAAAAGTGTCGCAAAGCGCGCGAAATGATAAACGAGTGGGAGACATGCAGCGAATGGCAACTACAGATAAAGGAAGTCAAGATCTCTCAGATTTCTATAAACTAAAGTCTTTCCTAATAGACTGTCAATTTCTATACTTTTCAACAGTCTTTCACTATTAAGTGATTTCCGAATTATTTTTGAGTAATAAATGCTTATGTGGCATACACGTCGTATAAGTAATATTTGAACTCAACGTTTAATTATCCATTTATGGTGTTTATAATAATCGTATAAAAACCAATACATAAAATCGCAAATTGAAAAATTGCAGTTTAATAAGCTCCCATTAATTTTTAAAGCTATTTGATGTTTTTTATATTGACAATAAAATTTATGAAATAATTATTATCTCTACTCACCCACAAAATCGCAGTGGTGAATGCGTCGTTTCTCCAGCTCTGGATTGTTGCGGCGGTTGTACCGCACTGTGCGTACGCTCATCAGACTGGCGATGTGCGCCGCAGTTCCGGGCTGATGGTGCGAATGCCGGCCACGCCTCCCGGCTCCCGCTGACCGCGGGGGCGGTGGTGGTGGCTGCTGCGGCTGTTGCTGCGATGGCTGTTGTTGCTGTTGCTGCTGCTGCTGTGTTTGTTGAGCAGCAATGGCACTGGCTGGAGTGAGGGGGGTGAGCACAGTTGTGGAGCCACTTGAGTTACCCACTGCCCCGCCCAGCAGTTGCAGCGTGGGCGGCGTATTCACCAGACTGGGGCACAATCCGCTGAGCGGGTGACCTTGCTGATAAGGTGGCGGTGGGGTGGTGCGACGTTGGGCGGCTGCTGCAGCGGCAGCTGCCACCATGGAGCTTCCAGGACTTCCAGGATCTGAGCTCGGGGGCGTCAGGGGAGGCACAAACATGTGTCGACTGGCGGAGGAGCCGGACGAGGATGAGATGGAGGAGGAACTGGCAGAGGGGGTGCTGGGCGCCGCCGGGGGACAAAGCTGCTGCAGTTGCTGTTGCTGTTGTTGTTGTTGAGCACCGAGTTGAGCTGTGGGCGTGGCAGTGGCAGTTGCGACGGCTGATGGCTGGTGTATTTGGTATTTGGTGTGGAAGGTCTAAGAAGTTAAAAGCGAAACACTCATAAGACACTGAACAAATGCTTTAAAGTTACGGTTTGTATAAAAAACAAAAACTTTGAGGGTGAAAAGAAACTCTCAGGGGCAGGGAAGATCCCGTCACTCACCTGACTGCTGTGCCAGCTGTAGCCGTAGGAGTTGCTGCTGCTACCGTTCAGATAGTTGCCGCCGCCCGACCCGCCGACCAATTGAGATGCGTATTGTTGCTGATAGGAGGAGGTGTTGCTGCTGTTGCCGGTGCTCCCACTGTCGCCGGGGGTCGCCAGCTTGGGGCTGCTGCTGCCGCTATGCTGCAGATGTTGTTGCTGCTGCTGGTGGAGTTGCAACTCCACCACCTCGACAGCGGGTGGCAAGCTCGAGAGCGCCAGACTCGGATGATGCTGGTACAAGTGCTGCTGTTGATAATGTTGCTGATAGTGCTGTTGCTGTTGCTGCTGCAGGTATTGCTGCTGTTGCTGTTGCTGCTGTTGTTGGTGTTGGTGTTGATGTTGTTGCTGCTGCTGTCGCTGCTGCTTTTCGGTCTTTATCTCCAAAGGACTGAGCAGCGGCGTTGAGAAAGTTTCGAGCAGGCTCTCATCGATTGCCTCCATCTTGACCTGTGGCAGTTGCGATGTCGCATTGTCCCCGTTGATGTTGCTGCCGGTGTTGTTGCTACTGCTGTTGTTGTTGCTGTTGGTGCTATTGTTGTTATTGTTGCTACTGGTACTGCTGCTGCTCAGCATGAGCGCGTTCTCCGGGTCGATATTTTGGATTGAGGTAGTAATATCGTCCCAGAGCACAGGTCGCTGATAGGGATCGTCCAGCGGATCGGCGTAGAGAGCCTCTTTGTTTTTGGTTTCTGTGCAATCAAATAAAATAGAAAGAAAATAGACGAAATCGCCTTATAATCGCCTGCTAATACATTATGCAAATCCATGCCTTATACGAATTGGTATGGGCATGGGGAATTATAAAGGTACACAATGAAATCTCGCATATGCATGAAATTTCTAAACAGCTGCTGATTTGTTTGACTATTTTTAGAGCTCTTCACTATCTATGGAGAATGGATACTATTTTTTATTCGTAAAAGGGTGATGGGGCTTAATATTTTGGTAACTGAACAATTTTATATATTTTTTGCAACAATTTTTTTCTCCGGTTGGCAATTTATGAACTTAACGAACCAAATATATGGTTCGGTATTTTAAAGTTAACCAGGTATTTTAAAGATCATTGCCAGTTCGCCTAGGCCTCGATCACTCTTCATTGTTGTGTCTAGCGCTTGTCAGATTTTTATTTTATTTTTGGGTGGTTTCAGATTTCACATTTCGGCAACAAAACGCTCAAACACGATGCCATCGCTTTGCTATTGACTTGCGAGATTTCACCATGCGTGTAATTTTGTGTACCCAGCTAAAGCCAGCACCCCTTCCCTGTTAGGCCTCCAAATACTCACCATATAGATACTCCTTGTCGCTGCTGGCACCCGTCGCACCGCCACCTGCCACCGTCGCACCGCCGCCGTAGCCCAGAGCCACCTCGTAGGGCGCACCATCGTAGAGCGGGGCACATCCATAGGCGGAGTTCGAGTTTGAGTTCGGGGAGCCGGCGGACTGAATTTGCTGCGGTTGCTGCTGCTGCGACTGATCGGTGGGGTATGCGGTTGCTGTGAGCGAGTGGTGCGACCACGCCTCCGCAGCACCACTGCCGCTGTCTCCGCTCTGCAGGCTGTGGTGCGGATGCGCGTGCTGGTGCAGGTGGTGGTGCTGATGGTGGTGCTGGTGCGAGTGGTTGTGGTGGTGGTGCAGGTGATGGTGGAACTGATGCTGCAGGCTGTTGTTGTTGCTGGTGGGTGTTTGGCTGCCGTTGCTGTTGCTGCTGCTGTTGCTGTTGTGGTTGTTGTTGCTGCTACTATTATTGTTGTTGTTGGAGGCTACAGCGGCGGCTGCCAGAACCTCGAGTTCAACATCGGCGGGCTCGATTTTATGCAGACGTCCCATCAGCTCGTGCCGATAGTCTAGTTCCGGGGACTGTTGAAAAGGAGAAGAAGAATAGAAAAACCAAATGAGAATCACTGAGAAAAAATATTTATCAGAAATTTTTTACACTTATTTTAAAATATTATTTTAAGCTATTGAATTGGTTTTAGCTTGAATCTAAATATTTTCGGTATCACATTAAAAACAGTTTCTATTATTTTTCGTTTTATGTATAAAGCAGTGTTAGTTAAGCCTACTCCATACTAAAGTGTTCGTGTTTCTGCTCGGTCCACCTCCGTCTCCACCGCTTCCCTCCCATAAATTTTGATTAAACTTTTATCGCCCTGCAACACTTTCGGCTGCCACTTGAGCAATCTCGGCCCCACTGGTCGGCTCTTATCTTTATGGTAGGTACGTTCATTTCTTTTCTCCGGCTTTATTTTTATTGCATTCTTCGCTTCAATTTCGTTTTGCCCGGCACCGAAATTTGTTGTCTGTAGATTTGTCCTCCGGATTTTATTCGTATTCTTATTTTTATTTCGATTTTGATTTTTATTTTTATTGCCTGGAGATCTTAATGCTCATGCGCTTTTAGGGGAATGCAAGTTCGTTGTCTAAGTCATTCGTTTTCGATGTGTGGAGTCGTCGCCATTCGCATGCGCTGCGCAAACGAGAACATATGGTAATGTATTGAAGCTATTGGAGTTTTTATTATGTTTGCGGATTTGAAGCCTAGAAATAGATAATTCAAAAGACCATTTCTGATTGCCCCTTTATACTTTATTTCCTCTCCATTTTTAACCCAAGTTTCTTGGCCCAAGAATAACGTTTTTTTTTTGACAGCAGTCAGTTTGAAATCTTTTTCTTTTGTTTCTCGAATTTTGGTAGATTTGATTGTCTTTTGTCTTTAATTAGAAACATGGTACAAACAAGTCTGACTGTTGGCTAATTTATGGCAGCACTTAACGTTGTTTAGGCAAACATAATAATCATTTGGCAAATTAGTGAAATTTTTTATACACATATCCCCACATATCCCCAGCCCCGAAATGTGAACTCACCCGGCTTTTCACATGCAAATGATGGGGCCAAGGGCCCATATATCAAACAAACTGTCGATCAGCGAAGGCTAACCATAAAAAAGAGCCAAAGCCAGAAACAGAAACAGAAACCTACGAAAATCTGACTCAATTCGAGAAATGCTCGACACTCGACCGACTGACTCACTCCCCCAACAACTCCGGCAACAAATGTTGCCTCGTTTCTGTTGCTGTTTTATGAGCTGAAAATTTACGAGCGTGGCAAATTATTTTAGCTGCAATATTTTTGCGCCAGCATTTTTCATTTTATTGGCTGCGGTTGCCTTTTTTTCTATATATATATTATTTTTTTTTTACTTTTGCTAGACCCAAAAACACTCACACAAACGGTACTTTTTCGGATTTTTTGAGTAATGTTTGTTCGCCGCTGAGGTCAACATGGCGTGTGATAATTTTAATAGATTTTTGTGTTCCATTGCGGGTCGTATGAGTAATGTCTGCGACCGAGATTGCCGGCTGCCATTTTTCCACCGTCAGTCGAAGTGTGGAGTGTGGATTTCCACGAACTGAAGAGTTTTCCAGTTGGCAAAAGTTCTTTAAACGATAGGTGGTAGCTAGGGCGCATTTAGTGCGCTCCCCACGCAAATGACCTCATAAGAATGCGTAGAGTGTCGCCACGGAAACTCGCGGAATCTTTAAGTGGGTCCCCCCACCGGTGGTACGATTGGACTTTGAGGCAGCAGCCCCGACACCACCAACGCAACCACCAGCTCCATCCAACAACGGTAACTCTTTGACAGCAACAAGAACCACAAACATGAATTTCAATTATGAACCTGATGTTCTTTTGGACACTTCTGGTGGATGGAGTGAAATTATATTCAGGTACTTATAATTTCAATTTCTTTTTACTTTATACTTTTTTCCATTGGCTCTTGTGTTTTTTCGGTTGTTCAAACTGAGTGGCACGCCAAGTTATTTTTATTTATTTATGATTTTTTTGAGCATTAAAATGCCGTTGTCAATAATCGCCTCTGACGGCGACAGCAGAGTCAGATAAATGGGCATTATGTACGTATAAAAATTTGCATAAATTGCGCTGCCTGCTATCAGAAAGTGCTGGAGAAGGGAGCTCAAATGGTCTTACTGTCCCGTTTTTGTCTATGAGTTATTTACTTGTTTGCTTATGTGTTGATGTAGTCTTGGGACATTCTATGTTATTGTTTATTGATTTGACCCAATTGGAGTTTTAATAAATTGGGTTTACTATGGTGAGATACTAATGGAAAACTGCAGTCGGTTAAGTGCTTTATATGCAATGAATATTTAATTATTTAAGGGAGGAAGAACCAGTTATTAAAAAGGTCAATTGGCTGGGAGTTCGACGGCATTTCATGAATTGTAATTTTTAGAGGATAATTCATACTTCAATATTATGAGATTTTCAATGAACTATTTTTACCCCGTTCAAACACCTGTCGGCAATCTCAAAAGGCAAACAAAGGCATCGTTTTCACCGGCAATACTCGGATAATTTGAGTGCATTTTCCCATATTTCGCGTCTTGAATTCGGCATGCCCCGTTTCGAGTGCATTTGCGGCTGTTTAGCGATTCGTTTTGGTGATTTTTCATAGCCATCTCTGACTTTTATGTGGACTGACAGACCCTGGCGATGACTGGTGGCGGCTTCTGCAGCAGATGCAGCAACCCAGCAAGTGCACCACTGCAAGTACAACCGTACAACAGTGCAGCTTCATTAGTTGGCTGGAAGTGCAGCAGGTAACTTGTGGCATGCTGCTTTGGCATTTCTTAGGTGAATGGCAGCCGAAACGTGAGGAGTTGGCTCTTAATGGGCAAAAGCGTTAACTGCATATAAGCACACAAATAAAGTTGTTAACTATTGTTTAACGCCACCAAGCGGCACCGGGAGAGCGGAAAACAAGACATTGTTGTACCCTACACATGTATCGGGGCCCCCAAACAACACAAGACACAGCCAACAAAATGGTAATATTTATATGAAAAACAAGCAAAAAGCATAAAAAATAATGACAAACATAAATATCAAGTTTACGAGTGCAACGTGACTTCATTTAAAATCGAACAAAATATGCAAAATAAAGCACAGTGCGTCGCACAAATACTCGGCCAAGCCGAAACTTGTCACACGTGCGTGTATGTTTTCGTGGTCAAGAACCCCAGACCAAATTTGGCACTTGCTGTGAGAAATGGAAGCATAATCGAACTGAGCAAACAGGGAAATAAATACAAAAGCATTCAAACAAATATAAGAAAAAGACAACCAAATAATGACTATAAAAATTAATAAATTTTATGTTCCATTATCTTGGCTGTTGTTGTCGCTGTTACTTTTATATTCCAACTTCGGCAGCCGCTTTGCATTTTAAAGAGCCTAAGGTTTTCATAGGTTTTATAGCCAAGCACGAAGCCCCAGTCCCCTCGAGTCCCCTCTCCGTGAGCCATTCATTCATTTGACATTTCTTTTCAATTTGCCTCTATCTATTAACGACCGTCAATATGCCAAAAATAACTATATATGTATGTATAAAAAAGATGTCAAATTGCCAACTGTTTATTTGTTATTTTTACTATTATTAATCCAAGCATTTTCTTAGCCAGCCAGTCGGCCGGTCCGGTCGGCCCGTTGATATTGAGCCATAAAATTGGCCATTTTGCGTCCGATCTTCGTGGCTCTGACAGCTGTGCATAAAGTGGCTCATAAATGTCGCTCGAACACACACACAGTAACAGGAGAGCGCTCCATAAAAATCGTAAGAAATGGGTCCAAATAATATCAATAACAAAAGCATTTGAACTGCGGGAGATAATAAATTAAATGCCTAAATGGTTCGACAAGAATTGGGTTATAAAAAGTTTCGATCGCTTTGGATTCTCGGGCTGCCCACACACACAAAAGGCCACGATATCGATCTAATTGGTGCTGTAATTCCGGAACTTATGAATGGCCCGCTTGGTATTTACAACCAATATTTCAAAATTTCTTTGGTGCCCCAGAGATTCGGCGATTTCATTAGCGGCACGTGCCAAATATCGGTTCATCATTTATTTTTATTTTTATTTTTTTTTTTTTTTTACAGTAAATCCCCCTACACACCCATTGCCAACCAAAAAAACAATGAGTTGTGATAAGACCAACACGCTGACCAGAAACAATAGCGGCTCTCGGCCAAGTCAGATGTATTGGCGGGATAAGAAGAAGTGGCCAAAAGTAATTGCTAGATACAAAAAAGAGAAAGAAAGCATTGAAAGAAATGAATGCGAGGATAGTACTTTGTAAAATCGTTAAATAATCGCTGGACTCGTATTGTATTTCGAAAAGCAATCGCGAATAGCCTCTCGGCGCCCAGGGCCAACTTCAATTGAGTGCAAAATAAAGATAAAAAGAGATACAATATAAAAAGTATATTTCCTGAAATTTGCTTAATAAAACGAGTGCTGGTTGCGGCCAGTGAAAGTTTCCATTAACAGGACAGGAAACGATAGATTTGACACATTCAGGGGAGCGATTTGGAAAAAAAAATTCACCTCGCACCAGAACAAGTTCGTTGCCTGAGTCTTTCGATTTTGACGCCGGGCGGGTGTTGAAATCAATGTCAAACGCCATTCTGACCCTCTTCACGGCCCACGGATGGCAGATAAGTCGGTCCCGGCAGCAAATTAACCCCGAACCCCAAGCGCCATAAAAACTAAACGCTGTACCATAAAATCCGACTCGGGTTCAGAAGATCGTAAAATGGTTTAGTTTTTTTCATTTCTTTAGTTTTTGGGTTTGGGTTTGGGCGTTTTCATATGCATACCCAGTTTACTATTTTGTTTTCGTTTTGGCCATGAGTCAGCCGAGGAGCGAAAAGCGATTTGCATAAAAAATCACTGGCAATTATTTTATTGGACCGGCCGCACATAAATCTTTCCCAATGAGAAAAAGAGAAACATACCGAAAGCGAAAGAGTCAGAGATAGTTTGAGGGGGAAAACTATGCCAAATATGTTTTCCGCATTTTTCTCCTTCACCTTCTTCTCCCCTCCGGCTTTCCCACCGCCAAATCAGCATGGCAAATCAAATTTGGAACAGTAGTTGGATAGCTCCCTGCTCCTCCGAGGAGCCAAACGACAAGTGCAGCCCATGCTCGACATGCGTTTTGCATCGTTTCGTTTCGTTTTTCCATTTTCCGTTGTGAAATGACCAACTCCCTGGCCTGGCGAATACTTGAAATGTCACCCAAACTCCAAGCCCCAGTCACGTGGGTCTCTCTATGGTTGCGATTTCCAGTCAATTTCTGGGAATTGAATTTTTTGTTCATTTGTGAGTCGAAGGCAGATTACAAGGCGACCACTTTGCATTTACTTAGGGGATTTGCTGCTTGGGGAGTCATTGATTTGCATCGAATAAGGGGACTGTGCCCTGTGGGATGTGGTCTTGTAAATTTGAGTTAATTTTATGTTGGTTTTGTGGCACGTTGTAGCATTTTTGGTAAGAAAATGTAAACAAGTAAAAGGCTATTATATTTTTTTTTTGGGTATAAACTTCTTTCAGTTTCAAACCAATAATTTCTTGAGTGTAACTGAATTTTCCCCCCTTTTCATTATCTTGGGCTTGGAGGCATGCCACATTGGGTCTCTGTTCGCAGGCAGGCGTGTAGGTATTGACAAGCCAAGCGGCTACCTGTGCCACAAAATCACACTCGCCTCAGAAAAGTCTTTACATGGACATGTGGCGAGAATCATTTACACGCGAGCTGCTCTCCATCGGCAGAGGGGCCAGGTGGCAGGGGGAAAACTATGACGTGGGGGGGGAATGGACAGGGGTGTGGACTGCAGGAAAATGCAGCTCATGCAGCGCGGGCTTGATTCTGTTTATTTGCTTGTCGCCAGCCACAATTTGTCGGCACAGCTGGACGCGTCTCCTTCGCGTTTGCCTTTGGCTTTTGCTTTGCTTTGGCACCTGCGAAAGCAAACAGTATGCCCCCGATATAGCTGACATATCCACACGATGGACCAAAGGCTAAAACAAACTTTAACACCTTTATCTGAGCTGAACTCATCAATTAGACGAAAGAGGACAAGACACGGGCTCATAAATATTTAAAGTGTATTAGAGGAGGAAAATGAGAAGCGGAGATGCATGTGGAATTTTGGAAACACCAAAGAGTTTAGATGCACTGGGAGAAAATAATGGTACTTTTTAGCTTAGGAGCTCTTATATATAAACATTTTTATTACATAGAACTCAATATATCCTTTCAAATTTCAAGGCTTTTCTTTGAGAAATTTATTCATAGATGCTTTGTAATATAATTTAATATCAAGAAAGACTTTTGTTTTGTTCTGAGTGTTACCCAAGAGAACTGGGCGCTGTAGAGGGAACCCACAAGGTGTCAATTTGACATAAATGGGTCTCCTATCTTCTACTCGAGCCACGCTCGTGTCGTTTACATAATTAAATGAGGTCTGCCCCTCATCCCTACTCCCAAGCTATTTCCTATTTTTTCTCTAATCGTAAAAGAGGCGCTAAGTGGCAAGGCAAACAGCAACAACAGCACAAATCTCTCGAAAAGGTGTTAAAAGAAAAGCATGGGGCATTTATCTGGCTCTCTCTTTCTCTCCATCTCCCTATTCCTATTTTCGATTTCTCAAAAGACCATTAAAAAAATCAAATGCCTAATAGGGGCAGCTGCAAATATTCCTCCACTTTTTTAACCCCATTCATCAGCTGCGATCAAAATTTGGTGATCATCATAAATTTAGTTTAGCCCGCCCCCATATCACTTTAAGGACCCGCCGATGACGTGGTCAGACGTGGACCTTAAACCCTCAAGCCGATCCCCGTTCAGTTCATTTGCCATATGTATACTGTACTCTATCTCTGGCCCCCTCGGTTATCTCTTCAGTTTTGACGTCATTCCGCTTTATTTTAGCCTGTCTTTTTCATTAGCGCTCCGGCTCGGGTTATTAACCACCTTAACCCTCGTCGCCCGCTCCCTGCCCTCTTCCCGCTTTGTCCTTTGCCTTTCTGCCCTTTCGGGCCGGCATTTTAACACCTTTGTGTAGTTGCGAAGGTGGGCTGCCAGCGTCGACGGCGACGCTGACGTTGGCATTGGCGCGTGCGCGTCTTTAAAAAAAATTACCTGGCAATGTCTGACATTGTGTATTTTTTTCCGCTTTTTAAGTGCTTAGTGCGAGAGAAGTGCGAAGGGGGGAGGTGAAAAAAACGCACAAAAAGAGGGTCTTTGTGGTAAAAGTAAATCCAAAAAGCTATAGCGAACAAAATGATTATGAAGGCATTAAATGATCAATAAAAACATTAGTAAAGCCATAAAAGTAAGGTAATAAAGTTGAAAATTAAAAAATCTTTACATTAATGGGAAATTAATGCTAGGGGGAATTAAAGCTTTTATGTGAGAGGAATACATATAAGCTTAAAATTTCTCCATAGTCCAGTTCCGCAATCCTCGACCAAATATGTCAACTGTTTTGGCTCCTTTTGACCCAGATTTATTACCAGTGATTCATTTGTAATGCTGGCACATGTTGCAATACCAAGTAGCACCACATACTTTATACTACATATTCTCGATTGGCGATTCAATGGGCCTTTTCAACTGCCATTCATTATGCCACTAAACTTATTAGCTACAAATGTGTCTCCGCAATGTGTCAGCGGCAGTTCCCCCAACGGCGGCATAAATCACTTGCCAAATCGGCAGCTCCACCGACAACAGCAACAACAATGGATCGGACCAGGAAAAATAGAAACTACAAAGCCACTGGACAGCCAAAGAAATGCGTTAATCAATGCAAGAGACCCCAAAAACAAAGTCTGGCCAAAAATGGTCAAAGACCAGCCCACAAAAGTCACAAAGTCAGCCGCACGTGAGTCCCAGATGAATTCCAGGGTGTTGCGGGCTGTTCCGGGGTCGAACGGGGGACTGTTTCACTTGCCAGAAACATTTCAGCTTCCTCATTTGGCGCGACCACAAAAATAAACTTAATACACATGGGCCAAACAGAATCTCCTCGGATTCGTGCGAATCTGAATCGCACTTCATTAAGCCCGGCCTGGAGTATTTGTTGTAAAAATAACAAAACCAAAAACGCAAACGCAAAACAACACAAAATTTAAGCTTAAAATATTTGCGCTTTTGTTAACGACTTGCAAAAACCCAGCCAGCACAATACGGTAACAGCAACCAGCATTTTGCGTTAATGATGCACATTGTTCAATGAAAATGAAAGCCACTCTGAGGAGCTGAGGCTGAAACAAGTTCAAGCCTGCGACTGACACCTGCTTAATGAAGGATTCAGGCAGGGCTAAGGTTTTGTAAACAAAATATTTCAGTTGTAAAAAGCATTCCCAAAACAACAAGTGATAAATGTTCTTGAAAAGATCTGATAAAATTTGATGTCAATAAAAACTTATAATGTTCTGTATGATTAAATTGCATTTGATAAAATATTTATTCATATTTTATGAAGCCTTTGAAAAACCAGTTTTTCTTTTGGTGTTTTTCCTTGTAATAAAAGATTATAGCCTGCTAAGCTCGGACACTTATATCTCACTTTGATTTATGCACATCTCGGCCCACTCTGACGTCAGATTTGCCCCTCTTGCCGCATTTTGCAGGTGGGCGTCAATTGGAGCAGCTGCATCCAAAAAAAAATCATAAAAATCCCAAAAGCCGAAACAACACAACAAGCCCCAATGATTGCCCGTTTCCTGCTCGCCCAGCTCTGGCGGAAAAAAGTAAAAATAAAGAGGCACAGGGGGCGGGAAACGAATTATGCACTAAGCGATTGTCATTACAATAAATTTCGCATATTGTGCGCATAAATTTCGCAAAAGCTTCAAAGGAGCTGAGCAGCTGGGACATCCAAAACTGGAGTTGCAATGACTCATAGTTGTTGTGGTGGTGTGCTGGGCCCGTGGTTCTTATTGTGCTTCAAACTGGGTCGAATTGCGGCACAATCGAGTGCTTAGAATGCCGCCTCGCAAAAAACCAAAAACCGCCAAAAAAAAACACAAACAAACAATAATAAAGACAATGAGTCAACGCCGCGTATACGCAATGTGGGCCAGGCAGTAACTTCTTCGAAGTGACATTTCCAGTTGGGCCTGCAACTTTGTGTGTTTCCCTCCGAATTTGAATTCAAATTTTAGGCAGCTGTCAAGCTGTCAAAACGTTTGCCTTATCGACAATTCAATTAGCTTCGATTCGGGCCTTGGGGACTGGAAGGCTGGAAGTCTGCAGAAGTTTTTCACATTAACGATATAAATTGATAGTTGGCCTGTCAAAATCTTTTGGCACACATCTATTTCGGCGGCCAGTCAACTAGTCAGTTCAAATATCAGCCGTTTGTGTGCCACATTCGCATATGCAGATTGTGTGGCAAGTTAAAATGCCAGCAGGTTGCTGCTCCAGCTACTGTTTAACATTTCTCGATTTCTGATCGGTTCGATTCCCCTTCCCAAAACATATATCAGTTGCTCATTCAAAAGTCTATCTGTCCAATTAAGCATTTATTTTGCGGCGTTTAATTAGACGAGATAAATGGTATTGCTATGAAATATGACAAACTTAGGGGAGTGAGAAAATGTTGTAAGATTGGAAGTTAGCTCCAACTAAAAAAAACGCTGTTTAATGGCTACAAATTAATTAATTTAACCTTTATTCTTATAAAACTGCAATCTACCGTTCTCATCTCCCGGATTGTACTTTCGGTTTCGCCAGCGATTTATTATTTACAGCCTGCGACTAACATACTGAGTTTTGTTTATGGCTCATTTAACTAATTTCACTTATTACCTCGCTTGATTTATTTTAACGATCCACCCAAATGAGTTTAATTAAGCGGCGGAGGATTTTAAACACGACGAGACAAGCAAAAAAAGCAAGAAATTCGCTTCTCAATTATTCGACTCTGGTGTTTTGTTTGCTTAATTCTCCTGTTAAATTCGTTTAATTTAACTGTGACATATAAATTATCGGCAGGCAACCTTGGCCAGCGTTCTATGTAATTAAATAAATTGCCACACAGAGAAAGCCAAATAGCTGGTGTTTTAAAAACAAATAAACTAAAGTAAGGAGAGCCCGGAGGCAGAAAATATTTTGACGATCGGCTTGCACAATTAATAAACAAAAATCATACAAAATACAGGGGCATAAATTATAAGGCTAACATATGTCTGGCCGGGACATTACCCCTCGGTTGCCCTCCTTCACCTGTACTATAGTGTAGTGGGGGCCCTCTTGGCCCCCTCCTGCCAAATGCAATCACGACCGGCAGAAACGGTTGGCAAGAAATCATAGCTCTCTCGGCCGGGACAAATGCGGCATGATGGCCCAAGGGGACGGGCCGGCAATTACCAACAACTGGGAAATTAAAATGCATGTGCAGTGATCCAGGGGCGGAGATGGCAGAGAAGGGGCATCGGCTCTGAGGGAAGTCGGCTCCGAGAGAGATAGAGATGAATGCGTGTGGGTCACTGTGACCCCTTGAACCCCCCGTACCCTGAACACTGCATAAAATATGTGACAGCTTTGACACCAACAAACAAATAACCGCAGCAGCCCAAGAAACCCCTCGATTTTACTCCACCCGAGGGGAACATCATGTCCGACAAGATTTTCGTTTAAAACGTGAACAGGTTTCGCTTTTATTTTTCTTCTGCGTGTGCCGCCTTTTGAGGGAACACTGTACTACAGGAAGAGCTAAAACTTTTACTTTTTAAACTTAATCACACATTTTAAAGAAATCTAAATCGTATATATCTTCTTGATATTTTAATTATTACTCTTGATATAGTGTACTTAGCAAGTTAAAGTTTAATCCCCACCATAAACTATTTAAGGTTTAGATACTCCACTTCTGTTAACCAGTGTAGAGGCCCAGCGAGAAAGGCAGCCAAAGATTATGCTAATTTTCGGCATTTCATTGAGGAAAAAGTCTTCCTATCTATGAGTCTGTTTATCGGACTGTGAATGTCTGAGTGTGGAGGTATTTCATTGAGGCCAAGAGATATTTACGCAACCTGTTAACAGAAAACCCGAATCCCCAATGGTCTTACTTGGCCATAAGAAACCCATTGGCCAAAAGGTAGGTGGGTGAGACTGGTGGGACTAAAACAACAACTAAAAGAAGCTGGAAGACAAAACATCCAAAAGTAAATGTATAAAAGATCCCAAGATTCAAGAGCCAAAAATGATATAAATCAACGACGAGGGAATAAACAATAATTTGGTTAAATTAGAAAATCGGTAACAAAAATCAATGATGCTGAAAATTTTCATAATAATAGCGTTAATAGCCATCATAACAACGGTCGGATCGGAGACCAAACAATAGCTACGATATTTTCGTCTGGGAGGGAAAGGTGGGAAAAGATACTCCGCTGGAGTTGTGGCATTAGCATTTTGTATGGATATTTTTTATTTTTTGGGAGAGACTAATGGTCGACAAATTGCTGACTGAAATTGATATGGGAATGTTTTTTCGGGGCTTTGGAGGAGGTGAACGTGTATTGAGGTAATATTACACAGATGCCTATATTAAAATATTTATTTTTAACTTATCGATTTAATTTCCCCAATCAACCAAAAATGGCTGCCATCGTATCGACATTTTCCGTTTTCGTTCTAACGGTTTTAGCGCAATTGTCTTCCTATGTACTTCTCACACATACACTCACCTACTTAGATACTCAGATAGTGGCTATCTGTTAGATACATTTTATATACATACGTACGTTCCCGTACGGCTGCGGGACATGCGCAGTGTCACGCAGTCTCTCAGCTCGGCTCCATTCCGCTCCGCTCGGCGGCTGTTAAGCACCATTAAGCAGCAAAAGTCAACGTCGCCATGTTGAGACGGCCACCCCCGCCCCCAGCCCCGCTGGGCAACAGCCACCCCCTCTGGAAGCGTCCAACCAGCAGCCAGCAAAAGCAATAGCAAAGCTTCGCAAGCGCAGCAAATCAAAACACATTTCATAGCTGGGACAAAAAACAAAAAGCAAAAAATCAGGCAGTGAAAAATACAGCGGCACAAAGTGTGATCAGGGGTGTATATTCCGCTCTGGAGGGAGGTTTATTTTCTTTATAATTAAAAATTCATTCCTCATGGAAATAATATTTTTTTTAAGGAACAAAAGTAATTCCATTTTTCAGCTTTCTTATCCCCTTTCAAAAAATAAACCTTAAGCCCCTGCTTGCTACTTAAAAATTTTCATATTTATGCGTGAAGAGCAAAAAAAAAAAGTCGCCAAGTTAATTTTTTTGCTTGATTATAATAGAAACAAAGCCGCTACATGTTGCTGTTGCCCATCGTTGGCTGCTTTCTTTCTCCCTCCAACTGGCTAGCCTTCTCCCTCGCTCCATCTAGCCCTGCTTCCCCTGGGCGGCTCCCCCTCCCACTCACCCTCACCTATGGCCACGACGCCATTTGCCGAGCGTTTTGCTAGAAGTTGCTGCTGTATCGGCGATGTTGCTGCTGTGCTTGTGATATTGCTGCTGCTGTTGCCGTTGCTATTGTTGCTGTTGCTGCTGCCGTCGTTCTGCTTATGTGCGCATGACGAATGACCGCAATTTGCGACAGTTTTTTTTTCCATCGCTTAACTATTATTTTTCTTTTTTTCTCATTTTAGTTTACATATCTCTCTGACTGATGTTGTTGACTATCGATTGTTGTCGATTGTACGCTGTCTGCCCCTGTGTTTGTGTATCTATTTTCATTATTGGCTGGCTTTAAATGTATTTTTTATTTGGCTTTGCCTCTATATATAAGTTTATTTATTCTAATGGCAAGTCACTCGAAACTGACTGATATTGATACGGTTATTGTTGTTGTTACTACTGAGTCTAGAGCGCCATTTTCTATTTCTATTTCAAGCGATTTGTTTTGAAATTTATTTGTGGGGGGTTTTGTAAGTGGATTTAATGGGATTTTTATTGGTTTTAGGTTAGCGTTTTCCCATAAATAAATGTTTTAAATTAGTTATGGGCTCTGGAGAATGTTAACAACCATAGAAAATGATCTTTGTGCGAGTAATTGAATAAATCCTCCGTGTGTGCAGTACATTTTAGCCGAGAGACTTCCTGTCATGTTATTATACCCAGAGCGTTACTCTTATTTGTCTAATGACTCTAGTTTATTTTTCCCAAGCCATGTATTAGGGCCCACAAAAAACAGCAGTTACCACCACACTTTCGCACTTCCCCAGTGTCGCCCTAGTTCTATATGCTTTCATACTCCACTACAATTTTTCACCCCCGCACTCATTAGCATAAAACCATTCGCACAGCTATTGCATATCACCGGGATATTGAATATCCTTTCGAGGACCCGCTGGAATGCACCATAAAATATTAATTGATGTCGATGACGCGTCGCTCGGAAATATTCTCACAATTTCACGCTAGGCAATCATAACACATATCGACGACGGCTATTAGGGTGACCAGTGAAGCTATGAATCGGCTCTCGAATACTACGAAAGGCATTTTTCTCGGGGGTGACACAGGAAGTGCCCTGGAACACTGGGCCTACAGAGCCAATTTCCGATCAGAGCCCAGAGGATCGCTGGAGCGTGAAAAGGGGTTTTAGTTTTTCAGAAAACTTGGCATGCGCAACATGTTGAGCATAAGCCTCGAATCAATAAAAATTTGAAATGAAAACTGTTGAATAATGCCCAGCCGATCGGCCGAACAGGATTTGCGGGCAATTAATTTGTGTTTACAGGAAATATAGCCGAGGGTCCAAGGGGCCACCAGCCAAAGTTCAATGGCCAAATCGAAGCCATAACGTCGCCGCTGGCCACGTTTATTGACAGGCTCTATTAGTGGGTCAATTGCCCAAAAGAGATCTCAATGCTGGGCGCCTCTTCTCAAAGTTTTGTGTTCGATTCAATGTATCAATGTATTCAATGTTTTTCAACATTTCGTGTATATTTGGGTACTTTGGCAATTATCGGGCTTAGATATGTATCTTGGCCCGGGTGATAAAAGTTAAGTAAGCAAATAATGTGAATTGAAATAATTTTAGGCGCATGTTCAGCTGCTGATCTCTCTCTTTTCGTTCGCCCACCAAATAAATGTATAAACAAAATTATATGGTAGCTTGCGAAATGTGTTTACAACAACGAATTCGATTTCGATTTCAATTTAAATTTGCAATTTGAATTTAAGTCGGACATGTTTGTTTGAACTTTTGTGCGGCTTAACGATCGATGGCAATGGCGATGGGTCCGATCCAGTCCAGCCTCAGTTTCAGTCTCTGTCCCATCCAATCTAGTATATGTATATCTGATGATGGCTTTATCAACGGGCCGCGATCAAATGTGTTCGGCCCATTGTTATTTTGACTCATTTCTCACCTTGTTTTTGTTGCCTTGACGGGACAGCAGAGCCACTCGTCGCAATAAATGAGTTTAAGACTTCATTGAAATTTACAGCTCGCCCATTTGACATCGGCTTGGGTCAACTATTTGAAGATTTCACGCAGATTTGGTTTCATAATCAAATAATTGATCTTAATGCGGCATCAAATGAGCTGCTGGCTAGCAATGCTCGCAACTTTTATGTTTTATTTCATTCCATTTCCATTTTGAAGGAAACGTGTCGCTGTCATCCGCTGAGCTTTTGATCCAATCAAACTTGAAACGAATTGCGCTTCAATGTTCGGGAAAAGGGGTCCCAACGGGGTTTTAGCACCTCTTTCAGCTCTTAGGCCTGCCTCTATTCTCCGCATATTTCGGCAAACTAGTTTCCGCAATAATTCGCCGAATCCAAACACGTTAGCTTTTTCCTCTTTTTTTATTTCGGCTTTAGGCCCGGCAATCTATCAAAAATTTGAGCTGACTCGAAGAAATGTTGGAATTAGTGGGGCAAAAGGGCTTGCCTTGGGCAATAAATGTTCACTCACGTGCTTTAAAATTGGCATGAAAAAAGATTTAAAAGAAATTTTTGAATCGCGATCGATCTACAGAGAGGATTCTATTTAAAAGGTTTAAAAAAAAATGAGAGATTGATGGATACTTTGTTTTATTTCCTTAGACATTGTATCTGATATGTGAATTAAATCTTTTTAAGGAAATAGGAATTCAAAGTCCTATATCTTGAGTTATAAATGAAATAAATATGTGGTCTGTGCTTTCTACGATATTTCTAAAACATATTTCCTCGAAGATCTGTAGATGCAATCACTGAAATGTGAGTGATTAATTCGTGTGCCCAATTTTGACCTCCAATTTGGCCAGTCGGCGAATCAATCAAAACCGACTACAAATAAATGATATTTTTCTTTGCCTCCCGCTCTGTGCCATTTTTGGCAGTTTTCGTTTTCATTTGCATGAATTGCTAAAAAAAATATGCCAAAAACTAGAAATCAAAGAGTCGTAGTACTGTGGCGCCTTCGAAATGATTTAGGAAATCGAAATTGTTCGGGGGACTTGCTTAGGAATCAGCTAGGTCAATCGAAAACGATGGACGATCTCCCACTGGGCCTTAATGAGATTTTCGGCAAACTGTTTTTAGGATCTACTCCAGTTATTATTATTATTTAACTGTTTTGTGTCTGGGCGGGTGGACGGTGTGTAATTGGCATTTGGTGTTTTGTTTGGGCTACGATCCAATCTTGAACTCATTTCGAAATGGAAAGTCAACTATTGACATGAACATTTCGCATCATTATCTTATCGGGACCATTATTTGGCCTTTTCTATCTAATTTGCCACGATTTTTTATGGCTCAGTCTGGTGGAAGACTGGCGGAGAGACGGGGCAATTGTATTTTGTATCCGTCAGATATCAGGCTGCAATTCTTGTCAAATTTCAGCAACGATTTCGACTTTGAAGGCGGCCGCCTTTGTCTGATTCTGATTCGTAAATGCAAATATTTTCTATAGATTCAGATTGGCCATATATCCATATACATTTATTTCGTCTATGAGGAATACATAGCTCTTATTTCTTTATTGACAAATCACCGTATCTGCTTCGATTGCAAGTTTCGTTTAGTTTCCCCCAGAATTTGCATAATTCTTTGGCCCGTGCTGACAGTCTCAGTGTATGAGAGTTATCTGATTTTATCTATATTTAATTATTTACGATTGGGGCCCAGCTCAGTGCCTGGTTCAGGGCCATTAATCAGAGCATAGCCCCAGCGGAATGCCTACGTGCTTGATTAGTTCCATTATTCATTGAAAATGTCCAACTATCTGGCTGGGATACTCATTGCTTGCTAATTCCTTGTAAACGGTCGTAAACTAATTTCGTTGTCGGCCATAAAATATGAAAGTTTTTCGTCATAATCGCACCGAGTCGTGGGAATTACCTTGCCATATCTTACCATATCTGGTAAATCAGTGGAAAACGGAAGAAGCTCCGCCACCTCCCTCTCCCAGTGACTTATCAGAGCCAGCAGAACCGAGAAGAATTGGAAGACCGAGGGGCGAAGAGGTGTGGAGGGGCTACAGCGCTTTGTACTTTTGCGACCGTGTGTAAATATTTGACAACACATGCCTAATTAGTGCAGCTATTGATGGTGACAGGCGGAACAAGCAACAACACTTGTCCCTCCGTCCATCGGAACGAACACCCAGCTCTTTTACGACAACCACAATGCTTTTTCCCCGGAATCGCCAATACCGATGGTTCTTCTGTAGCCCCCACTCTATCACGTAGTGACTATCTTTCCCTGCCAAGTCTTGTGCTTATCTTTGCTGGAAGGAAGTATTCCGAAGAGTCACCTAGTATGGCTAGACTTCTTGGGGGAAAGTTTTTATCAATGGGCGTAAAACTGGTAGGCTTGTTGTCCTACAAAAAAGTTTATTGCAAAGATAAGTATGACATAAAGAGGTACTTTATTTTTCAGAGTGTATAAAGACCCTCTCCCTTTCTTCGGTCGGTTCCACTACATTAAGCATCTGTTGATACTATTGCATGTACAAGGGCCTGAATAAAAACCAATATTACTCATACGCAAGGCAGTTATAGAACACAAAGACACAATATCGGTCGGAATATAACTATAGCCCCAACTAGAGCTAAAGACAGACCTGGGATGACGGCAACTCATCGGCAATTCCGAAGGCGACGAACGACACTGGGCACATTGGCAAAGTGTTGTGGACAAATATTGACCCAGAGCTTCGCAAGTAAGCGCGAGTCAAACAATTGAGGCAAACAACTGAAGAAGACTGACGGGACGGAAAAACAGGCTGGAAAACATTGGGCATAGCATTGGAAAAAAATAAGGAGATGCGACGCGAAGGAGGATCGCTACATATTTCGGTGCGGAACGCGTGAAAAGTGCGGCCAAATGTCCGTAAAAGTTCAAAGGAGTCAACCGACCGTGTTTAAGAACGGCTTAAAGAGGTGCCAGTGCAGCGGATTCGCCTACAGGTGATAACGAGATTTACAAATCGATTGTCAAATAAATAAAAAAATATATATATACAGATGGGCAGCGAAGGTACCAGAACCCGTAACAGAAACATTTCATTTCAGAGGGACACCTGAGGAAATGCGAGGTGCTAATCTGTGTGAAAACATACTCGAAAACACACAAGCTCCCCACCGAGCCGCGTCTCCTCATCTCCGAGCCACATACGTTCGAGTATCTGTATCCAATCCATCGATAATCGAGCTAATTTGTTTTCGGTTTTATTGTAATTCGCGATTGCCGCGTGCTTTTTATTTATACTCTCGTACTCGAACAAATCTGGCACCAAAATCGCCAAAATCTGGCCCGGGTCTGGGCAAGATTTGCATTTTGATAAGCGGAAGTTGGCTTAAGCGTTTTTTTTCCTCGGAGTGATTTGTGTCTTGTGTTTGTATTTGCTGTTTTTCAGGCTTATTGTTTGTCAAATTTGGCTAAAATTAATTTGCAATAAAAGCGGCTTAATTATCGCATTTTGGTATTATTATGGGCCGTAATTGTTTATGATGATCTTGTGTTTTAGCAGGAACAAGTGCGAGGTTATAACTTTAATTTAAATTTACGAAACTCTTTTCTTTTTAATAGGAAATCCTATTCACAATTTTATTAATTATAATATCACTGTCAGGACTCACCTGCATCACCCAATAATTGTTGTTGACGGCAAATTGTTCACCAATTATGATATCCGTATGCATTTAAGCGGCGTTTTTTGCATGAAGCTTCACGGGACCGAGGAAGGGTAAGGGTCGGGGTTCCACCAATTCTACCAATTGGCAGCTAAATATTTAGCCCGATAATTTGCAGCTCGAATCCGTACTTTATTTGCGGATAATTAAATGGCGCTGCTCTGACTCACGAGTCACGAACGGATCAGTTCAAGGCGCAATGATTAATCAATTTCGATGGTCTTCGATTTAAGATTGCAATTTCGGTTTTGGGGACTTATTATTGAATATTATTATTGAATACTTTTGTTTGACATGGCACTGAGAACAACAGAAATTGCTGCACGTTTTCTTATTATTCAATAATATTTTTTCTCTTTAATTGAATTAATTTGCAAGGATATGCAAATGAAGGCACTCGATCACTTTCTTCCACTTTTTGTTTTCTTTTGTTTACACGAATGATTGGGAACATTTAAAGATCGTTTAGCATTTTTTTGTTTTTCTTATTATATTTGTTTTCGGACGTTAACTGCGTCCTTTTGCCTTAATTGCTCGCGATGCGCAAAAAATTGATATAAAAAGCCGCCGGCTTTGCTCACTTCCGCATTCGTTGAGCGTCAACTTGTAACTTGTATCTGTCGGTTTGTAGCTTGAATCTTTTGTTTCTGGCTGCGGCAGTGTACTCGAAGCTATATGCGTATTCTATAAATTACAGTAAGGCACTTTTTGGACGCGACTCCGGTAAACGGATATCGGCTGTGGGTCTTATTTATTTCCTATTTTGATTATCTGGTATGGAAACCGTGGCTATTCACGCGCTCGTCGGCGAAGCAGTTACTACGCTGGCGGGAACCGAGTTCGTACTGATTGGACGAGCGAGGGTTTCGCGCAGACGAGCCTCGCCAGACCAGGCCAGTCAGTTAACCGCTACCAGCTACCTCATCCCCCAGTATCTGTATTTGTGTGCGGCTCTCTTCGAAAGTATCTGAGGGTTTCCGTGGCTCACCAGGTGTTGTGTCGGCTTACCTGGCTCTCCCACTCTCCCTGCCGAGCTCAGGTGATCCAGCTCGGGCTCTTATACGACAGCCACTCTCAGGTGTGCCACACAGCTGATCTTATTGGAGGTGTTCGGCGTATAAGAGCGGCGATCGATTTTAATTGAATGAACCGTCTGGGATTCGCCATTTTAGATTTGGTTTTCAGCGGAGGTGGTAATGGGTTAAAAATTATTTAAGTTCTTCAAGCTAAAATAAGTAGAATTAAACATTTTTAATTAATTTTATAGATAGGTAGAGTATTCTATGGAAAAAGGAGCTAAAGTCACAAAAAAAAATGAAAATTACAGTCCTTTTTTAAAACCTAAAAGATAAGCCTGCAAATCAAACTATAATTGGTTTAAATACTCTTTAAATTAATGTCTAATTATTGCATTTAATAAAAATTTCAATAAAAGTAGACTATAATTACTGGGGCTAAAAAAGTAATAAAATTTTGTGGAGTAAAGTAATAAATCAAAGGACATACTAAACATAAACCTACCTTTTAAATCCGCTTCACCACATACCACGTTCATTAGCTTTGACACATTTCAGATAGTTGGTATCCGAAAAAACCCAAAAAATATAATAAAAACTGTCCACCCATCACGCGAAACTTTCATAGACCCCATGCAGTTCTTAGATAACATCGCATTGGAGAAAAAAGAACATAATTAAATAGAATTAAAGCATAAATTAAGGAACGTTGTGTGCCTGCTTTTGTGCCAAAGTGGGCAGAAATCAATAAAGCGCCAATTAAAACATATCTGTATCTACATATTCCAGTTTCGGTTGCCAGGTGGAGAACGATGTCAAGGAGGAGGACTTCCCCATGTCCGCGGGGACGAGCAAAAGGTTTCGTTTCCTTGACGGCTCGCTGTGTAATTCCCTGAATCATAAAATTACCCCAACGCACGCCACACATAAAAGCCATTTTCATTTTGACTCATCCCCCTTGGTGTTTCCTTTCGGGCCATTAGGGAGCCACAGCGATGGACGAAAGTTTATGTTGTTCCGAGGGGGCAGTGGGCAGGGGACAGGTGGCAGGGCGGGGGGCTGGGTGGTTGCAAAGTATCTGAAGTATCACGCAAACGTTGCTTTTCCCCCGCCGAGATACCAGAGGTGTGGCCTCTCTGAAAAGCGGCGCAGACTCAAAAGGCAGCCAATCGGCGGTCGCCAGAGAGAGTGAGAGCTACAAGATACACAGATACAAAGGTGCGAGCAGGTGGGTAGATGCAATCCGTGAGAGCGCGACAGAGAGAGGGCGAGAACGAGCTGTGGTTACCTTTGCGTGAACAGTGGCAGATACTACACGCAGGTGAAGAGGCAGCCAGAAAAACAAAAACATCACAAGTCGAGATACAAAAGTATCTGCCAGTCCAAGTATTAGTTGCGCACACAGATACACCCAAGCACTCCACACACACACACTCGCAACTCTATTGATAATTGACTAATCCGCCTGTCGCGGTATTTACTTCGTGCAAATTTGCCATTAATGCCAAAAGCAGACGTTTCCACAGATACGACCACAGAGATACACTTGCAGATACATCTGAATCTTGTCGCTTTTTGTTTGTTTTCGCGCTTTTGTTTGCCGTCGAGCTGCTTCTGTCTTACAGCGTAGCGGCCAGATATGCTAAAGATACATTTCCAAGTCCGTACTTGACTCCATTCCGAGGGTTGACAAATGTCAGCCAATTCATAAACCATTTGGCCTAGAACGTATCAATGGAGCGCGAATAGGCACATATTTGCAATGGAAAAAGGGTTAAACAAGCTTACAAAGATTAGCTTCTTAAAGGCAATAAAACTTATTATTTAACACAGATCCCACTCTCTGTAACTTCCTACCAGTAATGTATCAATTTTGTCACTTTTGTGTCAAGATCCTCCAGATTCTTCATAAATATTTAAATTGGAGGCGAGTATCCTTCGTGGGTTATTGATTTCCCTGCAACCGATATCTTGTAGATTTATTGATGCCACTGCCTCTTACCTCACACAACGATCAAGGGGTATCTGTGACACTCAACTACCTGTTCCAGGATTCTCCCCATTTAAAATGAAAAAATTCACTGCACTCAACCGAGCAGAACTTATCGTTCGAGTCAACATGATTAATTACACGAGGCAGACCCTTGAGATCATTTCGTTTGAATTGTGGCCAAAATATTGTCACGCTTCGGGATCGAGAATGAAAACAAACAAGGCCGAAACGACCGAAGCCGAAACCCGAAAACCTCCAAGGAACTGGCGTTGCCCACTTGATTGATTCCACTTGGCGGCACTTGCCGATAAAGGCAGGACAAGTAATCCCCAAATGATTCCGATTTATTTATTTCTGGTCTGTGGTATTGTCAACCCAACAGAGGCTTGGGGGAGACCCAGAGATTACGCGGCAATTTGTTTTGTCTGTGCACACTTTCTCGGAAAAAATTTTCATATTTTCTTCGCTTTCTTGTCGCCCCAAAGTGAATTTATTTTTTGTTGTTTGCATAATGCGAGTGGTGCGCATATAATTGAATTCTCAGGTTGGGAAATTGGGGCAGGGCCACCTCGAATTCCGTCTAACTCGAGATCGTAAATCGGAGATCGGAGATAGTTATCCGATGGCTTTAACCCAAATGAGACCGAAATGTGCATTCTATGCAAATGGCGAGTCGCGAGATGCAACTGCAAAAATTTATGCGAATGCTAATCAAGTTAACACCAGGCAGGCCACCAAATCGCTTTTCTGTCGTTGTCGTCTGACAATTTTAAGTGCGTATCTGTGTCGGGCCAAGAGCAACAACAGCCGGCTCGAAATCGCGGCAACAATTATTAATGATTTTGCTAAATGTTACAGAAAATAATGACAGCCGTACAGTGCTGTGCAGTTCAACAATTACAAATGCACACAAAATGCCTTCTTGCCAGCCTGTCTGCCTGCCTGCACCGCCGAGTATCTCTCGGATTCGTTTTGGAGTTTTTAGTTTTTTTCAGTTTTTCACTTTTTCGATTTAGTTTTCAACACCTCGCAGCCCACATTTTGTGGTGTTGCTCTCTGTGCGCTGAATGAATGATTCGACATGTTCCAAGTGGGCGGCCTGCCTGAGGGCGTGCCATTGCCAGAAGGAGGCGGGGGGCGTGACGAGCGGGTGGCATCAGGGGGGCGAAAACAGCAGGCGGCGGGATGAGGCTTTTGGCTCCACCAGCCCCTTCTCATCACACTCGTACCGCGCCATCAACACAGTTATTTTTTTGACATTTAGCGCGTGCGCAAACGCAGAAGGAAAGAAAGAATCATGATCTAAGCACTTAACGATCTATTAAGCACTGAAAAAAATTTAATGAAATTGTTGCAATATTCCTAGAACCTCTGTTTCTGGTTGAGTATCAACGGTACTTTTTACTTTTAAAGTAGATAGTCTTCTAAGCCCTTGCTTCATTACGCTTAAGGATGGCCTTAATAGGTATATTAATCCTGTATTATTGGAATCCAACTTTCTCAAATATAATATTTTTTTCACGTGCCTTACCGCTATATAACTATTGCTCCCCCTTTTCTTACCACTTGAGGTGTTTTGGAAAGATGAGCCCAACCGCGAGCGGTACTCCTCCTCCGACATCATTTCTATGATCGCGTTAATCACCTTTCAAGCCCACTCGAAACTGAAGTTGAAACGATATAGCACTTGAGAGTGTGGCTGGGGCAGAAAGGGAATAGGCATTGCGCTATGGGGGCAACTTATAAACGATATCATTGCTTACTCAGCAGGTTTCCGGCTCCACAATATATACGTTTATACCATAATTTTTTTTGGAGGAGTACGCAGTGCTAATGATGCGACTGCACAATTGAAATGAAATTAATTTTACGCGGCAATTAATTAAGCACATCTGTGGGCTGGCAGAGAAAGCCAAGGCCTCCCACACCAAAGCTCATCTGTAAATATAGTCAATCATAATTATTAATTGGGCTAACAAGTCTCCCCAGATTTGGGTTGTGAAATCTCGAGGTATAGCCCCACTTTGCCTTGGATACGGTGTTGGCCATAAACAACTGATACACCATAAATGCGACGACAACGCAGAAAACAATTGCACCGAAATCTAATATAAATTCGTGTGAAATTAAATCGTAAAGCAACCATAATCGGTACCAACAAATTCGCCTCCAGCCAAACCCAGAAACCCACCAGCGAACGTCAGACCCACAGACTTGGCCCAGACAAATTCGATGATATTCGACACTGACACAGAAAGCAAACACACAAAACCAAGTCGGGGAGCCAAGCCGCCGAAAATTTCCATAGGATTTTCTATCGAATTTATGGCAAATTGGAAAATTTTATCAATGCTATAGTTTTTGGGCCGGACACTTTTCTTCGAACGCATGCAAATTGTGAAATTTGTTTGGTGAACCCCGTTCCGATCCCTTTCAAATTTCCATATAAGGCCATATATTTCGTTCAATATTTGTCTAACACTTTTCGATTGTGCCCAGGCCATAAAGGGCGCTATCTTTTCGTTTCCCATTTACGACAAGGTGCCATAAGATTTTCTGTTGATTTTTATGGCGAATTGGAAAAGTTTAGAGGTGCTAGAACAAAGCCGAATTTACTCAGTTCCCGATTCTTGCTAAATATCTTTTATGATTTAATGAGTATAATACACTTTGGATGTTTGTTGCCTAAGATTTCTGATAACGAAAATTGAACCTCTTTAAAGACCTAATTTTTTCGTCATTTAATTGCCTTCTAGTTTGCTTTTAAAGCATTAATCTAAGAAGCCTGTGATTCTAGCATCAGTTTCATTTATTTCTATTAAAATTTTGTATCTAGCTGTCTTGGATCCTCGTACTTTTTACATTTCATTTCCTTATTGAGATCATTGTCATTCCGGCTATTCAAATTTCCAAGATGAGTCCAAATTCACGGCGCTTTTTGATGATACTCCTCGTAGGCTTGTCATATTTTGTTCTTCGCTACCTCGAGTTTCAAATAAAATCGGTGGATTGTAAGTAGAATTTACCAGAACTAAGTAAAGTAAATAAAATTCGTATTATTATGGGTAAAGCCAAGTTGCCTTATATTCGGCACAATGAGTGGGAGGAGCTCCAAGACGATATGTATCATCTTGCGGACAGTGTAAGTTTTTAAATATATTTTTAAGATCACTGCCTCAAAGCCCTCTTTATTCAGTGCTCCTTGGAGAATATCTTGGAGGATGATACTCCAAGATATCTGAAGATTAGTTGCCTAGTGAACGTCCTGCCCGAGGGATACAAGAGGCGCCTGAAACCCATGGACTACGGCCGGCACTTCTTTCTGAACCAGCGCATCCCCAAGTCCCCAAAGCGCCAGTGGAATTTCCGAGTGCCAGTCGACTCCGTGAAGGGAAATGGACTCAGCTCTCTGACTTGATTGATTCCCTACTGCAGCTGGTTGAGTGAATACACCGATAACGAAAATGTCATTTGACTTTTTTTGGGGGCTAAGTAAAAGAGTTGACTGGCAACTGACCACCAAGGGATTTGGATTTCAATTAGATGTATAGAAGGAGCCGCTACCGAAAGATCAGTGGTAATGATCCCCTGCCCCCCGTCACCTTTGCTCTTTACTCTTTGATTTTTATTTTTGTTTTTGTGGCGGCCGAGTTTAATGAGCTTATCCATCATCGCGGTCACAGCTCCCTGGGTCTGCTCACGGACTCCTCATCTGTCACAGGGCTAATAGGTTTCATTAGTCATCTCCAATCATCTGGTTTATCAGCTGCCGCTGGTCATTTCTCAAAGCCCAAAAAAGAAATACATATAAATATTTCCACTTCGGTTTTGGCTTCGGTTTTGGTTTTTTAGCTCTCTGACCATGCCAGAGTCTTTTTTCCTTTATTTTAGTTTGCGTGTCGACAGCAATTTTCACCTTAATTATTTTTGTTGGCAGGGGGTTGGGTGTTGGGTTTTGTGTCCAGCACGCGCTAATGTTTAATATCCGCTACGTCCAGCGGAAAGGACATTCGGGAGGGAGGATACCACGGGGGCAGAAGACACCACAGAACCCTCACCAAACCAGACCAGACAGTTATGCAAATTTCCAACATTATTTGTATATTAAAAGGAGAGTTAAAGTTCCACCCAGGCAATTGATGAACCAAGGGAATACCTTCTTGTGACGTTAATCGGTTCGTGGAAAATTTTCAATAAATTTTCTTACGTAAATGTTGTATAAAAGTAATATTCAAATTTATGCTTTTTCAATATACAATAAAATGGCAGACGCAAATTTGAGGTGTCAAGGCAATAAATATAACCAATATTTAATTTTGTACGATAGTTCAATAAATAAGAGCCATAAATAAATATATCAAAAAACGAAAACAAGCCACTAAAGTTATTGATAACCTTGATAAGTGCAAATTCGTAAAGTTACAAACTTTTCAAAGAACTTAATTAAATAAGTATTTTATGATGGCTCTGCAATACATTTTTGAAGTAACCTTTGTCCCTAACCTCCCGACAAGTCAAAAACCATTTTGTACAAAACGGAAGCAAAGTCTGAAACGAAGCGTGCGCTCGTAAATTATTGTGGGCTCTCACAGATACAAAGAATACATTCGCAGGATGTCAGCCCGATGTGTCTGTCGGTGTGTTTGCCCATTTGGGCCAACGTCCTTTCGTGTCCCGGCTGTCTAACATTGTCCGTTCATTGTCTTGCTGCCATGGCCTGTTTTATGTGAGGTGACTAAAAGCCGAGTGGCGTGCGGGGGCAGGAAAATGTGAAAAGTGGTGGGTGGAAATCGGTTAGCAGATGGGATGGGGGCGGGGGAAACCCAGGTTTCCCTTCTGTTTGCGATTCAATATTGGCGCCATTCCGGGCCCCCTCTTTGTAAGTCCCCCATCCACCGTATCGCCCCGCTGTCTGCCGTAAAATGTTCAATTAGTTAATGAAAAATTTTCCAATTGGAAAACAACATTTGACTTCAACTAACGACGTGGCTGGCGGGCCGAAAAGGATAAGAACTCTTTGTACGAGCGGAATGCCTTCAGGTCGAAAACTTATGCATGTGATTTATGCACAACAACGATTGCCAATTACAATATCATTTCTCTTCTTGTCTCCTTGGCTTTGTGTTTGCATCTGTTCACTCTGCCTTGCCTGTGGCTCCCTTTTCCCCTGTTTATATTATTTATTTTACGTTTCTACCTGTGAGTGTGCGCGGTGCCATTAAGAAATGTGTCAAAACATGTGAGGTATTATATAAGTTGAATTACGATGGTGGGGGGCAGGGCAGAGCAGGATAAGGATAAGGAAGTCAGAAAAATAATCGATTTTTAAGGACCTTTTTCGAGGCAATTACTTAAAGGTTTCAACATCAGTTTGAAATATTTTCTGAGCTTCTATCTATTATCAAAGATGTGTAGATTCAAAAACGTCTAGACACTCAAGACTTCCTAGTATTGTGTTTGAATTAGAGCAGAACATTGGTCATTGGCACACGTACCCTCTTGACAGTACCGCTTAACCCCAGAAAGCACCCATCCATTGAGCCATTGCCAGAATCAAAAGTCAACAACTCTCGCTTTGTTTTACTTTCCCAGCAAACAGAAATTAAGGTCCCAAGCAGGAAAACGCAGCCTGAACTGAAACGCGTGACACAAATTCAGGAAAGGTGGTGGTGTCAGAACAAAAAAGAAAAAAAACGGGAAGTGGAAAATGATGGAAAATATTGAGAAGGCACAGAGCCATATACAATATATATATGAGAAAATCGAAAAGCTAGAAAAAATACTCAATAGTCTCGATAGTTTGGCGCGCGGCTTTGGGTAAACAGTCGAGGGGGGACAACAAAACATTCAGCAAACAGAAACGGAAAACAGAAACTCGATGGTTGACCGAGCATCAATAGAGCGACTAACTTGCTGCTGCTGCTGGCTTTCCACTGTTCGCGGGAAAACAAAGGAAAATCCGAGCACAGAGTGCGGCAGTTTCCTGTGCCACAAACATACAGGGCAGCAGCGGCCAATGAAGCCTGAAATCGATTTGTAGAACGATTTTTGTATTTTTTTGGGCCAAAAGCCAAAAAGCGATCTGTATCAAGTGATGCGATCAGTTAGAACGAAGGGCGATTGCCATCGAGAAACACCTGAGCCATCAGAATCGAGCCTCAACCACCTGAGCCACCCACATGCGAGGGGATCCCGGTGGACACCCGATCGACAGGCAGCTGTTGCCATCTCGAAATCCCCAAATTTACAGCATTCCTCCTCCTTTAGTGGCCTTTTCACCGGCAATTTACGACCACTGCCTTTGTTTGTTTCCCCCGATGGCTGGATGGTGCTCTTTTTATTGCTCTCTTCTCTGCCACAAGAATTTTACGCATTTTTTATTACTTGAAAAAATATTTTTGAAATTATATTTTTGTAAAAATTGTAGTGAAATATGTTTTTTTTTTAAATAATTTTTTTTTAATAATTAACTAATTTAATGACAAGTTACAATAACTTTTTCCTAGCTTTGACCATTTTTTCCCACTGTATTGGCCCGATGGCATGCTGGCCAAGAAAAGAAAACAAGGTAAGGTGGCCCAGCAACAGCCAGGAACCACCGAGGAGGTGTCAAGTGTTTCTTGTTATCTTCTGCGGTTGCTGCCTCCTGTTTATGTATCGGTTTCCGTTTCTGTTTGTAGGCCAACTTGTTTGGGCCACTCTGAGAGGCTCCTCTGCTCCTGCTCGGAATAATGGCCAAGAAGAGGCACGACGGCGACCGCCGGCGTGTCTGTTTCTCAAATTGCGTCAAAAATTATCGCCATTAAATGTAGATGAGCGTTTAGTTGTAAAGTTATTGGCCCATAAATAATCCCGAGTCGGTCGTTTCTGATTCCAGGCATTCAGCCAGAATGCACCAAGGGAGCGGGGGAATTGTTTGTTATTTCCATTCATAAAGTGCCTTTGATTTATGAATCACTATGTTTGCAGAACTTTTGATTGCAGTTCTAATAAGACTTGATGGCTGGGAAATTCTCAGTGCAAATAATCATAGAAATTCATTAACCGATAGACGAGGAACTTAGAAAAAAAAACAATTAGATGATAAAAAAAACAAAGTAATTATGAGTTTGAAATTCTTAGGAAAATATTTAGTTTGCGGTGGGATTTTTTGCTTTTGTAATAATCGTCATATTTTTATATATCATACAATTTAAAGGTTTAATATTTCGTATATTCTAACTCGTATTTTATATTCAAACCTTCTACAAATATTTGAATTACGCGCGTTTGTATGTGATAGTTGGAAACCCCACTTATAGAGGGCACTTAGAAGCGTCCTCTATTAGCCAAACCTGACTTGACTTCATTAATTAAAATCTTGTAAAAGAAAATATTATTCAAGGTTTAAAAATTTATTTTGAAATGAATACCTTTAACAAATGTTTTTTAATAATATCTCTTTTAATATTAACATTTTAATAAAACTTAGAGTTTCTTCCTTGGCCGTAAGGCGGCGCACCATTGGTTGCCAAATAATAATACAAGGTGGCGCTAGAAATGTAATGTAAATAAGTACCCGGCTGTCAATATTTTAAAATATTTTAAACTCACCTGCGATTAACGTTCTCGCCCATATAAACCACCTGATTTAAATCTGTAACACCTGAACCAGATATTTCTTTAATGCATGCGTCAATCTGACGACTTTTTATAGATTTTAGGCTGCAAGGAATAGCTGGAAAGTTCTGTGGCATTCCAATGGATTCCGCAAAAAACATGACAGCCCGATTATGACTGCAACTATCTATTGGACACATTTATGTAATTTACGGTTAAATAAATATGTTAAGGTCAAGCTTACAAGCCTCATGTAGGAGCTTACTGGCTGCAACTAGATCCACATCCTCACATCCTGGCTGCGGAGCCTCTCCGAAGTTTGGATAAAAGTCCACAGTTCCACGAGGTCTCAAGTCACCAAACAATGGGAAATCTGTGTGAATTACATCCACAAATAGACCGGCATTTGCATGCAAACTGTCATCGGCACGCGAAGAGAACAGGGGAAGCGCGGGATCCAGGCCCGTAACTCTTCCCAGAGTTCCATTGAAGTATCTACCGATTCGACCGGCTATATGGGCTCCCAAACTGTGACCTATTACATGAACTGCTTCGTAAGGAATTCCATGCTTTTGGAGAAAGTCATATAGTTTTTTGGCCAAAAAACGGCCCACTTTCTTCACTGCGAAACGAGAAGTGGGGTAATCCAAGTTGGCCGCAGGACCCCAGTCGGCTACCAGAACATTTGCATAACCCTGGGAGGTATAGGCTTAGGATATTGAAGAGTAGACATTAATGTATCTTTTTTTAACTCAAAAACCCTAAATAAAGCTCACCATTTCGTAGAGGCATAATGGAGCCATGGGTCCGGGAACCCAAATATCCGTGAACTATGAACTTAACGGAATCTATGGAATCCACTTGATCTATGTTTTCCAATGGCACCTCAGCAGTGTTTGAAAGGTAGTATATATTGCTCTGATCCACTAGGTTATCCAGAAGGGCAGCCTGCAAAGTCCAAAACTGGCAGAAAATGGGCACCAAACAAATGCTTGCCTTGGCCATCACACGATATGTACTTATCCAAAAGCAGAAAACTTCTTACTGTTAGAAAACTTCAACCCGATTCCATTTATATACCCCCTTGAAGTGTGCATGTTGCATGCTTTTGTCAAATCGTTCGATTAGGGGAAATCTCCCAGAGATGACGCACTTCCAGACGAACAGATACACATAACATTACTTTATTATCTAGATATTAAGTAATTTTCCATAAATATTACACACTCAAACGCACATAGAAGGGGCTAAAGCTAAAGGTTAAAATGCAAAGCCATTTTAGTTTGATTCTCTGGGTGATCCCTGATTTCGCTAATGGCAGTTGGCAGCAAAGCGTTTCTGAGCGGCCTTATTTTCGGGCCTCCTCCTCGGCGATCGGGCGAATCATCAGGCGAACTCTCTTCAGCGAGTAGTCCTTGCCCTGGAAGGTGTCCCAGAAAATTCCAGTTTCCCCGGCCTGTGCAAAATTCTGTTGGAAATATTGGCCCAGCAAGTTGCTGGTGCCGCAGTTGTTGAACCATCCGGCGCCCTTGTGTTTCTGAGCGCAATTGCAATCGATGCAGTTATCGTTATCGCTGTCGACGGTGCTGAATTTGGCCCCAGCGTGGTAGGAGAGGGAGTCTCCCGCCGATGGAGACAATTCATCCAGGAACCTGCCCAGCAAACTCAAGGGATACAGTTCTTTTTCACTTCCAATGGCAAAGGTTGAATATCCCGCATACGCCACGTTGCCCGAAAAGTCCTCCAGAACTATTCTGAGTTCGTGCAAGGCGGATGAGGTCAGAGCGTGCAGTTTGTTTAGGCCAATGAAGAAGTCTCCGGCCAAGTTGCCGAAACCATCCTTATAGTCCAGCCAACCACGTTCAAAGTTCGTCTCATCGGTTACTCGATTTAGGATCACTGTCCAATCGTCGTCGCAGGCCACGTAGAAAGACTCTGATTCTGAGGTAAGTTGGACTTTAAGGATGCCCTGAACAGCCAAGTAAGATTGCAGGCAGCTGGTGGGAGGTCGTGGGAACGGCGGATAACTGGACTGGCCAGGGGGAGGGTAGAAAGGCGCTGGTGGTCCTTGTCCCTGCCCAGAACCTCTCCTGTGCGATACACGACGTTGACGGCTGTAAAATAATATATTTTAGCGGCTTAAATAAACTAAAAATATTTGTTGCATTTACTTAATGGCCTGAGTGAGTTTTGCCACTTCTTCATTGACAGTCTTAACGCTAAGAGCTGTGGAGGTCAGTAGAGTAGCCAAAGCATCCAAACGATCCGAGACACTCAACTTCGATTCGCCCTGAGTGCCCTCATACTGATTTGGCGAAATAGCACGAGCAGTGCGGGAGAGATCTGTTTAAAAATAGATGAGTATTTTTTTAAACTACTTTTCAGTTTTTACAAATAAAATATAAAGCTAGATAATAAAAAATTCATCAGGCTTAGAGACGCAGTAGAAATACTTGTGGGACAAAGATAGCTCAACAAAACTATCACAACATCTAAAATAATTGGCACAACATCCACAATAGAAGATACCCGTTTACCATTCATTTTTCTGCGATTTTTACGCTTGTATATCAACTCCCTAACTTCTCGAGGACCCTGAACCTTATCGGTTTCACCTTTAAGCTCATCCAGAGTGTTCCTGGAGAGGCGTTGAATGTGCTCGAAGCTGTCTAGTCTGTGCTGGAAGTCCATTTGCTGAGCCTTCATTGATTCCAAGCGAGCTGAGCTGCTTTCCACCAGTTGATCCAATCTGAAATACATAAAATGAATGAATAAATAATATATTAAGCAGCGCTATCGGGTAGACCTATTTTAGTGACCTCCCTCCTAGAGAGAAGCTGATAAAGCTCTTCAATGTATATACACTAATGCATACATTATTTCGAATTTTTAATGGTTTCGCTTCTTGTTTAGTAGCCACTTGGCATTTGCTGTTTTCTTTCCCAAGAAAGATCGTAAATAAAGCACAACAAAGACCCAAATGTATTAGGCAAATAACCTGCTGAACAGCGGGAATCGCCGAATTATAAACACTCCCCCTGTGAGTGTGCTAAAATCGAAAGAAATTTCTGCGAATTTTTAAAAATAAACTTGGCCAAAAAACGCAGAAATGTTTGGCCAGCGATTTCTTCATTCATGTATAATTGATGTTTCGTTGAAGCGTCATAAACGATTGCTGTGGATTTGCCAAATAATTGGCACTGTCACAAAAAAAAGTCAGAAGGCATCCGAAAAGTTTCCAATAGACGTTTTGCCGCTTGTTGTTTTATTTTACCGGTTTTGTGGGTAAAAATATGTCATGATGTACCTATGCGATAAAACTGGTTCCCTATGGGTGAGTTAAGTGAAAGAGGAGTCTTACTTCTTATCGATGACCTCCAGGCGATTCCTCTGGTCCTCGTCCAAGGTCACCAAGATGCCGACACGGTCATGCAGATTGGTCATCAGCTCCTTGTAATCGCATCTCAAGGGGGCAGTGGCAAAGGAGGAGCTCGCGGGTGTCTAAAGATAATAATGAAGACGAACGATTAAAAGGCAAACACGAGGCCAGCGCATTGAACTTGTTCTGGCCCAAAACGAAACCTGCTGGCCAAAACCCAGCTGGCGCGTCACCCAGCTTAAAAATTCACATTACAGTAGACGATCGGCAGAGCAAACACAGGGTACACTTTTGCATTTTTAACAATAGCCACATTTCGAAAGAGCAAATTAAGTCTTTTGTTATTTTTTTCAGAGATTTTGAATACTTAATTTTTAATAATAAGTTAGTGTAATAGCTTTTTGTTTCGGGTTTCAAGATGCTGCCTAATAGCACCCCTTTTACTTCAGTTTGTAGTATAATGTGCCTACATTGCACATGATTCTTCTTAGGAAAAAGTCTTTTTTAAATCACTTAATTAAGTTTTTGTATTTTAATCACTATTGCGGAAATAATTCATTATTAATTAGGCAACTAATAAGTTTTTGTTATCCAATTGCTTTAATTAGTTCACTCTGGCGATCGTCCTCGCTGTTTCTGTGTTCTCACTGTAACGCACTCGGAAGTTGTTGCGCGTGCGTTGTCGCACTTGGTTAGCCGGAAGAGGGGGAGGTGGTGGAGGGGCTTGGGTAACGCCCGGTGGTTCCACCAAAGAACCCCCACAAAAACCACAAATCGCGACCGCCAAAAAGACCACAAAATGGGGCCTCATCATGACACTGTGTTTACGCGTTATTCGTTTCAAACAAATCACTCGAAATCATTCACAAATTTGAAATATAGCCTTGAGTGCCCGCCAGATAAGTCGAAGACCCGATACCAAGTAGCAATCCGAAAGATACGTCCGTTCCGGTCAAGATTCGCAGTTGAATTGAGCGAATACTTGTATTTCGATGGGGATCTCAGCGTTCAGAGAGAAGCTTTTGAGCTTTTTGAGAGATGCTCCAATGCTCCGAGATTATTTAATCTTTTTTTTACTTTAGAGGGATCGTCTCGCATTGTTTACATGTTTGTCTTAAAGATGCGAAAAATCCCCCGGGCTTGTTTGGGGCTTCTTTGGGTTGTCAATCATTTGGCTGAACGCTCAACACGCTGGGCATGCCAAATAGATTGGCCATGGCTTTTAGAAAGACAGCTGAGAATTATTAATTGACTTTGCAATATACAGGTGGATACGTGATTATCCACAGCACTACCGTATTGAGCTTAGTTCCATTCTTTAGTCGGGGTATCATTTTAATGCTAATTAGTAATATTTAAACAAAAAATAAAAACCAAATGTGGGACCTACTTTTGCATGTTTCATCATTCGAAGCTTTTATCATCTTTATGTAAATTGCTTGGCATGAAATAATTTACTGACAATAAACATTTATGAATTATTACTTTTGATGTTACATGAAAGTGTAAAAAGAATTATACGTCAGCCTGAGTGGTAGATCAACCATAAATTTCAGTTTTACTTTTTATTGCCAACCTCATTCTATAGTAGTTTTAAATCCAGCTTCTGAAGTTCAATATTTAAAGTTCGCTACGTAGTTGGCATGCTAATTAACCAGATTCATTGACACTTGGCAGAAACCTGCCTCAACTTGCTGTTTATTTCCATAAATGTAATATGCATGGTCTGTCTGTTTGATACAAAAAAGGGTTGCCCTGACTAATCCATGAGTAATCGAATGCATTCGCCTAAGTTGTCTCTGCTCTGTGATTTTCCCCCTTCGATGACAGTCTATTTATAGTGGCCTACAGCTCTATACTTCTATTTATACGGATTTTGGCCTTAGCCGTCATCGAGTAAAAATTAATGCATACCTCACGAACAGAATAAATATGGCTGTGCTTGGCTTGCAAGTGCAATTTCCATTTGCGCTTACCTTCATGTTCCGCATTATGTCACTTGTAATGGCTTTTTGCGGAATTACAATGGTTATGGGATTCCGAAGGTTTTCAGCTGTGCATCCGTGGTTTCGGACCTTTTGAATTGGCCAGCTGGCGATGAGTCGTGCCGAGATGCCCGCCTGCAGATACCAAGAGTCAGGCCCAAAGCTCATCTCCCTCTAAGATGAATTGCCTTTGCCGATGACGCAACCCCAACTTTGTTGATTGGGAAAAATTTTTCTTAACATCATCATGCTTCTTATTGTTGCTGCTCCAAAAAAATAAAAAGAGTTTTGTCATTTACATAATTAATACTTTTGGGTTCATTTGATGCTGTGCTTGGTATTGCTCTCCATTCCCATAGACTTGCCATTCCCTTCATTTATTTCAATTGCTCCAAATCGCGAACGAGTTCATTTAAGCGCGTGCCAACAATTCAAGTAATAAAATTGAAAGAAACCCTAATTTCGGGCGGCTCCATTGGATCTGCTTATACACATGGCAAAATAGTGAAAACGTTAAGCATGGTTGAAAAATGGGCGAAAATTATTGTTTTCAGGTTTTGATTAAAAATTAAAATACTTGAAGTTCTAAGTTAGGAAAGGTACAACATTTCAGGATCTGCCCAATATAGAAATAAAGTTCCAGAATTGGAACTTTTTTATCCCTAAAAATCTTCGTGGATCTGCATCAAAGGATCCCTAAACTGTGAGAAAAGCGTTTATCGCACTTTTCCAAGGGGTACCATCATGATTTTGGCCAAAAATGGGGCCAAAATTGAATTTTACGAATTTTAGGGATCCTTTGATGCAGATCCACGGGGATTAGTTCCCTGATTCACAAATGGCAGCTCGTTTCTGAATCGGATGCTGTGAGAAAAGCGTTTTTCGCACATTTCCAAGGGATTGGATGCGAAATAGCCGAGATATTAGCCAAAAATTGAAAGAAAAGCGTAGGTTGCGGGATTTCGAACTTTTCCAAGGGGTACCATCATGATTTTGGCCGAAAAAAGGGCCAAAATTAAATTTGAAGATATTGAAGGTCCTTTGATGAGGATCGACGGGGATTAGTTCCCTGAATCACAAATGGAACTCCTTTTTTTGGATTGGATGCGAAATAGCCGAGATATTCGCCAAAAACTGGAAGAAAAGCGTAGGTTGCGGGATTCCGCACTTTTCCAAGGAAAAATGCGAAATAGCCGAGATATTAGCCAAAAAGTGAAAGAAAAGCGTAGGTTGCGGGATTCCGCACTTTTCCAAGGGGCATCATGATTTTGGCCGAAAAAAGGGCCAAAATTAAATTTGAAGATATTGAAGATCCTTTGATGAGGATCGACGGGGATTAGTTCCCTGAATCACAAATGGAACTCCTTTTTTGGATTGGATGCGAAATAGCCGAGATATTCGCCAAAAACTGGAAGAAAAGCGTAGGTTGCGGGATTTCGAACTTTTCCAAGGTCGGGAAAAGTTTCCAAGGTACCATCATGATTTTGGCCGAAAAAAGGGCCAAAATTAAATTTGAAGAATATTTAGGATCCTTTGATGAGGATCGACGGGGATTAGTTCCCTGAATCACAAATGGGACTCCTTTTTTGGATTGGATGCGAAATAGCCGAGATATTCGCCAAAAACTGGAAGAAAAGCGTAGGTTGCGGGATTCCTAACTTTTCCAAGGGGTACCATCATGATTTTGGCCGAAAAAAGGGCCAAAATTAAATTTGAAGAATATTGAAGATCCTTTGATGAGGATCGACGGGGATTAGTTCCCTGAATCACAAATGGAACTCCTTTTTTGGATTGGATGCGAAATAGCCGAGATATTCGCCAAAAACTGGAAGAAAAGCGTAGGTTGCGGGATTTCGCACTTTTCCAAGGGGTACCATCATGATTTTGGCCGAAAAAGAGGGCCAAAATTAAATTTGAAGAATATTGAAGATCCTTTGATGAGGATCGACGGGGATTAGTTCCCTGAATCACAAATGGGACTCCTTTTTTGGATTGGATGCGAAATAGCCGAGATATTCGCCAAAAACTGGAAGAAAAGCGTAGGTTGCGGGATTTCGAACTTTTCCAAGGGGTACCATCATGATTTTGGCCGAAAAAAGGGCCAAAATTAAATTTGAAGAATATTGAAGATCCTTTGATGAGGATCGACGGGGATTAGTTCCCTGAATCACAAATGGGACTCCAATGGATTGGATGCGAAATAGCCGAGATATTCGCCAAAAAGTGAAAGAAAAGCGTAGGTTGCGGGATTCCGCACTTTTCCAAGGGGCATCATGATTTTGGCCGAAAAAAGGGCCAAAATTAAATTTGAAGATATTGAAGATCCTTTGATGAGGATCGACGGGGATTAGTTCCCTGAATCACAAATGGAACTCCTTTTTTGGATTGGATGCGAAATAGCCGAGATATTCGCCAAAAACTGGAAGAAAAGCGTAGGTTGCGGGATTCCTAACTTTTCCAAGGGGTACCATCATGATTTTGGCCGAAAAAAGGGCCAAAATTAAATTTGAAGAATATTGAAGATCCTTTGATGAGGATCGACGGGGATTAGTTCCCTGAATCACAAATGGAACTCCTTTTTTGAATTGGATGCGAAATAGCCGAGATATTCGCCAAAAACTGGAAGAAAAGCGTAGGTTGCGGGATTTCGCACTTTTCCAAGGGGTACCATCATGATTTTGGCCGAAAAAGAGGGCCAAAATTAAATTTGAAGAATATTGAAGATCCTTTGATGAGGATCGACGGGGATTCGTTCCCTGAATCACAAATGGGACTCCTTTTTTGGATTGGATGCGAAATAGCCGAGATATTCGCCAAAAACTGGAAGAAAAGCGTAGGTTGCGGGATTTCGAACTTTTCCAAGGGGTACCATCATGATTTTGGCCGAAAAAAGGGCCAAAATTAAATTTGAAGAATATTGAAGATCCTTTGATGAGGATCGACGGGGATTAGTTCCCTGAATCACAAATGGGACTCCAATGGATTGGATGCGAAATAGCCGAGATATTCGCCAAAAAGTGAAAGAAAAGCGTAGGTTGCGGGATTCCGCACTTTTCCAAGGGGTACCATCATGATTTTGGCCGAAAAAAGGGCCAAAATTAAATTTGAAGAATATTGAAGATCCTTTGATGAGGATCGACGGGGATTAGTTCCCTGAATCAGAAATGGGACTCCTTTTTTGGATTGGATGCGAAATAGCCGAGATATTCGCCAAAAACTGGAAGAAAAGCGTAGGTTGCGGGATTTCGAACTTTTCCAAGGGGTACCATCATGATTTTGGCCGAAAAAAGGGCCAAAATTAAATTTGAAGAATATTTAGGATCCTTTGATGAGGATCGACGGGGATTAGTTCCCTGAATCACAAATGGAACTCCTTTTTTGGATTGGATGCGAAATAGCCGAGATATTAGCCAAAAAGTGAAAGAAAAGCGTAGGTTGCGGGATTCCGCACTTTTCCAAGGGGCATCATGATTTTGGCCGAAAAAAGGGCCAAAATTAAATTTGAAGATATTGAAGATCCTTTGATGAGGATCGACGGGGATTAGTTCCCTGAATCACAAATGGAACTCCTTTTTTGGATTGGATGCGAAATAGCCGAGATATTCGCCAAAAACTGGAAGAAAAGCGTAGGTTGCGGGATTTCGAACTTTTCCAAGGGGTACCATCATGATTTTGGCCGAAAAAAGGGCCAAAATTAAATTTGAAGAATATTGAAGATCCTTTGATGAGGATCGACGGGGATTAGTTCCCTGAATCACAAATGGGACTCCTTTTTTGGATTGGATGCGAAATAGCCGAGATATTCGCCAAAAACTGGAAGAAAAGCGTAGGTTGCGGGATTTCGAACTTTTCCAAGGGGTACCATCATGATTTTGGCCGAAAAAAGGGCCAAAATTAAATTTGAAGAATATTTAGGATCCTTTGATGAGGATCGACGGGGATTAGTTCCCTGAATCACAAATGGAACTCCTTTTTTGGATTGGATGCGAAATAGCCGAGATATTCGCCAAAAACTGGAAGAAAAGCGTAGGTTGCGGGATTTCGAACTTTTCCAAGGGGTACCATCATGATTTTGGCCGAAAAAAGGGCCAAAATTAAATTTGAAGAATATTTAGGATCCTTTGATGAGTATCGATGGGGATTAGTTCCCTGAATCACAAATGAGACTCCTTTTTTGGATTGGATGCGAAATAGCCGAGATATTAGCAAAAAAGTGAAAGAAAAGCGTAGGTTGCGGGATTCCGCACTTTTCCAAGGGGTACCATCATGATTTTGGCCGAAAAAAGGGCCAAAATTAAATTTGAAGAATATTTAGGATCCTTTGATGAGGATCGACGGGGATTAGTTCCCTGAATCACAAATGGAACTCCTTTTTTGGATTGGATGCGAAATAGCCGAGATATTCGCCAAAAACTGGAAGAAAAGCGTAGGTTGCGGGATTCCGCTTTTTTCTAAGGGGTACCATCATGATTTTGGCCGAAAAAAGGGCCAAAATTAAATTTGAAGAATATTTAGGATCCTTTGATGAGGATCGACGGGGATTAGTTCCCTGAATCACAAATGGAACTCCTTTTTTGGACTGGATGCGAAATAGCCGAGATATTAGCCAAAAAGTGAAAGAAAAGCGTAGGTTGCGGGATTCCGCACTTTTCCAAGGGGCATCATGATTTTGGCCGATAAAAGGGCCAAAATTAAATTTGAAGATATTGAAGATCCTTTGATGAGGATCGACGGGGATTAGTTCCCTGAATCACAAATGGAACTCCTTTTTTGGATTGGATGCGAAATAGCCGAGATATTCGGAAGAAAAGCGTAGGTTGCGGAATTTCGAACTTTTCCAAGGGGTACCATCATGATTTTGGCCGAAAAAAGGGCCAAAATTAAATTTGAAGAATATTTAGGATCCTTTGATGAGGATCGACGGGGATTAGTTCCCTGAATCACAAATGGAACTCCTTTTTTGGATTGGATGCGAAATAGCCGAGATATTCGCCAAAAACTGGAAGAAAAGCGTAGGTTGCGGAATTTCGAACTTTTCCAAGGGGTACCATCATGATTTTGGCCGAAAAAAGGGCCAAAATTAAATTTGAAGAATATTTAGGATCCTTTGATGAGGATCGACGGGGATTAGTTCCCTGAATCACAAATGGAACTCCTTTTTTGGATTGGATGCGAAATAGCCGAGATATTCGCCAAAAACTGGAAGAAAAGCGTAGGTTGCGGGATTTCGAACTTTTCCAAGGGGTACCATCATGATTTTGGCCGAAAAAAGGGCCAAAATTAAATTTGAAGAATATTTAGGATCCTTTGATGAGGATCGATGGGGATTAGTTCCCTGAATCACAAATGAGACTCCTTTTTTGGATTGGATGCGAAATAGCCGAGATATTAGCAAAAAAGTGAAAGAAAAGCGTAGGTTGCGGGATTCCGCACTTTTCCAAGGGGTACCATCATGATTTTGGCCGAAAAAAGGGCCAAAATTAAATTTGAAGAATATTTAGGATCCTTTGATGAGGATCGACGGGGATTAGTTCCCTGAATCACAAATGGAACTCCTTTTTTGGATTGGATGCGAAATAGCCGAGATATTCGCCAAAAACTGGAAGAAAAGCGTAGGTTGCGGGATTCCGCACTTTTCCAAGGGGTACCATCATGATTTTGGCCGAAAAAAGGGCCAAAATTAAATTTGAAGAATATTGAAGATCCTTTGATGAGGATCGACGGGGATTAGTTCCCTGAATCACAAATGGGACTCCTTTTTTGGATTGGATGCGAAATAGCCGAGATATTAGCCAAAAAGTGAAAGAAAAGCGTAGGTTGCGGGATTCCGCACTTTTCCAAGGGGCATCATGATTTTGGCCGAAAAAAGGGCCAAAATTAAATTTGAAGATATTGAAGATCCTTTGATGAGGATCGACGGGGATTAGTTCCCTGAATCACAAATGGAACTCCTTTTTTGGATTGGATGCGAAATAGCCGAGGTATTCGCCAAAAACTGGAAGAAAAGCGTAGGTTGCGGGATTCCGCTTTTTTCTAAGGGGTACCATCATGATTTTGGCCGAAAAAAGGGCCAAAATTAAATTTGAAGAATATTGAAGATCCTTTGATGAGGATCGACGGGGATTAGTTCCCTGAATCACAAATGGAACTCCTTTTTTGGATTGGATGCGAAATAGCCGAGATATTCGCCAAAAACTGGAAGAAAAGCGTAGGTTGCGGGATTCCGCACTTTTCTAAGGGGTACCATCAGGATTTTGGCCGAAAAAAGGGCCAAAATTAAATTTGAAGATATTGAAGATCCTTTGATGAGGATCGACGGGGATTAGTTCCCTGAATCACAAATGGAACTCCTTTTTTGGATTGGATGCGAAATAGCCGAGATATTAGCCAAAAAGTGAAAGAAAAGCGTAGGTTGCGGGATTCCGCACTTTTCCAAGGGGTACCATCATGATTTTGGCCGAAAAAAGGGCCAAAATTAAATTTGAAAAATATTTAGGATCCTTTGATGAGGATCGACGGGGATTAGTTCCCTGAATCACAAATGGGACTCCTTTTTTGGATTGGATGCGAAATAGCCGAGATATTCGCCAAAAACTGGAAGAAAAGCGTAGGTTGCGGGATTCCGCACTTTTCCAAGGGGTACCATCATGATATTGGCCGAAAAAAGGGCCAAAATTAAATTTGAAGAATATTTAGGATCCTTTAATGAGGATCGACGGGGATTAGTTCCCTGAATCACAAATAGAACTCCTTTTTTGGATTGGATGCGAAATAGCCGAGATATTCGCCAAAAACTGGAAGAAAAGCGTAGGTTGCGGGATTCCGAACTTTTTCAAGGGGTACCATCATGATTTTGGCCGAAAAAAGGGCCAAAATTAAATTTGAAGAATATTGAAGATCCTTTGATGAGGATCGACGGGGATTAGTTCCCTGAATCACAAATGGGACTCCTTTTTTGGATTGGATGCGAAATAGCCGAGATATTCGCCAAAAACTGGAAGAAAAGCGTAGGTTGCGGGATTCCGAACTTTTCCAAGGGGGTACCATCATGATTTTAGCCGAAAAAAGGGCCAAAATTAAATTTGAAGAATATTGAAGATCCTTTGATTTGGATCGACGGCGATTAGTTCCCTGAATCACACATGGGACTCCTTTTTTGGATTGGATGCGAAATAGCCGAGATATTCGCCAAAAACTGGAAGAAAAGCGTAGGTTGCGGGATTCCGCACTTTTCCAAGGGGTACCATCATGATTTTGGCCGAAAAAAGTTCCCTGAATCACAAATGGGACTCCTTTTTTGGATTGGATGCGAAATAGCCGAGATATTCGCCAAAAACTGGAAGAAAAGCGTAGGTTGCGGGATTCCGCACTTTTCCAAGGGGTACCATCATGATTTTGGCCGAAAAAAGGGCCAAAATTAAATTTGAAGAATATTTAGGATCCTTTAATGAGGATCGACGGGGATTAGTTCCCTGAATCACAAATGGGACTCCTTTTTTGGATTGGATGCGAAATAGCCGAGATATTCGCCAAAAACTGGAAGAAAAGCGTAGGTTGCGGGATTCCGAACTTTTCCATCATGATTTTGGCCGAAAAAAGGGCCAAAATTAAATTTGAAGAATATTGATGATCCTTTGATGAGGATCGACGGGGATTAGTTCCCTGAATCACAAATGGAACTCCTTTTTTGGATTGGATGCGAAATAGCCGAGATATTCGCCAAAAACTGGAAGAAAAGCGTAGGTTGCGGGATTCCGCAATTTTCCAAGGGGTACCATCATGATTTTGGCCGAAAAAAGGGCCAAAATTAAATTTGAAGAATATTTAGGATCCTTTGATGAGGATCGACGGGGATTAGTTCCCTGAATCACAAATGGGACTCCTTTTTTGGATTGGATGCGAAATAGCCGAGATATTAGCCAAAAAGTGAAAGAAAAGCGTAGGTTGCGGGATTCCGCACTTTTCCAAGGGGTACCATCATGATTTTGGCCGAAAAAAGGGCCAAAATTAAATTTGAAGAATATTTAGGATCCTTTGATGATGATCGACGGGGCTCAGTTCCCTGAATCACAAATGGAACTCCTTTTTTGGATTGGATGCGAAATAGCCGAGATATTCGCCAAAAACTGGAAGAAAAGCGTAGGTTGCGGGATTCCGCACTTTTCCAAGGGGTACCATCATGATTTTGGCCGAAAAAAGGGCCAAAATTAAATTTGAAGAATATTTAGGATCCTTTAATGAGGATCGACGGGGATTAGTTCCCTGAATCACAAATGGGACTCCTTTTTTGGATTGGATGCGAAATAGCCGAGATATTCGCCAAAAACTGGAAGAAAAGCGTAGGTTGCGGGATTCCGCACTTTTCCAAGGGGTACAATGATTTTGGCCGAAAAAGAGGGCCAAAATTAAATTTAAAGAATATTGAAGATCCTTTGATGAGGATCGACGGGGATTAGTTTCCTGAATCACAAATGGGACTCCTTTTTTGGATTGGATGCGAAATAGCCGAGATATTGAAAAAGAAGAAAAGCGTAGGTTGCGGGATTCCACAATTTTCCAAGGGGTACCATCATGATTTTGGCCGAAAAAAGGGCCAAAATTAAATTTGAAGAATATTTAGGATCCTTTGATGAGGATCGACGGGGATTAGTTCCCTGAATCACAAATGGAACTCTTTTTTTGGATTGGATGCGAAATAGCCGAGATATTCGCCAAAAACTGGAAGAAAAGCGTAGGTTGCGGGATTCCGCACTTTTCCAAGGGGTCATGATTTTGGCCGAAAAAGAGGGCCAAAATTAAATTTGAAGAATATTGAAGATCCTTTGATAAGGATCGACGGGGATTAGTTTCCTGAATCACAAATGGGACTCCTTTTTTGGATTGGATGCGAAATAGCCGAGATATTCGCCAAAAACTGGAAGAAAAGCGTAGGTTGCGGGATTCCGCAATTTTCCAAGGGGTACCATCATGATTTTGGCCGAAAAAAGGGCCAAAATTAAATTTGAAGAATATTTAGGATCCTTTGATGAGGATCGACGGGGATTAGTTCCCTGAATCACAAATGGGACTCCTTTTTTGGATTGGATGCGAAATAGCCGAGATATTCGCCAAAAACTGGAAGAAAAGCGTAGGTTGCGGGATTCCGAACTTTTCCAAGGGGTACCATCATGATTTTGGCCGAAAAAAGGGCCAAAATTAAATTTGAAGAATATTTAGGATCCTTTAATGAGGATCGACGGGGATTAGTTCCCTGAATCACAAATGGGACTCCTTTTTTGGATTGGATGCGAAATAGCCGAGATATTCGCCAAAAACTGGAAGAAAAGCGTAGGTTGCGGGATTTCGAACTTTTGCAAGGGGTACCATCATGATTTTGGCCGAAAAAAGGGCCAAAATTAAATTTGACGAATATTTAGGATCCTTTGATGAGGATCGACGGGGATTAGTTCCCTGAATCACAAATGGAACTCCTTTTTTGGATTGGATGCGAAATAGCCGAGATATTCGCCAAAAACTGGAAGAAAAGCGTAGGTTGCGGGATTCCGCACTTTTCCAAGGGGTCAATGATTTTGGCCGAAAAAGAGGGCCAAAATTAAATTTAAAGAATATTGAAGATCCTTTGATGAGGATCGACGGGGATTAGTTTCCTGAATCACAAATGGGACTCCTTTTTTGGATTGGATGCGAAATAGCCGAGAAAAGCGTAGGTTGCGGGATTCCACAATTTTCCAAGGGGTACCATCATGATTTTGGCCGAAAAAAGGGCCAAAATTAAATTTGAAGAATATTTAGGATCCTTTGATGAGGATCGACGGGGATTAGTTCCCTGAATCACAAATGGAACTCCTTTTTTGGATTGGATGCGAAATAGCCGAGATATTCGCCAAAAACTGGAAGAAAAGCGTAGGTTGCGGGATTCCGCACTTTTCCAAGGGGTACCATATGATTTTGGCCGAAAAAGAGGGCCAAAATTAAATTTAAAGAATATTGAAGATCCTTTGATGAGGATCGACGGGGATTAGTTTCCTGAATCACAAATGGGACTCCTTTTTTGGATTGGATGCGAAATAGCCGAATATTAAAAAGAAAAGCGTAGGTTGCGGGATTCCACAATTTTCCAAGGGGTACCATCATGATTTTGGCCGAAAAAAGGGCCAAAATTAAATTTGAAGAATATTTAGGATCCTTTGATGAGGATCGACGGGGATTAGTTCCCTGAATCACAAATGGAACTCCTTTTTTGGATTGGATGCGAAATAGCCGAGAAAAGCGTAGGTTGCGGGATTCCACAATTTTCCAAGGGGTACCTTTTTTTCATCATGATTTTGGCCGAAAAAAGGGCCAAAATTAAATTTGAAGAATATTGAAGATCCTTTGATGAGGATCGACGGGGATTAGTTCCCTGAATCACAAATGGAACTCCTTTTTTGGATTGGATGCGAAATAGCCGAGATATTTGCCAAAAACTGGAAGAAAAGCGTAGGTTGCGGGATTCCGCACTTTTCCAAGGGGTCAATGATTTTGGCCGAAAAAGAGGGCCAAAATTAACCTTAAAGAATATTGAAGATCCTTTGATGAGGATCGACGGGGATTAGTTCCCTGAATTACAAATGGGACTCCTTTTTTGGATTGGATGCGAAATAGCCGAGATATTCGCCAAAAAGTGGAAGAAAAGCGTAGGTTGCGGGATTCCGCACTTTTCCAAGGGGTTAATGATTTTGGCCGAAAAAAGGGCCAAAATTAAATTTGAAGAATATTTAGGATCCTTTGATGAGGATCGACGGGGATTAGTTCCCTGAATCACAAATGGAACTCCTTTTTTGGATTGGATGCGAAATAGCCGAGATATTCGCCAAAAACTGGAAGAAAAGCGTAGGTTGCGGGATTCCGCACTTTTCCAAGGGGTCAATGATTTTGGCCGAAAAAGAGGGCCAAAATTAAACTTAAAGAATATTGAAGATCCTTTGATGAGGATCGACGGGGAATAGTTTCCTGAATCACAAATGGGACTCCTTTTTTGGATTGGATGCGAAATAACCGAGAAAAGCGTAGGTTGCGGGATTCCACAATTTTCCAAGGGGTACCATCATGATTTTGGCCGAAAAAAGGGCCAAAATTAAATTTGAAGAATATTTAGGATCCTTTGATGAGGATCGACGGGGATTAGTTCCCTGAATCACAAATGGAACTCCTTTTTTGGATTGGATGCGAAATAGCCGAGATATTCGCCAAAAACTAGAAGAAAAGCGTAGGTTGCGGGATTCCGCACTTTTCCAAGGGGTCAATGATTTTGGCCGAAAAAGAGGGCCAAAATTAAATTTAAAGAATATTGAAGATCCTTTGATGAGGATCGACGGGGATTAGTTCCCTGAATCACAAATGGGACTCCTTTTTTGGATTGGATGCGAAATAGCCGAGATATTCGCCAAAAACTGGAAGAAAAGCGTAGGTTGCGGGATTCCGCACTTTTCCAAGGGGTACCATCATGATTTTGGCCGAAAAAAGGGCCAAAATTAAATTTGAAGAATATTTAGGATCCTTTAATGAGGATCGACGGGGATTAGTTCCCTGAATCACAAATGGGACTCCTTTTTTGGATTGGATGCGAAATAGCCGAGATATTCGCCAAAAACTGGAAGAAAAGCGTAGGTTGCGGGATTTCGAACTTTTGCAAGGGGTACCATCATGATTTTGGCCGAAAAAAGGGCCAAAATTAAATTTGAAGAATATTTAGGATCCTTTGATGAGGATCGACGGGGATTAGTTTCCTGAATCACAAATGGGACTCCTTTTTTGGATTGGATGCGAAATAGCCGAGATATTCGCCAAAAACTGGAAGAAAAGCGTAGGTTGCGGGATTCCGCACTTTTCCAAGGGGTACCATCATGATTTTGGCCGAAAAAAGGGCCAAAATTAAATTTGAAGAATATTTAGGATCCTTTAATGAGGATCGACGGGGATTAGTTCCCTGAATCACAAATGGGACTCCTTTTTTGGATTGGATGCGAAATAGCCGAGATATTCGCCAAAAACTGGAAGAAAAGCGTAGGTTGCGGGATTTCGAACTTTTGCAAGGGGTACCATCATGATTTTGGCCGAAAAAAGGGCCAAAATTAAATTTGAAGAATATTTAGGATCCTTTGATGAGGATCGACGGGGATTAGTTCCCTGAATCACAAATGGAACTCCTTTTTTGGATTGGATGCGAAATAGCCGATATTCGCCAAAAAAGAAAAGCGTAGGTTGCGGGATTCCACAATTTTCCAAGGGGTACCATCATGATTTTGGCCGAAAAAAGGGCCAAAATTAAATTTGAAGAATATTGAAGATCCTTTGATGAGGATCGACGGGGATTAGTTCCCTGAATCACAAATGGAACTCCTTTTTTGGATTGGATGCGAAATAGCCGAGATATTTGCCAAAAACTGGAAGAAAAGCGTAGGTTGCGGGATTCCGCACTTTTCCAAGGGGTACATATGATTTTGGCCGAAAAAGAGGGCCAAAATTAACCTTAAAGAATATTGAAGATCCTTTGATGAGGATCGACGGGGATTAGTTCCCTGAATCACAAATGGGACTCCTTTTTTGGATTGGATGCGAAATAGCCGAGATATTCGCCAAAAAGTGGAAGAAAAGCGTAGGTTGCGGGATTCCGCACTTTTCCAAGGGGTACCAATGATTTTGGCCGAAAAAGAGGGCCAAAATTAAACTTAAAGAATATTGAAGATCCTTTGATGAGGATCGACGGGGAATAGTTTCCTGAATCACAAATGGGACTCCTTTTTTGGATTGGATGCGAAATAACCGAATATTAAAAAAGAAAAGCGTAGGTTGCGGGATTCCACAATTTTCCAAGGGGTACCATCATGATTTTGGCCGAAAAAAGGGCCAAAATTAAATTTGAAGAATATTTAGGATCCTTTGATGAGGATCGACGGGGATTAGTTCCCTGAATCACAAATGGAACTCCTTTTTTGGATTGGATGCGAAATAGCCGAGATATTCGCCAAAAACTGGAAGAAAAGCGTAGGTTGCGGGATTCCGCACTTTTCCAAGGGGTACAATGATTTTGGCCGAAAAAGAGGGACAAAATTAAATTTAAAGAATATTGAAGATCCTTTGATGAGGATCGACGGGGATTAGTTCCCTGAATCACAAATGGGACTCCTTTTTTGGATTGGATGCGAAATAGCCGAGATATTCGCCAAAAACTGGAAGAAAAGCGTAGGTTGCGGGATTCCGCACTTTTCCAAGGGGTACCATCATGATTTTGGCCGAAAAAAGGGCCAAAATTAAATTTGAAGAATATTTAGGATCCTTTAATGAGGATCGACGGGGATTAGTTCCCTGAATCACAAATGGGACTCCTTTTTTGGATTGGATGCGAAATAGCCGAGATATTCGCCAAAAACTGGAAGAAAAGCGTAGGTTGCGGGATTTCGAACTTTTCCATCATGATTTTGGCCGAAAAAAGGGCCAAAATTAAATTTGAAGAATATTTAGGATCCTTTGATGAGGATCGACGGGGATTAGTTCCCTGAATCACAAATGGAACTCCTTTTTTGGATTGGATGCGAAATAGCCGAGATATTCGCCAAAAACTGGAAGAAAAGCGTAGGTTGCGGGATTCCGCACTTTTCCAAGGGGTACAATGATTTTGGCCGAAAAAGAGGGACAAAATTAAATTTAAAGAATATTGAAGATCCTTTGATAAGGATCGACGGGGATTAGTTTCCTGAATCACAAATGGGACTCCTTTTTTGGATTGGATGCGAAATAGCCGAGATATTCGCCAAAAAATGGAAGAAAAGCGTAGGTTGCGGGATTCCACAATTTTCCAAGGGTACCATCATGATTTTGGCCGAAAAAAGGGCCAAAATTAAATTTGAAGAATATTTAGGATCCTTTGATGAGGATCGACGGGGATTAGTTCCCTGAATCACAAATGGAACTCCTTTTTTGGATTGGATGCGAAATAGCCGAGATATTCGCCAAAAACTGGAAGAAAAGCGTAGGTTGCGGGATTCCGCACTTTTCCAAGGGGTACCATCATGATTTTGGCGAAAAAAGGGAAATTAAATTTGAAGAATATTGAAGATCCTTTGATGAGGATCGACGGGGATTAGTTCCCTGAATCACAAATGGGACTCCTTTTTTGGATTGGATGCGAAATAGCCGAGATATTCGCCAAAAACTGGAAGAAAAGCGTAGGTTGCGGGATTCCGCACTTTTCCAAGGGGTACCATCATGATTTTGGCCGAAAAAAGGGCCAAAATTAAATTTGAAGAATATTGAAGATCCTTTGATGAGGATCGACGGGGATTAGTTCCCTGAATCACAAATGGGACTCCTTTTTTGGATTGGATGCGAAATAGCCGAGATATTAGCCAAAAAGTGAAAGAAAAGCGTAGGTTGCGGGATTCCGCACTTTTCCAAGGGGTACCATCATGATTTTGGCCGAAAAAAGGGCCAAAATTAAATTTGAAGAATATTGAAGATCCTTTGATGAGGATCGACGGGGATTAGTTCCCTGAATCACAAATGGGACTCCTTTTTTGGATTGGATGCGAAATAGCCGAGATATTAGCCAAAAAGTGAAAGAAAAGCGTAGGTTGCGGGATTCCGCACTTTTCCAAGGGGTACCATCATGATTTTGGCCGAAAAAAGGGCCATAATTGAATTTGAGGAATATTGAAGATCCTTTGATAGGATCGACGCGGATTAGTTCCCTGAATCACAAATGGGACTCCTTTTTTGGATTGGATGCGAAATAGCCGAGATATTCGCACAAAAACTGGAGGAAAAGCGTAGGTTTCGGGATTCCGAACTTTTCCAAGGGGTACCATCATGATTTTGGCCGAAAAAAGGGCCAAAATTAAATTTGAAGAATATTGAAGATCCTTTGATGAGGATCGACGCGGATTAGTTCCCTGAATCACAAATGGGACTCCTTTTTTGGATTGGATGCGAAATAGCCGAGATATTCGCACAAAAACTGGAGGAAAAGCGTAGGTTTCGGGATTCCGAACTTTTCCAAGGGGTACCATCATGATTTTGGCCGAAAAAAGGGCCAAAATTAAATTTGAAGAATATTGAAGATCCTTTGATGAGGATCGACGGGGATTAGTTCCCTGAATCACAAATGGGACTCCTTTTTTGGATTGGATGCGAAATAGCCGAGATATTAGCCAAAAACTGGAAGAAAAGCGTAGGTTGCGGGATTCCGAACTTTTCCAAGGGGTACCATCATGATTTTGGCCGAAAAAAGGGCCAAAATTAAATTTGAAGAATATTGAAGATCCTTTGATGAGGATCGACGGGGATTAGTTCCCTGAATCACAAATGGGACTCCTTTTTTGGATTGGATGCGAAATAGCCGAGATATTCGCCAAAAAGTGAAAGAAAAGCGTAGGTTGCGGGATTCCGCACTTTTCCAAGGGGTACCATCATGATTTTGGCCGAAAAAAGGGCAAAAATTAAATTTGAAGAATATTGAAGATCCTTTGATGAGGATCGACGGGGATTAGTTGCCTGAATCACAAATGGGACTCCTTTTTTGGATTGGATGCGAAATAGCCGAGATATTCGCCAAAAACTGGAGGAAAAGCGTAGGTTGCGGGATTCCGAACTTTTCCAAGGGGTACCATCATGATTTTGGCCTAAAAAAGGGCCAAAATTAAATTTGAAGAATATTTAGGATCCTTTGATGAGGATCGACGGGGATTAGTTCCCTGAATCACAAATGGGACTCCTTTTTTGGATTGGATGCGAAATAGCCGATATATTAGCCAAAAACTGGAAGAAAAGCGTAGGTTGCGGGATTCCGAACTTTTCCAAGGGGTACCATCATGATTTTGGCCGAAAAAAGGGCCAAAATTAAATTTGAAGAATATTTAGGATCCTTTGATGAGGATCGACGGGGATTAGTTCCCTGAATCACAAATGGGACTCCTTTTTTGGATTGGATGCGAAATAGCCGAGATATTCGCCAAAAAGTGAAAGAAAAGCGTAGGTTGCGGGATTCCGCACTTTTCCAAGGGGTACCATCATGATTTTGGCCGAAAAAAGGGCAAAAATTAAATTTGAAGAATATTGAAGATCCTTTGATGAGGATCGACGGGGATTAGTTGCCTGAATCACAAATGGGACTCCTTTTTTGGATTGGATGCGAAATAGCCGAGATATTCGCCAAAAACTGGAGGAAAAGCGTAGGTTGCGGGATTCCGAACTTTTCCAAGGGGTACCATCATGATTTTGGCCTAAAAAAGGGCCAAAATTAAATTTGAAGAATATTTAGGATCCTTTGATGAGGATCGACGGGGATTAGTTCCCTGAATCACAAATGGGACTCCTTTTTTGGATTGGATGCGAAATAGCCGATATATTAGCCAAAAACTGGAAGAAAAGCGTAGGTTGCGGGATTCCGAACTTTTCCAAGGGGTACCATCATGATTTTGGCCGAAAAAAGGGCCAAAATTAAATTTGAAGAATATTTAGGATCCTTTGATGAGGATCGACGGGGATTAGTTCCCTGAATCACAAATGGGACTCCTTTTTTGGATTGGATGCGAAATAGCCGATATATTAGCCAAAAACTGGAAGAAAAGCGTAGGTTGCGGGATTCCGAACTTTTCCAAGGGGTACCATCATGATTTTGGCCGAAAAATGGGCCAAAATTGAATTTGAGGAATATTGAAGATCCTTTGATAGGATCGACGCGGATTAGTTCCCTGAATCACAAATGGGACTCCTTTTTTGGATTGGATGCGAAATAGCCGAGATATTAGCCAAAAAGTGAAAGAAAAGCGTAGGTTGCGGGATTCCGCACTTTTCCAAGGGGTACCATCATGATTTTGGCCGAAAAAAGGGCCATAATTGAATTTGAGGAATATTGAAGATCCTTTGATAGGATCGACGCGGATTAGTTCCCTGAATCACAAATGGGACTCCTTTTTTGGATTGGATGCGAAATAGCCGAGATATTCGCACAAAAACTGGAGGAAAAGCGTAGGTTTCGGGATTCCGAACTTTTCCAAGGGGTACCATCATGATTTTGGCCGAAAAAAGGGCCAAAATTAAATTTGAAGAATATTGAAGATCCTTTGATAGGATCGACGCGGATTAGTTCCCTGAATCACAAATGGGACTCCTTTTTTGGATTGGATGCGAAATAGCCGAGATATTAGCCAAAAAGTGAAAGAAAAGCGTAGGTTGCGGGATTCCGCACTTTTCCAAGGGGTACCATCATGATTTTGGCCGAAAAAAGGGCCATAATTGAATTTGAGGAATATTGAAGATCCTTTGATGAGGATCGACGGGGATTAGTTCCCTGAATCACAAATGGGACTCCTTTTTTGGATTGGATGCGAAATAGCCGAGATATTCGCACAAAAACTGGAGGAAAAGCGTAGGTTTCGGGATTCCGAACTTTTCCAAGGGGTACCATCATGATTTTGGCCGAAAAAAGGGCCAAAATTAAATTTGAAGAATATTGAAGATCCTTTGATGAGGATCGACGCGGATTAGTTCCCTGAATCACAAATGGGACTCCTTTTTTGGATTGGATGCGAAATAGCCGAGATATTCGCACAAAAACTGGAGGAAAAGCGTAGGTTTCGGGATTCCGAACTTTTCCAAGGGGTACCATCATGATTTTGGCCGAAAAAAGGGCCAAAATTAAATTTGAAGAATATTGAAGATCCTTTGATGAGGATCGACGGGGATTAGTTCCCTGAATCACAAATGGGACTCCTTTTTTGGATTGGATGCGAAATAGCCGAGATATTAGCCAAAAACTGGAAGAAAAGCGTAGGTTGCGGGATTCCGAACTTTTCCAAGGGGTACCATCATGATTTTGGCCGAAAAAAGGGCCAAAATTAAATTTGAAGAATATTGAAGATCCTTTGATGAGGATCGACGGGGATTAGTTCCCTGAATCACAAATGGGACTCCTTTTTTGGATTGGATGCGAAATAGCCGAGATATTCGCCAAAAACTGGAAGAAAAGCGTAGGTTGCGGGATTCCGAACTTTTCCAAGGGGTACCATCATGATTTTGGCCGAAAAAAGGGCCAAAATTAAATTTGAAGAATATTGAAGATCCTTTGATGAGGATCGACGGGGATTAGTTCCCTGAATCACAAATGGGACTCCTTTTTTGGATTGGATGCGAAATAGCCGAGATATTCGCCAAAAAGTGAAAGAAAAGCTTAGGTTGCGGGATTCCGCACTTTTCCAAGGGGTACCATCATGATTTTGGCCGAAAAAAGGGCCAAAATTAAATTTGAAGAATATTGAAGATCCTTTGATGAGGATCGACGGGGATTAGTTCCCTGAATCACAAATGGAACTCCTTTTTTGGATTGGATGCGAAATAGCCGAGATATTCGCCAAAAACTGGAAGAAAAGCGTAGGTTGCGGGATTCCGCACTTTTCCAAGGGGTACCATCATGATTTTGGCCGAAAAAAGGGCAAAAATTAAATTTGAAGAATATTGAAGATCCTTTGATGAGGATCGACGGGGATTAGTTGCCTGAATCACAAATGGGACTCCTTTTTTGGATTGGATGCGAAATAGCCGAGATATTCGCCAAAAACTGGAAGAAAAGCGTAGGTTGCGGGATTCCGAACTTTTCCAAGGGGTACCATCATGATTTTGGCCGAAAAAAGGGCCAAAATTAAATTTGAAGAATATTGAAGATCCTTTGATGAGGATCGACGGGGATTAGTTCCCTGAATCACAAATGGGACTCCTTTTTTGGATTGGATGCGAAATAGCCGAGATATTCGCCAAAAACTGGAGGAAAAGCGTAGGTTGCGGGATTCCGAACTTTTCCAAGGGGTACCATCATGATTTTGGCCGAAAAAAGGGCCAAAATTAAATTTGAAGAATATTTAGGATCCTTTGATGAGGATCGACGGGGATTAGTTCCCTGAATCACAAATGGGACTCCTTTTTTGGATTGGATGCGAAATAGCCGATATATTAGCCAAAAACTGGAAGAAAAGCGTAGGTTGCGGGATTCCGAACTTTTCCAAGGGGTACCATCATGATTTTGGCCGAAAAAAGGGCCAAAATTAAATTTGAAGAATATTTAGGATCCTTTGATGAGGATCGACGGGGATTAGTTCCCTGAATCACAAATGGGACTCCTTTTTTGGATTGGATGCGAAATAGCCGATATATTAGCCAAAAACTGGAAGAAAAGCGTAGGTTGCGGGATTCCGAACTTTTCCAAGGGGTACCATCATGATTTTGGCCGAAAAAAGGGCCAAAATTAAATTTGAAGAATATTGAAGATCCTTTGATGAGGATCGACGGGGATTAGTTCCCTGAATCACAAATGGGACTCCTTTTTTGGATTGGATGCGAAATAGCCGAGATATTCGCCAAAAACTGGAAGAAAAGCGTAGGTTGCGGGATTCCGAACTTTTCCAAGGGGTACCATCATGATTTTGGCCGAAAAAAGGGCCAAAATTAAATTTGAAGAATATTGAAGATCCTTTGATGAGGATCGACGGGGATTAGTTCCCTGAATCACAAATGGGACTCCTTTTTTGGATTGGATGCGAAATAGCCGAGATATTCGCCAAAAAGTGAAATAAAAGCGTAGGTTGCGGGATTCCGCACTTTTCCAAGGGGTACCATCATGATTTTGGCCGAAAAAAGGGCCAAAATTAAATTTGAAGAATATTGAAGATCCTTTGATGGGGATCGACGGGGATTAGTTCCCTGAATCACAAATGGAACTCCTTTTTTGGATTGGATGCGAAATAGCCGAGATATTCGCCAAAAACTGGAAGAAAAGCGTAGGTTGCGGGATTCCGCACTTTTCCAAGGGGTACCATCATGATTTTGGCCGAAAAAAGGGCAAAAATTAAATTTGAAGAATATTGAAGATCCTTTGATGAGGATCGACGGGGATTAGTTGCCTGAATCACAAATGGGACTCCTTTTTTGGATTGGATGCGAAATAGCCGAGATATTCGCCAAAAACTGGAAGAAAAGCGTAGGTTGCGGGATTCCGCAATTTTCCAAGGGGTACCATCATGATTTTGGCCGAAAAAAGGGCCAAAATTAAATTTGAAGAATATTGAAGATCCTTTGATGAGGATCGACGGGGATTAGTTCCCTGAATCACAAATGGGACTCCTTTTTTGGATTGGATGCGAAATAGCCGAGATATTCGCCAAAAACTGGAGGAAAAGCGTAGGTTGCGGGATTCCGAACTTTTCCAAGGGGTACCATCATGATTTTGGCCGAAAAAAGGGCCAAAATTAAATTTGAAGAATATTTAGGATCCTTTGATGAGGATCGACGGGGATTAGTTCCCTGAATCACAAATGGGACTCCTTTTTTGGATTGGATGCGAAATAGCCGATATATTAGCCAAAAACTGGAAGAAAAGCGTAGGTTGCGGGATTCCGAACTTTTCCAAGGGGTACCATCATGATTTTGGCCGAAAAAAGGGCCAAAATTAAATTTGAAGAATATTTAGGATCCTTTGATGAGGATCGACGGGGATTAGTTCCCTGAATCACAAATGGGACTCCTTTTTTGGATTGGATGCGAAATAGCCGATATATTAGCCAAAAACTGGAAGAAAAGCGTAGGTTGCGGGATTCCGAACTTTTCCAAGGGGTACCATCATGATTTTGGCCGAAAAAAGGGCCAAAATTGAATTTGAGGAATATTGAAGATCCTTTGATAGGATCGACGCGGATTAGTTCCCTGAATCACAAATGGGACTCCTTTTTTGGATTGGATGCGAAATAGCCGAGATATTCGCCAAAAACTGGAAGAAAAGCGTAGGTTGCGGGATTCCGCACTTTTCCAAGGGGTACCATCATGATTGTGGCCGAAAAAAGGGCCAAAATTAAATTTGAAGAATATTTAGGATCCTTTGATGAGGATCGACGGGGATTAGTTCCCTGAATCACAAATGGGACTCCTTTTTTGGATTGGATGCGAAATAGCCGAGATATTCGCCAAAAAGTGAAAGAAAAGCGTAGGTTGCGGGATTCCGCACTTTTCCAAGGGGTACCATCATGATTTTGGCCGAAAAAAGGGCCAAAATTAAATTTGAAGAATATTGAAGATCCTTTGATGAGGATCGACGGGGATTAGTTCCCTGAATCACAAATGGGACTCCTTTTTTGGATTGGATGCGAAATAGCCGAGATATTCGCCAAAAACTGGAAGAAAAGCGTAGGTTGCGGGATTCCGAACTTTTCCAGGGGTACCATCATGATTTTGGCCGAAAAAAGGGCCAAAATTAAATTTTAAGAATATTGAAGATCCTTTGATTAGGATCGACGGGGATTAGTTCCTTGAATCACAAATGGGACTCCTTTTTTGGATTGGATGCGAAATAGCCGAGATATTAGCCAAAAAGTGAAAGAAAAGCGTAGGTTGCGGGATTCCGCACTTTTCCAAGGGGTACCATCATGATTTTGGCCGAAAAAAGGGCCATAATTGAATTTGAGGAATATTGAAGATCCTTTGATAGGATCGACGCGGATTAGTTCCCTGAATCACAAATGGGACTCCTTTTTTGGATTGGATGCGAAATAGCCGAGATATTCGCACAAAAACTGGAGGAAAAGCGTAGGTTTCGGGATTCCGAACTTTTCCAAGGGGTACCATCATGATTTTGGCCGAAAAAAGGGCCAAAATTAAATTTGAAGAATATTGAAGATCCTTTGATAGGATCGACGCGGATTAGTTCCCTGAATCACAAATGGGACTCCTTTTTTGGATTGGATGCGAAATAGCCGAGATATTCGCACAAAAACTGGAGGAAAAGCGTAGGTTTCGGGATTCCGAACTTTTCCAAGGGGTACCATCATGATTTTGGCCGAAAAAAGGGCCAAAATTAAATTTGAAGAATATTGAAGATCCTTTGATGAGGATCGACGGGGATTAGTTCCCTGAATCACAAATGGGACTCCTTTTTTGGATTGGATGCGAAATAGCCGAGATATTAGCCAAAAACTGGAAGAAAAGCGTAGGTTGCGGGATTCCGAACTTTTCCAAGGGGTACCATCATGATTTTGGCCGAAAAAAGGGCCAAAATTAAATTTGAAGAATATTGAAGATCCTTTGATGAGGATCGACGGGGATTAGTTCCCTGAATCACAAATGGGACTCCTTTTTTGGATTGGATGCGAAATAGCCGAGATATTCGCCAAAAAGTGAAAGAAAAGCGTAGGTTGCGGGATTCCGCACTTTTCCAAGGGGTACCATCATGATTTTGGCCGAAAAAAGGGCCAAAATTAAATTTGAAGAATATTGAAGATCCTTTGATGAGGATCGACGGGGATTAGTTCCCTTAATCACAAATGGGACTCCTTTTTTGGATTGGATGCGAAATAGCCGAGATATTCGCCAAAAACTGGAAGAAAAGCGTAGGTTGCGGGATTCCGAACTTTTCCAAGGGGTACCATCATGATTTTGGCCGAAAAAAGGGCCAAAATTAAATTTGAAGAATATTGAAGATCCTTTGATGAGGATCGACGGGGATTAGTTCCCTGAATCACAAATGGGACTCCTTTTTTGGATTGGATGCGAAATAGCCGAGATATTCGCCAAAAAGTGAAAGAAAAGCGTAGGTTGCGGGATTCCGCACTTTTCCAAGGGGTACCATCATGATTTTGGCCCTGAATCACAAATGGGACTCCTTTTTTGGATTGGATGCGAAATAGCCGAGATATTCGCCAAAAACTGGAAGAAAAGCGTAGGTTGCGGGATTCCGCACTTTTCCAAGGGGTACCATCATGATTTTGGCCGAAAAAAGGGCCAAAATTAAATTTGAAGAATATTGAAGATCCTTTGATGAGGATCGACGGGGATTAGTTCCCTGAATCACAAATGGGACTCCTTTTTTGGATTGGATGCGAAATAGCCGAGATATTCGCCAAAAACTGGAAGAAAAGCGTAGGTTGCGGGATTCCGCAATTTTCCAAGGGGTACCATCATGATTTTGGCCGAAAAAAGGGCCAAAATTAAATTTGAAGAATATTGCAGATCCTTTGATGAGGATCGACGGGGATTAGTTCCCTGAATCACAAATGGGACTCCTTTTTTGGATTGGATGCGAAATAGCCGAGATATTCGCCAAAAACTGGAAGAAAAGCGTAGGTTGCGGGATTCCGAACTTTTCCAAAGGGGTACCATCATGATTTTGGCCGAAAAAAGGGCCAAAATTAAATTTGAAGAATATTGAAGATCCTTTGATGAGGATCGACGGGGATTAGTTCCCTGAATCACAAATGGGACTCCTTTTTTGGATTGGATGCGAAATAGCCGAGATATTAGCCAAAAACTGGAAGAAAAGCGTAGGTTGCGGGACTCCGAACTTTTCCAAGGGGTACCATCATGATTTTGGCCGAAAAAAGGGCCAAAATTAAATTTGAAGAATATTGAAGATCCTTTGATGAGGATCGACGGGGATTAGTTCCCTGAATCACAAATGGGACTCCTTTTTTGGATTGGATGCGAAATAGCCGAGATATTCGCCAAAAACTGGAGGAAAAGCGTAGGTTGCGGGATTCCGAACTTTTCCAAGGGGTACCATCATGATTTTGGCCGAAAAAAGGGCCAAAATTAAATTTGAAGAATATTTAGGATCCTTTGATGAGGATCGACGGGGATTAGTTCCCTGAATCACAAATGGGACTCCTTTTTTGGATTGGATGCGAAATAGCCGATATATTAGCCAAAAACTGGAAGAAAAGCGTAGGTTGCGGGATTCCGAACTTTTCCAAGGGGTACCATCATGATTGTGGCCGAAAAAAGGGCCAAAATTAAATTTGAAGAATATTGAAGATCCTTTGATGAGGATCGACGGGGAAAAGTTCCCGGAATCACAAATGGGACTCCTTTTTTGGATTGGATGCGAAATAGCCGAGATATTAGCCAAAAAGTGAAAGAAAAGCGTAGGTTGCGGGATTCCGCACTTTTCCAAGGGGTACCATCATGATTTTGGCCGAAAAAAGGGCCAAAATTAAATTTGAAGAATATTGAAGATCCTTTGATGAGGATCGACGGGGATTAGTTCCCTGAATCACAAATGGGACTCCTTTTTTGGATTGGATGCGAAATAGCCGAGATATTCGCCAAAAACTGGAAGAAAAGCGTAGGTTGCGGGATTCCGAACTTTTCCAAGGGGTACCATCATGATTTTGGCCGAAAAAAGGGCCAAAATTAAATTTTAAGAATATTGAAGATCCTTTGATTAGGATCGACGGGGATTAGTTCCTTGAATCACAAATGGGACTCCTTTTTTGGATTGGATGCGAAATAGCCGAGATATTAGCCAAAAAGTGAAAGAAAAGCGTAGGTTGCGGGATTCCGCACTTTTCCAAGGGGTACCATCATGATTTTGGCCGAAAAAAGGGCCATAATTGAATTTGAGGAATATTGAAGATCCTTTGATAGGATCGACGCGGATTAGTTCCCTGAATCACAAATGGGACTCCTTTTTTGGATTGGATGCGAAATAGCCGAGATATTCGCACAAAAACTGGAGGAAAAGCGTAGGTTTCGGGATTCCGAACTTTTCCAAGGGGTACCATCATGATTTTGGCCGAAAAAAGGGCCAAAATTAAATTTGAAGAATATTGAAGATCCTTTGATAGGATCGACGCGGATTAGTTCCCTGAATCACAAATGGGACTCCTTTTTTGGATTGGATGCGAAATAGCCGAGATATTCGCACAAAAACTGGAGGAAAAGCGTAGGTTTCGGGATTCCGAACTTTTCCAAGGGGTACCATCATGATTTTGGCCGAAAAAAGGGCCAAAATTAAATTTGAAGAATATTGAAGATCCTTTGATGAGGATCGACGGGGATTAGTTCCCTGAATCACAAATGGGACTCCTTTTTTGGATTGGATGCGAAATAGCCGAGATATTAGCCAAAAACTGGAAGAAAAGCGTAGGTTGCGGGATTCCGAACTTTTCCAAGGGGTACCATCATGATTTTGGCCGAAAAAAGGGCCAAAATTAAATTTGAAGAATATTGAAGATCCTTTGATGAGGATCGACGGGGATTAGTTCCCTGAATCACAAATGGGACTCCTTTTTTGGATTGGATGCGAAATAGCCGAGATATTCGCCAAAAAGTGAAAGAAAAGCGTAGGTTGCGGGATTCCGCACTTTTCCAAGGGGTACCATCATGATTTTGGCCGAAAAAAGGGCCAAAATTAAATTTGAAGAATATTGAAGATCCTTTGATGAGGATCGACGGGGATTAGTTCCCTTAATCACAAATGGGACTCCTTTTTTGGATTGGATGCGAAATAGCCGAGATATTCGCCAAAAACTGGAAGAAAAGCGTAGGTTGCGGGATTCCGAACTTTTCCAAGGGGTACCATCATGATTTTGGCCGAAAAAAGGGCCAAAATTAAATTTGAAGAATATTGAAGATCCTTTGATGAGGATCGACGGGGATTAGTTCCCTGAATCACAAATGGGACTCCTTTTTTGGATTGGATGCGAAATAGCCGAGATATTCGCCAAAAAGTGAAAGAAAAGCGTAGGTTGCGGGATTCCGCACTTTTCCAAGGGGTACCATCATGATTTTGGCCCTGAATCACAAATGGGACTCCTTTTTTGGATTGGATGCGAAATAGCCGAGATATTCGCCAAAAACTGGAAGAAAAGCGTAGGTTGCGGGATTCCGCACTTTTCCAAGGGGTACCATCATGATTTTGGCCGAAAAAAGGGCCAAAATTAAATTTGAAGAATATTGAAGATCCTTTGATGAGGATCGACGGGGATTAGTTCCCTGAATCACAAATGGGACTCCTTTTTTGGATTGGATGCGAAATAGCCGAGATATTCGCCAAAAACTGGAAGAAAAGCGTAGGTTGCGGGATTCCGCAATTTTCCAAGGGGTACCATCATGATTTTGGCCGAAAAAAGGGCCAAAATTAAATTTGAAGAATATTGAAGATCCTTTGATGAGGATCGACGGGGATTAGTTCCCTGAATCACAAATGGGACTCCTTTTTTGGATTGGATGCGAAATAGCCGAGATATTCGCCAAAAACTGGAGGAAAAGCGTAGGTTGCGGGATTCCGAACTTTTCCAAGGGGTACCATCATGATTTTGGCCGAAAAAAGGGCCAAAATTAAATTTGAAGAATATTTAGGATCCTTTGATGAGGATCGACGGGGATTAGTTCCCTGAATCACAAATGGGACTCCTTTTTTGGATTGGATGCGAAATAGCCGATATATTAGCCAAAAACTGGAAGAAAAGCGTAGGTTGCGGGATTCCGAACTTTTCCAAGGGGTACCATCATGATTTTGGCCGAAAAAAGGGCCAAAATTAAATTTGAAGAATATTGAAGATCCTTTGATGAGGATCGACGGGGATTAGTTCCCTGAATCACAAATGGGACTCCTTTTTTGGATTGGATGCGAAATAGCCGAGATATTAGCCAAAAACTGGAAGAAAAGCGTAGGTTGCGGGATTCCGAACTTTTCCAAGGGGTACCATCATGATTTTGGCCGAAAAAAGGGCCAAAATTAAATTTGAAGAATATTGAAGATCCTTTGATGAGGATCGACGGGGATTAGTTCCCTGAATCACAAATGGGACTCCTTTTTTGGATTGGATGCGAAATAGCCGAGATATTCGCCAAAAAGTGAAAGAAAAGCGTAGGTTGCGGGATTCCGCACTTTTCCAAGGGGTACCATCATGATTTTGGCCGAAAAAAGGGCCAAAATTAAATTTGAAGAATATTGAAGATCCTTTGATGAGGATCGACGGGGATTAGTTCCCTGAATCACAAATGGGACTCCTTTTTTGGATTGGATGCGAAATAGCCGAGATATTCGCCAAAAAGTGAAAGAAAAGCGTAGGTTGCGGGATTCCGCACTTTTCCAAGGGGTACCATCATGATTTTGGCCGAAAAAAGGGCCAAAATTAAATTTGAAGAATATTGAAGATCCTTTGATGAGGATCGACGGGGATTAGTTCCCTGAATCACAAATGGGACTCCTTTTTTTGGATTGGATGCGAAATAGCCGAGATATTCGCCAAAAAGTGAAAGAAAAGCGTAGGTTGCGGGATTCCGCACTTTTCCAAGGGGTACCATCATGATTTTGGCCGAAAAAAGGGCCAAAATTAAATTTGAAGAATATTGAAGATCCTTTGATGAGGATCGACGGGGATTAGTTCCCTGAATCACAAATGGGACTCCTTTTTTTGGATTGGATGCGAAATAGCCGAGATATTCGCCAAAAAGTGAAAGAAAAGCGTAGGTTGCGGGATTCCGAACTTTTCCAAGGGGTACCATCATGATTTTGGCCGAAAAAAGGGCCAAAATTAAATTTGAAGAATATTGAAGATCCTTTGATGAGGATCGACGGGGATTAGTTCCCTGAATCACAAATGGGACTCCTTTTTTGGATTGGATGCGAAATAGCCGAGATATTAGCCAAAAACTGGAAGAAAAGCGTAGGTTGCGGGATTCCGAACTTTTCCAAGGGGTACCATCATGATTTTGGCCGAAAAAAAGGGCCAAAATTAAATTTGAAGAATATTGAAGATCCTTTGATGAGGATCGACGGGGATTAGTTCCCTGAATCACAAATGGGACTCCTTTTTTGGATTGGATGCGAAATAGCCGAGATATTCGCCAAAAAGTGAAAGAAAAGCGTAGGTTGCGGGATTCCGCACTTTTCCAAGGGGTACCATCATGATTTTGGCCGAAAAAAGGGCCAAAATTAAATTTGAAGAATATTGAAGATCCTTTGATGAGGATCGACGGGGATTAGTTCCCTGAATCACAAATGGGACTCCTTTTTTGGATTGGATGCGAAATAGCCGAGATATTCGCCAAAAAGTGAAAGAAAAGCGTAGGTTGCGGGATTCCGCACTTTTCCAAGGGGTACCATCATGATTTTGGCCGAAAAAAGGGCCAAAATTAAATTTGAAGAATATTGAAGATCCTTTGATGAGGATCGACGGGGATTAGTTCCCTGAATCACAAATGGGACTCCTTTTTTGGATTGGATGCGAAATAGCCGAGATATTCGCCAAAAAGTGAAAGAAAAGCGTAGGTTGCGGGATTCCGCACTTTTCCAAGGGGTACCATCATGATTTTGGCCGAAAAAAGGGCCAAAATTAAATTTGAAGAATATTGAAGATCCTTTGATGAGGATCGACGGGGATTAGTTCCCTGAATCACAAATGGGACTCCTTTTTTGGATTGGATGCGAAATAGCCGAGATATTAGCCAAAAACTGGAAGAAAAGCGTAGGTTGCGGGATTCCGAACTTTTCCAAGGGGTACCATCATGATTTTGGCCGAAAAAAGGGCCAAAATTAAATTTGAAGAATATTGAAGATCCTTTGATGAGGATCGACGGGGATTAGTTCCCTGAATCACAAATGGGACTCCTTTTTTGGATTGGATGCGAAATAGCCGAGATATTCGCCAAAAAGTGAAAGAAAAGCGTAGGTTGCGGGATTCCGCACTTTTCCAAGGGGTACCATCATGATTTTGGCCGAAAAAAGGGCCAAAATTAAATTTGAAGAATATTGAAGATCCTTTGATGAGGATCGACGGGGATTAGTTCCCTGAATCACAAATGGAACTCCTTTTTTGGATTGGATGCGAAATAGCCGAGATATTCGCCAAAAACTGGAAGAAAAGCGTAGGTTGCGGGATTCCGCACTTTTCCAAGGGGTACCATCATGATTTTGGCCGAAAAAAGGGCCAAAATTAAATTTGAAGAATATTGAAGATCCTTTGATGAGGATCGACGGGGATTAGTTCCCTGAATCACAAATGGGACTCCTTTTTTGGATTGGATGCGAAATAGCCGAGATATTCGCCAAAAACTGGAAGAAAAGCGTAGGTTGCGGGATTCCGCAATTTTCCAAGGGGTACCATCATGATTTTGGCCGAAAAAAGGGCCAAAATTAAATTTGAAGAATATTGAAGATCCTTTGATGAGGATCGACGGGGATTAGTTCCCTGAATCACAAATGGGACTCCTTTTTTGGATTGGATGCGAAATAGCCGAGATATTCGCCAAAAACTGGAGGAAAAGCGTAGGTTGCGGGATTCCGAACTTTTCCAAGGGGTACCATCATGATTTTGGCCGAAAAAAGGGCCAAAATTAAATTTGAAGAATATTTAGGATCCTTTGATGAGGATCGACGGGGATTAGTTCCCTGAATCACAAATGGGACTCCTTTTTTGGATTGGATGCGAAATAGCCGATATATTAGCCAAAAACTGGAAGAAAAGCGTAGGTTGCGGGATTCCGAACTTTTCCAAGGGGTACCATCATGATTTTGGCCGAAAAAAGGGCCAAAATTAAATTTGAAGAATATTGAAGATCCTTTGATGAGGATCGACGGGGATTAGTTCCCTTAATCACAAATGGGACTCCTTTTTTGGATTGGATGCGAAATAGCCGAGATATTCGCCAAAAAGTGAAAGAAAAGCGTAGGTTGCGGGATTCCGCACTTTTCCAAGGGGTACCATCATGATTTTGGCCGAAAAAAGGGCCAAAATTAAATTTGAAGAATATTGAAGATCCTTTGATGAGGATCGACGGGGATTAGTTCCCTGAATCACAAATGGGACTCCTTTTTTGGATTGGATGCGAAATAGCCGAGATATTCGCCAAAAACTGGAAGAAAAGCGTAGGTTGCGGGATTCCGAACTTTTCCAAGGGGTACCATCATGATTTTGGCCGAAAACAGGGCCAAAATTAAATTTGAAGAATATTGAAGATCCTTTGATGAGGATCGACGGGGATTAGTTCCCTTAATCACAAATGGGACTCCTTTTTTGGATTGGATGCGAAATAGCCGAGATATTCGCCAAAAAGTGAAAGAAAAGCGTAGGTTGCGGGATTCCGCACTTTTCCAAGGGGTACCATCATGATTTTGGCCGAAAAAAGGGCCAAAATTAAATTTGAAGAATATTGAAGATCCTTTGATGAGGATCGACGGGGATTAGTTCCCTGAATCACAAATGGGACTCCTTTTTTGGATTGGATGCGAAATAGCCGAGATATTCGCCAAAAACTGGAAGAAAAGCGTAGGTTGCGGGATTCCGAACTTTTCCAAGGGGTACCATCATGATTTTGGCCGAAAAAAGGGCCAAAATTAAATTTGAAGAATATTGAAGATCCTTTGATGAGGATCGACGGGGATTAGTTCCCTTAATCACAAATGGGACTCCTTTTTTGGATTGGATGCGAAATAGCCGAGATATTCGCCAAAAAGTGAAAGAAAAGCGTAGGTTGCGGGATTCCGCACTTTTCCAAGGGGTACCATCATGATTTTGGCCGAAAAAAGGGCCAAAATTAAATTTGAAGAATATTGAAGATCCTTTGATGAGGATCGACGGGGATTAGTTCCCTGAATCACAAATGGGACTCCTTTTTTGGATTGGATGCGAAATAGCCGAGATATTAGCCAAAAACTGGAAGAAAAGCGTAGGTTGCGGGATTCCGAACTTTTCCAAGGGGTACCATCATGATTTTGGCCGAAAAAAGGGCCAAAATTAAATTTGAAGAATATTGAAGATCCTTTGATGAGGATCGACGGGGATTAGTTCCCTTAATCACAAATGGGACTCCTTTTTTGGATTGGATGCGAAATAGCCGAGATATTCGCCAAAAAGTGAAAGAAAAGCGTAGGTTGCGGGATTCCGCACTTTTCCAAGGGGTACCATCATGATTTTGGCCGAAAAAAGGGCCAAAATTAAATTTGAAGAATATTGAAGATCCTTTGATGAGGATCGACGGGGATTAGTTCCCTGAATCACAAATGGGACTCCTTTTTTGGATTGGATGCGAAATAGCCGAGATATTAGCCAAAAACTGGAAGAAAAGCGTAGGTTGCGGGATTCCGAACTTTTCCAAGGGGTACCATCATGATTTTGGCCGAAAAAAGGGCCAAAATTAAATTTGAAGAATATTGAAGATCCTTTGATGAGGATCGACGGGGATTAGTTCCCTGAATCACAAATGGGACTCCATTTTTGGATTGGATGCGAAATAGCCGAGATATTCGCCAAAAACTGGAAGAAAAGCGTAGGTTGCGGGATTCCGCACTTTTCCAAGGGGTACCATCATGATTTTGGCCGAAAAAAGGGCCAAAATTTAATTTGAAGAATATTGAAGATCCTTTGATGAGGATCGACGGGGATTAGTTCCCTGAATCACAAATGGGACTCCTTTTTTGGATTGGATGCGAAATAGCCGAGATATTCGCCAAAAAGTGAAAGAAAAGCGTAGGTTGCGGGATTCCGCACTTTTCCAAGGGGTACCATCATGATTTTGGCCGAAAAAAGGGCCAAAATTAAATTTGAAGAATATTGAAGATCCTTTGATGAGGATTGACGGGGATTAGTTCCCTGAATCACAAATGGGACTCCTTTTTTGGATTGGATGCGAAATAGCCGAGATATTCGCCAAAAACTGGAAGAAAAGCGTAGGTTGCGGGATTCCGAACTTTTCCAAGGGGTACCATCATGATTTTGGCCGAAAAAAGGGCCAAAATTAAATTTGAAGAATATTGAAGATCCTTTGATGAGGATCGACGGGGATTAGTTCCCTGAATCACAAATGGGACTCCTTTTTTGGATTGGATGCGAAATAGCCGAGATATTCGCCAAAAAGTGAAAGAAAAGCGTAGGTTGCGGGATTCCGCACTTTTCCAAGGGGTACCATCATGATTTTGGCCGAAAAAAGGGCCAAAATTAAATTTGAAGAATATTGAAGATCCTTTGATGAGGATCGACGGGGATTAGTTCCCTGAATCACAAATGGAACTCCTTTTTTGGATTGGATGCGAAATAGCCGAGATATTCGCCAAAAACTGGAAGAAAAGCGTAGGTTGCGGGATTCCGAACTTTTCCAAGGGGTACCATCATGATTTTGGCCGAAAAAACGGCCAAAATTAAATTTGAAGAATATTGAAGATCCTTTGATGAGGATCGACGGGGATTAGTTCCCTGAATCACAAATGGGACTCCTTTTTTGGATTGGATGCGAAATAGCCGAGATATTCGCCAAAAACTGGAAGAAAAGCGTAGGTTGCGGGATTCCGCACTTTTCCAAGGGGTACCATCATGATTTTGGCCGAAAAAAGGGCCAAAATTAAATTTGAAGAATATTGAAGATCCTTTGATGAGGATCGACGGGGATTAGTTCCCTGAATCACAAATGGGACTCCTTTTTTGGATTGGATGCGAAATAGCCGAGATATTCGCCAAAAAGTGAAAGAAAAGCGTAGGTTGCGGGATTCCGCACTTTTCCAAGGGGTACCATCATGATTTTGGCCGAAAAAAGGGCCAAAATTAAATTTGAAGAATATTGAAGATCCTTTGATGAGGATCGACGGGGATTAGTTCCCTGAATCACAAATGGGACTCCTCTTTTGGATTCGATGCAAAATAGCCGAGATATTCGCCAAAAACTGGAAGAAAAGCGTAGGTTGCGGGATTCCGAACTTTTCCAAGGGGTACCATCATGATTTTGGCCGAAAAAAGGGCCAAAATTAAATTTGAAGAATATTGAAGATCCTTTGATGAGGATCGACGGGGATTAGTTCCCTGAATCACAAATGGGACTCCTTTTTTGGATTGGATGCGAAATAGCCGAGATATTCGCCAAAAACTGGAAGAAAAGCGTAGGTTGCGGGATTCCGAACTTTTCCAAGGGGTACCATCATGATTTTGGCCGAAAAAAGGGCCAAAATTAAATTTGAAGAATATTGAAGATCCTTTGATGAGGATCGACGGTGATTAGTTCCCTGAATCACAAATGGGACTCCTTTTTTGGATTGGATGCGAAATAGCCGAGATATTCGCCAAAAACTGGAAGAAAAGCGTAGGTTGCGGGATTCCGAACTTTTCCAAGGGGTGCCATCATGATTTTGGCCGGAAAAAGGGCCAAAATTAAATTTGAAGAATATTGAAGATCCTTTGATGAGGATCGACGGGGATTAGTTCCCTGAATCACAAATGGGACTCCTTTTTTGGATTGGATGCGAAATAGCCGGGATATTCGCCAAAAACTGGAAGAAAAGCGTAGGTTGCGGGATTCCGAACTTTTCCAAGGGGTGCCATCATGATTTTGGCCGAAAAAAGGGCCAAAATTAAATTTGAAGAATATTGAAGATCCTTTGATGAGGATCGACGGGGATTAGTTCCCTGAATCACAAATGGGACTCCTTTTTTGGATTGGATGCGAAATAGCCGAGATATTCGCCAAAAACTGGAAGAAAAGCGTAGGTTGCGGGATTCCGCACTTTTCCAAGGGGTACCATCATGATTTTGGCCGAAAAAAGGGCCAAAATTAAATTTGAAGAATATTGAAGATCCTTTGATGAGGATCGACGGGGATTAGTTCCCTGAATCACAAATGGGACTCCTTTTTTGGATTGGATGCGAAATAGCCGAGATATTCGCCAAAAACTGGAAGAAAAGCGTAGGTTGCGGGATTCCGAACTTTTCCAAGGGGTACCATCATGATTTTGGCCGAAAAAAGGGCCAAAATTAAATTTGAAGAATATTGAAGATCCTTTGATGAGGATCGACGGGGATTAGTTCCCTGAATCACAAATGGGACTCCTTTTTTGGATTGGATGCGAAATAGCCGAGATATTCGCCAAAAAGTGGAAGAAAAGCGTAGGTTGCGGGATTCCGCACTTTTCCAAGGGGTACCATCATGATTTTGGCCGAAAAAAGGGCCAAAATTAAATTTGAAGAATATTGAAGATCCTTTGATGAGGATCGACGGGGATTAGTTCCCTGAATCACAAATGGGACTCCTTTTTTGGATTGGATGCGAAATAGCCGAGATATTCGCCAAAAACTGGAAGAAAAGCGTAGGTTGCGGGATTCCGAACTTTTCCAAGGGGTACCATCATGATTTTGGCCGAAAAAAGGGCCAAAATTAAATTTGAAGAATATTGAAGATCCTTTGATGAGGATCGACGGGGATTAGTTCCCTGAATCACAAATGGGACTCCTTTTTTGGATTGGATGCGAAATAGCCGAGATATTCGCCAAAAACTGGAAGAAAAGCGTAGGTTGCGGGATTCCGAACTTTTCCAAGGGGTACCATCATGATTTTGGCCGAAAAAAGGGCCAAAATTAAATTTGAAGAATATTGAAGATCCTTTGATGAGGATCGACGGGGATTAGTTCCCTGAATCACAAATGGGACTCCTTTTTTGGATTGGATGCGAAATAGCCGAGATATTCGCCAAAAACTGGAAGAAAAGCGTAGGTTGCGGGATTCCGCACTTTTCCAAGGGGTACCATCATGATTTTGGCCGAAAAAAGGGCCAAAATTAAATTTGAAGAATATTGAAGATCCTTTGATGAGGATCGACGGGGATTAGTTCCCTGAATCACAAATGGGACTCCTTTTTTGGATTGGATGCGAAATAGCCGAGATATTCGCCAAAAACTGGAAGAAAAGCGTAGGTTGCGGGATTCCGCACTTTTCCAAGGGGTACCATCATGATTTTGGCCGAAAAAAGGGCCAAAATTAAATTTGAAGAATATTGAAGATCCTTTGATGAGGATCGACGGGGATTAGTTCCCTGAATCACAAATGGGACTCCTTTTTTGGATTGGATGCGAAATAGCCGAGATATTCGCCAAAAACTGGAAGAAAAGCGTAGGTTGCGGGATTCCGCACTTTTCCAAGGGGTACCATCATGATTTTGGCCGAAAAAAGGGCCAAAATTAAATTTGAAGAATATTGAAGATCCTTTGATGAGGATCGACGGGGATTAGTTCCCTGAATCACAAATGGGACTCCTTTTTTGGATTGGATGCGAAATAGCCGAGATATTCGCCAAAAACTGGAAGAAAAGCGTAGGTTGCGGGATTCCGCACTTTTCCAAGGGGTACCATCATGATTTTGGCCGAAAAAAGGGCCAAAATTAAATTTGAAGAATATTGAAGATCCTTTGATGAGGATCGACGGGGATTAGTTCCCTGAATCACAAATGGGACTCCTTTTTTGGATTGGATGCGAAATAGCCGAGATATTCGCCAAAAACTGGAAGAAAAGCGTAGGTTGCGGGATTCCGCACTTTTCCAAGGGGTACCATCATGATTTTGGCCGAAAAAAGGGCCAAAATTAAATTTGAAGAATATTGAAGATCCTTTGATGAGGATCGACGGGGATTAGTTCCCTGAATCACAAATGGGACTCCTTTTTTGGATTGGATGCGAAATAGCCGAGATATTCGCCAAAAACTGGAAGAAAAGCGTAGGTTGCGGGATTCCGAACTTTTCCAAGGGGTACCATCATGATTTTGGCCGAAAAAAGGGCCAAAATTAAATTTGAAGAATATTGAAGATCCTTTGATGAGGATCGACGGGGATTAGTTCCCTGAATCACAAATGGGACTCCTTTTTTGGATTGGATGCGAAATAGCCGAGATATTCGCCAAAAACTGGAAGAAAAGCGTAGGTTGCGGGATTCCGCACTTTTCCAAGGGGTACCATCATGATTTTGGCCGAAAAAAGGGCCAAAATTAAATTTGAAGAATATTGAAGATCCTTTGATGAGGATCGACGGGGATTAGTTCCCTGAATCACAAATGGAACTCCTTTTTTGGATTGGATGCGAAATAGCCGAGATATTCGCCAAAAACTGGAAGAAAAGCGTAGGTTGCGGGATTCCGAACTTTTCCAAGGGGTACCATCATGATTTTGGCCGAAAAAAGGGCCAAAATTAAATTTGAAGAATATTGAAGATCCTTTGATGAGGATCGACGGGGATTAGTTCCCTGAATCACAAATGGGACTCCTTTTTTGGATTGGATGCGAAATAGCCGAGATATTCGCCAAAAACTGGAAGAAAAGCGTAGGTTGCGGGATTCCGCACTTTTCCAAGGGGTACCATCATGATTTTGGCCGAAAAAAGGGCCAAAATTAAATTTGAAGAATATTGAAGATCCTTTGATGAGGATCGACGGGGATTAGTTCCCTGAATCACAAATGGGACTCCTTTTTTGGATTGGATGCGAAATAGCCGAGATATTCGCCAAAAACTGGAAGAAAAGCGTAGGTTGCGGGATTCCGCACTTTTCCAAGGGGTACCATCATGATTTTGGCCGAAAAAAGGGCCAAAATTAAATTTGAAGAATATTGAAGATCCTTTGATGAGGATCGACGGGGATTAGTTCCCTGAATCACAAATGGGACTCCTTTTTTGGATTGGATGCGAAATAGCCGAGATATTCGCCAAAAACTGGAAGAAAAGCGTAGGTTGCGGGATTCCGCACTTTTCCAAGGGGTACCATCATGATTTTGGCCGAAAAAAGGGCCAAAATTAAATTTGAAGAATATTGAAGATCCTTTGATGAGGATCGACGGGGATTAGTTCCCTGAATCACAAATGGGACTCCTTTTTTGGATTGGATGCGAAATAGCCGAGATATTCGCCAAAAACTGGAAGAAAAGCGTAGGTTGCGGGATTCCGAACTTTTCCAAGGGGTACCATCATGATTTTGGCCGAAAAAAGGGCCAAAATTAAATTTGAAGAATATTGAAGATCCTTTGATGAGGATCGACGGGGATTAGTTCCCTGAATCACAAATGGGACTCCTTTTTTGGATTGGATGCGAAATAGCCGAGATATTCGCCAAAAACTGGAAGAAAAGCGTAGGTTGCGGGATTCCGCACTTTTCCAAGGGGTACCATCATGATTTTGGCCGAAAAAAGGGCCAAAATTAAATTTGAAGAATATTGAAGATCCTTTGATGAGGATCGACGGGGATTAGTTCCCTGAATCACAAATGGGACTCCTTTTTTGGATTGGATGCGAAATAGCCGAGATATTCGCCAAAAACTGGAAGAAAAGCGTAGGTTGCGGGATTCCGCACTTTTCCAAGGGGTACCATCATGATTTTGGCCGAAAAAAGGGCCAAAATTAAATTTGAAGAATATTGAAGATCCTTTGATGAGGATCGACGGGGATTAGTTCCCTGAATCACAAATGGGACTCCTTTTTTGGATTGGATGCGAAATAGCCGAGATATTCGCCAAAAACTGGAAGAAAAGCGTAGGTTGCGGGATTCCGAACTTTTCCAAGGGGTACCATCATGATTTTGGCCGAAAAAAGGGCCAAAATTAAATTTGAAGAATATTGAAGATCCTTTGATGAGGATCGACGGGGATTAGTTCCCTGAATCACAAATGGGACTCCTTTTTTGGATTGGATGCGAAATAGCCGAGATATTCGCCAAAAACTGGAAGAAAAGCGTAGGTTGCGGGATTCCGCACTTTTCCAAGGGGTACCATCATGATTTTGGCCGAAAAAAGGGCCAAAATTAAATTTGAAGAATATTGAAGATCCTTTGATGAGGATCGACGGGGATTAGTTCCCTGAATCACAAATGGGACTCCTTTTTTGGATTGGATGCGAAATAGCCGAGATATTCGCCAAAAAGTGAAAGAAAAGCGTAGGTTGCGGGATTCCGCACTTTTCCAAGGGGTACCATCATGATTTTGGCCGAAAAAAGGGCCAAAATTAAATTTGAAGAATATTGAAGATCCTTTGATGAGGATCGACGGGGATTAGTTCCCTGAATCACAAATGGGACTCCTTTTTTGGATTGGATGCGAAATAGCCGAGATATTCGCCAAAAACTGGAAGAAAAGCGTAGGTTGCGGGATTCCGAACTTTTCCAAGGGGTACCATCATGATTTTGGCCGAAAAAAGGGCCAAAATTAAATTTGAAGAATATTGAAGATCCTTTGATGAGGATCGACGGGGATTAGTTCCCTGAATCACAAATGGGACTCCTTTTTTGGATTGGATGCGAAATAGCCGAGATATTCGCCAAAAACTGGAAGAAAAGCGTAGGTTGCGGGATTCCGCACTTTTCCAAGGGGTACCATCATGATTTTGGCCGAAAAAAGGGCCAAAATTAAATTTGAAGAATATTGAAGATCCTTTGATGAGGATCGACGGGGATTAGTTCCCTGAATCACAAATGGGACTCCTTTTTTGGATTGGATGCGAAATAGCCGAGATATTCGCCAAAAACTGGAAGAAAAGCGTAGGTTGCGGGATTCCGCACTTTTCCAAGGGGTACCATCATGATTTTGGCCGAAAAAAGGGCCAAAATTAAATTTGAAGAATATTGAAGATCCTTTGATGAGGATCGACGGGGATTAGTTCCCTGAATCACAAATGGGACTCCTTTTTTGGATTGGATGCGAAATAGCCGAGATATTCGCCAAAAACTGGAAGAAAAGCGTAGGTTGCGGGATTCCGCACTTTTCCAAGGGGTACCATCATGATTTTGGCCGAAAAAAGGGCCAAAATTAAATTTGAAGAATATTGAAGATCCTTTGATGAGGATCGACGGGGATTAGTTCCCTGAATCACAAATGGGACTCCTTTTTTGGATTGGATGCGAAATAGCCGAGATATTCGCCAAAAACTGGAAGAAAAGCGTAGGTTGCGGGATTCCGAACTTTTCCAAGGGGTACCATCATGATTTTGGCCGAAAAAAGGGCCAAAATTAAATTTGAAGAATATTGAAGATCCTTTGATGAGGATCGACGGGGATTAGTTCCCTGAATCACAAATGGGACTCCTTTTTTGGATTGGATGCGAAATAGCCGAGATATTCGCCAAAAACTGGAAGAAAAGCGTAGGTTGCGGGATTCCGAACTTTTCCAAGGGGTACCATCATGATTTTGGCCGAAAAAAGGGCCAAAATTAAATTTGAAGAATATTGAAGATCCTTTGATGAGGATCGACGGGGATTAGTTCCCTGAATCACAAATGGGACTCCTTTTTTGGATTGGATGCGAAATAGCCGAGATATTCGCCAAAAACTGGAAGAAAAGCGTAGGTTGCGGGATTCCGAACTTTTCCAAGGGGTACCATCATGATTTTGGCCGAAAAAAGGGCCAAAATTAAATTTGAAGAATATTGAAGATCCTTTGATGAGGATCGACGGGGATTAGTTCCCTGAATCACAAATGGGACTCCTTTTTTGGATTGGATGCGAAATAGCCGAGATATTCGCCAAAAACTGGAAGAAAAGCGTAGGTTGCGGGATTCCGCACTTTTCCAAGGGGTACCATCATGATTTTGGCCGAAAAAAGGGCCAAAATTAAATTTGAAGAATATTGAAGATCCTTTGATGAGGATCGACGGGGATTAGTTCCCTGAATCACAAATGGGACTCCTTTTTTGGATTGGATGCGAAATAGCCGAGATATTCGCCAAAAACTGGAAGAAAAGCGTAGGTTGCGGGATTCCGAACTTTTCCAAGGGGTACCATCATGATTTTGGCCGAAAAAAGGGCCAAAATTAAATTTGAAGAATATTGAAGATCCTTTGATGAGGATCGACGGGGATTAGTTCCCTGAATCACAAATGGGACTCCTTTTTTGGATTGGATGCGAAATAGCCGAGATATTCGCCAAAAACTGGAAGAAAAGCGTAGGTTGCGGGATTCCGCACTTTTCCAAGGGGTACCATCATGATTTTGGCCGAAAAAAGGGCCAAAATTAAATTTGAAGAATATTGAAGATCCTTTGATGAGGATCGACGGGGATTAGTTCCCTGAATCACAAATGGGACTCCTTTTTTGGATTGGATGCGAAATAGCCGAGATATTCGCCAAAAACTGGAAGAAAAGCGTAGGTTGCGGGATTCCGAACTTTTCCAAGGGGTACCATCATGATTTTGGCCGAAAAAAGGGCCAAAATTAAATTTGAAGAATATTGAAGATCCTTTGATGAGGATCGACGGGGATTAGTTCCCTGAATCACAAATGGGACTCCTTTTTTGGATTGGATGCGAAATAGCCGAGATATTCGCCAAAAACTGGAAGAAAAGCGTAGGTTGCGGGATTCCGAACTTTTCCAAGGGGTACCATCATGATTTTGGCCGAAAAAAGGGCCAAAATTAAATTTGAAGAATATTGAAGATCCTTTGATGAGGATCGACGGGGATTAGTTCCCTGAATCACAAATGGGACTCCTTTTTTGGATTGGATGCGAAATAGCCGAGATATTCGCCAAAAACTGGAAGAAAAGCGTAGGTTGCGGGATTCCGCACTTTTCCAAGGGGTACCATCATGATTTTGGCCGAAAAAAGGGCCAAAATTAAATTTGAAGAATATTGAAGATCCTTTGATGAGGATCGACGGGGATTAGTTCCCTGAATCACAAATGGGACTCCTTTTTTGGATTGGATGCGAAATAGCCGAGATATTCGCCAAAAACTGGAAGAAAAGCGTAGGTTGCGGGATTCCGAACTTTTCCAAGGGGTACCATCATGATTTTGGCCGAAAAAAGGGCCAAAATTAAATTTGAAGAATATTGAAGATCCTTTGATGAGGATCGACGGGGATTAGTTCCCTGAATCACAAATGGGACTCCTTTTTTGGATTGGATGCGAAATAGCCGAGATATTCGCCAAAAACTGGAAGAAAAGCGTAGGTTGCGGGATTCCGAACTTTTCCAAGGGGTACCATCATGATTTTGGCCGAAAAAAGGGCCAAAATTAAATTTGAAGAATATTGAAGATCCTTTGATGAGGATCGACGGGGATTAGTTCCCTGAATCACAAATGGGACTCCTTTTTTGGATTGGATGCGAAATAGCCGAGATATTCGCCAAAAACTGGAAGAAAAGCGTAGGTTGCGGGATTCCGCACTTTTCCAAGGGGTACCATCATGATTTTGGCCGAAAAAAGGGCCAAAATTAAATTTGAAGAATATTGAAGATCCTTTGATGAGGATCGACGGGGATTAGTTCCCTGAATCACAAATGGGACTCCTTTTTTGGATTGGATGCGAAATAGCCGAGATATTCGCCAAAAACTGGAAGAAAAGCGTAGGTTGCGGGATTCCGCACTTTTCCAAGGGGTACCATCATGATTTTGGCCGAAAAAAGGGCCAAAATTAAATTTGAAGAATATTGAAGATCCTTTGATGAGGATCGACGGGGATTAGTTCCCTGAATCACAAATGGGACTCCTTTTTTGGATTGGATGCGAAATAGCCGAGATATTCGCCAAAAACTGGAAGAAAAGCGTAGGTTGCGGGATTCCGCACTTTTCCAAGGGGTACCATCATGATTTTGGCCGAAAAAAGGGCCAAAATTAAATTTGAAGAATATTGAAGATCCTTTGATGAGGATCGACGGGGATTAGTTCCCTGAATCACAAATGGGACTCCTTTTTTGGATTGGATGCGAAATAGCCGAGATATTCGCCAAAAACTGGAAGAAAAGCGTAGGTTGCGGGATTCCGAACTTTTCCAAGGGGTACCATCATGATTTTGGCCGAAAAAAGGGCCAAAATTAAATTTGAAGAATATTGAAGATCCTTTGATGAGGATCGACGGGGATTAGTTCCCTGAATCACAAATGGGACTCCTTTTTTGGATTGGATGCGAAATAGCCGAGATATTCGCCAAAAACTGGAAGAAAAGCGTAGGTTGCGGGATTCCGAACTTTTCCAAGGGGTACCATCATGATTTTGGCCGAAAAAAGGGCCAAAATTAAATTTGAAGAATATTGAAGATCCTTTGATGAGGATCGACGGGGATTAGTTCCCTGAATCACAAATGGGACTCCTTTTTTGGATTGGATGCGAAATAGCCGAGATATTCGCCAAAAACTGGAAGAAAAGCGTAGGTTGCGGGATTCCGCACTTTTCCAAGGGGTACCATCATGATTTTGGCCGAAAAAAGGGCCAAAATTAAATTTGAAGAATATTGAAGATCCTTTGATGAGGATCGACGGGGATTAGTTCCCTGAATCACAAATGGGACTCCTTTTTTGGATTGGATGCGAAATAGCCGAGATATTCGCCAAAAACTGGAAGAAAAGCGTAGGTTGCGGGATTCCGAACTTTTCCAAGGGGTACCATCATGATTTTGGCCGAAAAAAGGGCCAAAATTAAATTTGAAGAATATTGAAGATCCTTTGATGAGGATCGACGGGGATTAGTTCCCTGAATCACAAATGGGACTCCTTTTTTGGATTGGATGCGAAATAGCCGAGATATTCGCCAAAAACTGGAAGAAAAGCGTAGGTTGCGGGATTCCGAACTTTTCCAAGGGGTACCATCATGATTTTGGCCGAAAAAAGGGCCAAAATTAAATTTGAAGAATATTGAAGATCCTTTGATGAGGATCGACGGGGATTAGTTCCCTGAATCACAAATGGGACTCCTTTTTTGGATTGGATGCGAAATAGCCGAGATATTCGCCAAAAACTGGAAGAAAAGCGTAGGTTGCGGGATTCCGCACTTTTCCAAGGGGTACCATCATGATTTTGGCCGAAAAAAGGGCCAAAATTAAATTTGAAGAATATTGAAGATCCTTTGATGAGGATCGACGGGGATTAGTTCCCTGAATCACAAATGGGACTCCTTTTTTGGATTGGATGCGAAATAGCCGAGATATTCGCCAAAAACTGGAAGAAAAGCGTAGGTTGCGGGATTCCGAACTTTTCCAAGGGGTACCATCATGATTTTGGCCGAAAAAAGGGCCAAAATTAAATTTGAAGAATATTGAAGATCCTTTGATGAGGATCGACGGGGATTAGTTCCCTGAATCACAAATGGGACTCCTTTTTTGGATTGGATGCGAAATAGCCGAGATATTCGCCAAAAACTGGAAGAAAAGCGTAGGTTGCGGGATTCCGAACTTTTCCAAGGGGTACCATCATGATTTTGGCCGAAAAAAGGGCCAAAATTAAATTTGAAGAATATTGAAGATCCTTTGATGAGGATCGACGGGGATTAGTTCCCTGAATCACAAATGGGACTCCTTTTTTGGATTGGATGCGAAATAGCCGAGATATTCGCCAAAAACTGGAAGAAAAGCGTAGGTTGCGGGATTCCGCACTTTTCCAAGGGGTACCATCATGATTTTGGCCGAAAAAAGGGCCAAAATTAAATTTGAAGAATATTGAAGATCCTTTGATGAGGATCGACGGGGATTAGTTCCCTGAATCACAAATGGGACTCCTTTTTTGGATTGGATGCGAAATAGCCGAGATATTCGCCAAAAACTGGAAGAAAAGCGTAGGTTGCGGGATTCCGAACTTTTCCAAGGGGTACCATCATGATTTTGGCCGAAAAAAGGGCCAAAATTAAATTTGAAGAATATTGAAGATCCTTTGATGAGGATCGACGGGGATTAGTTCCCTGAATCACAAATGGGACTCCTTTTTTGGATTGGATGCGAAATAGCCGAGATATTCGCCAAAAAGTGAAAGAAAAGCGTAGGTTGCGGGATTCCGCACTTTTCCAAGGGGTACCATCATGATTTTGGCCGAAAAAAGGGCCAAAATTAAATTTGAAGAATATTGAAGATCCTTTGATGAGGATCGACGGGGATTAGTTCCCTGAATCACAAATGGGACTCCTTTTTTGGATTGGATGCGAAATAGCCGAGATATTCGCCAAAAACTGGAAGAAAAGCGTAGGTTGCGGGATTCCGAACTTTTCCAAGGGGTACCATCATGATTTTGGCCGAAAAAAGGGCCAAAATTAAATTTGAAGAATATTGAAGATCCTTTGATGAGGATCGACGGGGATTAGTTCCCTGAATCACAAATGGGACTCCTTTTTTGGATTGGATGCGAAATAGCCGAGATATTCGCCAAAAACTGGAAGAAAAGCGTAGGTTGCGGGATTCCGCACTTTTCCAAGGGGTACCATCATGATTTTGGCCGAAAAAAGGGCCAAAATTAAATTTGAAGAATATTGAAGATCCTTTGATGAGGATCGACGGGGATTAGTTCCCTGAATCACAAATGGGACTCCTTTTTTGGATTGGATGCGAAATAGCCGAGATATTCGCCAAAAACTGGAAGAAAAGCGTAGGTTGCGGGATTCCGAACTTTTCCAAGGGGTACCATCATGATTTTGGCCGAAAAAAGGGCCAAAATTAAATTTGAAGAATATTGAAGATCCTTTGATGAGGATCGACGGGGATTAGTTCCCTGAATCACAAATGGGACTCCTTTTTTGGATTGGATGCGAAATAGCCGAGATATTCGCCAAAAACTGGAAGAAAAGCGTAGGTTGCGGGATTCCGCACTTTTCCAAGGGGTACCATCATGATTTTGGCCGAAAAAAGGGCCAAAATTAAATTTGAAGAATATTGAAGATCCTTTGATGAGGATCGACGGGGATTAGTTCCCTGAATCACAAATGGGACTCCTTTTTTGGATTGGATGCGAAATAGCCGAGATATTCGCCAAAAACTGGAAGAAAAGCGTAGGTTGCGGGATTCCGAACTTTTCCAAGGGGTACCATCATGATTTTGGCCGAAAAAAGGGCCAAAATTAAATTTGAAGAATATTGAAGATCCTTTGATGAGGATCGACGGGGATTAGTTCCCTGAATCACAAATGGGACTCCTTTTTTGGATTGGATGCGAAATAGCCGAGATATTCGCCAAAAACTGGAAGAAAAGCGTAGGTTGCGGGATTCCGCACTTTTCCAAGGGGTACCATCATGATTTTGGCCGAAAAAAGGGCCAAAATTAAATTTGAAGAATATTGAAGATCCTTTGATGAGGATCGACGGGGATTAGTTCCCTGAATCACAAATGGGACTCCTTTTTTGGATTGGATGCGAAATAGCCGAGATATTCGCCAAAAACTGGAAGAAAAGCGTAGGTTGCGGGATTCCGCACTTTTCCAAGGGGTACCATCATGATTTTGGCCGAAAAAAGGGCCAAAATTAAATTTGAAGAATATTGAAGATCCTTTGATGAGGATCGACGGGGATTAGTTCCCTGAATCACAAATGGGACTCCTTTTTTGGATTGGATGCGAAATAGCCGAGATATTCGCCAAAAACTGGAAGAAAAGCGTAGGTTGCGGGATTCCGAACTTTTCCAAGGGGTACCATCATGATTTTGGCCGAAAAAAGGGCCAAAATTAAATTTGAAGAATATTGAAGATCCTTTGATGAGGATCGACGGGGATTAGTTCCCTGAATCACAAATGGGACTCCTTTTTTGGATTGGATGCGAAATAGCCGAGATATTCGCCAAAAACTGGAAGAAAAGCGTAGGTTGCGGGATTCCGCACTTTTCCAAGGGGTACCATCATGATTTTGGCCGAAAAAAGGGCCAAAATTAAATTTGAAGAATATTGAAGATCCTTTGATGAGGATCGACGGGGATTAGTTCCCTGAATCACAAATGGGACTCCTTTTTTGGATTGGATGCGAAATAGCCGAGATATTCGCCAAAAACTGGAAGAAAAGCGTAGGTTGCGGGATTCCGAACTTTTCCAAGGGGTACCATCATGATTTTGGCCGAAAAAAGGGCCAAAATTAAATTTGAAGAATATTGAAGATCCTTTGATGAGGATCGACGGGGATTAGTTCCCTGAATCACAAATGGGACTCCTTTTTTGGATTGGATGCGAAATAGCCGAGATATTCGCCAAAAACTGGAAGAAAAGCGTAGGTTGCGGGATTCCGCACTTTTCCAAGGGGTACCATCATGATTTTGGCCGAAAAAAGGGCCAAAATTAAATTTGAAGAATATTGAAGATCCTTTGATGAGGATCGACGGGGATTAGTTCCCTGAATCACAAATGGGACTCCTTTTTTGGATTGGATGCGAAATAGCCGAGATATTCGCCAAAAACTGGAAGAAAAGCGTAGGTTGCGGGATTCCGAACTTTTCCAAGGGGTACCATCATGATTTTGGCCGAAAAAAGGGCCAAAATTAAATTTGAAGAATATTGAAGATCCTTTGATGAGGATCGACGGGGATTAGTTCCCTGAATCACAAATGGGACTCCTTTTTTGGATTGGATGCGAAATAGCCGAGATATTCGCCAAAAACTGGAAGAAAAGCGTAGGTTGCGGGATTCCGCACTTTTCCAAGGGGTACCATCATGATTTTGGCCGAAAAAAGGGCCAAAATTAAATTTGAAGAATATTGAAGATCCTTTGATGAGGATCGACGGGGATTAGTTCCCTGAATCACAAATGGGACTCCTTTTTTGGATTGGATGCGAAATAGCCGAGATATTCGCCAAAAACTGGAAGAAAAGCGTAGGTTGCGGGATTCCGCACTTTTCCAAGGGGTACCATCATGATTTTGGCCGAAAAAAGGGCCAAAATTAAATTTGAAGAATATTGAAGATCCTTTGATGAGGATCGACGGGGATTAGTTCCCTGAATCACAAATGGGACTCCTTTTTTGGATTGGATGCGAAATAGCCGAGATATTCGCCAAAAACTGGAAGAAAAGCGTAGGTTGCGGGATTCCGAACTTTTCCAAGGGGTACCATCATGATTTTGGCCGAAAAAAGGGCCAAAATTAAATTTGAAGAATATTGAAGATCCTTTGATGAGGATCGACGGGGATTAGTTCCCTGAATCACAAATGGGACTCCTTTTTTGGATTGGATGCGAAATAGCCGAGATATTCGCCAAAAACTGGAAGAAAAGCGTAGGTTGCGGGATTCCGAACTTTTCCAAGGGGTACCATCATGATTTTGGCCGAAAAAAGGGCCAAAATTAAATTTGAAGAATATTGAAGATCCTTTGATGAGGATCGACGGGGATTAGTTCCCTGAATCACAAATGGGACTCCTTTTTTGGATTGGATGCGAAATAGCCGAGATATTCGCCAAAAACTGGAAGAAAAGCGTAGGTTGCGGGATTCCGCACTTTTCCAAGGGGTACCATCATGATTTTGGCCGAAAAAAGGGCCAAAATTAAATTTGAAGAATATTGAAGATCCTTTGATGAGGATCGACGGGGATTAGTTCCCTGAATCACAAATGGGACTCCTTTTTTGGATTGGATGCGAAATAGCCGAGATATTCGCCAAAAACTGGAAGAAAAGCGTAGGTTGCGGGATTCCGCACTTTTCCAAGGGGTACCATCATGATTTTGGCCGAAAAAAGGGCCAAAATTAAATTTGAAGAATATTGAAGATCCTTTGATGAGGATCGACGGGGATTAGTTCCCTGAATCACAAATGGGACTCCTTTTTTGGATTGGATGCGAAATAGCCGAGATATTCGCCAAAAACTGGAAGAAAAGCGTAGGTTGCGGGATTCCGCACTTTTCCAAGGGGTACCATCATGATTTTGGCCGAAAAAAGGGCCAAAATTAAATTTGAAGAATATTGAAGATCCTTTGATGAGGATCGACGGGGATTAGTTCCCTGAATCACAAATGGGACTCCTTTTTTGGATTGGATGCGAAATAGCCGAGATATTCGCCAAAAACTGGAAGAAAAGCGTAGGTTGCGGGATTCCGCACTTTTCCAAGGGGTACCATCATGATTTTGGCCGAAAAAAGGGCCAAAATTAAATTTGAAGAATATTGAAGATCCTTTGATGAGGATCGACGGGGATTAGTTCCCTGAATCACAAATGGGACTCCTTTTTTGGATTGGATGCGAAATAGCCGAGATATTCGCCAAAAACTGGAAGAAAAGCGTAGGTTGCGGGATTCCGCACTTTTCCAAGGGGTACCATCATGATTTTGGCCGAAAAAAGGGCCAAAATTAAATTTGAAGAATATTGAAGATCCTTTGATGAGGATCGACGGGGATTAGTTCCCTGAATCACAAATGGGACTCCTTTTTTGGATTGGATGCGAAATAGCCGAGATATTCGCCAAAAACTGGAAGAAAAGCGTAGGTTGCGGGATTCCGCACTTTTCCAAGGGGTACCATCATGATTTTGGCCGAAAAAAGGGCCAAAATTAAATTTGAAGAATATTGAAGATCCTTTGATGAGGATCGACGGGGATTAGTTCCCTGAATCACAAATGGGACTCCTTTTTTGGATTGGATGCGAAATAGCCGAGATATTCGCCAAAAACTGGAAGAAAAGCGTAGGTTGCGGGATTCCGCACTTTTCCAAGGGGTACCATCATGATTTTGGCCGAAAAAAGGGCCAAAATTAAATTTGAAGAATATTGAAGATCCTTTGATGAGGATCGACGGGGATTAGTTCCCTGAATCACAAATGGGACTCCTTTTTTGGATTGGATGCGAAATAGCCGAGATATTCGCCAAAAACTGGAAGAAAAGCGTAGGTTGCGGGATTCCGCACTTTTCCAAGGGGTACCATCATGATTTTGGCCGAAAAAAGGGCCAAAATTAAATTTGAAGAATATTGAAGATCCTTTGATGAGGATCGACGGGGATTAGTTCCCTGAATCACAAATGGGACTCCTTTTTTGGATTGGATGCGAAATAGCCGAGATATTCGCCAAAAACTGGAAGAAAAGCGTAGGTTGCGGGATTCCGCACTTTTCCAAGGGGTACCATCATGATTTTGGCCGAAAAAAGGGCCAAAATTAAATTTGAAGAATATTGAAGATCCTTTGATGAGGATCGACGGGGATTAGTTCCCTGAATCACAAATGGGACTCCTTTTTTGGATTGGATGCGAAATAGCCGAGATATTCGCCAAAAACTGGAAGAAAAGCGTAGGTTGCGGGATTCCGCACTTTTCCAAGGGGTACCATCATGATTTTGGCCGAAAAAAGGGCCAAAATTAAATTTGAAGAATATTGAAGATCCTTTGATGAGGATCGACGGGGATTAGTTCCCTGAATCACAAATGGGACTCCTTTTTTGGATTGGATGCGAAATAGCCGAGATATTCGCCAAAAACTGGAAGAAAAGCGTAGGTTGCGGGATTCCGAACTTTTCCAAGGGGTACCATCATGATTTTGGCCGAAAAAAGGGCCAAAATTAAATTTGAAGAATATTGAAGATCCTTTGATGAGGATCGACGGGGATTAGTTCCCTGAATCACAAATGGGACTCCTTTTTTGGATTGGATGCGAAATAGCCGAGATATTCGCCAAAAACTGGAAGAAAAGCGTAGGTTGCGGGATTCCGCACTTTTCCAAGGGGTACCATCATGATTTTGGCCGAAAAAAGGGCCAAAATTAAATTTGAAGAATATTGAAGATCCTTTGATGAGGATCGACGGGGATTAGTTCCCTGAATCACAAATGGGACTCCTTTTTTGGATTGGATGCGAAATAGCCGAGATATTCGCCAAAAACTGGAAGAAAAGCGTAGGTTGCGGGATTCCGCACTTTTCCAAGGGGTACCATCATGATTTTGGCCGAAAAAAGGGCCAAAATTAAATTTGAAGAATATTGAAGATCCTTTGATGAGGATCGACGGGGATTAGTTCCCTGAATCACAAATGGGACTCCTTTTTTGGATTGGATGCGAAATAGCCGAGATATTCGCCAAAAACTGGAAGAAAAGCGTAGGTTGCGGGATTCCGCACTTTTCCAAGGGGTACCATCATGATTTTGGCCGAAAAAAGGGCCAAAATTAAATTTGAAGAATATTGAAGATCCTTTGATGAGGATCGACGGGGATTAGTTCCCTGAATCACAAATGGGACTCCTTTTTTGGATTGGATGCGAAATAGCCGAGATATTCGCCAAAAACTGGAAGAAAAGCGTAGGTTGCGGGATTCCGAACTTTTCCAAGGGGTACCATCATGATTTTGGCCGAAAAAAGGGCCAAAATTAAATTTGAAGAATATTGAAGATCCTTTGATGAGGATCGACGGGGATTAGTTCCCTGAATCACAAATGGGACTCCTTTTTTGGATTGGATGCGAAATAGCCGAGATATTCGCCAAAAACTGGAAGAAAAGCGTAGGTTGCGGGATTCCGCACTTTTCCAAGGGGTACCATCATGATTTTGGCCGAAAAAAGGGCCAAAATTAAATTTGAAGAATATTGAAGATCCTTTGATGAGGATCGACGGGGATTAGTTCCCTGAATCACAAATGGGACTCCTTTTTTGGATTGGATGCGAAATAGCCGAGATATTCGCCAAAAACTGGAAGAAAAGCGTAGGTTGCGGGATTCCGCACTTTTCCAAGGGGTACCATCATGATTTTGGCCGAAAAAAGGGCCAAAATTAAATTTGAAGAATATTGAAGATCCTTTGATGAGGATCGACGGGGATTAGTTCCCTGAATCACAAATGGGACTCCTTTTTTGGATTGGATGCGAAATAGCCGAGATATTCGCCAAAAACTGGAAGAAAAGCGTAGGTTGCGGGATTCCGCACTTTTCCAAGGGGTACCATCATGATTTTGGCCGAAAAAAGGGCCAAAATTAAATTTGAAGAATATTGAAGATCCTTTGATGAGGATCGACGGGGATTAGTTCCCTGAATCACAAATGGGACTCCTTTTTGGATTGGATGCGAAATAGCCGAGATATTCGCCAAAAACTGGAAGAAAAGCGTAGGTTGCGGGATTCCGCACTTTTCCAAGGGGTACCATCATGATTTTGGCCGAAAAAAGGGCCAAAATTAAATTTGAAGAATATTGAAGATCCTTTGATGAGGATCGACGGGGATTAGTTCCCTGAATCACAAATGGGACTCCTTTTTTGGATTGGATGCGAAATAGCCGAGATATTCGCCAAAAACTGGAAGAAAAGCGTAGGTTGCGGGATTCCGAACTTTTCCAAGGGGTACCATCATGATTTTGGCCGAAAAAAGGGCCAAAATTAAATTTGAAGAATATTGAAGATCCTTTGATGAGGATCGACGGGGATTAGTTCCCTGAATCACAAATGGGACTCCTTTTTTGGATTGGATGCGAAATAGCCGAGATATTCGCCAAAAACTGGAAGAAAAGCGTAGGTTGCGGGATTCCGCACTTTTCCAAGGGGTACCATCATGATTTTGGCCGAAAAAAGGGCCAAAATTAAATTTGAAGAATATTGAAGATCCTTTGATGAGGATCGACGGGGATTAGTTCCCTGAATCACAAATGGGACTCCTTTTTTGGATTGGATGCGAAATAGCCGAGATATTCGCCAAAAACTGGAAGAAAAGCGTAGGTTGCGGGATTCCGCACTTTTCCAAGGGGTACCATCATGATTTTGGCCGAAAAAAGGGCCAAAATTAAATTTGAAGAATATTGAAGATCCTTTGATGAGGATCGACGGGGATTAGTTCCCTGAATCACAAATGGGACTCCTTTTTTGGATTGGATGCGAAATAGCCGAGATATTCGCCAAAAACTGGAAGAAAAGCGTAGGTTGCGGGATTCCGAACTTTTCCAAGGGGTACCATCATGATTTTGGCCGAAAAAAGGGCCAAAATTAAATTTGAAGAATATTGAAGATCCTTTGATGAGGATCGACGGGGATTAGTTCCCTGAATCACAAATGGGACTCCTTTTTTGGATTGGATGCGAAATAGCCGAGATATTCGCCAAAAACTGGAAGAAAAGCGTAGGTTGCGGGATTCCGCACTTTTCCAAGGGGTACCATCATGATTTTGGCCGAAAAAAGGGCCAAAATTAAATTTGAAGAATATTGAAGATCCTTTGATGAGGATCGACGGGGATTAGTTCCCTGAATCACAAATGGGACTCCTTTTTTGGATTGGATGCGAAATAGCCGAGATATTCGCCAAAAACTGGAAGAAAAGCGTAGGTTGCGGGATTCCGAACTTTTCCAAGGGGTACCATCATGATTTTGGCCGAAAAAAGGGCCAAAATTAAATTTGAAGAATATTGAAGATCCTTTGATGAGGATCGACGGGGATTAGTTCCCTGAATCACAAATGGGACTCCTTTTTTGGATTGGATGCGAAATAGCCGAGATATTCGCCAAAAACTGGAAGAAAAGCGTAGGTTGCGGGATTCCGAACTTTTCCAAGGGGTACCATCATGATTTTGGCCGAAAAAAGGGCCAAAATTAAATTTGAAGAATATTGAAGATCCTTTGATGAGGATCGACGGGGATTAGTTCCCTGAATCACAAATGGGACTCCTTTTTTGGATTGGATGCGAAATAGCCGAGATATTCGCCAAAAACTGGAAGAAAAGCGTAGGTTGCGGGATTCCGCACTTTTCCAAGGGGTACCATCATGATTTTGGCCGAAAAAAGGGCCAAAATTAAATTTGAAGAATATTGAAGATCCTTTGATGAGGATCGACGGGGATTAGTTCCCTGAATCACAAATGGGACTCCTTTTTTGGATTGGATGCGAAATAGCCGAGATATTCGCCAAAAACTGGAAGAAAAGCGTAGGTTGCGGGATTCCGAACTTTTCCAAGGGGTACCATCATGATTTTGGCCGAAAAAAGGGCCAAAATTAAATTTGAAGAATATTGAAGATCCTTTGATGAGGATCGACGGGGATTAGTTCCCTGAATCACAAATGGGACTCCTTTTTTGGATTGGATGCGAAATAGCCGAGATATTCGCCAAAAACTGGAAGAAAAGCGTAGGTTGCGGGATTCCGCACTTTTCCAAGGGGTACCATCATGATTTTGGCCGAAAAAAGGGCCAAAATTAAATTTGAAGAATATTGAAGATCCTTTGATGAGGATCGACGGGGATTAGTTCCCTGAATCACAAATGGGACTCCTTTTTTGGATTGGATGCGAAATAGCCGAGATATTCGCCAAAAACTGGAAGAAAAGCGTAGGTTGCGGGATTCCGAACTTTTCCAAGGGGTACCATCATGATTTTGGCCGAAAAAAGGGCCAAAATTAAATTTGAAGAATATTGAAGATCCTTTGATGAGGATCGACGGGGATTAGTTCCCTGAATCACAAATGGGACTCCTTTTTTGGATTGGATGCGAAATAGCCGAGATATTCGCCAAAAACTGGAAGAAAAGCGTAGGTTGCGGGATTCCGCACTTTTCCAAGGGGTACCATCATGATTTTGGCCGAAAAAAGGGCCAAAATTAAATTTGAAGAATATTGAAGATCCTTTGATGAGGATCGACGGGGATTAGTTCCCTGAATCACAAATGGGACTCCTTTTTTGGATTGGATGCGAAATAGCCGAGATATTCGCCAAAAACTGGAAGAAAAGCGTAGGTTGCGGGATTCCGCACTTTTCCAAGGGGTACCATCATGATTTTGGCCGAAAAAAGGGCCAAAATTAAATTTGAAGAATATTGAAGATCCTTTGATGAGGATCGACGGGGATTAGTTCCCTGAATCACAAATGGGACTCCTTTTTTGGATTGGATGCGAAATAGCCGAGATATTCGCCAAAAACTGGAAGAAAAGCGTAGGTTGCGGGATTCCGAACTTTTCCAAGGGGTACCATCATGATTTTGGCCGAAAAAAGGGCCAAAATTAAATTTGAAGAATATTGAAGATCCTTTGATGAGGATCGACGGGGATTAGTTCCCTGAATCACAAATGGGACTCCTTTTTTGGATTGGATGCGAAATAGCCGAGATATTCGCCAAAAACTGGAAGAAAAGCGTAGGTTGCGGGATTCCGCACTTTTCCAAGGGGTACCATCATGATTTTGGCCGAAAAAAGGGCCAAAATTAAATTTGAAGAATATTGAAGATCCTTTGATGAGGATCGACGGGGATTAGTTCCCTGAATCACAAATGGGACTCCTTTTTTGGATTGGATGCGAAATAGCCGAGATATTCGCCAAAAACTGGAAGAAAAGCGTAGGTTGCGGGATTCCGCACTTTTCCAAGGGGTACCATCATGATTTTGGCCGAAAAAAGGGCCAAAATTAAATTTGAAGAATATTGAAGATCCTTTGATGAGGATCGACGGGGATTAGTTCCCTGAATCACAAATGGGACTCCTTTTTTGGATTGGATGCGAAATAGCCGAGATATTCGCCAAAAACTGGAAGAAAAGCGTAGGTTGCGGGATTCCGCACTTTTCCAAGGGGTACCATCATGATTTTGGCCGAAAAAAGGGCCAAAATTAAATTTGAAGAATATTGAAGATCCTTTGATGAGGATCGACGGGGATTAGTTCCCTGAATCACAAATGGGACTCCTTTTTTGGATTGGATGCGAAATAGCCGAGATATTCGCCAAAAACTGGAAGAAAAGCGTAGGTTGCGGGATTCCGCACTTTTCCAAGGGGTACCATCATGATTTTGGCCGAAAAAAGGGCCAAAATTAAATTTGAAGAATATTGAAGATCCTTTGATGAGGATCGACGGGGATTAGTTCCCTGAATCACAAATGGGACTCCTTTTTTGGATTGGATGCGAAATAGCCGAGATATTCGCCAAAAACTGGAAGAAAAGCGTAGGTTGCGGGATTCCGAACTTTTCCAAGGGGTACCATCATGATTTTGGCCGAAAAAAGGGCCAAAATTAAATTTGAAGAATATTGAAGATCCTTTGATGAGGATCGACGGGGATTAGTTCCCTGAATCACAAATGGGACTCCTTTTTTGGATTGGATGCGAAATAGCCGAGATATTCGCCAAAAACTGGAAGAAAAGCGTAGGTTGCGGGATTCCGCACTTTTCCAAGGGGTACCATCATGATTTTGGCCGAAAAAAGGGCCAAAATTAAATTTGAAGAATATTGAAGATCCTTTGATGAGGATCGACGGGGATTAGTTCCCTGAATCACAAATGGGACTCCTTTTTTGGATTGGATGCGAAATAGCCGAGATATTCGCCAAAAACTGGAAGAAAAGCGTAGGTTGCGGGATTCCGCACTTTTCCAAGGGGTACCATCATGATTTTGGCCGAAAAAAGGGCCAAAATTAAATTTGAAGAATATTGAAGATCCTTTGATGAGGATCGACGGGGATTAGTTCCCTGAATCACAAATGGGACTCCTTTTTTGGATTGGATGCGAAATAGCCGAGATATTCGCCAAAAACTGGAAGAAAAGCGTAGGTTGCGGGATTCCGCACTTTTCCAAGGGGTACCATCATGATTTTGGCCGAAAAAAGGGCCAAAATTAAATTTGAAGAATATTGAAGATCCTTTGATGAGGATCGACGGGGATTAGTTCCCTGAATCACAAATGGGACTCCTTTTTTGGATTGGATGCGAAATAGCCGAGATATTCGCCAAAAACTGGAAGAAAAGCGTAGGTTGCGGGATTCCGCACTTTTCCAAGGGGTACCATCATGATTTTGGCCGAAAAAAGGGCCAAAATTAAATTTGAAGAATATTGAAGATCCTTTGATGAGGATCGACGGGGATTAGTTCCCTGAATCACAAATGGGACTCCTTTTTTGGATTGGATGCGAAATAGCCGAGATATTCGCCAAAAACTGGAAGAAAAGCGTAGGTTGCGGGATTCCGAACTTTTCCAAGGGGTACCATCATGATTTTGGCCGAAAAAAGGGCCAAAATTAAATTTGAAGAATATTGAAGATCCTTTGATGAGGATCGACGGGGATTAGTTCCCTGAATCACAAATGGGACTCCTTTTTTGGATTGGATGCGAAATAGCCGAGATATTCGCCAAAAACTGGAAGAAAAGCGTAGGTTGCGGGATTCCGCACTTTTCCAAGGGGTACCATCATGATTTTGGCCGAAAAAAGGGCCAAAATTAAATTTGAAGAATATTGAAGATCCTTTGATGAGGATCGACGGGGATTAGTTCCCTGAATCACAAATGGGACTCCTTTTTTGGATTGGATGCGAAATAGCCGAGATATTCGCCAAAAACTGGAAGAAAAGCGTAGGTTGCGGGATTCCGCACTTTTCCAAGGGGTACCATCATGATTTTGGCCGAAAAAAGGGCCAAAATTAAATTTGAAGAATATTGAAGATCCTTTGATGAGGATCGACGGGGATTAGTTCCCTGAATCACAAATGGGACTCCTTTTTTGGATTGGATGCGAAATAGCCGAGATATTCGCCAAAAACTGGAAGAAAAGCGTAGGTTGCGGGATTCCGCACTTTTCCAAGGGGTACCATCATGATTTTGGCCGAAAAAAGGGCCAAAATTAAATTTGAAGAATATTGAAGATCCTTTGATGAGGATCGACGGGGATTAGTTCCCTGAATCACAAATGGGACTCCTTTTTTGGATTGGATGCGAAATAGCCGAGATATTCGCCAAAAACTGGAAGAAAAGCGTAGGTTGCGGGATTCCGCACTTTTCCAAGGGGTACCATCATGATTTTGGCCGAAAAAAGGGCCAAAATTAAATTTGAAGAATATTGAAGATCCTTTGATGAGGATCGACGGGGATTAGTTCCCTGAATCACAAATGGGACTCCTTTTTTGGATTGGATGCGAAATAGCCGAGATATTCGCCAAAAACTGGAAGAAAAGCGTAGGTTGCGGGATTCCGCACTTTTCCAAGGGGTACCATCATGATTTTGGCCGAAAAAAGGGCCAAAATTAAATTTGAAGAATATTGAAGATCCTTTGATGAGGATCGACGGGGATTAGTTCCCTGAATCACAAATGGGACTCCTTTTTTGGATTGGATGCGAAATAGCCGAGATATTCGCCAAAAACTGGAAGAAAAGCGTAGGTTGCGGGATTCCGAACTTTTCCAAGGGGTACCATCATGATTTTGGCCGAAAAAAGGGCCAAAATTAAATTTGAAGAATATTGAAGATCCTTTGATGAGGATCGACGGGGATTAGTTCCCTGAATCACAAATGGGACTCCTTTTTTGGATTGGATGCGAAATAGCCGAGATATTCGCCAAAAACTGGAAGAAAAGCGTAGGTTGCGGGATTCCGAACTTTTCCAAGGGGTACCATCATGATTTTGGCCGAAAAAAGGGCCAAAATTAAATTTGAAGAATATTGAAGATCCTTTGATGAGGATCGACGGGGATTAGTTCCCTGAATCACAAATGGGACTCCTTTTTTGGATTGGATGCGAAATAGCCGAGATATTCGCCAAAAACTGGAAGAAAAGCGTAGGTTGCGGGATTCCGAACTTTTCCAAGGGGTACCATCATGATTTTGGCCGAAAAAAGGGCCAAAATTAAATTTGAAGAATATTGAAGATCCTTTGATGAGGATCGACGGGGATTAGTTCCCTGAATCACAAATGGGACTCCTTTTTTGGATTGGATGCGAAATAGCCGAGATATTCGCCAAAAACTGGAAGAAAAGCGTAGGTTGCGGGATTCCGCACTTTTCCAAGGGGTACCATCATGATTTTGGCCGAAAAAAGGGCCAAAATTAAATTTGAAGAATATTGAAGATCCTTTGATGAGGATCGACGGGGATTAGTTCCCTGAATCACAAATGGGACTCCTTTTTTGGATTGGATGCGAAATAGCCGAGATATTCGCCAAAAACTGGAAGAAAAGCGTAGGTTGCGGGATTCCGCACTTTTCCAAGGGGTACCATCATGATTTTGGCCGAAAAAAGGGCCAAAATTAAATTTGAAGAATATTGAAGATCCTTTGATGAGGATCGACGGGGATTAGTTCCCTGAATCACAAATGGGACTCCTTTTTTGGATTGGATGCGAAATAGCCGAGATATTCGCCAAAAACTGGAAGAAAAGCGTAGGTTGCGGGATTCCGCACTTTTCCAAGGGGTACCATCATGATTTTGGCCGAAAAAAGGGCCAAAATTAAATTTGAAGAATATTGAAGATCCTTTGATGAGGATCGACGGGGATTAGTTCCCTGAATCACAAATGGGACTCCTTTTTTGGATTGGATGCGAAATAGCCGAGATATTCGCCAAAAACTGGAAGAAAAGCGTAGGTTGCGGGATTCCGCACTTTTCCAAGGGGTACCATCATGATTTTGGCCGAAAAAAGGGCCAAAATTAAATTTGAAGAATATTGAAGATCCTTTGATGAGGATCGACGGGGATTAGTTCCCTGAATCACAAATGGGACTCCTTTTTTGGATTGGATGCGAAATAGCCGAGATATTCGCCAAAAACTGGAAGAAAAGCGTAGGTTGCGGGATTCCGAACTTTTCCAAGGGGTACCATCATGATTTTGGCCGAAAAAAGGGCCAAAATTAAATTTGAAGAATATTGAAGATCCTTTGATGAGGATCGACGGGGATTAGTTCCCTGAATCACAAATGGGACTCCTTTTTTGGATTGGATGCGAAATAGCCGAGATATTCGCCAAAAACTGGAAGAAAAGCGTAGGTTGCGGGATTCCGCACTTTTCCAAGGGGTACCATCATGATTTTGGCCGAAAAAAGGGCCAAAATTAAATTTGAAGAATATTGAAGATCCTTTGATGAGGATCGACGGGGATTAGTTCCCTGAATCACAAATGGGACTCCTTTTTTGGATTGGATGCGAAATAGCCGAGATATTCGCCAAAAACTGGAAGAAAAGCGTAGGTTGCGGGATTCCGAACTTTTCCAAGGGGTACCATCATGATTTTGGCCGAAAAAAGGGCCAAAATTAAATTTGAAGAATATTGAAGATCCTTTGATGAGGATCGACGGGGATTAGTTCCCTGAATCACAAATGGGACTCCTTTTTTGGATTGGATGCGAAATAGCCGAGATATTCGCCAAAAACTGGAAGAAAAGCGTAGGTTGCGGGATTCCGCACTTTTCCAAGGGGTACCATCATGATTTTGGCCGAAAAAAGGGCCAAAATTAAATTTGAAGAATATTGAAGATCCTTTGATGAGGATCGACGGGGATTAGTTCCCTGAATCACAAATGGGACTCCTTTTTTGGATTGGATGCGAAATAGCCGAGATATTCGCCAAAAACTGGAAGAAAAGCGTAGGTTGCGGGATTCCGAACTTTTCCAAGGGGTACCATCATGATTTTGGCCGAAAAAAGGGCCAAAATTAAATTTGAAGAATATTGAAGATCCTTTGATGAGGATCGACGGGGATTAGTTCCCTGAATCACAAATGGGACTCCTTTTTTGGATTGGATGCGAAATAGCCGAGATATTCGCCAAAAACTGGAAGAAAAGCGTAGGTTGCGGGATTCCGAACTTTTCCAAGGGGTACCATCATGATTTTGGCCGAAAAAAGGGCCAAAATTAAATTTGAAGAATATTGAAGATCCTTTGATGAGGATCGACGGGGATTAGTTCCCTGAATCACAAATGGGACTCCTTTTTGGATTGGATGCGAAATAGCCGAGATATTCGCCAAAAACTGGAAGAAAAGCGTAGGTTGCGGGATTCCGAACTTTTCCAAGGGGTACCATCATGATTTTGGCCGAAAAAAGGGCCAAAATTAAATTTGAAGAATATTGAAGATCCTTTGATGAGGATCGACGGGGATTAGTTCCCTGAATCACAAATGGGACTCCTTTTTTGGATTGGATGCGAAATAGCCGAGATATTCGCCAAAAACTGGAAGAAAAGCGTAGGTTGCGGGATTCCGCACTTTTCCAAGGGGTACCATCATGATTTTGGCCGAAAAAAGGGCCAAAATTAAATTTGAAGAATATTGAAGATCCTTTGATGAGGATCGACGGGGATTAGTTCCCTGAATCACAAATGGGACTCCTTTTTTGGATTGGATGCGAAATAGCCGAGATATTCGCCAAAAACTGGAAGAAAAGCGTAGGTTGCGGGATTCCGAACTTTTCCAAGGGGTACCATCATGATTTTGGCCGAAAAAAGGGCCAAAATTAAATTTGAAGAATATTGAAGATCCTTTGATGAGGATCGACGGGGATTAGTTCCCTGAATCACAAATGGGACTCCTTTTTTGGATTGGATGCGAAATAGCCGAGATATTCGCCAAAAACTGGAAGAAAAGCGTAGGTTGCGGGATTCCGCACTTTTCCAAGGGGTACCATCATGATTTTGGCCGAAAAAAGGGCCAAAATTAAATTTGAAGAATATTGAAGATCCTTTGATGAGGATCGACGGGGATTAGTTCCCTGAATCACAAATGGGACTCCTTTTTTGGATTGGATGCGAAATAGCCGAGATATTCGCCAAAAACTGGAAGAAAAGCGTAGGTTGCGGGATTCCGCACTTTTCCAAGGGGTACCATCATGATTTTGGCCGAAAAAAGGGCCAAAATTAAATTTGAAGAATATTGAAGATCCTTTGATGAGGATCGACGGGGATTAGTTCCCTGAATCACAAATGGGACTCCTTTTTTGGATTGGATGCGAAATAGCCGAGATATTCGCCAAAAACTGGAAGAAAAGCGTAGGTTGCGGGATTCCGCACTTTTCCAAGGGGTACCATCATGATTTTGGCCGAAAAAAGGGCCAAAATTAAATTTGAAGAATATTGAAGATCCTTTGATGAGGATCGACGGGGATTAGTTCCCTGAATCACAAATGGGACTCCTTTTTTGGATTGGATGCGAAATAGCCGAGATATTCGCCAAAAACTGGAAGAAAAGCGTAGGTTGCGGGATTCCGCACTTTTCCAAGGGGTACCATCATGATTTTGGCCGAAAAAAGGGCCAAAATTAAATTTGAAGAATATTGAAGATCCTTTGATGAGGATCGACGGGGATTAGTTCCCTGAATCACAAATGGGACTCCTTTTTTGGATTGGATGCGAAATAGCCGAGATATTCGCCAAAAACTGGAAGAAAAGCGTAGGTTGCGGGATTCCGAACTTTTCCAAGGGGTACCATCATGATTTTGGCCGAAAAAAGGGCCAAAATTAAATTTGAAGAATATTGAAGATCCTTTGATGAGGATCGACGGGGATTAGTTCCCTGAATCACAAATGGGACTCCTTTTTTGGATTGGATGCGAAATAGCCGAGATATTCGCCAAAAACTGGAAGAAAAGCGTAGGTTGCGGGATTCCGCACTTTTCCAAGGGGTACCATCATGATTTTGGCCGAAAAAAGGGCCAAAATTAAATTTGAAGAATATTGAAGATCCTTTGATGAGGATCGACGGGGATTAGTTCCCTGAATCACAAATGGGACTCCTTTTTTGGATTGGATGCGAAATAGCCGAGATATTCGCCAAAAACTGGAAGAAAAGCGTAGGTTGCGGGATTCCGAACTTTTCCAAGGGGTACCATCATGATTTTGGCCGAAAAAAGGGCCAAAATTAAATTTGAAGAATATTGAAGATCCTTTGATGAGGATCGACGGGGATTAGTTCCCTGAATCACAAATGGGACTCCTTTTTTGGATTGGATGCGAAATAGCCGAGATATTCGCCAAAAACTGGAAGAAAAGCGTAGGTTGCGGGATTCCGAACTTTTCCAAGGGGTACCATCATGATTTTGGCCGAAAAAAGGGCCAAAATTAAATTTGAAGAATATTGAAGATCCTTTGATGAGGATCGACGGGGATTAGTTCCCTGAATCACAAATGGGACTCCTTTTTTGGATTGGATGCGAAATAGCCGAGATATTCGCCAAAAACTGGAAGAAAAGCGTAGGTTGCGGGATTCCGCACTTTTCCAAGGGGTACCATCATGATTTTGGCCGAAAAAAGGGCCAAAATTAAATTTGAAGAATATTGAAGATCCTTTGATGAGGATCGACGGGGATTAGTTCCCTGAATCACAAATGGGACTCCTTTTTTGGATTGGATGCGAAATAGCCGAGATATTCGCCAAAAACTGGAAGAAAAGCGTAGGTTGCGGGATTCCGAACTTTTCCAAGGGGTACCATCATGATTTTGGCCGAAAAAAGGGCCAAAATTAAATTTGAAGAATATTGAAGATCCTTTGATGAGGATCGACGGGGATTAGTTCCCTGAATCACAAATGGGACTCCTTTTTTGGATTGGATGCGAAATAGCCGAGATATTCGCCAAAAACTGGAAGAAAAGCGTAGGTTGCGGGATTCCGCACTTTTCCAAGGGGTACCATCATGATTTTGGCCGAAAAAAGGGCCAAAATTAAATTTGAAGAATATTGAAGATCCTTTGATGAGGATCGACGGGGATTAGTTCCCTGAATCACAAATGGGACTCCTTTTTTGGATTGGATGCGAAATAGCCGAGATATTCGCCAAAAACTGGAAGAAAAGCGTAGGTTGCGGGATTCCGCACTTTTCCAAGGGGTACCATCATGATTTTGGCCGAAAAAAGGGCCAAAATTAAATTTGAAGAATATTGAAGATCCTTTGATGAGGATCGACGGGGATTAGTTCCCTGAATCACAAATGGGACTCCTTTTTTGGATTGGATGCGAAATAGCCGAGATATTCGCCAAAAACTGGAAGAAAAGCGTAGGTTGCGGGATTCCGCACTTTTCCAAGGGGTACCATCATGATTTTGGCCGAAAAAAGGGCCAAAATTAAATTTGAAGAATATTGAAGATCCTTTGATGAGGATCGACGGGGATTAGTTCCCTGAATCACAAATGGGACTCCTTTTTTGGATTGGATGCGAAATAGCCGAGATATTCGCCAAAAACTGGAAGAAAAGCGTAGGTTGCGGGATTCCGCACTTTTCCAAGGGGTACCATCATGATTTTGGCCGAAAAAAGGGCCAAAATTAAATTTGAAGAATATTGAAGATCCTTTGATGAGGATCGACGGGGATTAGTTCCCTGAATCACAAATGGGACTCCTTTTTTGGATTGGATGCGAAATAGCCGAGATATTCGCCAAAAACTGGAAGAAAAGCGTAGGTTGCGGGATTCCGCACTTTTCCAAGGGGTACCATCATGATTTTGGCCGAAAAAAGGGCCAAAATTAAATTTGAAGAATATTGAAGATCCTTTGATGAGGATCGACGGGGATTAGTTCCCTGAATCACAAATGGGACTCCTTTTTTGGATTGGATGCGAAATAGCCGAGATATTCGCCAAAAACTGGAAGAAAAGCGTAGGTTGCGGGATTCCGCACTTTTCCAAGGGGTACCATCATGATTTTGGCCGAAAAAAGGGCCAAAATTAAATTTGAAGAATATTGAAGATCCTTTGATGAGGATCGACGGGGATTAGTTCCCTGAATCACAAATGGGACTCCTTTTTTGGATTGGATGCGAAATAGCCGAGATATTCGCCAAAAACTGGAAGAAAAGCGTAGGTTGCGGGATTCCGCACTTTTCCAAGGGGTACCATCATGATTTTGGCCGAAAAAAGGGCCAAAATTAAATTTGAAGAATATTGAAGATCCTTTGATGAGGATCGACGGGGATTAGTTCCCTGAATCACAAATGGGACTCCTTTTTTGGATTGGATGCGAAATAGCCGAGATATTCGCCAAAAACTGGAAGAAAAGCGTAGGTTGCGGGATTCCGCACTTTTCCAAGGGGTACCATCATGATTTTGGCCGAAAAAAGGGCCAAAATTAAATTTGAAGAATATTGAAGATCCTTTGATGAGGATCGACGGGGATTAGTTCCCTGAATCACAAATGGGACTCCTTTTTTGGATTGGATGCGAAATAGCCGAGATATTCGCCAAAAACTGGAAGAAAAGCGTAGGTTGCGGGATTCCGCACTTTTCCAAGGGGTACCATCATGATTTTGGCCGAAAAAAGGGCCAAAATTAAATTTGAAGAATATTGAAGATCCTTTGATGAGGATCGACGGGGATTAGTTCCCTGAATCACAAATGGGACTCCTTTTTTGGATTGGATGCGAAATAGCCGAGATATTCGCCAAAAACTGGAAGAAAAGCGTAGGTTGCGGGATTCCGCACTTTTCCAAGGGGTACCATCATGATTTTGGCCGAAAAAAGGGCCAAAATTAAATTTGAAGAATATTGAAGATCCTTTGATGAGGATCGACGGGGATTAGTTCCCTGAATCACAAATGGGACTCCTTTTTTGGATTGGATGCGAAATAGCCGAGATATTCGCCAAAAACTGGAAGAAAAGCGTAGGTTGCGGGATTCCGAACTTTTCCAAGGGGTACCATCATGATTTTGGCCGAAAAAAGGGCCAAAATTAAATTTGAAGAATATTGAAGATCCTTTGATGAGGATCGACGGGGATTAGTTCCCTGAATCACAAATGGGACTCCTTTTTTGGATTGGATGCGAAATAGCCGAGATATTCGCCAAAAACTGGAAGAAAAGCGTAGGTTGCGGGATTCCGAACTTTTCCAAGGGGTACCATCATGATTTTGGCCGAAAAAAGGGCCAAAATTAAATTTGAAGAATATTGAAGATCCTTTGATGAGGATCGACGGGGATTAGTTCCCTGAATCACAAATGGGACTCCTTTTTTGGATTGGATGCGAAATAGCCGAGATATTCGCCAAAAACTGGAAGAAAAGCGTAGGTTGCGGGATTCCGCACTTTTCCAAGGGGTACCATCATGATTTTGGCCGAAAAAAGGGCCAAAATTAAATTTGAAGAATATTGAAGATCCTTTGATGAGGATCGACGGGGATTAGTTCCCTGAATCACAAATGGGACTCCTTTTTTGGATTGGATGCGAAATAGCCGAGATATTCGCCAAAAACTGGAAGAAAAGCGTAGGTTGCGGGATTCCGAACTTTTCCAAGGGGTACCATCATGATTTTGGCCGAAAAAAGGGCCAAAATTAAATTTGAAGAATATTGAAGATCCTTTGATGAGGATCGACGGGGATTAGTTCCCTGAATCACAAATGGGACTCCTTTTTTGGATTGGATGCGAAATAGCCGAGATATTCGCCAAAAACTGGAAGAAAAGCGTAGGTTGCGGGATTCCGCACTTTTCCAAGGGGTACCATCATGATTTTGGCCGAAAAAAGGGCCAAAATTAAATTTGAAGAATATTGAAGATCCTTTGATGAGGATCGACGGGGATTAGTTCCCTGAATCACAAATGGGACTCCTTTTTTGGATTGGATGCGAAATAGCCGAGATATTCGCCAAAAACTGGAAGAAAAGCGTAGGTTGCGGGATTCCGAACTTTTCCAAGGGGTACCATCATGATTTTGGCCGAAAAAAGGGCCAAAATTAAATTTGAAGAATATTGAAGATCCTTTGATGAGGATCGACGGGGATTAGTTCCCTGAATCACAAATGGGACTCCTTTTTTGGATTGGATGCGAAATAGCCGAGATATTCGCCAAAAACTGGAAGAAAAGCGTAGGTTGCGGGATTCCGCACTTTTCCAAGGGGTACCATCATGATTTTGGCCGAAAAAAGGGCCAAAATTAAATTTGAAGAATATTGAAGATCCTTTGATGAGGATCGACGGGGATTAGTTCCCTGAATCACAAATGGGACTCCTTTTTTGGATTGGATGCGAAATAGCCGAGATATTCGCCAAAAACTGGAAGAAAAGCGTAGGTTGCGGGATTCCGAACTTTTCCAAGGGGTACCATCATGATTTTGGCCGAAAAAAGGGCCAAAATTAAATTTGAAGAATATTGAAGATCCTTTGATGAGGATCGACGGGGATTAGTTCCCTGAATCACAAATGGGACTCCTTTTTTGGATTGGATGCGAAATAGCCGAGATATTCGCCAAAAACTGGAAGAAAAGCGTAGGTTGCGGGATTCCGAACTTTTCCAAGGGGTACCATCATGATTTTGGCCGAAAAAAGGGCCAAAATTAAATTTGAAGAATATTGAAGATCCTTTGATGAGGATCGACGGGGATTAGTTCCCTGAATCACAAATGGGACTCCTTTTTTGGATTGGATGCGAAATAGCCGAGATATTCGCCAAAAACTGGAAGAAAAGCGTAGGTTGCGGGATTCCGCACTTTTCCAAGGGGTACCATCATGATTTTGGCCGAAAAAAGGGCCAAAATTAAATTTGAAGAATATTGAAGATCCTTTGATGAGGATCGACGGGGATTAGTTCCCTGAATCACAAATGGGACTCCTTTTTTGGATTGGATGCGAAATAGCCGAGATATTCGCCAAAAACTGGAAGAAAAGCGTAGGTTGCGGGATTCCGCACTTTTCCAAGGGGTACCATCATGATTTTGGCCGAAAAAAGGGCCAAAATTAAATTTGAAGAATATTGAAGATCCTTTGATGAGGATCGACGGGGATTAGTTCCCTGAATCACAAATGGGACTCCTTTTTTGGATTGGATGCGAAATAGCCGAGATATTCGCCAAAAACTGGAAGAAAAGCGTAGGTTGCGGGATTCCGAACTTTTCCAAGGGGTACCATCATGATTTTGGCCGAAAAAAGGGCCAAAATTAAATTTGAAGAATATTGAAGATCCTTTGATGAGGATCGACGGGGATTAGTTCCCTGAATCACAAATGGGACTCCTTTTTTGGATTGGATGCGAAATAGCCGAGATATTCGCCAAAAACTGGAAGAAAAGCGTAGGTTGCGGGATTCCGCACTTTTCCAAGGGGTACCATCATGATTTTGGCCGAAAAAAGGGCCAAAATTAAATTTGAAGAATATTGAAGATCCTTTGATGAGGATCGACGGGGATTAGTTCCCTGAATCACAAATGGGACTCCTTTTTTGGATTGGATGCGAAATAGCCGAGATATTCGCCAAAAACTGGAAGAAAAGCGTAGGTTGCGGGATTCCGAACTTTTCCAAGGGGTACCATCATGATTTTGGCCGAAAAAAGGGCCAAAATTAAATTTGAAGAATATTGAAGATCCTTTGATGAGGATCGACGGGGATTAGTTCCCTGAATCACAAATGGGACTCCTTTTTGGATTGGATGCGAAATAGCCGAGATATTCGCCAAAAACTGGAAGAAAAGCGTAGGTTGCGGGATTCCGCACTTTTCCAAGGGGTACCATCATGATTTTGGCCGAAAAAAGGGCCAAAATTAAATTTGAAGAATATTGAAGATCCTTTGATGAGGATCGACGGGGATTAGTTCCCTGAATCACAAATGGGACTCCTTTTTTGGATTGGATGCGAAATAGCCGAGATATTCGCCAAAAACTGGAAGAAAAGCGTAGGTTGCGGGATTCCGAACTTTTCCAAGGGGTACCATCATGATTTTGGCCGAAAAAAGGGCCAAAATTAAATTTGAAGAATATTGAAGATCCTTTGATGAGGATCGACGGGGATTAGTTCCCTGAATCACAAATGGGACTCCTTTTTTGGATTGGATGCGAAATAGCCGAGATATTCGCCAAAAACTGGAAGAAAAGCGTAGGTTGCGGGATTCCGCACTTTTCCAAGGGGTACCATCATGATTTTGGCCGAAAAAAGGGCCAAAATTAAATTTGAAGAATATTGAAGATCCTTTGATGAGGATCGACGGGGATTAGTTCCCTGAATCACAAATGGGACTCCTTTTTTGGATTGGATGCGAAATAGCCGAGATATTCGCCAAAAACTGGAAGAAAAGCGTAGGTTGCGGGATTCCGCACTTTTCCAAGGGGTACCATCATGATTTTGGCCGAAAAAAGGGCCAAAATTAAATTTGAAGAATATTGAAGATCCTTTGATGAGGATCGACGGGGATTAGTTCCCTGAATCACAAATGGGACTCCTTTTTTGGATTGGATGCGAAATAGCCGAGATATTCGCCAAAAACTGGAAGAAAAGCGTAGGTTGCGGGATTCCGAACTTTTCCAAGGGGTACCATCATGATTTTGGCCGAAAAAAGGGCCAAAATTAAATTTGAAGAATATTGAAGATCCTTTGATGAGGATCGACGGGGATTAGTTCCCTGAATCACAAATGGGACTCCTTTTTTGGATTGGATGCGAAATAGCCGAGATATTCGCCAAAAACTGGAAGAAAAGCGTAGGTTGCGGGATTCCGAACTTTTCCAAGGGGTACCATCATGATTTTGGCCGAAAAAAGGGCCAAAATTAAATTTGAAGAATATTGAAGATCCTTTGATGAGGATCGACGGGGATTAGTTCCCTGAATCACAAATGGGACTCCTTTTTTGGATTGGATGCGAAATAGCCGAGATATTCGCCAAAAACTGGAAGAAAAGCGTAGGTTGCGGGATTCCGCACTTTTCCAAGGGGTACCATCATGATTTTGGCCGAAAAAAGGGCCAAAATTAAATTTGAAGAATATTGAAGATCCTTTGATGAGGATCGACGGGGATTAGTTCCCTGAATCACAAATGGGACTCCTTTTTTGGATTGGATGCGAAATAGCCGAGATATTCGCCAAAAACTGGAAGAAAAGCGTAGGTTGCGGGATTCCGAACTTTTCCAAGGGGTACCATCATGATTTTGGCCGAAAAAAGGGCCAAAATTAAATTTGAAGAATATTGAAGATCCTTTGATGAGGATCGACGGGGATTAGTTCCCTGAATCACAAATGGGACTCCTTTTTTGGATTGGATGCGAAATAGCCGAGATATTCGCCAAAAACTGGAAGAAAAGCGTAGGTTGCGGGATTCCGCACTTTTCCAAGGGGTACCATCATGATTTTGGCCGAAAAAAGGGCCAAAATTAAATTTGAAGAATATTGAAGATCCTTTGATGAGGATCGACGGGGATTAGTTCCCTGAATCACAAATGGGACTCCTTTTTTGGATTGGATGCGAAATAGCCGAGATATTCGCCAAAAACTGGAAGAAAAGCGTAGGTTGCGGGATTCCGCACTTTTCCAAGGGGTACCATCATGATTTTGGCCGAAAAAAGGGCCAAAATTAAATTTGAAGAATATTGAAGATCCTTTGATGAGGATCGACGGGGATTAGTTCCCTGAATCACAAATGGGACTCCTTTTTTGGATTGGATGCGAAATAGCCGAGATATTCGCCAAAAACTGGAAGAAAAGCGTAGGTTGCGGGATTCCGCACTTTTCCAAGGGGTACCATCATGATTTTGGCCGAAAAAAGGGCCAAAATTAAATTTGAAGAATATTGAAGATCCTTTGATGAGGATCGACGGGGATTAGTTCCCTGAATCACAAATGGGACTCCTTTTTTGGATTGGATGCGAAATAGCCGAGATATTCGCCAAAAACTGGAAGAAAAGCGTAGGTTGCGGGATTCCGCACTTTTCCAAGGGGTACCATCATGATTTTGGCCGAAAAAAGGGCCAAAATTAAATTTGAAGAATATTGAAGATCCTTTGATGAGGATCGACGGGGATTAGTTCCCTGAATCACAAATGGGACTCCTTTTTTGGATTGGATGCGAAATAGCCGAGATATTCGCCAAAAACTGGAAGAAAAGCGTAGGTTGCGGGATTCCGAACTTTTCCAAGGGGTACCATCATGATTTTGGCCGAAAAAAGGGCCAAAATTAAATTTGAAGAATATTGAAGATCCTTTGATGAGGATCGACGGGGATTAGTTCCCTGAATCACAAATGGGACTCCTTTTTTGGATTGGATGCGAAATAGCCGAGATATTCGCCAAAAACTGGAAGAAAAGCGTAGGTTGCGGGATTCCGCACTTTTCCAAGGGGTACCATCATGATTTTGGCCGAAAAAAGGGCCAAAATTAAATTTGAAGAATATTGAAGATCCTTTGATGAGGATCGACGGGGATTAGTTCCCTGAATCACAAATGGGACTCCTTTTTTGGATTGGATGCGAAATAGCCGAGATATTCGCCAAAAACTGGAAGAAAAGCGTAGGTTGCGGGATTCCGAACTTTTCCAAGGGGTACCATCATGATTTTGGCCGAAAAAAGGGCCAAAATTAAATTTGAAGAATATTGAAGATCCTTTGATGAGGATCGACGGGGATTAGTTCCCTGAATCACAAATGGGACTCCTTTTTTGGATTGGATGCGAAATAGCCGAGATATTCGCCAAAAACTGGAAGAAAAGCGTAGGTTGCGGGATTCCGCACTTTTCCAAGGGGTACCATCATGATTTTGGCCGAAAAAAGGGCCAAAATTAAATTTGAAGAATATTGAAGATCCTTTGATGAGGATCGACGGGGATTAGTTCCCTGAATCACAAATGGGACTCCTTTTTTGGATTGGATGCGAAATAGCCGAGATATTCGCCAAAAACTGGAAGAAAAGCGTAGGTTGCGGGATTCCGCACTTTTCCAAGGGGTACCATCATGATTTTGGCCGAAAAAAGGGCCAAAATTAAATTTGAAGAATATTGAAGATCCTTTGATGAGGATCGACGGGGATTAGTTCCCTGAATCACAAATGGGACTCCTTTTTTGGATTGGATGCGAAATAGCCGAGATATTCGCCAAAAACTGGAAGAAAAGCGTAGGTTGCGGGATTCCGCACTTTTCCAAGGGGTACCATCATGATTTTGGCCGAAAAAAGGGCCAAAATTAAATTTGAAGAATATTGAAGATCCTTTGATGAGGATCGACGGGGATTAGTTCCCTGAATCACAAATGGGACTCCTTTTTTGGATTGGATGCGAAATAGCCGAGATATTCGCCAAAAACTGGAAGAAAAGCGTAGGTTGCGGGATTCCGCACTTTTCCAAGGGGTACCATCATGATTTTGGCCGAAAAAAGGGCCAAAATTAAATTTGAAGAATATTGAAGATCCTTTGATGAGGATCGACGGGGATTAGTTCCCTGAATCACAAATGGGACTCCTTTTTTGGATTGGATGCGAAATAGCCGAGATATTCGCCAAAAACTGGAAGAAAAGCGTAGGTTGCGGGATTCCGAACTTTTCCAAGGGGTACCATCATGATTTTGGCCGAAAAAAGGGCCAAAATTAAATTTGAAGAATATTGAAGATCCTTTGATGAGGATCGACGGGGATTAGTTCCCTGAATCACAAATGGGACTCCTTTTTTGGATTGGATGCGAAATAGCCGAGATATTCGCCAAAAACTGGAAGAAAAGCGTAGGTTGCGGGATTCCGAACTTTTCCAAGGGGTACCATCATGATTTTGGCCGAAAAAAGGGCCAAAATTAAATTTGAAGAATATTGAAGATCCTTTGATGAGGATCGACGGGGATTAGTTCCCTGAATCACAAATGGGACTCCTTTTTTGGATTGGATGCGAAATAGCCGAGATATTCGCCAAAAACTGGAAGAAAAGCGTAGGTTGCGGGATTCCGCACTTTTCCAAGGGGTACCATCATGATTTTGGCCGAAAAAAGGGCCAAAATTAAATTTGAAGAATATTGAAGATCCTTTGATGAGGATCGACGGGGATTAGTTCCCTGAATCACAAATGGGACTCCTTTTTGGATTGGATGCGAAATAGCCGAGATATTCGCCAAAAACTGGAAGAAAAGCGTAGGTTGCGGGATTCCGCACTTTTCCAAGGGGTACCATCATGATTTTGGCCGAAAAAAGGGCCAAAATTAAATTTGAAGAATATTGAAGATCCTTTGATGAGGATCGACGGGGATTAGTTCCCTGAATCACAAATGGGACTCCTTTTTTGGATTGGATGCGAAATAGCCGAGATATTCGCCAAAAACTGGAAGAAAAGCGTAGGTTGCGGGATTCCGAACTTTTCCAAGGGGTACCATCATGATTTTGGCCGAAAAAAGGGCCAAAATTAAATTTGAAGAATATTGAAGATCCTTTGATGAGGATCGACGGGGATTAGTTCCCTGAATCACAAATGGGACTCCTTTTTTGGATTGGATGCGAAATAGCCGAGATATTCGCCAAAAACTGGAAGAAAAGCGTAGGTTGCGGGATTCCGCACTTTTCCAAGGGGTACCATCATGATTTTGGCCGAAAAAAGGGCCAAAATTAAATTTGAAGAATATTGAAGATCCTTTGATGAGGATCGACGGGGATTAGTTCCCTGAATCACAAATGGGACTCCTTTTTTGGATTGGATGCGAAATAGCCGAGATATTCGCCAAAAACTGGAAGAAAAGCGTAGGTTGCGGGATTCCGAACTTTTCCAAGGGGTACCATCATGATTTTGGCCGAAAAAAGGGCCAAAATTAAATTTGAAGAATATTGAAGATCCTTTGATGAGGATCGACGGGGATTAGTTCCCTGAATCACAAATGGGACTCCTTTTTTGGATTGGATGCGAAATAGCCGAGATATTCGCCAAAAACTGGAAGAAAAGCGTAGGTTGCGGGATTCCGCACTTTTCCAAGGGGTACCATCATGATTTTGGCCGAAAAAAGGGCCAAAATTAAATTTGAAGAATATTGAAGATCCTTTGATGAGGATCGACGGGGATTAGTTCCCTGAATCACAAATGGGACTCCTTTTTTGGATTGGATGCGAAATAGCCGAGATATTCGCCAAAAACTGGAAGAAAAGCGTAGGTTGCGGGATTCCGCACTTTTCCAAGGGGTACCATCATGATTTTGGCCGAAAAAAGGGCCAAAATTAAATTTGAAGAATATTGAAGATCCTTTGATGAGGATCGACGGGGATTAGTTCCCTGAATCACAAATGGGACTCCTTTTTTGGATTGGATGCGAAATAGCCGAGATATTCGCCAAAAACTGGAAGAAAAGCGTAGGTTGCGGGATTCCGCACTTTTCCAAGGGGTACCATCATGATTTTGGCCGAAAAAAGGGCCAAAATTAAATTTGAAGAATATTGAAGATCCTTTGATGAGGATCGACGGGGATTAGTTCCCTGAATCACAAATGGGACTCCTTTTTTGGATTGGATGCGAAATAGCCGAGATATTCGCCAAAAACTGGAAGAAAAGCGTAGGTTGCGGGATTCCGCACTTTTCCAAGGGGTACCATCATGATTTTGGCCGAAAAAAGGGCCAAAATTAAATTTGAAGAATATTGAAGATCCTTTGATGAGGATCGACGGGGATTAGTTCCCTGAATCACAAATGGGACTCCTTTTTTGGATTGGATGCGAAATAGCCGAGATATTCGCCAAAAACTGGAAGAAAAGCGTAGGTTGCGGGATTCCGAACTTTTCCAAGGGGTACCATCATGATTTTGGCCGAAAAAAGGGCCAAAATTAAATTTGAAGAATATTGAAGATCCTTTGATGAGGATCGACGGGGATTAGTTCCCTGAATCACAAATGGGACTCCTTTTTTGGATTGGATGCGAAATAGCCGAGATATTCGCCAAAAACTGGAAGAAAAGCGTAGGTTGCGGGATTCCGAACTTTTCCAAGGGGTACCATCATGATTTTGGCCGAAAAAAGGGCCAAAATTAAATTTGAAGAATATTGAAGATCCTTTGATGAGGATCGACGGGGATTAGTTCCCTGAATCACAAATGGGACTCCTTTTTTGGATTGGATGCGAAATAGCCGAGATATTCGCCAAAAACTGGAAGAAAAGCGTAGGTTGCGGGATTCCGCACTTTTCCAAGGGGTACCATCATGATTTTGGCCGAAAAAAGGGCCAAAATTAAATTTGAAGAATATTGAAGATCCTTTGATGAGGATCGACGGGGATTAGTTCCCTGAATCACAAATGGGACTCCTTTTTTGGATTGGATGCGAAATAGCCGAGATATTCGCCAAAAACTGGAAGAAAAGCGTAGGTTGCGGGATTCCGCACTTTTCCAAGGGGTACCATCATGATTTTGGCCGAAAAAAGGGCCAAAATTAAATTTGAAGAATATTGAAGATCCTTTGATGAGGATCGACGGGGATTAGTTCCCTGAATCACAAATGGGACTCCTTTTTTGGATTGGATGCGAAATAGCCGAGATATTCGCCAAAAACTGGAAGAAAAGCGTAGGTTGCGGGATTCCGCACTTTTCCAAGGGGTACCATCATGATTTTGGCCGAAAAAAGGGCCAAAATTAAATTTGAAGAATATTGAAGATCCTTTGATGAGGATCGACGGGGATTAGTTCCCTGAATCACAAATGGGACTCCTTTTTTGGATTGGATGCGAAATAGCCGAGATATTCGCCAAAAACTGGAAGAAAAGCGTAGGTTGCGGGATTCCGCACTTTTCCAAGGGGTACCATCATGATTTTGGCCGAAAAAAGGGCCAAAATTAAATTTGAAGAATATTGAAGATCCTTTGATGAGGATCGACGGGGATTAGTTCCCTGAATCACAAATGGGACTCCTTTTTTGGATTGGATGCGAAATAGCCGAGATATTCGCCAAAAACTGGAAGAAAAGCGTAGGTTGCGGGATTCCGAACTTTTCCAAGGGGTACCATCATGATTTTGGCCGAAAAAAGGGCCAAAATTAAATTTGAAGAATATTGAAGATCCTTTGATGAGGATCGACGGGGATTAGTTCCCTGAATCACAAATGGGACTCCTTTTTTGGATTGGATGCGAAATAGCCGAGATATTCGCCAAAAACTGGAAGAAAAGCGTAGGTTGCGGGATTCCGAACTTTTCCAAGGGGTACCATCATGATTTTGGCCGAAAAAAGGGCCAAAATTAAATTTGAAGAATATTGAAGATCCTTTGATGAGGATCGACGGGGATTAGTTCCCTGAATCACAAATGGGACTCCTTTTTTGGATTGGATGCGAAATAGCCGAGATATTCGCCAAAAACTGGAAGAAAAGCGTAGGTTGCGGGATTCCGCACTTTTCCAAGGGGTACCATCATGATTTTGGCCGAAAAAAGGGCCAAAATTAAATTTGAAGAATATTGAAGATCCTTTGATGAGGATCGACGGGGATTAGTTCCCTGAATCACAAATGGGACTCCTTTTTTGGATTGGATGCGAAATAGCCGAGATATTCGCCAAAAACTGGAAGAAAAGCGTAGGTTGCGGGATTCCGCACTTTTCCAAGGGGTACCATCATGATTTTGGCCGAAAAAAGGGCCAAAATTAAATTTGAAGAATATTGAAGATCCTTTGATGAGGATCGACGGGGATTAGTTCCCTGAATCACAAATGGGACTCCTTTTTTGGATTGGATGCGAAATAGCCGAGATATTCGCCAAAAACTGGAAGAAAAGCGTAGGTTGCGGGATTCCGCACTTTTCCAAGGGGTACCATCATGATTTTGGCCGAAAAAAGGGCCAAAATTAAATTTGAAGAATATTGAAGATCCTTTGATGAGGATCGACGGGGATTAGTTCCCTGAATCACAAATGGGACTCCTTTTTTGGATTGGATGCGAAATAGCCGAGATATTCGCCAAAAACTGGAAGAAAAGCGTAGGTTGCGGGATTCCGAACTTTTCCAAGGGGTACCATCATGATTTTGGCCGAAAAAAGGGCCAAAATTAAATTTGAAGAATATTGAAGATCCTTTGATGAGGATCGACGGGGATTAGTTCCCTGAATCACAAATGGGACTCCTTTTTTGGATTGGATGCGAAATAGCCGAGATATTCGCCAAAAACTGGAAGAAAAGCGTAGGTTGCGGGATTCCGAACTTTTCCAAGGGGTACCATCATGATTTTGGCCGAAAAAAGGGCCAAAATTAAATTTGAAGAATATTGAAGATCCTTTGATGAGGATCGACGGGGATTAGTTCCCTGAATCACAAATGGGACTCCTTTTTTGGATTGGATGCGAAATAGCCGAGATATTCGCCAAAAACTGGAAGAAAAGCGTAGGTTGCGGGATTCCGCACTTTTCCAAGGGGTACCATCATGATTTTGGCCGAAAAAAGGGCCAAAATTAAATTTGAAGAATATTGAAGATCCTTTGATGAGGATCGACGGGGATTAGTTCCCTGAATCACAAATGGGACTCCTTTTTTGGATTGGATGCGAAATAGCCGAGATATTCGCCAAAAACTGGAAGAAAAGCGTAGGTTGCGGGATTCCGCACTTTTCCAAGGGGTACCATCATGATTTTGGCCGAAAAAAGGGCCAAAATTAAATTTGAAGAATATTGAAGATCCTTTGATGAGGATCGACGGGGATTAGTTCCCTGAATCACAAATGGGACTCCTTTTTTGGATTGGATGCGAAATAGCCGAGATATTCGCCAAAAACTGGAAGAAAAGCGTAGGTTGCGGGATTCCGCACTTTTCCAAGGGGTACCATCATGATTTTGGCCGAAAAAAGGGCCAAAATTAAATTTGAAGAATATTGAAGATCCTTTGATGAGGATCGACGGGGATTAGTTCCCTGAATCACAAATGGGACTCCTTTTTTGGATTGGATGCGAAATAGCCGAGATATTCGCCAAAAACTGGAAGAAAAGCGTAGGTTGCGGGATTCCGCACTTTTCCAAGGGGTACCATCATGATTTTGGCCGAAAAAAGGGCCAAAATTAAATTTGAAGAATATTGAAGATCCTTTGATGAGGATCGACGGGGATTAGTTCCCTGAATCACAAATGGGACTCCTTTTTTGGATTGGATGCGAAATAGCCGAGATATTCGCCAAAAACTGGAAGAAAAGCGTAGGTTGCGGGATTCCGAACTTTTCCAAGGGGTACCATCATGATTTTGGCCGAAAAAAGGGCCAAAATTAAATTTGAAGAATATTGAAGATCCTTTGATGAGGATCGACGGGGATTAGTTCCCTGAATCACAAATGGGACTCCTTTTTTGGATTGGATGCGAAATAGCCGAGATATTCGCCAAAAACTGGAAGAAAAGCGTAGGTTGCGGGATTCCGCACTTTTCCAAGGGGTACCATCATGATTTTGGCCGAAAAAAGGGCCAAAATTAAATTTGAAGAATATTGAAGATCCTTTGATGAGGATCGACGGGGATTAGTTCCCTGAATCACAAATGGGACTCCTTTTTTGGATTGGATGCGAAATAGCCGAGATATTCGCCAAAAACTGGAAGAAAAGCGTAGGTTGCGGGATTCCGAACTTTTCCAAGGGGTACCATCATGATTTTGGCCGAAAAAAGGGCCAAAATTAAATTTGAAGAATATTGAAGATCCTTTGATGAGGATCGACGGGGATTAGTTCCCTGAATCACAAATGGGACTCCTTTTTTGGATTGGATGCGAAATAGCCGAGATATTCGCCAAAAACTGGAAGAAAAGCGTAGGTTGCGGGATTCCGCACTTTTCCAAGGGGTACCATCATGATTTTGGCCGAAAAAAGGGCCAAAATTAAATTTGAAGAATATTGAAGATCCTTTGATGAGGATCGACGGGGATTAGTTCCCTGAATCACAAATGGGACTCCTTTTTTGGATTGGATGCGAAATAGCCGAGATATTCGCCAAAAACTGGAAGAAAAGCGTAGGTTGCGGGATTCCGCACTTTTCCAAGGGGTACCATCATGATTTTGGCCGAAAAAAGGGCCAAAATTAAATTTGAAGAATATTGAAGATCCTTTGATGAGGATCGACGGGGATTAGTTCCCTGAATCACAAATGGGACTCCTTTTTTGGATTGGATGCGAAATAGCCGAGATATTCGCCAAAAACTGGAAGAAAAGCGTAGGTTGCGGGATTCCGCACTTTTCCAAGGGGTACCATCATGATTTTGGCCGAAAAAAGGGCCAAAATTAAATTTGAAGAATATTGAAGATCCTTTGATGAGGATCGACGGGGATTAGTTCCCTGAATCACAAATGGGACTCCTTTTTTGGATTGGATGCGAAATAGCCGAGATATTCGCCAAAAACTGGAAGAAAAGCGTAGGTTGCGGGATTCCGAACTTTTCCAAGGGGTACCATCATGATTTTGGCCGAAAAAAGGGCCAAAATTAAATTTGAAGAATATTGAAGATCCTTTGATGAGGATCGACGGGGATTAGTTCCCTGAATCACAAATGGGACTCCTTTTTTGGATTGGATGCGAAATAGCCGAGATATTCGCCAAAAACTGGAAGAAAAGCGTAGGTTGCGGGATTCCGCACTTTTCCAAGGGGTACCATCATGATTTTGGCCGAAAAAAGGGCCAAAATTAAATTTGAAGAATATTGAAGATCCTTTGATGAGGATC